>OY294071.1:14240204-15564215 GCA_958510875.1 Endomychus coccineus | reverse complement strand
TATTTTCCGTCAAGTATAAAATTTTCGAAAATTCTGGGATGAATCATTTCTATACTTCCTGGTTTTCTAATGTAAATAGATATACTGTGGCTTGTGGTCTAGGATCCTCACCACCACGACCTCTGTAGATCCATTGTGTATGCCCTCTTGTTATATTCCCTGCCTAGACCAGTTTTTATTACTAGACTCCATAGGCCAGCTTCAAGTCCTCCATATAAGGTGGGTTATGGTTTTTCCTTTCTTATCGTTTAGAACCTTACTCAACCCTGTTAGGCCTTCGCAGTAGCACATTATGTGTACTGAGGTGTCCAAGTCTTTCTGGCAGAACCTGCATGAGATTGTATATGAGAGTCCGATATTGTTCATGTGTTTGTTGAGTCTACAATGCCCTGTTAGGAGTTCAACCATGATTGGCTTGCCTTTGGTCAGCATACCACCGAGCCATATGCTATCATGGGTATAATGACCCATGTATAGCTATGTGATTATTTTTGGTTGTAGCCCCCAATTTTTCCCACACATTCTTCTGCATATGTTTAGGGCTAAGGTGCTCTGTTGGATTGTTTTCTGTAGGTGTTGATTCCATGTCAGCTTGTGATCAAAGATAACTCCCAAGTATTTTGCCTCTTGGGCAATTGGAATTTCTACCCCATTTAGAACTGGTAGCCTTGAGAGGGTTAACGGTAAGTTCCCTTTCTTGGCACCACTTGTTTAATATGTTTAGAGCCGTTTATGTGAGCTCCGATACTGTTCCTGCGAATTTTTCTATTGCGATGCTCGCAAGGTCGTCGGCATACCCTAAGCAGTAAATGCCTTTGGATGCTAGCCGTATCAATAATTCATCTACCAGGATGTATGTTTAGTAACTTCTTGGATAAGGAAGAAACAAAGTGAGTAAGTAGGGCCGGTAGGGTAGCTGTTTGACGTAGATACATCGTTCAGTTAACCTTCGATACATCACTGGTATATTAAAAGTTCTTCTTATATACGAAATATTGGTCCTCAGTGAATTAATTTTGCTAGAGTTTGAATAATGTCTAAGCCGTAACCGTACTGAGGAATTCAAAGATCGCTGAACTCTGTTTTTATTTATATCTTAGACTATGGAGAAGGTTGGACAAACTCAAGTTTAGCCTCTCAACGACTAAATTGAAGAGGCTATTACTAAAATGCTTGCTTTTTCTCGATGAAGGATCCACTGGTTGTGTCATTGAAATATACTTCAATGCACAATAACTTTTTCGTACTTCTGGAATCATTCTACCTTATATTTTATTTCCATCCAACTTTAGTATCAACTATTCGAATATATGAGAGACGTTGAATAGACAGCAGCTTGGAAAGTAATTTATGCAGAAATCAGTTGACCATGAACACATAATACCTCTTCTTTTCTCTTTTATTCACTTGATATCCAATAGCCTCTCATGAAGTTAATAAGAAGGAGAGGAAATGGTCGTGACCATTTCAATACGCACAATAGAAAGACGCTCATTTAGAAATGTTAAAAAATAAAATAATCTGATGATACTTTATCGGCTGAATCACTGTTATCTTTTGAATGTTAGATACATAATATAGAATATGTGGAAAGATTAGGCTTTACGAGCCGGATGTAGCTGATAACGGAAAACACACCAGAAAGAGGATGAATAAGAGTGGGAAATGCGTCTATCTGTGTGTAAATACTATTTCTCTTTATTTGATAAATAATTCAATACCAAATCGTGATGAACTGTTAGATATTCGCCGACTTAGATAGATGGAAACTTTCACTTTGCAGATTTGTTAAAGTCACATGTCCCAAATGACTCCATCTATTGTTGTCAAATTACATAGTAAACTGTGAGGTACCTAATGTTATAACTATTAATATATTAAGACCTCAATATCATCAACAGCACCCTTTCATAGCACGATCATGTGAGGTATATTGCGAAAACTGCTTAACAGAAACTTTGTTTCTATTCCGTGCCAAGAGCTACTACACCCCAGCAGTTCGTCATGATTTACAAAGCACAGATTCAGCTCCCAAATATACGCCGGAGCTCTTTCTATTCCGAAGGGAGCTACTCGTATGGTTGGTGATGTCACGCCAAACTTGTGGACCTCTTTGCCTATTAAAGCCTCTCCTGATACCTCTTCACTCAACATTCCATTTTTGACAAGGTATCATCATGCAAAATCAGAATCAACGCATTTCTTCACACAGATAATGGATGATGTATGACCAATAAGAAAGGTACGATTTGTTGGTAATATTATTTCTTATGAATTAACTGTGCATAGTTCAATATGTATCATCAAATAGCGAAAATTTGATATGTGCAAATACTTTGAATTTTTGAACATCTTGCATTCAACCATTTCACCTTAAAATATCATTGGTAAATGATATTGAAATTGTTTTCAATTGTGCAAATAACAAAGTCCAGGTTTGTCTGCATCCGAAAGATAGTGCAACCTCTTTCTTCTGCAAAAAAGATTTTAGGACAGCAATTTTTAGAGAACATGACCTACTTTCACTAAAATCTTCGATTTGGGTCGCGATTCCCCCATGAAAATTTTCCAACCTCGCCCTCAATTGTTGTAGATTGACTCCACTATGATGAAATAAAGCAGATGCTTCACCAGCACTGACATTTCACCCGCCTTGTAATTGATGCGGAGCAGTAGCGATGGTGTTTTCCTCGCATATCATGGAAACAGTTTTCCAAAATCCGACTAGAATGTGATAGTGATACTTTGTGATAATTTATCATATTTACATGATAATAACACTTTTTATTTGGTTGTTATCATTTATACTGGAGAAACGCTAACTGCATTAGTACAGATTTGAAAATGACACGCTAGTGTTTCTATAATATATGTGATAAAAAACAAAGTAAAGAGTGTTTTATCGTGTCAACTCTCAGAAGCATTTTGATTGAAATTATACGCCGAGCATAGTTACATAGTTCAAATACATATTACAGCAGACATGACATATACGGAAACTATTGAACTATAGCAACAATGCTGGAATATAGGAAAATGATTCACTTGTCGCAATGCATATTATTCTCCAATTTATTTTAAGAGCAATATAATGCAGGATAAAACTACAATAGCTCGAGGTATTATCTGGGCCTATAGTATCTCACAAAGGCTGACAATTACTAGATTTAAGGGAATTTCAGCGATCCCACAGATTTCAATTATAACTCTAGTTCCAAAACCTCAATTCCATTGAATGTAATTGACCAGGTAATGGCTTTACCGAAGGCTTCACCTTACACAGACAGAAATAGCAACCCTGTTAGTTTGCAAACGCCCTAAATCACACCATTATGTTAAATCTTCTCGAAACTCTACGACGATTATCGTTTCTGGATCCAATATTCAATTAAATTAACAACAAGTTATTCATTAATCACGTTGTTTCCCTAATGAGATTGTTACTATTGCAATGTTTCTATTGTTCATTCTAGAATGAAGAGAACATTATCATCCGGTAAAGTCAATTAATTTTATAACTTTGTTATTCAGAATTACGATATCCTATTGATGAGATAATAAAATGATATTAGAATACAACATACCGAATTTAGTTTTGAAAAAGTTGTTTATCATAAATACATATCCCGGTCAACTCTGATTCGCAATCTTCAATATGAAAAGTTCAAATTACAATATTTCCAAAAATGGGGAACATTTGCTTCATAAATCTCAATTCACACAGAGCTTATTAATCTATGATTCTTTCAACTCATAGAACGATAAGCTTAAAGAAAAAAAGTATCATTCTTAAGAGTCATTTCTTAAGAATGATACTTTTTTTCTTCACCAGCAATTCTTCAGACAAGGCTTTGGTTCTCCAGGTTGAACGGTGACAACGCGTCTATTGGTTCCAGATAGCTGTTTCACTCTTCTCCCAGCCTATCAGTGGAACGTGACAGAAGTCACTGATGAACCATCTCCGGCCGGAAAGCAGATGTCCCACTGATACTGTTATTCACAATGCCACCATAGAACAGAGCTCGCGATTCAAAGAATCGCCGGAAAACAGTTGGAAATATAAAAGCCAGGTAACGGCCCCGAAACAATACAAAGTAAAAACCAAACATATTTCAAGTTTCTTCGAAGCGCGAAATTTGTTTTATCAATGCGTGGTGGCATTCTGAATAATATTCTCAGTGGGACTTCTGCTTTCAGCAAAATGATGTTGGAACACCTAGGTTCTCCAAACATTTTTGAAAGTGGTAGTTATACCTCTGGCGGAGATTGATTAGTGATTTCATTGTTTGGCTTGTTCCATTGAAGCTCATGAGAAGGGCGTAAAAGCTGTCTGGCACTAATAGACGTGTTGTCACTATTCAACCTAGAGAGTCAACGTTTTGTTTATTGGTTTTGACACGAAACGTGTTTGCATTTTACTTTGCATTCTTCAGATATTGGTGAATTTTTCTTTGTGGCACACGCATCGTTGATAAACAAGTGTAAATTTGGGTTTATTTACATTTTACTATTCGAATAGAATGGATATGGATACACACAATAAAGTCCAAAATCTACATCTACATTTACTTTATTTTGTTATTTTTATCATGACAATGAATCTATTCAGCGAAATTATTCAAATTCAAAACAATTATATTATCTTGATTCTTCTCAAGGAATTTGATAACATGATATGGTGGTTGGATTCAAATACTGTAATTTCGATTATATTTCATGATTTTCATTTGCTCAAATTCTGAAAAATCTGAGTATAACCTAACAAATGAAGACCATTTGATGCTAGAAAGAAGGTTAATTGGGAAAGAATCCGAGGTTTGAGAAAGAATCTGAGGAATATTTTCGACTTCTAGAGATTTATATCAAAATCTGCTGGAATTCATTGTACAGGACATAGAGCAGCTCATAGCCGGTGTTGTTCCTAGAGAAGACCTTCGCATTTATTAGAGGTAAACACTAGAGTAGTTGGGTTTCTCCAGATCGAGTGCATCATCGGAACCAGTGAGCTGCAGTACCACTGGTTGACACCTTTACCTAGGTAAAAATATTCCATTGGGAAAAAATCTAGAGAGACCAGAGCACCTAACTCCTACTAAGATAACCCAATGCAACGTAACATATTGACTGAATGAATACCTTGTACTTCACTGAAGTCACGGGTAATATTATTAACCTGGTGCCATGATGACGATACCAACCAATGCAATATCAACAAATGAAGTGATAATTGCTTGTTATATATTGAACACAAGTTGAGTTCGAATATACTTTAGTTCGGATAGCTGATTGTGATTTATTTTGGAGTAAAGCTCGTTTAATTCGGTTGACAAAAGGCTAAATTCACATGATGACGAATTTAAATATAAAATATTCATATTCCACTTTTTTGACAACACATAATATGTAAGAAACAGAATTAGTATATTCAACTTGTTAAGTGTTAAGTTTTGATTAATATAGTATTATGAATAAAGTTTCACATTCAACGTTGCAGTAATAATAAAATCGTATTTTTGAAATAATAAATTTGCAACAGCCGTTATATTTTACATATGAATAAAAATTATGTCAACAGATTACTAAATCGTATCTTCAGAAGAACTCTTCTGGAGTTTCAATGTGGTCAAGGAAAATTAGCGAGCGTGGAATATTGGAATTTAAAAATCCCATAGCCTCCAGTTTGCCGCAATGAATCGTCCATGACATACTGATTACTTTTACGGAGGTCTGTCTGCCGACACTCGTGACTATACATATATTAAAAGTGTTGAAGCCTCAAACTTTATTATACTTTATCTTTATTCCACTGTAAAAATTACGATAGTTATCTATTACGCGATTCCATTTTAATAACCAGAACAAATAGACTAACGAATGATGCTTTCTTTTATCTTCAATATTGATTGCTATCAGTGGCGTAGCAACACTCTCCCCACTATCAGTGGCGACCATAACCGCAGATAAACTACATGAACCTTCTAAATAACAAGGCCTGCGCGATACCGAATACTATATATGTATATATAGGCCACACTTTCGTGTAGGTACAATAAGAGATATAGAATTAAATTTTCTGAATTATGAAGATAACTTAGATAATTTAACATAGGATTATAAAGATGAATAAACGTAAAATATGGAACCATAGGCGGGATTCGAACCTACATTACTGGATGTCTAGTTCAGGGTGTTCACCAATTACAACCACTTTGGTCCCGTCAGATTCTTATATTTTTGGAAATATAAAACTCTGAAAGGATAATAGATCATTGCGATTCAATTGTTTTGAAGTAAGGATTGAAATATACAGGATGTCCTCAAACTGCGTGGCTAAAATAAAACCGAAGATTCTTTGATTCGAAAAAAGTTTGATGAGCTTTTTTACTTTTGCCTCAAGTGTCTTGTTTAGACGGTAGAGGGCTTCAAAGTTGCAAAAATAATTTTGTTTTTTCGGTATAACTTGAGAACGTGATGGAGAACTTTTACAATATTTGGCAGGTGAGTAACTGTCAATAATAGCCGTTTTTGAGAGTGGAGCATAGAACCTTAGAGACCATAGAAATGGCTCAAACTTGAGGATGTAACGGGAAAAGTGTCCAGAACTTTTTTGTGGTCGATGTAATTCACTCGATATTTCTTATGTAGATAGCTTATCTAATTTGAAAACTTTTCTTACTCCTAGAAAAGTTTGATGAAATCAACGGATTAGCTTACTAATTTTACTTGATTAAAATACCTTAGTTGCCTTTGCTTTTCTAATGTCATTTTGGCATTTGGAGAATTTATTCTCAAAACTGTCAGTTTTTACTTTGCTTTCCGTAAAAATTTTATTAAATTTTGACTCAAAATTTCACTAACACTGAAATGGTTAATATCTCGGTAGAACACGAATAATAAAAACAATAGAAATGGGGAAACGATGTGATTATTTAGGAAAAACAAATGCTAAATTAAAAGAAACAACAAAACTTTTTGGGAAATCGCTAAGACATCAATTGTTCGAAATGTTGCCCATTTTCCTGAATACACAAATTAATTCGTTTCAAGAAATTTGATTGAACTCTGGCTAGTACTTCAGGATCATTCTCCAATAAATCCACTCCATGATTAATTCGTTGTAACAATTCCTCTCGTGTGTTTACTGTAGCTGCATAAACTTTCGACTTCAAAGCGCCCCACAGAAAGAAGTCGCAGGGCGTCAAATCAGGGGAGCGGACCGGCCAGTTCACTGGTGCATCGTGTCCTCTACCTATCCAGCAATCTGGATATTCCGCATTCAAATGTCGCCTCACAGCTAATGTGAAATGAGGAGGTGCACCATCATGGATATTCCAGGCCACGACGAATGTGTAAGGGCAAGTCTTCCAACAGTTCAAGTAGCCTTTGTTCCAAAAAGTTCAAGTAGTTCTCCCCGTTCAATCGATCGGGTATAACGGTAGGGCCAATAATAAAGTTATCCACAATTCCAACCCAAACATTGATTTTAGTTTGATTTTGAAAATATGTAACTTCCGTTTCATGAGGATTTTCATCAGCATAGAAATGTTCATTATGGAGGTTAAAAAGACCACATCTCGTGAAAGTATCTTCGTCCGTGAACAGAATTCTTCTACAAAAATTGGGGTTTGCTTTTTGTCTTTGGACAATAAGCCGACAGAAATCTAGCCGATGACCTGGATCCATGGGCAATAAGTCTTGAACTGTTTTAATATGATAGGGATACAACAGTTCTTCTTTCAGTACATTATGAACTAATGATTTTGAGGCTCCAATACGAAGTCCCAAACGTAGTGTGTTTATCCCAGGATCAGTTTCAACCGCTTCCAGTATCGCTTCTTCGAGCTCTAACGTCCTTCTTGTCCGTCTGCGTCCAGTTTCTCTGCGATTTGCTTCAAATTTGCCAGTTTCGCGAAGGTTTGCCGATTTGGAATTCTGCGATGCGGATATCTTTCCCTTCTCCGGCCATTTTTTACGGAAAGCAAAGTAAAAACTGACAGTTTTGAGAATGAATTCTTCAAATGCCAAAATGACATTAGAAAAGCAAAGGCAACTAAGGTATTTTAATCAAGTAAAATTAGTAAGCCAAAATTGCAGACTCGAAAATTAATTTTTTCAAGCTAATCCGTTGATTTTATCGAAATTTCCTAAAAGTAAGAAAAATTTTCAAATTAGATAAGCTATCTACATAAAAAATATCGAGTGAATTACATTGACCACAAAAAAGTTCTGGACACTTTTCCCGTTACATCCTCAAGTTTGAGCCATTTTTATGGTCTCTAAGACTCTGTGCTCCACTCTCAAAAATGGCCATTATTGACAGTAACTCACCTGCTAAATATTGTAAAAGTTCTTCATCACGTTCTCAAGTTATACCGAAAAAACAAAATTATTTTTGCAATTTTGAAGCCCTCTACCGGGTAAACAAGACACTTGAGGCAAACGTAAAAAGGCTCATCAACTTTTTTTCGAATCAAAGAATCTTCGCTTTTATTTTGGCCACGCAGTTCGAGGACACCCTGTATAAGAACCAAGATGCTGTAATTGAATAAGTACTGTCAAAGAGTAATTGCCAACCACCTGTTTTATTAAACACTACTATATCCACTATTCATGAACGAAAGTAAGTATAATTTTCTTTATAAATGTTTATAATGATGTTGTAGATTGTAGATAAAACACAAATTTGCAAGCTGAACGTAATGGCGTCCACCATCCAATAGATTGTAAACAAAATGCATATGCTGTCGGCATACGTAAGTGGCAAAATACTCAGCTCATAGAACGAACGGCCCACCTCCGCAGACGTCACGACCTCCTGACGTCATAGTACTTTGACCTTGTTATTTAGAAGGTAATGGATGTGCCCATATGTTCCTGCTATATCCGTATCTACCTCAACGCTCTCATTCGAGCATTTGAACTCCAGTATTCCATTAATAATAAAGATAAATTTCTCCCCAAAACTGTAGTATTATTTTGAGAAAATCAGACCTATGCATACCTTCCAATTAAGACTGATGTTATAATTAACAAGCAAAATAATATGAGCGCTTTACATCAATCGGAAAGTAAGTTCTTGGAATGGCCCCGTCGCTACACATGACTTTCTACACCCACTTTTTCAATACCGAATTTTTTCTACACACACGACGTTGGTTAAAAATTCAGATCTGAAATTTCCTCGAATTTGAGGAAATTGTCGTTGAGAATGCGACGCCTCTGATTGTTACAGTATTGTGTAGTTTGGAAAGAAGCCTCTGTAAAAAACAATAGATTTCAGCGTCGTGGCTAAGTAATTCTATTGCCTGATAATAACGGCTCGCGTTTCTATTATAAAAAAATAAGGTGCTTTTGAGTTCATAATAATCACCCGCTCTGTGGGGGTTGCGCACTGATTGCTATTCCAGACAATGTATCGTTAACTGAACTCATTGCATGGAAACATTAATGCCTCTATTTGCAAAAAATAGCTACTCTATTATTCGAATCATTTTCCTCTTCGTGCACTTATTTCGTTGGTTTTATCTCTATTTACATACATGCCACCTACTTTCAACGTGATCAAAATGTTGGATTATTGAAAATCTTAAAAGTTTAATTTTTGCTTAACTTGAGCTCTAATAATGGTACATCCCAGCGTATAGATTTTTTCAAATAGAAACGCAAATATTATCACGAAAGTTACATGACATGTAGCTCAATAAGATTATGGTGATTAAGACGGTGCCAACATAATGTGTATCTTGCCTCTCACTTATAGGTCAGCGCTGAGCGCATCTTCCAGACCATGCATTCACACCGTGTACCATGATGTATACCTGAATGTGCCTGCTTGAATGTGTGCTCCTGTACTGACAAATCTACATCTACTGCAACCTGCATCTTCGCTACACTTGCCGCAGCCTTCTTACAGGCGACAATAGGATGCTAGCAGTATTATATACACTACGGTCTATGTAACAGATAAATTCATTTTCTACGTTATTAGCCATTTTTGGGAAAAACCTGAATTTCATTCACACTTCACGTCTTTTCTGATGTTCGTTTCGATTCTGACCGTTACGGCCATGACGTAATCGATAATTTTTCAAATGTAGGTACATCTTGCAGATTTTTCGATTTTTGGAATCTGTATGAAGAGCCGATTCCAGAAACCTATCACTCTTTGGGTCAACGCATCTGAATGCTTGAATTACCAACACCAAGTGTTTCGATTTTCCAAAGAAAACCAGCAATTTGGGTGCACTGCTGTTTTTGCAATATCAAAAAGGCACGAGCTTTTTGCTTACTGTCACATTTGCCTAATATTTAGTAAAAATTTACTCAATTATCATTTTATATTTTAAATTTATTTTATAACGAATAGACAATTGAATACTCTTCAAAACGTGGTAGCATTTGACCCCCATTCAATTTGAAATAATTAGAAGGGTAGTGAGTGAGGAAAAATCAGTATAATATAGTGTCGAGTTTTTGAAAAAATGATGTCACTATACCGGAATGATCAGTTGATTCTGATTTATATTCTATAACCAATTTATGACATTTTACATCTCAGGTGTCCTAATTCTAGTGTATTCAAGAAAGAAACTTCCGATTCTATGACTAATGTTAATGAATATATTCGGCCGATAACGCTTCTTAGGTTAAGTTCAATGAAACTCCAAGCAACAAGGTCCGTAGGTGTTAGATCGCACGATCTTGGAGCCCAGGTTATGTCGCAGAAATGGGAAATTATGCGAGCAGTCAACTAGAGTACAACGCTTTCCACGTTTCTGTATTTTGAAGGTAGGTAGAAACAGATCTTTTTTAAAATTTAGTTCAAAGATGACGTTGAGATATATAGTTGCTAGGCATTCTTGTACATTACAGATTCGATTTTATTTCAGTAAGGAAACGTTCTCGAAACAATTAAAAATAGATTACACTTAAAACTTTGATGCACTAACTTGACATGTTTCGATTGCACAGCAACTTTTTTGTATTTTTTATTTATTATTTCTAACACTGACTATGTTGCTGTGGAATCGGAGCATATCAAGTTAATACATATAAGCTTAGAGTGTATTCTCGTTTTTAATTATTTTAAAAAACTTTCCTTAATGATATTTTCGATTTTCATAGTCTAAGCCAACTTCATCAAGTATCGAAATTTGTTATGTTAAGATTATATAAATTAAACTGTATCTTCAAGCGCTTGTGATTCATCAATGAAGACGAATGTAATCTATGTCGGTGACATTATTTCCTTGGGAGTAAATTATTATCGTTCTATCAGAGGTTGCCTAGAGCTGATAAATCACACTGTATTTTTCAGGCTTATACAAAAATCCACGCAAGACCGATAGAGAATCTCAAATTGTGAAATTGCAGTCTATTTATTAAGAAAGAAGCAATAGGAAGTGTCGTTCAAATTAGGTGCTATAAAGTCTAGAGCTTTTTCTTACGAGTTTGTAAGGGTCGTAATAAAGTAATTTCACCGTCTTATGAAGCTCCAAATCACGTAAATTATTCCAAATCATTTATTCCTCAAATATCTTCACTCAACTTTAAAAATCGCATTTCTGATTCAGATAATCATTCATGTTTAAGAAAAGAATTCACCTCAATATATAAAATGGAACATCCATTATTTTAATAATATTAGCAGAAAGACGAATGATGAATATTTCAGAACCGAATTCAGAGAAATCAGAGCAAAATAACAAACAGATGTGCAAGTAGGTAGTAAACGCCGTAACTATAGAAATATATTATTATCATAGAATCGAAGGTAGACAATATTTCTATTCTATGATACTCATAATAAAGTGTGATAATATTATTATCTGGAGAAGATAATCATAAAAGGTAGGTTGAATCAAATTGAATTGAGATTAGCGTGATTTACAAATTAAACGAAATAAAAATAAAACTAGTAGGCAAAACAAAAATGAACTGTGATCAATCGATCCTTTTCCTAACTGTTGCAAGCAAAATAGATTTTGTACACTCCTGCGGTTCAAATTTATGATTGAAGGAACAGAAAATTTATTGGAAATGATTTATAAACCGCCAATGGAACACGTTAAGGTATACTCTGTTACATTTACATTTTATTTAAATAGTCTACATAATATATTTTACTACTCTATGTTTCATACTGATACCTGCTGCCAGGTTGACTTTCGAATTATTCACACTATAATATAACCTTGTTCTATACTGACACCTGCTGTCACAGAACATTTCTGAGGTCACTCATAAAATAGACTGCTACTTCACATCGATGACGTCACTTGAATCTTAAAAAGAGCATTTTGGACACTTGTGTAGGTTAAATATATAGATACAACGTGTGATACCAGCAAAAAACGGTTGTCATATGGTTAAATAATATACTAATTCCATTTGAAAAACTGAAGATTGATAGTCTAGATAGATTCAGAAACTCAAAACGAATATACCCGCGAAAATTTAGAATATTTTCCTTGGGCCGATTACAATACTTGCCTTACACTATATACTACATATAAGACAGTAATAACAACAAAATCACTGAG
Organism: Endomychus coccineus; assembly: GCA_958510875.1. Taxonomy (NCBI): domain Eukaryota; kingdom Metazoa; phylum Arthropoda; class Insecta; order Coleoptera; family Endomychidae; genus Endomychus; species Endomychus coccineus. The sequence goes on along the minus strand of OY294071.1, from coordinate 15,551,673 downwards.
TATATGGATCATAATTGTTTTTGAAAATATTAAGGGACGATGCAGGTAAATTATTCCACACTCTATTTGGAAGAAAACGTTGGCGTTGGATTGTCTTGAAATTTTTCTTTCGCAGTTTTTGTTACTGCCCTCGCAGATCATTGACGTTCAAGGTATATGTATAGTAGTGCAATCTCAGCGTCAAAAATTCCACAGAGTACCCTGTAAGTGACAATGTGGTCGACTCGCAATCGTCGTTTAGAGGGTAAGGTCCGTTCAGTTCCGAACTATCTTCGTCGATGGGCGTTTTCTACCAACACGTCGTTGGACAGATTCTAGCAGATTGTAATCTTGAATTTGGGTAGGATAACACACAAGGACTGCGAACTCAAGAATTGGTATGTCTTGAATAACATGACTCATGTTTGTGAGGAGCAGTTCTTAAATGATTTTCCAATAAGACAGATTAGTCTATCAAACTTTCTTGTAATTTTCAAGATATGTGGAGACCAAGAGAGATCCGAAGTTATGGTGACTCCAAGGTCGTTTTGACTTCCAACAGCGTCTATAGTGTTGTCATCCATCGTATATCGGTGTAGAGAATAAGTTTTGCCAATGTGCAATGTGCGGTTATTCAGATTTAAGGGTAAAAGCCATTGGGACCACCAACTTGACATTCTGTTTAGGTCTTCTTGGATTGTGGTATGTTGAGTAATTTGATCACCGTCAATATTTGTATCATCACCAAAGAAAGAGCTTTTAGAATGTTTGACATGAAGGAGGCCTGATGTGTAAATCAGAAATAATAGAGGGCCGAGAACTGTTCCTTGTGCCACTCCGGTTGTAACAGGTCTGGATAAAAAATATTCACCGCCAACTCTAACGCAGAAGTTTCGGTTGGACAAGGAACTGTCGATCCATAAGTTTGGATAGTAGCCTTCGCTTGAAAACACGATCAATGTATAAAAGATCTTAATTGGCAATATCGGTGTTATTGGCATTTTTAATGAATACTGATAAATCGTTCGAGTACTTCCTGTGAACCAAAAAGTCAGGAGTTGGGATCTCCTGAATTTTTACCAGAAATATATGTATCATTCGGTCATTCAACCCTTTATTATATGATATATCTGGTGTATTTTAATTGTATTTGATGATCGTCTGAAGATTGCGTAATAGAGCCGAAACTCGAGTAACGGAAGTTACAAATAAAAGTAATATAAACATAGTACTGTTTTATTTTACAATATGGATGGTGTTAGTATCATTAAAATGATAGATTCAGTACAGTTTGACAAAGGCGATATGCTTGTATAGAGACTAAACTTACCCAGACGTTGAACTATTGACATTTCCGTTGAAATATCACAGAAAATTGATATTTATTCTAGGAACATGTGATATCGATTTAAATTCCAACTAAATGTATGGAAATCGAGGTCAAAAACTATTATTGAAGATGTTACTATAGTCGGGGAGCGTGCATGTTAACAAGAACTCCGAATTTCCATTTCTATATTGATACCTAGAATTAAAAACTATTACACCTCAAAATAAGTATAGGTGCATCAGGTACTCATACGGTAGCGTCAATTTTTCGAATGGAATGAATTCCGGCATGCATTTAATTTTCATTGTGAAATGTGAAATAGAAGAATTTGTTATAGAAATTTAAGCAATTGTAAAATATCACTGGATATTTTGATCTAGAATCGCACTTTCCAAGAAAACTGTATGAAAATAAGAATGCAAACTTGCTATATACTTTGGGTATTGTCGTAAGAAGAGAAAACCCAAAAGACCAACAAAAATTTGCATAGCCTGAAATTTGATGAAATCGGGTAGATCAAATTACTAGATCTGGGAAAACATTTTGATAAGATATGCGAAGGGAAAGAGAAATGAATAAAGTGAACTAATCGAAAGATGAAAAATGTATCCTCTACTAGTAGTATGACTGTAAATTCCATCAAGACTATGGAATAGAACGATTTTGGTTAAACAAATACGGTTGTTAATGGGTATGAACCAGAATGTTTCCGAAAGGGCACGATTTATGTATCAGAATGTTCCCGAAACTAGATCCAATAATCGCCGAATAGTTCATAATACAGCGAATAATGATTGGATGGAAACCACGGTTAATCAGTTCTATATTTAGATGCATTTGATTTGAATTTAGTAATTCCATTATTAAACTATAAAATACTTCATTCTGAATACACTATAAAACTATAAATGAGAAATAATTACCCTTATCCACTAAACATACTGTTAAAATACTGAGAACCTTTCGGCTACCAAGTAGCCATCATCAAAGTAAGCTAAATTAGAAATCAAAATTTGCCTATTTATATACTATTTGGGGATAATAATGCAAACAGGGGATTATCCTCAGCCGAAGATAAATCGGAATTTAATAAATTGCTTTTGCGTTTATACATTTTCGTCCCTTCCAAATTACGTAGATATTTGTCTGTACTGTGTTTTAAAATTGATAAACTTTCTTGAGAAACGGTGTGACCTACATTTGAAATATGTTTGGCTAACTCTGATTTTCACTTGTTCTTATAGTCGTCAATAAGCCGGAAAATATGGAAAAGTTGGGAAAGCTCGGATTTGAAAAAGTTTTGATGCAATGGGTTCTGTGAACCCTCAAGATCATTCGTAACCACTAAAATCACACCCCGAGGGCAATGGGCACTTTTGGGGGGTGTTTTCCCCCCAAAAGATGAATCAAATTCACAAAATGGTCCAGAGTGAAGGAATCGGCTCGAAAATATCTATTAGAAGGTTTTTGGGGTCGCTGATCACGAATATGACATCTAAAAAGTCACCACATGCACCCACATGGTCATAGAGGTCATCTCCAGGAATTCAACAAAATTTTCCATCTTTGGGTCCCCAAATGTGTCACTCGGGGGTTTTTGGGGTTGATGAGCACGAATATGATGTCTATGTCTATTCGTGATCACGTCTGATTCGTGATCACCGACCCCGAAAACCCCCGAGTGACAAATTTCGAGACTCTAGGATGGAAAATTTTGTCGAATTCCTGGAGATGACCTTCACGACGTCGTCGTCCTGTGCCCCAGGTGCGTGTGAGGAATTTCTAGACATCATATTCGTGCTCAGCAACCCCAAAAACCCCCGAGTGAGACATTTGGAGACTTTAAGATGGAAAATTTTGTTGAATTCCTGGAGATGACCTCTATGGCCAGGTTTTCTGTGCCCCAGGTGCATGTGAGGAATTCCTAGACATCATATTCGTGGTCACCGATCCCGAAAACCCCCGAGTGACAAATTTGGAGACTCTAGGATGGAAAATTTTGTCGAATTCCTGGAGATGACCTTCACGACGTCGTCGTCCTGTGCCCCAGGTGCATGTGAGAAATTTCTAGACATCATATTCGTGCTCAGCAACCCCAAAAACCCCCGTGTGAGACATTTGGAGACTTTATGGAAAATTTTGTTGGATTCCTGGAGATGACCTCTATGACCATGTGGGTGCTTGTGGTGACTTTTAGATGTCATATTCGTGATCAGCGACCCCAAAAACCTCCCAGTAGATATTTTTGACCCGATTCCTTCACTCTGGACCATTTTGTGAATTTGATTCATCTTTTGGGGGGGAAAACACCCCTCAAAAGTGCCAATTGCCCTCGGGGTGTGATTTTAGTGGTAAAGAATGATCTTGAGGGTTCAGAGAACCCATTGCATAAACAAATTTTCAAATCCGAGCTGTTTTCCAACTTTTCCATATTACACAGTATTTCCCGGCTTATTGACTATTACATCTATAAACGAGTCGTATTGCAAATTCAGAAAACGACTTATGAAATTTATTAATAATTACTGATGGATGATAAGTGAAATTTTTGAATTTTATTGACCTATTTGAAGGTAGTGGTTCTATTTAATTTCTTTAGATGGTTGCGTTTCAGTTTCCTTTTTTGTTTAGAACTCAAAGTATTGATTTGTCGTAACCATCGTCCAACGCTATTTGCTGAAGTTTCTCAACTTCGTTGTTATATTTGCTGGAATTCACAAAATCGATGTGAATTGTATTCAAAATGTTATGTAGGTCAAATTCGAAGGAATATCTTGACTTAAGAACATTTTGCACAAGTAAAGAAAAATAATGGTGAAACATCATCATTCGCCGAACATATTTTAAATACAGGTTATCATTTCTCAAGAAATACAGTACAGGCAAATATCTAGGTAATTTAGAAGGGACATTCCCATCCCCCTAAAAATAAATGATATAATATAAATAAACGAAAAAGCAATTTATTAAATCCCGATTTACTTCCAGCTGAGGCTAACACCTTGTTTGTATTATAATCTCCAAATAGTATTTAAACAGGCACATTTTGCTTTCTAATCTAGTTTACTCTGATGGCTATTTGCCATACGAAATGTCTTCAGTACTTTAACAGTATATTTAGTGGATAAGGGTGATAATTTATCATTTATAGTGTTAGTAATTCCATGTTGGGACGTACTTTTCACAATTTAATAGAAGAATTATTCATACGATGAAAATATTGAGGTCTTCAAACCTAACCCATAAATAAAAGTGGCCTAAGCTGGTAGTTTTTTACGATATGTGAAAGTTACTTCAAAGACTAGCCATCTCCTCATCTGAAGTTCTCAAGGAATAAATTCTCAAAATTATCAAATAACACTCCTGGATGGGCTATCCACGATTATGAGGAGCGGGATCACAGTTAGGTTTTGTCATTCTACAATAATCAGGAATTATTCATTATTATCATATGCTTATTCGTCTTTTTACATTTTTTCTCTGTGAGCGAGTTAATTTTTATAAAATGTTTTCGTTTTTCATATTCGAAATGTTATCTGTATCACTAGCAAATAGAATAGTTGTTTCAGTGGATGAATTGTTTTGGTTTGCCATTAGTTATGTCATAGCAAATTACACGTTTTTGGATTGAAATACTAGAAAAATTGTGAAAAACAACTTACCAACTACGTGGAGGTACCCAAATTGAGTTTTCGCATTCGCAGTGTTGATTTGACACATATATCGACCTTTATCTTCTTCTTGGACGTTACTTATATGTAAAAACCAGGTGCGATGTTTATCATGTGTTACACTTATTCTAGGATTTCTGGTGATGACGTGATTGTGAACTGTCAAAATCGCCGATTGCTCAAAATGCATCCACGCCACCTGCAAAGAATACATCATACTTTAGTGACATATTTCAATATTCTATATCGATAGTTCACAACATGTAATTTCTAACTACTAATTAATTCGATATTGATATTTTGGTGTATGTCGATTGTCGATTGTATTTTTCAACAAGGTGGAACATAAATTATGGATACAATCAGGAAACAATCTAGAACGAAAGAGTTTGGTATATATTAGCGAGTGGAAGAAGACCTATTCAGATTTATATTCATTTTGTTAACATTTAGTTGTTAATATTTTCCGAAATTAAACTATTGATCATACGTCGCCGATGTTGCATTTCTCCTTCCAACGAGTTAGGAATAGCTCCCAAATTATTATTTTACTTAAGATAACAGCATCAGCATAACAGAACTCAAAGAGTTCCAATCTGTCCTGATCTTGTTTAATATTTATATTTTGACCCATAATGTTGTTAATGTTGTGAGAGACAGCAATAGAATGTTGGGAAAGGAGATATTGATTGGTATTTTTCTCAAAAGTTTAGAGATTATAGGCATCACGGAAGACCTAACTAGGCAGAAAGTTCCACAATGCGACGTTCGAAAGAAAAATGGAGTCTGGAAGAGAGAAGTTGATCAGGCCTCATGCTTAACAATGGAGGAGTGATCAGCCTGAGCTGGTCTAGTCTGCTTATCTGGAATTGCTCATGGTGGGAAAGTTGAAGCGATTTCCGATAAGCACCGACCATGGAAATATGTATAGAGTTCACTCCCTTTGGTACACCAGCGTTAATAGCCATTATATCGGAGGAGACTTCGTCAACCATCACATGGAAAGACCTATCTGAGGGAAAATCGGTAGAAAATGACGGAGGTGTGGTGGAAAACAATATGACGGAAGTTTCCAAATAAGGGCTTACTACCAGACTAGGTAACATGTTTTGGAGATATCCGAAGAAATTCCCCATATTTTTTCATGGATGTCTGACATGTGTTATGTAGGCAAAAGCAGGTCTCCTGGCGACCATAGCATATTGGTGCTCGTTCACGATTCTGAAACCCTCTAGATATTGGATGACCTCGATGATGATTGCTTTCTTCATCTCCTTAGAGATCATAGATAGAAATGCAATGAATCAATAATCATTAGAAAGGGTTCATAGGATAAAAGGGTTAGGGTTCCAATTATTGGAAGACAGGAGCAAAGTTATGGTTGGAGTTTCACAAACATACAAGAGAAATTTATTAAATAATTACTTCTTCTATTTTGAAGGCACAATAGTATAATGTGTCACAAGGGCTGAAAATGAGCATTAACAGCCTTGCTTCGCTTTGTTCGCTCATGCATCTAATAGCTAAGTATTGCTGATGCGTTTTCTGCATGTGTGACATACAATGATTTTCCGCCTACCATTAGATAACAAATTCGTTAACTCACACTTTTATGGTCTGTTTTCATTCCAAACTTTGATTCAAACTAACGTTTGATCAAGAATTATCTGAAACGTCAAAGTACCGCAAATGACAATCAAAGGCGTTTGCATTATAAAAAACAATAAAATCATGTTGTTATGAGTATAGCGGCCCGAGTGCCGATAAACATTATTTTCGCTCACATTTTTAGGGTTGATGACTTATTTCCATATATGGTAAGCAAAGAAATATTTAATTAATATCTAATGGAATTCAGCGGTTAATCGGTTAATTTTCAGTATTATTGTTCTCACTTCTTTTGTGGTTGGATTGAATCTCTTTGTTCAATACGTATGTCCTTTGTGATATAATATCAGGCAAGGTTCCATCCAGGGAAGTGGTTCTGCCATATTCATAGTTAAACTATTCAAACAGTAGACTTATTTCACTGATTGAACCTAATCAATATCAAAACTTATTAAATACATAGTTTGAAAATGTTATGAAATTCAATTACCCAAGTTCACAATGGAATACCCCTTTGGGAATGATAAAATGAACAATGTCAAAGTTCCTCGATAATATTTTTTCTAATTTGAATATTCTATGACTATTTGGTCTCTTTAATTTCCTAGAGCGTGGTATATTTGACTGTGGTGAGAGAACATTCACGTAATCGTAGAGAAATAAGTTGTATGCAGAACATGAGTTAGTAAGAAGGAAATGATTCTATATTTATACAGACAATAACAGATGATAGCTTTGAACTAAAACATTTGAATATCAGGATGACTAACATTGTGTTCACTTTTATCTATTAATCAAAACTGGAATGAAACATCAACCGGATAATGAATTTTACGTCGTTATATTGAATCTCAGAAGTTTTACATTTCGTCGTAAGTTCAGATGGAGTTTATTTAGCTTTCAAACTTTCTGATATTCGAAATACCGCAAGATGTTTTATTCAAGTGGTTATAAGAGCTGTTCATAGTTTAAACAATGTTTTTTAATTTTGCAATATAGCAAAGTAATGTCATAAACTTCGGATACTTTTTATTTCTTATTGTTCTGCAATCGTCTTTCAGTTTGAAGTTTTATAGTGGTTTTTATGGGTTTTCGGACGTCCTATAAACTTGAAAACACACATTTATAACCAATTCTTTCTGAGGGATATCCCGATTTCTGTAAGAGTTTTCAACTTGCAAGCATATTGTATCTTATGACCACTAAAATTAGATCGTATATCAGGTAATAACGGTAATACTACTTTTGAGAGTATGAGATATATACAAAATCTTAAACAATTATCAAATGATAACTCATGATACATAGTCAAGTCAATCAAATCCTGGAAAGATTTAGAGGATGGACCAAAATGAATTTTTGACCCGGTCCCGAGGTGAGCTTTTTCCCTAGGGGTGGATGTCACCCCTTCACGTGAAATTTGAAATGACCATAGCATAAAGGAAAGCATTCTATGCAACATAGATCTCTCAAGGCTAGTACATACTGGCCAACAAAATATTGTCAACACGTTGACGGATGTTGGCAACATATTTGTTGGATACACCAACTTGTATCTGGATACAAGTTTTTAAACCAAAAGTAGTTGCGTGTTCAAAGCAAACTCACTTTTGAATAAAACATGGAAGACTGTAGCTGCCGGTGCATGTGCTGTTTTTAACATAATAGCCGCGAAAAGATGGTGGCAGCGAGACTTCAAAAAAAATGGGACAACCTACTGCGATAACTTAATGTCTGATTGGCTATTGAACGATGGTAGCTCTTTCCGTTATTTCATCAGATTAACAAAATCTGATTTATAAGAAATTCTTTATTTGGTAGCTCCTAAAATCTCGAAAAAGGATACAAGCTACCGTGCCACTGGACGAGTTTTCTGTACACACTGAGCGATGTTTTCCATTTGAAATGGAAAACATAGATACAAGCTAAAGTCAACAAATTTCTTTGAGATAATGCCCCCGATGTTGCATAGTATTCGTCAACTTGAAGCTAGTTGACTGGATACATGTTGGCAACAATGTGTCAACAACTCCGTGCCAATATTTTGTTGGCCGATTTGTTCTGGCCGATTTGTACTAGCCGATTTATGTTAGCACTTTATTCGTAAATTCCATTCACATTTTATTGGAAAAAAAGGCATGACCAAAATTGAAGGCAATGAACAAACAAAGAATGTGTTTTCCATTTATCCCCCTAGGAAAAATATTGCACGAGTTACAGCTTGGTGAATGTTGCGCCCTGTTCAACAAAAATAGAAATACAAGCATTCAAAGTTAAATATCTGCGATCCGGAAGCTCATTCACAGAAAACTCGAAGAATTCCTCAAGCCACATGAAATACCTTCCACATGGTTAATTTACATCATTCATCATTCTATTTTTATGCAAGTAACAACAACTCATATAGTTTTGAGTTACCTTGTCGTCCAAGAAACCAATTTGTAGGAAATTTCAAGAGTTACAAATCATTCGTTGAGGTTGAAGCTCGTAGAAAGCTTATTTTTTAACATATTCAAGCTGATAGACATCGAAAACTGTGATAATCGCACTCTATCACCAACTTCTAACGTTTATATCTGTTGATTCCTATAGTCCAGCGATAAAAAAGCAAAATATTTGCTAAATGTAAGCTGAACTTTTGGTAATTTTTCGATACATATTACTGAAGCTGAAGCAAATTGAAAATGTGTATGCACTGTTTACCGGCTAAACTTCTTGAGCATATCGATATACCATAATAAGAGAACTTAGAAATGTATTTTTGTCAACTTAAGAAAATTTGTGAGTTTCAATGAATAATCTTCCGAATAGTCGTTATTCAACTTCAAATGCCTGTATTTCTGTTTTCGGTAAATAGGGCGCAAAAATCACCCAGCTGTAACTCGGTCATCATGCTCCAACAGAGATAAGTGAAGAATCGAATTCTTTGTTCCTTCACTGCCTCCAATTTTAAATAATATCGAACTCCAGAGAAGGTAACGTGTAACGTTCTTAGGAAACAGTCTTCATAGCAAGATCATTTGGGGGGAACATACTCAAAAAACCACCCTCCCCTATAAAACGCCACGTAGTCCGTCCCTCTCCCAAAAGCGTTGAGTGGTTTATAGACGTTCTCTAAGAACTTATCGTGAATGTTGGGAATAAATTGTATCATAAGTTAAGCTACCATGAAAGTGCAAATATGAATGAATATTATCCAGTTGTTGACGTAATTCATTATTTTCGTGCTGCCGCTATCATTATGTACCCACGAAATAATGATTGGCTAGAAACGCTAAAGTTATGTTATTTCTACTTTCATTACATTACAAACCACAAGTCAATGTTTATTATTTTTCATATTATTGATTCAAACCGTTCGAGGAACAAATATTAATCTCTATGCGATTTGTTCATATTTGTACACTCGGGTAAAGTCAATACTCAAGCACTCTTATAAATATTATTTTAACTTTTTCATTTTTAAGAAGGAACGAATTTGTGGAAGTATCTCATCTATTTGCCAAGTTTACTCATTTACTTTCTTTGATTCTTAAAAAATATTATTTATGATACGCTCTCCCGCTGTCGAAGTTTAATGAAATGGTTCGGCGAGGAGATTAGGGATATTACTTTGTGTTAACAATAAATTTAGGGGAAGGGATTCATAACCCATCAAATGAATCCATTATTTTATCACATCATATACACATTTTACTTTCCTCACTATACGTAGTATACAGTGTGAAGGAAGTATTGTAATTTGGGTCATAAAATATTCCCTTTTGACACGATGTCTGTGTGTGTGTTCGTGCGCGTAAGTATGTGTGTAACCCACTGTGGAGACGATCACGCCGTTCCTATTGGTCGTATGAAATTCTGCAGATAGCTTCAAAGTGATAAAAATAGGAACTGTATTGTTTTGGAAGCGGTAGCACCATTTGGAGTGGTATATCTTCATTTTTTCGTAGCAGACCTAGTTGATCTGAAGTTCAAATGCACCTCTGTCAAATCATAAAACGGAATCAGTCCAATATCTGTTGCATAAAGGAATATGGTTCCTAGTTCCGTTGAACTCCCTTTTGTCAATGTTGGTAGCACTAGATGTTGATGAGATCTGGTGTCATTTAGTTTTTCACTATTCATTTAGACGTAAATTTCTCGCATTTTATAAATTGTGTTCGATTGTTCAATTGTAGCATTTCTTATTAAAATTCACAGGTGTAATTTGTTTATACATCACTAAAGGTGAATTCTACATTGGTGAGACAGGTCGTACAGTAGCTAATTGTGTGAAAGAGCTAGAGCGCTGTAGAAGGCTTCGTGGCACCAGTTGATCTGCACTTGCGGAACACAAGTTTGACACTAATCATCAAATCCTTTCCGAAAATACTCAAATCTTAGCCCGAGCCCCAAACTTCTATCAGCGAAAAAATCTTGCAGGGATAGAAATCCTAAAACATCCGAATAATCAAAGCCGTGACTCAGGATATTACCTTCCCAACATTTAAAAACCCATCCTCGATAATTCCATTTCGCACATGATTACACAACGGCAGGGTCAGGTGCCAAAATGGAGTTAACCACCGGAATAAAGACAGTGAACTGTGTAGCGTGAAGGTTTTTCCCTACAATAAATGCCGCTACAGAAACCAGAAGAATCAGTTTCAGTTCAAGCCTCAAGCATGTTCTGAAGATGTCACCTATAATGGTTGGCGGAATATCGGTATCAAGTCGTGCTATGATGACGCGAAATCCATCTGGAAGCCAAGAATTTGCAATATTAGCTATCCGCGGAAATTTACTATCCAAGATCTCTAAAGTAATACAGGTTATTATAATAGTATTTGTTTTCATATTACTGTTTTTATTCGGTGATTTACTTCCGAGTTTGTTTGTTAAATATGATTTCTGCTTTTCATTTCGAAATTCACAGCTGTTATTTTCTTCTAAGGTAAGTTAAGTAGTACTGATTAATATTCAGAGCTTTGCTTGTTCGTTGTGGCTTCGATTACTGAATGCTTTTTCGGTGTGGTTTTCTTTATACATTGTTTCCATTTTTGTAAAGCTTCTGGTATACCCATTATCTTCAATTGAATAATGTATGCCCAAGACAATAACAAAAAGAGGACAAACAATTTTAGTTCTAGCGAGATACAAATTCTAATAACTCTTATAGAACTATACAAAGTAGAATATAATGCAATAAAACTAACTGAACCAACAATGAAGTTCAAACTCAAGCATGTATAGAGTTGCCTAATCAGTTTAATAGCATGGCTGGTAAGACTTATCGAGATGTAAAGATACTTAAAAATAAGTATGAGAATATCAAGAAAATATCAAAGCAGAAAATTGCAGATGAAGAAATGCATGTAATAGGTAAAGGTGGACGTCTAGAACAGAAACTTGAGCTGAATCTTGTTGATCAACAAATTGAACAAATTCTAAGATAACAAATGACAGGGATGCAGTCTGAATTTGATAAAGATCAAAGTAATATTCCACATAATAGACAAACATAACTAATATTACATTTTGCTTTTAGTTTCAAGTGGAACAATATCAACAATATGTTACACATCTTTGGACAAACGAAATTTTGTAAGAATTCCATATTTCGAAATGATTAGGTCGTTCTCTAAATTAATGTGCCATTCTAGGATGTAAGACAGCATCAACCAAGCCCAACAAATCTTCATCATCAGTCAAAACTTTATCTAAGTTTGCCTTGTTTCTTATGTAGCACCACAGAACACCCGTTCGATTAAGGTTATATTAAAATTCTTGAACCTCTGTCAAGTCGCTGATCGGCCAAAATCCACGGTTTACCGTGAACTAGCGATTGACTGCTGGTTTAAATTTATACAACACAAATTTTTCGTTTCATCCATAGTTGAAGCCTGAACTAACGTTCAACTTGTTTATACAACCAGTCACTAGTGTGACTGACCCAAACAAATTATTCCAGTTGTTGCTGATTGCTATGAGGAAGAATAGGGAAGGCGCAGTCCATATACTAGGAGGTCTATGTACCACACAATGGGAAGAAAGTAATGGAAGTCTTCGCAAAACTGCCACATCGTCATCATTCTTTTGTCTAAGATCATCCAAACGAAATACAAAAGATGGAAAGGCAAGATAATATGTTTCAGATTCTTGATTTAGTATTGTACAAAGTTTTTAAGCAATGCGTACAGAGATTAACTGATCCGTAGATCACTCAACACGCTTTTTTGTTGGTACAATTTGTCGCGAAAATGCCACTTGCTTTCGAAGTCTATGACCTACATTTTCTCTATGACGACGAACACAAGAATGTGTGGATGACGTTATTCTTTAATCTTTAAAAAAACTTCCACGGGTTATATATGATTGTGATGTATATTTATAACCAAAAAACACTGCTTCATAATGGTACAGTAAAATTCTATAGCTCCCATTTTAACAACTCAAATGGATGGCAAAATTATCATTTGCTAAACAATACAGATTTGTAAATTTTCAGATCTTCACAACGAATAGGAACGCAATCGTCCTCACAGATTCGTACGCACTACAGGGTGTCCCATTTTGGGTACTTTTGCGGGGTATCTCCTTTATTTTTAAAGATAGAGAGTTGCGGTTTTCGCGACCCTGTGCTACTTTTCCGTAAAACTCAAGATGCCGTCAACAGAATTTTCATAGCCCTTTTTTAAACGGAACACCCTGTATATTTATAGACTATAAAATTTGTCTTTTTTTTACCTTTTCGAAAATATATGATAGTATAAACTTTTTTTCAGAAACACGCAAATAATTGACAATTTTTAGAAATTAAATACATATTTTAATTGTAGGCCATTGATATTGTTTATGACAAGAAACAGAAATAAACATCAAATCTCTATCGCATTTAAGCTGTTTATTTTCGTTCTTTTGGTATCATTATTCAATAGATATTTATCAATTTTTTCGAATAATGGCAGCTTACGAAAATTATGAGAAATATGATATGATGGTATGTTTTATACAGAGTAATGAAAATTCTGAAGAAGCTTCGGAATTATATTTCCAAAGGTGAGTAAGCTATTATGGCTATGAAAATCTCTATTATCATTTTAATTTTTGCTTGTTAGATATCCAGAAAGAAGGCAACCGTTTTTTGGGATATTTGCCGTTTAAAAGCAAATTTAGTTGAGCACGGATCATTTGTTCACCCGCGCCCTAAAACATACAACAAAGAGAACAGGGAAAGAAAAGAGATAGATACTTTAGGATATATAGAAGCAACACCTTCGTCCTCATGTAGAAAAATTTAGAAGTAAATTGGTGTGCCAAAAACTAACGCTCAGAGGATCTTGAAGAAATATAAGTATCATCCATACAAATTTAGTATACTACACTTGCATCCTGGCGATGCCGAGCGCCGGGCACTGTTTTGCCAGTGGTATTTGCAACAAATCGATGCTAACGATTTATTTGGCAGACTTGTTATCTGGTCAGACGAATGCTTTATTTCAAGTGCTGGCATTTTCAATCGTCACAATACCAGGAACTGGCGTAGTGAAAATCTGCATTTAATGTTTGAAGGGGCACAACAAGGACGCTTTGGAGTTGAGGTTTCATGTTTTATTTTGGGTAGACATATAGTTTATAGGATTTTTGAAGGAGGTCTTACAGCACGTAGAAACCTAGAAATTCTTGAGGAAGTTATTCCAGAACTGCTCGAAAACATTCCATTAGCCCAGTATAATGCTGTTTACCTACAGCAAGATGGTGCCCTAAGTCATAACTCTAGGCTCTTAAGGGCCTTTCTAAATAATAACTTTCCTCAAAGATGGATAGGTACCAACGGACCTGTTAGATGGGCTCCACGATCACCAGATCTCTCAATTTTAGATTTTTTTTTATGGGGTTATATACAAAATGAAGTATATAAAACTCGATATGACGGCATTGCAAAACTTCGAGAGGTAATTCATTTAGCTTTTCGAAATCTGCGAATGAGAACAATGGTTCTTTTGAACGCTATTCAAAGAATCTCAAAGATGTGCCAATTTTGCATTAGAGAAAATGGTGGTCAATTTGAACATCACATTTAATTTTTTTTAATAATGTTATTTTTTTGTGTTTTTGTTATATTGTCACTTTACGCCACAAAACTGTTGTTACAAACTTACTGTTAGAAAAAGATCTATGGGAATTTTTTTTAATAGATACCTATATACAAGGTATCCAATTATTTGTTAGTAATATGTAAGTTGCACTTGTTTGTTATTGTTATCCATAGCCTACTATTAAAATATGTATTTAATTTTCTGAAAATTGTCAATTATTTGCGTGTTTCTGAAAAAAAGTTTATACTATCATATATTTTTGAAAAGGTAAAAAAAAGACAAATTCTATAGTCTATAAATATACAGGGTGTTCCATTTAAAAAAACATAAGTTTACTTTATAACTCAAAAACAGTAAATATGTAACAAAAGTTATCTACACCACTGCATTCTACGGAAAAAAATCTATTAGAATGTTATTTTACCTTTTCGATAAGTTGAAGGATAACGAAGATACGAGGGGGGTCACAAAATGCAACATTTTCAGAAATGCCCTGTATCTTAAAAACTAAAAGGGCTATGAAAATTCTGTTGACGGCATCTTGAGTTTTACGAAAAAGTAGCACAGTGTCCCGAAAACCGCAACTCTCTATCTTTAAAAATAAAGGAGATACACCGCAAAAGTACCCAAAATGGGACACCCTGTACATACCAGACATCATATCAAAAATATTCAGAATGGATGCAGAAAGGTTCAAAACTCATATTGGCGCGAAAATCATAATCTAAATTATAATACTTTCCTTATACTACGTATAGTGGGGGAAGTAGAAAGGTTTGTGAATAGTGAAAATATAAAATGTCAACACAAAATAAAAATCAGTACAATGAATCACACTTTAATATCATTCCTGAATCACCGAATATTACAACTTCTGTGATTTCGGTCATACAACGGTAATACATTATGGATTGACTAAAATCGATTATTCAAAAGGACGATGATATACTTTATATGTACACATTTGAAACTTTCGAAATTTATGAGAAACTTTCTGCATAAGTTGCACTATACATAACATCTCCTGATTTTTATAGCCTGACACCAATCTCTGTACGTTTATTGGTAAACCAGAGCAGGAAGTTTGTTTACCACGGAAATACGTCCTCTCTTAATAATTCATTGTTAGAGAATTTCCAAGAAGAATAAAAGAGGCTTATAATGAATATGGAAAACGTTGCTTGCTTGCTACAATCTCTCAACGTTCAAACAATCTGTTGGCTATATGTAAACAATTGAGTATGCTAGGAGATAACACCGCCAGTATTAGCTATATGGTGTACTATTAATGACTGAAGAGATCAGCGAGTAGAATATTCCAGATGAATCAGAACTACCTATTCATGAAACAGCTATTACTTGTTGATTGTTATTTACCTGATCCGTAGTAATTGAAAAAACCTGTCCATGCATCACAATAAATCATTAGCATCAGAATGTATTTCATCTATAATAAAAGTTCCAGTTTCAGAATCTATAAATAAAATTACACACTTCACTTTACAATGGTAATTCTATGGTTCATAGTGTTTCAAAAGATCTGACGATAGCCTAGCTCAAATTAAATTGACGATTATCGAAGATAGGACAAAATACTCTGAATCTCCCACTATCAATTTCGGAAATTGGATATGGGAGGTCAAGATTACTCATAATTTCTCACAAGAAGACCCAGCATGTATTTGGAATTCCAAACCTTCGTTAATGCAGTTGCATTCTCGTTCAATCAGAATCTATAGATAACCTTTCAATGCATCTCATTCTTAGGCGGACCTTCAACGTCCTCTTATCAGAAGTCTAGTTACTTATAAAATGTAGTCTAGACACAATATCTCTCTCCATTTCCTTAGTGATGATATCAATGCGCGACTATCAAAGCATTCAACTAGATCTCTCTATACAAAATAAACGAATCACCTCATATAATCGTGGAAACATCGAAGAGTTCTCATAGTCTTGGTCCATTTTCATATAATTATCTCTATCGTTATCAGTTTGATTCCATTCAAAGCGTGTAATGAAATGGGGATCTTATAATCATGTGGAGTTTGAGGCAACCAAAACTTGACAAATTTTTCCCGGGAAGGCGGATCCCACAATCCCTGATAAGATAATCTCGGGACCTATGGAGTGTTTCACAGAAACTGGGTTTTATATTCCGTTTCAAGAGATACTCCACACTCAAGCAGCGCAAAGCACGTTCTGGAGTACTGTTTACACGTTCAGCTCCCAGACACACGTTGAAACTCTTAGATTTCATTGAGAAGAGAGCTACACGTCTGGTTGGTGATGCCACACTTACGAATTCATTGGCATCTCTAGAACATCGTAGAAAGGTAGGCGATATCTCCATTCTCTGTAGATATTCTCATGATCGGTACCGATTAGAAATGTCTGTTATTCCATCCACATATTTGATACTACTATATTGCTAACGTGAGAGAGAAGTCTCCACCAATCGTTAAGGTGCCAACATATACATTTTTCGTCAATGGTATAGAAGATCTGCGATGAGCGAATCTGTGAGTCAATGCAATCGTATCATGTACCATGATGTATATCAAATCTGCCTGCTTGAATGTGTGCTACTATTGTAACAAATCTAGTGCAACCTGCGACATTTGGAATGTGCGAATGACGCACATGGGCTGTGGCAGCCTTTTCCAAACTTTCCATCTGTCTCATACTTCCAGTGGTCCTCTTACAGGTGATGATAGTACACCAGCAGTATATGAGTATTATTAAATATATACACCGCCCACTTTCAGACTCGAACTCCTCTCTACAAGACTTAATTTGTGTTCTATGCTCCAACGACATGAGAGGAAAACCTATAATATTCAAAGAACATCGTGCGAGTCAGCGGTGGAATGTTGAGGGAGGAGATAGGCATTCAATTTTTTCCTGAAGGTTTGGAGGTCATAGACATAAGAAAAGATCATCCTAGGCTTCGCCGATCTTTAGAAAAACTAATTCTGGTGGAAAGAAGTTCGGCAGGTCTCGAGGTTGACAATCGAGGATTGACTAGCTTGAGCTCGTCTAGTCCGCACATCTGGAATATCTCGTGGTGGAATAAGAGACGAGATTTCTGATGAACACCAACCATCAAAATATCTATAGAAAAGGGAGATATCGCCCACCTTTCTACGATGTTCTAGAGAAGTCAATGAATTCGTAAGTGAGACATCATCAAGCAGACGAATAGTTCTCTTCTGGATAGAGCTCGAGCTTATGTTTAGGAGCGAAATTCCAAATACGTAGACAGTACTCCAGGGGAGGTCGAATATATGCTTTGTAGATTATGAGGAGGTGTTGGGATCTAAAGAAGCTTTTGGCAAGGAATAGAAAACTAAGTTTTTGGGAAGCTGTTCTCGCAATGGACCTCACATGATCATTCCATGAGCGGGTACTATTGGTGGTGATCCCGAGCATGGATATGGAAGACTTCATAGGAATAGTTATACCTGGAGAAAAAATAAAGTTGTGGAAATCTTTCCTAGCGAGGTCTTTTCTGACGCCTATAATGCTAAACTTTCAAGAGGTATTTCAGTGCCTACCTACTTTCCCTACATTCCACCACTGGCTCACAAGTGCCTAATTACATTATCACTATCCTTGTCTACATATGTCAATAGATTTATGGCGATTAAAACTATCCTATTTACTTTGTAGTTTCAGTTGCACGCATTGGTTAGGGAAAATTTCAATACACCATTCTTCAAATATTGATACTTTCAAAAATAAACTGTGGGAGTGATGCGGGTCAACCACATACCTAAGTTAGTACATACTTAGAATACAAAACATTCTCCCTCTCTGACATTAAACATATAATGAATGATACGGCAGATCATGTTAATGCGGCAATTTTTCTGTTTGAATGCGTTTTTCATACTCCCACACGGGAACCTCTTGTGACTACCCTATCGTGTCATTATTCTATTTTGTTGACATCCTTAATACATATTTTACAGATAATCACCTTTACATTCATAATATATGCATGAAAATGTTCCTTGGTTTGTTTCAACACTTGAGTTGTTCACTACATCGCATAGATTTACATTTGTATATTCTCATTCTTGTTATAAATGCCGGCACTTTACAGCTGTATGTCTTCGTTATCCTCACAAAATCTCGAGGTTTAGGTGAGATGTGAACATGATTGTTATAAAATGGATGATAAATTGTGAAGAAGACTCGAATTCACAGTAGAGTTATAATATATCGACAATTGTAACAATTGAGAAATAAATAGATATTTCTTAACTTTTACTACGTACATATCAGTTGAGAATTTGTCTTTGAATCGATCAGTAACATTACAACTAATATTTCCGTACATCTGTTTCGCTCTTTCGAGCTCATCAGTAGAACGAGCACGTGTGTAATGTTACTAGACGCCTTCTACCTGTAAGTAGATGTCCTACTAAGAAATCTGAGTTATGTACAACGTTCACTGATTGATTTATTGCACTTTACAGAGTGACGGAAAATCTAATACTACTCGAGCGCCAAATGGCGTGCCAGACCAATGTAACGATTGTAAAACTACTAGACATTTCTTGTTAGCTTTCGCCAGATGAAGAATTATAGTTCAGTTACGGTATGCACTCACTCGTTCCGCTGAGGAGCTCAAGAGAGCGAAACAACTGCCCGGAACTATTAGTTGTAAAGATCGATCGATCCTGAGAAACCTTACAATTGTTATTTTGGCATTTGTTCCAATACACAGAGGCATTCTCAGATACAGTTATTTCAAACTGAATACAACAAAGTTTTAATTTATTCAATGCTATGCTGTAGGTATGTAATTGGGTGTGACCTTGGTATGACAATATTTGTGATTGGGGAGAGAAAATTTGTTAGCAAAATTATTGATGAAAAAATTGTGAATGATCCAGAGAAACCTTACAATTGTTATTTTGACAATTATTCCAATACACAAAGGCATCCTCAGATACAGTTGTTTTAAACTGAATACAACAAAGTTTTAATTTGTTAAATGCTATGCAGTAGGTATGTAATTTGGTGTGACCTTGGTATGACAATATTTGTGATTGGGGAGAGAACATTTGTTAGCAAAATTATTGATAGAAAAATAGTGAATGATCCAGAGAAACCTTACAATTGGTATTTTGACAATTATTCCAATACACAAAGGCATCCTCAGATACAGTTGTTTTAAACTGAATAGAACAAAGTTTTAATTTGTTAAATGCTATGCAGTAGGTATGTAATTGGGTGTGACCTTGGTATGACAATATTTGTGATTGGGGAGAGAAAATTTGTTATCAAAATTATCGATAAAAAAATAGTGAATGATCCAGAGAAACCTTACAATTGTTATTTTGACAATTATTCCAATACACAAAGGCATCCTCAGATACAGTTGTTTTAAACTGAATACAACAAAGTTTTAATTCGTTAAATGCTATGCTGTATGAATGTAATTGGGTGTGATCTTGGCATGACAATATTTGTGATTGGGGAGAGAACATTTGTTAGCAAAATTATTGATAGAGAAATAGTGAATGATCGTTGAATAGTGCGTTACCTTCCTGCTATTCCGACTTTACAACAGTTTAGGCCCAAACAAAGTTCAGTTTACTCTATTTTTGTTAATAATCAGTATTTTGGTCAAATGATTTATTTCACACTGAGGAAAAATATATACGGTGAATCGAGATAATGATAAAGCTTAATTTTTTTTGAACTTGGAACACT
The DNA here is from genome assembly GCA_958510875.1 of Endomychus coccineus. Classification (NCBI taxonomy): domain Eukaryota; kingdom Metazoa; phylum Arthropoda; class Insecta; order Coleoptera; family Endomychidae; genus Endomychus; species Endomychus coccineus. Next base: position 15,531,280 of record OY294071.1, on the reverse strand, counting down.
GAAAAGTAGTCTATAAAAGATTTCAAGCCAATTTTGAAACCCTTTACTACTTCCTTCTATAATATTAGTGTACCGGGTTATTGGTTACACATTTTTCTGTTATTTTACTTGGACAAAAAAGTTAAATATAGAAGTTGTAGATGCCGACTCAAAGTTTTTTGTGTCAATGTCAACCTTAATACAGAGTGCGGCAAACAAACATATGCGGCAAACCAAACATATGTTTATTAAGTAGAACTGCCTGTATATTACTCAATTTTTGGAATACACAGTTTTTTGCGATCTCAACGATATATACATGTTGCATGTTTCCTTAAGCCACTTCAAAAATGCAGTAGTTTAATATCATATAAATAGGAAGTCTAAGGTTGCCATGAGACATGGAAAATCATTTAATATCACTTTTATTGTTTTGACGTTCATTATTACCTGTGCTATAAAAATGGTTCATATATAGGGACAAAAGAGGGATTCTTTTAAAATTTTTATACATAGTAGTTATAACAAGCATGAGGCTAGGAGGGAATACCTTCGACGAATATCCCGATAGAAATCTGCCGAGTCAGCATCTACAACTTTTATGTTTAATTCTTTCTTTCAAGTGAAAAAATAAGTTAGGGGGGTGTTAATTTATAATCAATAACATGGTACTATCCAAAGACTTGGTTCATAATTAATATTAGTTTGCCTGTCGGTCTGTACGCAGTTTCTTGAGACCATTTTTCGTCCAAAACTTTGAAATCTTATTGATATACTCTTTCTTCAGTATCGTTTCCTTCCCAGTAAAAAATATATCTCAATCAAAATGTTCACATTACTATCCTTATTATCATTATTATAAAGATGAGTGCACTAAATAAACATGTTAGTACTTACTTGGTTTGATTATTTGATGTAAATAACCCAATTCCAAGCATATCAAGTATGAACTTATCTGGAAAACCTGTTCAATATACATCGGATGCAGGCGATAGGATTAATTAACTTGTAAATATGAAACCAGAAGTGAGCAAACTTTTCTGAATTGTATTGTAATAAAGGCCGGCAGTCAAAATTCGGAAGGCACACAGCTTGTATGATGAAATTTTTAATCAGCATTGAAGAGCCACCAACCGATTGGATGAAGAAAATAATTGGATATTACACCTCAAGGAAAATCTCTGAGGTTGAACCGTTGTACCCTTTGGAATATCATCTTAATATATAACTAATAACAGAGTCAATGTATTCAACTATGGGTTTTTGAGAGACAAATTTGCTGGGAGTGAAACAAAAATTTATATGTAATTCATCGAAACTGACTTGTATTCTCATATACGCCTACCCCTGTAATTCTTCCTTGGCTTGGTTAAAGGAGCTTTTATTAGACGTCGAAAGTTGATAATGCATGCAAGTTTCCTCAATAGTTGACGAACTTTTTCCATTACAGCCAACAGACAGACAATACAGACTGGTTGAAAAGATAGATTAAAAATAACTTATGTTGAATACAATTTATCACTCCACCGACAACATTAACTCCTGCGTGTCTCAAACCCTCGTACTCCGAAACGGCTGTTCGCGAAATAGATTTACAGACAATTGAAGTGCTTTGATTGGAAAGAAAATTCTACAATTGATACAGAGAAATGATCTCTGATCTACGAATTTCAATAACATCTATATATTATAAATGTTCCACAATCAACTTCTCTTGGTAGGTGTACCTTACAATTCCTTCTAAAACTCAACGTGCTAAAGTGCTTTGGTGCAAAACATCTCAAAATGACTTGATGACTCTCGCAACATATTCTATGACGTTCTAGTCGGTTATCGTGAAGTCCTATAGGTAAATATTGGGGTTGTCAGAGAAACAGTTGTCGACCGTAAACTGGCAGGAGTCTGGATATACAGTTGAATGTGATATATCTCCTGAACTAGATATTCTGAGAATGCATGTGCACCAACTAGTTCATAAGGAGGGGAAATGGAACAGTGAGCCCTCAGGTTAGATCCTTGATCTAATACAACTAGGTTCTCAGGAAGGTCAACGGAGATAGATCGACAGCGAATCGTTGGTATTGTCAACAGATGAGTAATGACCACTTCATATTTTTATTCTGGAGTTCATTTAGTTCCTACGTTAGTGTATTGTAGAGTTAATAGGGCATGAGTCTTCTTCGTAACCAGGTTCTCGGTCTGGTAAAGTGTGGAAGTGAGTTTCATCCAGAAAATTGAGAATAGTACTCCCTATCGGAAGAATACATAGCAAAGAGTTTTTCAACGAGGCTGCTGAATACTATAAATGAATTAGACCCTCTGCTTCTTTGCCAATGCTTCCTGGACTAATGTGATTATATCTGTTCACGAATCAAATGGTATTTAAACAGCCTATATCATTTTGAATTCCTAGGAGATATAGCACAGTATCGTCAAGCTCAAATGTAATTCACAGAACTATTATTGACGTGATATTATTATTCTACACTCATGATTTCGTTACTCTTTTTTTTCTTAACTGTCGAGGTACAGTACTGAACAGTATTTAATTCATTATGTACAGTATAATATTACAAATAGAAAATAAAAATTGTGGAAGACCCACTTCATTTATAAAATTTGATGGGATTTTGGAGCAGTAACATAATTATTTGGTAAGTATTTCTATTCCCACTAATGTGAAAATAATAGGCAGTAAAAATTAATAATCTTCCAGTATGGATTAGCTGGTGATAAATCTGCAAATGTACAGTAAGAACTATGCCACTATGCAATATTCGGTATTAAATTTACGGAAACAAATAACCTACTAACCTAGTTTTCCCAAAAATACATAAACATTTAACAAACTAACCTGCTATAATTTTGTCGCTTGGATTTCCCTGCACGTGTACAAGGGCAAGGGGAATCAATCAATTACAGAAACGACCTTTAAAATAACCTACCAACATAATATTCACAAGAAAGTTTTCAAATTTAAATCTAGCGCATATAACCTGCGATAACGTTGCCGCTTGGAGTTTCTTGTATATGTTCAAGGACGAGGAAAATGAAAACAAACTTTCAAATAACCTAATAACCTAGTATTCGCGAAAATATATAAAAATTTTACAAACTAATTTGCGGTAACGTTGCCGCTTGGAGTTTAGAAACTATGCTATTAGAAGCAAAAATACATTGTGCTGGGGTTTCACCGCCTGGGCTATGCTCGCTGTTGCAGAAACAACATTGAATTCGGTTTTTAATTCGAAAAGGCCGATAAATCTTATTGACACTTTATTATTTTACCGACGGTTTATTAATTCTATGCTACAATTGATTTTATCGACCATTTCATATTTTAATGATCATTTATTAATTTAACCTACTATTTTTTATCTTACTGACCGTTAATTATTTTTACAGACCATATATAATAATACTGAAGATTTGAAGTAAAATACTGGGAAAGTGTACTGTCCATAAAATTGAAATACTGATCATTTAATTTATATCGATTCAGATTGTCTCACCCTGAGTTAAATCATTTCAATACGAGAATCATGACATGAAAAATGTAAGCACATCACGTGGGAATTACACCTTCACTAACCCATGTGCAATAATTCAATATTAAAGATAATTTTAGAAAGTTCTGAAACATACATTTTATATTCTAGAAAACATATTTGAGTACGGAATGTAATTGCAGCAGAATTGAAGTTCACCTCATTAAACAAAATCATTCAAATAAAGAAATGTTACCTATGTACTTTAATAAATGAATGTCTGCATATATAATGCAGTATTATTATCATTGAAATGTATAGCCTTCGAAGAGAAGAGACGGTACAGACCAAAGGAATGATACGTTAGATCTATAAACTTTGCATATATGACATTCTGAAAATATTCATTATGTTAGTGCTTTGATATATGAAGGCATATAATTAATAGATACTTTCGTAGTATTTGTAGATTTTAATATCTTATATGGAAGCTATTATATATTGCATAAAGATAATTCCAGCTACTAGTTCCGCATAGTTGTTTCGCTCGCTCTCTCGAGCTCACCTGCGGACAAAAAAGCTGCAGTGCTACCGGTCGACATTTTTGCAAAGGTATAAATATCAAAGCGACAATAATGCTGGAGAGATCAGAAAATCTAACACCATCTACCCAAGAATAGATGTTCCACAAGATAACACAAGTCAATGTAAAACATCGACTAAATGAATATCTTGTACTTCAATGAAATCACGGGGTATTTTTTATCATCTAGTGCCGAGATGGTGGATCCAATCAATGTGATAGACAACAAATGAACAAAATAGTTGAAAAAATTGCTTATTCAGTATTATCCATGAATGCATTTAGGTCTTTCTAGATTAACCAGTAACACTACAGCTAAAAGTTCTAGACAGCTGATTCACTCTCTCGAGGTGCGGAAGGAGGAAGCTGCGGTACTACTGGTCGACATCTTTGCCGAGGGATAAATAACCCATTCGGAAAATTTTCACAGATTACAGGATCTAACGCCATCTACCCAAGAGTAGATGTCCCATCATCATCATCATCATCATCATCATTTCAAAGGAGGGGGCCATGGCCCCAAATGCACTTAGGCCACTTAGTTGTGTCCATTGTGCGCCTCGTGATCAGAGCCTATTCTATTCAAACAGGTCTGTGGCCCGCCAGAAACCCAGAATATTGGTAGTACTGGCTTCCATAAGTTCTTCTGGGAACAGTTTTGCTTCTACAAAGGGTCGGTGCCTGAGGGATGCTAATGCTGGGCATTCCAACAGGATGTGAGAGGCAGTTTCTTCCGCCTATCTGCATTTCCTACATATTGGGTCATCTGTGATGCCCATAGTGTGGAGATGTTTGTTAAGACGACAGTAACCGGCTAGGATTCCAGTCATATTTCTGATGTCCCTTCTGTTCAGAGAAAGGAGTTTCCTTGAGAGCCTAGGCACATGCTCTTTGATAAAGAGTTTGGCCTGCCTCATGCGTGGTGATTCTCCCTACAGTTTATACCACCCTATGCTCAGTCGGCCCAGAAGGGCGAGATCCCCACGCAATTTGATAAAGCGACCATTGGTTCCGACCCGGCAGGGGCACTAGACGACCCTCGCCTGGTCAGAGAGTCGGCCATTTCGTTTCCTACAGCTCCGCTGTGTCCAGGGACCCAGATGAGTTGAACTTTATTTCTCCTGGCTAGTTCAGCCAATGTATACCTGCATTCTTTGACAAGCTGTGATGTGACTCTGGGTAATTTGAGAGCTCCCAGAGCCGACCGGCTGTCTGTGCAAAGATATATGCGCCTATTTACATAGTTTCTTCGCAGGTTTTCCATGGCACATGTCAATATTGCGTAGACCTCCGCCTGAGAAACCATGCAGTAAGCGCCTAGAGCCACTGAGATAGTGATCCTTGGCCTTTTTAGGTACACTCCCGCCCCAGAAGCTTAACGTACCTTGGACCCATCTGTGAACCATACGAGCCCGTCTGGTGGCAGTAGGGTGAGACTTACTCGTTTATTCCAATCTCCTATATCCGGGATGAGGATTTTGGAAGAAGTGAGACATATAGCTGGGATCATGCTATCTTGCCTCATTTCTAGGAGTAGATGTCCCACTAAGGAAACCCAATAAAATATGAAACATTGATTAAACGAATATCTTGTGCTCAAATGAACTTTTAGCTGTAATGTTTCTGGTCCATCTAGAAAAACCTAACTACATTTGTGGATAATATCGATTAAGCAATTTATTCAATTATTTTGTCCATTTGTTCCTGGGACAGTGGAAGACTATATATTAAAGAAATTATGATTGACGGCATATTTAGATTCACGTTGTATTCCTACTCATATGATCATAACCTTTGAAGAAGTATCGTATATCTGGACGTAAAGATAGGATAGCTGTCAAAACACGATGAGATTGCCTGAACGAGTTTTGAAATTAGGGTATTGATATTTTCTGAAGGCAGGGTCATGGACTGGTTCCTGATTTCAATACATTGGGAACTTGTGGCAGGTGTTATGTGGTAGTGGATCGAATTACAGCTGTTTTAGATATACTATATGCATCCATATAACGTAGTAGCCAGAGCGATGCCTGCAGTTAATTTATAGATGATGGCGCATGTGGAATAACTAATTAAAATTTTGACTAAGGGATGAATTTAGCTGGTTATACATCTATCTAGACACATTATAAACATCCGGTGTAAGCTATTTTCCTTTTCTCCCAACATCGCACGCCTCCAACCGATAACTAAACTTGCTCAAGAAAGCATTTTATTTCTCTACTTTCATATGAAATATAAAACACCCTGTCGTCTTAGTCATTCGTTTTAGGATTTCAGGAGATTGTTGACACGACGTTTTCAACTCATTCACACTCGATACACCATATTCGCATGAAAAGGCACCCCACTAAATGTTTTCCATGAAACCATAATGAATGCGATTTGCGAAACAAAATTTACCTTTCACAGTGATTCAAACACACTTTCAGCCATCTTTGTCGACAGAGTTCAGTCGGGGTTTATTCAACTGATTAAAGCTCCAAGCAAAATGTGTATGTTCCCTTTTCTTTCATAGTTTCACATCCTTCAAATGTCATGTGTTGATTCAATCAGATTGAAATGCTCTCTATTTGAACGATCCTTTAAGTACCAAGAAGACAACATCGGTTTATATTTTAATGAGAATGAATATTCATTATATATACACAGAGTCAGAGTCTGTCTAGTCGAGCTACCATTAGATGAATAGAAGATATCCTGATATAAACATTGAATTTATCTACGATACGATACAATATCGGACATCTACAATATCCGAATAATCTTACATGACATCAACTATGGACAAACTGAAAATCTGCCAGAAATTGGGGTTGTGATAGATTAGTTCCAATGCACTGCTGTTTCGGGTCTATTGTGAATCACAATTGTTCAACCAGGGATTATCTAATGATACATTTACACCAAACTATAGGTAGTATTTAATAGAAACAAAGGTCTCACCGATCATAATTCGAATTGTACATTTATTGCATTGATGCTACCGTGTGGTGAATTGATCATCAAGGATCATCCATCTTAGATCTTTGATCAGTTTATCTAGTTTACTCGTAAAAGTTGTCATCCAGCAGACTCCCACAATAATATTCCATTTTTTGTCATGCAAAATTTGCAAATGAGATCGTCTTAAAGTATGCGTGTTCTGGGGAAGTGTTATATGTACAGTTGTCCGTTCTAGTATGATAAATTAGCAGGGAGGCAAACACTGTCACCTTCTAGATGAGTCGGTTGAGGAAACCCTTCTCTGGGTAGGGGAACATACAACGTGTCATCTCACTACTTATTTGAGATACTTCATAAAGTATCAACGGCACGGAAGTCACGAATGAGGAGAAGAAACTCTCCATATCTTCACTCATGGCTCTAAAACTAACATGGGATCTGGGGCGGATATTCATATGAACCTATACCGAACAGATTCAGTCGGAAATCAGTACTATCAATCATGGTGTGAAAAAAATTCTGAATCGCAAAATCATCTGTGAAGACATTGAAATCTTTACGGATAGCAGAGCTGCAATACTAGCGAAAAGAAGTCACAAGGTCACTTCCAAACTAGTATTAGAAGGCCAACGTTACAACATTGAATTGAGTTGAATACAGGAATACGACATAAAGAAAATCCCGAGAAAGGATCAATGATCACATCATCACGCAAATGAATTAATGCCATTTTGAAAGGTAATGCCCTCAAAACGCTCGAGGAACATTGAGATGAATACTCAGGTTGTAGACAGGCTGAGAAAGCGATGAACGCTCACAATGCCCAAAAATAGGCGATATCTTGAGACTGTCTCGGAAGAACCTGCGTTCACTCACAGGAATCACTACGGCGCACTGTCAACTAAGGAAACACTTACACACTATCAGCTTAGTGGACAAAGAACCCCCAATGTGCCATGAACCAGCGTCTAGAAGACTTACATCAAGAAGACGATCCAAACGATCAGAGCAAAACACTCGAAAGAGTGGCAACAAGTAAACGGAGGCAGACAGGCTAAAGTACTGATTAGACCACACATTAGGAAAGGTTGGTCTCAGAAAGTGAGAAAGATGATTGAAGCTGCTGACACAAATACTACCTCCGCAAAATGAATCTGAGCGATTCACCCTAGTGCAAGGTGGTGCAAACGAAACAACGGAGTGTCAATGCGTATTCTGTGCAGATTCGTAGCACTAAAAATGATGGATAACCTCTTCTGAGCATTAACCATCTATCTTGACTGGGTGTTGGTTAGGTGGCTGTTCGTGTACCTCGAGAGATTGGTAAGCACACTTGAGTGGGAACCGCTCTCGTCCCCCTTAAGCTTGGTTAACACACTTGAGTGGGAATACTCCACTAGGTGATATGGGGTGCATAGGGTCTCGGTCTAGGTAGGAGGGAACCTCGCTGGATAATAATAACTGGATATGTGCTCTTGTTCGACCAACATCTAGGGTGGCTGGACAAACAGAAACTAGGGCTGTTCAATATGCATGGACTAAAGGGTCATGATAAGGACCAAGTACTCTCATCAATAGGACACCCTTATAATTTAATGCAGAATCCGGAATAGCTGCAACTAAGGAATAGTACTTTCTCAGATGAGACATATATCTGTATGTCAAGATCAAATACGTCACTGATATGTTTATGAGTATTGAATTGGAAAGAAACGCAATATAACTATCGAAGTCGAAGAACCTATCTCAATCATCCGATATCAATAATGTAAATTATAGTGATTAGAAGAGGTAGTTCAGCGCATTCCATGAAATGTGTATGAATTTCACTGAATGGACGATGTTAACTTTGGGATATGCATTTGTACCTATAGATATGAGCGAATCAGTGCAACCATATTTATAAAGTAGAAGTATGATGAAATCCATAACAATGTCAATTAATGCAAGTGCTTCAGTAATCGTATAAAATTACATTTGAATGAAATGTAGTAGTTATATTCGTTTTTTTTGACACAGTCCCGCACATTTGACAATATGAAATGTATGCAAATTAAGTAAATTAAAATCTAATTATCATTGGCGCTAGCCACTCAACCTCACGTCGAGCGGATAATTTAGTTACATCGATAGCGTATTAAGAGAGTTATCTCATCATTGAATTGACATATCACTATTATACCCATCCAGCGTTCACAATATGATTGTTCAATTGCCGCTAATAATATCCCCAACGTAGCTGAAAGACTATCTGCTATGTCTCAAAAACTGAATATCTACGAGTTACACGTTGTGTCTCCTAATATCCAGGAGATGATAGTTACCGTATCGAGTTTCGTTTACTGCTTTGTTCCTCATTTTCAGTGTTTCCAAATGTAAGAACTCTGAATAGGATGAATTCATTCGATCCTCGGTTCAGGTATTCTATTCATTCCAGTGAATGAGTGACTTTTACGGAACTAAACAGAACATAAGCCATATATTATTCACTGCCTTTTTCTCTCTGAATAGGTTTGTTAATTTTCAAATACAATTACAATGTGAGGACAAATTTATACAGGATCTACAATGTGTCATGTATTCTATACATACCAGTTGACACATGTAACGGAGGACTTTCAATGAGCTACATTGAATATTTATTTCCTTTCTACTATCCGTGGAATTAGTATTTCTTAAAGTAAACCTGGGTATACCATTTTATACATTTTGGTGGATGCGCTGGACAAACCTTAAACCATTTCCAGAAAGCCACTGTAAACCAGTGGCGGCTCGTGAACTTTTTAATAGAGGGGGCTGGACATAAAACGTTTTTGTAAAAATATACTCTATTCAGCCAATTAATTTAACCTTTGCACAGCGACCGTACCAGCTACTTCAGTGACAAAATTAATTGTTGCCCAGCAAGAATCAACGTGGAGGTGTAGAGTTTCTCTTGTCAAAAAATTTTTTTGTTCGTTTTTTGTTTTTTATTTTTTTTTGGATTTTCGATATTTTTTCTTTTTTTTTGAAATTTTTCATATTTTGTTTTTTTTATTAGTTTTATCAACTTTTTTTTATATATTAACGGAATTCTACGGTCATTAGTTTGCGAAAAATGATCAATAATATTATCATAAAATGTATCATTTTGTTCTAAGTGTTTTACTAAATCTTTTTCAATAGATATCAAACTATCATTGTATAAACGATTTTGGCCCATTGTATTTTGCATGTAAGTTTTAATTCGTTTGAGAGTAGAAAATGATCTCTCCACCGATGCCGACGTGACAGGAATGGTGACTGTCAAACAAAGTAGTTTATAAAACTGAGGTAAAACTTGTTGCAAATCATTGTCTATCATATATTTTATCATATCGGCATGAATGTAGTACTGGCCTAAAATATCTTTATCCGAGTATATAACGCATAATTCATTGTGCAGTGCTATTTTATCAAAAAAATTATATTTTAGAACTAAGTTATCTAAAAGTGTATTGGGAAACTCTTTTGAAGAAGATTCGAAAAATCTTCTATTCGTCAAGTCGAAAAACTTCAATTCATGTAAATCGGAAAATCGAATCTCAATTTGACCTTTAATAGTATTTAAAATTTCATAAAAAAAGTTGTTTATAATGTAGTTTCTTGTCTACCAAATTATATGTTTTCCTCCTTCAACAATATTCTGTTTACCGGTTAATTTAAACAATACTCGATGTAATATGTTCTTGCGATTTTTCATGTCGGTCTATACCACGAGCTAAATTTTTCAAATCATCATAACCCGAGTGCCCCAGACATGAAGTTGTATCAGATGTAAATAGCAATACCAGCAATATAATTTATTGTGTACCTCAGATCCCGTTAACCATAAATATTTTTTATAATTATCAGTATTGAATGATCGATTTTGAAACATACCTGTCATCACTAATCCTTTCAAATCCGGTAAAGGCCGTTTATTAAAAAAAAACACTTTTCTGTGATATGTTAATCCACTAAATGGATTTTATAAAAAGCCAGGAACTAAATCACTACTACGACTTCCACTCATTTTAACGTTTAATAATTTACCGATCAGACAAATTTTAATCTAACCTTACTTCGCGTCGGGTGGAAAGACTCAATAAGAAGCACCGACACAGCACGTGTCTCAGCAAGTCTCGTATTTCATACGACTGACCGACGGCGAACGAGAGGCTAGCCTACAGAGAACGTTGCAATTCTAATGTTTTACTTGATGTAGAGCAATTGGACTGGTTGGAAAAACGGCAACTGTGTTGAGCGCACGTGTTTAGCGTTTGAGATATATAGAGAATCTAGCCTCTGGGTTTTGTTGCCAGATTGAAAGTAACTACTGAGAACGGGGAATTAATTGTAGAATTTAAAGAATTATCAGAGAAACAGGAAATAAAATGGAGAATGATCATTAAGATAAATTGGTGAGGAGGCTGAGCCTCCTTAGCCTCCTTCGAGGAGCCGCCACTGCTGTAAACATAAACTGTTATCCAGATTATTCCTTCCGCCTATTCCCAAACGTACGATTCTCAATCTCGATGAGTACTCTCCAGTGGTCGGACCAAATTGACTGACCATATTGTCATCTAGAAGAATATGTGGGTATAGATTGAATTTTATTCTTCTCTATTAAAATCTACGAACTGAGACTTCTCCGGTACGCAAAAACTGCTGTCATGTGGCTTAAACTTGGAATTGAATTTAGGGAATGAATTAGATTTATCACTATCATTATCAGTTAATAGCGAAGTTCGAGCAAGAACAAACTGAGCTAAGAAAGTGGGAGACTGTTGAAGAGCCCAAAATGAGAATGTAGGTCGCACAAAAGTTAATCCATATACAGGACATAAAATAGATCGATAGTGCGTTAAGTACATGCTGACAAAATAACAAGTTCGGTTGATTAGCTGGCGGCAGGTCTGAGTAGACAGTCCCGGGCGCATAGCCAGGAAAAACAAAGCTTCCATGTTCGCAAGAGCTGAGTGTATAAACGTGGATAAGTGGTAAACAAGGTAGTAAATTTCCCTGTACGCTTAGTCGCGACGGCTGGGAGCGCTGCCCTTTTCCCGCGCTCTCTATACTCACCTCTGTTCGTACTCTTATCCTCAGTTCTCCCTCTAACAGGACTACTTCTTATATATCTAAGCGAACATACATCATAGACAATATATAATAAACATGATAGAAAGACTTTGATATTATTCTTGGTAGACCAGTTGGAATATTATCATTTCATTCAGAGGAGAGGGTATACATATTTATCGAGGAAAACCAATGAATATAGCCTCATTACGCATTTATCTTTTGAAAAGACTTTGATCAGATTTAATGATTCTCAAGACTTTTGTATTCTTGATAGGATGAATGAATGAATAACAAAACTAATTCACATTCGCAAACTGCTTCTATTTGAAATGCATCTCAATAACAGAAGATCTAAGGAAAAGAACACGTCTATTCATTCTCTATGCATTGATTCTCAAGTTCTACAAATCACCCTCACACATCGCGTACTTTGCCAATTAAGGTACATTATATTTCATGTGGGTGGAATACTAAGCCTTGGGATCAAATACGACTTATTGTGCCCCCATTTGCTGATGCGCCGTTCAAGGTAAGTCAGCGGCTATAGCAGTTCCTCCAACCCTGTAGCTTTAAGGAAGTTCAGGATGTCCCTCTTCTATTTGGTACGCTCCGAGGTGCCGTGCTCTTGGATTTTGCAAGGTACTGCATTCTGCGAGGTCTCGTCCTTCTCTTTGCATAACCTGCACTCTTCTATTTCAACTAATCTGAGCGTTTGAGGTGTCATTTCAACCGGCAGTGTCCTATTAGGATTGTCGTAAGTATTCTGAGTTTATTTCTTCCTAGGTTGATGCCGTTCTGGTTACAGTTTCACATAAGTATCTTTGCATGCCTCAGTATTTGTAGTTCTATGCAGTGATGGGATCTTCTGTTGTCTACATCTTTTTTGAGTTTTCCACTATTATGCTGGGGCTTATCACGAGGAAGGCTTCAGGTCCCAGAAATGGCGTTTTGGCCCCTTTTTCATCGAGATTGTCTGCTTTTTCGTTATCCTCCATTCCGGTGTGTCCTGGATAACTGAATTGTTCTTGCTCAGTTCGTTCAGTTACTTCAAGCTTTCTCAGACTATCTTGAAGATGATTAATTGGCAGCTGAGCGCGTTGATGGCTGCTTAACAATACGATATGAAGACTATTTCTTGTCTACGGACGTCTCTCTCTTTATTGAACTGGACACATATTCCTATAACGTGAATTTCCGCTTGGAAAATGCTCTTGGATTCGCCTAAGCTTTTATAGTATTCTGTAATATTCGAATCAGACATTCATATACTGAGTTTACGTGAATCTCATAAATTCCTTATTTCTATGATAAATAAGGGCATAATACATAAACACGTAACATTGACCAGCCACGTATTGCATTCCTTACTATATCAAATTTGTAATTACGCTTACAAGTTTGTTGTTCATGGCAATGATTCAATAACATTGTCTATCATTGTTATGGACTAGACAAGAACTTTGCGGAGGATATATAAGTAGTTAGTTATAAGAGTAATGTGATTGATAAGTAATATAAGTAGTAATATGATGAATAAGATCAGTTATGATAGTATCGTACACTATCAGTAGAATAAATATAAGTCCGCTTGTGCATTCTGAGAAACTAAATGTCTGGGTTGGAATTTATGGTGATTGTCTAATTGGTCCTTATTTTCTCCCAGGATATCTGAATGGAGGAATGTATCTACAGTTATTAGTAGACGCTACCGATCCTACATTGACATAAACGCTTGAAAATAATAACAATTACAATGCCGAATAGTTGACGTTTCAACAAGATGGTGCACCTCCTCATTATACCCTTGCTGTTCGTGAATATTCAATTCGGACGTATCCTGGTAGATGGATCGGCCGAAGAGGACCAACAGAGTGGCCTGCAAGATCACCTGATTTGACTCCCTTAGATTTTTTTCTATGGGGTCACTCAAAAAGTAAGATTTATAAAACTCAGCAACAGTCATTAAATGAATTATGTCAGCGGATCATTGATGAATGTCTGGACATTACACCAGAGATGCTTGATAATGTCAAGGATCGTCTTGAACAAAATCTCTATTTTTGTATGGGAGCAGGAGGCCAACACTTTCAGCACTTATTATCATGAACAATGAATAAACTAAATTTACATTTTGTGTCTCATCTTTTTTTGTAAACCTACTTATTAACTAACTTAACTACTTACTTAATTCTTGAAAATTGTTAGTCCGAAAAAAGACATTTTGATGACCTTTGAATTGTGGTATCATTTGACTTTTAATCTCAATATAATTTGAGGGTTGAAGCTTACCTCTGCGGGAGGTTGAAAATAAGCGAAAAAAAACTTTTTTCTCGCTACAACAATCAACGGATTTCAACATTTTTTCACCGAGCAATAATTTGTTTTACATTGAACCTCAAATATGCAACTGGCAATCATTGATACAATCCTGTTGATTATCACATGCGATCACACCAGTTATTTTAGGATATCATAATTCGATCACTTCGTACTATGTTTGTGCATTTTAGTTTTGACACCCGGACATGTCGCTAAATAACTCCACAAAACCAAAACCTCGGTTTTTATTTTGTCTCCATATTTGGATTTATATTCAGCATTCTCTATTATTAGGACGTCTGTGCATATCGAAGGATCAGGAAGTCACCTATTTGGAGAAAGATTCACTGGTGCTTGATCCTCAAAAAATCCTTGAATATAACAAGTGTTCGTGTTCTCTCCATAACGCCTTGACTGCCATAACGAATTATAACAAGTTCATTGCGCTACTCGATCTATTCATTATTACTATTTATTATTTAGAGTACTTCCGACATTACTAGAAGTTTGAAAATACGCGCAATCTTGATATTATTGAATGGTGGTACGGATTTAAAAAAAAACATCGATTTTCGAGCAAGTGTTCTCGAGATATTGTTGTTTTTTACGAGCCTACAACCTATTGAAATGTCAGATCTTAATGTTTAAAAGAACACGAGTTAAGAATTTTTGAAATTTCGAGCGAAATCGATGGTTTTTGCAATTTGCGGGGTCACCGCTGGACCAATCGGGTTCATTCGCAGCTCATTTTTCTTTTTGACTCAATCCGACGATGTCCGACGCGAAAAACCGCTTTTGGCCAGTTTTCCCATTTTTTTAAAATTATTTGCGACGATCAAAAAGTGTTCGATTTTAGTTCCTTCAATTTGTATCATAATTATGTACTTAAGGCGATTTTTCCTCCGAAATCAGAATTATACAAAAATTACCGACATTTATTGCTAATTCTATCACAATAATGCCATTAAATGCATACTCTAGCTTTAAATTTTGTTCATTAACATCTGCTAATGTCGAGCGGACTTTTTCTGCACACAAGTCAGTGTTAAACGATATACGTCAAAGTTTTTCAATAGATAACACAGAAAAAGTTTCAATTGTATTCTATTCCACTTAATATTTATATTCCTATATTTGTAAGCAACAAATAAAATTATATGTCCATTGAACTTTTCATTTTATTCACCTTATCTGAACATTTAGTCTATTGCAAAATAGTTAATCTAATCACATAATAGCGCATATTTTTGCGTTTTTTTAGAGCGTATCTATTATCATAAGACAGTAGTTTGATAGATTAATTTATACTTTTCAGCATGTTGATTTAGTTATCGAAAATCAAACAATCTGCATGTCTAGAACTCAGTGAACTTCGAAACTAATCGATCGGATTAAATTAGTGACGTTTTAGAGAATCACGGTTCGAAAGTTTTCAATATTTGTGATGATATGCGATTATGAGAAATTTTTGTTGAGGAACATCTAACCCACAAGTCTTGAAATGTCTTCACTAGTTTGGGAGGTATGGATTACAGAAAAATGCGAAACTATGGCAGTCTGTTTTCAAAAACGGTTGTAATTTGAATATGTCTATCAATGCATTTCCTGAAAATATTTTAACTTTAACTTTTTGCGCACGTTGGACCTTTTGAATTATATATCGAGATATAATGAATGGTGAGTTGCCACGAATCGTTCCAAATACTTGTTTTGCAGAACGTGGATATTAATTGTTAATGGCATAAACCTGTTGAATGCCATGTATGAATACGCTCAGTTCCACTTCATAGACTATAAGCATGATTTTCTAAAGGGCGTTTCGAAAAATTGCATCGAACACGAAATAATGAAATTAAAATTATGTATATATCTATGGTTTCGGCGTTTACGTAGTGTAAATTCATAATACTTCAGAAGTTGGAGAATAAAACTCAAATTTTACACAAAACTTTTAACATTTAATTTAAAAATGCTGACAAATTGTTTCACCACACTGTGGCATTATCAAAGCGAGGAGTTATCAACTAAAGCTAAATCTAAAAGTATGTCCTTAAATATCAGGGATCAGAATGTGGTGCAAATTGAGGGATGGGGGTGGATAATGGTGGGAGTGTGTTTACAAAATTGTTAACAAGCGGTGAATTATATGTGTCGATTTGATCATTTAATATTACATTATTATTGTTTTTTGCGTGTTTCAAAATTTCTATGGATTCTAATATATTAAGTTTATGTCCTTTTTCCTGAATATGTAGAATATCAGGATTAAGGGTGAAATTGTGGTTATGTTCTAACAGGTGATTTGCGTAATTAGAGTCTTCTTTTTTGAGCCTGTAACTTCTCAAATGTTCATTGAACCTTACGCTGAAACTGCGTCCAGTTTGTCCTATGTACAAAGCACTACAGTCATCACATCTCAGTCTGTAAACTCCAGATTTCTTTAAGTTATCTTTTTTAGATTTCGAGTTATTAATATACGAGCATAGGTTATTTGTTGTTTTAAAGGCGACGTTTTTATTCTGTTTTTTAAGGAATTGAGATATTTTTAGTGAATGTTTACCTAAATATGTTAGACATGTGAAATTTGATTTTGTGTTATTATTAATTTGCGGATAAATTATGCTTAAGGCTTTTTTATTGAGTTTATTTTGGAGTATTTTATTAATTATCTTGACATTATAACCGTTATTTTTGGCAATATCTACGATTCTGTTTAATTCTAAATGGAAATTATCTTTACTTAATGGGACATTAATTAATCTATGTATCATACAATTATATGCTGCTAGCTTATGTGATTGTGGATGTAAAGAAGTGTTGTGTATTGTGGTATCTGTGTGGGTGGGCTTGTGATAAATAGCGAAAGAAAAGTAATTATTTGTGTGTGAAATTGTCAGATCTAAAAAGTTTAAGGACTTGTTGTTTTCCATCTCTAATGTGAATTCTATATTTGGGTGTAAGTTGTTGATATAGGTGAGAAAAGAATTTATTTGACGGTTACTGCCTGTATAGCAAGCGATTACGTCGTCAACATAGCGATACCAATATACAAACATGTGCTGAAAATTGGAATTTAAAATCTTAGTTTCCAAGTAATTCATAAATATTTCTGCTAGCAACGGAGATAATGGCGAACACATGTCTAACATATTTAGGTAAACATTCACTAAAAATATCTCAATTCCTTAAAAAACAGAATAAAAACGTCGCCTTTAAAACAACAAATAACCTATGCTCGTATATTAATAACTCGAAATCTAAAAAAGATAACTTAAAGAAATCTGGAGTTTACAGACTGAGATGTGATGACTGTAGTGCTTTGTACATAGGACAAACTGGACGCAGTTTCAGCGTAAGGTTCAATGAACATTTGAGAAGTTACAGGCTCAAAAAAGAAGACTCTAATTACGCAAATCACCTGTTAGAACATAACCACAATTTCACCCTTAATCCTGATATTCTACATATTCAGGAAAAAGGACATAAACTTAATATATTAGAATCCATAGAAATTTTGAAACACGCAAAAAACAATAATAATGTAATATTAAATGATCAAATCGACACATATAATTCACCGCTTGTTAACAATTTTGTAAACACACTCCCACCATTATCCACCCCCATCCCTCAATTTGCACCACATTCTGATCCCTGATATTTAAGGACATACTTTTAGATTTAGCTTTAGTTGATAACTCCTCGCTTTGATAATGCCACAGTGTGGTGAAACAATTTGTCAGCATTTTTAAATTAAATGTTAAAAGTTTTGTGTAAAATTTGAGTTTTATTCTCCAACTTCTGAAGTAAAATTATGTATATCTTGTCAAACTTGGAACTTGTGCAAATGTATAGCATATCAAATGATAAATAATATTTACATTCTAGTTTGTAAACTGTTTCTAGTAATTCATGAGCATTACTACTTGAACGAGAACTAAATAAATATTGAATTTGTAGCGCGTACATTAATGTTATTTTGACGTGCAACGTGAACGCTATCATTGCGTATTAATGAACGTGCCTACCGATTTATCTGAAAATTAATGAGATAAAACTGAAACATTGAGGCTATCCGCGGTCGTGTTACTCGGAACAATTTTTCATATAAAACAAACCAGTGGAATCAGGAAATGGGAAATACAACAAAAGTACCTCCCTGTCAGTAAACATGAGTCAGGCAGATAATTGGTCACTGCTCTCTGAGATATCATCTGAACCAAATGGGCGATAAACGTCGCCTCTCTATGGAGGAACAAGAAAAAGCGGAACACGTACTTTACAATGCGGAGCTTTAATCTGCTTAAGAATGCAATGTTTCGGAAGTTATGTGACTTGTCTAGTAAAATAATGGAAACATTCGACATCGGATAGCTCTACATACAATAAGGTCCAGACACAAAAGATCCGATTGGGTCGCAGTGCCGGGAAAAGCAACAGCGCTCATATGACCTACAATGTAAAGTAGAGTAGAAACCTGTAAATCATGAACTTGTCGCTGATACATTCCAGTCTTTTCGATACCTTTATCAGAGCAAACTTGAATTGTGAACATGTTACTTTATAAGTACTGTATCAACTAACGATATATATCGCTACTACTGATTGATGGACACAGTTTTGGTTCATCAGGTTGTACAGTGTCAACACGTATTTTAGTCCCAGACAGCTGTTCTGCTCTTTTCATGAGTTCGTCAGTGGAACGAGACTGATGTGAAGTCCCTGAACCATCTTCGAAAGTGATACAATTAACACCCTCGAAAATATTTGGCGAACCTAGCTACCGGAAAGCAAATGTCACATTGATAACACCATTTCCGTTATTCAAAGAATCGACGGGGAACAGTTGGAATTACTACCGCCAGGTGATGGCCCCGCAACAATGCATAGTTGAACTACAAACACATTTCGTGTTAGAAGTCAATAAAGAAAGTTTTGTGGTTATGCATTGTTGCGTCGATTCTTTGAATCGCTAGAATTGTATTATCAATGCGTTGCATTGTGAATTACATTCTCAGTAGGACATCTGCTTTCCCGCAGATGGAGTTGTAACATCTGAGTTCGCCAAATATTTTCGAGGGTGTTAATGATATCACTTTTGGAGATGGTTGATCAGTGACTTCACGTCTGCTTTGCCTATTGAGTTCTAAAACGAAATGTGTTTATAGCTCATCTATGCATTGTTCCGGGGCAGTCATCTGGTGGTAGCAATTGTGACTGTTTCCCCGTCAATTCTTTGAATCGCGAGAATTGTATTATCAATGCGTAGTCTTATGAATTACATCCTCAGTGGGACATCTGCTTTCCGACAGATGGTGTTGAATCATCTAGGTTCGGCAAATATTTCCGAGGGTATTAATTATATCATGGCGGTAGTGATTCCAACTGTTTCCCGATCGATTCTTTGAATTGCGAGAATTGTGTTATCAATGAGTAGCATTGTAAATTACATTCTCAGTGGAACATCCGCTTTCCAGCAGATGGTGTTTGATCATCCAGGTTTGCCAAATATTTTCGAGGGCTTGGTTGATTAGTGACTTCACGTCTGCCTCGTCCCAATGACGAGCTCATGAGAAAAGAGCAATAGCTGTCTGAGACGTGTTAACACTGTGAAATAAGTCTATTAACACGAAATGTGTTTGTGGTTCAACTATGCCTTACTGATTGATGGTTTGATGGAAAACAACACAAATGAATCATTCAATCTGTGTACTTGAACATAAATTCATAAAGACGATAGAAACTCTTTATAGTAAGTATAGCTCCCCCGTCAAAATCCCGTTGACAATGTTTGGAGGGTTACATGGTATCCATTCGGTAAATGAAACTGATATATTAGTGTGATGAAATAAGCTTTTTGGAGTTTTTGATTCTGAGTTCGGAGAAAAAAATTGCCTTAAGTAGATAATTATGTACAAATTCAAGGAACTAAAATCGAACACTTTTTGATCATCGCAAATGGTCCAAAAAAAATGGTCAAAATAACCAAAATCGGTTTTTCACGTCGGACATCGTCGCATAAGCTTATGCACCGTAGAAAGACGGAAAAAATGAGCTGCGGATGAACCCGATTGGTCCTCGATTTTGCTCGAAATTTCAAAAATTCATCACTCTTGTTTTTTCAAAGATTAAGGGCTGGAATTTGAATTTGTAGCTTCTATGCCCACCAAGTACCACACAAAATTTCAGCAAGATCGGATGTACACTTTTTGCTAAACGCAGCTTAATGCAAAAAAAGCACTTTTGTAAAATGGCCCTAAAAAAGTTGTGGTAACGCGCTATTTTTTTACGGGATCATCTTCTTCAATAGTTAATGAAAAACTTACCGAATTTATTCCCAACCTCTTATCTTTCGTGAAAGTTGCTGAAACAATAATTTGAAATAATGGTATTTCGTGCGCTTAGCTGTGCGGCGCGCGTGGAAGGGAGAGCCTTAA
Source organism: Endomychus coccineus (assembly GCA_958510875.1). Taxonomy (NCBI): domain Eukaryota; kingdom Metazoa; phylum Arthropoda; class Insecta; order Coleoptera; family Endomychidae; genus Endomychus; species Endomychus coccineus. The sequence continues at coordinate 15,510,446 of OY294071.1, read as the reverse complement.
TCTTTAAAAGAACAAGAGTTATGAATTTTTGAAATTTCGAGCAAAATCTATGGATTTTTGCAATTTGCGGGGTCACCGCTGGATAATAAAAGCTTTTTTTTTTAACTCAATCCGACGCGAAAAACCGGTTTTGGCCATTTTTACCATTGTTTTTGGACCATTTGCGATGATCAAAAAGTGTTCGATTTTAGTTTCTTCAATTTGTATCGTAATTATCTACTTAAGGCAATTTTTTTCTCCGAACTCAGAATTATGCTAAAATTACCGACATTTTTTGCTAATTCTATCACACTTGGAAACAGTTGCAACAGGAGATCAGTATTATGATGCTGAACTGTATTGAGCGATATTATGCATGAATGCCCAATAAGTTTCAAACTGAGCATTCGGAGGCTTTGAAATGTTTCAATACAATCATGAACTCACTGATCGTGTGATGAATCATGAGACTAAATTATCTCAATATTCAGATCATCCAAATCCCCTTATTGAATTCAAGGGGATCAACACAAATTCTACAACAGAATGATGAATTATTCTACCTGATCCTTACTGACCCTTGAGCGATACAGATTCCATAATATAATGCTTAATCCCTTCAATTTTTAATCAGAAACATTTGATCATAGTCTATCAGGTATCAAACTATAATTATAGATACAGGTACACTAACCAGTTTCATCTTATGAATGGAAAAGTCGAACTCATCTCATCTCCGGTGAAACCAGGAATAATAGCACAAAATACTCCAGCCTATTGAGCCTTTGAGATAACGATTGCATAAAGATTTAAGTCTTGAGTGCAATATGTTCAACAACTCTGAGGATTGGAGGTCTATTCATTGGTACACCTAATATAGTGGAAGACCTATTACACAATCATAAATATTGAATATTTTTTTACATCTCAGTGGTAAGTTAATGAAAGGCTATTACATGTAGATAGTTATGCGTTTGTAAGAATTTAGTATCGCAATGATGTTAATCGACGATCTCCCTTCTCATCGAGCAGCTATCTCTACTAGGGTATACAAGTTCCAGTTAAATGTGAAAGAAGGCAGTCCTCGACAAACGATATCCGGGTATAATAACCGGAGTTTTGATAGCATTTTGGTTACCCTCACCTCCATTCGAATAAAGCCTATGAATAATTTCCACATTTCTTGTCTCAAATTTCTTTATCTCTTCTATTCTTTTCCATGCGATTCCAAAGCCACTCGAGTATTTTATTCATTTTACACTACGTCGAATCGAGCTGGCTTTGTAGATTTATGCAACTTGTAGATCTCTGACAACGATATCTTACATATTACTCATTCTGCATCATATCGTTTGTTTCAATGGTTTCTACTTTAGTGACTCGTATTTTTAAAAGATAATACTTCAACAACTTCACAAAAAAAAGGAAATAAAATCATCTGACTTTTGTAATATGGAATATGCAATCAATTGTCCATGGTAGAAATGACATGTGCAGAAGTATGATAAATGGTGAGAATAGTCCGGCCTCCGCATAACAGGAAGAACATATTAACTGCACCCAAAAATCTTGTTAGAATTCCTCCTTCATCTGGTCAATAAAAGAGGCTCGAAGATACCATATTGGAAGAAATTGAAAAAACGAATACTACATAATGTCAAAAACCTGCACCAATAAGCTGTTCCATGGTTGGTTTGGCCTAGAATGAGGTAGCTTAATGTAATACGAGCTCTCGTTTGGTGCACGCAGGACTCCATGGAAAGTAAAAGGAATCGATGATGAGCAGCAGAGATTGTCTGTGTATCCATGGAGAAAAATATTACCAAATAGAGGCGATTCTTAAAGCGAATCATGGATTGTGGAAGATTTAAGACCCATGACTACATGACATCTATATTATGAACAAAGTAACCTATTTCTTCAGGATCATTGTCAGTCTCAGAGGTCGAGTTGTCTTTTTGGGAATAAGTTGATTTCAAGATCTTTGTGAACTTAAGTCTGATTTGACTGATAATGAAAATAATACTGTTCGGGATGAATTATTGCCGTTGATTCACCTATTTTGATCGAATTATTTCTAACTATGGGTTGGTAGTGAAGATAGGATAGTTTAGTAGCATTTTAACAACAATGTCACAGAAGTTTAGTCTAGAGCATATGATTTCAATTTTGTTGGTCACATTATAATGTGGATTGTAGACACTTTCGGTGGCTTGTGATTCTCTATAATATTTCGAATATTTGTTAATTTTGGTAGACCATTTTCGACGAACTTCTGGTCTATCGAAGAATCGTATTCTCAACTGGTGCGTTTCTAGGATCGTCAAGATCAATTCAAAAACTTTACTATCCGAAGATGATTCGTTTCTTTCTTTAACAGCGACACTTATGTCCATTCATCCACTATAGCCTTCATTAGATGTTAATTTCTTGTGCTAATGCACTGTACTTGTTCGTAATGAAATCTCAATTAACTGTATATATTCGGAAGTTCACTATTTAACATAATATAACTCCATAATCAATATCTCGGAATCCTCGATTGCAACTTTCAACATTGCCAATGGCAAAATTACTTCTGCGATAAGACTTGAGAAGTAATTTTGTAGAGAAATGGGAATGGTACTCGTGGTCGTTCAAATTCAAGTCGCAATAATAATGTTACATTAAGTTTTGTTGAGCACGTACATAGAATGGAGTAATTAGAAATTTGAAAACTTTCTTCTTGAGGAGCAAACTGTGGTTTTAACAGGTATATGTGGAATTTTAAATGGCTAATTTAAATTATTCGTGCCGGTTCCTTATGCTTCTGGTCCCTTATCGAATACGGTGACAAAATGCAGATATGAAGTAAACCGAAATTTACATTATCATTTTACTGTGGTTAATACAACAATATAAAATGAAATATACTTAAATATAATTATTAGTAAAAATTTTGAAATCCGCCAAAAAGAAATTAACTCTTTTGAAAAACTGGATTGGTGACAATTCTGAACTAAAAATTATAGACGTTGAAAGTGTTTCTTGCCATATTTGTAACAAAATGGTAAGTTAACTATTAAATAATACTCTCAAAAAAATAGCTTAAATAATTTTCAATTTTCAAAATTGCCAGAAATAACCTAGCGAATTATAGTTTTATACCATGTACCATATACTTTCTTGAATTGATGTTCTCTATAATAAATTACCTTCAGTAACTCTTTCCCACTCGGCAACGTTCACTACTATTACTGTTATTCATGAGGGTATATTTACCACAGATCTAATGTCACAAGAAAATCCATGTCCTTCAACATTTAGACGACAGCTCACCAAGACAAGCTTTCTTTTTATTGAGATTTCACTGTTTAAAAAGATTAAATACGTGTTCTATTTTGTTGGCTTTGCTGCCAGACTCGATCAAATGCTTTAGACATGTCCAATGCTACAACTAGAGATTCCCCATGTTCTTCAAAAGACATTTGCCATACATGTGTTACGTAGGCAAGCAGGTCCCCTGTTGATTTCTGCTAGCGAAAGCCATATTACCTGTCATTCACAATTTCGTAGCTATCTACATATTTGGTGAGCTCGATACTGATTGCTTTCTCCATCACCTTAGAGATCACAGATAATAGTGTAATGAACCCATAATTGTTAGGAAGAGTCTCCATTCTTTTTTTTTGGAATTGGTTGCACTCTAGCTGTCTTCCAACTGGGAGGAAACACACCAAGTTTGTATGAAAGGGTAAACAACCTGCAGAAAACTGGTGTTAATTCAGGCGCATATTCGTTGAGAACGACAAATGGAATTCCGTCTGGTCCCATAGAGTCTTTGGTACTGAAATCGAGCAGAATGCGCCTAATTGTACGCTGACGAAATCCAATTTCAGGCATATGGCTATCGATGGCAGCAATATTGGAAGGGTCCTCTACCTTTGTGGATCCAAAGTTGAATTTGCTGCAAACATTCCATTAAAAAGGTTGGCTTTTCTTGTGGTGTAGTAGCCAGTGTGCCATCATCTTTGGTTAGGGGAGAAAATGAACTGGGAGTGGAAATCCTACCAATTGCTTTGGTGAAAGTCCAAAACGAACATGAGCCATTCGGGTATTTGATAAGCTTCGATCTTATTATCATATGCTTCTTTCGAAACGTTTATTGTTTCATTGCACATATTTCTGGCTTCAACATATTTTGTTCTGATTTGTAAGTTTCCACGCCAACGACGGCATGCTGTTTGTTTTGAAGCGACGGCTCTAGAACAGATTTCATTGAACCATCGTTTACAAGATGATAGCGGTTTGTTGGTATGAGGTATGTAAGTTTCCATTTTGTTAGCCTAATAATATCCGAGATCTCTTTGGCACATTGCGTTGGGTTCATCAGATTCAAAACATACGCTTCTCCAAGGAATCTAGGATAAAAACATGAAAATACCGTCTCAGTTGGCTGAGTTGCAATGCCAATCTGTGCGTGAAGGTGTCGTATTAGTTCGTGGAGTGATATAAGGACCGGTCGTAGTGATGAGTGAATGGTCAAAGTTTACCAATAGTGCATGGACCTTTTCATCTAGATTGTGAGTGAGGAATAAGTCAAACGTATTGGCATAATGATAGTTTTATCAGGGATCCGTGTTCGTTCATGAATTAACTGCTCGAGACCATAGGTAATGGCAAAGGCCTCATCATGTTACCCTGCGTCATCCGTCTTGTTTGAGAACTTGAGCGAACCGGAGTTGTGAACGTTGAAATCAGCCATGATGATAATTTCAGCTGCTGGGGTTCATTTGGTGATAAATAAAGACAACAGAGAAATTTTGTCTGTTTGTGATTATCAAGCTTGAACCACATTATATCCTTGTGGTTCTAGATTCTCTCCTCGGTGGTATGAGAGATCATTTCCAGAATAGAGACATATACCTCCTTGGAATCTGAAACGAGTGTGAAGCTCGTAGCCAGGGCAGAGCAGTAGTATTGTTGGATGGATTGAACTGCATCTCAGTTAGGGCCAGTATGTCTGGTTTGTCTGTCTGCAGGTGGTAATGAACATCGCTTATGTTTTTGCTAAGACCTCGTATGTTACAAAGGCTATTTTCAAGTTTATATTTTTCAATGGTTAACCCCCTCCGGGCGAGAGGTCTGCCCGAAAATCCGAATGGGAAGGTATGATTCTTCCGGAATATTTCACTCTACGAGGATTCATCATTAGTATTTTCAGAATAAACCTGGAATGGATAAAATGTCGGTTTTGGTAGGGAGACAGGAACATTGGTATGAGGGTGAAACCGGAAGCATCGAATAAACACTGAAACATAGGGTAGCCCACTTCACAGCATCTTAGTCGAGGGGGTGGTGTTTCACCGGGCTATGAGGAAAAACATCTACCACCTATGGTAATCCTTTTAGTCGCCTTCTACGACAGGCAGGATACACCATGGGGAAGTTCTTAGTCCGTCCCCACACAGACAAGTACAGACAGTAGATAATAAATGAAGAAGTTTTTGATGATTTGTTCCGTTTAAAGTTTTAGGTTAAGCATAAATCGCCGTAAAAAATTATGATTGTTATGAAATAAAATATTAGACAATAAAACGGATAGAATATATCTTGAATATTTTTTTTCTATACCACTTGTAATAGAATGCTGCTTAATATTTGTTGATTGAGGAAATCAACGATTCTTAGTCTGAAGATAATGCCCTGTTTTTTCTTGAAACAGGTGGCACTCAACGAACAAGAATGTGGTAATAATATAGTGACCTGATTTTTACATTGTCCGACTGACCTTTTATAAGAGCACTTTCAATACCCTGTGCATATTTAATGAAATATAGACCCTAATTTCTGTGGTTCGCTCTGTTCGTTTTTCCACATTCTCATACAGGGTAGATACGTTCCTATAAAATTAATGCTGAAATAGTGTGATCCCAAAAACCAGATATTCAACATTTTGCAAAATTCATTCGATTAGAATAGAAGGGATTACTGATCTATTTGATAATGGAGATTATTGTCTTTCATCGATCACTAGAAAGTGAAGGAAAGAATTTTAGAATCAAATATTAACAATTCTTCAGGTTCAATAATAATCATAATGATAACAGTATTTAAAAATTAAAAATAGGTGTTCCACTTTCGTTCGCTTCTTTGGCTGTTACTTACTTCAATACACATCAAAGTTATATGAGATATTGGACAACGTAATTACCCATTGCCTTTCGTAGAGATGAAAATTGTGAAGAAACCTCAATTATAATTAAGACACACACAGTACTTGGATTAGAATATTACGAGTATCAACATATCTATTTTCTCGATTATAAGTATGTATTATGAGATTTTGATTTACATGGCTTTTTGAACACGCTTAATAGCCAATTTATTCATTGAAATTCACTGTCAAAATAGAAACAGACGAGCAGCTTTTCTTTCTTTGATATCAACATTATAAAATATGGTAATCACTTGGAAAACGACATATACATGAAATTCATTCAAACAGAAAGGTATACTCTCGTAGATTCAGCTAAGATTTTATTCATCATTTTCACAAAATTCATTCGATTCAAATATATCAGATTACTGATCTATTTGAGAATGGAGATTATTGTCTTTCTTTGACTACTAAAAAGTGGAGGAAAGAATATTACAATAAAATATTAACAATTCTCCAGGTTTAATAATAATCATAATGATAATAGTATTCAAAAATTTAGGAATAGGTGTTCGACTTTCGGTTGCTTCTTTGGTTGAACTCATTTCAACACACATAAAAGTTATATAGGATACTGGATAATGTAGTTACCCATTGCCTTTGGTAGAGATAAAACTTGAGAAGAAACCTCATTTATTACTACGACATATACAGTTCTTAGGTTGGAATATTAGGAGAATCAACATGAGAGACATGTAAATACATTGTCCTTGCCTAGATTTCGTTCTTCCATGTTTCGTAGATCTTTTTCGTACAATGCTCCGGTAATATTTAATAAGTACTGTTTACAGCATGAGAACTTGTCAGTGGAGAGCTTTCGTTTGAGGCTGAGAGACAGAACATTTTCGGAGGCCTGAGAGTGTGTCCTCATTTCTCATCGACAGACTGGATCGTCATTTTTTTCCTTGTTTGTATCAGTTTAATTAAGGCTTAGATTTGGAATTTGTATTTAATGTTTTTTCTTTATTGTTTGTTTTGTATAGAGTGATTTTACCTTCTATTTTACCTGTGCATAGCGTGGTGTAATTTTGCTGGTCTGGGGGGGTCAAGTTGAGTAGCTTATGCTAGATCTTCGCCTCCCATTAGAGTATTTGTATTCTTAATGAAGTTATATTATTATTATTATTATAATTATTACATCTATCTTCTGGATTATAAGTATGTATAAGATTTTGATTTACTTGGCATTTTGAACACGCTTAATAACCAATTTGATTCATTGAAATTCACTGTAGAAATAGAAACAGATAAGCAGCTTTCCTTCCTTTGGTATTAACATTATAAGAGATGGTAATCACTTGGAAAATGGCATATACAGAAAAGTAATTTAAACAAATAGGTATACTCCGGTAGATTCAGCTACAATTTAATTATAGAATAGCTCCATTTAATAAATTTAATAGATTATTGAACGTCTATTTAAGCCAGCAAAATTATAACAACGACGATGGTTACGACAAATCTATGATCAGTAATATAATTTCTAAGCGAAAAAACGTAACCAACTAACCAAATTCGAGCCACTACTTTCAAATAGTTCAATAAGATTGAAATGTTTCACTTATCATCCTTAATTAATACATGAATTACATAATTTGTTTTATAAATTTGCAATACGATTTTATAGATGTAAGAACAAGCTAAAAAATTGTTTAGGCAACACCTTTGACAAAGTTTCCGAATTTGACAAATCCGGCATGTATAAAATCGATTGTGAGTCATGTCCAAAATGCTATGTAGGTCAATCTAGAATAAAACATTTCAACTCGGTATAAAGGACATTTTGCTCATATAAAGAAAAATAATGGTGAACAATCAGCGTTGGCCGAACATATTTTAAATACAGGTCACACCATTTCTCAAGAATTTAGTTTATTCTGATGGTAGCCGAAAGTTCCTTAGTACTTTAACAGTATTTTTTGTGGATAAGAATAATCAGTTCGTATTTATAGTGGTATAGGGTATCAGCACTGTGAACTCTTTTATAGTTTATACATCGAACTGTTTAGTGGGATCAGTTTGGTACCTATACAATTTCTAGGAGAAATTAATCTGAATTTGAAATAGAGAAACGACGTATTGTAAACTTTGCCAGTGTGAAAAATTCGTTTGGGCTTAAGAAGGGTGGGGGAGATGAGAATGGACGAGCGGCGAATAGCTGTAATAAATTCCGTATAAGACTAGATAAACGCTCATCAACAATAAAAACATTCAAAGTTCGTGATGAGCTAAGTTCGAGGAAAGCTTTTTACTAGATTCGCAAGCTGTTCGACTACGGACGCTCGTTGCAAAACATGTGTAGTTTTTAGATGTACTTGTAAGACGGAATTCCGGATCAACTTGGTATCGATTGGTGCAGACGGTGCGATTAAGGACCTCTCGTGATACAAGAAGTATCCTAGACTTTAATCATATCTTTCACTACTTACTAGTTTACTTAAAGCAACTCGATTTAGTTAAAGAGTGTAATTATTGAGACTTTGATTTGTTTGTGTAACGTAATCCGATCTATCTCCTTCTCAAGATTTACTTCCCTCATAGCTGATTTACTTCATCAAGTCTGCTACCATTTATACTGTGGAGCAGTAATTGATATTTTCACTACAACAATCTCCATTCTTAACAGAGATTTTCAGATAGTTCTTATCAATCGATGCTTTATGGAAGAACGTTTGATTCTATCTGCAGCAATCTTATCAGAAATTTATTACAAGAGTTACAAACATTATGAACGAATTTCCAGTTTCAAGCTGGATTGCATTCTTATTGACTAAGCTGAGACTAGCAATTTTACATTTTATTTCACTCCGAAACAACCCCAATAAACGAAGGATAAATTGATTGACTGGCTTTCTGATCAAGAATTGTTTTAAAATTTTTATATACATCTTATCCATCAATGTGTTTTATAGTACATGATTACCTCTCTAATCGCAAAAATTCCATAACATTAATGAAATGCAAAGGACTAGAGACAATTGTGTCGCGACAGAAAAGCATGGTTGCGGAATGATGCGTGAGATGCTGAAGACTCCACAATTCAGTTGAAACCAAACTCTAGAAAACACGCTAATATACAGTTGCCACTTGAGAAAGTAAGACATTGAGGAATATCATTTGACTTTTCGGAGAATTATGAACAAAAATATTAAGAAACAACTTACTGACACATCCAATGTTATAGAAACATTGCTGACTAATATGTAAAAAATAGACAAAATGAGCCAAAATTATTGGTTTTACACCTGCAGGTGGCTCATGACGTTTTCAGGCATTGGTTCCTTTGTACTCATCTCTGATTCAAGTCCTTGCACCTCTTCTCCCAACCCCAATCTAAGAAATCCAAGGCATTGCCCAACCAAGTCCGCACATGAAAATAGATGGATGCGAAGTTTCTTGAAAAGTCCGCAAAATCTTATTCTTTGCGAGTAGCGCTATCAGTATTGATATACCTTGGAGATAAGGCGCCGAGGTGGTGTCGCATCCGCTAACCATGGAAGCGCAATATCTCTAACTCTCTAACAGTTCATAGGACAATAAGTGCATATATAATTTGTAGATTTTTTGGCTTTACAACTTTTATATCAAATAGCGCAACATTCTTTTTTTCGCGACGGAAAAGGGGAAAAATAATTTTTGGCAACTTTGATGCCCTCTGCTTTCTGAAATTTTAGTTGTAGCGCAGCGACTGCACGAGATAAATTGTAAATAATATGATTCTTTACTGACATGATGAACTAGAACACTTTTACTTTGTTTTTTTGTCACATATATTATAGAAACAAATCGTGTAGTTTCGACACTAGCTTGCCACTAATGTATGACAACATGAATAATCTTGGCTATTTATGGTACAATATAAGATACAGGTAACAAGTGGGGTTCCGGTTGGAGAAATACATAGTTTGAATAGTATAATTGAAATTGGATAATGAAGTAGAGTAAATATTGTGATAAGGAAATTTTAATGCCGATGTATACTAGGAAGGCACAAGAGGATTATGGGAAATTTCACGTTATCAGACATCAAACAGAATACTATAGTACACATCTAATTGATCGTTTAAAATTTTATCATCATTATTTTTAATACCTTTGAAAATTTCTATCGATTCTAGTGTATTTAATTTGAAACTTCTACTATGGTTATGTAAAATTTTAACTTCATCTAGATTTGGAAAATTGTGCCTTGTTTCTAAAATAGGGTTAGAGAAAGATGAATCTGTTTGATTAAGTCTATAAGATCGGAAAGGTTTCTTGTATCTAGTTTCTATATTACGACTAGATCTACAGATGTAAAAGTTATTACACTCTGAACAGGTTGATTCATATACTCCAGGTTTATTAAACTTGTTCGTTTTATAGCATTGAAGAAAAAATAGTACAATTTATTTTGAGGTTTGAAGCTAACTTTTAGACTATGTTTCGATAAAATGTCTGCAATTCTTTCACTCACGGTACGGTACAAAATATGTGAATGAAACGTATTTAGATGAAGAATCGCAATTTTTTATAGAGGGATAGATACTTGAGTAAGTTAGTTTCTGCTTTTTCTGTCGATAAATTTGGATATAATTTGAGGTTGAAAACCACTGTTAATGGCTATAACCTTGATTATATTCAATTCTTCATTCAGGTTTTCAGGAGAATGAGAAAGTGAAAAGGCTGTATGTATCATAGAGTTCAAGCTACTAATTTTGGAAGTAATGATATTATTATGGTGTGTGAGGGTGTAAATTGACAATAATTTTGGGTAGGGAAAAGATCAAAAGCTTGCTATATCTCGAATTATGATACGTGATTTGTATGTGATTTTTTCATAATTTTTGATATCAAAATTTTACATTTATTGGGAAGACTACTTGAAAACATATTTGAAACATCGAAAGATACCAAAATTCCATTCTTAGGGAAAGTTAAACATTCAGTTCTCTTTAAAATGTGAGAAGGATAACAAAATAAATTTCCTAGACCTTAGCCTCACGCATCATAATGATATCATTACTTTCAAAATTTATAGAAAACCTACATTCACAGATACAACTATTGCCAATTCATCTTTCAGTCTCCCCTTAGTTACAAATTAGCAGCTTACAACTATATGATACATAGAGCACTTTCACTTCTTCTTCCTCCTGAAAACCTGAATGAAGAATTGAATATAATCAAGGTTATAGACATTAACAATGATTTTTAATCTCAAATTATATCCAAATTACTTGATAGAAAAAAGCAGATATTAACTTACTCAAGTATCTATCCTCTCACAAAAAATTCTGAATCTTCATCAAAATATGTTTCCCTCACATATTTTGGTACCGTAAGTGAAACAATTTTATCGAAACTTAATCTAAAAGTTAGCTTCAAACCTCAAAATGAATTGTCCTGCTTTTTGTTCAATGCTTAAGATAAAACAGATAAGTTTAATAAACCTGGCGTATATTAATTAACCTGTTCAGAGTGTGATAACTTTCACATCGGTATATCTTGTCGTAATCTAGAAATTAGATATAAGAAAACATCTTTCAGACTTAATAAAACACATTCATCTTGCTCTAACCATATCTTAGAAACAGGGCACAGTTTTCAAAATTTAAATGAGGTTAAAATTTTACATAACCATAGTAGAGGTTTCAAATTAAACACACCAGAATCAATAGAAATTTTCAAAGGTATTACAAATAATGACAATAAAATAACAATCAACTAGATGTATACTACAGCATTCTGTTTGATGTCTTGATAAAGTAAAATTTCACATAATCCTCTTGTGCCTTCCTAGTATACCTCTGCATTAACATTTTCTTATCAAAATATTAACTCTACCTCATTAACCAATTTCAATTATACTATTCTAACAATGTAGTTCCCCAACTAGAACCCCCCTTGTTACCTGTGTCTTATAAATAGCCAAGATTATTAATTTTTTCATACATTAGTATCGTTTGAAGATGGCACGCTAGTGTCTAAACTGTAGCCACGATTTGTTACTATAATATATGTGATGAAAAACAAAGGAAAAGTGTTTTATTCTATTATATCAATATGATAAATTATCACAAAGTAATGGCTTCCACCATAGAATTGTTCTTCACAATTTTTGTCCACGAAATTTTTCTTTACTACCTACCGTTCTCGCGGAAAATCAAATCCAAAAACATTTTGATATCTACAGAAACTTTTTGGTTTCTACCTTGTCGCATGCCCTGCTACCCTTTTTGTAGTAGATGTGGGGAGGCGGATGAAACTGCTTCTCATATCCTAGCAGAATGTCCAGCACTGGCTTCTCTCAGGATACAACACCTCGGCAGTACACATATGCCGCTTGAAGCAATAAGAGATATCAGTCCATGCAAAATCTCAGCTTTTGGCACTGCCTTGGGCTTGCTGGACTGATTCTTGTATCAAGGGGCGCACAATGGACCCAATCAAGCGGTCTAAGTGCTGCGGACTCGTCCGTCCCCGTTTTGATTGATTGATTGATTGATGCCCTGCTAAAATATCTTCGGTCATTCTTTTCCACAAAAGTCATATTTTTCTGACAAATTTACTGGACAATAGTGAATATTCTGATAGTTTGGTTGAGTGTGTCCAGCAGAAGAGTAATGTGAGAAGTGTCGAATTGAATTCAATAAGTTTTAACAAGACCTCTGGATTACGTTACTGGAAGGATATTTACAAACTAAACGGATATCGGAAGGTTTAAGGTTGATTAGCTGAGCAAGTAATGAGAATGTTGCATTGATCAATAAAATGAAAATGATGCAAGCCTATAAGAAATCATTATCTGGTTGAGTCAGATTATTCTTATTGGAATGATGGTACACGTTATAAACTGCTTGGAAAAGTTAGCTTTATATGGAAATTTTCTACTTCTTATTTGAAAGCTGTCCAGTATTATCTAGTTAGTTCTGAAATGTGCCCCATGCATCAAAAGGAAATAACTCAGTCATGACATAATTCATAGACTGTGTCAAAGGAGACGTAAGAGTATACAAGGGACATCTGGTAGACTGTGAACAACTGAGAAAAGGCGGTATATTTTATGAAGTGTGATGAGGAACAGTTGTAGTAGCATAAAAGAGTTGATAATAGAGGAGTAGCACTAATGGACAGTAAAGAGTGCGATAGGCCTCGTGCCATCCAAATACAAGTGGCCACTGGAATGAGTGTGATGGCGAAGTACAGCAACTTCTACAAGGGACGGATGGGGTACAAAATCAACGGTCGAGAAAATGAGGTTGAGACGCTTTGGAGCGAATAATGGAAAGATGCTTCGAGTTCCCAGTTTGACGGTCGCCAACTATTTGTATACTATGTTCACTTTTCTCTGAACCAATCGTCAAAACAAAGGAATTAACTTTTCAAGGTAAAGTCAATATTATTCAATAAGGTAATAGAGTACACACTTGTGAAAGCCAAATAGAATTTCTCCCAATTTCAATTATCTTTCATTCAATCTCAAAAACTCATTATACTAATGCTTTCATAAATAGAAACGAACTTTGAATATACCGGAAGGAAATGAAGAACAGTTGAAAATTCAGAAATTAATTCAGTGAAAATTTTGAGTTATCTTTGATTTTTTAAGATCTTAATACAACGAATTCAAAGTATGAACTAACCACCGGTAAACAGTTATATCGAACAAGGAACTATTAACGAGAAAACATATTATGATGATGATATTTTCATTTAACAAAATTCAAATATAGCTTCGTTCAATTTAAAATTATTGTAACAATTGAAATATCGAATACATTTTCTGATTTTTGATAAATAATTGTCTTGAAAATGTATGTAACATATAACGAGAAAACACTTTGAATTTTGATATCATGCAGTATTTCTTTTGAAGAAAAGTAGTTGGTTGTATCTTCAGATAACATTTTAGATGCATTTCCACCATACGATTACTTTACTAATATTTAGAGTTGTTTACGGGGCAAAGTGAAAAGTTCCCGAAAAATAAAACAGATGGCGCCACAATCGAAAATCCCATGTGACATTTGTGATGTACCATCTATAATTAGAACGCATGACAAGCAAGCAACCTTGAAGATTATTGTAAGCATGGATAAAAGTAAATTTCGCGTCTTGATCAAACATTTTTTCTTGCGTGAAAATAACATTACGCAAACCAAAGCATCGCTTGCTAAACATTATGAGGACTCTCCACTATCGATTGGAACAATTCACAATTGGTTCACTGATTTTCGTTATGGTATATGACCACAAAGGATGCCGAACGTTCTAGTCGTCCAATTGAGGTTACAACACCAGAAATCGTCGATAAAAGTTCAAGGTATGATATTGGACGATCGGTGAGTTAAAGTGCACGAGATTGCTGAGGGTATGGGCATCTCAACCGAACGGGTACGGGACATTTTGCGTTTATTTTTGAATATGAGGAAGCTATCTGCCAGATGAGTGCCGCATTTGCTCTCTGTTGACAACAAGCGCAGCTGTGTGACAACTTTAAAGGAGTGTTTGGCGATGTTCAAGCGCGATAAGAAGGACTCTTAGCACCGTTTCGTAACCGTGGACGAAACATGGATCCATCCACACCAGAGACCAAAGAACAGTCGAAACAGTGGACTTGTTCTGGCGAATTGAAGCCGAAAAAGACCTAAGTGGTTTTATCGGCGAACAAAGTCATGGCGACAGTTTTTAGGGATGCATACGGTATCGTCCATATCGATAACCTTGAAAAGGGCAAACCGATCACCGGCATATTATGCAGAGCTGTTGGATGAATTCGACGCCGATTCGAAGTGAAAGCGGCCGCACTTGGCGAAGAAAAAAGTGCTCTTACAGCAGGACAACGCACCGGTGCACAGGTCCGCAGTCGCAATGGCAAAATTGTATAAATTGCGCTACGAATTGGTTCTCATCCACCATATTCTCCAGATTTGCTCTCCTGCGATTTGCAAACTTGAAGAGAGATGGCTCGGCGTAAAGAGATTTAGTTCCAACGATGAGGTCATCGCTGAAAGAAACGCCTATTCTGAAGGATTGACGAAATCGTATTATTTGGAAAGGATCGAAAAATTATAGAAAAGTTGGATGGAGTGTATCGGGCTACAAGGAGATTATGTTGAGAAATAAAATGAGTTTTGACCATATGAATCATTTCTTGTTTAATTTTTCAGGCCCTTTTCACCTTGCCCTCGTATAATATTAACTACTGTATTGTTGTATTAGTTATTTTTATTATTGTTGAGCTGACCCATCAATATTGTTTGAATCATTAATATTTAGTTGTACAAGCGACCGACAAATGCAGGTATGTTTTCTATTTCCAACGAACAAACTAATTCAAATATTTTCATCCAACAGTCATCACAATAATTACATTACCATCAACAATCATGGAAATTCAAATATCATGTTGATTCAACAACCCAAGAACTAATTATCATTCGAATTGAGTATAACAATTGTTCCAACCTATGCGTAATGCGATTTCAAATAGTCGTATATTTAGTGATTTTGTCAAAGATAAACAAATAAATACCTGCAACATATGCATGGAACATGGATATTTCTCCTTCAATTCACCAATAACAAATGGAATAACGCCCCATACACGGGGTTCATTATGTTAAGCTCGTACGACACCTTCACCAAAAAAGTGCAGAGTTGATGTTTCTTCCGGAAAAAATTTGAAATTTGTTCAAATTTTCAAATTTCGGTCAAAAGCATTCATAGTATGCAACAAATCATTGGGATACTTCAACGAGCTTTGATGTATGGATGCGGATGTGATAATATAATCAATGGCCAAAAGTCTGAGAATCATTATTTATCGAGGGAACCTCTCGAATGTAAGTTTGTATGTACCAATGATAATTATTCCTTTGTTCCAGAAAGAATTATTGTACATCATATTATGGTGACGTGAGGGAAATCATCTCAACTTGTAGGAGAATGCTAGATACTATCAAAAATCTATACGTTTATTTATATATTTACATTCAACAACGTAATGTTTATTGATTGGGAATAGTAATAATCTGTTCTTATCCTAGCCAAACCACATTTACATGGTGAAAACTGGTGTTTTTTTCAATACTACACGAGAGGGAAACCTATTACGTTCGAAGAACATCGTGTGAGCCAGTGGTGGAATGTTGGAAGAGAAGATGGGCATTCGAATTTTTCTTGAAGGTTCAGAGGTTGTAGGCGTAGCGAAAAACCTCACTAGGTAAAGAATTCCACAACTTCGCTGTCCGATAGAAAAATAAAGTCTGATAGGAAGAAGTTTAGCAGGTCTCGACAATGAAGGGGTGATTCTAACTTGAGTTCGTCTAGTCTGCCTATCTCGAATTTTCCATAGTGGAACAACATACGAAATTTCTGATGAACACCGACCATGGAGATATCTATAGCAAATGGAGAAGTCTCCCACCTTTCCACCATATTTAAGAGAGGTCAATGAACTCGTATGTGTGACATCATTAATCAGACGAATATCTCTCTTCTGGATAGAATCCAAGAGCTTCAGCATATGTTTGGGAGCGGAACTCCAAACACGAGAACAATACTTCAGGACAGGTCGAATCTGTGTTTTGTAGATTATGAGGACCGGCTGGGATGTAAATTAGTTCTTGGCACGGAATAGAAAACTAAGTTTTAGTGAAGCGCAATGGACCTCACATGATTGTCCCATGATAGAGAGCTGTTGGTGGTGATCCCGAGCATGGATATGGAAAACTTCATAGGAATAGTTGTACCTGACATCATCATATTACGGATTGTGGGATCCAACTTCCTGGAGAAGACGCAAGGTTGACTTTTGGCTGTATTAAACTCTACTAGATTATCGGATCCCCATTTCAAAATCTTTGCCAAATCCTCCGTGATGATGATTTCAGCTGCTGGATAGTTCTACTGAATGAGGTCAAGTTTCAGAGAAAGAAATTCAAAGAGTTCACCATGAGCTGGTTCATTTGGTGATATATGAAGACAATAGAGAAATTTTGTCTGGTTATCAAGATTGGTTCACATTATATCGAATTCTTGTGGTTCAAGATTCTCTTCTCGGTGGCATGACAGATCATTTCTGGAATAGAGGCAGATACCTCCTTTAAATATGAAACGAGTGTGTAGTTAATAGCCAGGGCAGAGCATATAGGTCGTGTTGGATGTTGAATTGACCTACGTCTCCGTTAAGGCCAGTATGTTTGGTTTGTCGGTCTGCAGGTGGTATTGAACATTGTATATGTTTTCGGTAAGTCCTCTCATGTTATAGAGGTCTATCTTCAAGTTGATATTTTTCAATGTTGAACCCCCTTGAGCACCCCGTAAATCCGAATGAAGAGGTATTTTTCTTCCGGAGTATTTTACTCTAGAAGGCTTCATCATTAGTATTTTCAGAATAATTAGGGAATGGAAGAAATGTCAATTTGGGTTTGTAGAAGGATACTTACATTTGTGGAAATAGTTGATTTGCTATTTTGACAAGGATGGATTATAAGGTATTTGGAGGTGCATATTTTCCAAGGAAGTTCTCGGAATCAAACGGAAAATATCGATTCCATAAGATTACCTAACGTTTTGATTGAAACTAAAGAATTCTACCCAAATGTATAAAGCCATTACATCAAATAGATTCCTTCAGTAATATCCCTTGAGCGATTAGGTTATTGATTGATCTCAAATAAGAATGAACTACAAACGAACCAAAACGAACACGTAATTGGTGAGGAAAATAATCAATGGAATTAATAAATTCCTGCTCATTGAATAAAACTAAATGCCCCCAGTTTCATTACAGAGATTATATGAAACCAGTTTGTATTTCGAAGACCTTAATCAGGTGAGGCTATTTTGTGAAAAGGGAAAAGCGTATATTCAATAAGTTTAATCGCTTTTAGCTTGACGAAATGTTTAATCAGTTTATACCCAATTCAAGATCAACAGATTGCCACTATTATAAGAATAGATTATGAGCAATATACCAAGATTTTTGTTCCGATGGATGGGAATGAAACATCATGGATGAATATGTTTCCAAACTTCATATGAGAAGTGAACATGGAACGTTGAAGCGCATTTGCATATCAATGTCAATCGAAATTCTAATTCGAATGTCATGACATAGTTTTATTTCAGCAGCCGTAATTCATTTATAACAAATAGTTGGATGCCCATGAGAGTTTATTTTCGGAGTGGGACGAGCATCTCTGATATTTGTATTATATAAAAAATCATTCTAAATTCATGAAATTTTATTATGTTACATTTCATTGAAACGTATCACATAAAATATGTTAATCAGTTAGTGGTATCAATTGCAAAGCATACTATTTTCTGTATGCTACATTTATTTCACATATTCATGTAGGATCGCTATAAGACATCACTGTTAGGTAGATAGCTTTGATGGCACAAGCCAGAAATGTCACTCAAAGCTATGTTGCACCGAATTGGATATTCCATAATATAATGATGATCATGGGATGTAGATTCAGTTTTAGGTTTCTTGGGAGGGGATCTATTGCTGCTCACTTCTAATTCACAAGAAGAATCTAATGTTATGAGGTCTGGTGATATGATAGGTGGCCACTCTCTATGTCCTCTTCTTTCAATACACCGATCTAGATAGTGTTTATCCAGCCACTCTCACTTGAAGGGCGTATTGAAGAGGATCTGTCCGAATAAATCACTATCCAAAATTTAAAGATTGAATAAGACACAACATTAGGACTCCTCTTTATATTTAAGAAAATGAAATGTTGAAATGTAAGTAATCAAATGACCTTTTTAACAAGGTTTCACTCAACCTACATTTCCATTTGAAATTTCCAGGGGGTGACCATGGGAGACTAGGGGATGATCCAATCCCCCCTAAACATATTGAATGTGGGAAACAAACCAATTTTTGCTGCAAAACACGGGAAGGAGGTACTCGATATAACAGTAGTCTCAACCTACTTGAGTAATTTTGTTACAGAATGAATGATGAGCATGTGTCCGATGAGGAGCAAAGAGTTCTATGTATGGAATAGACAATTAGTGTGTTGAGCATAGGAAAGCGCTGGTGAGTTGATGGACATTCTGTTCTTCTCGCACATGTAGTGCGCTCTCACTCGCACGGTCTCCCCTTCTACTAACTTCTCTTATCAAGTTGAATACCATTCATCGTAGTAACATCAGTAAATAACATGGAGCGCAGTACATGTGCGAGAAGAACAGAATGTCCATCAACTTGCCAGTGAAAGGCTTAGTAGTCTACTCTATATATAGAAAGAACTGTTTGATGAGGAGAGCTGCTCAGACTACAGACACATACAATTCAAGATAAAAAGCGAAGTCTTTATCGAAACTTATCGGAACCCAAGAAGAACAGACTGGGAAACCTACAAGCCAGGCCTAAAGCGTAACCTCCAGAGGACCCAAAAAAAGATAACAAACAGGGACATCGAGATGGTCGTGGAACAACTCAACGACACGATCATCTCTGAGCTCAACAAAAATTGTTCTCTCTTCACAAGGAAATGCACCAGGAAAGTGCCCTGCAAAAATGAGTTATCAAGCCAGAAAAGAATTCAACAGGGCCGAAGCAATTAGAAGGTGGGAGAACTTCTTGACCATTTATAAAAGTGCACTGAAGAAAGACCAGTGCACCGCGACCAATATGCCTACAATATTGGCTGTTCAACAGAAACAGCTCTCCATCAACTTGTGGAAAAGGTGGAAAAGGAGGAAAAACGCTGGAAAATAAAGAAATCCTTCTAGCGGTTTTCCTAGACGTAGGAGGAACTTTTCACTACACCTCCATTGATTCAATCATTAGGTCTCTCGAGCACAGAGGAATCGAGGAACCATGTATGGCCTGATAGACTCAATGCTGAGGAACAGGATGATACATGCAACCATAATGGAGGAGACCGTAGTGGTTCGAGTGGCCAGAGGATGCCCGCAGAGGAAAGTAATCTGGTCGTGGACGGGCTACTGGGGGCCCTCCAGGACAAAGGATACAGAACCCTAGGATATTCCGACGACATAATTGCCATGGTACAAGAAAAATACAACTCCATGGTCAGAGATCAAATGCAAAGGGCTCTGAACCTGATAATAACATGGACGGAACTAACATCTGGAGAGAGTAATTTAAAAAGCAGATACCACATTATTTGTGACCAGACGCTCCTTCGGGAAAAAATGGGGGCTACGCCCGAACATGCAATAACATACGCCTCTTTGGTATGGTGGCCTAAAACACCAGGGACCACGACAAGACGAATCAAGGTCCAGAGACTTGCATGCCTTGGGATCTCACGCCCACTGCAGCAATGGAGATCCTACTGAGATTACCTTCTCTCCAATTGGTAATCCGATCAGAGGCACTGGAGAATGTTCACATAGGATCAGGACATATGAGCATCGTAAAAATCGTGACCAGGGACGTGCTAGGCATGAGAACAGGTCACATTTCAAAGCTATACTCTTTCAACAACACATTCAGGGTATCGATACCAGAAAGGTCTAAGACTGAAAAGGTACAGGTGCAGGAGTATACTCAAGAAACTCAAAGACTGACCTCAGATATTCATTGGGTAAACAGACCTCCGTCTATATATGGAATCCTCCAATGGGTGAAGGAAAATAATGGGAGTGCCATCGAAGATGAGCCGATTCACATATTGAAAGACAGTCACGCTGCACTTGTAAGAAGAGGGTCAAAAAACGCTCCAGATCCAGAACAGACTCCAGGGGTACTACCACAACGTACAACACGAATGTATGTAGAAGACTGGATCATGAAAAACCACAAAGAATACTGTAGAAAATTCCAGTAAACGATTATGGGAAGAAATACATCGAAGCCCCGTATAAAAAAAGAACGACAGACCAATTAGCACTAAATAGGGAAAAATAGAAGTCGCAATAGGGCTCATGACTGGCAATGTGCCCGTAAAAGGGCACCTAAAAAAATGAGACTGTACAATGGCGACCTGACATGCAGACAGCAGTAGGGATACAGAAACAGTGACACCCATACTGTGTGAATGCGAGGCACTGGACCACAAAAGACAGTCTATTTTTAGAAGGCCTAACGGCGAACCAGAATTATACAGTTCCCACCCAGTAAAGGACTTGTACAAACTCGTACAAGGTACAAAAATACTCGAGTGGATACCGTATAGAAACAAAACGAAGGCGAGATGCAATGGGCCAGCAGGCCTGAGTGTCACTGGAGGGAATAACCAGACAAGCCTACAAAGGGGATGAAGTTTTTATAGTGAGAGTGCCTGGAAAGATGACTCTCACAGTACAGAATGAGACCCAAAGGCTCATAACCTCCCCATAAAGGGTTTTCTGCAACTCCGCCTGAAACAACACCAAATTACGTCTCCCTAGCAATTGTCGAAACGTAATTTTGAAAAATTTCTCCTCGTTCTGGAATTATAGACCATTTCTCCTTTCTAAATTGTCACCCTGCAAAATAATTGCATATGGGGTCAATTCTTAAGATATGAGTATCTTTAGTTAAAATGTATGAGACATGTGCAATAAATTGCTGTCTTCATTTGCAAACATGCGCTCGGATATTTGCCATAGTAACTACAACTCGTATGTAGGTATGTTGTTGTGTTCACCTACTCACTCGATTGAAGCTTAGAAGTATTAGGTCTCAAAAGGGAAATTCATTGGGAATGAAAATGATTGAACGCTAGTAACTATGTTATCAAAGAAAGTTACTTTTTACAACAAATTCTATAAATTCAACGAAAGTCTACGCTATAAATCTTCAAACGTTAGACACGATAACTGCACTGTGTTGGAGATAAGTAGATGATGGGAATATTTATGGTAAACATTTCATTCCTACGTAACTGTTAGATTCGAAGTGTCAAGGGTTAAATACACATCTGGTCTGAAAAATGGGTTAGTATTAATAATCATTATATCGTTATACAAATTTTGGTTGCACCTGAAACCTAACTTTGGAAACGATTTTCCGAAATGCGACTTTTTTATCAAATTCAAAAGATTGACAGGAAATTGTGTAGTTATGAAAGTCGTTTGCAGATTTTGGGTATTTTCCCATTACAGGAACGTCGAAGACACTTTGAAATTTAATTTGCCTATAAAGTTTTTAATAACATTATTGACAGTCCATCTATTTTGAGTCTGTTTAATGTTTGAGTTCCAAGTTATAACACCCGTACTCAAGCATTGTTACACATTGATACCCATCGCTATAGGTATGGTTCGCACACCACTGTCAACAATATTTGTGGATCAGTTAATGAATTTTGTGCAATCTCCGATATTTTTAATATGTCCTATCAACAACTAAAATCAAAACTTCGCCACTCTAGTCTTCTTAATAGTTAATTAATTTGTTCTATACAGGCTATTCCACGAGAGCCGTTCGTTAGAAGTTTTCGTGGTTAGAAAAAAATTAGAATTCTGAAATTTTGGGTTCCGGGGTTATCCAAGATTTTCTTTCTTTTCAAAATATTTTCAAGATCATACTACTTCCGGTTACACCGAAAGTCGCCATTAACTTCCTTATTTTGAATAGAACACCCGGTATATTATTTCATTTTTAGATTTCTGAAAAAATTTCATAGTGGATTCCATCAGGTTTCCCTATACCTATTTTCAATTTTTTTTGGATATCTTGATTTTTTTGAACATTTTGACAGATCTAGCGCTGTTTTGAGCATTGCGCCATCCAATAAAATACAGGATGTCTCATTTGAAAAAACGAACTTTTTCAACTTTTAAAATGATGTAATTGGTCATTAAATTTTGGATACCCTGTATGCGATAAATCAGTTGTCAATATGGCATTAGAAAGAATCATTCCTGTGCTTCCGTCTACCCCAGAAGAGCTCTCCACCAATCGAAATTGGTTAAAGGGCGCAATGCTCAAAACAGCGCTACATCTGTCAAAATTTTCAAAAAAATCAAGATATCTAAGAAAAAATTGAGAATAGGTATAGGAAAACCTGATGGAATCCACAATGAAATTTTCTCAGGAATCTAAAAATGAAATAATATACCGGGTGTTCCATTTAAAATAAGGAAGTTAATGGCAACTTCCGGTGTAACCGGAAGTAGTATGATCTTGAGAATATTTTAAAAAGAAAGAAAATCTTGGATAACCCTGGAACCCAAAATTTCAGAATTCTAACTTTTTTCTAATCACGAAAACTTCTAACGAACGGCTCTCGTGGAATATCCTGTATATATATTTTTTATATTACTTATTTAAAGAACATTTTTTACTTTGTTTTTTTATTATTATTGTAAGTTCACTTAAATGTATTGTATCATTTGGGATTTATCCTGTGGATAAGTAAATTGAAATAAATAAATAAATAAAGAAATAAATAAACCAAGACACAGCCAGTTGTGTTTTGTACGATTTGCAAATCCAAATCAATTAATCAGTTAATCGTTATATAAAACTAGCTGATAATTATTAATTGATTTCAATTCAATAATTCAGACTAACCTGGATATTATTGGCAATAATCGATATCCACTAATGAGCTCATGATGTGAAACAGTTATCCAATGAGTGGTCTCAATGTCAAAGTTAATATTAATTATGAATTGAATTAAATTTCAATCTCATAATTATTATCTTCAATAAATTGTCGAAATAATGCCTTGAAACCGTTAGTTCTATATAATTTGATTGGCAGGCACATCATTTGCATATATGCATACGGAATGTTTTCCAATATTGTATTTTTCACCCTCTAATAGGAGGATCAGTTGAATCAGAATAAATACTGATCTGAAAATTTTACACCAGACATACAGGAATAACATCTATTGAATGAACGTTTTCAAAATGGTAGATATTCCAGTTGTACCAGAAGGCGACCCCAACTATGTTATTTCAAATAGAAATAAGAATAAATTTTAACACGATTTTGGTCAAGGTTCATTATTTCTCAATATCCATTTCATCATGGAAGTTGAGTCTAAAGGTTCACTTCCGTTCCTACATGTATTACTTAGTCGACATACTGACGGGACATTGATACCTCAATGGCCTTTCCCACCATCACCCTGCCCAAAAGCAATCTGCAATAAAATCCTTGGCCCACAGAGCTTTTAACTCATCGCAAGCCATTCATTAAGTCAGAATTAAAACACCTTTCATCTGTCTTATTAACAAATAATTGCTCCCATTGTAACATTTAAAAAACCATAAAGAAATACACTTCACCTAAAATTTCCTGAGCCAGTACCCCTCACCTCTTTTATTCACTGCCTATCTTCCATATATTGGAAATATAACAGAAAGAATTTCCAAAATCCTTTAGAAGCATAATATTTCCACTCGTTTTTCCGCTCTTCCAAACCTACTTCAGTTTTACAAACCTATCAAAGATCCCCTTCCTCCTCTTCATTTAGAAGATGTTTATAGATTTCCACTTTCTTTCGCAAATTCTACATTGGTGAAAAAGATCGTACAGTAGCGCTTCGCTTTTGGTAAATACTGAAATCCTAACCCGAACCCCAAACTTCTTCCAGCGCAAAATTCTTGAAGCGATAGAAATCCTAAAACACCTTCCCAATACTTGGATACCCATCCTCGAAAATTAGCACTTCGCACATGATCACACAACGGCAGGGTCAGGTGCCAGAACGGAGGCTTCAACCGAAATAAAGGCAGAGAACTATGTAGCGTGAAGGATTTTCCAACAATAAATGCCACTACAGGAACCAGAAGGATCAGTTTCAGTTCAAGCCTCAAGCCCGCCCTGAAGATGCCATCTGTAATGGTTGGCGAAACGTCAGCATTGAGTGATGCTATTGTGAAACGGAATCCATCCGGGAGCGAAGAATTTTCAAAACAACATAATCAATTTATATGACTGATAATATATGTAGTTTGAGTTTAGTATTTATATGGCTATAATAGCAAATAATTACTCAAACTTGGATATTTTCAATTTATCTAACACTAGCGACCCGCCCCGGCTTCACACGGGTGCAATGCTGATAAATTCAAAGTGCTATAGGGAGAACCGTGGCCTCCGACGCGCTATTGATAGGCCCGCTCCCGCCCGGCCGGCCGGTACCGCCGCAAACGCTACGTCCCGCAATTTTTAAATCTGTAATATCTTCGAAGATATTCATTTAAATCATATGCTGTAAAGGGCCATATAGATCTATATTAAATCAACAATGTATTTAAGGTATTTAATTAGATAAGGATTAATGCTGTATTGGTTAAAATCGCTTCGAAAATTAGCCATTATTTGTCGTAAAAAGTAAATGACAAAAAAATGGTATTGTGGGATAACCATAAGAGATAGACATATACCATCGCGAAGTTTTCTGTAGACCTTTTCAATGTGTACAATACTTAGTACATTATTTTGATATATCTCGTAGGGTTCAGCCTGCGTTTGCAATGTAAGCGGAAAAAATTTAATTATTTACGACATCACATTAGAAACCTCAAAAATAACAGTATTTCTCCACTATTTAATGGATGTTACTATACATATAAACCGTCCTCTTCAATCACTCTATCTATTGAAAAAAACCGCATCAAAATCCGTTGCGTAGTTTTAAAGATTTAAGCATACATAGGGATATAGGAACAGAGAAAGTGACTTTGTTTTATACTGTGTAGTGATTTATCGACAATGCATCAACGTAAATATCAGAACATGCAGAACATTCAAGGAAATGTATCTGGATTTAGCTCCAATAAACGCACAAAAATTCTCAACATTGACTGAATGGTTATATTCACTCCGTGTGAGTAACCCTCTGTGTTTCATTTGGATTTGAACATTCAAATGCTCTATTAACTCTATTCAGTGGTTTTTACGGCCTACAAACTGTCTATATTTATTATATTGTTTCCTCAATTTTCATGTTCTTATTACAGTTAATAGTGAGGGAATCGAACGTATCCTAAAGTACAAAAATTGATGACATGAATTGTATAGTAGCTTTCCGCGCTATAGTTATTAATTAGTGGGTTATTCAACTCCACTGCTATAATTCCTCAAATCGACAAAGCTTAACCAGTTCATCTCTAGGATTAACGCATATGCCATTAAATTCGTAATTTCTAATGTAACCTATGCTTTAGTAGAGCTGGCAAAGCTCTAGTATTATCCATAACATTAAATTTAAATGACAATTATTGTTTTTGAAGCAATTATTACAATGGATTAGTGACGGTGAAAGGTTGATATCTAATATTACGTCCAAACATTAATAACTGAAGTTGAGGTTTACAATTAATTTTCTTTCTGGTAACATGATAAATCCTGAATCTTCATGTTCTTGTATATGTTTGCTTTCCAAGCGAATGGGGGATCTAAAAACACAGTCTTCCAAGTCGAGATGCTTGTCATCTACAGATTTGCGGAGAAGCTATTCGGCTATGGTGAGATAAATGAGACCATCTGGATCTGAACATCTGAACGGACAGTCAAGCGGCACTCAACACACTGAAAAGCCCCCGAGACTTGTCAGGGATACCAAGGAGATCCTCAACAGGCTAGCCGGTGGAAACAGGCTCAACCTGACCTGGACTCCGGGTCACTCTGGTTGGAAAAGGAATGAGAGAGCGGACAAACTGGACAGAAATGGGGCCAGATAGAGGGCCTCAATACTCCTTTGCTGGTATCCCCTACAATGGGGGTATACAGATCTTGCGGAACCATCTGATAGATCAACATGCCCCAGCATGGAAAAGCATTGACGGCTGCCGAAATGCCAAAGCGCTGCTTGGCAATGAGTAGGCAAAGCATCAGGATAATCTCCCAAATCTTTGCAGGTCACGGAAATCTGATGAAACATACAGTAGGGAAAAGCGGCACTCCCTTCTAGTCTATATGAGATGCACTTTCTTTGTGTCCTGTCCTGCGCTCATTCGAACCAGGTTTCCCTGGCTAGGTCCGAGGATCATCACGGCCAATGATATAAAGGATCTCAGCGTAAACAGAGTTAAGGATTCCGTCGAGCAGCGGGATATCCAAGTCCGCTACCATCTCGACCAATACTAATATGATTGATTAATAAAATGTGCATGCAGTGGATTTTTGTTTTTCGAAATCCAATAAAAAATTCAAAAAACTTGGATCGGTAGTATGTGAAAGTGTATTGTGATCTACGGTATCATTCAATATATATTTGATATTTTTTGGCGTGTTGGAACTGCCGATCGAGACTGCTCTGATACTAGTTATCATGTTATCATGCAAATTTATTATGAAAGTCATAGTTTTTTCGCGAAACTTAGGAATTGCTGCGACCATTTTACAATAAACATATCTATTCGACAATTGCATTCTTGTGCATCCACTTTATGGGAAAATGTACGTAAAGATCAAGCTCGTGCAAGAATTGAAGCAGATTGACCATCGATTGCGACATATGTGGCCAATGGGTTGAGAAGCAAATGGGAGAAGGCCCTTTATTTCATCGCAAAATGTTGATCAGCGATAAGGCTAATTTTTGAGTCAATGGTTATGTCAATAAGCAAAATAATAGCATGTGTGCTCTACGGGCTGGAAGAGTAATCGAACATTATTTCTTCAATGGAGAATGCTGTAGAGTCATGATGAGAGACTATTCTTTCCCTATTGGGTGGCATGAATGTGAAGAAGATGTGGTCCCAAATGGACGATGCTATATGCCGTATAGTGAGTGAAATAATGAATTTATTGAGGGAAACTTATTTAGCGAAATATTAATTGGCCTCCACGATTCTGAGATTTGATGCGTCTGGATTATCTTATCTGGAGATATGAACAGTCTTTAGTGCATTCACATAAACCAGCGACGTTGAACCGTTTGGAGACTAACATTGTGCATGTTATCGGCAAAATGAGGAAAACAATGCTTGAAAAGTGGTTGAAAAAATATTTTGACATCGAATTGGTCACATTTTTCTATTTTTTCTGTTTCTAATAACCAATGTAATTCAATTAGAATACAAAACAATACAATAACATTTTTCTCTAGTCTATAAACATATAATAATTGATGAACAGCATGGATTTACAAACGGAAAATCTGCTGAGACTAATTAATTACTATTTACACAATTTGTCTTGGAGGCTATACATGGAAAAGGTCAAGTAGACTGTATATACACCGATTTTTGTGAAGCTTTTGACCGCATAAATCATGATCTATTGATCTCAAAACTATACTCAATAGGTATACAAGGTGCATTATTGGAGTGGTTGAAAAGCTACATTACCATGGCAACAGGAAGCAAATAGTGAAGCTGAAAACTTTTTTCAATGAAGAAATTAATGTTCCATCGGGGGTGCCTCAAGGGTCACATTTAGGGTCATTGCTGTTTCTTCTTTTCATCAACGATATAAAGTATGTTTTCAAGATATGTCGTTTTTTGCTTTTTGCCGATGATTTTAAACTTTTCTATGTCATTGAATCTGTTTTAGATGCTTCAACAGTTCAAAAAGTGTTAACAGAACTTTTCATATGGTCAACGAAAATGGGATGGAGCTTAATGTTGATAAATGCTTTGTAATGAGGTGTTATGGAACCAATAATTTTGTGGATTTCGATTATCATATCAATAACAATGTCTTAGCTTGTAAAACAGAAATAAGGGATCTTGGTGTAATTATGAACAGAAATCTTACTTTTAATGCAAATTGTGATTATATAGTTAATAAAGCACTTGAGTCCTTAGGTTTTATAAAAAGAATTTCTAGCGATTTTCATAACATTGTTTCTATAAGATATCTTTACACAGCATTGGTGCGTCCGCACCTTGAGTATGTATTGCTCTTCTATATGGTCTCCTTCTTATGTTCATCGCATGAGGATTGAATGGGTTCAACATAAGTTCTTAAGATTTGCCGCATATAAAATGAATATTAGATTTCGTCGTATAATTTCAATTACGGCTTGGTTGAATCTATTCTAAATATTGAAAAATTAACACTACGTAGAAATCACAATGATCTAACATTTTTACTCAAACTCATTGATGGGTTAGTTAACTGTCCTGATTTACTATCACAAATTAATTTCCGCATTCCCCAAAGAAATACCCGCTCGGCTAATATTAATATATTTCACATACCATATAGCAGAACAAACTACCTAATACATTCTCCATTTTGTCGTATTTTAACTACCGCAAATCATTATTCAAATCTCAATTTTTGAACACTTCTGTGGTTGCTTTTCAAAGGGCTTCAACTGGCTCAACATAAATAAATTATGTAATTTCTAATATATGTATATGTCTGTGTATATTTGCAATGTAAACTCTTTATTTTATATTCTTTTTATTCCTTTTACGATATATTATATTTTACTAAATTTGTTATACTGTAAAAGGGTTCGTCCCGTTAATAAATAAATAAATACATAAATATTTGAGTTCCAGGACATAATAGTTGTATAGTGAATATGATATGAAAATACTAATTAATTTAATCAAGTTAAAACGCTTTTATTAGAAAAGTGCCTTTTATTTCCAATGCATAAAAGTGATTGGATTATTGTTAACCGAGAATAATACCATCTAAAAGGTTCACAATGTTCTGTGATTGATAACTAGCTTCCATAATTTACTCAAGTTCAAATGTTTGACAGCAACAATGAATTTTTATTTGAAAGCAAATCGCAAGCAGGTAAGGTGAAATTAGATCGAAACTCAAATGAAAATACGGTTGTAGGGGAAACTGCGGGGAAGAGAGTGTAATAACAGAAATCTGACATGCGGTTTTCATACATAATCAATGTTAAGGTAGTTGTATTCTGCCTTCGTGCATTCCTCGCATCTCAAACCGCCCTTGTCGATTTGGATTGCCAAAATAAGGTGTAAAGCCACGCGCTCGAACCCATCTTATAAACTGCCGAGAAATTTCCAACCCCTGTTTCAACAACGCAAACGGAAAAGTATTTCTGCATTATTGGAGTTTAAGATTTTATTTAAGGCAAGTTTCATTCAGGCGGACATCGACATTTCCATACAAAAGAACATTCGCAAGTAGAATAATGACATTGACTTTTTGATCATACAGCGATGTAGTACTTTAGTACCGTGATATAATCTAGATTATATTACGGAAAGGTTATTACGATATACTGACATTATGACTCTTGGGTCCTAACCGCTTAATCTTCACAAGTCAATATTGATCTATTTTGGTACAGTTTATAAACACTCTGCTTCTGGTAGAATTTGTGTATTATTGTATTCTCTCTGATGATCCAGTTCCGAAGAGTGTTGTATTCTACAGGATGTTCGTATTATAGGGTCCTTATAATAAAGATGGGGTGTAACAGGATACTCTGAAACCGATGTAAATAGCTACTATTGGAGGATTGTGAGTACCAAACTTGGAAACAATTTTCGAAATTCGAAATTACATAGTCGGAACATGTCAGACCTGGGTATGATTTATTGATGTCTTCCTCGATCAATGACGTGGATGAATCTCGTTCAATGTTAAACTGTATAAGAGTTCTTATTTATAAGACTCGTTCAATGTATCAAAACAATATTTGCGGAATGTGATGGTGTATTGTCAGGCTGCGAATGTTTCTGTTGAATAAGCATTTCCAGTATCGAATAGTCTTCCCGGATATGTAAGAATTCAATCTAGGATATAGAAAAACATAAGTCATTGATGAAACTTAATGAACCCTACTAAATCTGGGCTTGAAAGATAATCTAGGAATGTATTCATCTCCACCTCTGACACATACATATTGTGAACTATGTGGTTGTGAATGTTATCTTTTTGTTATAGGTGAAACTAAACAAGGTGGAATCCGCTTCGACCTTCTCTTGCAACATCTATAATGCCTATAACCTCCAAACCCTCAAGAAAAATACGAATGCCTATATCCTCTCCATATAGACTCACTCATTCATAGTTGTGAGAACCGAGCATCGAACATAAACAAGACCAAACATTAATAGAGGAAATTTATCATTGAAGCTACCACATGTGAGTCTGGAAGCTTTTTCATCTACACAACAAACACATATTGTTCGTAGAACACCGGATGAGCCTGCGATGGAATGTTGAGAGAGGCATCCGAATTTTTTTTTGAAGATTTGGAGGATGTAGGCAATAAGCATAGGGAAAGATCCCACTAGGTGAAGATTTCCACAACTCCGCTGTTCGATAGAAAATTGAAATCTGGTAGGAAGAACGTCTGTACAATGAAGGGGTGACTAGCTTGAGCTCGTCTAGTCCGCCTATCTGGAATGTCTCGTGGTGGAACAACACACATGATTTCTGATGAACGCGACCTATGGAAATATCTATAGAAAAAGAAGAGATCGCCCACCTTTCTACGATGTTCTGGCGAGGTCAATGAACTGAACAATGAATGAATGAAGGTATTTTCTCACTAGGCAAAGAATTCTACAATAAGAAATAAACTCTGGTAGAAAGAAATTCGGCAGGTCTCGGAAGAAGACGTTAAAATCCGAGATGTATTCCATCGAGAGCGCATTTGCGAACGTCATCCTAACGCGAAAAGTTGTACAAGGGCAAGGAAAATCAATCAATTACAAAAACTAAATTTCGAATAACCTACTAACCTAGTGCTCCAAAAATGTATGAAAATATAACAAACTAACCTGCGATAACATTGCCGATATCGGAAGCAAAATAATATGAGACCGCGATCTTATCGGCTTGGCTAGCATCGTCGATGCAGGTTCAACATTTAGTTCTGTATATTTTAATAAAGGTTCTTGACCCAGGTATGAATTGTATATAAATTCTTGAGAAATAGATTACACCAACAGATATGTTTATTATTATCGTCTTTGCGCACGTTTCGGTGTCACGACCATCATTAGAAGACTTATTATGTCTAAAACGGGATTTCTTAAAACTAATTGTATCAGCACAAAGCGTCCTTATCGCACCAATTTCAATTAAAAATGCCCACGTCGCCGGAACGAACAGAAACATGAATAATCGAAATTGTAACACATCAATACTATAAGTACAATATATCAACAATCCACTGTTCAGTAGTATTCTTATAAAATACGAACTCATGTCAACGAAGCCTATGAACGACTAAAAACAAGAACATTACGTTCAAGTATCTATTTTCGAACCAGATGTTAAGATTTATGAGGTAATAGAAAAGGTTGTCAGACCTTATTAGAAATATAATTTTGACGTTCTACCTAAAATATGCTTTTAACATTATAAAGACGCATGTAGGAATTTGCAAGATTTTAAATTATTTAAGTTAGTATAAATCTGACTTAATGTCTGAATATCTGTCCTATGATTCCAAATTTGGAGTCACGTTTGATGTGAATCATCTCCAGAATAGATCTTTTGTAATAATTGGTTCCTTAGTTGAAATATTAATATTTTTGTAATCGAATTGATGGTTATAATAAAATCAGTGTTTAGCAAAGGCGGTGAAATTTTCTAAGTTTTTGTTTCTTGTGCTATACTTATGTCCATACATTCTTTTTTGTAAATATTATTTAGAGATTTCAGTATAAGTCCCATCGCAATCTAAACAATTTAATTTGTATACTGTGTGGGTTTGTTTATCTTTAGGTATTACAGGTTTTAGATTTGAGAAATATTGAGTTAGTAGGTTTATGAGCAACATTTATATCGTACTTTTTCAAACATTTCTTAATTTTTTCTGAGGTCTTCGGAATGTATGGTAAAGTTATAAAATTGTCTGTATTACCTTTTATGTCATTTATATATGACGATCCATTATAGATTTTGTTTATTCTTTCTTTAATGATAAAATTGAAAAATGTTTTTGGGTAGCCATTCATTTCCAGTGTATTACGACAAATTTTTTAATTCTTGGGACGGTCCTCTGGATGGTACAATTTAACCGTGCGATCTGTAAAGCTGTTTATAACACACTTTTTGAATTGAAGTGAAGATAACGTTGAGACCAAACTTCTTTAGATGATAATAAGCAAATGTACTAGTGACCTATTTCCCGAGAATTCATATATAATAGTTCTGTATATCAACTGTTAATTCGCTCGCATCAGAATGACACCCGCACATGGGCTCTCGATGGAATACATCTCGAATTTCAACGTCTTATGTCTCGAGTCTGACAATAGAGGGGTGACTAGTCTGGCTACCTGGAATCGCTGATGGTGGAATAACAGACGAGATTTCCGGTAAGCACCAGCCATGAAAATATCTATAGGAAAGGGAGAGATCGCCCATCTTCCTACGATGTTATGAATTCGTTAGTGTGAGATCACCAATCAAACGTAATGAAGTAAATAGAAGAAAGAAGATTTCTTTGTGCTTTCCTCATTTTCATAACATCCGATGTTATGTTGAATGAGTCTTTATATTCAGATGCGTCTTCCAGGAAAAGCAATCAAGGGCTCTCTATATGTCATCACACTTGCGTTCAACTCTAAATCATATACATCTTCGAGTTATGAATTGGTGCAGCTCTTTGATAGTACGAGACTGCAATCTTAATGACATTTAATATGGAAAATTTGCATAAGTTTTGAATTTGAATAAAATAGAAAATTATTTCTTAGAATGCTTCTTGTAATTATTCGGTAGACATATTACAGTTCACCTCGAATGCGACATCCAAAATTCTAACAAAAGGCAGAAATAAGACATCCTGTGCAGAAGACGTTATTGTAATTATTATATGGATCTGGGCAACGTATCCCAACAATAATAGTTGCATGCAGATGTATTCTCCATCTACATTCATGTGCATGGAACGTAATTAATATTAATTTGTTTGATAAGCATTTCAACTGTTCACAAACAGGTACATGCAAGCTCATCAAACTCTTACATCTGGAATAATTGGATCAGTTTTGAAATGTATGCATCAACCAAGTGGTTATCGAAATTCGTAGATAAACAATCACTATTGTGTTATCTCTTCCACAATTTTCAGTAATCACTGGGACACCACAATGAGCGCTGTCAGTCGATATTGAGAGTGAATCCATAAGTTAGCAAGTACAAACTAAAGTCAGACGTCAGTGACATTAGGAATTTTCAATTTATCTGTAACCAAATTGGATGTAGTCTATCGAAAATCTTAATAAGGTACTCATCGGTTGAATCGGAGAAATGTGTAAGTGTATGCAATATAACAAAACTTTCCTACATCTTTATTAAAGAACAAATGTTCTAACTTCAAATACCTGGAGGAAACATGGAGCTTCAAATATGGTTCCTGTCAAGATTCTAGCACTAAAACTGTGAAAACAATGAAAGTGGGTGGCGTAAGGTATATTGTGTTGCATGGTGCTTGAACAGCAGGTTTTATTCTTGTTGCCGATATAATACTTTCTTCGAAAACAAAGGATGTGGATTATCATAGGAAAATGAATCGAAACGACTTCCCGCATTAGTTTGAATTTCATTTTAAACTCCATTGTACACATCTACGGTATAAATGAAAGTTACCACAGGATCATATTGGTACAGATGGTAGTTAGGCAAAAAACCTGTGACTATGTGGAACGACACTAGGGTAGGAGCCACCAGAAATATGGGCACAGACTATTTGACAATTGATCAAGTGAATAATTTGGTGTTGTTGTTAATGCGCAACATTTTAAGGACTATAGTGTTCGAAGCAGTGGAGTAATATTTAATGTTTTAATGTGTTTGTACAATGTAACATGGTACTCTATCAATAAAAACTCTTTAAAACTTTACTTAAGGAATTCATATTATTCCTTATTCCTCAATCTATTTATTTATTAACAGTGTGGCCATTAAATTAAGAGAACCATGACACGTTGGAGTTTGATTCCAATCATTGATTAGCCAGAACAAACGTGAAAAATATCATTGACACTTACCCTTTTCTTTCACAAGACACTTAAGATTTTAACACACTGGAAGGTAAGAGGAAGGATAAACGCTAATATCAATCAGATAAACTCGTACTCAACAACAACAATAACATTTAATAATAAAAAAAAAATAACAATTGAATGATAATGATAATAATAAAAGAATGTATGAAAATTAAAGATAATAGAAATGAATATTATGATTAACTTTATTACTAATAAGAATAAAAACTAAGATCAAAATCTATACTCAAATAAAATACCTAGATAATCTAAATCAACTAAAAGAGAAATTAAACTAAGATTAATAAATTGATATCCAACCAGGATGAACCTAGGGGATCGAAAATGAATGAAATGATTAAATATATTATTAACTCGAACTTGAATAAATACTGAAAAAAACAACTTTAATCAAAAATCTAAAACAATTCTGATTAAGCGAAATCCACCCTTCTCACCAAAAACACTCTGGAGAAACTAACAAGTTAAATTAATTGAAATTAAGTGTCACGTGATTTCTCAAGAGACTAATTCAAGCTAGAAAATATAACTGAAGGTTTTAGGCATTATCCCTAGTATTTATAATGCGTCCTTTTCCTCAAGAACCAATCTACAATTCGGAAACGGATCCCTGAATTGTTTAACCAATAAGCAATAAGATTTCTCTCTTGAGGTCTTTAGTACAGAATGTGGGGATTTCTAAATCTATCTGTCCTTTACTAAATATCCCTAACTGATTTGAATGTACATAAAACATCTCCAGATGGAAAACATCAATATCTATCTTGTAGCAAACCATTAGTTTCTCGTCGTATATCGGGTATTGGTTCGACAGGTTTATTATATCCTTTAATTCCAACGCTTTGTGTGGACTTTTGCAACCTTCTTGACCTTCCAGCTATGGTCATACCACCCTCGTTGAAACGAGTGTGAATTGTCTTATATTTATTTTAGAAATTCCCTAACTTCCTCGAGCTACATTCAATATTGAAAACATCTGGGAACCCCTGGATGTTCTTTACTGTTAGATATTTTAATTTTACATGAAATTTCAATTTACTAAGAATGACTTTGTTTTTTCAAATATTGGAAATAACCTGTACTAAACCCTTGTTACAACAATAACCTCAAGTTACGACATCAGCTTTGATAATTACATTCATTTAAAGCTATATATGCTTCATCTACTGAAGATTTGTTTTCATATTGAATAATGACTTCTAATTACTGTGGCTTCCGGTCACGGGTTCGAGTCTCAGCGATTCCGTTCGCACGAGCAAGTGGTGAGGCAAGATACAATGGGCCGTTTGGTCCGAGTGTCATCGAGACTGCCCTGGTTGCAGAATCGGGCCTACCACACGAGGGGGAGTGTTTAGTGTGTATATCTGAGGTCACTAAATTCGGACTCCCACACTACCTTGTGGCCTGTTACAGATCTATAAGGTGCCCATAAAGGATTTCAACCACCTCCCAACAATAAAAAAGAATATGAATCTTTTTAAAAATGTTCCCTTTCAGCTTCCACTTGGTTTTTGTTCAACTATCGAATGAATTCGTAGTTGATGTGTTTTTCAGGTTCTACAAGAAATTGACTCGACTTGAATATTTCTTGAAATATTATGTGAATTCTACTATAATAGTGTCTACTGAGATTTTCGAAAGTAGATTTAGAAATCGTTCATTGATGTGGAAATTGTGATAATCAGGAATTCTGAGTAATTGTTTCAATAAATAATAATACTTATTTTGACATTACAATATGAAAAATAACATGGATCATTTTAATAATAGATCAAGTAAGCTCTCAAGAAAATTAGGTTTTTCCTAACCGGATTGAATCTAATGAAAAATACTCATTTTTACCATTCCTTATTTAAACATATAAACCATTTTTGGTACTATTGATTTTGGATTCGACTTGAATATTTATTCAAATAATAATATAATCCTCGAACTGCGTGGCTAAAATAAAACCGAAAATTCTTTGATTCGAAAAAAGTTTGATGAGTCTTTTTACTTTTGCCTCAAGTGTCTTGTTTAGCCGGTAGAGGGCTTCAAAGTTGCAAAAATAATTTTGTTTTTTCGGTATAACTTGAGAACGTGATGGAGGACTCTTACAATATTTGGCAGGTGAGTTACTGTCAATAATAGCCGTTTTTGAGAGCGGAACATAGATCCTTAGAGACCATAGAAATGACTCAAACTTGAGGATGTAACGGGAAAAGTGTCCAGAACTTTTTTGTGGTCAATGTAATTCACTCGATATTTTTTACGTAGATAGCTTATCTAATTTGAAAACTTCTCTTACTCTTAGAAAATTTTGATAAAATCAACGGATTAGCTTGAAAAAAATAATTTTCGAGTCTCTGCAATTTTGGCTTACTAATTTTACTTGATTAAAATACCTTAGTTGCCTTTGCTTTTCTAATGTCATTTTGGCATTTGGAGAATTTATTCTCAAAACTGTCAGTTTTTACTTTGCTTTCCGTGAAAATTTTATAAAATTATGGCTCAAAATTTCACTAACACTGAAATGGTTAATATCTCGGTAAAACACGGATAATAAAAACAATAGAAATGGGGAAACGATGTGATTATTTAGGAAAAACAAATGCTAAATTAAAAGAAACAACAAAACTTTTTGGGAAATCGCTAAGGCATCAATTGTTCGAAATGTTGCCCATTCGTTTCAAGAAATTGGATTGAACTCTGGCTAGTACTTCAGGATCATTCTTCAATAAATCCGCTTCATGTTTAATTCGTTGCAACAATTCCTCTCGTGTGTTTACTGTAGCTGCATAAACTTTCGACTTCAAAGCGCCCCATAGAAAGAAGTCGCAGAGCGTCAAATCAGGGGAGCGGGCCGGCCAGTTCACTGGTGAATCGTGTCCTCTACCTATCCAGCGATCTGGATATTCCGCATTCAAATGTCACCTCACAGCTAATGTGAAATGAGGAGGTGCACCATCATGGATAAACCAGGCCACGACGAATGTGTAAGGGCAAGTCTTCCAACAGTTCAAGTAGCCTTTGTTCCAAAAAGTTCAAGTAGTTCTCCCCGTTCAATCGATCGGGTATAACGGTAGGGCCAATAATAAAGTTATCCACAATTCCAACCCAAACATTGATTTTAGTTTGATTCTGAAAATATGTAACTTCCGTTTCATGAGAATTTTCATCAACATAGAAATGTTCATTATGAAGGTTAAAAAGACCACATCTCGTGAAAGTATCTTCGTCCGTGAACAGAATTCTTCTACAAAAATTGGGGTTTGCGTTTTGTCTTTGAACAATAAGCCGACAGAAATCTAGCCGATGACCTGGATCCATGGGCAATAAGTCTTGAACTGTTTTAATATGATAGGGATACAACAGTTCTTCTTTCAGTACATTATGAACTTATGATTTTGAGGCTCCAATACGAAGTCCCAAACGTAGTGTGCTTATCCCAGGTTCAGTTTCAACCGCTTCCAGTATCACTTCTTCGAGCTCTAACGTCCTTCTTGTCCGTCTGCGTCCAGTTTCTTTGCGATTTGCTTCAAATTTGCCAGTTTCGCGAAGGTTTGCCGATTTGGAAATCTGCGATGCGGATATCTTTCCCTTCTCCGGCCATTGCAACGACAAAGTCCATAAATCAATAACATATCAACCATTTCAGTGTTAGTGAAATTTTGAGCAATAATTTTATAAAATTTTTACGGAAAGCAAAGTAAAAACTGACAGTTTTGAGAATAAATTCTCCAAATGCCAAAATGACATTAGAAAAGCAAAGGCAACTAAGGTATTTTAATCAAGTAAAATTAGTAAGCCAAAATTGCAGAGACTCGAAAATTTATTTTTTCAAGCTAATCCGTTGATTTTCTAAGAGTAAGAAAAGTTTTCAAATTAGATAAGCTATCTACATAAAAAATATCGAGTGAATTACATCGACCACAAAAAAGTTCTGGACACTTTTCCCATTACATCCTCAAGTTTGAGCCATTTCTATGGTCTCTAAGGCTCTGTGCTCCACTCTCAAAAATGGCCATTATTGACAGTAACTCACCTGCTAAATATTGTAAAAGTTCTTCATCACGTTCTCAGGTTATACCGAAAAAACAAAATAATTTTTGCAATTTTGAAGCCCTCTACCGGCTAAACAAGACACATGAGGCAAAAGTAAAAAGGCTCATCAACTTTTTTTCGAATCAAAGAATCTTCGGTTTTATTTTGGCCACGCAGTTCGAGGACACCCTGTACACTATTTGTGCAAGTAGTAACAGTATGTATGTACCTTATTTTCGATTTTAAATAATATCATGCATTTACTTTTTTCTTCAAACAGTAAATACTGCAACAGTTTCTGAATTTAAGACAAAAATTAGTTTTAGGCAAATCTAACATGGATAAAATGGAAACACTTTTCGGAAAGCTTCAAATATTATTGAGGGATTACAAAAATACGTCAAAATAAATGTAACGTGGTAAAAGTGAAACTTTTTTGGAAAGGCTTCAACTGCCATCAAGGAAAAAAAAATAAATTAAAGTGAATCAAAATATACTTAGATACGTAACGATAAACGACATGAAACTGTTAGGAAAAAATTTATTGAAAACTGATTTTTTATTTGAATTTCGTTATAATTTCACGTCGCTTATCGCTTCATGTCAAGATTATTTTGTATTACTTCAATTTGCTTTTTTTTGTTCCCATAATGACAGTTGAAGTATTTCCAAAACATTTTGACTTTTATCGCCGTTAGATTTTTACTGACATTTCTTCATTTTTACAATATGCAAGTTTCGTGAACTCATGGGTTCATTGGTTTTTGTGATCTGATGAATTAGAGTTTTGCAGAGTTCAGTTTTAAGACATATTTCAATAACGATTCAATAAGAAATTAAACTCTAGAATGTGTTCCTGGATAAAAACAAAATATTGAAATAACCCGAATTCAATTGCTTTCGGATAAAGTACGGATTCACCAATCGAGTGTGAGATATAATGTTAGCCAAATGCTCTTCACTGACAATGGATTGTTTTATCGTTTTGCATAATGCTTTTGCATGAATGCGGCTCCATTTCAATAATTTCTCGTCTGATGATCCTTCAGCTCTGAAATAATAGCAGGTTTGTTCACATAAAACCATTTCTTCAAATAGCCTCGGAAAAAAATGTGCAATGTGGGTGGCCAATCGAAGTCACTTAATAACAAATCGAAGTCACGAAATAACAAGTAAAGTCACGTTGAAACCACATACGATTGGAGCTCGAATCATCAGCTTCGTTGGAAAGAGACGTTGAACATCTCCCGATACGATGAATCATTGGTAGTAACAGCATTGTCACGTGTTCATTAAAGTACGAGTTGCAGATTCCTCCAACCAATACTGCATACCATCCAGAGAATTCTTGTGGAAGTATTGGTTTTCCTTGAATAACACTATCCCAAAGTCCTTTGAATCAAAATCAGGTTCATTGTTCAATACGTGTTTTTTAAAAGAAACAACATCATCATATGTTTATACGGCGGCATGATAATGTTTTGATACTAACTGAAATCTTTTAATATCTTTTGACTACCCAAGAGAAAACTTTATATATTTAAGGAACATCGTGAAATTTTGGGAGAGGAAGTAGGCATTGGAATTCTTCTTAAATATTTGGAGGTTGCAAAAATAAAGAAACCTCACTAGACAAAGAGTTCCACCACTTCGCAGTTCGGTAGAAAAATTGAGTCTAATAGAGGGACGTTCGGCAGGTCTCGCATCTGTCAATGAGGGGTGGTGAACTTGAGCTTGTTCGGTCTATCTACATACGCTCGTGATGTAATAACAGACGAGAATTCCGAAGAGCTTTTACAATGGA
Organism: Endomychus coccineus; assembly: GCA_958510875.1. NCBI lineage: Eukaryota > Metazoa > Arthropoda > Insecta > Coleoptera > Endomychidae > Endomychus > Endomychus coccineus. The sequence continues at coordinate 15,469,604 of OY294071.1, read as the reverse complement.
AATATCTATAGAAAAGGGAAGATCCCCCACCATTCTACCATATACTAGAGGGGCCAATGGAGTCGGAAGTAGCAAACAAATAGCTCTCTTCTGAATAGAGACTTGGAACTTCTGCAAATGTATGGGAGCTGAACTGAACAATAGACCTCAGACGATTGTCCCATGAAAAGGAGCTTCTGGGGGTGACGCCGAGCAGGGATATGGAACACTCCATAGAAATAGTTGTAACTGACATTATCATATTGATGATTGTGCGATCCGCCTTCCTGGAGAAAATACAAACTTGAGATTTGGTTGTATGAAACTGTTCTAGATTATCAGTTATTTATTTTATAATTATTGTCAGATTTCTTGTATCGACCTATCTTCGTCTTGCACCTCTGGCTTCATTGGACGATATAGAGGCCAGTAAAGGAGAAAGCGATATGAAGTGTACTAACAATCGCGTAGCTATGAATGGTTGAGGAGGTTACTTCCAACAGATCGATGATGTGGAGGATAAACGAAGTTGGAACCAATACATATCCCTGTGGAACACCAGCCTTGATAGTCATTGTGTTGGTGCAGAATTCGTTCAACCACCACATGGTGTGATCTATCCAAGACAAAAGACGTCAGTGAGCGACATACGGCAGACCATATGACGGAAGATTTACAAGAATTCCTTGGTGCCAAACTTGATCACATGCTTTGGAGATTCCCCCTGTTTCTTAATGGATGCCTGCCACATATGGATATGCATTGAATTATAACACTCATAGATATTATATTGGCCGTATTATTCTCAGACTAATATTTATTAGTCTGAGGTATCCTCAGACTGGAATGCGCGCAGGCAACCTCTGCTATGTAAAAGAGACGAGCAGAAAGAAACAGCTCAGGTAGTATATAAGGATCATTTCTGTCCTTTTCATGGGAGCATGTTAGTTCAAAAATATGATTTACTGATATAGATTGTTTTATGTTTACTCGTAAGAGAAGGACAAGATTGACTGTTGCCTTGTGGTCCTCTCTCTCTCCTCTCTCCTCTCTCTCTCTCTCTCTCTCTCTCTCTCTCTCTCTCTCTCTCTCTCTCTCTCGAAAATTCGAATTCTCAAGTTCAATTTGGATCACCCTTTATATACATCAATCATCATAGTTTCAGGATACATCAGTTGAGTGAATGAGTATTTTGCAAGAAAGCTTGGATTGCGGAGGCGTTATGTTCCTTTTCTTTTCAAGATAAAATAATGTAAAGCCGACGGAAGGAAAGGCGAAAATTGCAATCAGCATGAGTTCACCACAGATATGTTATTTTAAATTTCGACTAAACGAACATGTTTTAGAATATCCGATAAAAAACAGGAACCTACATTTTTACTCCTCAAATAATATGAAATTGAGGCAGCCGTTTCAGAATCTAACTTGGTACAGAACTCTTGATTACAGCGTAGATGTTATTAGGTTATAAGTCCCCGGGCAAGGTCCGTTTGCTGGCTTCCCTTGCATCAATAACAAATATTGTTTTGTTGCGACAGATTGAAATTAAATGTGCAAACTTTCTTGATTTTGAATGGTATATACAACTGTTGATTAGCTTTTCATCTAGGGTTTCTAGACTAACCCAATTCTGACTGAACTTGATATCTCCTAATCTTTATTAGGGCATGAGTCAACTCGTATTTTGTAATTGGCTCCGAATGGTATAGTTGAAACTTTAAAACTTATCAAATCCAATTACCAATGATTTCTTGTATCAAAGCTGTATACACGAATAGAATTAGGAATGAAAGGCTAAAATGTTCTGTTTTTTTTTAAATGAGTTTAATAATGTTCCACAATCCACTGGCAAAAATTAAAAGGTTTCATTCAGTTCAAGTTGTTCAGTGGAAGGTAAGACTCAATGAGATGGAAAAAGTCTTCATCCGATTGTGAAAAAACACGTTTCACAGAAACATGCAAGTTAAATTTTATTTAATCTAATCCAATAAAGGTATTATCTGAATAGACCAGGCGTGACAGCATAAAAATAAGTGAATACCTGGAAAAACTCGGACCATTAAGATCTTCATTTCATCCGCTTATGGTAAATATGGCAATACTACAAAATAACTGAGAAATATTCAATGCCGCAATTATTTAAACAAATTAATATGACTTGTTACGGTTTTTTATAAATATCTCGGGAACGACAATCGCGATTTCGATTTTTATTTTTAATTGCTCCTTATTAGATTATCTACAAAAAATTCAGTCACACTTTCCTAGTTTGTGCGATACCTTAGCTTAGACCAGGAGTATCCAAACTTTCCAGCCTTAGGGCCGTACTGTTTACTCCAGTAAGTTCCAAGGGCCAAAACCGTTTTAATTTTCCTGCCATTATCATTAATTTCTAGACTTAGTCCAGTAAATGAAGCATTTGATTCGGCGATTTTTTGCTCATGAACCGATTTTGACGTTTAAGGGCTTGTTTGATTCGTTATGATCCCTAGATCAAAGATGGACACTTTTGATTTCTGACAAATTGTTTAGATTGTTAATAAACAATAAATAGTGTTAAATAATGGCTTCATCCAGAACGATCTTTAAAAAATTGAAAACTGCAGTTTTTATTGTTTTTGATCATCTAAATGTTGATTTTCATATGCCTAATCTGTAAACAAAGTGCTCTTAATGATCTAATTTGTTGTTAAACTAATTGTTTGTTAACAAATGCTCGAGAAAATCAAAGTTACCTAAATGTTCGATATTGGACTCGTTTTCGGATATTTTTTACTCAATAATCGCAATTTTGAATGCGAAATTACAATTAACCATTAATATAATTTATTTATTAACAAATTCTTAATTAACAATTGCTCAAAAAAATAAAAGTTATCGATATTACAGTTGTTTTCGGATATTTTTGAGTCAATAATCATGATTTCGCATGTAAAAATAAAATTTATTGTTAATATCATTTGTTAATTAACAATTATCGAACATTTAGGTAACTTTGATTTTCTCGAGCATTTGTTAATAAACAATTAGTTTATCAACAAATTAGATCATTAAGAGCACTTTGTTTACCGATTAGGCATATGAAAATCAACATTTAGATGATTAAAAACAATAAAAACTGCAGTTTTCAATTTTTCAAAGATCGTTCTGGATGAAGCCATTATTTAACACTATTCATTGTTTATTAACAATATAAACAATTTGTCAGAAATCAAAAGTGTCCATCTTTGATCTAGGGATCATAACGAATCAAACAAGCCCTTAAACGTCAAAATCGGTTCATGAGCAAAAAATCGCCGAAGTCGGGTCGATTTTGGGCTTCATTTACTGGACTAACTAGTCGCCGAGTACGCATCCTGAGCGAGCGAGCATACGCTTGCTAAATTCGCTAGTTCAGTTACTATTGTGTACTAACTGTACGTTGTTGTTACGACCGAGACACTTGACGACACCTGGTGGTCATACCAATATTCAATATTTCGTAATTGAGTCCAGTAAGAAGGCACTACGTTTGATTTGCAATGAAACCATAGCCGTTCTCAGAGAATATAACATTAAACGTCATTATGAAACGAAACATTTTCAAAATTACTCAAAATATACAGGAAGTCTGCAGACAGAAAAATTTGAAGCTATGAAGCGCGGATTGAAATCACAGCAAGCTTTCTTTACGAAACTCAATACTGAACAAGAGGCTGTCATCAGTGTGTCAGCAAACGTCATGGCTCGAAGGGTAGAAGACATCGCAGAAAATATATCATCTCAACTGTCTAACAAAAATGAACATCTTGAGTGGTTTTCTTTGGCCGTGGATGAGTCAACAGATGTGTGAGATACCTACTGCTCAGGAGTTGATTTTCATTCGAGGAGTAGATAGAAGGTATGAAGTGTATGAAGAACTTCTTGATATTGATAGTATTCCCGGCACGACTACTGGGGAGGATATTTTTGAGGGAGTTGAAAATGCCATTAATAAATCATCCTTCGATGGAAAAACTTGAAATCAATAACTACTGATTGAGGCAAAAAGATGTGTGGTAAAAATAGTGCTCTTGTGACAAAGGCTGTAGAAAATGATGGTGGTTCAAAACCAATAGTCTTACATTGTATCATTCATCAACAGCCCTTGTGCGGGAAATGTTCGGATATGTCTGAAGTTCTGAAGCCATATCAATTCTCAATTTCATCAGATCCACTGGGCTGAATGAACGACAATTCCGCGAGTTTATCGAGGAGATTGAAGAAAACGACTTACCATATCATACTGCTGTACGCTGGTTTAGCTGCGGGAAAATCCTTCGAAGCTTTTTTGGGTTTCCGTCGATTTTGCAATCGAAGCTTCTAGTGCTTTGAAGATAAATTTTGATATCATCGCGAATGAAATTAAGATTTTTCAAAATCCTTTTGATACTGACATTGAAGAACAAATATCAAAACTCATCTTTGTTGGAATTTTATAAGAGTCTTCCACTGGTACAATTTGATAATTTGCATGAATTTGCTCGTGGGCTGTTTTCTGTTTTTGGTACTACTTACTTTTTGTGAGAAAACATTCTCCAAAATGAATGAAAATGAATTTCAATTATTTGTCAGTCTTTATGCTTGAGATAAATTACTTGTCAGTAAGCCTTACCTAGCAAGTAAATAAAACCGAGTTATTATCTTTCTGTGTCTTTTTATCCAATTTATCACAACAACGATAACAACAATGATCCATTAGCTGTCGCGGGCCGGATTATGCCCGCGGGCCGTAGTTTGGAGACCCTTGCTTAGACAGTACAGCCACACAAGGCGAATTTACCGCGCGACTTGCTGCGTAAAGCATAGCATTACGCAAGCCCTCCTGAAATCGGCAAGAATCCAGTTCTTATTATGCATATTTAATGGAAAACAATTTGTACAGGTTTCATTTTCGTCGTTGATAAAAATTTTTCAATAGGTTCGTCTACATCACACGCACGTACGGCGTCGGCAATTTGCACAGACGGAGCAGCGTTGCCCGACTTTCCTGCTGCTGCAACTTCCGATTCACCTTTTCAAAAATTTGCAAGATATTGTTTTCAATTATTCATTGGGGACAGCTGCTTCTGTGGTGGTGATCGGCATATTCCATTTGTTGAATGTTTCCACCCCCAATCAGTTGGTTCCAAATGATTAACAAGCCATTTCTGGATTTGATGATAAACTTTGGAGGCATGTTGACGTGCTGATTAATGAGTTGGAGGAAATGATGATAGGTTTCGGCCGTCAATTTTGATAAGCATTGAAACCTCGTTTTATCCAAGTATATTAATTCCTTATTCTTGGCTCCATATAGAGAGATGATGAACTTTTTTGCAGAAAAATCTAAATGTTCTGGAAGGGAACCACAACATAAAAAGGCTGAAAGGGTTGTTTGCAAGTCTTCTTCAGCGTCCAATAGTCTTACCTACTTCGATTTGCCCATTAGAAAGAATACTGATGATCCACTCGATACGAAATGGCAATGTGGGACAACACTTTTGCTCTCCCCTCTTTCAGACCGGTTCTTATCTTAAATGGGCGCGAAAAGGGACCAGGCACAAAATATCAGCAGCTTCAAACCATGGAGTTGCATTTCGCATAAAAGTTAGAATCTCTTCAATTCTTATATTATTTTTAATATATGTTTATTTCTTTAGTTTCATCTTTCGTGCGCTTTCTGTATTGTTTTATATACTTATTATTTATAATAAGTTTTTACGTCCCTATTTCACAATTTTAAAGAGGAATATCGTTTCAATAACACTAGAAGTATATACGGTTGATAGAAGATACATAGGGAGAGCAGCGCTAATTTGCGTTACACTTCTGCAGTTTCTAAACCATTGGGTGGATCAGAAAAAAGTTGCAACATTTTTTTTTTGAAAATTTGAGATTTTGAGAATTTAAGATTTTATGATTTAAGAAAAATCAGAATAGCAATTGCAGTTCCAGGGATATTTATGAAAGCAAAGGGACTGTAATTTGCTTGAACAATTGCGGCACGGAATATGTCTCTGATATCTTATAGTATTATCATAGATTCATTTGTCTGAAGCGAATAAAACAAAAATTTGAATGGTCCCAGTTTTTGCATCTAAATAACCTCTGACGCCTGGACTAGAGACACATATCATCCCCCTCTGCGGATCTGCTGGTTATATTCATCTGCGGTGTAATACATAGAATTAAATGCGTAATAACTCCGATGAAACAGGCAGTACACAAAAAACTGGCATAGCTAGTTTTACGATATTTCAACATTTTCAATAAAGCGCCCTCTGTGATATTGTTTAAATCAGTTACCAGATTTGCATTGTATTGATCCTTACCATAATAACTCAAACAGTATTTTATCGTATGTGTAGGTATTCTTAGTTATCATATCAGTAGAATAAAATTAAGAATATGAAACGATCACACCATTAAATAACTCTGAAGATCATGTTATCAATGTTGTCATTATTTTATAACCAGCCTGTACAAGTTCATTCGGCGAAACGTATTATTTGGAAAATAAGAATTCTGTTTGCATCAGTGAAATGTTTCAGTAGGCCAATAAGGTACATGATTGATTCCTTGGCGGACATCAGAACAAAATCAGTTTTATTTCATGTAGATGCAAAAGTCAATGCGGCTTCCAACTTTTTCACCACTCAATTTTCTTAGGCATGCCGGTTTGAGACATTACTTTTTTAATACATCAACCGCCGTCTCTACCCATAAAGAAATTGGACACTGTTTTTAGTAGAAAGGTTTTACTGATATCTTTCGATTGGAGAGTTTTTCCTTCTTTCTAGTAATGGCTGTCCGTATATTTTAGGAATAAAAGTCGCTTCATTTAATTTTCAACTTCCTGACAAAAAAACAAATCATTTCGTATTCCACATTAACACAAATGATTTCTGTACGCGCGTTTATATGAAATATAGCTTCTGCAAATGTAATCAGAAACTCAAATATATTTAAGCACTTTGCTTTCAGAATAGAAAGGTGAACATTTTTAATCAAAGCTATTATCATGAATTGATCAAACAATTCTCCTAAAATGTCTGTAAATATGACTATCATAATGAAATCATATATCGATCTTAGACTGATACATACACAGAAAACGCTTCATTAAAGGAAAAAAACCGTCAGAAATTTGTTGTGTTTTATATAAGAGAAAAGAGGCAAAAAACATTGAGGAATTAATTTTTTTTTTATACTTTGACTACGCGAGAGGGAAACCTATAATGTACGAAGAATATCGTCTGAGCCAGCGGTGGAATGCAATGAGAGGAGATAGGTATTCATAGGTTATAGGCATGTGGAAAGACCTCACTAGTGATAGGGTGACTAGTTTGAGCTCGTCTGGATCAGACGAGATTTCTGATGAAATCAGACTACAGAAATATAAATAGAAAAGGCAGAGATCTCTCACCTTTCTACGATGTTCTAGAGAGGTCAATGAATTCGAACGAATAGCTTGTAGATTATGAGGAGCTGCTGGAAAGGGAAGTAGCTCTTGGTACGGAATAGAAGACCAAGTTTTTCTGAAACGTTTTTCGAAATGGACCTCACATGATCATCCCATGAGAGGGTGCTGTTGATGGTAATCCCGAGCATTGTTATGGAAGACTTCATAGGCATAGTTGTACCTGACATCATCATATTCGGGATTGTGGGATCAACCTCCCTGCAGGAGAAGCAAGCTTGAGTTTTGGTTGCATTAAATTCTACCATATTATCAATCCCAGCGATCAGAGCGTATGTGAATCTTTGGATTATGGACTAACTTCAAAGCACTAGCATTGTCAATCCATAATACCGGTATAGGAATTTTGCAAACACAAATTTCTTTCATGAGAGGACATAAACAAACAATCGCTTTGGTAGCTTCACTTCCAACTATATGAATTGCTTCAATCGAAGGATAATGACACGGAACGTTGCTTTTGGCAGGACCATGTGATTGCTCCTTGATTCATTTTGCAGACGAATCCCGAAGTTGATTTACGTCTAGATAAGTCACCTGCATAATTCGAATGACTATATTCCTGTATTTTGTTATTCACTTTGGATATTATTATTCAAGATTATATAATGATAATCAAAATATCACATTATACAACTGTCATCACATTGGATGAGTAACATACAAATTTTCCTGTTAGCAGTCAATAGAGAGAGGTAAGGTTGCCATGGGTCGAACACAAGACAACACGTCTATCAGACCCAGACAGCTCTTTCGCTCTCTCATTTGAAACGAGTAGGATGATGATGTTACTATTCGACCATTTCCGTTAAAGGTAAGAAACCGTATATGGAAATGCTGGAGCACAGTAATTATAACAATATACCAATCTAGTTTTTGGAAGATCACTTGCTTGATTCCATATATTTAACAAAAATTACAAAACAAGAACGCAATTGTGAAGTACATTTCGAATGAGTGATGATTTTCAAAATCTTATCAACAAACGAAAATCCATTTCAGAAACGGTTGAAATATTTCGCATCGGGCTTCTAATGGAACACGCATTGAAATCACATGAGTCGTCTAGTTCCAAAACCGGCTATCTCCATTCTACCAATTCTTTCAGGAGAGCAAAAATTTTGATATACTGCATACGTTCACAATATTGATTGTTCTGCCATAGGCATTACGTATCTACTCGTTAGTGATCTTATAACGCCATTCAAGTATGGTTGAACTAATTTTCATATTTAAGTATAAATATTTCTTTTTTGGATTTGACCGGTTCTGGAATGTAATTTCGAGTTGGCCAGTTCTGAAATGAACGAACGTGGAGATACGACAGAGAAAGTATGAGAAGGTAGTAGTGGATGCATTTGGATTTTCACCATGTCCTGCAGTATCTTGACGTAAAATGACAAGCAACTCTTCGACATTTCGTAACTTGAATCGATTGATTTGCACACAACCAACTGGCGGAAGTTTTGGCTTATTGTTATTAAATTCTTGGCCTTTTGTAAGCACAGGCTTAGATTGGCCTTAATGAGCCCGGTAATTGACTTCAACTCGCATGAATATATCACCCTTGTAATTTTTGTTGAAGAAAAGCTGCTTTATCACATCGTGAGGTGCCAACTTCCGGTATACCTAAATTTGCCACCTTCCTCCCAATGTAAGCACTAGTGGACAAGTGGAACAAAACAAGACAACAAACAATAAGGCTTGCTTGCTTGCTAGTGACATTCAGCCTCATTTGAAACGCTCCATGGAGACGGCCGATTTGATTGATTTGTCATATGATTGAGGCGGATTTTGAATGGATTCATTCCACAAGGCGTTTGGCAACCCATTAAACTTGCGTATTCTTTGTGGAGATAACTGGTATTAGAGCTAGACGACTCATATGTCCAGTATACGTTATTCCAGACGAAAAATTTGCAGCTATCTTAGATTCTGATTGATCAAACTGCCACATTTTGACAACGTGTGAGCTATTAGAAAAGATCAACTTGAAAGTGTGCTTTTTACACAATTTCGGTAAGTTAAAGTGTCAATAAAGTTGTAAACTGGGCCGTAGGGACGCCTGTCGTTGATATAAATCTCGTCCATAAACGCATGACTATTCCAGTAAAATCTGCTGAATGTTAAAACCCTTTACGATAGATATATTTTCTAACCAGTCGAAAAATCTTCCTTGTTCATGCAAACTCTTCCGTTCCATGAACGTTAATCATTCCTCAGTCCAGTAACATGTGGTCTTATATTTATTATTTATTCTGCATAAGGAGTTACATTCATACTCCTTCATCTGATTAAATTCATATCAAAGAGCAAGGAGGGCGGTGATTGTACTGATTGATATAATAGTTATCCATCTTGCTCTGCAGCACATTTCTGATAGTTGATCATGGAAAAGCTTCAACTTAAGAAGCTGGCAGAGCCCCATAAAGTATCTCACTATTCACTATAGAAAAGAAAGTGCAGATAGGTTAACGTGTACTATGGTTCTGAAATCTATTGGGAGTTGAGCTGGGGTAGGGTTCATATTGTCCCGTTGAATTCATTATCATCCCCAGATATAGCGAACGAACAAACAGATTTGATTAATTCGTAGAATTTAGTTCCTAACATGTTTTGTGTCATTTTCATATGGATAATAGCTCGTTTCATCGATTATTCAAAATTCTAACTGCAGGTGACAATCTCCAGAACAGGGTCTACATGTTTCACTGTCGGTAATTGAATGAACCTCCATTCTATTTCCACCTAGTCCAATTGCTTGTGGAGAATGGATTGAGATCAATTGAAATTGAATCTTTTCAAAAATGTCTTTCCCCGCAAACTTCCAATTTACATAGACTGAAGCTAATTCCAGAATTACCAACCGATTTATATACGAAGGAAGACCATTTCAATAATAAATTTAGATATTAAAATTCAACAACAAACTTGACGTCAGAGAAGAATAAACAACTTGGTTGCTTTCAACTAGTGCAGTAACATATTGAATGTAACCTTTTGAAAGAGCAGGGAGTGCTCAAGTTCCTCGATTAAAACACCTGAAGCTGTCACTGTGTGGTAAAACAATTTCCAATATATTCAAGCATGAAGTTGTGTCTTTAACTTAATTTATTCAGCCACTCATTTTCTGTTCAATTTTTAAAAATCTGGGATTCTTAGAATAAAGAATAATTCATTAACTTGATGATTTTCTCGATATATGTTGCAAATAATTAGAAACAGCAAGAGGCGTGGAAATACGTCAAATTATACTATATGTTATGACATAGAGACTTTATTTGAATCCACAGCGATAATCTAAGAGCAGATTGTCATTCAAAATATGTGAACTGTGTATGGAATTAGAATTATGTTCTTAGCAAATCATACTCTTAACTTTTGGTAGTCCATAAATTTTCAAAACTGTACACTAAAACTGCGACGTATCTGGTAGCATAGTTTATATACTTTGGATGTTTTCAATTCATCCCTAGTTTGCCAACAGAATATAAAATCAATGAATCACGGGATCGTTCATTGCAATATATTCTGATGGTGAAATCACATTATACCTATTTCAAAAATAAGATTTTGAAATAACGATTACGTTCTGAGAGAAACTTCATTCAACATTAATGGGACGGAATATGGTTAGAATGCACACACAGCACTAACTGTGGGAATTTTAGGGTATGTAAATTATAATCCACCTACGCCTACGCCCAAAGTTGTTACCCAAGCAGCAGAGAGCGATGCAACATGTTCCCGAGCCTTGGAAAAACACGAATTTATAAAGTTCAAATTAACCATTTCCCACGTGAAGGAGATGAAAGACGAATAATTGTAACTGGCTTCTTTGAACGTGATTTCAAAATCAATATTTGCTATCCCAATAGTATGGACCGCTGGAACCAAATTCACCAATGAAGGTTATCAAGATAACTATAATCACAGGACGGACAGTGATCAGAGCTGTGATTAAATGAATTTGTACTATTGAGTACTGTTTTCTTCTTGGCAAATGGTTGAACAGTGAATAAGAAAAACCAGCATATAAAAAAATTACAATCATGGGTTTTGTTCGAGAGCCCTTCAAAGTGCTTGGAAGATCTTTTAGGTGTTCGTGATCACTTCTTACGAGCACTAAGCACTAACCGCTTTCATAAAGTGCTCAAAATCAAGGAGCTCTAAGCTTACATTTGAAGAAGTACTCGTAAGCACATTGCTCACAAGCACAAGAGATTGCAGAGCACAAAGCACAATGCTCGGCACATTTCCGCATGTGAATCCATGACTTTCTTCGATAGTGAATTGATGCTAAATCACACGTCTATATCAGTGCATAAAAAGAAGCTGAATATATTGAAACGATCAGTCCTATTTCTAATAGAATACTAGATACAATACCGATCTGAATAATACCTAGGCCACAATATGAACAATCTTTTGTGTTGGAATTTATTGTTCATTATAATAGTTTTGTGTTAATCTATTTAACATTAAAATGATGTTGGTGAACATTGATATATTCACATAGAATTGACAGGGTATATGGAATGTTTCGAAATATAAAATCCCACATTATTAAATCTATTTATCAGGGGACAGGACACCTCCGCTATTTTTTTTATTGACATTCCCGGTATTTGATTTCAACGTATTTGGCAAACATTGGATTAACTCAGATTCGAGGTCATCAAGACCGACGCCAGTATAGAATATAACAGTAGAAGTTATAAAAATATATCTTACCTTGTAAGTGCCAAGATTCTTGACGGAGCAGGCGAATTTGACGTTACGCCCAGCCGCAACAGTCATATTCTCGATAATTTCTGTGAATTCAGGTTCTTCAACGACCACTGTAATAATAATTCATATTAGATAATGTCACCGAGATGAAGTGTTCAAGTGCAATGCAATGTTCCGGCTAATTACTTGATAATTCGGACTGAATTAATTATTGACTGTCATAACAAAATGCATACTACCTTCGGGGCTATTGTTCTCGTACAATCAAGAAGTGATTTTTAAATAGTTTATTTTGCAATTAATTCCTTCTCAAGCGTATTCATTACAAGGTTGTATTTTCACTCTAGAGAATTGAAAAATATCTTGATATATCTCTTTGATGAACGGAGAGCTCCATGCAATTATGGGTTAGAGAGTATTATATTCAAACGGAATTGGCATACAACAAAAGCTAAAAAAAATGATAACTGATAATTTTTTTAATATAAGGAAAAATTGTTTCTTACAGCTTTTGTAAATGACCACCACGCTCCGGAAAATATAGTAAGTTGCTTGGAGGTTTGAGTAGAAGTTTACATGATATTTCAACTTGCTAGCTTGAACATCTTGTATATTGATAACGAGAGCTTAGTTAGAGAATATCTTCTGAATCAGTTCGATCCTCATATGGAATGAACTTACTAAATTGTCTAGTAATCAATATTTCTGCAATCTTTGGAGTCGATCGGATTTCTTCCGAACCTAATGCTCAATAAATTCTAAGTTTGAGCAACTATGATCCACTACTGTCAACTTTTTCACTTATAATCATTACAACATGACCCTCAGTACCATATTATCATAGTAATGATTGCTGGTCACAAATGCTGAGAGATGTTTTCATGTGTAAAGAAATATCACATGAGAAACAATTTTCTCATGAATGTGGTTCTTGGGTAAATTGGTCTAATGCTTCTGTATATGGCTTTGAAATCATATTGAATTCAATTCTCTTCGAACTTCATATCAATTATTGGAAATTATATTAGGTATACATGCTTGGATACCAGAACAGAATCTGTTGAATCCAGGAATATCTGCAATCACGCATCAATAGAAGCATCGAAAGAGGCATATAACGCCAGGACAAGATCAAAATTTGAGAAATACTCAAATGGTTCCCTTAAGTTTTGGACCTTCCCCAAGACAATTGTAAGAAATTTCATTCCTAGAGCATTCCCTCCCCTAACAAAATAAGATGACACACTGGTTACAATAACAGATGAAGAAGCCAACTTGTTTTCTGGAATGTTCTCAGAAAATTCCACTTCGAATCCATGAGGGAAGGACCCTCCTAATATCGCTATCGTCGATGACCATATGCAGAAAAAGATCTTTCGTCATCGCTCAATTAGGCCCATTTTCCTTGATCTCAATACCAAAAAGGGAATGCCATATTGCCATAGTTCTAGCACTGGTTCTTTGAAGGTTGTTCATACTTTCATACAAACTTGGTGTGCTTCCTTCCAGCTGGATGAGAGCTAGAGTACAACCAATTCCAAAATTGAGAGACCTTCAAAATAATTACAGATTGTACTACTCTATGTAATCTCTAAAGCAATTGAGAAAGCAATCAACATCGCCCTCATCCAATATCTCGGGAGCTCCAAAATTGTGAACGACGGACATTATGGCTCACTAGAGATAACAGGAGACTGCGGTTTCTTTGGAAACTTACGTCATATGGTTTCCGCCACAAACATTGTCTCGGATGGATCACTCCACGCGATGGTTGATGGAGTCTCCTTCAATCCAATGGCTATCAACACTTGTGTTCCACAGGGACTTGTCTTGGCACCAATGTTGTTTCTGTTCTATTCCAACGATCTGTTGCAGTGGCCTCCTGTCCCGTCAATACCTTTACGAATTATTGGTCATACTGATTCCCTATATAGAGCCCCTTTGACATCCAATGAAGTCAGACATGCAAGACAGAGATAGGTCGATGCAATAGATGGAGAAAATCTAGTATAGTTTAATTCACCCATAACTCAAGTTAGCATTTTCTCCGAGTATGTCGCAATCTCTGATTCAACTATTCCTATAAAGTTCTCAATATTCATGCACCACCAACAGAAGGCTTTGATGGGACGATAATGTGAGGTCCATTCTGAGAACTATTTCATAGAAACTTTGTATTATGTTCTTTGCCAAGAGGTACTTTACCCCCTCAGCAGCATCCTAGAGTATTGCTCACATGTTTGAAGCTCAGCTCCCAAACATACGCTCCACTTCTTAGATTCTATCCGAAAGAGAACCAGCGATTCGTCTGGAGATGTCACACTTACGGATTCATTGACCACTCTAGAATATAGCAAAACCGCTTCACAAAAACTTGGTTTTCTATTCCGTGCCAAGAGCTACTTAACATCCCAGCAACTCCTCATAATTTCTCAAAACACAGATTCGACCTGTCCTGGAGTACTGTTCACATGTTTGGAGTTCGGCTCCCAAACATATGCTGAAGCTCTTGGATTCTATTCTTCTATCGATGATGTCACACTTCCGAATTCATTGACCTCTCTATAACATCGTAGAAAGGTGGGCGATCTCTGCCTTTTCTATAGATATTTCCATGGTCGTTGCTCATCGGCATTCGCGTATGTTATTCCACCATGAGCAACCTAGACAAGCTCAGACTGGTCACCTTTTCATTGTCAACTTCAAGACCTGCCGAAGTTTATTCTACCAGGCTTAATTTTTGTATCGAACGGCATAATTATGGAACTCTTGTGTAGTGAGTTCTTTCCTAATGTCTATAACCCCCAAACTTTTAGGAGAAATTCCGATGCATACATCCTCTTCCTTTAATTTTCATGGGTCTGGTTCTGTTTCATAAATTTTATGGAGAAATGGATAGAATTGTTAAGGAGGTACTGTAGCTCAAAAAAGTGAGTGAGGGTTGATGAAGGGGAGACGAATAGAGCAAGGGGCGCTATGCGAAATATTTACGTCACTGCACAGGATAAATGTACCATGTTGCAGGAATAATAAATAAATGGTACAGGTTTTTATTGAAGGAGCGTGTTACGAATTGAAGAAATTCTCCATTGAAAAATAAATTGTGTTCTATTATAATGAGACACGTGTGTCCAAACGAGGTGATGCTTTCTTCTTTTCAATATGCCAGTAAGGATTTTGTATAGTTGTATATGAAGGAAAATTCATTATATGTAGAATTGAAATGGAAGCAAAAGGGGAGACATCGTTAACGAGGGGTGTTAGTCGGTCAAGAGCGCTTCCAGGGATATGCAACCGCGACAATAACTGCGTTCTCCAAACACCTAACGATCTATCGATCGTTTTCATATTAAATATATTCCCAAGGAATGTATCCGTCGTTGTACAGAGTGAGCACTAACAAAAGACCGTTATTTTCGTTTAGATTGTGCGATCAAACACTCGCTAGCAAAATAATGTTCAAATTAGTCTCACTCTTCATCGAATTAACAAAGATGTGGACATTTCACTTACAGAATAGGCTTTGTGATAAAATTTTCATATTCAATTCAGATTTTGCCAACGCTCTTTGACCAAAAACAAGTGAGTGGTCTTTACCGATAGACAAAATTCTCATGATCTCGTTTGTATTATTAGTCCATTCAAATGAGTCAAGTTTTGAAGGAATGCTTCCTAAATAAGTCGATATGCATAACTTAATTTTCTTCAGAAACGTTTCTAAGGGAGAAACAGCCCTTCAAATTTTGGTTTAAACCCTCGTTCTTTTATCATAATTCTCTAATCGCTAAAGCGATTTCAACCAAATTTGATTCAAGTACACCTGAAATAGATACCTATTATTTGCCACTTTTGGAAAATATGTAGTGGTGTTGAAAAGAGAGAAGAAAGGAAAAGAGTGTAGAAAGGGATACAATACCGCTGTAGCTACCCCCTGGACAATTCTGAAAATACTTTGGTTGGGTTCCTGAAGGGTCCAGCATAGTAGGTATTGCAAATCAAAACGCCATACTAAAAGAATCGATGACGTCGACCAAAATCGAGTTTCTTCCAAACCTACCCCCTTATGAAATGTTGAAAAATCGAAATATGTTGAAAAAGTGAGGTAATCGTTAAACCTTGTTCTGTAAGGTATCAAAAGGATGTTCGTATCCTTTTTTATGTATAAGCCCTCCAAAACATGATAGTATTATGGTTAGTGTGTATCTGATGAGTCAATTTGTGGGTCTCTAGACATTGCCACGTGGTTAATCATCATTTAATGTTAAAAATAATGTTAGAATCGAATTTCTCATCATCGAATAGTTTCTGTAGAATAATCTAATTTTATGGCGAAAATTTGACTACAAATTTAAATAGATCGAATATCCCCCCCCCCCCCTCTGCATACTTTATTCATAACATAAACCAATTTTTCATATTCATTTGCGTTTTCTATAACATTTAATAATTAGTATGCATTTCGGTTGTCCTTCTCTAACTAATAAACGCAGCTCGGCTTACAAACTTTGTTTTCGGAGGCAACTCGGCCATAACAGTGACTACGGAACGCAACTTGGCAACTGTCATTTAATTATCATGTAAAAATATTATTCCCAACTATTTGCATAGATCCATGGAATTAGGTTTAATGTAGTGTGGAGTGAAGCAGAAGGTAAAATCCGAGCAAAACAATTGTAAACAACTACAAATGAAATATATTGGTGAACTGTAGCTACGTGTATTGAATCATTTAATCTCATTTCCAAGGCATACACTGCAATCAAACTTTTTAATAAGCGTAGTTATATGCAACAATGTAATTATAGTTATATTTCTTTGTAAATGTAACAACGGACAAATGAATTAGTATGTTATTTTGATTTATTCTACCACTAATAATAATTCATATTAGGGAATAGAAAACTAAAGTTTCACTCGGAAGCACTATTTAGAACTCGAATGTTAGATATTTAATCAAAATTCATTTAATGGGAACAGAGAATAACGACTGTTGTTGGTCAAAAGACCCATTTACAAAATGAAATTATTTTCATTCACGTCGGTCATTTATGGCAAGCTTCTGGTCCCCCTAATGATGTCTGTTATAATCAATTATTTTGAAACTAGATACATCACATAAATCAATGTTTAATTTAAAATCTAATTTTGTAGCTCATATTGACGTATCTCTGTCCAGTATGCTCGTACATATTTACGTTCGTTTCAAAATAAATATGCATTCTGCTCTAATGAACAATGAAGAAAACAAATCACGTATAGTCATCAAGATGAATACGTTCCTAGCGTTTCACATGGAACCTTCTGAAAAGGCTCAATTATTTAGGAATCAAGATCGGAATTGGTGATGGTTTCCAAACAGACTCACATCATTTTAGGGGTAGGGGAATTTAAAATCCGATATAAACTTCATACAATTACCCTAAAAGTAGGAAATAAATACAGGTCACATTTCTCAAGAAAGCTTAACACTTTTAAAACATAGTACGGACAAATATTTAGGTTATCTAGAAAGGATGGAAATGTATAAGCGAAGTAACAATTTATTGAATTCAACTGTACCTCCAGCTGATGGTAACCCCTTGTTTGCATTATTAACCCCTTGTATTTAAGCAGGTACATTTTGTTTTCTAATTTAGTTCACTCTGATGATGGCTACTTGATAGCTGAAAGGTCCGTAGTATTTTAACAGTATTTTTAGCAGATAAGGGTGATTTTTACATACTTATTAGTGTTATAGTGTATCCACTGTTGTGAACTCTTTTAGTGTATTCATTCAATTAATTCCTCTAACGCTCATGATATACAAAGACGCTTTATAGTGAACCGCTATATTTCGATATTAATCGGTCCTCATTAATTTTGTTGCAGCCGTCGTTTCAAAAAAGAGGTTAGCAAGAGGATATCATTAGATCAGTATGGCAGCAATCTAATGAAAGACAGGGAAGATCTAGCTGTAGCATTGAATATCTCCAAAGCATTTTACCGAGTCTGGCATCAAAGCCTTCTTGAGAAACTTCGATCATATGGTTTGCCGCCTCAACTTTGTGGCTTACTAACAAGTTTTCTCTCTGATGGATCACTCCATGTGGTGGTTGACGGAGTATCCTCCGATACAATGGCTATCAACGCTGGTGTTCCACAGATATCTGTTTTGGCATCAATTTTCTTTCTGCTCCATATCAACGATCGGTTGGAAGTGACCACCTGTCTCGTCCACAGCTTTGCAGATGATGTTACACTGGATACCGCTTTCTCATCTAGAGCCCATATACCATCGAACGAAGCCAGCAGCGAGACAGTTACAGTTATGAGATCAATCGTGCGAAAAATTCGAATTATCCAAGATTTTTAGCCATCTTTGTTTCAAGAAACGCATTCATAACTCCACAAGGGTAATGCGTTTTTCAAAACTTCGACTCACTTTGAAGGTTAAGAATTAACTAAAACCACTGCTAATATGTCATGACTATAGTAGACAATCAAAACATAGAGCATAAGTACGCTGAGGTTTTACAGAATTTTATCTTAGTGTCGATACCTTTGAAGTTGGTGTCCAAAAGGAATTTTGCGCACCCTCTACGTGCATACTGATATTCATAATTTGAGTAAGTGTACAATGGAAGGTTTGCACGTAGTATACAATCAATTTATAGGAGCAGTATATTCTTTCCCAGAAAAGAATTTGAATGAGAAGAAATTCCAAAATATTTTGTTTATTAAAAGATAGATAGATTGTATGGGGCTTGTGGGCTAGAAGCTTTACCACCGCGAGCTTTGCAGATCTATTGTGTATGCCCTCTTGTTATGTTGGAGTTCCCTATCTAGACCCATCTTTATTATTAGACTCCATAGGCCAGACCTCCTCCATATAGTGGGAGGGTTGTGGTTTTTCCTTCTCTATCGTTGAGAACTTCGGCCTTGTTAGACCTACGCAGTAGCACTGTACTGAGGTATCCTCATCTTCCTGGCAGAACCTGCATAAGGTTGTATCTGCTAATCCGATATTGTTCAAGTGTCCACAATGCCCTCTCAGGAGTCCAACCATGATTCTAGTTGGTCTTCTATTCTGTCTGAGTAGGTACTTCGTGCATTTTGGCGATGATTTGTTAATGAACTCTTTGGCCTGTCTCATTCCCGGTGCCTTGTTCTACCATTATCTAGATTGATTTTTCATCCAAGTACTGTTACATGATTTGCGCAGCGCTTTAGCTATACCACAGAAGGATTCTGGACCAATTAGATCCCCATGTGCTCCTTCTCGAGACAGTGAGTCAGCCTGTACGTTGTCTTTGTAACCGTGTGGCCTGGGAGCCAGGCTGAAGACAGTCTGTTTTGACTGCTCAACTCTTGTGGGGTTCCTCAGCAGTCCCAGACAAGTTTGAAATTGACCTGAATTGACCACTCGGCTGTCACAGTATATGGCGAAGATTTTTCCCTGAAACTCTTGCCTTAATAGCTTTTCGGCACAGTGATGTATTGCAGTATTGCTGTAATTGGGAAGCATCTCGTTCGATGGCATCTTATGGGATCTGTTTCAAACTCATTGTATATCACTTTATACATCTCACCGTGACATTTGCTTATGTGCGTTTGCCCTCTGGCCAGTCTACTGGTGATATGTTCAGCCAGACTTCTAAATTGGGCTGTTGGGGTTGTTCTCATACCGTCTTCAAATGCTCCTTAGCCTTCGGATTGCCCCAGCCTGCTGAGTCTTTGGCCATCATACCCCCATTATTGAAAGATACAAAGTTTTCACCTTATAGATGATTGATTTCAATCAACTTTTGGTTCTGCTTTTTGGAACCTTGAGATCAGAAATCCCTACAACATATACAAACATGATAACTAACTAATAGGAAATTTGAAACATGAATGATGAAATGGAACATTTCTAACTTTAATTTAATCAAAGTTATAATTTTTATCTTAAATTATTTGTTTAATGTTTTTTAATATTTTTTGTTAGTTTTATTATTTTATTTTTAATATCTTTAAATTTGTCCTACATTATTCATAAATGATAAATAAGGACCTAGGTACTATACGAAAAATAGTATTAACTGAAAAATATGAATATACCATTTCTCAAGACAGTTTATCACTTTTAAAGCACAGTACGGACAAATATCTAATTCAGAAGAGACGGAAATGTTTGAGGGAAAAAGTGATTCATTGAATTCAGAGTTATCTCTCAAATAGTATTTAAATAGTTACATTCTGTTCTCTAATTTAGTTTACTCTGATGATGGCTACATGTTAGTTGGAGGGTCCTTAGTAATTTAATAGTATTTTTTAGTGGATAAGGGTTATTATTTCGTACTTATTATTGTTACGAAGAACCTACTGACCTAGAATTGCTGCTCATGGAGATAATATGTTGTCAGTTGAAAGAAGCCTCTCTAGGTGGCCAACCGCGAACACACAGTATGCCATAATTACGAACGTTGCGGTTACCTATTTTGCGGCGGCCTCTTTGCGGTTCACGGTGAACCAGCCTAGTATTTCATGACACTAAGTTAATAACACATATCTCTAAAATTCATCAAAATTGTAGGAACTACTTCATGAATGAGTTGGAATGATCAACAAATCTTCTAGACTGATTAATATCACAGAATATTTACTCACAAATTCATTGATTATCGAAGTTTTTTAATTTCGCTAGAAACAAGTGGCTCTGGTATAATGATTCAAATGTTTGGAGCCAAATCTTCCTCGGAACAATTACGTACAATTACATTAAGTTGATCAGAAAACAATTTTATCTGGCTATTCTTTGCTAATAATAAAAACAATCGAGTAATATGTGGCGCGAAATGCAACCAACTAGAGATATGTAAAACAGGAAAGACCCTGTAACATCTGTTTGCTTAAAGGTAATGTATCTGCTTGGCTGGTTCGAATTGGACGGATATAAAACATTCAATTCCAGGTTAACCTACCTAATACATTCTGCACTGCACCATTTTTATAATTCATGTAGTTGAGTAACAAACTGAAACAACCTTTATTGAGATGCAAAATTAGCATTGACTATTTGATGAATAACCGATGAATGTTTCAACTCCGGATTACATATCGATACATAAAACTTGACAAAATATAATATTTTCATGAAGCTGAATATACGGTGGAGTTAGTTATTACAGCCTTCGTTTTGGAGGTTTCACTTCCAATGAAGATTGCAACAATTTTCCTTTTAATGCAAAATCCCTCTCAACTGAACCAATAATTGATAATTAATTATTCAAGAATTGAATATAACAAGGCATTTTTTTAAACTCAAATCATAGCTTGAATAATATCTCCTTTTGGTCTAAGTATTAGTCGAGTCAAACGGGTATTAAAATTTTTGAATATGAAAAATTAAAGCTCTTATTTTTATTTAATTTTAGTATTGAAATGGTAGCTGACAAGCACTAATATCAACATTAGTCGAGTCAAATAGGTATTTCATTACGAAAATCGAAAGATATGGACCGGTTTTGATGAAACAAAGTGCATTCGATTCGGGATGACGTCTAGAAAAAAGCTTACCGATTAGTTTTTTGTGCAAATTTGTTATTTTTTTTTAAACGAAAAATTGACCAATTTTTGGCTAATTATTGGGAAAATTTAGTCGGGGGTTTTTGGGGTCGCTGATTACGATTCTGAACTCGGATTGGTCAAAATCGAACTCCCCAGCTGGTAATTGCCCACTTTAATTGGACAAAGTGACCATTTTTTTAAATTTCATCAAAAATAGCCAAGAAAAATCACTCGGGGGTTTTTGGGGTCGCTGATAACGACTCTGAACTCAGATTGGCCAAAATCGATCTTCCCAGCTGGTAATTAGCCAGATTAGTACGATTCTGAAGTCAAATTGTCCAAAATCGAACTCCTCAGCTGGTAATTGGCAGGTTTAATTGGACAAAATTGACCAATTTCCAAAATTTCATCAAAACTAACAATTTGACTTCAGAATCGTTATCAGCGACTCCGAAAACTCCCGAGTAATTTCTCCTGTCTATTTGCGATGAAATTAAGAAAAAATGATCAATTTTGTCCAATTAAACTGGCCAATTACCAGCTGGGAAGATCTATTTTGGCCAATTTGAGTTCAGAATTGTAATCAGCGACCCCAAAAACCCCCGAGTGATTTTTCCTGGCTATTTTTGATGAAATTTAAAAAAAATGGTCACTTTGTCCAATTAAAGTGGCCAATTACCAGCTGGGGAGTTCGATTTTGGCCAACCTGAGTTCAGAATCGTAATCAGCGACCTCGAAAAGCCCCGACTAAATTTTCCCAATAATTAGTCAAAAATTGGTCAATTTTTCGTTTAAAAAAAAACAAATTTGCACATAAAACTAACCGGTAAGCTTTTTTCTAGACGTCATCCCGAATCGAATGCACTTTGTTTCATCAAAATCGGCCCATATCTTTCGATTGTCGTAATGAAATACCTATTTGACTCGACTAATGTTGATATTAGTGCTTGTCAGCCACCATTTCAAAACTAAAATTGAATAAAAATAAGAGCTTTAATTTTTCATATTCAAAAATTTCACACGAATGATGTTATGTATTTCTTTTTTTATATATTTACTTTGACTATATGAGAGGGCTATAATGTTTGAAGAACATCGTGTGAGCCAGCGGTGGAATGTTGGGAGAGGAGAGAGGCATTCGAACTTTTCTTGAAGGTTGGTAGATTTAATAGGGAAAGACCTCAATGAGTAAGGAGTTCTACAACTTCGTTGTTCTGGTAGGAAGAAGTTAGGCAGGTCTCAAGCTTGACAATGACGGGGTAACTAGTTTGAACTCGTGTAGTTGGCCTATCTGGAATCACTCGTGGTGGAACAACAAACGAAATTTTTGATGAACACCGACCATGGAAATATCTCTAGAAACGAGAGACATCTGCCACTTTTTCAACGGTGTTCTGGAGATGTCAATGAACTCTTAAATGTGACATCATCAGTCTAACGAATAGCTCTCTTCTGGATAGAATCCAAGAGCTTCGGCGTATGTTTGGGAGCCGAACTTCAAACATATGAACAGTACTCCAGGACAGTTTGAATCTGTGTTTTCTAGATTGTGAGGACCTGCTGGGATGTAAAGTAGCTCTTGGCACGGAATAAAAATAGTTATACCTGACATCATCATATTAGGGATTGTGGGATACACCTTCCTGGAGAAGGCGCAAGCTTGGGCTTTGGTTGCATTAAACTCTACTAGATTATCAGATCCCCATTCCAAAATTTTTGTCAGATCTCCAGTAATTGCGTCAACCTTTCTCTGTCTCACTCCTCTGGCTTCATTGGATGGTATAGGGGTTCTAGATGATAGAGCGGTATGAAGTGTACCATCATCTGCAAGGCAGTGGACGGAAAGTTGGTGCCAAGACAGATCTCTGTGGAACACCAGCGTTGATAGCCATCGTATTCGAGGATACTCCGTCAATCACCACATGTAGTGATCTGAGAGAAAACTTGATAGTGAGCAACAAAGTTGAGGCGGCAAACCACACGACGGAAATTTCCCAAGAAGGCTGTGGTACCAGTGGCAGTGTGAAAGATCAATTGGAATGAAGTGGAGTTTGGGAGCTAGACAGCTGATGCGGATCTACTTAGCATTATCATCTCGAGACTCAGTCATGCGGTTCTCATATGGTGGAAAGAACCGAACTGGTCTCAGCCCAGAAACTTATGGACATAATAGAGGGGCTCTTTCTCAGAGGCATTACATATACGAGGAATAGTACACCCACTGTAGCATTGAGGGCCTTGCTGGGCGTCTCACCCCAATCCCTGATGATGAGAAATCTCGCAATGATGGCGGTCCACAGGCTCAGCTGCAATGGCTCCCTTAAGAGATGAAGTGCAGAGCAATCCCATCTTTTCAGGGGCAGTCTGAATGGCCTTTTGGTTCGTGGAGCAGAATTTCAGGATAGTCATTTTGTCGAGAGAGGAATGGGAAAATGGCCGTATCCCAAAGCACGGCACAATTTGGTATACGGATGGATCTAGAAAATACAAGAATCGGATTAGACTTTTACGGTCCTTCATATATCATCGAATGCCTGGACTGGCACATGCAATCAACATAGATCTTCTTGGATTGTGAGCAGTATTATACGGTTATTCCTGCATTTACAAATCACGTATTTCATCATGCGATTTTTTGAAACGTATTGAGGGGTATGCTCATACTCTCTACGTATAATTCTTAAGTTTGACAACTGAAAAGGATGTTCCAGTTTGATTATTATCTGGCAAAGTTTCCGTCTAAATGCCCAGTTCAGCCATTCAGTTCAGTAATTCTTTCTGTACGATTTGAAGTAGTTTCATAGATACCGAAATGTATCATGACTGGCGCCATTCACATATCATTATGTTATCTGAAGGAACAATCCACAAAAACTAGAGTAATCACTACTAATTGGTGACTTCGATATGAGAACAAACGGCAGATAGTAGCGTTTAACAAAAATCTTTCGTCAGTAAACTTCGGTATGGAATTTTGCACGTTCATTTCATCCAACTTTTATGAATAATAAAAAAGATTTCCGTATCAATAATTGTTTCTAACGGATTTATTCAACGGAAAGTGCTTATGCTGCAATCTCTAGCAAATCACTACGTTCGCGTTATCTGGCTGGATTTTATACAATTTGGAGTATTGGATTGTGGGTACTTCCATTTCTGAAGTTGGGAGATGAATATCTCAAAGGTAGATGCTAAATTAATTTTTTGACAGATGATCCAGATCCTTGAACACCTACCACGGAATTATAGCTGAAGCATTAGATATAATAAGTCAGCCTAATGTATGTCTTGAGTCCATTACATACCGTAAGAACTCCTCAGCATTAAGGCCCGTTTACTTGTTACACGCCAGTAAGCATGAATATCTAGGTTGTCAGTAACGCCAGTTAGATGCTGACAAGGCCAGTGAGACGTTTCTCAGATCGGTAGTGCTCCCCCTCCACTTCTCAGAACTGGCGCTACGCTACTTGCACCAGGCACCCAGACATCTGATCTAATTTAACGTCCCAGTCGCTATATGCCAGTATCTTCTAGCTTGGCCTGTAACTAGTTATGGTCTTCATCAGCGTAGTAGGCCTGCAAATTGTTCTGTTACAAGTCTCAGAACTGCTTTGAATTCATGAGGATCTGTTGAATGTAGCTCTATAATAATGGTTTCTGATGCTGCTATCCTTTTATTACTAAACCAAGGTCGTACCAATTTTTTTCCCTTTTCTTCTCTTCTCTTCTAGCAATACCTGTGAAATATTTTCACACACAACTACAGAAATCAAACGTACCGATCTTTGAAGTATGTTGTCTATGTGCATATGCAATTTTGCATACTGTCACGGTGGCCAATGGCTTGCACTGGGTAAACGAATAATGCCAGGCATAAAGTTATTAATCAGTTAGTACTTCAACTTGCATGGCTGTTACCAGCACCGTGTTCACAGATATTGGAAGTCGCCCGCAGTGCAGTGACTACCTCAACTGGCAATGTGTAAATGGACCTTTATAGGGTATCATCCATTTTAAAACAAGATTCAGCGTAATATAATCGTAGAATCTTCAAATGTGGCTCTTTATTTCTCTTCTTTGCGATGTTATTAATTACAGTTATTTTGATATAGGTGTCAGTCAGCGTACTACAATATTACCTTATTTGAGATGGAGCGTGAAATTAAAATTCTAGGAACAAATATTTAAAGCTTTGAGAGAAACTCTTGCGACACTCGCTAGAAATCCAATATAGTTTTATAAGTGACACCAAAATCGACATCGAGGAGGCTATAAAGATTAATGAATCTCTTTTGCCTTTCTTTCTATTCATTCGGAAACTACTGTTATAATAGGAAAATATAAAATTCGAACCATTACTCTTCCAACTATTTTTCATACTCTCTCTCTCTCTCTCTCTCTCTCTCTCTCTCTCTCTCTCTCTCTCTCTCTCTCTCTCTCTCTCGGTATCCAACTGATTTATCCGGAAGAACGTTCATAGCAGAGTGCGATTGAAGCTTTCACAGTTTTTGATTGGAGGCCTTTTGTTTTCACGAACGGTGTCATATCGTGTTGAATTTTCGATTAAGTGAAAATGACGCAGTCATTTCTTTCAAAATATGAAAATTCATACCCTCAACTAAAATTCCTCCACAAATAGGAGTCGCTCACTTGAAATTTCATCCAGAAATTGGCAGGGAGAAATTTTAACACAACATCCAAAATGAAAATTTTAATAATATGATAAAATTCAACTTGTTTTGACAGTGTTGCCAAACCTTCTTTCTCAGAAAATTGTATGTATTATCTATATTTCATCTCCAAGGGGCAATTCTAAGTTTGTAGGTAATTAGTAAGTTTATTATTTTATGCAATAACATCAACTAAACACATAAGGGAACATAATATTCTCTCCAAGTGGCAATTTCAGGTTAGTAGGTTATTTGTGAGTTAATTTTTGGATGCAATAACATTAATTGTACACATAAAAGAACATATATATCTGAAACGGCAATTTAAGGTTAGTAGGTTATTTGCAAGTTTATTTTTACATGCAATAACATTAACTGGACACATAAGATGCCATATATTATGTCGAAGCGGAAGTTAGTAGGTTATTTGTTATTTGTATCAATTTTTGGATGCAATAATATTAACTGGACATATAAAAGATCATATATCATCTCCAAACAGCTATTTCAAGTCTTGTTCCAGACAAAGAATCAAGATCTCCTGTTCGAGCTCTGCACGCTATACCCAGGCCTCAAGATCGTATTAGTGGTTCTGAGACTCGGTGTTTTGGGCGGAATTCGGTCTTCGCTGCGTTCTAACTCGAAGATCATTCCACCCTGTAGGAACTCGGCGCAAATATTGATAGACCGGATGCAGAAGGCAGTCATTCTGTGTTCAAAAAGAGTACTTAGGGCACACGATTTGGGTACCTGAAGCTACTTACCGACCAGAGGGAAGGAGCTTAATACTGAGAAATGTTGAGGTGGCTGATTCCAATGACTATCGAAATAGATAAGTCAAATTTTCCTTTTAATTTACTGTCACTTCATAGAACGTAAATCATCCTATCAACTCCAACTTATGAAAAAATATGCAATTTGCTATATTGACGTAATTACTAATCAGTCTGGAATCAGAGACAGAAAATACAATCTCGTTTAGTTCTGTTCAGTGCCGAACTTAAAAAAAGTTTTTTTCTAATTTCATAACGTATTGTTGGTAATGTGAACGCGAACTGTAAACTGTTCAAAGGTGAATTCTAATTACTCTTCTTACTCTTTCTTTTAATTATAATTTTCTCTTAATCAAGACTGTTTTCCCTTAATGCCGTATCTTGAAATGAAGAGAAATTAACAAACACTTATACTTCCAATTAAATTAATGTGACATCGTCACGAATAAAAAGCATAATTTCATAAAAGCGTAACCTCAGTAGTACTGTCGAAGAGGATCAGAGGGAATAATTAAAAAATATATATTCTGTTATTGAAACAGGAGTCGCTTGCCAATTGTTTTCATTTGGAAATCTGCTATTTTTGTCGTGTAGCTTTTTTATTAAGTGAACTTCCACGAGCATCACTATTTAAAATTTTAAATTTAATCAGAGTTTCGTGCCACAAATTGGAATATTCACCTCTGTTGGAACAAAACCAACGTTATTCATATTGTTCTCTCCTATAAATGTGTAATGTATCAAAAACAAGTCGTCTTTATACTTACCTATTGTTTCCTTTGTTTGAGAATTTTGTTTCTAATTGAATGATTCCAATGTGGTTGGCAATTTAATTTGTAGAACGACTGATCATTCGTGTAAAAGAGCTTTGCATGCTTATCGGCACATAGAATCAATCATATTTCCTCCCTCATCCCTAGTCTCATCTTAGCTAATTTTCAATATTAAGTAGGGCATAAGGCATATGTGTATCGCCTAGATACCTCCACTTAATTCATATCTTAAATCAGGGGTCGCCAAACTGTCCAGGCTTAGGGCCATGCTGTTTACTCCAGTAAGTTCCAATGGCCAAAACCATTTTAATTTTCTTGCCATTAACTATAATTTCTAAACTAGTCGCCGAGTACGTGCCCTGAGCGAGGATACGAAGCTAAATTCGCTAGTTCAATTACTATTGTGTACTGACTGTACTTCATTGTTACGATCGCGACACTTGACGACACCTGGTGGTCACACGGAAATAGGTAGTGGTAGTACCCTTTATCGCTAACAGATAGCGCTAGTAGTACTTTCGAATGCGCAGTAACAATTAAACATTAGCGAATAATCTCGTTGTTTCGAGAATATTCTGGTATATTCCAGCGACTTTTAGATGGCAATAATTGGAGTATAAAAAGGCTAGCGATGCGACCGCGAGTCAGTCCGCCTAGAGAAGACGAAGGAAGCGAAACTGTCTGTTGTGGAATGAAGTAGTGCGTAACTTCTTAAAACGTGTTTGTGCGTGTTTGAAAGACTTCTTCGTAACAGTATTTTGATTTGACTTGCTATTTTTGTGTGTGACTTACAAGTATGGGAAAGAAGCGAAAAGTAGACAGTAAATACAGAACATTCAAAGATCAATGGAACTTTCAATATTTCGTAATTGAGTTCAGTAAGAAGGAACTATATTTGATTAGCAATGAAACCATAGCCGTTCTCAAAGAATATAGCATTGAACGTCATTATGGAACGAAACATTTCCAAAATTACTCAAAATATACAGGAAGTTTGCGGACAGAAAAATTTGAAGTTTTGAAGCGCGGATTGAAATCGCAGCAATCTTTGTTTACGAAACTCAATACTGAACAGAAGGCTGCAATTCGTGCCAGCTTTCGTGTGGCTCTTGAAATTGCGAAACGTGGAAGAACCGATGGAGAAATGATCAAAGAATGCGTGATTGCAGTAGCCGAAGAAATGTGCCCCGAAAAGGTAAATTTACTTGAAACTGTCAGTTTGTCAGGAAGCACCGTGGCTCGGAGGGTAGAAGACATCGTAGAAAATATATCATCTAAACTGTCTGAGAAAAATGGACATCTTGAGTGGTTTTCTCTGGCCTTGGATGTGTCAGATACTGCTCAGGTCTTGATTTTTAATCGAGGAGTAGATAAGAGGTATGAATGGTATGAAGAACTTCTTCATAATGATAGTATTCACGACACGACTACTGGAAAAATATCTTTAAGAAAGTTGAAACTTCCCATAATAAAAAGAATATTGATGGAAAAACTTGAAATCTATTACTACTGATGGACGCAAAACCATATGTGGTAAAAATAAAGGAGCGAGTGCTCTTGTGTCAAAGGCTGTAGAAAATGATGGTGATTCAAAACCATTAGTCTTACATTGTATCATTCATTAAGTTTATTGAAGAGATTTGAGAAATGATTCACCATATCATACTGCCTACGCTGGCTTAGTTGCGGGAAAGTCCTTCGGCGCTTTTTCGAATTTCGAGCTGTGATCGAATTCTTTTGAATAAAAAGCATCGCCCTCTTATCGAATTAGAAGCGAATGGTTCTGGAAGTTATCATTCTATGTCAATTTGGCAAAACATATTAACGAACTAAATTTGAAATAGCAAGGAGAAAATCAACTTCTCCCTGATTTATACACTAATATCAAATTGTTTCGGCAGAAAATAATACTGTTTCAATCACAATGACGTTAAAAATGTTTCACAGATTTTAAAACATGTGAAACATTCATCCATACTACTGAGACTGAGTTTCCCGTCGATTTTGCTATCGAAGCTTTGAGTGCTTTGAAGATAAATGGTGATTCGTACTCGTTTCTCAGACTTTGATGTCATTGCGAATGAAATTAAGATTTTTCAAAATCCTTTTGATACTGACATTGAAACCAAGCCATAGCCCCGGAACTTCAAATGGAAATTATTGATTAACAGTGCAGTGATATAGTTAAGAATAAATATAAAAACTCATCTTTGTTGGAATTTTATAAGAGTCTTCCACTGGTACAATTGGTCCACAACTACAAACTATTGTCAGTGGAAAATCACAATTACATAAATCTCGTTAGTATTTTATATGTTATAATGTTCATATGTTATACATTCATGTGTTTATATGCTATAACGTTTATAATGTTAGTGGGATTTATTTCAACTATTTGTTAGTTATTATGCTTAAGTTGAATTTTCTGCGTATTATACTTGTCATTAAGCTTTACCTGGCAAATAAATAAAACCGAGTTATTATCAGTGTGTCTTTTTATCCAACTTATCACAACAATAATAACAACACTAGGCCATTAGCTGTCGCGGGCCGGATTGATGACACTGGCGGGCCGGATTTGGCCCGCGGGCCGCCGTAGCTTGGAGACCCCTGTCCTAGATGAAATTGATAATCCTCCAATTTCTATAAACTTATTATACTTGAATGAATAATATAGCAGAGTCAAATATTATTCTTTCGACTTCCTTGAAATCCACTTTTCATATAAGGAGAAACAATGAAAACTTAGTTTGGATATTTCGAGGGTAAAATTAACTATTTCATAATAAACTTTATGTGCTAGCACGTCTTCTTCCAGAGTACACACAGCGAACTCTCTTCATATATTTATCATCTACAAAATGCAAAGTTTCGTATTTTCGTTTTAGAACTTTCTCTCGACCGTAGTTTTGTTTTGAGAAAATTTTGGAGTACACCGGATGTTCGGAGGACTAGCGTCCCAATTTCAACAGGTTCCAAATTCGTTTGGCATAGTTCCAATTAAGAACGTTTTCTGAATCTTGAGAGGCAATTTTTTTCTATAATCTCAAAAATAAAATTACTACCAACCATGTAATGAGGTTGATATGATTCAGTTGAAACAACCTGTATATTGGAGTATATAAAATTATTTGGTCTAATTATTTTCACGTAAAATCAGAGGAAATACATTCTATGAAGGACGACATGCAGGCAATCTAAGTTCTCATTAGTATGTTTCCCTTTCGAGGGATAGAGTAATAAAATACAGATCTGAATAAAGGTCTAATGACGGAATAATTTATGTACTGAAGATGGTAATTAGAAGGTGTGTTTAAATTAGGAACGATAAGGCGATCTTGATGGTAATCTTTTATTATCGACGAAGCACGGAAGGGGTGATTGTTAATGTGGTTATCCTTCCCCTTTCCGGAAATCCGGAACGGGAGTGTCGCAAACTCCTTTATAGATGTTTGGATACTTCCAGCCTTTATGTACTATTTGCCCTATCCGCTGTAAACGAAACACTCTCCCTTTACAGTAATAATATATTCACATCGTTTTTAACATAAAACCGATCATAAAATATTTATTCTATTGAGAAACGGCATTTGCGATTTTTATTCAATTCGACATAATATTTTATTTTGTGGAACATGACATTTCACGTCTAACCGAATCATTCGTGAGTCAGGCTTTTTTGTGGGTACAATTTTTTCTAGAATTACCTTCTACATTACTAGGTAGAATCCATAATATATAAACACGTGACTTAATACTAATAATACGAATCATGAATAATTCTAACCCCTCCTACTTCTTCATTAATGAATACATTCTTTGTAATTCGATATTCGTCTTGTTGTCTGGGAAAATAAGATTTTAAATCAAGAAATTTGACTCAAAAGTTGTACCAATCTATCATTAGGGCTCAAACCAGAAAAAGTGAAAAAAAAAATTGAAGTTGCTCCGTTGAACAATTCGTTATAAATAGTAAACAAACTGAGCAGTAAAACTCTTGGTTTTTACTGTTCACCATCTACTATTTTGAATATTGTCTCAAGACTTTGACAATATCTGGAGAAATCACAAAAATATCCATCCTATCTAGCATCTCGAAAATATTCGATCCACTAGGCTTTCTGTCCCCATGCAAAAATACTCATCCAGAAACATTGGTCTTTGAAGGTTGATTGTGATCAAGAATTACCCGAAAGGATCAAAATTCCGTGGGAAAGATTTCATGGAGAATTATCTCACCTAAACATATTGAAAATTGCTAGACGTGTTTTGCCTGACAGTTTTGTCAGCTGTCAACTTGATGAGTTTTTATATGCTTCTACAGATGCCTATCGTGTTTGTCTGTATATCCGTAAGTTTGTTTATTGCATATTACAAATTGTTTAATAGAGCACACTCTAATTTTTTAGCTTTTGTGGTTTGACCCCAAAGAATAGATTCACACCTTCTTTTCAAATTTTGCGATGTTTTGCTTCTTTACATAAGTAAACTAGGACACCTCTTTAATAAAGGCTCTTTATGTATTAAGTATGCTCAATAGCTATTTTGAATCCAGCTTTCGCGCCAGAGATGGTGAATTATGTGAATGATAATGTAAAAAGGAACAATATGTAGAAATTCAGATTATGTCAAAATGGTAAAAGATGAAACATCTGCCATAGACTGTGGATTCTAATGAATATGATGAAGCTTGGTCAGTTTCTCTTATAGTGGAGGAAAATTTGGCGAAAAGAACACCCGGTTTGGAACTTTCGCTTACCACTCCCAAACACTTTTGGTATTGACTTTTAATATCCTTTACTGCGAAGTGTAAACGGGTATCCGGAGTTCGATAGAGAAAAGTACAGAGGGTAGAGTGGTGGTTGAGGTTGCAGATTTGCCAACAACGGTAACAATTTAAAATGTTATGTCGTGTGGCCGGGATGGACCACTGAACTTCAGAGTTACGAACTGAGACAAAAGACATTAATGTATTATTATTATTAATGTATGGCGGGTGGTAGACCGTCACGTCGCCGTACGTCAACTGTCACTGGACAAAGAGAAAGGACGGTTAGTACTGCAGATTATCGCGTAATGTGAAGGGATGTCAGGGAGAAAAGTACAGAGGGTAGGGTGGTGGTCGAAATATCTTCCGACAATACAGGAAATCCTTAGAACAGAAGACACAGATTTCAATACCATACTGGAGTTCTCTTCTGGGCCTATAGAGTGCAAGATATTCCTAGATAAATTTTGGAGAAAAAGGCATCTTAGAAAGCATAAGGGGAAGCATTTGCTTCCCAACTACGAAACAACTCTTCCGCGGAAGTAAATACTTTGGGACATGCAACACCATTGAACTTGGGAAGAATCTCAGCCTTTTCTAGAGGGCTAAGCTAACCAGCCTACTAATAACAGTACCAAGAGGGAGATACAATAGTCGTTTAAGGACGCGGCAGGAACATCAAATCTTATCTAATCTAGTCTAATGGACAAACAGCTGACCAATTCCTCTTTGTAACGTTGTTGATATCAATGAAAGAATAGTAGAAATTGTTAGAAAAATGTTCGTATCACCCATTACGCCATCTATTACAATACATATCTTTTTGCAGCTTAGACCATAGATCCAGTATTATCATACAGGTTACAAATCATTTCTCAGTTCTCTCAGCATGTAAAATAATGCAAATGAAGTTACTAAGAGTTTACATTCCACCTTTGAGGTTAACTTCGTGTTCTCCTTTCCCGACTCTCTTTTTAATGTTAAGATACGTGCTATCCCTTGCATGTATATTTGTCGGGTTTATACCGTATAATGCTTGATAAGTTTGCTACCCTTTCCTCAAGTACTGTAATATTACGAAAATCTTTCACATGCAGAATTCTAGTCAACATTAAAATCTAACGTCGTGATCCACATAATTATGAATGGGCGAGTGTATATGAGTTGGTGGTAGATAATATCCATAATGTATGGCAAAAATCAAATAATGAATTGGATGTGTTCGAAGTGTTCTAAATATAGTGTACATATTCATTCATGACAAGCCTAGGGAATTATAATGAGTCCTGATATCCCGCCAATAAAGGGATTATTCCACAACGTTGAATTCACTGACAGATAATTCTTATAAGCTTTAGCTTCATTAAATATTAATATGTGTGCTACATCTTATTCTATTCAAACTTTTTTTGGATAAGAAAACATTTTATTACGGAGAAGAGAAGTCTTTGTGTTTTCCAACGTTTAGTCGTCTATAGATTCTAGTCATAGGGACCAAAGGTTTTCAATTTTTGACTTCGTTAACCAAATATTTTTGCAATGTGGTACTTGCCCTGCAAGGAATAAAACGATACAGCGTGATACCAAAGATGTTGCAGAAGATCGACTTCTATACTCGTTCGAGTACGAGTATAGAAGGTTGGTTTCACGGTATATAATGTAGGTGTGGAGTTGCTAATGTCAGCAACTGCAACACTATGTTGTGGTGAGTTTTGACATCGAGATAGCTCTCTACAATAATTATATCAATAAGTGCATTTATTTGGAATAGTTTCTGGTAAACTGAAGTTATCCAGAACAGCCGATATAGCAATGAATATGTGACCTCAGCTCAGGCAATATTATATCTACATCCAGTAGATATTCCATTATCTTGATGATTTATATATAAAATTCTAGGGAAATAGGTCACACTAACTCATATGCTTATTATTTTTAAAATGCACTTATTTTCAATACTGTGAGCAATATTTTGGGCAAATATTCGGCATAGCGATGGGATCTCCTATTTCCATGGGCGCCGACTCCATGGGGCCCAAGGGGCTCGAGCCCCCCCAATGTTGTGGGAAGGGGGCTCAGCCCCTTTCCCAAAAAAGTACCATTAATACAGTAATACAATATAACTTGCACGTATGAATACATAATCTACTGCCTTCGTAATGTAAGGAAGTTTTTTTGTGGAAAACAATCGTCAAGCATCTTTGGGGCAGTCGGGGAATTTTCAGGTTGTGCGTAAACGCACCATCACTGGCAACACTGGTAGCTAGAACAGGGATTACGTGGTTCACCGCTGGCGGCACTGAGTTGGGGAGGAGAGTGCATGTTTAAAATATTATTTTAAATACTACCCTTTTGAACTTTGAAAGTTATCGTTTTAAGCTGAGCATTCTACATTCTCGCTATTTTAAAATCTTGACTTGTTAAGCTCAATCTCTTAACCAAGAATATTAGGCCCAATGAGATTTGCTGGGTAAACTTTAATAAATTGGCACATTGGCAGCCGAAAACATTCTTTCAGTCGTCTGCTCTTGGTGAAGTAACCTCAATCTATCAGTATTTTAAGGTTAAAACTAATGTTCAGGTTTCGTTTAAATGAATTACAACCACGATGTGTTTTATTCAGTAAAAGTGTCGATGCACAATGAACCGTAATGTCATTAGTAATTGTAGCTTTATTCTAATTTGTAAATAAATCCTAAGAAGTTTAGCAATACAAAACCTAAACTGTTGATTATCGTTAAAAGGACGATCCAAGTAAAATGTTCAACCTTGACCCTTACTCCCCTCCCCCCCCCATCAATCACTTTTAGGCACCCCCAATAATTATTAAAAGTCGGTGCCCATGTCTATTTCAGCTACTATTGCTAACCTATCTGTGGAATGCTTAGAGGAATCTGTAATAAATTCATTAGTTTTTCAACCCGTATTCTTTGAACTGTATGTAGATGATTGCCTAATGTGTGTTCCCAATGATAATATTCGATACCTGATTAATAAATTTGACAATTTCCACTGTAAATTTCAATTTACTTGTGAAATAGAAGTGAACGAAAACATGGGCCTAGATATGAACATTAGGCATAATGCAGATGGAAAAATAGAAACTTCGTGGTTTACTAAAGAAGTTTGGTCTCAACGTTATCTTCACTTCAATTCCGTTGCACCTACAAGTTATAAGAAAAGTGTTACAAACAGACTTACAGATCGAGCGGTTAAATTGTCCCACCCAGAAGACCGTCCCAAAAATTTTAAAATTGTTCGTTATACACTGGAAATGAATGGCTACCCAAAAACATTTTTCAATCCCATCATTAAAGAAAGAATAAACAAAATCTATAATGGAACGTCATATATAAATAACAAAAACGGTAATACAGATAATTTTAAATCATTACCAAACATTCCGGGGACCTCAGAGAAAATTAAGAATTCAAAAAAAAAGTATGATATAAATGTTGCGCATAAACCTACTAACTGTGTTGGGAAATATTTTTCAAATCTAAAACTTTCAATAGCTAAAGATAAACAAACCCACACATTATACAAATTAAATTATTTAGATCGCTAGATTTAGACTAACACAGGAGTCTCTAAGCAATATCTACAAAAAAGAATGTATCGCCATAAGTATAGCACAAGAAATAAAAATTCCACTGCCCTTTCTAAACACTGCTTTGATTATAACCATCAATTCGATTACAAAAATGTTAATATTTTAACTAAAGGAAAAAAATTAATATAAAACATCTATTCTGGAGATGATTCACATAAGACGTGACTCAAAGTCTTCAAATCATAGAACAGATATTCAATCATTAAGTCACATTTATACTAATTTAATTAATTGAAACCCTTGCAAATTCCTTCATGCATCTTTGTAATGTTAAAAGTATATGGTAGAATGCTAAAATAGAAATTTTTCTATTAAGGTCTGACAACCTTTTTCTATTACCTTATAAATCTTCAACCTCTTGTTTGAAAGTGCATACTCTAGCGTTATATTTTCAGTGCAGTCCTTCAATCGTACATACTGTGATTCGATATGAATTTAAGGTTTATAAGCAACGGATTCTTAATGTATACTTAAAACATTAATTTCGATTGCTCGTTTTTCAGTTCGTTTCGGCGACGTGAACATTTTAAATTGAAATTAGTGTGATACGGACGCCTCGTGATGATACAATCAGTTTTAACAAATAACATTTTATACATTGATACGTCTTCTGATGATAATCGTGAGACCGAAACGTACGTAAAGACGAAAATAATAAGCATATGTGTTAGTGTGCCCTATTTCTCCAGAATTTATATATAATTCATACCTGGGTCTAGAATCATTAATAATTATCTTGATGTTTTTCAAAATTTGACGTTTCTAACAAAAAGAAAGGACCATATAGTATAGAAAACTTTGTATTTTCTCAATTCAATCTCTTTCGAACCTTGGACTGGAGAATTATTTACTTGACAAGCAAAGGCCGTAAGTATTAAATCTTGCAGAAATAATAAACGGGTAGAGAAGGTTCGTGTTAACGTGTGTAATCTGAGTGTAAAATTGCTAAATGGTGCAGTTCATTGTATTGAAATAATGAATGTCTCCCGGTCGACGAGCAGAAGTGGAAGCGCGCACCCACGAACACGACACAAGCGACCTGTTGCCTTTACACCAACGAGTTTCCAGCCTTCTTGAATCCTCTTAGCCCTCGCCGATACATCAATTAACAACCACCGAAATCGAACAATCCCCATCAGTTATTCAGATTAATGGTTTTGTATAACGAACTAATCATTACAAGTTCCATTCGAATATTTCATTTAATTTTAATTCCAAATCCATGCCCAAGTAGTCAAATATTAAACGACGAAAACACCGATCTGCCGTAAATTATGATGTGGTGTGAAATTTGTATTATCATTGTACAGGGTGAGCAAAACTCGATGGCCTAGCTCTATTGTAACTAAAGGAAAAACGATAGAAAAAAGGCTCATAAATGAGATTGATAAGGTTCATTTTAAGTCAAATTTACATAGCTTTCCATATTTGGAAACTGAAGTAATGACAAAAATTCTTGGCTTCCGGATGGATTCCGCGTGACAATATCACGACTTGATACCGACGTTTCGCCAACCATTACAGGTGGCATCTTTAGGGCAGGCTTGAGGCTGGAACTGAAATTTATCCTTCTGGTTTCTGTAGTGGTATCTATTGCAGGGAAAAACCTTCACGCTACACAGTTCACTGCCTTTATTCCGGTGGTTAACCCAAGTTTCGCAAGCTTGACACTAATCATCATATCCTTTTTGAAAATACTAAAATCATAGCCCGAGCCCCAAACTTCTATCAGCGAAAAATTGTTGGAGCGATAGACATCTTAAAACATCCAGATAATCTAAACCGTGACTCAGGATATTACCTTCCCAAAATTTGAAAACCCATCCTCGAAAATTCGACTTCGCACATGACACAACGGCAGGGTCAGGTGCCAGAACGGAGTTATTCACTGGAATGAAGGCAGTGAAAGGTTTTTCCTACAATAAATACCGCTACAGAAACTAGAAGAATCAGTTTCAGTTCAAGCCTCAAGTCTGCCCTGAAGGTTTCACCTGTAATGGTTGGTGAAACGTCGGTATCAAGTCGTGCTATTGTGACTGACGCGGAATCGATCCGGAAGCCAAGAATTTTCAACATTAGCTATCCGCGGAAGTCTACTATTCATGAAGTAATGACTTCATCGATTTTTTTTCTCGGAAGCATATCCATATTTTGAAATGAACTATTTTCTCTGAAGAAAGTTGTGAAGGAAAAATATTGCTATCTTTTTCCGTTGAAAAATAATAAACAAATTTGTATAAAAAAGTATTATCAAAAATTCGCAATCGTCACAACTTAAACAAGTAGCCTTTGGAAACAAATAGCAAAGTCCCATCTGTCAATGAATATTGTTTTGTTGTCATTTGACTTTAAAAAATGTTCACACACAATGGAGAAGTCGACATGTTATTAGTTTATGGTGATTTTCAAGAGTACCCTAGAAAAGCAGTTCAGTTATACGTCCAGAGATACTCCGAACGTGTTATTCCAAGCTTAAAAATATTTGTAAGCTTGGAACGCAATTTACTTGCAATTTGCATTTTCATCTCGAAAATAAAGAAAAATTGTTGAAAGGGTCAATTCTGACAATACTGTTGCCACTGTTTTGGAGTCCATTCAAGGCAAGCCTGTCGTGAACTGAATTTGAAATATGGCTCGATGCGAAAAATTTTGAAAGAAAATGGTTATCACGATTATGAACTTCACAACCTAGAATACTTATTAGATTAACATCAACAACGAAGTATTAATTATGTTGCCCAAGTGATGGAAAACTTAGAGATCAATAACAATCGGTTTTCTTCAGGATGTGTTGTGGACGTTCGAAACCTGTTTTGTTAGTAACGGTAAGCCCAATAAAAAAAACTTTTTTGGAGTATTGAAAATCCACATTTTGTCACTCCGATTGAAAACCAAGGACACTTCTTAATGAATGTTCAGTGTGGTATCATTAATGAGCATTTGATTGGTCCATATGTTTACGAATGAGTTTTACATAGTGAGCGATATTTACAATTTTTTCGAGAACAACATCCTGTGCTTCTCGAAAGTGTGCCATTACAGCTGCGAGCAAACATGTGTTTCAAGCATGACGGAGCTCCACCTCATAAAACAATAGTTGTTCAACAGTGTTTAAATGGTACTTATGGAGGACGTTGGATGTGTATAAATGGATCGATACAGTGAGCGCCTAAATCGTCGGACTTGACCCTACTAGACTTCTTGTGGGGAACTTTGAAAAATAAAGCTTACAGAATACCATTTGTTAATTTGGAACATTTAAAATAAAAAATCTGGAATGATTGCAATCTACAGAAATGTTACGTAAGACTTTAGTAAGTGAAGTAAGGCGCAAATTGGATAAGTGTAGAAGGTGGTCACATTGTTCTTGTAGTAATTGCCTACATACTTTTTCTTTCTGTGGTGATAGTGGTAACATGTCATGTGTTTTGTAATGTTATATTAATAATTAATAATAATTGATGATGTTTAATTATTGACAGATGCAACTTTGGTTCTTGTTTAAATCGTGACGATTGTGAATTTTTGATATTTTTTACAAATTTGTCTATAATTGTTTAAGGGAAGGAGATTTTATCCTTTACAAAACTACCTCTTTTTGAATATGCCAAAATATAGGTACGTTTCCGGGAAAAAGAAATTCGATGACGTCATTACTTCAGTTTTCCTTCAGTTTCCAAATATGTAAAAATATGCAAATTTTGCTCGAAGTGAACCTTACTCAACCACACTCTTTTTTCTATTGATTTCTCGTTTCTTACAATACAACTGTAAATTCGAGTTGCGCTCACACTGTACAAATATTATCATTCTGAGAGCTCAAAATTTATTCACAGTGTTATTATAAATGCATCAACATTGTCAGTTATTACTGCAAATGACATGGTTCAGCCATTTATGTTTAGAATAGAATAATATAGAAATTAATTAATTCCTGCCACTCAGCGCTGGATTGTCTTTGGAATTTATCGACAAATAAAAATGCCACTCTCTGCCGAGTAAAATATCAACCCTCAACTCAAAACGAAATGTTATTTTCAGTAACATTATTGGAAATTAGAAATTATCGAAACAAATAATGATTCTTCAGTGTCCATTGGTGAGTAATTATTTTTCCTTCATTTTCGGAGATGTTGCAGTAGTGTAAATTTTCTTTGAATCTATAGAATATGAATTGATAAGTTGTAGAACTACCATTCGAGAACAGGTGTCAAACTGACATTTGACAGTTATCAATATGTAGGTTATTTCCTTTAAAGCGATTCTGATTCTCTTCCTTCCTTGCTTCAAAATTGGTAATAACACATTCTTCATGTGAACTGAATTAGTTTACACTATTCAAGAAAATGCATCTTGTAATTCCCTCTGGTAGGAAGGACATACCTCACTCAGCATCATCCTATTATACGACTATCTTTTCCAATAATATGCTCAAATAGTTTCGAAATCTGATTTTCTTCAATCATCACTATACCTATTTTGTTCTCAGTCTCACTGATCTCAAAATGAACGAATTTTTTCTTATACAATTTCAGTAATGCTCCTTATAGTTTATCCAATGTGTGGAGCTTCTCTCAGAAATAAAACGAATAGAAGAAGCAGTATTTTCTAGAATAGTGAAAATCAATTTTCTTACAAATTTTGTCTATGTTAAATGGAATAACATCGATTATTTCTTGAATTTTAAACTGACAATCAGTATAACGTCAAGCAACTCTCTTGTATATAGTGTGTCATGCGCAGCTTTGACGTTGAGTGTTGTGACATTGACTGGTATCCAGGATAGCTCATCGACTCATTCATATAAACGTTAAAATATTGACAGTTTATCCGTCCGCCATGACACTTCCAACGTCAGCCATGACAGTCCATACAACTGCCATGACAGTTCCAACGTTATCCATAACATCTGACGTAACATCGCACACCAACATATTCTCTGACCTCACATTCTATGATCCACAGTTCTATGACCTTGAAATCTATGAGTGGCGTTAGTTGTTTCAGATCTATGACTGGGTTCGCTCGAATAGGATGCTGCGCGCGTCACTTCTGGTCCAGGAGTATCCCAGTGAAACTACTGGACTCTATCATGAGATATCGGATGATGATAGACACAATTTTGGTTCAGTGGGGGAAAAGTTGCGTAACCAAGGGTCAATCATATGGAAGTATGAAATTTCCAATATCGTTATTGATTTTCAAGTAATTCTGGAACACAGAATTTCGTGATTTCCTATTTTATATAAGCTCGATCTTCATGAATGATGAAACTTATATGTAATGTAATCGAACCATCACATATGACACATCAATGGATGTGTAACGAATACCTGAAAAATTACATTGAAAAAAGAGAGCTCTATTTGGAAAAATAGTTGATGCTGGTTGATCGAAAACTGACATTAACACAAGAGAGCTCATAAAAAGTTACTTCGAATCAAAAGCCACAGAATTAAAAGTACAAAACTTCAATTAAAAAAGGTTTTGCAGTCACAAAAAAATTTTTTTCAACAATATCGACATGTTCAATTGATGGTTAATCTTTGTAGAAGTCAATAACACTGGCATTCTATATGTCGATTTAAAAATAAATGATACTTTCTCCATTCCAATTAGAGAATGAAAGTGTTATATCTCTGTAACAGTTTATCGTAGAAAAAAGTGCAAATATATTTTGTAGCTTTTTAGGCTCTACAACTTTTGTATTCCCACTGTAGCGTAAAAACTTTTTTCGTATTGAAAATGTGGAAAAAGTAATTTTTGCCAACTTTGGCCTTCTCTGCA
Source organism: Endomychus coccineus (assembly GCA_958510875.1). Classification (NCBI taxonomy): domain Eukaryota; kingdom Metazoa; phylum Arthropoda; class Insecta; order Coleoptera; family Endomychidae; genus Endomychus; species Endomychus coccineus. The sequence continues at coordinate 15,427,502 of OY294071.1, read as the reverse complement.
TCTTGCAATTTTGTTCGTAGCGCAGCAACTGTATGAGATAAAATGTTCTCTCTACGACCTGCCGTCTTCGCGGAAACTCAAATCTAAAAACATTTAGATATTCCCAAAAAATCCCAAGGGTGGGGGTTACAAGTTTTTGGTTTCAAGCTCGTCACATCCCCGCGACCGATTTATTTTAAAGGCTTCGCTTTTTTTTGCCCAAAATTTCACAGATTAAGACGCAGTGACTAACATTCCAGCAACTAGATTTTCTAAGAGAACATCATTTGCTTGAGAGAATGTACAAAATATGCGAAAGCTCGTACTCCTATTATTATTTTCAATATGGGGTATAGTAAGACATCGAATCAACGGCATTTCCAATGAGTTATTTCAAGAGACTGACAAAACGCGTATTGTCAAGAACTAAAATGAAACGTTGTTGTTGTTAGAATATCGTCTAAACAAAGCATGCACTGCCGAAGGAAAGAGTAGCTCTTGTATTTTGAGTAACGAGCATAACCTATTTAACTGTAAATTCACTTGAGCGGAGTGCACTAAATTTTAAATGCGACGCACATAAAAGAGCTTTGTCCATTGTGTTTCCTTCATTTTATACGAGAGCAGCGATAAATACTCGCCTAAATAGTATATAAATGCAGAGACTGGCTTGATTATGAGGAGGTTTACATAGAGTATTTGCTACGGTTACGTTTGTTGATATACCTTTTCATAGCTACCTCATTCATCTCGGGGGAATTTTCAGTTTTACGCACACGCTCCAGCAATGTTTCAATTAATATTTGTTTCTTCATTTTGAATAAAACTTTTAATTTGTTTTCAGGTAATTAGCATCATCGTGATGTTCCGCTTCTTCTCTATATTCGAACGGGAATCATGTAACAACTTAGTCTAATTACTGGGGACTTTAAGTTAATGTTGAAACTTTCAAATCGTCTGAATTACTTCCATAATTATGTTTGTTCCTGTGTATATGCCTACGTGGCAACACCAGGGAAGGAGTGGCAGAGTGAGTTAAGTAGGAGAGCCTTGTATCAGCGGTCAACGAAGTAAGTTAAGTTGGGCTACCACCCACGCGCGACCACTACTACTACAAGTGGTTGGTTTTCTATTAAAACCAAAACCTCATATCTCGATTCCCTTAACAGGATGGTCCTTCGACAGAAGCAACACCACACGAAGCAATGTTTATTACTGGGAATTTAAAAAAAATGTATTCACAGATTCCGTTCCGTAGTATCAGGAGAGAATTAGAAGTGTACATATTAGTAGAAGTTGCTTGATCCCGACATGTTCTTGGTTCATTATTATCAACAGATTCGAAGCTGAGTACTGAGCACTGAAATAACGCCTGGATGAATACTACGAACTGCATTTCTCTCCTGAGAAAATTCTGAACTTTCCTACCGCTTTCAGGCGACAATTCACACTCTGTTGAGATCCTATCGTATATCTCTAGCTTCACCAGAAGAAATCATTCAATCAAACCCAAAAGAAAATAATTATCTACCGATCTAATTTTCCAAAACTGTTTCAAATTACAATGTCCAACTCCATCTATTCGCATATAAAACACCTAATTTCTCCCATGCAAGACGAGGTCATACTCCTCAAAAGAGTTTGACCAGTTTGATCCATGTATTCTTCTAGGTAAACTGTAGTCCTCTGGCTTTTCAAACTCACTTCTAATGCTTTTTCAACGGTACTTATTCGGGTTCCGGTAGTTATGTTTCAGGGTACCTGATCTGTAATCCAAAAATGGCTCGAGGCAGAGTAACGTGTCTATTGGAGGCAATTGCCCCGTATGTCAAACTCCAAGCGACTGATGTGAGACCTCCAGCAGCAACGAGTAGAAAATCTACTGACGCCCCATGCAAAAAACGTTTCTGGATGATGGTTTTGGTAGATCAGCCCATTGCAGAGGTTGCGGCGTGGAAGAAGAAATACCCATGCATGTGATGTGTCAGTGCACGGCATACGCGGTTGGTTTTCGGACATACCGTGGAGACTATAAAACTACACCCGAGGATATCAGAAGTATCCCCTACATCAGGCTACTGAATTTAGTAGAATACACGGGACTGATGAGGAGATAATATGTGAGGGCACAATAGGATACTGATGACCGCAGTGCACTGGGGCTCACTCTGAAGAAAGGAGAGCCAACCTTACGGGGGAGGGGTTTTAGTCGGTAAGAATTCAGCACACCCGGTGGCACGGGCCTCTGAGGCGTCTATGCTAGGTTTCCCTCTACTGACGTTCCGCAGACAAGAAATACGGATTCTTGTTGCATTCCTTACTGATCACGCCCCATGCAACAAACATCTCTGGACGATGGGTTTGGTAGATCGTCCCTCATGCACAAGATAAAAAAAAGTCAGAGATATATGTTCCTGTATCAGGCGACCCCCAATGTACCAATTTAGCGCCGAAACTATTCATAGTCAAATCACTGTGAATCATACAGAGATATCAGTCCATGCAAAATTTTAGCCTTCGGCACTGCCTTAGGCCTGCTGGACTGATTCTTGTATCAAGGGGCGCACAATGGACTCAATCAAGCGGTCTAGGTGCACCGGACTTGTCCGCCCCCGTTTTGATTGATTGATTTATTGATACCTACCTGTTGGGAAATAAAGTATCATTATAAGTATCGAAAAAGATCTCAATGACTCATCAGTCGCTTGTGTTTATTGACCCTGTAAGCTACATCTACGGATGATAGCTATATCACTTCCCATGAATAGTTTCTCATCGATAGTTCGTTAACATGGTAGAAGAGAATAATCTCAGTCTACTCCGCCAGTTTTGCAGTCAATCGAGTACTAAACAATGTTCACGATTACTAAAAATGACGTCATAATTGGTTACTTTTACAACCAATTTACTTCAACAATTTCACCAAGTAAGTGCTGCGCTATCTTCGTCAAACCAGGAATATTTCATTTTTACAGTTGGCAACACATTACAGAATTGGTGATATAAACTGTAGATTTATTAAATTGACCAGACAGTTTATAAATTGTTGTGAATCGAAATGTTCATAGAATTGAACAATTCTTTCCAGGACTGCAATTCTACGCACATTTACGTTGTGTGTTGTGTAAATTGCGAAATGTGTACATTTTTTTACATCAGTGTATTAAAGTGACAAATTAAGGTTAGGTAGGAATAATATACCTAAATTATAATAACACCTTCAAGCCACTGTTGTTGATCTTGGTTGAATTGAATAATTCATAACCATCACAAGTATCAGATAATTATGTTAGAATTTTTCTAACATTATCCTCTATGTATTTCCCTATCAACCTGATAGCATAGTAGACCTGATTCAGCTTTTTCAGTAAGTGCTCTGTATGTAGTGACCATTTCAAAAATTCATCAATAATGATTCCAAGAAACTTGGTGTATTTAACAGTGGGGATATCCCTGCTATTAAACAGCATACTCGAAGGTTTGTCTTTTGATTTATTGGTACTGAAGATTATTGAATTAGTCTCTTCCTCATTAACTGTTCAACCAGCTTTTTGCTTGATTAAACAAATCGTTACATTTTTGTTCTAATCTTTTCTTGTTTTTGCTTGCCACCAGAAGGTCATTATCGTCTGCAAAATTAGTGGTTGCAGAATCTTCTTGGCTAGCTATACTATTTAAATCCTTGATCATTATTAAGAACAATATAGAACCCACCCTTGTGTGACTCTCACGAGGTTTGGGGTAATTCATTGGACTCCACGATTTTTCCATCCTTAGCAATTGAAACACATTGTGAACGATCTGAGAGGCATGATGTAAGCCAAGTTACCGCATTTCCTCTAACACCATATTTTTGTAATTTTTCTATTAAATAGTCTCTGTTGAGACAATCAAATGCCTTTGACAGGTCTATGAATAAGCCCGCTGCTAATTTGTTTTCTTCTAGATTTAACGATGGTTTGCGTAAATTGAAAAACTGCTATTTGAGTTGACTTATTGTGTTAAAAAAATACTTTCATTAAAAAACATAACAGTCTTTTCGACATTACCAAGTCGAGGACCTTGAAAAATATTTAAAACACTTATATACATGCCCATATAAAGATACTAAATATGAAAGATAATATTTCAAGTTGTAGGGCTCCAAAAATGGATTCTACTTGAATATTTGTTAAAAAATTATATCCATTCTACTGAAATAGTGTTACTAAGATTGATTCAAATAGTTAGTTCTATTCAAAAACATCGAGGACCTTGATCCATGACGTCATTTTTACCAACTGAGTTCGCCTAGATTTTCCAGACTCTACGGTCGAATCACCTGAAGATGGCAAATGCGACTTTGCCGAAACGTCGTGAAATTGGTCCTTTTGAGGACCGAAACCACACAACGCGGATCAATACCCGAGAATCCAGTTCTACACATTACGTCCGCGAGAACCTAAGAAGAAACATATATATATATATATATATATATATATATATATATATATATATATATATATATATATATATATATATATATATATATATATATATATATATATATATATATATATATATATATATATATATATATATATATATATATATTAAATGTAATGTGATGTTATTGTTATTATGTCCTAGTCTATCTAAGATGTCAAGGTAGCTGTGCCAAACAATATGTTTAATATAACGCAACAGTAAACATATTGCTTGTGGGTCAGCTCCGAGATGTAAACATATACTTAATAACATTACTAATAGAAATAAGGTCGCATTCTATAACTTAGGGATTTTAGGTAATCTCGTATAGGGATGGAAGATTCCTATACTACAGATATGCACAAAGATCTGTCAGAATGGGTTTATCAGTTCCTACCAATAGTTGGGTGTATAATTACTTGCTCAACGCTTTAATGTAATATAATATAGAAAATGCATTCTACAGCGTATTGAGTATGAATACTAAACATTCATTATGATTTAATGTCGACTGTAATATAGTGAAATCTACTAGATTCTGAGATGAATTTCGCAATTTTAAAATGAACTTATTAAATTCATGATTATGTATTACGTATAGCATACATATTTCATTTTATAAAGGCCCTCAGTAAGCTCGTAGAAATCATTAATATCGTAGAGAACGTGCGGATTTGTAAAGCACGAAGTTGAAAAAGGTAGCCTTTGGTCAAGTTGCTGGGGAATAATCATCTCGAAATCGGAAATTAAAATCGATTGGAGCAAAGGAAAGTTCCGTTAGCCAGAACAGGCGGTCAGAATTCTCCGAGCCGAGATGCTGTATGCTTCAATCTCGCATATGTGACGCCAAAACTTTGTTCATGTAATAAACGTCACCAGTTGTTTACTAGCTTTCTATTATAAATATGAATACTTTTTATCTTCCAGCTACTATTCTTTGAGTACTACCACTAAATGACATAAGTTGCTGTTCGAAATAATTATAATATAATGTTTTAGTCCGGAACTTTTCAAATTTATTTCTACCACAATGGGATCATTAATCAAACCGAGGGTGATAAGGTGCCTCCGATTCATTTTATCATTTCGCCTGTTAGGTATATTTGAAATGACTCGTTTTCTGATCACACAATGCTTGCCTGAAATCCTGTTGCTTACCTGTTTTATTATTAAACTTGATTGTAATGAGAAAGCAGATAAATGTTCCCATTCATCTTCATTAGCGACAATGCAGGGCACAACATTCAAAATATTTCGAGTAGAAGGGGTTTCTTTACACAACAACATTCCATGGTCCCCTCATCTACTTGTCTTAATATATTCTCCAGAATATAAATGGATTGGATTCTTATGAACATAATATTCATATTCCTATCGGAGATCCTACTGGAACTTCTACCACTCGACCTAGTCTTTGAGCGCTTATTGAGAATGGAAGATTATGAATCGTAGATTGGTCGTAGCCACGAAGCAAATATCAGGCTTTTGGGAACTATTAGTTGAAATGGCGATGGGACACATCTCCTAAATCGCTCGTCTTTCACTAGAGCGTATCCCATAAATCTTAAAAATGGAGCAGGTATAGATGGTCGGCCGAAAACAAAATCTCACTATTCCCTCGGAGACATATGTGACCGTATAACTGGAAAAATCTATGCTATTCTCAAGTATGCACTGGAGGTTATCAAAAAGACTATACCATAATCTCTCTGACATTTAGGGTGCTATCAAGGTACTCAACTCATCGAATCCAAGCTAACTTGAGTGACGGGGGGAATTTGTACCTACAGACAAGATTATTTCTTCAGCTTCGGAAAATGTGTGAAGTCCATAAGTATAACAAGAACAAACATAATTGTATTTTTTATAAAATATTTTGGGCTGTAGAACAGTGGCCTGTTTAATCGGAATCTATTTCGTCTGAAATCAACCAATCGGATTCTGAAAGGATATTCAGCAGATGAAAGTTGTTATACCCCAGAGGTATTCAATGGGGTCAAAAATGCAATGATGAGAGTGTAATAATCCAAAAAATTATTACTTTTGGGTCCCTTGAAATAATTCAATTCAATTCGAAGTAAAGTCCTATAAATTACAATATCTTGATAAAAAATACGAGGGGCACCGACTTCTTGGCCAGCAAGGAAGTATGCTCAGCTAAATTAGTCATTGGAACTTTTTCTCTGAGTCTGGGGAAAATCACGTGAAAAAATAACCTTCACGGACCGTTATTGCGTCTAGTCTTCTTTCTATAGGTCGCTTTGATAACTTATGGAGGGGTCTGTCTCCGGTATTGAATATATTTCCTAGACTTTCCGTGTAGAGTCGGCCCCGCTTCAATTATTTTATGAAAACCAATTACCTTTAGAAAAAAGCAGAATTCTTCACCACCCACTCGATCGGTAAGCTAATCTTCTCGTCCAGCCTGTTCTCACTGAGTTATGATCAATTGCTTGCATTAATTCAAGTCATACCTAGATTCCACACTCAAAGTGATTAAGATATTTTTCTATCTCATTGTTGTTTCTACTCAAGGCAAGGATAATTTTGATCCAGGTTAATTTTTGTTCATGAGATCATATTTTTTTGAAATCAATCAATATCCTGTTTGTTAGTATTATAGCAGATTGAACTTGAGTAACCAGATTGAGATTGAATTAAATCATCAAGTTCTGTCTATCTAATTTGTGTTCATATGAGTCAACGAAGAAATTCTTCAAATCTAATTGACTCCAGCAGTTTAAATTTTGCTTGTAGTATTGTAAAAGAAAGGGACACGGAGCTATAGGTGGCTTGCGTAAGGGTAGTTGGAAGCATTGTATTAGCACATAGTTAGAATCTAGTTGTGAAGCAATATTAAACGTAGTACTTGTGCGACAGGAGATATTTGTTTCTAGGGGTAAGACAGCGTCTTTCGCGTTTCGCGGAAAAATTAAGCTCCCTTCAAATTATTTAGTAACAGTTCGATAATACCCATAATTTGATCCAACGTAGAACTACTAGAGTGTAAATTCTCTGTGCCTTACTTCTACAGAGGATTCGAGAGGAAATTGTGATATTAGACCAACAAGATAAGTGCATTTTGATTGCCTGTAGGTGGTAAGTATCTGATAGTGCTTTTGTGATGCGGAACCCATCCTGGATTTTAGATTTCATTGTTTCTTTTTATCGCATTGCCGCGATGATACGCAAGGGAAGGTATGCCATGTATATTTATATCTGTTTTAAATATTCATCAATTAATTATATAGGTATGACGTATGTATATCCGATTATTTTAAGTTGATATATTTTTAAGAATATTTCCCGAAATTAAAACCTTGTGAGCGAAGGAAGTTTCGAATAATATTTTATGTAGAACTGTTGACAGAGAAAATTATGCATTAGAAAGCAAGAGTTAGAGAAATAATTCATACTCCTTGTCTTACATTTTTATAAGGTTATTTCCATTTAAACCAAAAAGCGTATAGCCGCGGGAGATCTAAACAAGTTTCACGAAACGTATAGCAAGACAAAGCTGTTTAACTCGATTACAGTTAATTTGCATGGAGCAGAGGTAGACAATTAGCGAGATTGTTTAAGCAATTCGTAGAGCGGCTGCCACTTTCAGCACGTCGATCGATAAGTACAACATGTGTCGTGGTGCTCAACTTCCTTCACCACTGCCAATTCGCGTTTAACCTTTATGAGAATCTCTGTTGGCTATCAAATCAAATTAAATGGCCACGTTTTACACGAATGGAATTTCATTCCCTTAAATTTACATCCTGATAATGCTAATTAATAATAATAAACTTATTCCTGTTTTGTGTCATAACACGACAAAGTGCTTCCTGTCTATTGATTACGAAATATAAAGAGGCACTGATATTAGTAGTTTCAAATAATTATATGCTAACATAGAGCATGATCATCTGATTTCAATCGGAATAGAAAGCGCGTTACTATAGACACGAATAAGTCTTAATATTTCCAAATTCCATCTATGTATATTAATTAGAAAATTTGTTGAATACTATGTTGAACTATAGCCCTGAATTATGAGGAACATTTCATGTAATTTTGATCAAATAACCTTTACCTCTAAAAAACATGAATTTTTGGATATTTGTTTCTAGAGCAGTTTTCATTACACAGGACAACAGCAAGAATAGAGGAATTTTCAATATCTCGAACTGTTTTATCAAGAATATTTTTTTGTAATTTTGACTACACCAAACGAAAATCAATCTATAATGTTTGTAGAACATCGTGTGAGCTAGCGATAGAACGTAACGATAGGAAAATTAAGAATAAGTTAGTCAGGTCTCGAATCTTACAATGAAATTTTTACCAGGCTGAGCTCTTCTAGGCCCCCTACTTGGAATAGCTGGTGACGAGATTTCTAATAAAAACCGACCATAGAAAATGGAGATATGGTCGTTCTACGATGCTCTAGAGAAGTCAATGAATTCGTGATCAAATGTGAACCAACCAGACGAATGGTTCCCTTCTGATTAGAATCTGAGAGCGTATATATTTGGGAGCGGAACTCCGAACATGTGAACAGTACTCCAGTGCAGATGCTTTGCAGATTATGAAAATGCTGGAGTGTAAAGTACGTTCTGGCACGGAATAGAAAATCAAGTTTCTGTGGAGCAGTTTCCCCAATGGACCTCACATGATCATCCCACGAGAGGGTGCTGTTGCTGTACTGAGCATGGAATTGTTACACCTGACATCATCACATTAGGGATTGTGAGATCCGCATTCCTGGTGAAAATACAAGCTTGAGTTTTGGTTACATTAAAGTCTACTAGAGCCAATTCCAAGAGTCCTGCCAGATCTTCATTTATTGCATCGACCTGTCTCTGGTTTCATTGGATGATATAGGTGCTCTAGAGGAGAAAGCGTTATGTAAGTGTATCATACGCGAAGCATACGGAGCAGAGACAGATACCTGTGGAACACCACCATTAATAGCCATTGTACCGAAGGAGACTCTGTCCACCACCAATTGGGGTTATTTATCTGAGATAAAACTTGATAGTAAACGATAAAGTTGGGGGCTCCTGTTGATTTCTGGTGGCAATATTTCACCATTAATTTTGAATTTTTGAAACAGTTAACAACTCGCGAAGAACTGCTATTAATTCTGGTGCACAGTAGGTGAAATTCCGTCTGGCCAATAGCCTTTTTGGTTTTGAGAACTAGCAAAATGCTCCAATTGTTCGCCGACGAACGACAATTTCAGGGAACAACTTTGCAATATATCTTCTTCATATTTAGACATCGGGCAATTTCCGGTTAAACCGAAAGTAGTACCTAACTTTCTTATTTTATATAGAACATATTTCGATAAAGCTGCCCCTGGATTTTTTCAACATACGTTTTTGCTGATTTGCTAATAGGTTTTGTAAGACCCTATTAGTTGTTCCTTGACCATTCTCTGTTTTCAACGAAGCTCGGATGAGATGATTGAGTTGACAAATCTAATTTCTGGAGAAGTTGAAATTACCTCCGAAACTATCACTGATACTCTGAATTTTCAACCAAGCGTATTTGCTACGTTTGAAATATGGTGTCTAATATTACAAATAGGAAGGAAGGAACGTTGTTGAATTTAGAATCTTAGCAAATAGAGCGTTTATGTATGATATACATTTTACAAGAACTTAAACACGAAGTGGCATCTAATGCGGGCCAGATTTGATTGCGAGGTGGCGCAGCACTCGGTAAACCATATGTTGGTTTCTCAGACGCCTGAATGCTTTCGTAATCCTTCACGCACAACCACTGAAACATCTTTAGTAACCTTAAATGCGCTTCTTGTTAACAAATGCGGTATAACTTACCACATTAATTCAAATTAGTATATAATTATTGTATCAGAAGATATAAACAAATCGTTGGTTCATCGGGCTTTAACAAGATGGTTGAATAAGAGAGAATCGCATGAGGTTGGAATAAAATTTTTCTTTTCAGTCGAAATATTGAAATTTCAATTCCAATATATGTGATAAGACATCTAACATTGTACAGCAATTCTCCCTGTTGTGGATGTTGACTCAAGACTGGAAATAAACAATTTGATTCATTCTAATTAAATGTTCTTTGTAGAATACAACCATCTCGGCCGAAACGGTTTCAGCTCAACGCACTCTATAGAAGATATATGACTGGATGCAATAAGAAAACGAATAAGCAAGTCACATTGTACATAATACATTTCTTAATATTGATGACACCTTCTAGGCTGACAGTCTGGACTACACAGAATTTCTCCCCAACTACTTGCCCTTCAATATTGCATTAAAAAATGAAAACACCGTAAAAAAGCACAAAAGTGGAGAATGTAACAAAGTATATAATGGACAGACAGGACGATATCTCAAAACTAGAATATCAGAACATGAGCGGAATAGGAGACCCTAAAAATCATAAGAACAACAAATAAAACAGGTCTTGCGGAATAATCAGACAAAAATCTACACAAATTCTATTTTGAAAATACAGAACTTGTGGGAAAACAACGAAACTAACACACAAGAGATTATAAACAAATACAAACTCAATGCCAATATAAACACAAATACTCTGATGATATGATTTCTACCTAATTCTTATTCATATCTAATAAGTCAATTAAAAATACCACAATAATAAAAAATCAGGCAAGCCTATGATCACGCAGACCTTATCACAATGAATAGATGAAAGAAATCACGAATCAAACGAGAAATACAAACTCTTCAATCTCCACTCGCCAGCTTCATTCAGAAATGAACTCTCCTTTCGTTATTAATAGAATATATCACTAATATTAAATGCAAGCAAGAGCAATTCAAGGTATAGATATATGTAAAGGTCCTTTCTGAGATACATTTTATCAAGACAAGAAACCTACTGTTCACGTAAGTAACTTATTATTTTGTAGAGAAATAGCTTTATAATTTTATTCATGTCAATTCGTGTATTCGAGTATTTGTAGAAAAGTTGGACCTATTTACAGTCTGAATGTGTATGTATTGTATTAACTCATATTTTTTTTATCATTTGTGTTACATCGGTAGATCTAGTCGTAATACAGAAATTAGATATAAGGAATATTTTCGATCAATAAAACAGATTTATCTTTCTCTAAACATTTTGTAGAAACAGGGCACAATCTTACAAATTTAGATGAAGTTAAAATTTTACATAACCAGAGTAGCGGTTTCAAATTAAACACACTAGAATCAATAGACATTTTCAAAGGTATTAAAAATAATGACAATAAAGTTTCAAACGATCAATTAGACTCATACTACAGCATTCTGTTTGAGGTCTTAATAACGTATAATTTCCCATAATCATCTTGTGCCTTTCTAGTATACCTCGACATTAAAATTTCCTTATCACAATATTAACTTTACCTCACTATCCAATTTCAATTATACTATTCTAACAATGTATTTCCCCAACCGCAATCTCACTTACCTGTGTTACCTGTGTCTTATATTATGTACCAGAAACAGCCAAGATTATTCATATTTTCATACATTATTATCGTTTTAAGATGCCACGTTAGTGTCGTAACTATAGTCACGATTTATTTCTATAATGTATGTTCTACAAACAAAGTAGAAGTGTTTCATTTTATTACATCAATATCTAAATTCTCTGTGTCTCTCTATTATCCAATTTGAGTAATAATCAAAATTCTTCGTCAACAGTGGTTTTAGTTATTTTGACCTTTCCCAAACCAACTGTAAATTACAATTTTGATGAGTGCTGAAACTGATCTAAAATCTAATAGGACCATATGTTAATGAGAGTTGAATGGAAAATACCCCAAAAATTTGTGTTTAGAAAAAGAGCCATATTAAAAATGTTGATGATGGTTACTCGAAAACGAAACGTTAGATATCAAAACTGATATTACCATACGAAAGCTTATACCTAGTTCCTTCGATAAGGAGTTTTTTATTTTACTCCATCTCTAACGGTAATACTAGAAAAAAAGCCATGATCAATTGATCACATAACTTCTCTCAGTCGTTAATGTTTGATTTGGTTAAATACTAACTAGTTTCATAATGAACTTGAAGTGGCTTAAATTTTTAAAGCGTTCTTGACCCATAATTTGTTTCATTATATGAGAATTTGTTATATTATATGTATAAGTTCTTCCGATTCTGAATATTATAATGATGTTCATATCGAATGGACTAAAACGTACCGGGATATCAAAAATTATCTTGGTCAAGGGTGGTTGTGGAATCTAAAACGTGTGTCTTACTTAACGTTATCAAAACTTGTGTCAAATTAATTAATTTGAAGTTTCTGAAAGTGAGAAATTTCGCAATTTTATACGAATGTTATAACCCTCAGAAGTCTCTAGCGCTTTAGACTCCGGGATTTTCACGTGGCCTATCGAAATTAGAAGGTTCGAATTGTATGAAAACACAATTGCGTGAACGCCAGACGTCCTATGTGATTAGCTACGAACGTAATCATTTTGACATTTGCCTGGAGGAGCTCGCTACGCGTCAGTTAGAGTTTATACTTTTTACCTCGATCTTGTTAATTCGGGGTCGTTTTATGCCCCTTGCGGCCGGCGCCAGTTGTAATAAAGTGTTTTCGGCTATAGGCCGCTAGCTTTTAACCGCTTTTGGGTATATTTTAGTAGCTAGAAAATTCCCTTTGGTACGTCGCACGTTAGACGCGCGTAGCTGAGACCTGAGAGTACCTGTTTCTATTTTAATAAAATTTTCCTATTTAATCGACATTTTGGGGCCCGAGTCTATGCTATGTAGTTGGCCCCGTTCATAAGCTAACGACATGGAGCGAAAACCGCATGCGAAAAGTCCTCGTAAAGACGTTCTATGTTCCGAAGATTTGCACTTTTATTAACTCGCGAGCTACGCGCTCCTCACGTGAACGTCATTCGATTTATCAAAAATTAACCAATTTAAAACAGTTTTCGACCCCGTTTGTGGCTATTGCGACCTTGTAAAAGGTTCAAAGTTAACATTTCGTTTTACATTCCACAACCACCCTTGACCAAGATAATTTTTAATTTGTATTGTTTTAAAACTGAAATACATAGGTATGAAATTTGTAGATTATTGATGATGTCAGTGTGAAAGTGACATAATTATTTCAAACGTAAAGTAAGACACACGTTTTAGATTCCACAACCACCCTTGACTAAGATAATTTTTGATATCCCGGTATAAGGGGAGGCAGAATATGAAAATATATGTCGTTGCATGTTTTGTAAACAGCTGGCGATCAAATTACCTACCAACAGGTAAGGTATGTTATCACTTATCTGACTACATAAGATTATATAAAATATCTTTACTTCAACTGCTTCTACTATCATATGTCATGATAGGTAGTGGAAACTTGCAAATTGTCGTTGCTGATTTTATGGGAGCTTTACGATCCTCTACTTGTAGAATAGTTAACAGGGTATCATGTTTATTGCAGCTTTGTGGCATTGTTATATAATGAACTATTACAACAAACAAAATTGGGTTCCTTATTTATTATATTAAATAATACAAATTACTTGTTATGCTATATGTAATTCCCAAACAGGTGTAGTGTTTATTAAATGTTCGAAGAAATAAGTTACTGCGTGTAGTTATTCAAACTAAGAAAAGAAAAGAAGAACGTTGGATATCCAGCTTCCTCGAGAGATACTCTCCAAAGCTGGAACTGAAAAGGAGGCTGTTATGTGAAGTAAGTCGCATTTTAACATGTAAAAGATTAATTCACATTTCTAATTTGATGAAACAAGTAGCTCCTTATTTTCATTGTGATTTTCAATAATATTTTTTTTTCAACAAAATATTGAAGCTTGTTTCAGTTTCTTACATAGGTTAGAAATGATACAACAGTTTTAAGCGAGAGATATAATCAGTAGGTGAATGTGAAGTTCATGATATAGCAGCTTGCGTTGATGAATTCTGCTTTTAAACAATCATTATTCCTAAAGTTTTAACAACAAAAACGGCTAGCAGTAGTTGGGGTAAAATTTTAATGTCGCACCATTCTCATCTGCGGCCCTGGGCGCACTTCGCGCTCACACAGTAACTTCTGGGCTTGTCTTGGAGTGCAGGGAAACTCTGACTGAATTATTCAGAAGGAACAAAATTCAGCTAGTGTGCGAACACGCCCACTCTGGCGTGACCGTGAAGGGAAACGAAGTAGCCGATGAATTAGCCAAACGGGGTTCCTTGAGCGCCACTGGCCCCAATTCAACGATCGGAATTACATCGACCACAGGGCTCCACGCCCTCAAGGAGCTACTGGATAGACAGTGGTTCTCAATCTGGCGTGGTGTCCCCGGCATGAGGCAAGCGATGCTCCACATTAGGGAGTTCTCGCCTAAGCTCTCTATGAGCAAGAGAGGCCTAAAACTGGTGACAAGACTCCTCACAGGACACTGTTATCTGTATAAACATAACACAATAATACACACAATGGGCATTGTTGAAGACCCATCCTGTAGTAGATGTGGAGAGACGGACGAACCTGCCTCTCACATCCTAGCAGAATGTCCAGCACTGGCTTCTCTTAGGCTACACCACCTCGGCAGCACACATATGCCGCTTGAAGCAATAAGAGATATCAGTTCATGCAAAATCTTAGCCTTCGGCACTGCCTTAGGCTTGCTGGACTGAATCTTGTATCAAGGGGCGCACAATGGACCCAATCAAGCAGTCTATGTGCTCCGGATCTGTCTTCCCCGTTTTTTGATTGATTGATTGATTGATTGATTGATTGATTGATTGATCGATCCGATAACCCCATGATGGACATCTTGAACATACTGTATAGTAGTTTCAGTTACATGCATAATTGTATATGCATAGTCCAATCAAATTAAATTAAGTTGGAATAGGTGTGTAGATTACTCAGGAATACAGTTTGCATGAGTTTTTCTTAATGTAGATGTAAATTAAAACATCATTCAAAAATTGTAAATAAGGTAAATGAGTTACTGATGGTGAACATGACAATCAAACACGAAAATACAAGTTCGTGCTGGGCAGCTTTTAGATATGTAAAGTATGCTATGCTTCAATACATCACTTTGATTCGGGAACCACATTCACATTACGCTGAAGTTTATGGTTAATATGTTTAATATCATAGTGTGATTTCATGTGAACAAAACAAACTGTTGAGAGACAAATAAAATGCAAAAAGTCAGTATGGAAAGAGGAAGTTATTCCAGTCGTAACGCAGTTGTAAATTGTTGTCGTTCATACAGCAGGAAATGAGCAAAGAAGCGTGGACCGAATACAACATGTCAGTCTGAGATAGATATTGGCTGCTACACTTTACCCAGTCTTACGACACGTTTGATCTGTGTAGGAACGAAAATTGCATACATTTCGTTCTAGGTGTTCCCCTGTACGTTACTTGTCCAAATCTGCTTTGTTAAACTGTTTAAAGTGGTTCACTATTAAATTGTTCTTCGAGACATTTCGCTGCCGTTGCATGCATGCATTCATTTTAAAGAGAAATGAAATGCTAGCGTCCGCCATATTTCGCACTGAATATACAAGAAACAGCAGAAATAAACGCTGCTCATAATATAATGTGCTAAGTAAGAACAAAAACTAAAAGGACGGCAGAAAATATAACAAGACCTCGCTGGAAACTCAACTTTAAGCTGGACTTTCCAAGACGCTTCCTTCTCTTATACTGCTTCTGTTGTTTGTTTTGTTGAGATACATATTTTTCAAAACGCTTCATTTTGATAATTAATTATTCACAGGTTATTCATCTTCGTTCTTGGCATAAATAAAAAGCTGAGTCAGGGGATTTTAAAATGGCTTAACCTCTGTGTCGGGAATTAAATATTATACTCCGGGATTCAGAGTGATATGTAAAGTAAATTTTTTACAAGACAGAAACTTGGTGTGGTAACAGAGACAATCTCTATTGTTCATAGCTACATCAAAATAGTAGTTTTTTGTACAATTTGGACAATCAGTCGTCAACAAACAAGATTTAAATCACGGGAGGAATTTCTTTATCTTGAAAGCTACAGCGTCCTTCAAATCAAAATTTTGTAATATATATCAAATAAATGCACAACGCATTCTCATATTCATAGTTTCCTATTTCATCTAAATAGACCTTCATATGTTCCAATATCTTTATTCGAAATTAATTCCACTTGAACAGAACAAAACTTTCAATTCTTTGAAAAATCAAATAACTTTCTAAAACTTATTAATCAGGCTTAAATAGAAAATATATCTATTGTTATCTAGCAGATTTCCGCGGATAATACACGACTTGATACCTACGTTTGGCCAACCTATACAGGTAACATCTTAAGGGCAAGCTTGAGGCTTGAAATTGAGCAAGCCTCAAGCTTGTCCTGAAGATGCCACCTGTAATGGTTGGCAAAACGTCGGCATCAAGTCGACTTTTCATATTTATTGTTGTATCATCTATGGAGATGGAAGCTAGTGGAAACATGCAAATTGTCGTTGCAGATTTTATTGGAGCCTCACCATGCTCTGCTTACGGAATAATCTACAGGATGCTTTTGCCGATTTGGAGCATCGCTATATAATTCCTGGAAAGATACTCTCCGAAGCTAGATCTGAAGGGAAGTGTGATGTGGTTATTCACATTGTACATATAAAAGATTAATGCATACTTCTAATTCGATCGAACAAGTAGCTCCTGATTTTCATTGTGATTTCCAATAAAACTACCGATTACATACTTCCCTTACATTATATTCTGAATATAGTGAGGAGAGTAGAATAGGAGACACGTACGTAGAAAACACTTGTTAATAGATTTTTCAACTCCCATTTAAAACAACACATTTTAAGCAAGACAAAATAACTTGAGTGAACACAAAACAACAATAAACACCTGGTTATCAAACAAGGACCTGCGTTAGGGTAGATCTAATTCTGTGCGATGAGCCATCAGTATTTCGGCAGTTATTGGGGGTTTTAGACAGATCGATAAACTCTAAGTAAACTATCACATGTATTTATATGTTAAGGATATGGATTCTACATAGTAAAATTGAAAATAATGTCATGATTGTTGCTCTAGAATTGGAAAGGAGATGATGTGTTACGATTTCGAATAAAACGTATTATGATACTTCTTACTCAGTATCATTTCAAAATATATTGGAATGTATCGTACTTTCAAATTAATTTAATTTAATTGGTGAGTTCTTGCTTAGAAAGTAGTTCTGCAGTCATTTCCCTCAGATACCTTAGATACATTTTAGTGTAGATATATTTTGCAATCTAATTCATTGTATTGCTCAATTTAGGAAATTAGTTAAGTGGAAAGGAGGATAACGAAACAATCCTACTGTATACTACGAATGTACGTGCCCTTGGGCATATATAAGCACATGTTGGCATACGAGAGCAAGGTGAAAAGTCTCTGAAAAATAAAACAGATGGCGTCACCATCTAAAATCCCATGTGACATTTGTGATCTACCGTCTTTAACTAGAACGCATTACAATTTTCAGATTGATATGTCATTCAGTTCTGTTTTGACACCCATCGGAAGCAAGCAGCCTTGAAGATTTTTGTAAACGTGGAAACAAATGAATTCCGTGTCTTGGTTAAACATTATTTCTTGCGTGAAAAAACATTAGGCAAACCAAAGCATTCGATTGTTAAACAATATGGGGACTCTTGACCATCGATTAGAACAATTCACAAACAGTTTACTGATTCTCGTTGTAGTAGTATATAATATACCGAATGAATGTAACGACGAACTGTAAATGTATAAATAATAATAATGAGTAACGAAAAGTTTTTATTTATTCGTTGCCCTCAGATTATCTTAAAAAAATAATTATTACTGATTTTTTCAATATGTCATAGGAATATGGAACAGCATCGAATCTTATGCACTTCATCAACTTCCGGTTCCAATTGGTCAATTTTCGGACTGTTATAGATTGATATTTTATCTTTGAATTTGGTATACTGATTGTTGGCTCAAAAAAAACAATTGAATCCATTTTTGCAAGAAAAAGGTCTAAATTGTGCTAAATTCCATCAATTTCCGGTTCTAATTTGTCAATTTCCGGGCGATTATGAATGATCTCGTTATCTTTGAATTTGGTATAGAGATTGATAGCTCACAAAAAAAAACAATTGAGTTTATTTTTTGCAAGGAAATGGTCTAAATTATGGTGAATTCCATCTACTTCCGGTTCCAGGCCAACTCCCGGGCGATTATGAATGACCTTGTCATCTTTGGATTCGGTATAGTGATTGCTAGCTCAACAAAACCAATTGAGTCCATTTATTGCAAGAAAAAGGTATAAATTATGTTAAATATCAACTTCCGGTGCTAATTGGACAATTTCCAGGCGATCATGAATAATTCTGTTATTTTTGACTTAGGAATCATGATAAGGGACCCCAAAAACCCCCGAGTGGGTATTTCTGTCTCAAAATAACAATTTTTTTGGGATCTGGAAAATTTGTTAATTTAACTTGTTTATAAACGGTCAATTTGTTAATAAAACAATTGTTGTGCCAATTTCCCATGGTGAGATTGAGTGACCAATGATTCTTAAGACATCAAAAACATTTTGGAACAAGTTTCCGACAAAGATCAACTGTACAAAGATATTACGAAATAAAATCTTTAAATGACCGTACTGAAGTAATAATTGCATGTATCAAATATTTACACCTTTGAATAACTTTTCATTCAATAGGATCGATTTGAACCTTCATGTCATAGACAATGCAATCTGTGAGATCTCCTTGTCCTGTTACTTCAAAATCCTCGGCACAGAATATTTAAAACGGCGGATGAGAGCCGCGAGCTTCTGTAGTGATGCAATTTAAGAATTATGCGTGATGCGTACTCAACTTACCTTGTGGTGACAACGTTGATTCAGTAAAAGAAAAGCCCCTATAGGAATTCTGTTGTAATTGGTGCCATAAATCCGTTAGCAATAACGCCATCTCTCACACAGACTACGGAATGCAGTACCGCTATTGTCGACCCCTCGCTGCTTTGCATAATTGAAGGAGTACACCAGACTTACCGTGTCTTTACAAGTCATTCTTATTTCGTTCAACTCAAACCTAACGTTCACTAACTTCGTTTAAACTTCCAGGCCCTTAAACATGTACCTATTATATGTACCAGCATTTTTCTCTTTGCTTTTACTTCTGAACGGTCAAACAGAATTTTAATTAATTTACATAATATAATTGATTCATTGCTTTCAATTATCACACTGCGAATATCCAGTATACTACACTACTCAGCATTTTATCTCTTCTTACAATTGTGTTTGACCCGAAAACTTGGACGACAATTTACGAAGGATGTTTATGACAACTCGGAATAGTCCGATTTCAAAAATTGTCCTTTGTATGTTTGTGATCATGTTCTTAGTAACGTGTTGAATCGCACAACGGTGGTGCTGGTAGATACTTCTTATGAATGAGCTAGATTAAGCTGTGGCAACTACTAATTCTCTCATAATATATACTTAAGTAGCGGTAAAAAACACAATTCGCAATTTATCGAGTTTATCATCATATTAGTTATCAGTTCATCACTATAGAAAAAGCCATTGTAAGATGCCAAACAAATGTCAATTATTTCTATTTTTCTAACCTGATTATTATATGAGTCCGCGAGCTTTTGATGAAAGCCCGTTTCAGATTATGATGTATATTCTGTTTATTTGGGAAAAAAAATATTTACAAACTGGTTCACGATGCTTAACTTTCTTCAGCTTATCCATGTCTACGTTAAAGTCAATGAGTCCCCAAAACGGAATGAAAATAAAATAATTTAGACTTAGGAACAAGAAATATGCAAGTTAAACGATGAATTGATAATAAAATATGAACAGATGCAAAGCGGTGCGCGGTAGCCACGTACCGACCCGAATACTTGCAGGAAGCAGATAGAGTCTCTCACAGTGGCGGCTCCTCGAAGG
This sequence comes from Endomychus coccineus, assembly GCA_958510875.1. Classification (NCBI taxonomy): domain Eukaryota; kingdom Metazoa; phylum Arthropoda; class Insecta; order Coleoptera; family Endomychidae; genus Endomychus; species Endomychus coccineus. The sequence goes on along the minus strand of OY294071.1, from coordinate 15,407,095 downwards.
AGGATAAAGAGGCTCAGCCTCCTCGCCAATTCATCTTAATGATCATTCTCCATTTTATTTCCTGTTTCTCTGATAATTCTTTAAATTTTACAATTAATTCCCCGTTCTCAGTAGTTATTTTAAATCTGGCAACAGTTGCCGTCTTTCCAACCAGTCCAATTGCCAAATAGGGTAAAACAGCGGATATGGCAATACTCTCTGTAGGCTAGCCTTTCGTTCGCACTCGGTCAGTCGTATGAAATACGATTACTTGCTGCCGTTGCGAGGCTGCGACACGTGCTCCGTCAGTTATTGTTTTTGTTTCGCGACGCGAAGTAAGGTTAAGTTATAATTTATCTGTCGGTGAATTATTAAGCGTTAAAATGAGCAGTGATTCAATTGCTGACTTCTTAGAAAATCCATTTAGTGGATTAACATATGACAGAAAAGTGTTTTTTGAAAATAAACGGCCTTTACCCGATTTGAAAGGATTAGTAATGTCAGGTAAGACATTAAAAAGAGTTTCCCAATACACTTTTAGATAACTTAGTTCTAAAATATAAATTTTTTGATAAAATAACACTGCACAATCAATTATGCGTTATATACTCGGATAAAGATATTTTAGGCCAGTACGACAGTCATGCCGATATGATAAAATATATGATAGACAATGATTTGCAACAAGTTTTACCTCAGTTTTATAAACTACTTTGTTTGACAGTCACCATTCCTGTCACGTCGGCATCGGTGGAGAGATCATTTTCTACTCTCAAACGAATTAAAACTTACATGCGAAATACAATGGACCAAAATCGCTTATACAATGTTAGTTTGATATCTATTGAAAAAGATTTAGTAAAAACAAAATGATACATTTTATGATGATATTATTGATCATTTTTCGCAAACTAAAGACCGTAGAATTCCGTTAATATATAAAAAAAGTTGATAAAATTGATAAAAAAAAACAAAACATGAAAAATTCCAAAAAAAAGAAAAAATATCAAAAATCCAAAAAAAAATAAAAAACAAAAAACGAACAAAAAAATTTTTTGGCAAGAGAAACTCCACACCTCTACGTTGGTTCTTGCTGGGCAACAATTGATTTTGTCACTGAAGTAGCTGGTACGGTCGCTGTGCAAAAGTTAAATTAATTGGCTGAGTAGAGTATATTTAAAAAAAAAAGTTTTATGTCCAGCCTCCTCTCTTAAAAAGTTCACGAGCCGCCACTGGTCTCTCATACATTGCCAATCAAGGTCATACAATAATAATGTGAGTATTCACTTGCCAGAGGACTATCGAAATCTAATCTATCGAGGTGCACTATTTTATACTTTGAATTAGAGCTAATAAAAAGGTATTTATAATCTTATGTTTGGATTTTATAGAAACACCGTAAAGAATTGGTAATTTGAATATAATGAATTACTCACGGTTACAATTCATATATTTGATAATAATAACGTGACAGTCCCACCGAATTAATTTTCTTAAAAACGTCATTACTTTTTTCGTGTCATAGGTCGCCGGATCGTATTCACTAGTACGCATTATAGTCTAGGAGCCAGAGCGATATGGTGGGCCTGAATAAATACACCTGGCACTACTGTATATTGGTGGAGAAAGGTTCAATGTACAATAGCTCTGACAAGCCGAATCGTGTATTGTCAGGCGTTTTCAAGTTACAGCCACCTCAAATTTTGGACTTTTTTATTGTACGAACCCTTTTCCGGATTTGTTGTTTATTGAAAAGCATGAGATTCTTATACATTTACAGTTAGTGCCAAGGTTTTTTATCGAGGCAATTTCTTGGAGCTGGCCAGTTAATTTAGTACGCTAAATGGAATGCACGAACACAGTTTCTAACCTGTTGGAAAATGTTTGTTATTGTTGTCAGTTGTTGGAAAAATACATGCCAAAGAATAATCAATATGAGTGCCAACGTTTTTTCCCCAATACAACCCCTCCCTCAACCCAGAAAATCTCCCCCAACAAAAATCAGTAATTCCGATATCAATAAATTTGATTTGATAAATTATGCAATTATTTAAATTCGGAAAACAGTTAAATATCAGAGTTATTGATTTTTTTGGGACAGGTTTTCGGAGTTGAGGGAGGAGTTATATTGGGAAACAAACATTGGTACTCATACTGGTTATTCTTTGACACCAAATTAAGGTATTTGACATGGTGCCGAAGTATTTTGTCGCAATGCAGCCGTTTTAGCTATTTTTGGCCAAATAATGGCCAATTACTCGAAAATGACCAGATAAAAAACCTTGGCATGTGTTTTTTCAACAGCTGGCAATAATAACAAACATTTTCCACCAGGTTAGGAACTGTGTTCGTGCATTCGATTTAGCCTACTAAATTAGCTGGCCAGCTCCAAGAAATTGCCTCCATAACAAACCTTGGCACTAGGTACAAATGTATAAGAATTACATGCTTTTCAATATACAACAACTCCGAAAAAAGGTTCGTGCAATAAAAAAGCCCAAAATTTCAGGTGGCTGTAGCTTGGAAACGCCTGACAATACACGATTCGGCCTGTGAGAGCTATTGTACGTTAAACATTTCTATACTAATATATAATAGTGCCAAGGTGTATTCATTCAGGCCCACCATATCGCTCTAGCTCTAGCTCTATTATACTTGACAAAGGAATGAGTAAATAGGATTTGTTGTAAGCTATATTTAATAAATTATTTGATGAAGAATAGGAAGAATACAAATCGCATCTGATTGGAAATGACTAATTCTTCGTTGCCTTCTCTACGGCCTCAACTGCAGCACAACCACTAATTTAAAACGGAAAGACTCAATGGAGTATCAACCTATACGGGTGCCTAGATTAATGAGAAGGGGGAACTGTCTATCTCTTCACTGATGGCTATAGGATCAAAATGGGAGCTGGGGAGTGTATTTACTCGCCAACTAATGAACCTATACCTAACAATACCTGAACTGCTAAATCAACGGTGAAGACATTGAAATCCTTATGGAGACAAGGGTGGCAACACCAGCAATGAGCAAGAACAAGGTCACCTTCAAACTAGTATTGGGAGGGAAACCAGAACACCCCAAGCCAAGAAGATCACCCTAACAACATTAAACTGCGTTGGGTGAAGGGACATGACATAACACGGAGCTATCATGAGGCACACGAGCTAGTTCGCGAGTAATTCGCCAAAGAAAATTGCTAGGAAGGATCATAATCATCGCACCAGTACGCAAATTCATTGATGTCATTCTCAAAGACAACACCCTGAAAGCGTTCAAACAACGATGGAATGATATTCCAAGTTGTAGACAGACCAAGGAAGCCATAAACGCTTGTTGTCCAAAAAAAGTCGAATATTACTTGAGAATGTCTCGGAAAAATTTGCGACTACTTACAGGAATAATCACAGGATACGTGCACACTAGCGTCTAGTGAATTACTTGCTGGGTGGGCATGTTAAGAAGAGGTCGAGGCGGCGGAGTATGTGCTGAACACCTGATGAACCTTCGCCTACATTAGAGAATCCATGTTGGGGGACCTCTGGCCCAGCATGGCTGGCATTAAGGAGTACCTTGCGAGTGGTGTGCGCTTGTTCGTCAATGGCGAGTTGTATCCTAGGGAAAAGGAACAATGGTCCAAATGAGGACTGAGTACTCCCAACTCAATCGACATACACTACAGGAGAGGTCAAGTATATTCTGTGAATATCAATGATATAATCTGAATATCTAGATGGTAGTTTTTTACTCTTATGATTCCAATTCTCATTAATTGTTCGTTAATTGTTACATAATATTCATTAACTCACTTTATGGGATTCATAAGTATGTTGTGTACATATGTAAGAATTATCTACAAGTAGTTCCTTAATTAATACTGCGACATTTATTTGAGTAGAAAGAATGGAATTTATGAAAAGACAAATGCAACTTTGTGAACGACGCTAGTGAAAATTTACTAGCATTCAACTTAATGCAGAGATGTCTGGTTGTACTGCTTTGAGGTTTTCTCCTTCTTTTACACACAACAATTCATTAAAATCAATAAAAATCCCCAAATATTACCACTCTTCAGATAATCAATCTAACGATCAATTAGATGTGGAACACGCCAGCCTGCATTGCACTTATTAAAATTTCATTTACATAAAAACGTAAAATATTTTATTTTCCTTAATTGGAGGTTATCTCGTGAACTTTTTCAATTCATCAACAATTAATCACTTTCAAATTTATAAAAAGATATAATGTTTTAATCTCTCTCATTGTACATTTTCAAAATAAACTGTACAATTCGGAATAATTGCGCCAATTTTCAGTCATTGTTACATTTTGGAATTATTTTTTGGGGTAACTCCACAAACACTAAAATCTTATTTACTCAACAAAAACGTATTTTGCGAGCCATTTTTGATCTGAAATTTCATCAGTCATGTAGGTGTGTTTTTAGGAAAAATCAGATTCTTACCTTAGCGGGTCTTTACATTTAAGAATGTCTACTATTTAATCTTGAAAATAAACATTATTTTGAAGAATTGGAGAAACAAAAAGTATATGACACTCGCACACTTGCATATAATTATCCCGTTCATAAATTGTCTTTAACAGAGAAGAATACCTTATATATGTCACTTAAACTTTATAATAGCCTGCCGAAAGTTTTACAGCTCTGTCAGGAAATAAAACAATTCAAAAAAGAAATTCATTTATTCCTTCTTGAGTTAGAACCATACAGTACTCAGGAATAACTAAATCGAGATTGCCAATAAAATAGTAATATTTTGTTCTTATCTAATTTATTTACCTGTGTGTTCCTTCAACTTCTGGTGTTATTTAATGTTTTGTTTATCCAATTGTATTTATTATTGTGTGTAATTTTAAATTATTCATTTAATATTTACTTTAACTCACTTTTATCCTTAATATAGGTCAAATGCATACTTCTTGTTTTTTGGTGACGTATTTCATTTTATTGTAATAATTTTTTTTTTGTGACAATCATATTGAAAATAGAAAGTATTCTTATTCTTATTCTTATTCTTGATATCAATTGTGTTTTATTCACACAGAACGATATATTTTGAAGAAATTGAAAACTCAATTTTATTTTTGTGTACCTTCAGGGACATGCAATTCCACCCTCCTCCAATTCCTTTCTGGATACTCATTTTTCTACACTAATGACATTGGAACCCTAATGCCAAAGCTGAATGCTAAATATAAATACTCTTCAGATATAAAAAACATGAAATCCGGGCTAATTCGTCTTGATGTTGAAAATCCTTTCTCGAGGTACATAAACTAATCAAATCTGTCGAAAGTATACCGCCATCCATTAGATGATCGTAAGAAGGAATAATTAGTATTTGTTTAGTCTGGCTAGAAATAATTAATTTGATATCCTCCGAGTGGATATGTATGAATAAAATGCGGAAGTTTATTGCACGATAAATATAATTTTTCATAGATTTTCATATTTAAAGGAATGGACAGACAACGGTCCGAATTTTAGCATGATGAATGTGCCACTAGAGGAGGGTTTTAAAATGCTATATATGACCTGTCACATTTCCTTATATTCTACAGTATGTGCATGCGAAACATGCTAGAATCTGATCCGTATCCTCAAACAAACTTTATATGTATTTTTTGTACCAAAAAACTGAATCCCACAGTTAAACTTGCTCATTTTTTACGTATACTGACGAGTGATAAATTCCTTCTACAAATGTTTCAAGTAAGTGACATATGAATCTAGGCCTTCCTCCTCTTCATGAACTGAGCAAGATTTTAACAGATTCAAAATTTTATTCATTTGCCAGTGCTTCATTTATCCAACAAATCATAATCATATTAAACTAGGACGTATTTTGTTTCCACATTCAAAAAAATAATGCGTCGACAATTATGTTCCTCCTAGCCTAACCTCATCATCGACACAATTGATCAATATAGTGATTCTCTTTAAATTCTTAGAAATACGGTGAATTGTGAATTGTGCTTAGTTAAACTAGACTCACCGGTTTGTCGTTCACCAAAATGAAGGATATGGTAGCTATAATAACTGGAAATGTACATTGTCGGTTGAAAAAATGATAAATAAATGTTACTGGGGAAGCACAAATCATGGTAAATCCTGAGACTCTCCAGTAACTTTTGAGATTTACCAAGTAGTAATGTTATCAAATAGTTGTTTACTTCTTACTTTTACCTGCAAAACGTAGAAAATGGCCAAATGTAAGGCTGAGAGAACCTGAAATTGGCATAGCTATAACTGCATTTTCATAGTTGAGGTAGATTTTTGTGAGTCATGTACCGGAGTTGAAGTACTGAAGTAACTTTACACCAAAAACAGCTTCACAACTTGCGAGGAACACATTATAAAAGTAAAAGAAGTTGTTGATACAGAAGTAAAAACTGTTTGTAAGTCATCTGGAGTACTGTGTGTTATCAAGCTCGCCATGTTGCAATAAATGAAATTCATTTCATAATAATTAATTGATGACCTGTTTAGTCTAACTATCTGAAATACTGTTTATATCATACATTACTTCATCAAGTTTAGAGCATTTGATCCTGAAGTAATTGAATTATATAAGTAACTTCTGTATAGCAAAATTACGTTACATTTACCTGAGCTTCATCGTATGTTTGGAGGCCGAACTTCAAACATGTGCACAGTACTCCAGGACAGTGGGCTTGAAGGCAATAAAATGGCCAACATGCTGGCCAGGCGATGGTCGCCTTTATCAAACTTTGAAGCCAGCTGAACAAAGAGCGATCTGACTTGTGGCGGGAATCACTACGAATGAGGAAGACCAAGCTTTTCATCAATGAGCCTGTGTCTAGGCTCTCAAAGAAACTCCTTTCCCTGAACAGAAAAAACATTAGAGAGATTACTGGAATCCGCACGGGTGTTTTAACAAACACCTTCATATCATGGGCATTGCTAATGACCCTATATGTAGAAAATGCAGAGAGGTGGACAAAACTGCCTCTCACTTCCTGTTGAAATGCCTTGCTTTGACATTTCACTGGGACCGATACTTTGGCGAAGCAAAACCCAGTGACGGGTAACCATATTTTGCACTCCTGAACTGTTTAGTAGAACCATCTTCGAGCTTATCACAGTTGAGCTCGGCGCTTTTATGGCCGCTTGACAGTTGGACATGTCCTCCTTTCTATTTTCTTTGGCCAGATCTATCAGTTTTATGGAATTTTGCTTGAAAGATACTGTTATATTTAAAAATAGGTTCCGAGTATATGGTTCTGGGCCCAAAGACTCCCACCCATTACCTTTTTGCTGTTCTGAATCCATTGATGTCTCAACAGGTTACTCATTTCCTTACAGGGTGCCCTTCCCCCTAACTCTACTCTCTTCTGTTTCCAAGTTGGGTTCTGAAGTTTCTATGATATTACGAATACCTTGTCGTGTCGTCCATTGGTACCATGAGTAATGGGTGTTCCATTTTCAGAGAGTGTTCATCCATGCACGGAAGTTATAAACTCTTGTTACATTATTTCACGTGTTATAAGAGCTGGATCTGTAGGAGACCGACTCATTGTGGGAAAACTCTATATAATACAAACTGATATAGTTCTAACTAGTTATAGTATTCATCCTTACCAAGAAAAATTGGTCAGCAATTTTTCCAACAAATACAACAAATACCTTTGAAAATTATGGATAGTTCGAATTTTGTTTAATCACCGTTCTCGTCTTTCCAGCAAACTTTTGGATTAAACGAACTCAAAAACGGATATTTCCCTCATGTCAATACACCACAAAACCAAACCGATAATGGTGCTATCCTGCAGTGAAATATGACGTTGCAAATTCAATGCAACCATAACAGGGAGAACAATTCTTGAAATGACATTGTGGAGAAGTAAATGAGAATAATAAATTTGATTTTAGGAAGGAAATTCTTGAGATCTGCGAATCAGTTGTTGATATACTGGGAAAAGGATGCTCGGAATTTGAGAAGAAACAATTTCTAGAAATTGCAAACATTCACTATTTCCAATGCTTGATGATCGCAGGTATGTGTATGTCAATCAATTATTCAAAATACTTGCCGAACGATAAATTGTCTATAATCAAAGTTGATAAGAAATAAATGTATAGCAAAGAATCAATCATGTGGTTGAATACTTTTGAAAATTTTCAGCATGCGCTTAATAGTAGAGAAGTTGCAATTTGTGGATTTAAAGTCGATAGGTACAACGAAATTGAAAAAACTGTCTATCAATACTAGGGGTAATTTTTTTTCATACTTTGACTACACGAGACGGATACCTTCATTGTTCGGAGAACATCGTGTGAGCCATGAAACAATGGACGATTTATATGAAAAAACAAGTACGAACAAGTAAACAAATTAGAAATGCTGGATATAACCTCATCGAAATTTGGCAATGAGCAATGAGTGAAAAATCTCATGATATCGTTCAGTCACTCAACCTAAGAGATGAATCCGATGCTAACATCTCCAATCAGATAAATTGCGAGTAATGCACGTCAGGAATAAAGAATTACCTTTTACTTGATACACACGGTATAATACATAGAACAATAACTTAGAAGTGAATAACATTCAAGATGGGTTGAAAACAAGCGAAAGATCATTGCGGTATTCAATTGAATGTTGAAGTTATCGAGAACATCGGAAGGTGTGTAGAGAACGAGGACGACGGCTAATCAGGGAGAAGCCGCGACGCTGGTCCTAGCTGTTTGCGCTCGGTCGACCTCGAAACCGCGAGCGATGCTTTCGGGGATTATGTAGCGGGTCGGAAAGAATTGTTAAGTCAGTATACTTTTTCACTCTCCACCGTTTCAAACTTGAAAGAAAGACATTACTATCATAAGACAATTTTATTGGGGTTGTCTACATAGACATTACGGTTGTGGTGGTATGCTTTTAAACGTCGCCGAATCCTAAATGAACGTGCTTTTTTGACTTGATGTAGCACCTCATTCCATCTTCTTTTTGTTTCGCAATTTATTCCGACAGATAAAATCATCTAACCCGCAATGTGTTCATTCTCCGGATGACATCTCGCAAAACACATATGAAATTATGGAAGCATCATCGTTTGAGCTGAATTTAAATATGGAAATCGTAAATGAGATTACCACCGCCAAAATTTGAATTTAATACGCATCTCACATCTACGTGTTCCTTCCTGTAACATGTTTCTTTTTGAAACCCATCTCTCAAGATTCTGGAGTAAATTGGATTCGAGGATCTCGGCGGCACATTGTCATATCAGGTATAAAATGTAAAACATTAGAGACAACTTTGCGCATGTATATTTTTGGTGCGTTTGATACATCCATTTACTTTTACTCCGACTTCAATAAGCCATGATACGTAGGAGGTTAAATTTTGTCGATCCACTGAGTGATGTGCTTATTACCAGCCAATGGTTCTATATTTTGCTCGAAATAAATACAATCCTAAGTCAGCTTTTAGTTCAAATATACAATCAATATTCGAGACAGGGAATCGAGTCGATGCAAAAAATAGACCCCATCAGTATAATATGTCATAGAATTTCACGATTGTTTTGCTTCATTTTGTTATACCTGCACCTTCTATGATTATGTATTATTGAATAATATTGAACCATCTTACCATTACCATTAAAAGTGGTATGAGCAGAAAGTAATTGTTATTTCATTCAATCTTGAACCATCTCTTTAATAATAGTCGGGAATACTCATCGCCCCGTGAGGTCACAGAGTAAGATCTACATAATAAGCAGATCCCCGTTTGATAAAAACGTGTTTTTTGCTGTTTTGTGTTTAATCGCCAAAGTTATTTCGTCTTGTTTAAAAAGTATCTTAAGTGGAAGCTTCCAAACAAACTATAAACAAGTGAACGTACGTGAATCCGAATCTCTGCTCTGGATTATATTCGAGTGAAGTTATTGTATGTGAGTGTGAAAGTTCATGTATATTTGTAGGTTTCCTCTGAATATTGAGAGTGAGTGATTTTCAAGGTTATGTTTCAATAAGCCTAGTTCCTGTTATTCTCCTGGATGTAATAATAACAAAACAATTGAACTAATACCTTGGGAACGTCGGATTGGAAACTGTCGACTTATAGTCAATGATATTTACTGTTTCATATAAACTTGATACGAAACCTAATCTATAGTAGTCTATAGCCTGTGCATCCTGAATGTGATTTTATATGCTAGTTATAGCTAATTAATAAGTTATAGTAGTATGTGTTCACTTTATCTATGTACTACTTAAACCGAGTTGATAAGTTTCAGAATTTTCTATACTTTGACTATACGAGAGGGGAACCTATTATGTTCGAAGAGCGGTGGGATGTTGGGAGAGGAGATGGGCATTTTACTTCTTCTGGAGGTTATAGGCATAGGGAAAGACCTCACTAGAGTTCCACAACTCCGCTGTTCGATAGAAAAATTAGGTCTGGTAGGAAGAAGTTCGGCAGGTTACGAGCTTGACAATGAAGGGATAACTACCTTGAGCTCGTCTAGTCCGCATTTTGGAATATCTTGTGGTGGAACAACAAACGATTCCTGACCGACCATGCAAATATCTATATAAAAGGGCGAGATTGCCCACCTTCCTACTATGTTCTAGAGAGGTCAATGAATTCATAAGTATGACATCATCAATCAGACGTATAGCTCTCTTCTGGATAGAAGCCGAGAACTTCAGCGTATGTTTGGGAGTCGCACTTCGAACATGAGAACAGTATTCCAGGACAGGTCGAATTGTAGGTTATGGGGAGCTGCTGGGATGTAAGGTAGCTCTTGGCACGGAATAGAAAACAAAGTTTTTGTGAAGAGGTTTCCGCAATGGACATGATCATCCGATGAATGGGTGCTGTTGGTGGTGATCCCAAGCATGATTATGGAAGACTTCATAGCAATAGTTGCAACTAACATCATTATATTAGGGATTGTGGGGTCCGCCTTCCTGGAGAAGAGGCAAGTTTTGAGTTTTGGTTGCTTTAATCTCTACTAGATTATCAGATTCCCATTTCAAAATCATTGCCACTGGCTTTATTTGATGGTATAGGGGCTCTAAATGAGAATGAAGCGCGAAGCTGTGGACGGAACTGGTTGTCATTTCCAGCAGACTGTTGATATGGAGCAGAAGCAAAGTTGGTGACAAGACAAATCCCTGTGTTTCTACAGCGTTGAAAGCCATTGTATCGGAGAATACTGCATCAACCACCACATGAAGTGATCCATCTGAGAGAAAACTGGTTAGTGAGCTACAAAGTTGAGGCGGCAAACCATATGACGGGAGTTTTCCGAGAAAGTGCCAGACTCGGTCAAATGCTTTGGAGATATCCAATACTACAACTAGAAATTCTCCATATTTTTCAATAGATTTCTGCTATACATGTGTTACGTAGGCAACTAGGTCTCCTGTAGATTTCTGCTGACGAAAGCCATATTGCCGGTCATTAACGATTTTGGAGCTCTCTAGGTATTGTATGACCTCGATGCTTTAGAGTTCCCAGATGATAGTACAATGGGTTTATAATTATGAGCAAGTGTCTTCTCTCCTTTTTTTGAAATTGGTTGGAGTCTAGCTGTCTTTCAGCTGGAAGGAAAGACACCAAGTTTGTATAAAAGGGTAAACCACCTGCATGAAACTGGTGTTAATGCAGGGGCACATTCCTTGAGAATGACAGGTGGTATTCCGTCTGGCCTCATAGAATTTTTGGTATTGAGATTAGGCAGAATGTGCCTAATTGCGCGCTGACCAGTGACAATTTCAGGCATATGGCTATCGATGGCAGCCATATTAGGAGGGTCCTTCCCTTGTGGATCCAAAGTGGAATGTGCTGCAAAAATTCCAGCAAAGAGGTTGGCTTTTTCTTGTGGTGTTGTAGCCAGAGTGCCATCATCTTTGGTTAGGCTAAGGAAATATATTCAGAACACAAATAAAATTTGCGTCGTATCTATATTATTTCTTTTCATTCCTATTACGATGGAAAGGTTTCCTAAATGTTTGATGGCGGGTTCGTGAAAAAGGGGCAAAGTACCTTCAGAAGTGTTGTGCACTACACTTCCATCCCATAATAATCCCACCAATCCGCATAATTTGGCGCAGGTGCCGAAAACGTTATCAATATTTGAACTTCAAGTTTCCGTATATTTAAAAATACCTGTGAATCATGAATCAGATAATTATTTCCAGAATACCCTCAAACGATGAATCAATGATTGAAACGCCAGAAATAAACATTGACAATTTATGCAATGACCGAATCCGCATAATTTGGCGCAGGTGCCGGAAGAATTAAAATTTCACTTTGCATCGAGCAATATTGACAGTTCAAAATTAATGAACAACTTTAGTTAGATAAGATTTATCTGCTCGTAGTGGTGATACTCATCTGCCATGATACCAATGTAGATTGCAGTTTGCATTTTTCAGGCTACTTTATCTTTTATAATTTTGTGAAAAGTTCAATTTAAATATAAACTGTTCAATCATGCGATGCATTTTTCATCGACAGGAAAGTCTCCAAACAATGTCCGTCATTAAATCTACTGCAATACAGGATGTCATTGAAAAAACTTCCTTCATTGTCTCCACGCGTTTGTTAGAATAGACTCCAATAGTGTGACGTCACAACCCTACCCATCACTGTCGTAGATTCAAATTAGTATATGAGACCTTCATCGAATTGATCTCTACTGTACATTGATTCGTACGTAACTCTAAGTACAAATTCATGACAGTGAGTGCTTGGAGTGTGACTACACCAATAAAGGAGATTATTCATTCGAGGTTATGAATTTCCTTGCTACTAGATCTTGACGTTTCAACGGATAACACAAATGATGATCATCACTGTCAACATAATAATGAAATACGCATAATTTGAAGAAAGTGCCAAAGAAATTGAACCACAGTTGTTCTTACTTTCGTTATTGTATAAAAACCCCTACAGAGCTTAATTTGGAATTTTAAATATTAGTAGTTATTTATTCCTGATTATTCACAAAAAATGTGTCAATCATTGAATCGCCAAAGACAATGACATTCAGAGTTAAACAATGACACTGGTGCAGTAACTTAGTCCGCATAATTTTGTGCAGGTGCCGGAAAAGTCGAACACAAATATTACTCCTGTTAGAAATTTGGCTTTGATGATTCCTCAAATGGAATAATTTTCAAAAGAAACCACTCCTCATGATGTTTTTAGAACTTCAATGATTATGAATTTCATTCTTCTTGGATCTTTCCAGCTCGGAATTGATGTTTCACCAGTATGACAGCCAGTGGTATGGAAAAATAGTGATTGTTGCCGATATCGTCAATTCGGGGAAAACTGCATCAGAATACATTCTTTTCAATGAAGAATTCGATTCCAGGGTTAGTTTCAAACTCAGACGATGATTAATCGTATTCGAGCGTGCAGAGACACTGGAATCTAGTCATCTCCTAATTTATGACCTCAATAAAAGCATGTTTTAGGAGATTAATATTCCCAAATTGGATAAAAACCCTACAGAGCTTAATTTGGAATTTTAAATATTAGTAGTTATTTATTCCTGATTATTCACAAAAAATGTTTCAATCATTGAATCGCCAAAGACAATGACATTCAGAGTTAAACAATGACACTGGAGCAGTAACTTAGTCCGCATAAACTGGTGCAGGTGCCGGAAAAGTCGAACGCAAATATTACTCCTGTTAGAAATTTGGCTTTGATGATTCCTCATATGGAATAATTTTCTAAAGAAACCACTCCGCATGATGTTTTTAGAACTTCAATGATTATGAATTTCATTCTTATTGGATCTTTCCAGCTCGGAATTGATGTTTCAGCAGTATGACAGCCAGTGATATGGAAAAATAGTGATTTTTGCCGATATCGTCAATTCGGGGAAAACTGCATCAGAATACATTCATTTCAATGAAGAATTCGATTCCAGGGTTAGTTTCAAACTCAGACGATGATTAATCGTATTCGAGCGTGCAGAGACACTGGAATCTAGTCATCTCCTAATTTATGACCTCAATAAAAGCATGTTTTAGGAGATTAATATTCCCAAATTGGATAAAAACCCTACAGAGCTTAATTTGGAATTTTAAATATTAGTAGTTATTTATTCCTGATTATTCACAAAAAATGTTTCAATCATTGAATCGCCAAAGACAATGACATTCAGAGTTAAACAATGACACTGGAGCAGTAACTTAGTCCGCATAAACTGGTGCAGGTGCCGGAAAAGTCGAACACAAATATTACTCCTGTTAGAAATTTGGCTTTGATGATTCCTCATATGGAATAATTTTCTAAAGAAACCACTCCGCATGATGTTTTTAGAACTTCAATGATTATGAATTTCATTCTTATTGGATCTTTCCAGCTCGGGATTGATGTTTCAGCAGTATGACAGCCAGTGATATGGAAAAATAGTGATTTTTGCCGATATCGTCAATTCGGGGAAAACTGCATCAGAATACATTCTTTTCAATGAAGAATTCGATTCCAGGGTTAGTTTCAAACTCAGACGATGATTAATCGTATTCGAGCGTGCAGAGACACTGGAATCTAGTCATCTCCTAATTTACGACCTCAATAAAAGCATGTTTTAGGAGATTAATATTCCTAAATTTGATATCGGTAGTGTCCTTAGATCCCATAGAATGAGTTGCCACAATTATTTCATCTTTTTGGAATTTTCGAATTTCCCAAATTTTATAAGGATTAATCGTATCAGAGCGTACCGAGATGCTGGATTCTAGTCATCTCCTAGTTTCTGACCTCAATAAAAGTATGTTCTAGGAGACTAATATTCCTAAATTTGATATCGGTAGTGTTATAAGATCCCATAGAATGAGTTCTAACAAAAATGGTTCCTGAATTTTCCCAAATACAAGGAGTCAATGATTGAAATGCCGGAATTAAGTAATGACACTGGAGTAGTAACTTAATCCGCATAATTGCATAATTTGGCGCAGGTGCCGGAAGAGTCGAAAACTAATATTACTCCTGTTAGAAATTTAGCTTTGATCATTCTATAATGAAATAATGTTCAAAAGAAAGCATTCCTCATGTTGTTTTTAGAATGACTTTAGTGATTATGAATTTCATTCTTATTGTGGATCTTTCGAGCTCAGAATTGATGTTTCAACAGTTTGAGAACCAGTGATTTTTACTACAGTCAACAAAGCGATCAAAATTGTATAATTTGATTATTTAATAATATAAAAACACAACGAGTAATCCAAAATCATGATCATGAATTTTATAGTTAACGGTTCCTGAATTTTCTCAAATCCAAGGAGTCAATGAATCGCCAGAGTTAACCAAAGATACTGGAACAGTAACTTAATCTCCATAATTTGGCGCAGGTGCTGGAAAAGTAGAACACAAACCTTACTCCTGTTAGAAATTCTAATACTTGAAATAATTTTCAAACGAAAGCATCCCTCATTTGGTTTTAGAATTAATGCAGTGATTATAAATTTCATTGTTGGCAGATCGTGTGAGCCCGGAAATGATGTTTCAATGGTTGGAAAGCAAGTGATAATCATCACAGTCAATGTGCTAGTCAAATTCGTATAATTAGACGCAGGTGCCAGAAGACGTAAACACGATATATGTGATGATTTGGATTTATGAACCTGATAGTTGGTGGTTCCTGAGTAGTTTCGAAGCAATCTATCATTGATTGAAGCAACAGTTAATCATCACAGTCAAGTTTCAACTGAATTCGCATAATTTTCTGTATGTTCCGGAGTAGTTAAAGAAGAATCGTCATCGTGTTTGAAATTTTACTTCGTATCGAACAATATTGACAGCTCTAAATTAATGGACTGTTTGAGAGGGATTCGTTCTAGCAACTGCTATCTTAATACTCATCTGCCTTTTAATATAAATCATAGTTTGCATTTTCCAGGTAATTTACTTGTTGCTAACTTTCTGGAAAGTTCAACTGAAACATAAGCTCTTTAATCACGTGGTGCATTTTAGCATCAAAAATAAATTTCTTGCACTTGTTAATTATAATTATAATTTGAATTGAAGTGCAAACAAACACACTATATTAAAGTTTCGAAAACTGTCGCGGCTTGAACATAAATAGAAACGTGTAGTCCTTAATTAATTAATTCGTCTGACGTGAATTACTGTCTACTGAAGTTGGAGATAAATTAACCGTTGCTGAAACAAAGAAATCTGAAGATAATTAGATTACGAATTAGTACAACAGCTATTAGCGACAAGGTTCGTATAAGAGTGCATCCGGAGGTGAATTCGCAGTGGCAAAGCCGCAACACTATTGTACAAGACAAGTCCCTGGGCGACGGCGACACATTGTTCCCACGAACAGCCATTTTATCACCACCCTCTTGAAGCCAATAAACCTGCCAAGCGGCTCGTTCATTTGATTCATTCTATATTCCAAGTCGGTCTGCAATTTACATGTTATCGATATTTTTATCCTCGTTATAAAATCGTTTTACAATCAGCCATTGGTTATTCTGCTGCTCATAATAATAACCCGGAACTCTTGTCGTTAATACCTATATTATCTGATATCCTTGCGCATGCCGCGCAGTATTTAACATAATGCGATTGTATACAAAATTATAGTGATCGTTAATGGTGGTACCCCGACAAATCAGAAATTCCGTAAAAGACAAGGAGTGGACGAGAGTAGATAATGTACATGTTTTTTGATCGAAAACTAAGCGGCGCAACAATTAGTACCTACATCGAGATATTACGAATTTATCCAAAACAGATCACGCATCGTGCCATTTTTACTCACTAGTGTGTGTGTATCACGTGATCGATTGATCACAGTTTTTTATTCAATATCTATTAGTATCTTATTGTCAGCGTTTCTTTAGCTCGGGTCTCGAAGAGAAAAAATGAAAAATGAATTAAATTAGGGTGAAAAAAGTGTATTTTTTGGGAGGTCGTTCATTAATAAAATTAAGTAAACTTGATTCTAAGCAGTTTTACGACCAAATTAACTATTGAGCTCTCGACCCGGGTTAATAACAGTACGATTTTGCATCGAGTGCCTCAGATTTTCACTTTGAATCATGATAACTGATTATTTCTGACAACTCGATTTTGCTGGAATGAATCAAGCCTTCCATACTGAAGATTATTTTTCGAAATTATCTTTGTATCCAAATAAAACTGTTCAAAACACTAGTTCTTACATTTTGTTATATAATGTAAATTAATTATAGAGAGGTCTATGGAAAGAGGTAGAGAGATGTACCGGACAATTAAACGATCACCGATAATACCGAACCACATATTACCGCTGATCCACTGTTGGAATTTACTGGAACGAATGGCGTGATGGTATCACTCCGTCCCGAACAAGACTGTTTCGAGAGTATCAATTGCCTTCATTAGTGAACAGAACAACTCGTGCGAATTCATCTCGCAGCAGACAAAGTTGCAACGAAAAAGTTAACTCGTAGAGGTAGGGCTGTTGTTTATGCAGAAACTGCCAGAGTTCATATGATTAACATGTATCTCATTAGCAATTATTCAGTTGTTAGTGGATAGGTTCTGTTCCACCTTTCAATCAATCTTGAGAGTTTACAGTACAGGTGTTTCGTTGCATCAGTTCACATAGAAATAATCATCCCTAGCTACGCACATCTGGTGAAATATATAATTTCCATTTTTACACCCCTTGGCCAACTATTCCAATATTCTCCTCCTAATCAACATACCTTCAGTCAGTTGCGAATTCTTAGACAAGGGAAGCCAAGTCCCCTCCACATGAATTGTCAGCAAATAGATAAATAAACCTCCAATCTGATGCTGTTCATTGTATTTTTTATTGAGAAAATCCCTGTAATAATCATATGTAGCTTATAGAGAGTGCGAAAATAGTGAAATTCAATATTTTTTACCATCTAATACGTAACATTTCATACAGAAGATCAGAAATGCGAACTTCATTTCCTTCATTGTTATTGTATGAGAGTAAAAAGTTTACAGAAGAGGCTAGACTCCAGAGTCTTTCGGGAAAGGTTCGAATCGGCTGGTATCGAACGCGCATCACATTGCATCTGTTCCTTCTTAGTATCAATTCGTAGTTCAGTGTTTTACCTTCCGTGTTTCTTTTGTACATGTCTGGAATGTCTCGCAATACTTGTGGTTTTGGAGACTGTGTACGTAATGCAGGCAGAAGAAATGGAGTATTGTGAAGATATCGTGAACTGGTTATAAGAATTTTTTTCAGCTCCATTAATCATGGAAACAAAATTAATCTACTCCTGAAGATAGCTACGGGCCGTTACTGTCTATCGTGATATCCTCGTAGAAGTTGAGTCGAGTATAACAGTAGTAAGACACTGAGTTTTTCCATGTGATGCTATTGTTTCATTACTATTTGGCCATACTGTATATAAGGATTAAATCTCGATTCTACTAGTAACAGTAATTTAGTAACAGAAATATACATGTATTTAGATAACTTTATTAGATTGGGTATAATTTTGTTTACACTATCAACTTTCTGGTTGCGAAACAACGATCATCAAAGATATATGTAAACTGTATTCAAAGCTAAGAATACAAAACTACGGAAACTACTTAACGGTCAAATTAGGGAAAGGGTTAATTACAACCGGTAATAACTAAGCTAATGCTGTTTCTAAAGAATGAAAGTACTTCTTGGCAGAAAATGAATATTGCTCGAGGAAGTGATTGGTGAAATAGTCAAAGCAAGATTTAATTCAAGAAGTTAGAATATAACGACTTTAATGTGGTGAGTTTGATTCTTTCAAATCTTGGATAACCACTCCTATTTGAGCAATATGTTTGTGGGTAGTGACTTTTATCCAATAAGAGAGACTTGGTCCAGTCCAGTGAGCTGGATACAGGAGAACTATTTTATTTTTTTTTGGCAGGTCCTCAATTTTATGACCTTATATAGACTTGAATTTAGGTATGAATTGGAATTTATCAAGTTAATATTCTAATTACATGTTTAATAAGAAACGACTGCTTCCTGCACGTCTTATGTTATGGTTATGTGAATAGATTGTAGCTTCAAAAGAAAAGACAGGGTGAAAAACTGTAGCAAGCGATCAACCTGCCGTTACAAATTATATCATAAGCATATGTTTCAACTACCAAGCACTTGTTTTCTTCAGAACCGTTTCTGTTAAATACGTAATTTATGATTTGAAGGAACCTCTTCGACTTTGTCGATATTTAACAAATTATAATGTCCCTCCATCGACAAGGATTCAGAGACTATACATTTCGTTTCCGTCCCACAGATACAAAGAACAAACTCTATTAATTTATGACGGGATGGTCGTACTGAGAAATAAACTCATATACTTGACTTGTCCGTAATAAAAGGCAACAAAGAATATCCTATTTCTATTTACGTTCAAGGGTGTTCTTAGAACCATCTAGAATTTTAGCAGTTAGTTTGATATCTAAATGAATTTTGATTGATAACTAATAAGGCAACTTTGCTACAATTCATCCTAAATTAGATAAATCACAATATTCTATTTTCTTATGTCATAATAATGTTTATTGAATATAAACATACAACATATGTGCTATTGTATTATATAGCATAACAAATGATGAGTCGACAAAGTTCCGACCGTGAGTGCATAGCATAATAATCCAGACAATGAGGCGGGAACCACAATAAAAAAATATACATGTAGTAAGCTAGAATTTCATAGATCATTCATGACTATCAAGACCGCGGGGGTCGACCTTTCTACCCCCCCAAAACGGGGTTTCAACCCCTCAGAGGAGCTTTCTTATAAAAACAATCCAAAAGTTTAGAAAATTGATGAATTAAGAGCCGAAAATGACCCCTAGTATGTTTTTTGAGTCGCTGATCACGATTCCGCAGTTAGCTTTCTCGGAAAACTCCCTCCAGATGGAAAATTTAGAAAATTTATGTCATACATAATTTATAATTTTGTTACAAAAATGACCTCTAGTAAGTTTTTTGGGTCGCTGATCACGATTCCGCTGTTATTTTTCCCAAAAAACTCTCCAGATGGAAAATTCGGGAAATTTAAGATTTTCCTGAGACGGTTATGAATAATAGAGTATAATTTTGTTACGAAAATGATCCCTAGTATGTTTTTTGGGTCGCTGATAACGATTCCGCTGTTATTTTTCCCAAAAAACTCGCTCCAGATGGAAAATTCGAGAAATTTAAGATTTTTTCGAGACGGTTATGAATAATAAATATAATTTTGTTACAAAAATAATCATTAGTATGTTTTTTGGGTCGCTGATCACGATTCCGCTGTTAGTTTTCTCGGAAAACTCCCTCCATATGGGGAATTTGGGATTTTCCATCTGGAGAGAGTTTTTTGGGAAAAATAACAGCGGAATCGTGATCAGCGACCCAAAAAACCTACTAAAGGTCATTTTTGCAACAAAATTATAAAATATATAATATATATAAATATTCCAAATTTCCCATCAGGAAGAAGTTTTCCGAGTAACTGCGGAATCGTAATCAGCGACCCAAAAAACATACCGGGGGTCATTTTCGGTTCTTAATTCATTAATTTTCTAAACTTGTGGATTGTTTTTACAAGAATGCTCCTCTGAGGGGTTGAAACCTCGTTTTGGGGAGGTAGAGAGGTCGACTCCCGCGGTCTTGATAGTCATGAATGATCTATGGGGTATTAGGAAGAAAATGCAGAAAAAAATTTGGAATTCTAGCTTACTATACTTTTTTATTCATTTTCCGGTTCGTTGCCTGGACTATAAGTGTTAACACCGGCACGTAGGTCAACCTTCGCCGAACTAATAGGAGAGGAGCAAGGCTTCTCCCTTGAGAATAGATATTTAAGTAAATTAGATGATAGTAACTAGTTAGTTCAATAGAAAGCAGTTAGTTCGTAGTAAGTCTAAGCTAGTATTAGAAAGTACCATGTAGTGAACATTAAGACCACACATCACATTTCGTATCTAGTGTTGTGCTTGCAGCCATCTGCCCCTATGTCTAATTTTCATATGAAACTTCTACCATAACTCAGCATCGAACCTGTTAACTGATAAGCATGTCGTTCCTTGCAAGCCAAAGAAGGAACTCTTGCTCAGATATTATAGGGCGACACTGTTTATAATTTATTGAATTTTGTTTAATCTCCTATTGAGAACAATCTGATATTACAAGTACTTCAACAAACCTCAGGTCAACTCTAAGTAATAAGTAATTCTTTGTTATCTAACTAAGATTAATTAGTATCTGAAATACTTTCATCCATCAAAAACAGCATGATAGCGGCTTTACTCATTTGACTCTGAATATGTTGTATTGTTTCATAATCTTAGCTTCAAATTCAGTTCGCATACGTCTTTTATAACGACTGCATTGCACCAAAAAAGTGCTTTAGATAAGTTATAATTCAAGTGGAAAAAGGGTGATAGTGTAAACTAAATTACATTCCACAATCACTCATTAGGTTATAATTGGATGCTTGATTATATTGCTTTCAAATGATTATTTTTTCCGATCGAAACTATTCTAGAGCAGCGATTTACTATTTATAGATAACTTTAAAGAAGAACCAAAGTTTGAATCAAGTTAGAATTTTTGGACGAATCTATCGCGTAAAGTATGCCCTGAATCCATTCATGTATTATGAAGTTCCGTGTTTTGTTAACAGTTTGATTCTTTCCCCGTTTCAGCGCTTACCTTGAAAGAAATGCAGATGAATCCTACACGCCTACATCTTAATCAGGGTGATTGAAACAAGACTAGATGACTTCGCGTGAAATGCGATTGAGTATGTCTGCAATTAGTAGACTCGTGGTAAATTCACATCGTGGAATATTCATAGAAATATTTATTCGTTCAAAGCGTCACGTTTTTTATTATAGCGAAAAGTTAGAAGAGAAAGCTTGTTACATTTGTTTTAAGTTGAGGTAAATCCTTTTATATTAGGTGTGTGCTGGCGCATCTGTCGGCGGATTTGGCGAATACATAATGCAAACAGAACCTAAGTCACACCAGCATAGAAGTGTGAACATCCTAACATTTCGGATTGTAGACTGCCGCCTCTTGCAGATCTCGGCTTGAATGCATAACAAATAACTAAGTGGATATGCTACAACCATGCCATCGTCGTATTGATGCGGCCTGCCACTCAGAACACAACCGGATGTCACATTTACATTGTTACTTTTAACGACATTCTGCCTAACCCCGGTAACAGTGTTCCCTACAATATAGCATCCTAGATCGACTGGGAATTATTAATTTTGTATATGTACCACAGCTGCTAGTTGCACTATATAACATTCAATAATTCGAATGCATAAACCACCGTCAGATAGACGATTCCCCTAGTGTTTAGCGTCTGGAAACGTAACATGCAAATCAGAAGAAAACCCTCCAATCAAGCTTCGTGAACATTTTAGTTGTGATTAAGCAATATTGAAGATAGGGTGACTGTTTCATTAAATTGCACTGAGTTTCCTTCATAATTTTTGATTTCACTTCTTAAACAGACTAAAAACAGAATCTTACCATGAACATCTATCATAACTATGATTGAAAACAAAATATTTCTTGACTATATCCAAAGGAAATAATCCTCCGTAGTTTATAAAAGACATATTATGGGTAAGCAGTTTACCGCCTAGCACTACGTTTTTCTTGTCGCGTCTTGGATGTCTTAGCTGTTCATTTTTATATATGTATATCTAACTGTAATTTTTTTTATTGTTCAGTACCTACAAATGCGTGGAAGAAGAGACACCCATGCGTGTGCTATGTCAGTGCACGGCATACGCGGTTGGTCGTCGGACATCCTTGAAGACGATAAAGCTACATCAGAGGAAATCAGAAGTATCAGTGGGGTTCTCTCTGGGAAGGAGAACCAACCTTACTCGGGGGCATGGGTCCCCCAGGCGTTTATGCAAAATTTCACCTCCTTTACGCAAAAAAAACTACAAATACATTTGGGTCAGGGCATTTTTGTTCTCGCCATGAATACCTAGAGAGCTCCAAAATTGTGAATGATCGGCAATATGGCTTCCGTCAGCAGAGATCAACAGGAGACCTGCTTGCCTACGTAACACATGTATAGGAGAAATCTATCGAAAAATATGAAGAATTTCTAGTTGTAGCATTGGGTATCTCCAAAGCATTTGACCGAGTCTCGCACCAAGGCCTTCTTGAGAAACTTCCCTCATATGGTTACTTTGTCGCTCATTATAGAGTTTTTTCTCAGATAGATCACTTCATGTGGTGGTTGACGGAGTATCCTCCGATACAATGATGATGTTCCACAGGGATCTACCTTGTCACCAACTTTGCTTCTGCTCCATATCAACGATCTGCTGGAAGTAAGTAACCACATGTCACGTCCACAGTTTTGCAGATGATGGTACACTTCATATCGCTTTCCCATCTAATGAAGTCAGAGGAGCGACACAGATACAAATTGACAGAATTAATGAAGATCTGGCAATGATTTTGAAATGGAGATCTGATAATCCAATAGAGTTTGATGTAATCAAAGCTCAAGCTTGCGTCTCCTCCAGGAGAGCGGATCCGGCAATCCCTAATATGATAATGTCGGGTTCAACTATTCCCATGAAGTTTTCAATATTCATGCTCGGGATTGCTACTAACAGCACCATCTCATAGGATAATCATGTGAGCTCTATTGTGAAAACCGCTTCACAAAAACTTTGTTTTCTCTTCCATGCCAAAAGCTACTTTACATCCCAGAGGATATTCTACGAAGCACAGATTCTGTCCTGGAGTAGTGTTGACATGTTTCGAGTTCGGCTCCCGAACATACGCTGAAGCTCTTGGATTCTATCCAGAAGAGAGCTTTCGTCTGATTGATGATGTCACACATACGAATTCATTCACCTTTTCAGAACATCGTAGAAAGGTGCTCTTCCTTTTCAATAGATATTTCCATGGTCGGTTTACATCAGAAATCTCGTATATTAATCCACCACGAGAGATTTCAGATAGGCGCACTAGACGAGCTCAAGCTAATCACTCCTTCATTGTTAAGCTCGAGACCTGCCGAACTTGTCTCTACTAGACTTCATTTTTTTATCGAATTTTCGTCGAAGGGTCTTAATACGCTCATTATTAATTTCTAAAACTTCTCACATGAATAGACAACAGCTTTCATTCTGCATGCATTGCTAACTAACGCTTTAATCAATGTATCTTCTTCGATAGATTGGTTGTGCTGTAGAAAAATGTTCTCCATTACTACGTCAACATTCCTCATTGTGACACTTCCTCCTTACACTTGGTTTGTCCATTGGCCTTTGTACATCGCCACATTTTGCGATATGATCAAGCCGGAACTTGTTATTCAACACAACTAGCAACTGACTGTTTTTACACTGTGTACATCTCATTTTATTAATAAACTGCGGCATAATTTAAACTCAATTTTATCAGGAAACAAAAAATTCTGATTCCATCCATAATAAAAGCAGTTACCTATAATGCTAATTACCTTGCCCACTCTTCTATCTATCTTTGTCTCCCAATTCGGACGTGACCTTTTGAAATTTTACCTGCCGTCGAGCAACTCGACGCTGGCAGTTTTAGTTGTTACGAACTGGAACTGCTTAAAACTCATTTCCATCATGGGGAGTCCTTCAGAACAAGGGACGGTACATTGGTACATTGTAAATAATTCGAATTTAATTTTCTCGTACGATTACTCAGGCAACGTAACTGTAAAACTTCCAAGCTGAAATGCAATATTATTTCAATTAAAGATGTTTCTAGGGCAAGCCGGACTTCCGGGATTGAGTTCACTGCCCGCCTAATAATGATCCCTTCTTGGTACCATGTTGCTACTTCCAAAGAAGACTGCTACAAAACTGATGAAATAGGAAAACAGTTCAGTTTGTCTTAGGATGTGAAAAGTGGCGACCGCTCCATTTTCCGGCAGCCGAATCGCGACTCGCGGTAGGGTGGCTTATTATGTCAAGAGCCTAAGAATTAACAAAATACTCAAAGGAATAAGACGGGCTAAACATGATTAAGAATGCATCAGTTCTCTAATTAGTCGTCGATTAGGTCCCGTTCTTGCACCACCCATCTTTGACACTTCCACTAATGATTGTTTACGATCGATTAACTGCTAAAAGATCAAATATCACAACATAACATCCCTTGTTTCACCCCATCGATTTCACCAGTTGTACACCCAAAAAAAAACTCGAAACATCCCTTCTGATGCCGCATTAACGTAAACAATTTCTGTTCGGTTACAAACACACGGATCAAATGTGCACTATGAAAAAATTGCCTTAATTGGTGAATGTAATGAAATTTCGTGGATGAATATAGAATCCTAGATACCATAAGCTTCCAAATTTGTTATTTCTTACGACTAGAACTGAAATCACACTCTTTGTAGGTCCTCAATTCAAGCACTTCATATGTGTGCAAACAATTTTGTTAACAAATTTAGAATGCAATAATAGATTAGCAATCGATAGTCATTTATAACTGAAAACTATCTAACCAACAGAAGATAGTTATTAGTTCCCACTTCCCACCATTGCGAAAAAGTAACTGCTCCCGAATAGAATTGTAGAAACAGTGAAAAAATCGGCAATTCTAATCATGTGAAAGTTCCCCAAGATTATTTGAGTTTTAAATGAGATGAACTATATGTAGAAGATTCATAAAAATTTATGAGCTTCAATTACTAGAAATTATATTGTGAAGGTTCTTGAATGGTGGAACTTTTCGCAACAGACGTATTCAATTTTGCATCATTTCATCTTTTCATCGCAAATATTCTCAAAGTATAAATGTTACCGAATAATGGTTGGAATTAAGAAGCATCGCGATAGCATTGGAAGCGTCGAATTGAAAGGGATCGGTTTATTAATTAATTTGCGATTAAGCGACTATAAACGTACAGTAAATTGGATGTTTAGCTCTTGAGTCAAATCATTTTATTTGTGGCGGTTAGAAAATTCATGCAGGTAGGTTTCTTAACATCACTCGAGATTATTTCGGCGTTAGATATTCCTAGACAGAAAATATCGTCTAGGTCGACTATTCTCAATATTTTTCCAAGATCCATTTAATCAAATTCATACTATAAGGGTTGTAAACATTTTTAACTTTGGTATATCATTTCAGTTGTGGATTGAAATTAAGAACCAAGTGTAAATGTTCATTCCCGAGCATTATTTGGAATAATATTGAAGTTGGATATAGTGGATAGGAATCAGAAAGTTTCACGAAAGCCATCATCATTTGAAGTGTGAAATTAAAAAAGTATCAACATATAGGCGAAATTGTATTTGCGGTGGATGATAAAAAGGATGTATAGAATTCCCCACGTTACCATCTATTTCAATTATACTTTGATAATTAAACGTCAACCAAGTAAGCCGGACAAGAGTTATGATCGACTGGCATTTTATCGAGTCATTAGCGACATGTATGGTTATTGCGCAGTAATGGTGGTTAACCGCTTGCTGCGATCCTTGTTATTATCATAGCAATGTACTTTCTGAATAACCTCTGTTGTATGAGAGCAGGAAACCTCTAATTTGTGGTTTCATAATATTATTATCCACCTTTATACCATGCCATGCTATTACAACTACCTAGATCCCAAAGTTGTAAGCAGGTTGAGTTCAAGAGGACCGGTGTATTGAGATTTGATAAGTGCGATGAAGATTCAACAATGATCTGGATAAGAAGGGTGTGATTTGAAGATTTATAACGCGCCTCCTATGACTCAGTATCTTATCTAGCGATAACTAAACTATGCATTCGATTCCAATGATTCATTTCATTCGAAGCGTTTGTGGTAAGCATAAATAATCTTTAGATAATGATACCAGAACTAGAAGAAAATATGAAAGCTGTGATCAAATGATTACGTGACTTCCCTCACTTTTGTTAACGAAATAGTTTTCGGACACTCCTGCTAGTCAAATATAAATAATTGTAGGAACAGTATATATATTGGAAATAATTTACAAACCTATAATGGAATACGTTATATTATGTTCTCTGTTACATTGAAATTTTATACAAATGGTCTGTATTTCACAACTCTATATCGTATACTGACACGTGCTGTCAGGTTGATTTTCGAAAGTATTCACACTATAATATAACCTGTTTTATACTGACACTTGCTGTCAAGTGAACTATCAAAATTTGTCACAGAGTTATCGCATAAAATAGATTGTGACATTTTTTTTGGGCCGATTACAATATACACTACGTGTACTGAGAGAGATGACAGTATGGAAATATATGTCGTTGCATTTTGAAAATAGCTGGCAAATTAACTACAATCAAGTATGATTTCAAAGGAAGTTGCGCGTTCCACCTTTATTTCAACTGCTTTCAACTCTCAGTTATCATGATAGGGGAAACATGCAAATCGTCGTTGGTGATTTTATTGAAGTTTTACCATGCTCTGCTCACAGAATAATCTGCAGGATGTCATATGTTTTTGCAGATTTGGAGCATCGCTATATAATTCCTCGCGAGATACTCTCCAAAGCTGGAACTGAAGGGCAGTGTTATATGGTCATTCACATTGTAACATGGAAAAGATAAATTTATACTTCTAATATGATGAAACAAGTATTACCTGATTTTCATTGCAATTTTCAAGAAAATTATTTTTGAAAACAAAATTGTGAAGCAATATTCACATTCTTACATATTATTTGGAGAATACAAATGATATAATGATTATTTGAAGCTGAGATATAATCTTCAGAAAAATGTGAAGCTTGCTTTGCAGAATTGTGCTTTCGATCATCACCTGGAAGGACAGAATCAAATTTTAGCTATATGCGATATGTATCCAGACCATGATATAAATAATCATCATGTGTAAAGTTATAAGTACAAAAATGGTTAGCAGTAGTTGACAGTTTCATTATTTACACCACACTCCACATAGTGATCACTGACTGCATCATCACTTTTTGGTCACTAGAATCTCAAAATGATAATTTTGGAATTTTTGCTGGTTAAATATATGTGTGTGATATATATTTATAACCAGAAAAACACGGTTGATATTATGGTTCAAGAAAACAGCTTTCGGACATTCCTGCGGGTAAAATGTAAATTATTGTAGGAACAGTGAAGATATTAAAAATGATTTGGAAACCGCTAATGAAAGACGTTAAATTATACTCTATGTTACACTGAAATTTTATCCAGATGTGTTTCAAAACTCTATGTTTCATACTGACACAGCTGATAGTATAATATAACCTTTTCTACTGATAATTTATTAAGTAATAATTATTATTACCTAATAAATCGTGACATCTGGTTCGAAAGTAAATACTTGAACTCGTCTCGCTTGTTAGTCGTTCATAGACTATGATGAAATGTGTTCGTATTTTTTGATTTTTGATTTCTACTAAATAGTGAATTCTTGATACACCTATCATACTCATAACATTGTTGTGTTACAATTTCGATTTCGTGTTTCTGTTCGTTTCGGCGACGTTCGCATTTTAAACGAAATTGGTGCGATAAGGACGCTTTGTGTTGATACAATTAGTTCTAAGTAATCAGGTTATTGAAATAATAAGTCATCTGATGATGGTCGTGAGACCGAAACGTACGTAAAGACTAAAATATAAAACGTAAGTGTTAATGTGACCTATTTCCCGAGAATTTATATATAGTTCTTTACTTGTTCAGTGTTTACACACGAAATAACTAATGTTCACTTGGGCCTCATATAACTTATTCTTGAGAGATTTCTGTTTCACTCTCTCCAAAGTTGTTGAATACCCAGAGAAATCAGTTGCTGTGCATTCCGAACTGAGTGCTTGTTCAAAACTTCATTTTGCATGGCATCTAACAAATTTTTGTTCCCCTCGCTCAGTAGCTTCTGAGCAATTGTTAGTTGAAACTTGTTTTTCCAAAATTTCTTGATTTGTTTGTTCTAATTCTTTATGTTTCCTTTTATATTCTGTTCAGAGATCTTGGTTTCGCTTTAATGTTTTCCTATTTTTCTCTTGGGTTTTTTGCGGCTTAGAGGTTATATGTTTTAAACCATCCTCAATAATTTACCATTTATTGGAAAACGTCCTATATCATTAGGTTATTCAATAGTATCCTTTATTATCCTTAGGGTAACTATTGTTAGTCCGTATTATAGATTGCTTTCATTCAAAATAAATTTTCTCGAGCTGAAACATTACCATGGCTAATCACTAGAATTATTTCAGCCAAAGAACGGAATTGATCTATTCAAATTCATATACATCTTTTATATTAGCCACTTCATTCAAATGCTGATCCAAGTCTGATTTGGAACCCAAACTTCCTCAATATAAACTATTATGCCTGTTCTGTGTGAATATCATGCATTTTCATGACTAAGAAAAACGAATAAATGTTGAATACAGAATCAGAGTATACTTAAGAATTCTGGGGCAGGAAATTTGAATTAGTTCACTCTGAAATTAGGTACCCCAAAATTTGGAGCATCGTTGCCAGTACCTGCTCTTGTTTTACTCAGTTTTCCTACAAATCAGTCTCCCCTCTGAATGACTTTCCATTGATAGTTTAGGACTATTTTCAGTTTTAAGGCAATTTTAGGACATGTTAGGACATTTAGTACAGGCCTGTTTGAAGGTGACATGCCCTTACACATATTGAGGATTTCTAGACCCCTCAAGTGAGACAATAGGTACTAATGAAAATCGTTTCAGACCACACGCCAGTTTGTACGCGGAGCAGTCCTCTGTCGATTCGAACGGAAGGACGGACAGCATGAAGTATGTAAAGTAATGTGTAAATGGGGCACCTGTAGCAGAAACCAGTAGTCCCATTCTGGAAAATCGTAGATGCCGGCGATCAGTGCTTCTACCCTGCTACCGGTCGCTGAATTTGCGGTAAATACAAGTAGGTCGGTCCATTGAAACGTTACGTGTTTACAATTCGGAGAGTTGTATTTAGAGGTTTCCCGCTCTGTAAACAAACCGAAAGCCGTGTATTTTCTGAGAACAAGCTACTGAGGGGTTTTATCCGACGTACCGTACCAATAAGGTGTATAATTTTGCATTTGATTTGCATGACAGATGATATGGATAACAACATTTTGCAGCTGTATAAAGTTACATCATGTTTCGAAATGCCATTAACTTTCTATGCATATGGAATGAAGAATGGGTAAGGTCCATATTATACATGTACTGTCTAGCAGTTTCCGATGTGCCTGTCACAAATCCTGCGTTGAAATACATTCCTGATTTAGAATACTGTCCATGTCCAAAATGACATATCAATTAGATGCAATTTCATGAAGAAACTAACCAGTGTTTGATGGAGCTTCGTATTCACATCGATTCCTCCCATATTACGTTCACAGGAATGATTCAACTTGACATAGTAGAAACTGATACATACATAATGAGAAGTTATTTCACAATTCTGGGATAAAATTGAGGTAACATTGGGTTTCGCTTTCATTTATAAAGATGAAAACTCATACCGTATAGAATTGAAAATGTAACTCTATATTAAATTGGATGGTTGAACGCAACTGCCGCTAGCTCTCCATACATAAGGTACAGAAATTCTCGACCATTATGTATTACAGCCAAAAAACATATAAAGTTGAATGTATAATAAATTATTAGCTAAGTAAAAATTAACGTGAAAATTAATGGAGATCTTCAATTGCCTATTTTTTGAATTATAGGAATGATTATACACAGAGCTATATAGGGTACACGATGAATTGAAATGAAAATAGAAAAAAATAGATGAAAAAAAAGAGGATTAAAGTATAATGCAATCTAACGCAATTCTTCAATTTTTACTTCCCTAACTGTAGGTAGTATATAATGTAAGGAAATTATTGTAATAGGCCCAAAATATTCTTTTCAGATTTTTGCAAATATTGTAACGAAGCTCAAAAGTCTTGAATAATTATTCAATGGAAACACGGTTATTGGTCATAAATTTCAGAAGATTTCGTTTATATTAGTATAGCCGAAACGCGTGATATAATAGAATTCATGATTCCTAATAGGTATATTATTCTATAGGAATATAGATAATACCGGGTGTAGGCACCCGTGTAGTATAAGGATCAGATTTGCATTCATTCCAATTCATAAACCGCGTATGTTTGATTTTATTTAAAACAGTGCATATTTCGTGTCACCATAAGATAACGAAACAACTGTCGCGAGTATAAAGACCACAGCACAGAATTTTGGAATTGGTGGAGAATCATTCGCGCAAAATAAGTGCTGGTGGTGGTGACTTAACCAGCACCTCGAAGCGTATTAAAGACGGCTCGTAAAAAGTCAAAAAGAACTTGAATTCCGTTATTCGAATCAAAATCAGCAAGCAAGAGTGAATCTGTTAAAACACCGAAAACTCATAATTAGGCGAGATCTACCACTGTATTATTTATTTATTTATTACAACGCCCAACGATAACGTCATTTTACATTTTTAATTCATATGAATTACAACTAAAAACAGAATACATCAATAGAGCTGTAAATATAATTATACTACTATATGCTCACATTTCAAAGGTAACCAGCTTATAAAAGTAAGATTTGATTTGAGAGATGCTAGTAGCAAATATATCTATCTGATCACATATGCTGTTGCAAGGTTTACTCAAGTGATACATCGGAGACATTGGTTCTAGGAGTAGTTTGATAAAAACGAGATAATAACCTAGGCATATTGAAATTTAGTTCGGAAAGAAGGTGAAAATCATTAAGTTGGCTAGAAATTAATTTGAAAATGAAGGGTGCAGATTGACAATCTCTACGGCTACTTAGGCTAATAACCGAATGTCTTTGAAGTAACTGATCATGGGCTATATACTTCTAGAATCTTCTCTGCACCGACTCAGCACTGCCAATTCGATTCATATAAGATGGAAACCAAACCACTGGGGCGTACTTCAACTTGGATCTGACATAACAATAATAAAAAACGAGCTATATTATACATTATCCTTTTGAAATAATTGTATAGCGAAAACCGTTCTGTCCTTTAGTTGTGTGGGCACGCACCTGAAGACAATAATTAAATTAAATTGTCATATAGTTCGAAATACATTTCTTCTAACTCTATCTAGCTCGCATACTGAGAATAATTATTCGAATTATATTAAATAATTGCGTGGTGTTAGTGAATGAATGAATTGCGAAATTCTGTATCATAATCTTCATGTGCAAACTGTTTAGCTCCCCGGAAGTAGGTGAAAGTATTTTTGATGAACTAGTCACGGTTTGTGCAAACTGTGTAGTTCCCCGGAAGTAGGAAGTGTGGCTGGCCGACGTATGGAAGGGCCTGTATGTAGTGCGTATAAAACTGACATCATATAGTAGAAGAGTATTCAAGCACAGAGCGCAATAGAGAGCGATATGATAGTTTTATTGTACCGATTTAAAAGTCTTTCGAGTAGCTGATTAAGAAACCTACCACCCAATAGCATTATTGGCAATGATATCAATAAGTTTAAAAAATGTCAAATTAGAATCAAAAATGACACCAATGACAGTTAATCTTGTATTACCAATATAATATTCGTGCTTTTCACTACGAAACATTTGCTAACATTCAAATTCATGTCATTTATTTTGCAACATTTATAAATGTTATTGATATCTATTTGTATTGTTTTGCATCATCTACGGATCTTATAATCTTATAATTTTTCAAGTCATCTTCATATAGAAGAGTTGACGAAAAATGTAAATGTTTCATTAGTCATTACCTATGTCATTAATGAATAAATTGAAGAATAGTGGACCTAAATGAGAGCCCCATGGCAGCCCATAGTGCACATGAACAGGAACAGATAAGACATATTGATAACGGTAGCTTCACTTTGTTATTCAATATCTAATACTATAAATCAATAAAACATATCCTTGTATTTTTTTATTGAAAACGTAGGTATTTAACATTAACGTCCATAACGTACACTTCAGTAAAATGTTTATTGCGTCTTACAGATTTTTTTGAAATTAAAAAAATTTATCTCTGGTTCAGAAGGTCGTAAGAGAAATTTTTTTTGGTAATTCGTAAAGAAATGTCAGGAATCGATATCCGTTAAAGACATTTCCCTAAAATGAATATTGTAAAACTTATCTGAAAGAAACATGTACAAAAAAGATGCAATTTTTTCAAAGTCTTCTTAAATAACATTATGTCACAACTCTTCAAGAAGAAAATAAGCCCAAAATCGTTAATCTAGGACTATCCGCTGAGAAGATCCTACCAATTTATGAGGGCCTTAAAAAAAAACGATATATTCAGAAAAAATATTGGTAAATCAAATTTAAAAAAAAATTGCTGTTTGAGCTTGCCATGGGCTATACGTACAGGAGATAACAAGTATGGAAACGTAATAGTTACCGACTTTTTCATTTAACTTTTTTCGATCCGAGCTATAGTTTTTTATTTATTTAAGAAAAACCGCTTTTTGCTATTTTGCCAATTTCTTAGGTTATGTTCGTCATTTCGGATCGAGTTGCATGAAAGAGAAACTCGCCTTTAAATTTAATTTCCTATACGCTTATATTTTTTTCCAAATATTAATTTCTGCACGCACTTCTGTCTATTGCTTGGACTATGAGCGAGGTACACCAGCCCCAAATTCATTTTATGGTAATTTTTTCTAGCTCTGTTTATTATTTTGTTGGATTTCGTCATAACTCTATGACCTACGACTCTCTTCTAGAGTTAAAATACATGCGATGATTCTTTGAGAGAGTTATACCAACCCCCATTAATTTTATGGTATGATTTTCCAGCTCTGTTTATAACTTTTCAATGTATTTTTCCAAGCTGCGGTAATTCACGTTGGAATGAAATAAATAAAATATTCTCATGTGTTTTGGTTACTTTTACATTATTATTTCATTATAATCTCGTAAATAACATGACTTTCACACGAGAGAAAACGGTAGAATATATATTCATTCAGTGGATGAATAAAGAGTAAGAGAATTTCGTGTGGGGAACACCAGTTGATCCATTCATGCAAATATTTTGGTTGTTGCTACGCAACAGTGGAATACGAGTTATTTTAAGTGTATAATAATCAACGACCTTTCAATTTTGCAAGATAATTTGTGAAGAGTTTGAGGTTTCATGTTTCCATTCGAGTGATAAAATGATCAATTCACAACGACTGAAATGAATTCGATAATGTTAAAACCAATTTATTCAGGAATTACCCTTCATTGCACATTATTGATATTGTATTCGAACCGACTTTTCCTGGAGACGTGAATTGTGAAATTGTTGAATTGTCACAGATTGGCAAGTGCACAGGTACAAGTATCCAATGACAGAACAAATATTTACAAAGCATAGTTTATTCGTAGTCACGTTCACAGTTTTGCTTGGCTTCATCTTATGCGCACAGAATGTTGACAAAATATAGCAAAGCTTTGTGTACCTTGCACCGCTGAGATTCTACTTGAAATGAGTTAACGTTAGCTTCAGATAGTAAAAAACGTCTAGTCTGGATCAAAGGAATTCATGATTATGTGGTGAAAACCATTTATCTTGCAAGAGTTCACTACTGTTGCATGCCATCTCACGATTTCCTGATCAACATATTCAACAAACTCTCCAATAAACAGAATGTGTTATAACATGGGCGGGGCATTATTTCAAGATATCTTCGTCACAGATGTTCGACAGATGTGAATATACAGTCAGAAAACTGATGGCATGCACCCTCTCTTGATCATAATAAAGAGCAGCATTTATGGAAAATTTTAGGCTACACCATTTTCTCAAATCGTTTTCTCTGGATGATCAAACCAATAATCAAATAAATTCTCTGTAGTTCAGGTATTCTTGAGTGGCTGATCAAATGAGTATATTGTTTTATAACTGCGGTCAGGATTAATTTCAGCTGAAACTAAAACTTCAACTGTATATGGGGGAGGCGATTATGGACAGTTAAAACACTTTTTGAAAAACTGAATATATTTTCGTTTGTAATCGATATAGAAACATAGAAGTGATGTCTAAAAAGAGAATGACTATATAGTTAGGAAGAATAAATTCCATATTTTTCTAGATAAAAAATGCTACGTTTTCAGTCAATAATAAGCGGTATTTGCAATTTAGCAAAGTCAGACTGCCAGTCATAAAAGGAGAACATTTTTACGAAAATTCCAAAATGTATACATTTCCTGTAGAGTCACCAATCTGAAGTTTCAGGGAATTCTTGAATATTTCATCAAAGCCATCCATTTTGGTTGATCACTTTACTCATGCACATTTCACCCACTTATACTGTGAGATTTTACTTCAACACCAGATGAAGACTAATTCCTTGTTCTTTATTTACCATTATCGTCCAAAATATGCAGTCGAAATTTTTTTAAATTTAATATTCGCATCCTAAGATGTTACTTCAACTCACAGTAGTTATATTGTCACGAATCCGGTTTTCAATGAATTCAGTAATCACCAATCTATATTTTTCTTCATTATGGTAAATCATTTTACTCCTATTATAATCTTTCAGATATTTTATTTCAATTTATTTTCTGATTTCTTGAATAGTACCGTTTCAGTTCAAGCCTCATGCTCTGAAGATGCCACCTGTAATGGTAGGCGAAACGTCGGCATCAAGTCGTGCTATTGTGACACGGAATTCATAAGGAAGCCAAGAATTTCTCTGTCAGTCGGTGTTAATTTCAGTCTCATACTCTTATATTGCAAATAATGAATAATACTGTCATGGATTATTCTCATTATTCTGCCGGACAAGCAGACATTACCGTGTGAATTCTAAATTGCAAGATTTCATCGATAAAGGTTATATAAGCGATCGACTGGAGAAAAGTAGGGATTCGAACTTCAATTTCGTGTGTCACATCGCTCTCAATATTGTAAGTAATGTTTTTCATTCACATTCAATGGACAATTATTTGAACTGATTTCCAAATCATCGACCATCATGTTCTACAAATTAATTGAACAGATTTTCAAATTATTTATTATTATGTTTTATTAATTAATTGAACTAATTTCCAAATCATTTATCATAATTATATACTTCATTTGTTATTTTTTGAAAATTTTAATTTTACCAATGCTGTTTCTCTCAAATCATATTTAACTCATCTGACAAGAATATGCCAGGCCTCTCATCCCTAAGCCAATCTTCATTTGAAATCATTCAGCTCTACCAAAATATTGGGATGTGCCCACTATAATTACGGAATCGGATATGGCACGCAATTTACTAATACGAAAAACCGATTTTTGTTAATATTCTATTAATGATTTATCAATTAAATTCGTAAACGCAACACAATAATGGACCAGCAAAGGATGTTTATTTGTTCATTACTAATCTAAATGGGATTGGTGTCAAAGTTGTTTGAACTTTTTCTTCACAATACAAACAGGTATTATTATTAGAGAAAAACGTGATTCCTTATTAATATATTTATAATTAGTTCATGCATAGAATGGAATTACATATATCAGATGCACTTCTACAGGAACATATTTCGACAAGATTCCAATTATTCTAACAGCTAGAATATTCGTTCGAGGTGTCATTATTGCCTTACAATTCCAGACACTAATTGTTATTGGCTTTGACTAAAGTAGAAATACCGTTATGGAGCTGAATGATTTTATTGGAAAATAATTAATCTGAAATAAATTGATTACAATTCGATGAAAAGGGCTCTTTGTGTATCGTGACAATATGGAATAACAACAGTTTTTAACACACCCTCAAGTCACTTGTACTTCCGTGCTACTCACACTATATTAGAGAACTCAAATGTATGTTGATAAATGTCTTACCGCACTACCAAATTCAGCAAAAAATCAATGGAGTTTGATCGAAGAATATACATATCAGTCTGTCTGCACACTTCAAATGCAGCTTCATGTATTCAGATTTCATTAAGTGAAAATTTTAGGCTTCCGGATGGATTCCGCGTCACAATAGCATGACTTAACGTAGACGTTTCGCCAACCCTTACAGGTGGCATCTCCAGGGCAGACTTGAGGCTTGAACTGAAACTGATTGTTCTGGTGTCTGTAGCGTTATTTATTGTGGGAGAAAACTTTCACGCTACAAAGTTCACTTCCTTTATTCAATGTTCCCATTCTAGACACCCTTTCCATAATTTCTCAACTGTTATCTGCCAAAAACATTTCAATGGATTTACTACCGTTAGTTAATTTTTGTCTATCTTGGACATATTTTCTGTACGATGGCAAGTTTCACGAGCAGTCCTCGGGAGCTGCCATGGGTTTCCCACTTTCTCCGGTCATAGTTAATATCTCCATGAAAACTTTTGAGCAAGATGCTATTGACTTATCTCTTCAGAAGCCGAAATGTTGGTTTATAAATGTCGACGACCCTTTTGTGAGTTGGCAATATGATTCCGAAAATCTTGTTCCCTTCATCAATCATTTAAATTCACTACATCCCAATATCCTTTTCATCATGAAAGTTGAATCGAAAAGTTTATTCCCGTTCCTAGATGTATTAGTTAGTCGAGAAAATGACGGTACTTTAGGACATATAGCCGTTCCCATCATGACCCTGCCTAAAATCAATCTGTCATAAGCTCCTTGGTCCATAGAGCTGTCAAGTTATCCCAACCACAATTCTTAAAATCAGTATTATAGTACCTTCCATCAATTATAACAATCAAAAGCCATGAAGAAATACACTTCGCCTAAAATTTCAAATCAACCTGAGCCCCCCCCCCCTCCTTATCCACTGCCTATCTTTTCATATATTGAAAATATAGCAGATCAAGTTTCCAAAATCCTTAAGAAGTATAATATTTCTACTCATTTTTCCACACTTCCAAAACTATCCCAGGTTTGCAGATGAATCAAAGATTCTCTTCATTTAGAAGGTGTTCATAGCATTTCCTGTTATTGCGGTAAAGTCTACATTGCTGAAACAGGTCGTACAGTAGCTATTAGTGTGAAAGAACATGAGCGCTGTACAAAGCTCCGAGACACCAGTAAATATGCACTTACCGAACACAAAATTGACACTAATCATCAAATCATTTTCGAAAATAATAAAATCCTAACCAGATACGACGTAACCGTAACCACTGTTTTGATATGGAGCTGTAAAGAGACGATTCCCTCCAGAACCGCCAGAGCCCTGGTGGGCGGTCCCCATAGCCCCCGTCATCTCCAAGCAAGCAAGTCGTTGAGCCTTGTTCAGCGCCAGATGGGACAGAACCGTTTCTGTAGCCGGCCACCATACAATGGCTGCGTAGGTTATGATTGGGCGGATCATGGCCGTGAAGATCCAGTGCAGAATCTGTGGCCGTAGACCCCATGTCTTCGCGAAGGCTCCTGCATGCCCATACCGATGCAACGGCCTTCTTCACCCGGGTTTCCAGGTGCATTTTCCAGCTCAGCTTAGCCTCGAGGATAACTCCAAGGTACTTCACTGAGCCTTCAATGCGCAGGGAGGGATCCCAGTTTCCGTTTCCTCGTGAAAAAACCACTTCGGGCTTTTCAGTCTTCAGCCACAATGACAGGTGCAGTGTTCTGAAGCTCGCACAAGGTAGTCGCGTGTCTTCCTAGTTTCATAGCTGCCAAGTCGTCTACGTAGGCTTGAGCGTCAAACTCAGCCTCATTCAGCTCGACTAACAAGCTATCTATCACCAGGCACCAAAGGAGCGGAGACAGTACTCCTTCCTGAGGGCACCTTCGAGTCACGTGTGTACATGCGACACTTCCATTATGGTGCGACGTTATCAGTCTCTTCGAAAGCATGGTTTTGATCCACCTGAACAAGGTGTGATCGATTCCACGTCTCTCCGCAGCATGACACATGAACTAGAAGGAGGTATTGTCAAACGCCCTTTTGATATCTAGGAAAACGCCTATGGCGCACTGTCTAATAACTCCTTCGATCTGGGTAACAAAAATAGTTCAGATCGATTCAAAATGTTCCAAGACAGATACTTCCGCGAAAGTTCGGAAAAATGTTGTTAGCATAATTAAAATACTTTCCTCATACTACGTGAAGTGAGGTAAGTAGAAAATCGTAAACAGCAATACAATATTGAAGTGAACATTTATTCACCCTCTTTTGAGGTGTTATAATAGATATTTTTGTCACTATTTTCAAAGAGGAATGAGACTCAAGAAGAATAGCTGAAATCTTCGTAATATATTTATTTATGTCAACCAATTTGCCGGCTTTTAAAATTGTTAAAAATTCAACTGTGACACCCCTGTCAAATTTCCCTGAATCCGCCACTGCATACAAGTCATCATCGAACCACAGCTTAGTTAAGCTTTTATATGTACAATTTTAATATCATTCAAGTTTTGAGCACATGCATTTTCATTTCTTATACTTTTATATCAGTTTGAGATGAGGTTTAGTAAATTTTTATATTCAAAAACGATCACTCAGAAATAATGATTATCCATTCCAAGAGTTTTGATCAGCTTGAACAATCAAACACAGGTGGTTATGGAACGCCGTTTTAACATATTGAAGATTAAAGCAATGTATATACAAATAATTTAGTTCAATTTGAATGAAACATTCGATAATAAGAATTTGCACCTCTTTTGAAAACAAATTCAAATTCTTACAATTTCACATTTCAAAGTTCATTCAATTCCTGTCTGCGACAAGGAACTACAATAATAATAAATTTCATAAAATCAAAAGTACAATATAAATAAACACCTTCAATAACAAATGATTCAAAAATGAATTCTATGAAGTATAAAAACTGAAACATCAAAATATAAAGGAAAGTCGAATGAAATAAATTTAGAATCTAAAAATATATCAGAAATTATATCTTCGTTTTGTTTTAAAAAATCGTGAATGTAAAACAGTTTTGAAATGTTATCTGGATAGAAAGTAAAATTTGAAGCAGATTGTTTCCAAGTAAAACATTTTTAAAAACAAGTTTCCGTATATATTTGTATAATTAAATATTTGTATCAACTAAAAATGTTACAAGTTCAATTTACATTTTTGTTTGTGGAACTTCATTAATTC
The DNA here is from genome assembly GCA_958510875.1 of Endomychus coccineus. Taxonomy (NCBI): domain Eukaryota; kingdom Metazoa; phylum Arthropoda; class Insecta; order Coleoptera; family Endomychidae; genus Endomychus; species Endomychus coccineus. The sequence continues at coordinate 15,367,071 of OY294071.1, read as the reverse complement.
ATGTTTTATTTGCCTATTTCTTCCATTTTTCTCATTTCATTTCAATACTACTTTCGATTGTGGTTATAATGAAGTTTTGATTTGCATTCAAATTCAAATGAATATTAATGATTATTTTCCTTGGTTTCCATTTTTCCTTGGTTTCAATTTTGATTGTAGTTTGTTTGAATTGTATTTCATTTTCATTATATTCAATTTCCATTATACTTTCATTTCAATTGTATTTTGATAATGAGAATGAGGCTTTCGATAATGAGAAATGGTGGCGCCACAAGTTAAACCATCGAATATCTGTGAAATTTTGAAACAATGTTGCCAGAAGTAAGTTTCACTTTCCTTACTTATATCACACAGAGTAGGTTCAATCCTAATCTGTACTGATATTATATTATCTCTGATACTACTAATAGAATGGTTTTGTGACATTTCAGAATTGGAAAATCTGATTACTTGATGAATTTTCTAAGACCATTAATTTGTACGTCACGGCAATACTGTCTGGAACAGACTAAGGCGCCCTCAGTTTTGCATTATCGGAATCTTACATGATTGAATCAAACAACATAAAACTAAGCTCCAAAGGAAATTACAATTGAATTGAATGAATATTGAACTGTAATGTAACGTAATAGTATGAGGAATAAGAATTCGAAAATGGTTCAAATCGATATAAGATTAAAATATGACATTGCAACTACAAATATAATGGAAACGTGTGCTTTGATTTGAAATTCAAGCAAATATTAAGATATTCGGAGATGCATGGAATAATTCAAATGTACTTTACATAACCAGCAATTGACTAAATGTTTCAAAGCATCATTAAATTAAACTTTCTTTCGAACAAACTGAACTTTTTGAACTGCAATCTCATAGAATGTAAGAAATAAAGGATATATGAGAAATCTGTTCTAAATTACAAATTGAAAGAAAATCATATAGCGACTCTACAAAAATTTCGAATAAAAATTGAAATCTCATTCAAAATTCAATAATCATGGAAATTGTATTAAAATCAAAAGAAATGGAAAAAATAGAAGAATGAAATTTAATGTGAGCCATGTTTTCGAATGTGTGACTGATAGTATTAACAAATATACTTTTATTTTGAATTTTATACACTTCCTCTACATATTAAGATTGATGCTTATTCAAATTCATTCACGAAATCCAAATGTTTGGTTTTTTGATTTAAAAGTATTATTTAAATCAACAAACATTCCATTTACATTTTATTCTATTCTTTGAAACTACTGTATATTTTACTTTGACAGCAATGCTTTTAGAACAGAAAGCAACATTCATAAGTAAACTTCAGTAAATTATGTTATATTTGAATTGAATTTATTCTTATTATCAGACATTCAATTTAAATTTTAGTCACCAGCCTAAATATTTATACGCGAACATATAATAAAAATTGATGTTTCGATAATTGAATAAGAAGGTATTTCAATGAAGAAACAACAGTTTTAGACATTTTTGAGACGCCAATGTAGTATGAAATCTATTTTAAGTGAAAGTATAATAAAAATTAAATATGGCTTAATGAAAATTGAATTATGCTTAACAAAAATGATTTAATTCTTATTATCAAAGTTTTTATTCCAATTATATCTTATTCAAACTATACATTGCTTAACTTTTCAATAAATACTAAAAAGGCGTTCCATAGGTGGTTCCATTATCACTGCAGTCATAGATTTTAAAATTTTGTAATAAATCAAGATCTATAAGCTCTGAGTTTGATTCGTTGTTATCAAACCCAAAGTTGTATTCGGTACAAACGAATAAAAATATTTACAACGATAGAAGAGTTCGTATCGTTAAAGACATCAATATGATATAAATTTGGAATATGACAGATAAGGACAAGGTAGAAGTGGCTTCAACTTAATTTCACGAACAAATATCGCAGGAGGTTGTATAACAGCAGCAAAGACATAAATAAAATGGTACAGCTGGGACAAATCGGCGATGCGCGTTCCACCGAAAATGGCCTTAGGTGATTCACGCGAGAATCCAAAGGTTTTATCTGAACCCCGTCCTCTAGTCTGCAGCTTGATTTATTGGGCCTTGATAAGATCGTACTAGTTACACTTTGGAGAAGTGCCGTCTTCATCTTGATCGTTAATAATAAATTGCATTACCATTCTTCAAGTGTTTGTCATTTATGCTTCTAGATAATAAATTCTATGAATAAAAAGTAATTCTAGGATTTATTGTAATCATTTACGCAGACATACATTTCGCGAGATTCTAGAAACATGATTAACATTAAATGAAAATGCTGAATTGCATGTTCACACATACAGGCTGATCCTCTACTATTCCCAACCACTGAAGAGCAGTGAAAATTTGATTAATTGAATAAACAAATACCGGTAATTAGGAAAAGTTAAAATCAGACCCAACAGATAAGTATCAGAAATAAATCTCTAGTCTCTAGTACACAGTAATGGTATTTCTAGTCACAAAGAGGAATACAGTTTAACTATCAGGAATCCACAACTTCCTAAATTATATTTATTTACTGAAATTCATAAATAAAATAATCCCATCAGACCTGTATCATTCGTAACAGCCCCATCGGTAAAGATATCCCAGAAACATATAAAACTCATTTCAACAACCACAAAATTCTCTGAAATATACGAGGGCAAGGTGAAAAGTCCCTGCAAATAAAACAGATGGTGCCACAATCGAAAATCCCATGTGACATTTGTGATGTACCATCTTTAACTAGAACGCATTAAAATGTTCAAACTGATGTCATTAAGTACTGTTTTGACACACATCGAAAGCAACCTTGAAGATTTTTGTAAACATGGAAAAAATTTAATTTCGCGTCTTGATTAAACATTATTCCTTGCAAGGAAAAAACATTACGTCAACCGAAGCAACCCCTTAAACATTATGGGGACTCCTCAACATCGATTGGAACGATGCACAAGTGGTTTACTGATTTTCGTTGAGATAGTATGACCACAACAGACGCCGAACGTTCTGGTCGTCCAATTGAGGTTACAACGCCAGAAATCGTCAATAAAATCCATGGTATGACTATCGGAAAGTTAAAGTGCACGAAATTGCTGAAGCTATGAGTATTATAACGTACCCTTGCGGCTTTTCTGTAAATCGCTTACTGCGTAAGCTTCGAATCCTCGGGCGCCGGAGGTTCCGGACAGGTCTGCTCCACCAAATCCTTATTTTTGTGCCAATAGTTTTTACTTATGCCCCGAACAATGGTTAAAAGTGACGCTACTTTTTAGATCTAAAATTCGCGCTCATGATATCACACCAGTTGCTCCCTGCGGAGTAAACAAGTGTTATCGGAGTTTTTTTAGGTTGTTCGCCCTTTTTATACATAAGGCTGCACAAAGTTTGGTGCTTAACTGGCCAGCCCCTGTTTTTGCAACATGTTTTTATCGGAATGAAATGCAATTTTGAACGGGCGTGAATTAGATTCATCTATTTGAATAATTATACTTATTTCAAATTACGGAGATTTAGAAAAGTGGCAATCACGGAATACACATTCGGAATTCATTCATATCTATTGAAATAATGAACTGTTCAAACTGAAATTACATGTAACATCCGTATTTATTGCCTGATCTAAATTAAATAATCTTTCAAAATTTAAGCTTCGTTACAGTATCTCAACCGAAATTGAATATGAGAAAGCTATCTGCAAGATGGGTACCGCATTTGCTCTCTGTTGACAACAGGCGTGACCGTGTGACAGCTTTAAAGGAGTGTTTGGCGATGTTAAAGCGAGATAAGAAGGACTTTTTGTGCCGTTTCGTAACCGTGGACGAAACATGGATCCATCACAATACACCAGAGACTGAAGAACCGTCGAAACAAAAAACTCTCCAGATGGAAAATCCCAAATTTCCCATCTGGAGGGAGTTTTCCTAGAAAACTAACAGCGGAATAGTGATCAGCGACCCAAAAAACATACTAGGGGTCATTCTTGTAACAAAATTATACTTCATTATTCATAACCGTCTCAGGAAAATCTCAAATTTCCCGAATTTTCCATCTGGAAAGGATTTTTTGGGGAAAATAACAGCGGAATCGTGATCAGCGACCCAAAAACCTACCAGAGGTCATTTTCGCAACAAAATTATACTTCATTATGCATAACCATCTCAGGAAAATCTCAAATTTCCCGAATTTTTCATCTGGAAAAAGTTTTTTGGGAGAAATAACAGAGGAATCGTGATCAACGACCCAAAAAACCTACTAGAGGTCATTTTTGCAACAAAATTATACTTTATAATTCATAAGCGTCTCAGGAAAATCTCAAATTTCCCGAATTTTCCATCCGGAGAGATTTTTGTGGGAAAAATAACAGCGGAATCGTGATCAGCGACCCAAAAAACCTACTAGAGTTCATTTTTGTAACAAAATTTTGTAACAACATTATATATAAATTTTCCAAATTCCCCATCCGGAGGGAGTTTTCCGAGAAAACTAACTGCGGAATCGTGATCAGCGACCCAAAAACATACGGGGGGTCATTTTCGGCTCTTAATTCATTAATTTTCTAAACTTTTGGATTGTTTTTATAAGAATGCTCCTCTGAGGGGTTGAAACCCCGTTTTGGGGGGGTAGAAAGGTCGACCACGCGGTCTTGATCGTCATGAATGATCTATGGGGTATTAGGAACAAAATGAGAAAAAAATTTTGAAATTCTAGCTTGCTATATATTTTTTTTTATTATGGCCTTTTTCCCGGCTTATTGCCTGGACTATCAGTATACCATCCACTTCTAGAAATAGATCTCGATGACGAACAAAGTAAAATATGCTATTCACAGTGAATTTGCTGGTAACATGTATCATTTAGTCTCCTCCAAATCAAACAAATAATGGATGGAAGTATTTGAGCCAATAACGGACTACATGTCCGCAAAATACTTGCCTTCGAAACTTCCAGTGACCATAATCTAAATGAAAACCACACTCTTTTGTGTCATGTGCATTTCAGCGTATCAAAGAATTCTAAGTTCTAAGTTTTTATTGTCAGTTCAATCAATCAAGAGTTGGTTCGGAGAAGCTGCTTGGAATTGAGTAACACTCCACTTAGTGACAAATAGAAGATACGATCAAAATGGACGAATTGAAGGAGCAAGTCGACCGGCAAACCTAGAATCTAGGTTAGCTGTGACTTTGCTTCCGATGATCGACTGGTGTCACATGATGAACCCAATGGAGATTTTTTCAAAAAATTCAAAACAGCATCTATTTCTACAAGTAATCTCTAGGCATCTTCCTACAAAGATGAGCCTCTAAGATTAATAACTTACTTACCAAGTTGAGAAGAATAATTGTCCACTTGACAAACAATGTAATGAGTATTTCGTCTGCAAATATTTTGCACAGCACTCTCAATCGTGCGAGATATGATGTTAAGCGAATACCTTGATCGAGCCCAAGTTGAAAACTCAGCTAACGAAGATTTAGACAATGTGTTTGAGGGAATCAGAGAGGTACATGCTATCAATATCCAATTGACTCATACTCAATGTCCAGATTGAGCTTTAGCATAACACGAATTGTATCTCTAGAAAGAGTTCGATCAGAATATAGCTCTCAGATTATGTATCCTCAAAGATGATCCTTCCCTGAAGCCACGCCGAAAAAAAGTCCAAGCACAAAACACACGTTTTCCAAAAATGTAGATGGTACGGAATCCGATATGAGAAATATTAAAAGGCGAAACACTGAACAAAGAAAACAGAGATGATGCATGGTGACATCGATATAACATACAGGTCATACCTGACTCAATACAACATTCAATGTTCCAAGGTTTCATTTTCACTTTCTCACAGAAATAATGTAAGTTACAATTAATGATCGGTTTCAATCATTTTCCCATCAAGATTATTCATTTTATGCTCTCCTGTTGTGAGTTTCTAAGTATTGAGTTAGTTTCAGCCGCTTCATCTTACTTTATGTTCAATCACTGGTTCCACATACATCTACATACAAGACGAATGCCACTGCGGCTTGCCCCTTATGGTATTCAGTCGGGAAACTCTTATTCTGACCTGTAACACGACGTCAACTTGCAACTAGACTTTCTCGATAACGAGCTCGTAATTGGCATATCACATTTTGTGTGTGTGTCTATAGCAGCTCCAATATCGATTTGTTGAGTCCACCTTCAAGCAATCCCACAGCACTCAATAGTGCTTATATTATGTCCTACTCATTGTGATAACCTCGTTAACACTGTTAACAATGTTCTTGCAGAATTTGAGAGAACGAAATATTCATTTTATTTTTACAGAGATTGTGTACCGAGAATATTATAGTTCGGTGTTGAGACCTCTTGAATGCTGCTGTTTTATTTCGGAAATACTGGTAACGTTGTGGATAAAAGTGATTATTGAAAAAACATAACTCGCCCTTCAAAGAGCTCTCCTTTCTGGAAGTTGAATTCATTTCTTCTGATGTTATTTTGAAATTTTATTTTATTAGTAAATTCAATCTGAATTGATGAAAAACTACTGATAACCCAAAAAATAGCTGTGACTGGGTTGAACAAGGTAAAAGACTTACCTGCCTCAGCATAACGAGTGCTATGACAATAAATACAACACCCGCCATAGAAGTACTATTGAACCTACTCCCAATTGACATTACGACCATGGGGGAGCTAAGAACGGGACTGAGTCTATAAAACACAAGCAGAAGAACAGGCCATAACAGAATCAAGGAAATTGTGGCGGATAACATTCTTTAAATGAAACCAACGGACCACTTCACTCCCGAGTACTCCTTCAAAACTAACATCGAGTTATTTATATAGAAACGAAAACAGTAGACATACTACAACATCAGCAGGGACAAACCTGGCGAGAGATCTTGGTATATAGACGGGTTGAAAACAAGGGAAGTAACTGATGCTGGAATACACAGTGAAAGAAGAAACTCTCAACTGTGTATCTCAGTATGAATGAACACTTTTGTATACCAAGCGTAGATGCAAGCAATCCGGTAATGCTCAAGAGAAAACCACAAGTGACAGTCAGGCGTTATTGAAGGCACTCTTGAACCGAAAAGTATAAATCAAGACTGGTATGAAAATGCTGTGGAGAACTCAGCGTTCTGGCGGAACACAACAAAATAGCTTTGATGTTGGTCCCAGGACACTATGGCATCGTGGGCTCGTGGGCAACGAATAATCCAGGCTGGGATTATCAGCCTCATACGTTAGCCCAGATCAAGGGAAAACATTTATTAGAGAATCGTCTTAAAACAGACCTGAATAACAATAGCAGGTCTTCTCACTGGTCACATCCCCAAATGATAAGACCTTTCTTTCAATATTCGGGCAGCCTAGGCTATCCCCGAAGAGTGCCGAACAGCCAACCGGTGGAGAACTTGAACAAACGAATACAGTGTGGGTGTGAAACATCCGACTGGAATACACAAGAGTTCTAGCTGAGGTGTGGCTGGTGCAAAGGACCAGCATCCAAGACGAAACAAAATAGTCAATTATATAAACAAAACGTTGCTGAAGCACATCCCTTTCTTCAAACTTTGAATTCTGATCATAATCAGTACCATTATTTTCATTTTTGAAGTGAGGTTATGTCTATATATTTCTTTTTTTTTTTAAAGCAAAACTCATGTCGAATTTCAAAATAAATTATTAACAGAAGTTTTTCCCATATGATGCCGACTTTTTGAAAATGTAGATAAATTCAAAAGTCTAAAACTTCAGTAATTTAGCAGTTAAATTACTTACTTAGCAGTTGTAAATAATAGAGCATACTTCTCAGTCCTCATCTTGCTTAATGATAATGCCAGCTTAGCTGGCGAAATATTCTGGACAATGGACAATTTAAATTTTCAGTTGGGTAATGACCTTTAGTTCGTTTCTTAGTTGAATTCATTCAAGTTTGTCCACATGAAATGTTTCCAATATCGTCGAGTGCAATAATATCTACTTTAGGACATTAACACGAACCTGTTTTATCAGACAGTGGGAACGACGTTCATTCCAAATCAATATCGTTTAATTGATATGAAGTAATGGAGAATGTAGTGCAAATGCCAGTGAGGAGTAATAAATATATCATTAAATTTATTTGCGTAAGGAATGTTTGAAGGCATTTCGTTGATTTAACCCTCGGAATGTTGTTCAGTTGTCAGGAAGCGTTAATTGACATGCAGTTGTGGTTGAGCCGTAATATTCCATCGCCTAATGTGGAATGTGTATCGTTGAGGAGTAAACTTGTCGCATTAGAGAGATTATTTAAGGTCATCTCTTGGTCCGTCCGGTGAACGACGCTTCTGATCCTGTTGCCGGATCGCTTGCATTGTTTTCCAAATAGTTTAATGTCAATAAAACGCCCTAGATTTAGGTGCCGCGTCGTTCACGCTATATGTGTTAGACTATTTCGCAAATTATCATTTGGAAATAAAATTAGTAGCCTACAACTCTAGATAGCTATATACAGGCTCATTTATATTTATGGTATGAATACATCTGAAAGTAGATTTCAATCTCTTCTCCACAGAAATTTCCGTAACTGTTCAAAGCATTGACATCGATATTCCAACTGTTCTGGGGGTTCTGAGGATGCCCAAGTAAGTGCATTTAGGTCATCATGTATGCTAAATTTTTTTTTTCATTTACACATTTTGACTTCACGATAGGAAGACCTGTTATAATCATGGAACATCGTGTGTGCCAGCAGTGTGATATTGAGGGGAGGTGAGCATTGAACTTTTTCTTAAAGGGTTGGAGTTATAGGCATCAGAAACGACCTCACTAGACGAGACCCACTACTCCGCCGTTAGATAGAAAGTTGAAGTTTTGGGGGTGGTTCGCCTGAGTTCGTCTAGGCCGCTTACCTTGATTCGCGGTGGAATAACAGACAAGATTTCAAAAGAGCACCGACCTTGAGAATATCTATAGAAACCTCTAGGGAGGTCAATGAATTAATAAGTGTGGCATCACCAACCAGACGAACAGCTCTCTTCTGAATAGAATTTAAGAGCTCCAACGTTTGTTTGAGGGCTGAACTCCCAACGTGTGACCGGTACTCCAGGAGAAGTTGAATCTGTGCTTTGTAGATCATAGGGAGCTGTTCTTAGCACGGAATAAAAACCAAGTTCATGTGGAGCGGTTTTCGAAATCACCTCACAAATGATAGGGTACTGTTGGTGGTTATACCAAGCATGTGTATTGACGAGTTCACAGAACTTGACATCATCATATAAAGATCGTGGAATCCGCCTTCCAGGAGAAGATGAAAGCTTGAATTGAGCACATTTCTTAAGAGCAATGAGCGGAATTCTGTCTGACCCCATAGTTTTTTTGGTATAGAGACCAAGCAGAATGCACTGAAAAAATACGACGATGAAACATTCGAACCTGTCCGATTGAAATGATCAAGCCGGATTCAAGATGAAGCTCTCAGAAACCTAAATCTGATATTTGCGAATCAATCCTCAAATTATGAAGATTTTAAAGAGAAAATAGTGTCAGATTTTTGCTAGATCCAGTTGGACTATTCTTCACCCGGATAAGAAGCTGTTCTTTCCAAATTTGGTGATTATATAACAAATACGTAGAATAGTGAAATAAAACTAAAATTGAAAGTTAGATCTACTGCAAAGTTTAATTGCTGATAATAAATTGTTTCGTCACACAGTGACATATTTAAAGCCGACTTAAATTAGAAATAGAAATGTTATCGTTATACACAACAAGTTTACATACAATATTTGGTTTCGTCTCAAAATATAAACATAATTATCATGCTGTCTACTGGTAATGCTATGTATGATGTCATAGCCTGTTTCATCGGTACGACACGTCAACTAGATTCATTCTTTACTCACATGAATGGATTACATCTAGATATAGAATTCACTTCAGAAATACATTCGGTATGTTCACAAACCAACTGAAACAGATCCCACCATACACAATCACATCCTCCCATCACATAAATGAGCAGCATATCACTACATGATTCACAGGTCAGTTGATAATTTCAACCTTGAACTGAACCGAATTAAAGAGATCGCTAAAACTAATGGCTATACTATATATTAATTCATTAAACGTTGTCTTACTTTTTTATTTGAAATGAATTTTCATCAACCCAATTCTCTAACAATATGTTGTTAAGGAAAGTAAATAATATATGAGTTGACATTATGAGCTACCAGACACACATCAATCGTATAGACACAATAAGTAAGACAGAGACACAATTTGACCGATATCGGATTGTGACGTAAGAGCAAGTCGTCTTTTTTTACAGCTGCGTTTTAGCGCGGAAATAATCATTTTGAATTCATTTATTTTCAGCTATAGGAAAGCTATTACTTAGAATTTGGAAATTTACAGGGCACTTTCACAATGCGAGGAATTCAATAAGAGAATATTGTCACAATTTGTTACCAAATTCAATTATTACTAATTCATATTTTCTTCATTATTGTAAAGCATTTTTATTCCTATCATAATCTCGTAGATATTTTATTTCAATATGTTATCTGATTACAAAAGTTACTTTAAGCCATGTTCTGTCAGTCGGTGTTGATTTCATCGTCAGATACTTTTATATTACAAACAATGGATAGTGCTTTCATGTCATCATGTTCATTATTCTGCCGGACAAGTGTGAACCCTTATTTGCCAGATTTCATCAATAAAGTCCATATAAGCGATCGACTGAGGAAACGTAGGAATTTCAAAACTTCACTTTCGCGTGTGAAGACATTGATCTGAATAATGTAAGTAATGGATTTATTCACATCCAATGGAAGGTTAATTGAAGTGATTTCCAAAGTATTTATTATTATGTACTATTAATTGATTGAACTGATTTTGAAATTATTTATTATTATGTTTCATCCATTGATAGAACTGATTTCCAAATTATTCATTATTACGTTATATATTTGTTACTTTTTAATAGGTTTTATTAAGTTTCAATTTTACCAATGTTGTTTTTTTCAAATCACATTTAACGCATGTCTAACAAGGATCCTCTGGGATACGCCATGCCTCTCACAATCACATCAATCTTCATTTAAAATCATTCAGTTTTACCAAAAAATTGGGCGTAGCAATATTTTGAGGCATTGCATTTGCAAACTACGGTACCTAATTGCTTAGTTCAAAAATGGTGACTATGAATGAACGTTATGTACTTGAATTGAATTTTTGAACTAAAAACTTCTCTAGTTTTCAATCAATTTCCGTAAGTTATTAAGAGATGATTCTTCACCAGCAGAATGTTTGTTTTAAAAATATTTTTCAGGTAAAAATGGTATTAATAATCACTGTATTCACGAGAATATAAATTGGGGCTATTTGGTACAGATTTTGGTGGAGCAATGAGGAAGGTAACTAATGTTTTCTTAAGATGTTTTAAATTAACTTGTGTTATTCGAAGATGAGTCAACGAGAGTCAACCAATCGCATGCTAAAAGAGTATTTTAAAGCTCGTCTTTCGGGTTTTTGAGGATTCAACCAATGAAGTCAAACAATTGGATCCATGTTGCGCTTCTTTAAAAAGGACTCAGTCCAGTCAGGCCTGAGGCAACGCTAAATACGAAAATACTGCTTGGACTGATGTCTCTTAGGGCCTCAGGCGGTATTAACACGTCGCCGAGGTGTATCAGCCAAAGAGAAGGCAGGCACTCTAGGAGGTAGTTTCATCCGCCTTTCTGCATCTGCTACTACGTGAGTCATCAACAATGCCCAGTACAGATGTCTGTTCAAGATACAGTGGCCTGTGAGAAGTCCAGCCACCAGGTTTACGTCTCCGTTGCTCATACAGAGAATGGTTATCGAGCGTCACTCAGTCTATCCAGTAGCTCTGTGAGGGCGCATAGCCCGATGGTGGATGAGATTCCGATCAATAGATTTGGGCCAAGAGTACCTAGGGATCCCCGTTTGGCCAATTCATCGACCACTTCATTTCCTTTCATGCAAGAGTGGGCGGATATGTATACTTGCTGGAGTTTGTTGACTCTTAATATTTCAGCCAGGGTTTTTGAGGGTTACTAGTTATATTAATCTCACGTTTAGCATGCTTGATTTGTTCCCGAAAAAAATCCAAAACAACGTGCGTAGAATATTTTTGAACGAATAGGAATCAATGGAATGGTTTTTTTAGGGAAAGTATTAAATTATGATTATGAACCATTATTGATTAGTATAAGTAGTCGCCAATTGTAGCCTTTCCTGATAATACATCCTGTAATGATTGACGATATGACACAAACAGTCGTACTAGAAAGAACCAAGACATTATGTCTAGGTAATCAATTCAAGATAACAATCATTGAAGGAAGTCATGTTTTAAACTAATATCAATAATGAATTTAATGAAGCGAAATCTAACAAAAATGTGGTTATGGAAATCTTCCATATAAATGTGTGATGTCTGTGGAACAACCACTATATTTCTTGTTTCGTGTTTTTAGAAGGATGTCGAATATATAGTTATATCTGCAAAGTGTTTATTGATTTGTCGCCTAAACATGATAAATTGTGACCAACTTTTCCAAGTTGTGGAATATTGTTAGCATAGTCTTTCATAAAAAAATTCCACGTACACGATATTTCAAACACTCCATAAAAGTTGTGTGAAAAGACATTATCACCGAATTCAAATTATTATGAGAAAGTTTGAAAAACCGGAGGAAGAGAAAAGTTGTATCTTATCTAGTTAAGTTTTTAGTTGTTAAACACTTGCAATGTGTGTAGCAATTAATTATCTGTCTTCTGTCAGAGCGTGGATTTTTCTTTCGGGAACTTTTTCTACTTCTATTCATTTTATCGTTTATTCGGAACTGTCACATAAGGTTTTCCTCTTTTTATTGTTTTGGAAAACACAATTTGTACAACAAAATGGGAAACTATTACTAACTTCAGACGCAAATAACTTTATCAAACTCAACGAATATTGTGTTCTTTCTGATCAAGAAAAGTTAACAGTAAGAAGTGTTTCAATCATCCTGTTATTTCTTCTATTGCACTTTTAGTCGAGTCAAATAGGTATTTCATTACGAAAATCGAACGATATGGACCGATTTCGATGAAACAAAGTGCATTCGATTCGGGATGACGTCTAGAAAAAAGCTTACCGGTTAGTTTTTTGTGCAAATTTGTCATTGTTTTTTTAACCGAAAAATTGACCAATTTCCAAAATTTCATCAAAACTAACCAGAAATCCTCAGTTAGGGGTTGTGGAGGTTGTTTTTTTATGTTAAATGCTTAAAAATTTGTTAAGAGGGGGTCTTACTAATTTAAATCAAAAACAAAATCGAATTCTAATTTTTTAATTTTTTTATTTGAAATGAATTCCCGCTCATCTAAAATTTTTTTCTATCTTCTCTACTCAGTCTTTTTATATTCCACACAGCATCTTTTACATATACTATGGACATATACGTAATGAAAACCGGGCGGGAGTAGCAGGTAGGTATTTTTCTTAAACTATAGAGTCTACACTATACTATAACACAGCATCTATCATATAATAAGATCTCTATGGCATCCACCGCTTCATAGAGCAGCTGTTTATCTAAACCGGTCCTCCCTCCCAACCCCCAAAAATAAAGACGCGGCAACGTATACGTGGACCACGCTGCTATTGTCATGTAGATACATAATAAATGATCACCACGTGTCACTTACTGTTGGATGCTGCTGTTATTCAGATTAGTAAAATTTCTCATTCGTTTTATGTGAAAATTATTTTGTTCTGTGGTTCAGTGAATATTATCGGAAACATTTTTTTAATAATGCAAATACATGTTGTTCAATAAATTAAACATTGCTTTAATAAAGCATTCACGCTGTTATGGTTATGTTCGGTTGGATGATTAGCATACGTCGAAGATAACCATATTTTCACTCACAATCTCGAAATCTTACATATCGAACGGAATGGCTTGAAATCGAATATATTGGAATCATTTGGAATTATCAAACATGTTAAAGACAAAAATAATGTAGTTTTAAATGATCAATTGGACATTTATCATTCACCAATTATCAATTATTTCCTTAGTAGTTATTCAAATGTCCTGTAACTAATGGTGTCCCCCTCCACTTAATAAGTATAGTCATTAGTCATTATAGTATAAAGCCGTTCTCTGTCAATGTAACTTCAGTCTATAACTTAGCTCAGATAATGACACTGTGTGTAGAAACATATGTAAGCAATGGTGGACAACAAAGACATTCATTGTTTATTAAGTGTAAGTTAGTGGTTTTATTCCCATAACTTTATAACCTGTTCATCCCTTGTCAACAATTTTATAAATAAGCTCCCACCCAAGCCATTGTATACCCGATTTCTCAATTTGAATCACATTCAGATTGATTTCTAATATCTAAGGACATAATTTTAGATTTAACTTTAGTTAATAACTCCTAGCCAATGTGATGAAACAATTTCTCAGCATTAATTCTGAATTAAACGTTACAAGTTTTGTTTAAATTTTGAGTTTAATTCTCCAGCTGAAAGTTAAAATGATTTTACACTACGTAAACACCGAAACCATAGATTTATTCACAGGGAATTAATAATGATTCTTGACCCAAGTATGAATTATATATAAATTCTCGGGAAATAGGTCAAACTAACACATATGCTTATTATTTCCGTCTTTATGTAAGTTTCGGTCTAATTGTATCAGTACAAAGTGTCCTTATCGCACCAATTTCAATCAAAAATGCCCACGTCGCGGAAAGAAACAAAAACACGAATAATCGAAACTTTAACACATTAATGTTTTAAGTATATGTATATGTATCAAGAATCCACTGCTTAGCAATTTTCTTATAATATACGAAGGACAACAAAGTCTGTATGCCACTGAAACGAAAAAATATAATGCTCAAGTATCTACTTTCGAACCAAATGTTAAAGATTTATGAGGTAATAGAAAAAGGTTGTCAGACCTTATTAAAAATATCGCTATTTGAACATTCTACCTAAAATATACTTTTAACATTATAAAGACGCATGTATGAATTTGCAAGGTCTTAGTTAATTAAATTAGTATAAATCTGACTTAATAACTGAATATCTGTTCTATGATTTACTAACTTGGAGTCACTTTTTATGTGAATCTCCAGAATAGATCTTTCATAATGTAGTAGTAGTAGTAGTAGTAGTATTTATTTGTCCACATAATACAATACAATATGCCAGTTTGGCGTAGGATGTGTCAAAAATTATAAAATATAGTTACAATACATAATAACACTTTAAAATATTTCTGTATACATATATGACAAGTTTGAACAAAACACAAATAAAAAATGGCTTATAATATAGATAAGATATATGAATAATTAATAAAATCTTTATATATTACAAATAAGAGTGAGGCTAAGATATTCATCTAGATCGTATATGGGGAATTTCACTAGGATTGCCTTCAGTTGGTACTTGAATTGTTTAATCGGTAGTTTTCTAAGGTTAGCAGGTAGTTTATTGTATATTTTATTAGTGTATTTTCAGCATTCCTGGTATTCTGGTTGATGCATTTTTTGGTTAATAAATATTAACATTTTTATAATCGAATTGAAGATTAGAAACTAAACTGCTAAACATTACTTAGATTATAACCATCAGTTCGATTACAAAAATGTTAATATTTTAACTAAATTTTTAAGACGGAGATGATTCACATGAAACGTGACTCCACGTCTGTAAATAATAGAACAGATATTCAGTCATCAAGTCAGATGTATACTACTTTAATTAACTAAAACCCTTGAAAATTCCAACATGCGTCTTTATAATGTTGAAAGTATATTTTAGGTAGAATGCTCATATAGCAATATTTGCTATTACTTCATAAATCTTCAACATCTGGTTCGAAAGTAGATACTTGAGAGTTATATTTTTGGTTCAGTCGTATTACAAACTGTGCTTTGATATGACTTCTAAGCTTATAAGAAAATTGCTAAGCAGTGGATTCTTGATTCATATACTCAAAACATTAATGTGTTTCAAATTCGATTACCCGTGTTTCTGTTCGTTTCGGCGACGTAAGTATTTTTAGTTGACATTAGTGCGATAAGATAAGCACGCCAACAATTAGTTTTATGAAATCAAGTTTTAGACGTTGATACGTCTTCTGATGATGATCGTGAGACCGAAACGTACGTAAAGACGAAAATTATAAGTATATGTGAACCATCAATTCAAGAACTCGACTGCAACTCTGTAATGTGTTGCAAACTGTTACAAAATTCCAGTATTTTGAACGCCATTTTCGATTTTTGATCTGCAGTACTAATACTTATTATTACCCTATCGTTTATTCCAGGGCATGAGCATATAAAAGATCATTTTAATTATTCAGTTTTCGGTGCTAATCTCGAATTCATATCATTCTCTCAGCAAAGTTATGATAATACGATGGATGAGTTCATACCGAAGAAAAGCGATATACAGTATATACTTTATTATTGCATGTGATATCATTGTCACAGTGCCCAATAACAACGCATCAGTCGAAATGGCATTGCAGCAACGAAATTGTAAGCATCTTATGAGAAATTCCTAGCACATTTTCATATTGTATATGTAAAATATAACTACTACCATCTTTCTATATATAAGGAAAAATTCATGCGCTTTAGTTAGGAACACAAAATGAACGTTAGGTAATGCATACCAAGTAGTTAAATGAAGGGTTAGAAAGCTGCTCCTTGAATTACAAACCCGACTACATATTTCCTATAATAACTACGCCCTCATATTTATAATGCAAAGAATGATCTAAGGAATTAAATTGCAAAATTGTTACAAGGTGTTATCAATACAATAGTGTTGCAATACTCTGGTCTGTTGTTAAATGTAAAACGATTTAAATGGCTATTCAATTTAAATGATAAATCCTCAATAACTTTCAGATGTAATGCAAGTTTAATGAAATATGAGAGCGTACGATAATTGGTGTATAAACCCGTTATTGCGATAAAATTATTTGTAAACACGCTTTAACAAAATAAATGTGTCAAGGTCGGCTCCACTGGTTCAGATAATGTTAACGCAAATTGCCTTCAGTTCAGGCAAATCAGACTTTGTTCAAAACATAATAGTTTCTCATTTTTCATTAGTCCTTTGCCTATTAGTAAATGGGGCAACCAAAATTTACCTCGAAATTTCCTTTGCTTCAGGTTTGAGGTGCGAACTCAGGAAATTCGTGTTTTATAGGAGTAATTTTTTTAATAGCGCCCACACTCAATTTGTTCAATCGTAAATCAGCTATAAACAAAAAACGGTTGAACGTGTTTTTTTAATATTTTGACTATACGAGAGGAAACTTATAATGTTCGTCAAAGATCGTGTGAGCCAGCCGTGGAAAGCTGGGAGGGGAGACGCATTAGAATAATTGTCATGAAAGTTTGGAGGTTATAGCCATCAGAAAAGACCTCACTTAGGCAAAGAGTTCCACAACTTCGCCGTTCGATAGAAAAGATGTAAAGAAGTTCATTAGGGTGCCAGCTTGACAATGGAGGGGTGACTAGCATCAGATCGTCTGGAATCTGTCGTGGTAGAATAACAGAAGATATTTCTGATGAGTACCGACCATAGAAATATCTAGACCTATTTTCACAATGTCAATGGTTTGGTGTCACCGATCATACAAACAGCTCGCTATCTTCTGAATAGAATCTAATAGCTTCAGCTTATGTTTGGGAGTTGAACTCTAAACTTGTGAGCGGTACTCGAAGACAGGTCGAATCTGAGCCTTGTAAAAAATCAATGTCTCATTTTCACAATGGACCTCACATGATAGAACCATGAGAGGGCGCGAGAGGGGATAAGATGATAGTCATCTAGAAATAGAGGACATCATCATGTTGGGGATTATGGGATCCGCCTTCCTAGATAAAATACAAGCATTAAACTCAACTATATTGTCAGATCCCAATTTCAAAATTCCTGCCAGATCTTCATCCATTGCATTACCTTTCTCCGTCTTGCTCCTTTGGAAGCAGTGTGAAGTGTTCCATCATTTCCAAAGCTGTGTACGGGACAGGAGGCCATTTCTAAGAGATCGTTGTTAATGGGACAGAAACACAAATGGTGGAGAGATAGATCCCTGTGGAACACCAGCATCGACGGCCATTGCATCAGAGAAGGCTCCATCGACCACCAAATGGAGTGATTTATCTGAGTGAAAATTCGATAGTAAACGATAAGTTGGGGCAAACCATTATTCGAAAGTTCCCAAAGAAAACCTTGGTGCCAAACTCGGTCAAATGCTTTAGAAATCAATGCTACAGCTGAAGATTCTCTATTTTTTTTTCAATAAAAGTCTGCCATATACGTGTTATGAAGCTAGCAGGTCTCCTGTTCACAATTTTGGAGATCTGAAGGTACCTATTGGATGTGCTCGATGTTGATTACAGTTCACGAGCTAAATTTTTGTTTGAAAATATTCAGTAAAAGTTCCTTCTTTGGGAATTAGTTGCCCTCAACTGTTTATTCAATCAAATCAAACCGCGCGGGTGATTTCGAAACGATTTCCAATTCCATTCGACACATTTAATCCTTTTTTGTTTTTTGGAATACTTATACGTTAAACGAGTTTCTTGTTGCAAATCCAATTTTTAACAAATTTGCCACTTACCTTTTGAATGGGATGATTTTCAAGAAAATTCATGAAAAATGTTTGAGGAATGACCTTGTACATCTTACATATCCCACTATACCTACCTGAAATTGCAATTATTCAAATATTAGAGGTAATCCGAATTTGCAAGTGAAATTGCGTGATGATATTAATCTCAAAAAATTCAAAAAAGTTTCTTTTAGACGTAATTCCAATTGCGAATTATGTCACGGAATTAGGTGTTTTGGTTCTAATTTGCCAGGACTAATTCTAAAAATATACATTTTCCGAATCTAAAATTTTCGTAGCGAGATATTAATATTGAAAATGAGATTTCTCTTATGATGTGAATGGAAATCGTGTGAAAATATGTGACAGATTCACTTGAATAGCCATTGAAATTTGACGGATATGATAATAACTCTTTTATTCAAAAATTGAGGACGGATGAATACTCTAATTTATGAATTCAAAAATTGTTGTGAGCCATAGCAATATTTGGTTTAATCTAGAAATCAAGGTAAACATCACACTATTAAAAAAAAACTGAAACTAGAGAATAATGGTCATCTTGTATTCACCAGCGCGTCATATAGTATAAAGAATGGAGTGAGGCTCAAAGCTCTTGAACCTAGGGTGGGGTCGGAACATATCGTCTGAAATATAAAAACTTACCAAAATACCGTGACCGTTACATGAAACATCTGAACACATCATATATCAAAACACACCATTACCGACCCTTCCGAATATTATCAGCTGTAAAATCAGACATCGGAAACCCATAGACTAAATGTTTCTTATCTCACGTTACCCTATTCAAAAGAGCTAATCCATTCTCCTATGCCTAATCATTATGTGAATGAATTATAACAAGGTGCTCAAATAAATATAAGCTTCATATTTCCACTCACAATGAAAGTATCAAGGCTAATTCAATATGTGATAGTCAAAAGATACATCGATCTAAGAATTGCTTTCCAGACCATGAGGTCTAATATTTGGAGGAACGCTGCCACTAATTATAAACGGAATGAAGCTCTCCTCGAGAAGTGAAATAATCTTTGGTTGATGAAAGTAAAACTTATACATATAGTCACATCGAAAATGTCATCGCCAACAACTAAAACAATCACTGGATAATATTCGAGAAAAAGGGACATCCAATACAGAGATAGAAAACTATAATCACTAAATAATCAACTACTTACTATGAAACGACAATAAATAATAAAAAATGAAGTAATTAACAAGTTAACTAATGAACAAAAGAGTTAGACCAATTGCTTGCTACATATTATCCACAAAGGTGATTAAGTTTCTCTAGATCCATCAGAAACACTACAACTTATAGTTCCTGACAGCAGCTTTGTTCTCTCGAGCTCATCGGCGGGACGAGGGAGCTGCAGTGCTAATGTTCGAGAGAGCGCAGAGCATCTAACGCCATCTATCGGAAGTAGATGTACCACTGAAATAACCCAATGCAATTTAAAACATTGACTAAATGAATATCTTCTCACTGAAGTAGCGGAAAATGCTAGTTACCCAGTACCAAGATGGCGACACCAATGTAATTATCAACAAATGAAATAATAAATGAAATTCTTGAACAAATTACTTGTTAGTTATTATCAACAAAGGTTTCCCTAGATCAATTTCGTTCCGCTGATGAGCTCGAGAGAGCGAAACATTTATCCGAAACTATTAGCTGCAGTATTACTGGTCGATCTAGACAAACTTAATTTCCTTTGTGAAAAAGAAGTATTACGCTATCGACCAATTGTTACTTTGGACTCAATAAACGTGTATAAGATGTCACAGTGTGAAAAATTATGAATTAAATTTATTTTTATATTGCTGATATATGTAAGTGTATTAAGATAAATAAATACATCATCTCGAAAACGGATTGAGAAAGGCTCAAAACAGATTTTTCACAATTAGGTAACATTTTTTAGTCCCATTACAATACTTCCCCTATACTATAAATAGTGAGGGAAGTAAAAATTGGCCTTCTGAGATGGCCTCGATTAATCGCAAGAGCCCACGAGAACTAACCACCAAAAAGGATTTTCAAAGTAGGACCTGTAGAAATACGTTAAAAAGGTAGACCCAGGCTGAGATTGAAGGATGGTGTCGATGAGGATGTTTGGGAGATGGGTGCAATTAACTGGGCTTTTCTAGTCTGGGCACCTATGCTCTGAAGATCATGATACCCCTACTTAGTTCTTAAGCATCTTCCCATCAACTGCTGACCTTTTCGCAAATTGAAACTGTCAAAATGTCATTACTGACAAATCATCTGCTGGAATAATTACACGTAGTGGTTTCATTGATTATACTATTCTGAATATTTTATTTTTTGTGAAGAGTTTTCAGATAAAGCAAGTCTTCTTGAATTGTAATCGTCGTCGAATCAAATGAAGTAATTACAGAAATTACTTCTTCATAATACCAGCAATATTCGAGACACTCGAAACATTAACCAACAGGTGAGGTCTCAAATTCGCGTAATCTTCACATTTTATTTCCGTGACTTTCTTCAATATTTCATCGACTGAAATTTGAAGGGTCCAACTGTTATCTGGATTTTTTGAGACGTTAATTAACTTTTCTCCATCATTCTTACCATTTTCAATTTATTACCCATTAGGCTATTTCTCATTTAACGTTGATGAATGCAGATCATATGTTATAGAGTGGAATGAAATGAAAAATATACAAAGTAGAGGAAATAAGGGCGTATCACATATAGTATTATTGCTACACTATAAATCTCGTAGTCGGTATACTGCTAATTAGAAAATGCATCAAGCTCAAGTTGATTCACTGATAATAGCTTTAATCCCCTCATGGGATGGGATGGATTATGTATCCACCAAGTCCATAATGTATTCGAATTCTAACACACATTTAGGTAGGTCATCAACTAATGTTCATTTATAGACATAGTTAAGAGTAAAATGAGTCATATTGGTATGAATTTTTGGACACCATGCAATTCATCAGCTCTGAATTCAAATAACTATCGATCACCTTCATCCTCTGAAAATACTCTTAAAGTAAAGTGAAGTACTGAAGACCTTTTAGCTACCAAGTACACGACAGGGAAACCCATAATGTTCCTCAGCCGAAGATGAATCTGAATTCATTAAATTGCTTTTTCTCTTATACATTTCCATCCCTTCTAAATTAGCTAGATATTGGTCATAAGTGTTTCAAGAGTCATGAGCTCTCATGAGTTCGGCTAACCCTGATTTTTCACCCATATTTTTCTTTATATGGGCAAAATATTATTCATACCGAGTTAGAATATACCTTCTAGTTTCGCCCACATAGCATTTTGAACACTACTCACAATCGGTTTTGTAAATCCCAGATTTGTAGAAGTCGGAAACTTTATCGGAGGTGTTTCCTAAACTGTTTTTTAGTTTGTTCTTACATCTATAAGCGAGTGAAGTTGCAAATTTAGAAAACAAATTATGAGATTTATTAATTGTTGAAGGATGATAAGTGAAAGTTTAGAATTTTATTGAACTATTTGGCTAATTCCAATTTCCTTTTTTGTTTAGAAATTAAGTAAGTGATCAAACATTTATCGTAACCATTGTCCAGAGCTATTTGCTAGGCCTTATCAACTTCATTGTTGTAATTTGCTGGCTCAAAGATGAAGTACTGAGCACAAGCCCACTGTGTGAAATTCAATCTTTGGAGAATCTCCCCAAACTCAGCATTGAAAATCAGATAGAAGAGGGAGGGTACGCAGTAGTTAGCTTATTAGATATAGGCGCCTTCAATAATACCACAACCGGAAGTACCTGCAAAGTCCTCAAGGATAAAGGAGTTCCTAACTTAGTAAGCACCTGAATTCAGAACATGCTGAAAACAGGAACCTCCAAGTTTCCAGAGGTGATACAACGATTAGTGGCTCTGTGGAAAAGGGATGGGCATAAAGAGGAATACCCTCACCCACCATCTGGAACATATTGGTAGATGGTGGATTGAGAGAAAAAGCCAACCTAGGATGTCACGTGATCGGGTATGCCGACGACATACTGATAATCGTGAGAGGAAATTTTTTTAAGACTGATGGACCTAATACAATCAGCCCTGACTGCACTGAACAAATGGTTCAGTGATAAAGGGTTGAAGATTAACCCTAAAAAAACAGAAATTATAGTTTTCGCTAGGAAGTACAAAACAGTACTCACCAGAGAACTGACCATAGCAGGTCAGGTGATTAAAATCAGCGATCAAGCCAAATACCTAGGAGATATCTTAGACAAGAATCATTTATGGAAACCACAAGCCTTCAGTTTGTGCAGAAGGGTTATTGGCCACGAATTATAATAATAATGTGAATCTCTAAAGCCATCATTAAGCCGAGGTTGACATACGCCTCGGTGGTGTGGTGGCAAATAACAGAGCTCAGGACGACCGAATCAATCCTGGTGCATCTGAGGAAAGCCCATCCTAGGTGCTGCCACGGGAACTACGAAAAGCGCTCCCATGGCCGCTCTTGGAGCGCTAATGAAAGTGGAACCATTCACTATAAAAGGTGTAATAATCCGGGGGATTATTATTTTTTTACGATTGAATCAAAGTAGCGTAGCATGAGAAAACTCCCGAAAATTAAGCCACTCTAAGTAAACCAGGAATACTTGACACAGGAGAGTACAACTCAAATCATTCCGTAGAGTGTAGTTCCGTCCTTACGGGCATTTCAAAATCTAAAATTTCTAAATTCCTGACAGGAACAGACTATACATATACATTCTATATTCAACAATTAGAGTTTTATTCAGATTGAAATAATGGAATTCCTGTCTGGCGCCAGAGATACGCCATCTAATACCTTTTACAAGTTGTACGTGATTTTTAAGAATTAGAGCCTTCGGAGGGCAATTCTTGTTGAATTGCACTTATTCCCAAGTAACAACAGAAAACGGCTGAATCTGCAACAGACGCAGAGTTTACTTTGTGGGCACTCACCGCCCCTCGATGTGGAAAAACAGGCAACTTTAAATACAGATTTGTGTGTTAGAGCAAAGTACAGATGGTACAACTAAACTCATTGGTCCGTTTGAATTTTAGTTTAGTAGGAAGGGCAGCCATTTCGAGAGGGATTCCAAATATAAAAATGAAAACTCATTTGCAAGAGGGAGTTCTTTTTTTTCGTGCCTTGTTGGGTAAGCTAGTTCATTGTACATATAGCTCAGTCTCTCTCTCAAAGTCAGATCCTTTAATTCTTTTAATTGATATTTTTAACTTAGTCAATTGATTGTTTTTGTTGTATTACAAGTTACAAGATTTCTAATTTTTGCAACTATATTACTCTTTCGTTATTACTCAAAGTAAATTAAGTCATTCAAATCAATTTGTATCATTCTTAAAGTTTATTTTCATTCACCTTAAATCATTTCAAGTACCAGTTCAAGAGAACTTACATTTTACTTTAATATCATTTGCTATTTAGGGAATATTAACTAGAATCTATAATAACCTATAAAAGAAATTGTGGAGAACGTCATTAGTAACTTGATGATAGAAATCTATAGTAATTTGATATTTTGGAGAATTTGTTGCCTTTAACGTTTAGATAATTTTGATCTGGGTGCGAGAGAGAACTAGCTTCGTGGTGTAATTTATAAAATTAACAAAAAGACGCCGCGTAATACATTTTGTGTAAGCCGTGGAGTGTAAGCTCAAGTGTCTAATTACCCTGTGGATTAAGGATTAAGTACTAAGTCAGGGTAAGTCTTTAGAGAAAGCTGTTTAGTCTGTGTTCAAGCCAAAAATTCTGAGGTCATCACCCCGGTAAACGTAAGCATTAATAGGGTATTTTGACTTACTAGAAGTGTATCGATCCATCTGCGAATTTCTCATATTTTATAGTATACTTAGGGGACCTACATAAGATAGGTATAATTGGAATCAGAGTTACCGTAATTGTAGAGTCAAAGATATAATCATTTGGGGAAAGCTCATTATTTCAAAGTTGTAATAGGGGTATTTTATTTAGTATTTGAAGGGTTCTTAAAACCCTTATTGAGACCCTGGTCTTTAAGGACAGGGAGAGTTAGCCATCAGCGGCGAATTTGAGAGAAAGTGTTTGAGTTCATCGGGAAAACTAGGGTCTCATTATATTGTTTAATTAAGTTGAATCAATTTAATAGATCAATATATATATAAAGCGAACCAGGTAGTTGTCAAAAAGGAATCGAGCTGCTTGTTAGAGAATCACCCTTCTGGAATCTCAACCTTACTATCAGTGGCTCCTCTGGTCCATTTCATAACCTTAGTTACTCCATCAGAGTGGTATATTCAATTCAAAAGTAAGGTTAGCCTGCAAAGAAACAACTCTCTGGCATCGTTACATCAGGCAAATCAATAATTCACTGATCGATCGGCCTCGATAAAGTTTTATGCAATTTATTATATATTGTTTCTATAAACTATTCCGACATCTAGTGTAAAATTTAAATCTGGTTTAATTTAAATTCATTGTTTGTTCTTGTTGGTTATATGACATATTTTTCCCTTTAAGTATATATGTATGGGACTTAGTATTTATACTTATATATACATCCGTGTAATCTTTATTGTTTTATTTTGTATTCAATTAACTTTTCACCAATATACAATTTATACTGTTCTCATTGTTCTTCATTGATACACCATCCCTTAAATAGCGTTATAGTGGAAGAGAACAATCCTGTCGTGATTGTTATTCTGATCATAGTTAGCAACGTGAAGCTGTCATACTAGCCTAGTGTATAAATCGGCCAGGAAGGGCCCCGCTACTAAACTATTTATACCAAGTGCTACTGGAGAGGAACTCCTTCGAGTCTAGTTCCGTTCCCTGAACTATTCTCTAAAACATCTGTAAAAGGGGACTGGTGGCAGCTAATTTTAAACCATACTACCAACGACAGGGCACTTCTCGCAGTGTACCCTGCATTCTTCTATCTCCGCAACCCTCGAGTTGCATAAAAGAGTAGCTATCATAGCAATAATTACAATAAGGTTTTCACTCTCCGTAGCCTCATAGGATCCCATAGGGCTTTGACCTGAGGGAACAATAAAAATACATAACCTAGTAATATCTGAGCTGAATTTGGTTTACCTGGCTTGTGGGTAATAACATCATAAATAAGTTCATTAACTTGCTCCCAAATACCAGCCTTTCAGATTATTACAAAGGTGCGGCAACAAAAGCTGCCTACAGACTTATATCAGTAGGACTGGCGAAGGTAAACGGTAGTCACACCTTACTACCAATAACACCCCATCTACTCAATGAGAACGGATGGGATCACATCACGATACAGCAGTAGAAGTATCAGCAGAAGTATCGTGTGCGCATACCCCCCAGATACTGGGGAGTATGCCCTGCCAATCAATGGTGAAATCTGGTTCACTGATGGACCCAGAAACCATGGATAGGTGGGAGCAGGTATATACCGCGAGGGTAAGAGTATTGATCAACCTCTGGGTAAACACCCCACCATTCTTCAAGCGGAGATACTGGAAATAACGCGCTATGCCCAAATAGCGCAGGAAGAAAGAATGTAAACCCACATTAGTATATGCACAGACAGCAAGGTAGCCCTTGCTGCGCTGGGTAGTATGAGAATAAC
This sequence comes from Endomychus coccineus, assembly GCA_958510875.1. Lineage (NCBI taxonomy): Eukaryota > Metazoa > Arthropoda > Insecta > Coleoptera > Endomychidae > Endomychus > Endomychus coccineus. The sequence goes on along the minus strand of OY294071.1, from coordinate 15,340,787 downwards.
CTCGAAACTGGTGTGGGAGTGGCATCAACACTCTGAACAGTCTTGGCGGAGATGGAGACAAGCTCACCCTATTTTGAGTCCCCGGTCACTCTGGAATGAGGGGAAACAAAGGAGCCGATAAGCTTGCAACCAGATGGTTGCTCTATTGGGGAACTCGAAGAGTAACATCAAAGAGACAATCAACTACTGGGTCAGAAGACAATACTCGGAATAGTGAATGGTTGCAGGCATTCGAAAGCACTGATTGGATCACACATCAGGGAAGACTAGTCTCAGCAAATGACGAACATGGTTGAAACCGATACCAAACTGTTGACACAGATACTGACAGGACATAGACCGTTTAACTACCACATCCACATGATGAACCTTAGCGATTCGCCTTTGTGCAGCTGGTGCAAACGGAAAAACGAAACATCAGTGCACATTCTGTGCAGATGCGTAACACTGATCCCCCCAAGACGCAGAGCACTCTCTGTAGAGCGATGCGACACTGAGCAGATCCAAAAACTAGATACGAAGATGGTGCTAAATCTCTTCAGGCATTAACCACGTACCCAGTCCCGACTGGGAGTTAGTAGTTGTTTCAACACTACACAAGTAGGCGGGGGAGAGGGGCCCAGATGGTTCAAAAGACCGTCTCCTCTCCAATTAAGGCATTGGTCTCTGCCCGACAGTGGCGTGTTGTTTAATTGTAGGGGAGGGCAAGTACGGATACATCTCTAGAGTTCACTAGACGGGCAGGGAAGGGGGAGTGAAACCCCCACAGTTATCATCGTGTAGTCTGTACAGTCAGATATTTATATATAGAACTTCAGAATCTCAGTGACATAAAATACATAATCTATAGGTCCAGATTATACTTGAATCAAATTATATAGGTGAACAGATTCAAAACATATTCAGTAACATCAACATATACATGTGGATTTGAAAACTATAATCGAGGATTACTGACATGAATAACAAGAACCATTTAAGGATTCAGTAGATTCTCAAAAAGACGTCGACAGACGCGAAAATTCCAAAAAAAAATTTCTGACCTATTTTCCAAAGCGGCGGCATAAGTTTGATAATCCATAGAGCCCTCATCATTCCAATTTCAAAATCTGACGAATAAACTTAATATAAGAAAAATTGGCTTCATTAATGGGTGTACACATTACTACACGGACTAATTGATAGGAAAATGTATAAGTCCAGTTTGTCCTGATCAGATAGAATCCGATCAGTAGGTATTACATATTGTTCAATATATTGAAGACAATAGAATTAGATAGATAATATACGATTTTCCTCAATTCTATTTTGAAATGGAACTCCACAAAACAATCACTTCAATCACATGTTTTTCAATTGGTATACTAATGACATGGCTTTTCACGTCAAAGGATACCAAGTTTGCCTTAACGGAAATTGAAGTAAGCTCTCAGATTTTGTTGTGAAGTTCTGGAGTATTTCTAACAAATGCAGAGAGTTTGAAATTGATTTCATATAATTTTATGCGAAGTTTATAAATCTGGGGTTAACGTACGACACTGCTGTTTCATCTGGCATTCAGTAATTCATTTGAATAAAATAAATAACTGTCACCCTATTATTTTTCTTCGTCAATGACTTTTAGCCTGCCAAAAGAATATTCTCACAAAAAAACAATATTCACTCAGGATATATTTCACAAATTCACTTTGTAATAGAATCGTTGATATAAATGGAAATCCCAAAAAGTATAGGCTTCAAAATAATGTATGAGGTAAATAATAAGGTTTAAATTTCGATATTCTATCGATATCGCTAATTAAATCCTAGCAAAAATGTTTGGACGTTTTATTCTAATGTATCGTGTATATGATACGGTATTATATTTAATTGGAAATCTCTATAATGACGGAATTCAGTTATGTTTAATTCACATGTGTATATAAATCAATTCATTTGTATACCGGTAAATATGAACATGTTCACAGAGTCCCAATCAATAATGCTGTTAATTAGGAAAATAATGAAGCAATGTATGAGAACGTTGTTTTTTACACCATACGAAATAGGCATTGCATTATGAGAAGTTTCCAATAAATCTGAATCCAATGGTACTCGCTTGCAAAATAATGATTACAAATATATAAATGTTAATCTACAGCATAATCATAATAACAAATTTAAATTTAAATAATAATGAATATATTCGGCCATCGCATTACTAGATCCTGGTTTAAGATTCTAAATTTCTTAAATAAACATGAAATCAAAGTAGCAACAATGAAAACAAAACTTCAGATGATGATGAGAGAATTGTATACAAACTGACGTGTGGACAGAAAGTATGGCGATCAAACGGAAACCGTATTAATGAACATGGTTCCACCAACGATAAATTTTACGATAGAACAATTTGAAGGTAATGGATGTGGTTAATTGGTTGCGTTCCATTTTCCTTTTATTTAGAAATTAACTTATTGATGCAATAAATTTAATGTTTTCCAAATTCACAATACAACTCGTTTATAGTTGTAAGAACAAGCTAAAAAATCATTTAGGCAACACCTCCACCAACGCCTTAGATAGGCAATATATCCCTTGAGAAAAATTTCACCCAATACTTAAATCTTAGATTTTCGTGTTTCCTCCCAATGCCGTTGTTACCTGTAGCGAAAAAAGAAGAAAAAATCTTCATACTAGCAGGTATTAGGTACACTATAGAAGTTTACCAACATTTTTTCACTAAACAGTGATTCAAGTTCTGGGCATCATGAGGAACAAATTCTATCAAGGAACATGCGAAATGCAAAGCTTCTTCAGCTGATACGGCCTCCAACGTTTTACATGAGAAGGCATAGGGATTAAAATTCAATTGGCCTGAGATCAGCAACTAATCAACTGACAAAAATTTTACCTCATACGTAATTCATGTTTCTTCACAATGCCGTTGTTAGCTGTAGAGTAAAAATGATAAAGTTTCCGATTTTGACATATCCGGGATTTACAAAATTGATTCATTCATTTTCAAAATGCTACGTGGGTTAAACTAGAAGGAACATTCTAACTTGGTAAGAAGAATATTTTGCCCACATAAAGAAAAATAATGGTGATAAATCAGCGTGAGCCAAACACACCAATTCTCAATCATGTTTATCACTCTTGAAACACAGTAATGACCAGACCTCGAAAAATATGTATTAACATAAGAACATATGAAAAAACATACTAAGGCTTTTTTCACCGTTAGGACATGATTTAATTATTTTCGTATGAGAGAGCATATTTCGAAGGAATTTTGTCAAATGTATCATTAGATTGTGATTAAATTTTACTGGATTTTGTCATAAAAAAGAAAAACCCATAGTAGATAATACTTCGAATTTTCTACCTGGCAAACTATTAGTGAAAGTACCTTCACGAGTTCTTAAGAATGTGTATTAATTGATTTTTGGTATACCTAATCTACTTAATTTTCCCCATAGTAGTAGTTAATCTGTTGTTACTGAATATATTATTTAGTTCTTAATGTTCATCTCTACTGTATCCATGGGACAAGACAATAAACTTATTCAGTGTTTATTTAAGCGTTGGTTGGTATGATTTAATTTTTGTTTTTATGTCAAGATGTCTCCAGTACCTACAGGTTAAGCAGCTTTAGTGAAAATATGGATTCGTGATTTTGCAGATGATTTCACAACCGATGGTGAAATTTTTGCAATTTTTGTGAGAAAAAATAGTGTGTGATAAACGGTCACAAATTGTGCAACATATTAAGACTAATGGACACATACAACCCAAAAATGAAACGAAAACCATAACACAGATGCTAATTTCACATAGTATTTTTGCTTCAAACGAAACAAGTGATTGAACCAGTGAACTGCATGAGCTGTTAATTTTGGGCAACATTCCATTTAATAAGTAAAATAATAAGCATTTTAATAGTTTTACTAGAAAATATTGTTGAAAAAGCGGAGAAACGGTTCCCTCTGATACTACTGTTAGAAGAAGATGTGTTGACGTTATTTTTCGGAAGACTATGGAGAAAATAAAAGCCGAAATCGGAAACGAGTACGTTTGAAGATCCGCGGACGAAACAACCCATTCGTATGGACGGTACATAGCAAATTTAGTCATTGAAAAGCTTTCAAAAAAAGAGCCATCGAAGCTTTACCTGATAGCCTGCAAACCACTAGATGAAGTTAACCACGCTCGGTAGCCCGTTTTATTATGTATATTTGGTGCAGCAATAAATGAAAAATACCTACTGTTCATTTCTAATGCAGCTCCTTACATGGAGAAGGCAGGACAATTTCTAAAAGTGTTTTATTTTATCCTAGCATGCTTCACATTACTTGTATTGCACATGGCTTCCACAGAGTTGCAGAAGAGATCCGCTCGATTTACTCAGAGGTAAACAATTTAATATCAACTGTAAAAAAATATTTTCAAAATGTCCCAGCAGAGTAATGCATACAAAAATGAATTACCTGATTTGCCTGGAATACCTGGCTGAATGCTGCTGTTTTTTATACCGAAAATTTTGACCAGATAGCTAGGTTTGTTAGTAATCTTGACCAAATGATGCTACTTCGAGTTTAGCAAGCCAAAAAGCGTTTACAAATAATTCTACTAAAAAACAGCTAGTTTTAATCAATAACCATTTTAGTTTTTACCTAAGTCAATTACTTATTTTCAAAAGCAGGGTTTGTCACTTAATGCTCATTTTGAGGTTCAAAGTAAGGTTTCGGAATTTCCAAAAATAATACCAGGAAGAATTCGAAATAAACTTAATATTGTATTAAATAAAAATCCCGATTTCGAAATCATTAAGAATATTAACAATTATATTAACGGTAGTAGTACCACGCTTATAATAGCAATGCCATCAAATGCTTACTCTAGCTCTAAATTTTGTCCATTAACATCGTTGATGTCGAGCGGACTCTTTCTGCATACAAGTTAGTAAACCGAATTTCGGGGTCCATTTTCACGCTCATGTAATTTGCGCAAGTTGATGATTTTTTTTTAAAACGGGTCAGTCTATTTACACTAATTTGTTCACCACTACAGATATCGGTGAGTGTCGCGTGTTTGAACAAAAATCACGATGGACCACGGAGACGAGTTGTTAGCACTAGCTGGTGTTTGTTTAATTGAAAAGTTAAAGTGCCAAAAAAAAGACCAAGAAGACAGCAGAATTTTTTTATACAGCTCAATAAATTCTGTAATGAATCCTTTTTTTTGACATTGTTTAATAACCAACATACAACACAGACAAAATAATTATGTAGATAACAGCACGGTGTCACAGAACACCGAAAATACAAAAGTCACGTGCAGGTTGCAGGTCAGGATAGAATACGCTACTACTGAGCATGCGTCGAGTTGGAGTGTCGTTTACACGTTCATGCATTTGTGCCAACCACATGCAAATTATCTGACCGGCCAGATTTTACTCAAGTCAAATAATTTTGCTTGTACAAGTGAACGATTTTGGTTCTCATGCAACAATTTACTTGTGCCAATTGGCTTGCACAAATCAATTTGCGCAAATTGCATGAGCGTGAAAACGGACCTTTATTAAACGATATACTTCGAAGTTTTTCAACAGATAACATAGCAAAAGTTTCAATTGTATATTGTTATCAAAATTGTTCTACTTAATATTTATATTCCTATATTTTATTTACCTAATCTGAACATTAATCTATTGCAAAATAGTTAATCTAATCAAATCACATAATTGAAAACTTGATAGGGAATATTTGCGGTGTGATAGCGCATATTTTAGCATTTTTTATAGCATATCTAGAATCATAGAACAGTAGTTTGATAGGGCATATCTCCCGGAGTCTGGTAATGACAAATATCTAGGTAATTTGAAAGGGATAGATTCTCAATGGAGTTTATCAGTCTTGAAACACAGTAATGACAAATATCTAGGAAATCTAGAAGGGATGGAAACGCATAAGCTTCTTTTCAATTCAGATTTGTTTCCAGCTGTGGGTAATTCCTTACTTACACTACTTGTTCCAGCTACTTGGTAGCTGAAGGGCCTTCAGTACTTTAACAATAATTTTAGTGGATAAGAGTCATTGTATCTTATTTAGTGATAACAAACCTATAAAATTCAGTAGATTCTACCTTATCGTAGAAGTTGATATCAATTTTTGTACGGATATTCTTATGTTGAGGTAAAATCGGCAAAGGAAGAGAAATAGAATTGCTATTGTGTGGCTGTCGCGTATTATATGGCGACGGTTAACCATACATTCTCGAATAAGACGTTCAGATCGAAATATGTGTTAAACTTAGCCTTTTATGTCGTGATCGACGACCAAAAATCCTGTTAAAATTTTGAATGAAAGCCACGTAAGCGCAAACGATACAGAAAAGGTATAGGAGCATATAATAGTTCTTTTAGGCAGGTAACATAGTTCAGTTTCCCCAATATGACGAGCGTTTGTGTTGGCTGCCATCAACACAGCTTTGGGAGAAAACATTCCCTTTCTGACTATTTGAATAAGATGCCAAGTTCGCAAATATAGCAACTTGAACCGACATTCATATTGTGTACATGACATTATAAAAATAATTGGAACTCCCTCCAGACATTTTTATCTAATACCACCATATTAAAGATAAATTAGAATAGACATATAATCGTCAAATCATTCCATGTGAAATGCAACTTTTCTCACTAACATAAAAATTGTCGAGATAATTCCAAAAAGGGCCATTTTTTAACTAATTTCAAACAATAAGGTTCCGATCACCAAAATTTTCCAAAAACTGGCATTTATATTTTTTTCGGTATGACAAACATGTTCCATATACTCCTGAACCAGTATGAATGTTTCCCAACATCTCCCTTTTTTTCGACAGAAATTTTCCAAAAACTGGCATTTATATTTTTTTCGGTATGACAAACATGTTCCATATACTCCTGAACCAGTATGAATGTTTCCCAACATCTCCCTTTTTTTCGACAGAAATTTTCCAAAAACTGGCATTTATATTTGTTTCGGTATAACAAACATATTCTATATATTGTGATGAAGTATAAAATTTATTTCCTGTAACAAACATTAGATTATTGTTTCCCTTTTTTCCTGGTAGCTTAAAATTCGATAAGTAAGTTTGTACTTTCTTTTAAGTCTCTCTCTCTCTCTCTTTATTTTATTTTTGTTAGAGGTTAAGTATGAGTAGCATAAGCTGAACTTCGCCTTTCTCTTTTTAACATTGTATTGTCTTTTTAGTTTGTACAGAATAAAGGCAATTTATTATTATTATTATTATTATAACTACCGCAAGTTGGAACAATCTCGTGACATCTAAGCGTCTCTACCCAGCCGATCAGTTACCTAGGATGTCGGATTCTGGGTTAAGAATGACGTTTTACTATAGAGAAAACATCACTCTCATAACGTTTCCATAACATCTCTAAGATACAATATCATTAGAATTCATGAAACTGGATCACTTTCGGATAACAATTTATTTTGCGTATTATGTGCCAAATTGTGATAGATAAGGAGGAATATTAATTTTTTTCAGTAGCAAACACAAATATGTGTTATATAAAGAAAAATGAAGAAAATGAATATCTCCGGAGATACAAGGTGCTTGCAGAACCAGATAATCAGTTCTCAAGGGTTGTAAATTAATAAGAGGGAGCAGTAAATACCATCATACTCATTGGGTTTTGGGAACAATGTCCTCGAAATAGAGGCCGTTAGTCGGTTGGGGCTGCTGCGAGCTCCGACAACATCGCAGCCAAAAAAACCAAAATCAGTTAACCGAAGGTACTCCTCCCCACTGTTCGGTAAGTAGCTTCCGGTTCCTAAGTCGTGTGCCCTATGTAGTATTAGTGAACCCAAAATGACTGCCTTCAGCATCCGGTCTATCAAGATCTGCGTCGAGTTCTTACAGGCTGGAAGGATCTTCAAGTTGTAACACAGCGAAACCGAATTCCGCCCAAAACCCCGATGATCAGAACCACGAATACGACTTTGTGGCCTGGATGTAACGTGCGGAGCTCGAACAGGAGATCTTGATACTTTTTCCATTTTTCCTCCTCTTCCAAGTTCTTCTCTGCCGGAGCAGATAATTCTATGACATACATTGTTTTGGTTTGTTTATCCAGAAGGACAACGTCAGGCCTTTTTGCTTGTATCGACCTATCGGTCGGAAACGTATACCTTCAGTAGATCTGGCATTTTTCGTTTCCGACAACGGAGTCAATACCTCCTAGCATGTAAGGCTCTTGCTCTATTCCGTACGAGTGCCTTAGATGGTAATACAGCACCCGTAGGGCCGCATTATGGCGATGGGTGGAGCGCTTTTGCCAGCCATGCCGACAGCAGGTAGAAAAGCGCCTCAGTCGCCTTTCGACATGCCCTGCAGCTGACCCATCACATTGGGGGGATATACCAAGGTGTTGATTATGTCATGTTGGCAAGCTGCAGTATATCCCTCGGTCTTGGATTTTAGATCGGCTGACAGCCCGAGCGTTTCGATGTTTCTGTAGAAAACACCGTGTATTGGCTTGTCAACATGCCGTCTGAGCATAAGATGTTATTCCGCGGCATTTATCTGGGCTTTCAGGCGGGCAGGTTGAAACTCGAGGTCGCCCTATAGTTGACCTCGACAGATGTGAAATTCGAGATCAAGTTCTTCCGCAGCTTTTTGTGCTCCCTTAACGACAAATGCCCCACTCTGACCAATTCGTGACTTTTGACAAGGCACAGGAGGGGGTCCGAAGCCCTAAGATCTTCACAAGCTATACTCAAAACCACACTTCGAAACAGACCCTTCAGACTCTGGAGTCCCCTACCTCCCTGGTGACGTGGGATATAAATGCGGGAAACGGACGACCTAATATGCAAACTGTGATGGATATGCATCATATCCTGGGTGCCTTTGTCGAGTCTAATGCAGCCCATCAACTGTCCATTTCACCACTCCAAAATAGTGAAGAAGGACTGGAACGGCAAGCATAAATAATGCAGACGCCTTGTTCGGAAGACCAAATCTTTCGATCAAGATTTCTGCCGCGGAGATCCACCTTTACCCGAGATCTATCTATCACCAGATTCTCCCGGCAATTCCCCGTGCTCTATGCCCCACGCTGCTCGCTGATGTTATTAATTACCTAACATACAAGATAGTGTAAATAGCTTGTAGCAGGTGTTGAGACAAGTGATCGACCGATAGTTATTGGTGATCAGACAAGTCTCTATTCTTTCGAAGCAGCACAGTGTCCCCCTCGACAGTCCAGCTTGGAATTTGCCGTGTGTTTGCGTGTTACGCAAAATTTTGGATCATAAACAGCGAGACCAGATTCAATTGTTCTGGCGCATCGTGTATATCATTGCCCATAAACTAGGAGCCTCAACCTTATTAATTTTTTCTGTTCCAATTATCATTCAACATGTTAGTAATTACCACTACTTTATAATTCATGTAAATTTTGAAAGTTCTTAGCATTGTACAGAATGTACTTTAATTGAAGAAAAACTATGAAAAAAGGATTGTAAATGATCAAGTTATAGCTTCAACAATGGTTTCTATTCACGAGCATACTAAAAAAAACAATCATTATGAAAATAACTGTTGTTTCCCAAGAATTTTTGTCTATTTTCCCAACCCTATAAAATACTCCGTTTTGCAATGTAAAATACACAGCATGAATACAACGGATATCCGAATTATCAGTTCGATTGTCATTTTTAATAAATAAAAGGACTCCAGTTTTCCATCGAGGAAATGTCACCAACCATCAGTTTCCACTATGTTGCTTCCACTGACGTATTCCCATCTTTCAACTCTATCAAAATCACTTCGGTTGAAACAATTCCTTTCTAATAAATGACATTTTACACCGAGATAAGCTAAACGAAATCATTCAAGGAAAATGTGTCCTGAAAGAATATTGTTATCTATTATTTTAACATTTGAGAAATTTCCAAGGAACCTGCCAATGCAGTGAAAAACACTCAAGAGATAACTGAATCGATCAATATGTCGAAGTTCAACCAAATTTTATATAATTTGAGATCTTATTTAGAGCTTTTAATCGATTAACATCTAAAAAAATATACCGATGACCTCAAAACTATGATATTAAAATAAATTGCTCTTTATTGATATATAGAGAATTACCAAATACTTTTTGAGATAGAAATACAACAATATAAACAACACTTATATCGTTTTGATGGCAATTTGTGTATTTAACCAGCAGGGCCGGGTTTTCCAGAATAGGAACCATCCCAGTTGCAATTGGTACTGGCAAGAGGAGTTTCTTTAAGCTGAAATTAATCAATGACACAACCGAATTTGGTCACCTTCGATTGAGAAGAAGCTAAAAAAAAATATTCTATAGTCATTGGATAGTTGGCTAATCTAAAAGCACAAGAGATTTCATTTTCATACATTTTGTATGGTCTCAAATATTTATAATGTTTTTAAATCATAAATGTTGTATGAAATTGAATAATTCAATTGAAAATCTGATCAAAAAATAATTTTAATATACCTACTCAAAAGTGAAATGACCTAAAGAGAAAGGGTGAGAAACAAATCCCGGATAGGGCACTGAAAGTGTTGAATCCGATCCTGTTACTAGAATCCAACATTTCAAATTTTGAAACGTTCATTTACCATCATTTGGTTAAGACATGAACAATTCTAGCATTTCCAAGTGACTATGTTTGATTAGTAGTCGAATTCAGCAAAACTCAATTCGATTAGATTGATTGCAAACTTTAAAACGTGGACAGATTGTTCCTAATTTGTCAATTCAGTTCCTGATATAATATAATAGATAATTAAATTTTGATATTCTTTCAATGTTTTCATTTTCAATTGTACTAATAATAACCTGTTCATTATCTCATATACACTTACACATATTACGTAATCAATTACATAGTATGTGAGGATCCAAGAGGAATATAGTGTTTTTTATGTTCACTACACGAGAAATCTATAATGCTTGTAGAACATCGATGAGCCCAACGATGGACTGTTGGGAGAGGAGGCATTGGAGCGTTTCATAATTTTTTGAGGCTATAGGAATCAGGTAATACCTCACTAGGCGAAGAGTCCACAACTATGCCGTTTGATAGAAGAATGCAGATTGGAACAGAGAAGTTCGGCAGGTCTCGAGCTTGACAATGAAGGGGTGGCTAGCCTGAGTTCGTCTAGTTTGCCTACCTGGAATAACAGACGAGATTTTCGATGAGCACCGACCATGGAAATATCTGTAGAAAAGGCATATATCGCCACCTTTCTACGATGTTCTAGTGGTCAATAAAATTGTAAGTGTGACATCACCAACCAGACGAATTGCTCTCTTCTGAATAAAATCTAAAAACTTCAGCGTATATTTGGGAGCTGAAGTCCAAACATGAAAACAGTACTCCGAGACAGGTCCAATCTGGGCTTGTTAGGTCATGAGGAGCTGCTGGGGTGTGGAGTGCAGTTTGCTCAATGGCACCTCACATGGATGCCCCATGAAAGGGTGCTGTTAGTGGTGATACCTAGCAAGGTTATTCAGGCACAGTGCCTTAATTTTGAATACTGAGCAGCATGACATTAACTCATGAATTTTTCGTACTTTATAAAGTTACAAAGAATGTTATGTTACATTTCCTAAAAGGGTAGATGGAGATATTTTTTGGATTCTCTAGCATTTCTCAGTGTGGTTATTTATATCTAGACAGAGTTTCCGCCCAGGATCATTGCAACTTACTCATTTCGCTGATGAGCTCGAACGAGCTTTGCAATGTTATTAGCGAAAGCTAACGAGAAATATCAGTTTATATCTTGATTTTTTCAAATATAATTATCTAAGTGAGAATTTGATATATTTTAAAGATAATTTGGGATATAGAAAACGAGAAATTAGTATGTGAAATCATCATGATCAGTTGCTCAAATTCAGAATGATATTTGAGAATCTACCGTTAACCAGCAGAAATGGTTCCTTTTTCAAATAGAAATAATCGCGCGGTTGAATTGTCCCACCCAGAGGGCCGTCACAAAAAATTAAAAATTGTTCGTAATACACTGGAAATGAATGGCTACCCAAAAACATTTTTCTATCCCATCATTAGAAAGAGAATAAACAAAATCTATAATGGAACGTCATATGTAAATAACATAAATGGTAATACAAATAATTTCATAACATTACCATACACTCAGAGAAAATTAAGAAATGTTTCAAAAAGTATGATAAGAATTTTGCGCATAAGCCTACTAGCTGTGTTGGGAAATAGTTCTAAAATCTAAAACCTTTAATACCTGAAGATAAACAAACAATCTCTAAACAATATTTACAGAAAAGAATATATGACCATAAGTATAGTACAAGAAACAAAAACTTAGAAAATTCCACCACCCTTGCTAAACACTGCTTTGATTATAACTATCAATTCGATGACAAAAATGTTGATATTTTAACTAAGGAAGCCGATTATTATAAAAGATCTATTCTGGAGATGATTCACATAAAACGTGACTTCAAATCTGTAAGTAATAGGACATATATTCAGTCATTAAGTCAGATTTATACTAATTGAATTAGGTAAAACCCTTGCAAATTCCTACATGCGGCTTTATAATGTTAAAAGTAAATCTTTGAGATCCGGTTCGAAAGTAGATACTTGAGCGTTATATTCTTTGGTTTCAGTCATATACAGAGTTTGTTGACATGTGTTCGTATATTATAAGAATATTACTAAGCAGTGGATTTTTAATACGTTTCATATACTTAAAACATTAATGTGTTACAATTTCGATTATTCGTGTTTCTGTTCGTTTTGGTGACGTGGGCATTTTTAATTGAAATTGGTGCATTAAGTACGCTTTGTGCTGATACAATTGGTTTTAAGAAATCCCGTTTTAGACATAATAAGTCTTCTGATGATGGTCGTGAGACCGAAACGTATGTAAAGACGAAAATAATGAGCATATGTGCTTGTGTAACCTAATTCCCGAGAACTTATGTATAATATATAATATAGAAATAAAGTTATTTGAAAATTTGAAGGTAAAGTTTCGTTGGTTTAGATTCAAACCCATCCATATTCGCATAAAATGAACCTCCTGTATGTTTATGTGTGTAGACTCAGAAGGACACTGTGGTAATCAGTGGTGTTCCAATAATGCAACATAGCAATCAGATGATTCAGATACTATTAGGGGAGCCATTTCATTGTCAGATGTTCGAATTACGTATCGGTGACTTTGTGATTAAACTTCGGATGTAATCCGGAACCATATGGTTTCCAATCGGTAAAATCTATAAGAAAATTCATTCCGAATATTACACATCTATCTTCATTACGGATATTATCATGGAGCCAATATTGACGTGATCTGGGGATCCATGAATAATATAATAGTTTCATATTTGTTCCAAATATTAGTAGATTCCTCCAAACTGAACCACTGCTTTCAAACATCTAGTAATTGAGCATAATTCCCAAACAGCTACTTCACCAGCTGATACCTGATATTTGATTATGAAGGATATATTCGATGAATGAAACCTTACTTTGTAATAGTTTATTAACAACCGGCGCGTGGTAAAAACATTTTCGAGGGATGACAAAGACATATGAGTTCAATCACGGGGGGGGGGGTTGATTGTACTCCCCCCCCTTTCTTATTAGCCTGGTTAACATGATGATAACATTTCTTTTTCGTATCATTAACACTTTATTAGAACAAAAAATAGCATCTAACTGAATTAAAACCAATGATAATATGAACAGTCACAATTATTATTGTTCCAATAAAGTGTTGGTGAAACGGAGAAAACGTTCTTATTCCCTTCATACGAAAAACACATTCATGAATTGGAATGTTATAAATGGGGGAAAAGTTGCATGACTAAAGGGTCATTCATATGGAAGTATAAACTTTCCAATAAGATCATTTTTGATTTTTAAATTTGGAAAAGTCGAATTTCTTGGTTTGTCACAGATGGAACAATATAAAAAACAATTCTTGGGAGCAAATTTTCAAAAGTCTTGTGTTGATATCCGACGTTTCGGTTCCATCATCAAATGTTTCTTTTAATAAGCTTCTGTTTTATTTTAAGACAAAATTTTGAAATATTTTTCATTCTACACTCACTGATACGTGTGATGGTTCGATTACTTTTCTGATCAGTTTCAGCACTCATCAAGATTTTTTTTTAATTGTTTCAAGTACGAGCTTGTATTAGAGCAAATTTGTAAAATTGGGCAGTCTGATGCTTAAGGTGAATTGAACGTTTGAGTTGACATTTTTTAATAATTGTGGAAAGAAACGACCAATAGGAACGGTGTAATCTTCCCTACAGTGAGTTAGGCACGTACTTACGTACGCACATACAGACATCATGTCGAAAATAGTCTGGATCGATTCAGAAATGCTCAAAACGGATGTATCCGCCGGAAACCCGAAACTTTGTTTTGGACCTATTACAATACAATACAATACAATATAGGCTACGTATAATGCGGGAAGTAAAAATGGAAACTTATATCACACTGACAGCATGTGTCAATTATGACATGTTTGACAATGAAGGGTTGTTACCAAATTGACTCAGATTTTCCAGCAAATCCAAACAACTTAGCTTAGCAGCTTCGAGTAGTTTCTCTTATGATTTGAGTTATTATTTGCATAATTTTTCTCGATTCGTGAAAATACAGTTTTAATGTGCCAAATCTCGGCGTAATTTTAGTTTTTCAGGAAAGCTGCTCAAGGAAGAACTTCGAAGTAACTATCTGGCTGCTAGCGCGATTTTGACCAAATTAGATTCAAGCACTTTTGAAAATAGACACATTTTATTTTAAAGGTTTTTTTGTTTTCTCGACCAATTTTCTACGCCACTGCATTCTTCCCAAAGGTTTATTTTGTAGATTTCTCGTTCAATTAATTCCTGCAAATTTTTAATTAGAGGCACTGATTACAAGATATTTGAGTGTTAATATAGTCTTATAAAAATGTCAGACACCAAAGACAAGAATGGTGCTAAACCAATTTAGGTTATTAACCATCCCGTGCGTGATTAGTAAACGAACAAGGTGATTTTTGGTTAGTGTGTTACTACGAGATCCTCACTAAACTAAACTGACCACTTCAGTTCACAAAATTAGACGATTCATATGTGAATGATCCTTCATTGAAAAAGATCACTTGACCAATTTGATAGGTAACAGCAATATTCCATTTGATAATATTATATTGACTTATTTATCGAAATATTGAGTTTGGGTTTTTGTAATACAATTTCAAAACATCAAAGTATCTGAAATAAAATATGGATACATATTCAATGGAAATTCTTTCCTTTGTAGGTTGCAGTAGGAATAAGAATCGTCTAATACACAAGATTCACAAATTAAGTTACACCTGATATATTATGTAATTCTGACCTTTTCATATGCCAACTGAGGAAGTATTTAGGCCCATTCGAAATAATTCAGAATCGAATCAAACTTTAGAGGCAAATCAACACCTTGAAAATTGATTTCGGTAAAAATCTGAACTGAATACGTAAGTAAACTCAATAAGACATGGGAAAGACGTTCAGTTAAAAAAACTTAAATTCAGGAATAACTTTATAACTTTCCACGAGTAAATCGTTCAGATTTTCATCTGGTTTTTCGATACGATACAGTAGATGTACCGATAAGAATAAATAACGCGCTTTCATTTAGACTTTATCTCCCTTCTCTATGCTAGCAGTCATCCATTTACTATGTTAATCCGTTACTTTCATGGACATGGTGTCATTTAACACCACTTAATACTTTCCGACAATCTAATCTTCTTTTCTGTTGCCATTATATATAGTTTGCCATGTGCCCCGATCCATTAAAGTATTAACGAGATTGGCTTCAATTGTAACCTATATACCGGCTGGTGCTGTTAATACCAGAAAAATGTCAAAAAAACGTGGTATAGACTTTTTTGTCTACCATATAACACACATAGTCTCAACAAGATTACATGAACAGCAAACAATTTCTAACTAGATATGGGTGAAATGTCATGCCATAATGAAATAAAACAATAAGTCAAGTATGCTAGTTAGAAGATTAAAAAACATAGGGTAAGTCCGGATGAGATGGCCCTCCGGGTGAGACGACTCAGTGAAATATCTTCGTCACTTTTCACAATTCTGCACCAGTCCGTGGTGACCGATAACAGTGACTAGGGTATCAGCACAAAGAACGCGATTATCGATCTTTAGAGCAATAGATAGAAAAATTATCAGTGACAAACATGAATTGACCCATGTCGAAATTTTCATCTGCGGCTACTTCATGTCCGTTACTTCTATAAAATTGATTATTGGATGTACTATTTATTCGTAGTCGTTACGTTGTTGTTTTGGAGTTTATGTTATTACTGTTGCTCAGCTTCGTTCGTATTTCATTTAGAAAAAATTAGTTGGGCTATCTATCCAGTAATGTTTGAGTGAAATGCTCGATTTTATCCGGAATAGGTGGACTATTATATGTGAGGAATTTATTACATTATCTAAACTGAACTTGCCTAGTACTTCACATATCAATATTATATCTCGCTCCCGCCCCGGCTCAACTCGCCATTTTTTCAACCTGGCGAACCAAAACTGTCTATTGACTTATTACACGAGATATGTTTGTAATTCACTTTGCATTATTGGCCGTCACCTGGCGGTAGTATTTCCAACTGTTTCCCCGTCGATTCCTTGAATCGCGAGAGCTGTATTATCAATGCGTGGAATTGTGAATTACATTCTCATTGGGACAACTGCCTTTCGGCAAATGGTGTTAGGACACCTAGGTTCTGCAAAGAATATCGAAGGTGGTAGCTATATCACTGCCAAACATGGTTGATCGTTCCACTGTCGAGCTCATTATAAGAGCAAAATAGCTGTCTGGGACTAATAAATATGTTGCTACTGTTCAACCTGGCGAACAAAAACTTTGTCTATTGAATACTTACACGAGATGTGTTTGTAATTCACTTTGCATTGTTAGCCGTCACCTGGCGGTAGTATTTCTAACTGTTTCCTCGTCGATTCTTTGAATCTCGAGAGCTGTATTATCAATGCGTGGCATTGTGAATTATATGCTCATTGGGACATCCACATTTCAGCAGATGGTGTTAGAACACCTAGGTTCGCCAAAAATGTTCAAAGGTTAGTTTTATAACTACCTGAGATGGCTGAAACACCGTTTAGGCAACACCTTTGATAAAGTCTCCGATTTTGACAAATTCGCGATTTACAAAATCAATTGGGAGTCATGTTCAAAATGCAAGTGAGTCAAACTAGAAGGAACATTTTAACTCGTTATAAGAAACATTTTGCCCATATAAAGAGAAATAATGGGGAAAAATCAGCGGTAGGCGAACATATTTTGAATACAGGTCACACCATTTCTCAAGAAAGCTTATCAGTTTTAAAACACAGTACAGTCGAATATCTAGGTAATTTAGAAGGGATGGAAATGTATAAGCGGAAAAGCAATTTATTAATTCCGATTTATCTCCAGCTGACGGTAACCCATTGTTTATATTATTATCCCCAAATAGTATTTAAACAGGCACATTTTTATTTATAATTTAGTTTACTCCGATGATGGTGACTACTTGATAGTCGAACGGTCCTCAGTAATTTAATGGTATCCTTAGTGTATAAGGGTGATGTAACAATTCGAAATTGTCACCATGATTAGGCCCTATCCAAAATTATTAAATACGGAATTGTTTTAATTCGCATAAAAAAATTAATCCATCATAACACAGCAGAATAGTATGTGGCGACGAAGGTATTTCGTAACCTGATACGCCTCATCCGGAGCATAGACCTCGCACCCGCCGTCAAGCTAGCATAAGTTGCTGCAGGTGAAACACCTGCTAGGATAGACAGAAAAGGTGTCGTGGACTTGACATGCCTGTCAACGTCGCTATCACACCGGTTCTTTATTTTGATAGGCTGTAGAATTGAATATAGGCGGAGTTAGACTCCTAGTGTGAAAATTGAACTGACGTTTCAAAAAACTCAGAGCGTGGGTCAGCCCAGGTCAAATGATTTCGAAAAGATAGATTTATTATCGAAAGGGAAGTTAGTTCTCGATAGGGAGTCGTCCGGTAAACTTAACTTAGTTAAGCTCTGTCTTAGCCTGGAAATAATTTCAAGTTGTCATTAAATCAGTAAATATATCCTTGAAAAATCTTGTCTTCCGGATGGATTCCGCGTCACAATAGCTCGACTTGATGCCTTGATGCTCAGTTCAAGCCTCAAACCTGCCCTGAAGATGCCACCTGTAATGGTTGGCGAAACGTCGGCATCAAGTCGAGCTATTGTGACGCGGAATCCATCCGGAAGACAGATTTTTCAAGATTAGCTGTCCGCGGAAGTCTACTATCCAAGAAATATATCCTTTGGATAAAACCAAATTTAAATTAAATCAAGAGTCAATATATTGTTATTTTCTTCTTTTTTTTTGTAAGCTGAGTCGTAAATTGTTGTTCTATTTTATCAATGGCTTTTGATAGCTCCAAAAAGGCAAGACTTACATTGAGCACGCGTCGCGATTTGACGGGAAG
This sequence comes from Endomychus coccineus, assembly GCA_958510875.1. Taxonomy (NCBI): domain Eukaryota; kingdom Metazoa; phylum Arthropoda; class Insecta; order Coleoptera; family Endomychidae; genus Endomychus; species Endomychus coccineus. The sequence continues at coordinate 15,322,196 of OY294071.1, read as the reverse complement.
TGTTAAAATCATATTTATTTTATTCAAGAACATCTAATAAATTCTAAATTTTGATAAACGAGAACTCGAGTGTATAAATTTCCGCGCGACAAAATCCTAGAGGGGTCTCCAAGCAAGCATCGAAGCTAGAGCGAGGGTTGGACGGTGAAGGTGAGTGTTGAACGAATTGCCTGAGGTTTTGATAGAGAAATTGACCATTCCTTTTATCAGTTGTGTTCACCCCCTTCAGATCACGTCCGTTTACGTATTTGTCGTAATTGTAAAAATCCTAGATTTTCCCAGGTTCCCATTTGGGGCAAACCTGTTACTGTTTTTTTTCTTTTTTCATTGTTTGTTTTCAATCATCAAAATCGGCTGTTGAATTTCATATTTTGGTTCATTCTTTTAATTTTTTGTTTTCTTATCTTATTTATATCATAACAGGAAATTGAGTCGGCCCGAGTAAGGGCGGAGAAAGGTTACCATTATGTTTCAAACAACTTCCTAGATGAGCTAAATTAATACATCTGGTGGTGGCAGCTACAAGAAACCTTGAAGGTAGTTTGGCTAAGATCGACGACCTGAGGTTTTAACCCTTCAATATTTTTACAAATTCTTGTACGTGGCGACAAGTTATTATCGCTACCTGTATCCTCTTTAGATACAAATAACGACTCGCATGTTACAGTGATTATTTTTTATCAATAGTGTTCAAATATATTGTTAATCCTGACATGAGATCCGAATAAAAGGAATTTCCTCCGTCCCCCGTGTCTCCAAAATCGCAGTCTCATGTTTTCCAGATATTCATCCACCCAAATTTTCCGATTTTTCAATGGAATGCAAAAAAATCAACTCGCTATTCTAGCTAGAAGTCTTTGCCCTGAGCACACGGACCTAGTAGGCATTGTTCATGGGCTCAGTATTATTCATAATTGAGCAAGGACTACAAAACAGCAAGACAATCCATTTTTTTGTAATCAACACCACTTTCTACGTGAAGTATCCAACCCCGGCACTGCTTAATAGTGGTGCAAAACAGTTGGATATTCGCAGAAATCAGTAGGGACTGTGGACTTAGGTATTTAAGGGAATTTCGAAGTGGTATGGGGCTGATCTCGTTGCGTCAAGGGTTCTATAAGTGGTATATTAAATTTCGGGACAACCGTTACACTATAATATCGGGAGATAGAACGCGCCGCTGGTATAATATTAGCATTCATAGTCATAACCGTCTGTATTATAACAATGTTAATTAATTACCGCACTAATTATAACGAGGGGATGATGCATTAACGCATCTGTCTTCTTTATCAATAGATTATCAAACACAGCCGATCATATAACTATTCTAATTGTATCCATACGATTGCGTGTCACCTACGACATATTTACCATCGCAATTTAATGATATTATGAGCTGCAATCAATTCCTAAACGGAGGTTAAACAAGATAACTTTACACAATTAATAGTTATTCTAGAGACAGGTCCCTATTCAGGTTCTCTGGAATGATAATTTCTCGTTCAACATTCGAATTAGGCTCATCAGAAGGTATTAAAATTCGAAAAATTCCAATAATTCAATTAACATCATGACCAAACCATTAGAAATCGTATTCTCTTCATTCTCCTCTATGAATTAGAGCAGGAATTGTTAAGTTGGTCTTGCCTGGGATGAAGAGAATGCTGAATTTCGGTGATGATTTCTGATTAATGGCGTGCAAGTGGAGCCAAGTCTAGAGGACCAGGCAATTCCGAAAAGATCATTTACCGAGGAGGCTCTATATCCATATACTGTTGGCCTACGGAATTGGTTCGAAGGTCTTTTGCCCTTCTGCTATTGTCTCCTCCATCTCCCGACCTCAACTCCATTGACATGCTCCAGAAACAACGTAATCCAATCACGGTATACATACAAGACCTTTCTTCATTTGAAACTGTTCTACGGGAGCTGTGGAATATGAACTTATTCGAATTAAGACCAAAACTATACTTCCACATAAATATGACTTGGTGAAACAGTTGATTTTGGATAAACATAAACTATATTGTCATGCTGGAGTGGGATTCATGATGACCAAATTACGTGAAAAGTATTGGATACTTAAGTCTAGGAAAAGTATCAAATCTATAATAGCGAACTGTATTCGATGTCGAAGGTATGCGGCCAAACATGTTGTGAGTAGTCGACCTTCACTGCCAGTCGATCGTGAACTTGGCTGAATTCAACTTCCTTTATTGATGCTCTGAGGAAGTTCATTAGGATGAATAGTCGTTCGAAAATTATCTTCAGTGACAACGGAACTAATTTCCACGGAGCAGACAATTTGTTCAAATCGTTAAATTGGAATGCCATCCAGAAAGTGGAACATTTGGAACTTATTCGTGTGATGAAAGACCTCATGAAAAAGACAATAAAAAGTTCAACAAGGGAACTTGAAGATACCATTTTGATCATAGGGGAAGTAATGAATGGAAGACCGCTTACGTATGTCTCCGAAGTTGGAGGTGAATAGGAACCTTTGATATTTCACTATTTATGGAGTATTGAAAATTCCTGAAAGATGCGATACGGATGGAGATAAAATAAGATTCCGTTGGAAATGCGAAAACTCCATCAACGCTTCGGATATTTGGCTCAACTAGTCAATCGAGTTCATTATAAGCCCATTAGGAGTAGGGGAGCTAGTTATTGTTGGAGTGGATCACAAGAAAAGGGTATTTTGCCACTTGGACGAGTGATGGAACTAATACCGTGAAAAGATGGAATAGTTCGAGTTGTGGAAGTTAAAATGGAAGTAAAAGTTCTAAAGAAGCCTATACAACGTTTGTACCCATTAGAACTCAATTTGGAAAATGAACCTGCTTTGAAGCAGAAGAGAAAATCGAATGGAAATGTGTTATGTCCATAATTCATTTGTGGGGGATGTGAAAAATGTTGTTTTAAACGGTTAGTTTAATTTGATTTCGAACAATAATTATTATAATTACCAACGGGCATATAAATCTAAGACCTGTTCATTCCAAGGATTCATTCTCATCAAGGAAGGTAAATTCTGAACAGTCCGACTTAGCGGTTTTGCATGAGAGGGAGGACATACACTACATGATCTGAGTTTGCTTAAAGGTGTGCACACACTCAAAATAGGGAAAAGAAAGGGAAACATCCCACTTCCTAACTGAATGAATAAGTAATGCGCAATGCATAAATATAATAATTATACGTTTACAGCTATTTGCATAATTATGGTGCACGATCCTAAGTGTATAGTGAAAAATGTCAACAGATTCGGTTTGATGAGTATAGTTGAGAAATAAAATGTATTATGTGTCCAGTGACATATATTTAGTCTGTTAAATCGCCACTTCGGCACACTTCAGAGCTAAACTTATATTATTTGACAATAGGTAATATTGGCTTCTGATTGGGGTGTGCACCCTAGTTATCGCCATTCGATGAATCAGAACTAAATATTTTACCCCCGTTAAATAATGTTGCCATCTGACACAAAGTAGAGTGAATGAGCAGATTACTATATCACCACAAAATCTTTACATTGCTTCTCGTATTTACATATTCCATTACAAGAGCCAATTTCAGTCATCAGTGATTTATGTCTGCAAACTTCACCAACACATAACACACTGGAGCAAGTGTCACATCATACTTCCCTTCGTCTGGCCGATTTTTATGATATACCGTGTAATAAAAGGATCTCTAAAAAACAAAATATTGTTCGACTTGTTCTTTACAATTAAATAAACAGCTGTACATTACTTAGTATAATATTTCAGGTATAGAAACTTATGGCAAGTACATCATGGCCCAGTATACTGTGCAACAACGCATTTTATAATTATTTTGGATATAGGCGCAAGTGATTGTGCACTTCGAGATGTGTACGAAACCCATATTGCTCATAAAAGTGAGGGAAGTCATTGATCGATTGATCACAACTCATTTTTTATTTATTATCTACTGGAATTTAGTATTTTTAATAGATAAGAGTGATTATTTCGTACTTATTAGCGTAGGTACTTAGTATTGGCACGGGCTAAATACTTCAAAATCAAAGGTATGAGGGCTTCAATCCTCGGAAAATCTTTCACCTAACCATTACCCCTACGGAACCAATTACTTTCTTCTCGATAGTGAAATTAATTGCATTGAGTCTATTTTAGAAAAACATGTAACAGTTTGTGATATGAAAAATAATAGTAAAATTGATTGCATTGAATCTATTTTAAAAAATCATGTAACAGTTTGTGATATGAAAAATAATAGTGGAATTAATTGCATTGAATCTATTTTAAAAAAAAACAGTAACAGTTTTTGATATGAAAAATGACAGAAATACCTTGGCACCGTGTCAAATACGTTAATATGGTGTGAAAGAATAACCGAAATTAGTGCAAATTTTTTCCCCAACATGACCCCTCCCTTAACACTGAAAATTTTCCCCAAAAAAAAATCACTAATTTTGATATTTACCCGCTCTCGGAGTCTAAATAATTGCGTAATTTATCAAATTAAATTTATTGATATAAGAATTACTGATATTTTTTGCGGGGAGATTTTCGGGGTTGAGGGAGGGGTTGTATTGGGAAAAAACATTGGAACTCATATTGGTTATTCTTTGACACCAAATCAACGAATTTGACACGGTGCCAAGGTATTTTGTCGCAATTCACCCGTTTTAGCCGTAAAGTGGTCAAAAAATCCAAATATTGGCCAATTACTGGGAATTGCCCAGATAAAATACCTTGGCATGTATTTTTTCAACAACTGGCAACAATAACAAACATTTTCCACCAGGTTAGAAACTGTGTTCGTGCATTCCATTTAGCCTACTAAATTAACTGGCCAGCTCCAAGAAATTGCCCCGATTAAAAACCTTGGCAGTAGGTGCAAATGTATTAGAACTAGATGCTTTTCAATATACAACAGATCCGAAAAACTGCAATAAAAAAGTCCAAAATTTGAGGTGGCTATAGCTTGGAAACGCTTCGGCCTGTGAGAGCTATTTACATTGAACCTTTCTCCACCAATATACAGTAGTGCCAGTGTATTCATTCAGGTCCACCATATCGCTATAGCTCCTAGACTATTACCTGGAGCTCTTGTCCACGTATGAGCATGAGTATCAGTTCGTACAGAATATAGGTTGAACTATAAATACTGGAATCATAATAGCCATTGATCATATCCATCGCAAAACCATTTTTTTAAATATATCATTTAGATCACTGCCATCACTTGGGACGTCAAATAGTGGCCCGAAACCACACAAAAATGCACTGTGTGATCGTGAGCTCGAAGTTTTTTAAGGACGAAGGTGGGATCTACCGGGTGCCCCGCTAAGGTCGACCTGCGGCTGTATCTCGGAAAATATTCCGAAAAAAAAGTAAGCCCAAGAAGTCCATGGAAATTGTTTACCGCTCAATGGCCTACTTTTAGATCAAAATCGAAAGATGGGAATTTCTCATTCGTGAAGTAAGTTATGTGGAACTATTTTGAACTCTCCTACCAACACTCTAAACATTATTTATCTAACTTCTCGGCCTACCAATGAGAACAGATGAAGTTTTTGGTCCCTTTGGGAGTTATTCAATTTTTCATTGAAAATTGAATGGAAGGCTATATTTTTTTTTAGTTTGACTATACGAGAGAGAAAGATTCCATTGCTGGCTCACACGATGTTCTTCGAACAGCCAGCAGTGGAATCTAGGTGCATTCGTATTTTTCTTGAAGGTCTGGAGGCTATAGGCATAGGGAAAGACCTCACTAGGTGAAGAGTTCCACAACTTCGGTGTTCGATAAAAAAATGAAGTCTGGTAGGAAGAAGTTCGGCAGGTCTCGAGCTTGACAGTGAAGGGATGACTGGTTTGAGCTCGTCTAGTCAGCCTATCTGGAATCTCTCGTGGTGGAACAACAGACGAGATTTCTGACGAACACCGACCATGGAAATATCTATAGAAAAGGGAGAGATCTTCCACCTTTCTACGATGTTCTAGAGAGGTCAATGAACTCGTAAGTATGTCATAATCAATCAAACGAACATCTTCTGGATAGAATCCAGGGGATTCAGGGTATGTTTGGGATCTGAACCCAAACATGTGAGCAGTACTCCAGGACAGGTCGAATCTGTAGATTATGAGGAGCTGCTGGGATGTAAAGTAGCTCTTGGCACGGAATAGAAAACCAAGTTTTTGTGAAGGGGTTTTTCGCAATGAACCTGACATGATCATACCATGAGAGGGTACTGTTGGTGGTGATTCCGAACATTGTTAAGGAAGACTTCATAGGAATAGTTGTACCTGACATCATCATATTAGGGATTGTGGAATACGCCTTCCTGGAGAAGTTACAAGCTTGAGTTTTGATTGCATTAAACTCGACTAGATTATCAGATCCCCATTTCAAAATCTTTGCCAGATCTCTATTAATTGCGTAATTACCATCCAATGAAGCCAGAGGAGCGAGACAGAGGGGCTATAGATCAGAAAGCGGTATGAAGTGTACCATCATCTGCAAAGCTGTCACTTCCAGTATATCTCATCACTAGTAAAATTACTAAGCATATGGAAAAAATTAACAAAAATACTTTTGCTGGGAACATATTGTGTGTGATAATGGGTATTGAGTTTCAAAGCCGCTCTTCTCACCCACTCAGTTCGTTGTTTGCTAGCAGATGTGAGGAATACAGAAATTACACATAAAAACTAACAGCTGGACATCCACTATTTTGATAGGAAGGGGAAAATTCCTTTGAAGTAACATGAATTCATGATTTTCTAAACTAGCTGGTGAATTTTCAAACAAAGTAAGTTTCCACTTCAGCTGTTACATATACAGAATGGGCATACTCGTGGATAAAGTGGAATCTACATCCTGTTATTTTAATATTTTTCCAATCACTTTTCTTCACTCTTCAAAAGTAATGACTATCTCTTGTGGATTGAAACTTCAATTTATTTCTGTATTGCAAAGAGTTTTAATCATATTTGGGCACCTGGTGTACGTTTCTGCTTTATTTTTTAACAAACAAGATACCAATGGCACATAATTATTATTATAATAACCGTGGATAGTAAATAATTGTAAAAAATGATTAGGGCAGTAGTCAAATGTTCCATCAGAATAAACGATTTCTGAACTACATAACATTCACAAATTGGTAAGGAAACCAAAAGACATGAACGAGGTAAAGGCAGAACCATATTTCTTCTGGAATAATACATATTTTGTTTTATGCAGTCCACATCTTGAGTTGTCATGCTCTCCACTTGTTCAGTACAGTACATAAAAGTTTGCTTGGTTGCCCAAAAATATCATGTGTAGCTTATTAGTATTTTCGAAGCAATATTTGTAGTTACAATAAAGTAACAAAGTGACCGCGCGTTCACTTAAAATTTCTTTTAAATCGTCCGACATAATTTTCATTTGCAATCAGTTAAAACATTAAGCATAACACTCGGACGTATGTTTGTTTTCATTTCATTCGCGTTATCAATTCTTCAATTCATTCGTACATGTAAACATTTCCAACCATTTCAAAATCGACCCAAAGCATCACTATTTCACTCAGAATAATACAAAGCGTTCGTGCTGTCCTATTCACCTATTTTGCAATTATAACTGTTCATTATAAAGTGGATAGATTGTGCAAGGTATTATAAACTCAATATATTCGAAACAATGAACCTAGAAGAGTATATTAATAGGATAATCCAAGCAATATCCAACGGTCACTATTCGCAATTGATTATGAATAACCACATCGTGTATAAACAATGGAATAATGTAATACATTGAAATCTACCTGACGAACAATCTGAACTATGTTCAAATAATTAGGTACTTTGTAGTTGCCATCAAATAACAGTTGTGAAGTTTGTCATGAAATTTCAGTTAGGTCATTGATTATTATAATAGTGTTATGAGGCAATTTGAGTTACATATGTGAGAGATACGTCGGTAATCGTTTATTCTGCGCGTGTATGGACAAACATACACAAATGATTGTACTAATGGTCGCCAAAAATACATTACACACACATTTGTAGCCATGACAGGCGTTATGGATGGCACATGCATTATTCGCGGGCGAACACTCGCTGCCCATTCTATACTCTAAGCGTATCTAATTAATGCTTCCGAGATCAAGGGATCATAATGCGCCTCCTTTTTACTTCCCTCACTTTACGTAGTTATAGTGTAAGGAAAGTATTCTAATGAGGACAAAAAATGTTTAAAGATTTTCGCGGATATATCGGTTTTGAGCATTTCTGAATCTAGACTATTTTTGCCATGATGTGTGTGTGTGTGTGTGTGTGTGTGTTTCAGTGTGTCTGAGTGTGTGTGTATGTGAGAGTGTATGTGAATGTGTGTGTGAGTATGTGTGAGCGTGCGTCTGAGTGTGTGTGAGTCTGTCAGTATGTGAGTATGTGTGAGTTATTATTATTATTATTTATTAAATCGATAGTATTTAATAACTTATCTATAGATATTTTACATTTTTACAATTACCATCTACATTATATCAAATATGTACATTAAATTTTGTTATTATTCTTTAACCGAGTTGTTCCGAAACAATAGGAGTTTGGCCTTCCAATCTGTATAGGATTGTAGTATAGGAATCTTCCATCCCTATACGAGTTTACCTAGAATCCCCGAATAGACCTCAATTATATTAATTATTATGTAAGTATATGTTTAGATCTCGGATCTGGGTTACCAAGCAATATGTTAATATATTACATAACGGCTAACCTAGATACCTTGCATCGTAGATTAGTTAGTAGTAGAACATTAAACAATAAACAGTGACATAACATGTATATATAGTAATGTGGAGCATATCAGTAAATATAGTAGTATACAGTATATTCATTGTCCACGCATCTGACAGTATAGTCAATGTACCTGCCTAAGTTGTAATTCTGAGAGTAAGGCATTAAGCCATAATGGCGCCGAGCTCTACCTTAAGTAAAGTGACTCTTTTTTATACGTGATGTGTTTCCTTCCCCTATACCTCTACCAGGACCACGGGACAGTTTAGGGCAAACCGCCCAATCAAAGAGCTGATCCCCCACTGATGGTTCTTATGGCACCATAGCGTTTCAAATCCCCCCAAGTCTGATTATCCCAGATGATAGGAGAATTCGTTCAGGGTTCGAGCTTTTAGTTTTCTACAAAGTGTAACTAAATACGGTTCCATCTCTTCGCTTTCTCCTTTTGAAAATTTCGTTATGAATTTGTATATAGTAGATTCAGTTAAACTGATCAAATAATTACTCAAGACTTTTCCAGGAGAGTTGTTGATGAAGCCGCAATAAAGATCCCTTATGTATATGTGACTCACTTGTTGACTTAATAATGATTTTTATAAAGGACCATACATCGTTCGTTTTATTACATTATATGAGCAAATGCCAACCTGTGCCAGTTGCATTGTAACAAAAGAGGCATATATTAGAATTTCGGAGTCTGACATGATTCAGGAAAACAAGATCGGGCAGTCGGTTTTTAGCTAGTCTCCATGAAATTTCTCCATCTATACCTAAATTTGGCTTTTGGAAGAATGTTTTCCACTGTACAATATCGTCGGACTAGCTACCTTCTAGGGTGTCAGATTCTGTTAGCCGAAATTTTGAAGATGTTAATTTTTCTAGAAGTATCTTCCTTGAATTTTTGTTAACTGAAATTGCTTGATCTTTATAGATAAATTTTAGATTGTAATCAGAATTTATTGTGGTGACTGTGTTCATTGCAGTTTGATGATTTAATTGGAAGAACGCTTTGATCCTCTTATATTGAATCTTCAATTCTCTTTGAATTCTGTTATGTAGTTCACTAAAATTTCTCAATAATTTTCTTATGCTAACCATTCTCTTTCAGTAAGAAAATTCCCTATTTTGTTGAACCCGTGTTCTGACCAGATAGCATTAAACAGTGGAGGAATAGTGTTTTTAATTAATCTTGATCTAGAAGTGGGAATTTCCTGAATATCTCTGATGTCGTTGGGGAAGTTTGTAAGGATCAGATTGACTTCCTGTACAGTTCCAATTAGGGATTTCATAAATGAGGATGTATGAATTGAATTTTTTTCCATAAAGAAAAGTTGCCAGCTCAATTTTCCTTGGTTAGACCATTGATTTGATTAAATATTTCATTATTTCTGACCCAAGATTGGCCTGGGGAATTTAAATAACGTTGCGCCAAGTGCATTCTAAATGTTTTCAACTTTGACTCTATATGTACTAGACACAAGGAGGAATACTTGTGCAATAGACATAGATGTTTTTGTGTTGTCCAATGTTTTCCTGACCATATGAAGTCAATCAGTCTCTTTTGCAAGGCATCCAATTATTGTTGTGTGAAGGGTAGAGTTTGTAGTTTGTTTTCCCGATTATAGAGAGTCCAGAAGTTTTGTGTTGCCACCTAGTTTTGGAGATGATGATTTTTTGCACGAGTTAATGAAGGCTCGTTCAGTATCGTTCTCTATATTGTTAGACAGCTCTATACCTAGCACTTTAATGGTTTCAGATGTCCAGGAGAACTCTAACAGTTTTTCTCGTCTCGATTTCCAACTTCCAGTCCAGAAACCTGTAGATTTTTCGTAATTTAACTGGGAGCCTGATTCCTGTGCATACATCTCATGAATACTTCTAAAAGCCAAAAAATCCTCATGAATAAAAATAGAAACATCGTTCGCGTAAGCTATTGTTGTTAGCTTTTTTGCTTCACTACCAGGAATGGTTATGCCTTTAAGATTTTTGTCACATGAAGAGAGGAACGGTTCTATTGCCATAGAATACAATAAGCCTGATAATGGACATCCTTGTCTGATGTCAGTAGAAAAATCGATTGTACTTGTTAGAAGAGGGCCTACGCGGATATGACTTTTAGTGTTGGTATATAATGTTTTGACCGCATTAATGAAGAAATTCCCACACCCCATCACTTTTAAGACGTGAAAAAGATATTTATGTTGTATTTTGTCAAACGCTGTCTTTTGGTATTTAAAATTGCTAAAGGTAAACTTTCATTATTAGCTTTATGTATCATATCTCTGTGTAGATGCAATGAGTTGTATATAGTTCTATTTGGGATAGAGTAATTTTGACTTGGTCCTACATATTTTTCTATTACATTGGATAATCTAATTGAAAGAATTTTTGCGAGAATCTTATAATCCGTAGTTAGTAAAGAAATGGGACGCCAGTTGTTTATATTCAGTAAATCGCCTTCTTTTGGTATCAAACAGATGACTGCTTTTGATAAAGAAATGGGAAGCTCCTGTTTTGTAATTATTTCTTGGTGTACTACATAGAATAAATCTCTTATTTTATGCCAGAATTTTATGTAGAATTCTGTGGTCAATCCGTCGACTCCTGGTGCTTTATTCTTATTGAGTGAGAAAAGAGCATTTGTTAGCTCATCTTGTGAAAGGGGTCTATTAAGCGAGTCCCTCTCTATTTTTGGTATTTGAGAGTATGTGTGAGTATGTATGAGTGTGTGTGTGTGTGAGTGTGTAAGTGTGTGAGTGTGTGTGTGTGTATTATTATTTATTAAATCAGTAGAGTTCAATACATTCATATCACAGATTTATACTTCACAGCTTGTCTATACCCTAGAGATTATTATTAAAATTGCACAAATATATATAGATTGAAGGATTGCCGAAATCGTATTATTTGGGAGGGATCAAAAAATTAGAAAAACGTTGGACGAAGTGTATCGGGCTACAAGGAGATTATGTTGAAAAATAAAATAAGTTTTGACCAAATGAATCATTTCTTTTTTTCATTTTTCAGGGACTTCTCCCCTTGCCCTCGTATAGACATCAGAAAAGATCTCAATGGTTGCAATAGATGAAAATCTGGAAAGCATTTTGAAATAGGAATCTGATAATCTATTAGACTTTAATGCAACCAAAACTCAAGCTTCTATCTTCTCCAGGAAGGCCGATCCCACAATCCCTAATATGATAATGTCAGGTACAACTATTTCAATAAAGTCCTCAATAACCATGTTCGGTATCACTACCAACAGCCCTTTCTTGAGACGATCATGAGAGGTCCAAAAATTAAATCGAATTCTCTTAAATAGAAGGTTATCGGACAAGCTGGATTGGAAAATAAATGCTCGAATCAATTTTAGAGAAGCAATAGTATTTGATTAATTGGTTTTATAGAATCACGATTACAATTATCATGAGCTTTGTCGTAAACGCTTTCCAAGAGTAAGCTTTTGTGGCTTTAGTTTCACGTGCCTTGTTACATACATAATATGTAAAAATGTTCGACATAACTTGCGGCGTAAAATTAAAGAATAATTCAATCAGTCACATTTGCACAATATTAAAATGCATATGTGATGGTGGTGAATATGACTCATCTAGGGAGGTCCCTAACAAGCCCACGTTCTATCCCCTAACACATTCCGTCATATTGCCTTAAGCTCTTTTTCGGAACATTAATATTTTTCATGAGCGTTCTACATTATTTAATCATACGATACATTTGATTCCACTGCTATCATGAGGAGTTTCAGCTGTGAATCTGAAAAATCACTTCGAGTTGAAAGTTAATATATTCTGATGTATCGTATTGCTGAAAAGAGACTAACGTCATATTTTAGGATCCAATCTCCTCTAAGCGAAAAAATTACAATATTGTTATGCTAGAAATGAGAATCCAATTCATCGGTCAACGGAGAAGCTTAACATTCAGAAGATTTTCATAAGGTTAAAATCAAAGTGTTGAGATTGGTTAATTGATATTCGTGAATTTGTGTGCTTACTCCATTTTGGCTATGTGTTTTTCATCACTTATTGTGGACATCATTATCTGAAATTTAATGGAAGAACTGAAAAAAAAAACCGGTTGAGAACTTTCGCGTACCACTCCCAAGCTGTAGACTTTACAAAAGAAATATATATTCGAATGAAAAACTATTAAAAGTTTTATTTTCACTAGTTAAATAAATAAATGTGTCTTTAGTTTCGGTAACACAGTAGGTTCTATAATCAAATATTATAATATTATTTTCATCTATCTATGCTGTCGCAGTCTTTTGTTTATGTTATGACGTGTACCTTGTCGCTTACTGCGGTAAACTTCAAATCCTCGGGCGCCAGATTTTCTAAAGGTTTACTTCTTTTTCAGGACTTCTGCTAGGGTCCTCACCACAAGGCTTGTCATTATGCTATCTATAGATAGCCTTGTCCCTAGGGTAGCTACAGTGAAGTAAAACCAGGGCCCATTGGGCAGAAAACAGTATCAAAATTGTAGGCTTTAATTACAATTGATACCTGGTTAAAACTTAGCTCATTTAAAGATGGAGCAGAAATAACATAATAAAACGGGAAATTTCAAATATTAAAATATATAATAATTAAAACAAGTACACTTTCAGAATAATTAGTGGAATGCAATTGAACGGTATATTACACAAAAATCCACCCAGGTGGTAAATGTAAGGAAGCTCAAGCGATAAAAGAAAACTGTTACAGTATATCTATTTTTACGTATGGTATTAATTTCAATTCAACGGTACGGAATCGGTTGATAAATGATTTACATTAATCAATTTACGGAAATACAAATCAAGCAGTTCCTAGTGTAATAAGCGGTGTTCGTTCGGTAATCATTCAGATAACAGTATCACTTGAAAATGTTGTTGAAACGCACTACGATATATCAAAATGCCTGGAAATAAAATATTAAGCTTTCATTTACCTTATGTAAAATTCACTAACAAGGAACATTATTGCTAATTCAAATTTTAAATCTGACTTGAGCTCGGATAATAATTGATTCAATCTGATTTTAATATAATAATCACACTTTAACGGTACTGATTGATAATCAAAATCACAAAAGCGATTAAGATTTCGATCTTTTGTCTGTCACTGCTTTTATATGTTTTCGAGGTTCAAATCCGCACCACCAATTCCTTATTTTGTGCCGAGGCTTTTTTATTTATGTCCCGATTAATGCTTGAAAATGGCGCTACTTTTTAGATCTAAAGTTCGCGCTCATGATATCTCGGTAGTTCCTCTTGGCACAGTAAACAAATGTTATCGGAGTTTTTTTGGTTGTTCGCCTCTTTTTATACATAAGGTTGTTCAAACTTTGATGCGTTAACTTACCAGATCCCCGTTTTTGCAACATAAGTTAATCGGAATGAATGCAATTTTAAGCGGGCATGAATTCAATTCATTTATTTGAATAATTACACTTATTCAGAATTGCGGAGATTTAGAAAACTGACTATCACAGAATAGACATTCGGAGTTCACGCATATCTGTTGAAATAATGAACTGTTCAACCGGAGTTTACATGTAATATTCGTATTTACTGCCTGATCTAGAATAAATGATACTTCAAAATTTAAGCTTCGTTACAATGTAATGGTGCCTCCAGTAGTGGCTGGTATCAGAGGGTAAAAGGGCACGTGCCCACCCAACCACCAAGATAAATACAGAAAGAAATTCGCATGTAATTCATTGCATTATTTCATTCCGCGTCAGGCGCATGCTATTCTAAAGCTCAAAACTATGTTCCGGGGAACTGAAGTGTACCTATTTCAACTATGATTCGGCTGGCTACGGTTATCTTCGTCATACGCGCTTATACCGTCGGTTTGGGGCACAAACAATTGTATCTCCATTAAAATTCTTGCCTTCATAGTGTACAATGTGTGAATTCAATTCCAAGACGTGAAGTCTGAAGTGACGTATATTATCAATGATGGACATCAGCTGTATGCAAAATCTTTTGAAAAACCCGCTTTTAATTAAAAAGAAAGGAAGGCCTATTCCTGATCTTCAAATAAACGACAGTTCCACAAGTAAAACTCGAACTTACAATAGAGTATTCAACAAGAATATCTCTGAAAAATACGAGTGGATCTGCGGATGTCCAGTAACAAATAAACTATTTTGTTTTATATGCTTAATTTTTGAGAAAGAGGTTAGTGCGTGGAATAAACAAGGGTTGAATGATTTAAAACACTTCGCAGAGAGGGCAAAGAAACACGAAAATTCAGTTTCTCACATGGATGCATGCATAGATTTTAGTGTTCTAGGCAAAGTGGACATACCTGAACAGTTAGACAGTGCTTATTTGCGACATAACATTAAGTACAACGAAGTTGTGGAAAAAAATCGTCATATTTGGCGCCTGTTAATTATTTATATGAAATTTTGCGGAGCCTTTGAATTGGCGCGAAAATGCATATTTTCAAAGAGAAATGCGAAAAAAGACAAAAAAACGTAAATTTTGATATATGTACATCAATTTCTCGGGAACCACCCTTTTTTACTTCCGGTTTTCACAGATTTATTTCGCATTTAATTACCTTCAACTTGGTATAGGTCACATTGCTGAACTATTTACTTCGACCTCAATTGCTAATTTCGGTGGACTATTAAGTAATCATTTAATAAGCCATTAAATTTTAGTAACCAAAATCATAAAGTGTTGCACTATTTTCTGTGAATAAGCAAATAGTGTAGAAGTTGTCTAGGAAGTTAATATAATATAACATTTTCGAAATATTTTCCTAATATCCGCATCCGCAGATGTTTTGAAATATCCTAAGTATGTATGATTACAGAACAGTTCTGTTCGAAACATTCTGTTGTATTCTCAGATATTCGAATGATTATCCCTGTACATTTTTGGAAGTGAAAGTGCACAGGAACATAAACAAATGTCAACGTCGATTTCTGAATATAGGCTCCTGTTTTTATATCGCATGACACTGTCGCAATAAAACTAGGAGATGAAAAAAGGTCGGAATGTCAAGATTACAGGGAATGGGGTTGTGGTCGGACGTTTTCTAGTTTTAAGTTAAATTTCGAAAGTAATAGTGTACGTGGAACAATGAATCTTGCTTATCTAAAATTTAAAAGATGCGAAGGATTTCAGTAGCGTTAGTGACAAGTGGGACTAACCAAACCCCAGCCAGATACAGATAGTGCTAAAGATTTATCGTTATTTCGGCAGAATTTAGATGGAGCGGTTCACGCGGGACAAATCCTCTCTGATGGAAGGAAGTTATTATCGGCTTGAGGTTTCACTGACCATCGATTACGACGGTGCAGATTCCCGCCCCTAATTATAATCGCCAACATTACACGGGTACCAAAATTAGTTTCATTACTGTGCACTATCTCGGTCCTGTTAATATCTTCATCAAAATTTAATTTGCCAGGAGAGATTTAAAGTACAATATAGAACTCGACGAATACCTACGTACCTTAAATTAGGAGTAGCTTCTTAGATTCTACACAGTTTCTCTACGTGGTTCAATTCTAAATTCGTTTGTAACTGAAAATGCATATCAACGTATAATTTTGAATAATTCATTTGTGAGCTCTTTGAAAGCAAAATTTGATCTGTTTGAAACCTTTAGTATCTTCAGAAAACAAAGTCGGAAAGTAATTAGCGAAATACAGGATTTAAAAAAATTTCTCGATACACATCTTCTATTGCTACTTGTTGGTAATCAGTTTGTTTGTTCTTGGTTGTAACATAACCTTTCCATCCTCCCCATCGGAATTCTGGAAGTAGATGCAGCATATCGGAATTCGATGATTCTCTTGATGCACATCAAACGTAAGATTATAAACTATTCAATGGTGGCCTATTGTAGACTCGTTGTTTCCAAAATTTTGTAACATAATCTCAAACGTCGCTGCTGCCATTCATATACGCTGAATTTGAGGAGACATAATAATGTAGCAATCACAATTTCAACCTGAAGATGTGATCTTCGTTAAGCTTGACCCAACTAGCTGTGTCTCTGAGATGCGCACAAGATAAACAGAGAGTATTACGATTGACAAAGATCCACTACCGACATCTATCGGAAAGTACAATCTCTACAGGTTGTACTCATTGATGTCAACTATACAAATTACATGAGGTAAATAGGCTCCCGTCTTGCGGCGGTGTTTTCTATAAGGCGCATCCAATTTTAAGAGGCCAAGCTAGTTTGATGAAGCTTCTTCAGAAAACAAGACCAAACAAGGATCCTAGTATACCACAAAATAATCAGCATATCAAGAAATGATGCTCAAGCTCACTACTAATTAAAAGAACGGAGTGTTTCTCAATGAATAGATTGGTTTATCGGCCAGGTATCCTGTTTGCGCCCCAATTGGATTTCTTTTCATGAGTTTAGATGAGAAGTAGAATTCAGAAAGATGGCAAAGCAATCTGGATAACCTGACAGATGTTACACCTGAGGTAGCATGTGTTTATAGCATTCTCATGGTCCATCATGCTGGACAGTCACTTAAAAATAGGAGCTGAACTCCAAATATGTAAACAGTCTCCAGGATAGGTCAAATCTGTGCGTTTGTAGATTATGAGGAGCTGCTGGTATCTAAAGTAACTCTTGGCACGGAATAGAAAACCATCTTTTTGTGAAGCGGTTTTGCAATAAACCTCATGACCGTCATATGAGAGGGTGGTGATGTCGAGCATGAACATAGGGAGAGTTGTTCCTAGAGAACATACAAGCTTGAGCATTGGTTGCATTAAACTCTACTGCAAAATCGTTGCCAGATCTTTATGAATTGCGTCAACCTCTCTCTCTCTCCCCCTAGTCTGGCTTCAATATATGATAGAGGAGGAAGCGGTATGAAGTGTACAGGTCCCTGTGGAACACCAGATTAAACAACCATTGTATCGGAAGAACTTTCGTCAACCAACACATGACATGATCTATTTGAGAGAAAACTCGATAGTAAACGACAATGTTGTTGCAGCAAACCATATGACGGGAGTTTCCTAAAAAGGCTTGGTGCCAAACTTGGTCGAATGCTTTGGAGATGACCAATGCTATAGCTAGAGATTCCCCATATCTTCCAATGGATGCCTGTCATATATGTTTTACATAGGCAAGCAGGTCTTCTGTTGATGAAATCCATATTGTGGGTCGTTATTGAAGATCAAGTAAAGACAACTGGTGAATGACAATCATCATTGGGCTAACAGATTTGAACGGGATGGAAGAATTTCTTCAATTTTGGTTCATAGAGTTGGCTGAATCACGGGACAGGTGTTCACTTCCAGCAGATCGTTTATATGGAGCAGAAACAAAATTGGTGCCAAGACAGATATCTGTGGAACATCAGCGATATCCATTGTACCAGAGGATACTCCGACAACCACCACAAGGAGTGTTTCCCAAGAAGGACAGACTCGGTCAAATGCTTTGGAGATATTCAATGCTACAGTTACAGATTCCCCATATTTTTCAATATATGTCAGCATATAACTGTTACTTAGAGAAGCAGGTCTCCTTGCGCTATACGTAGGTAAAGAGTAATCAATTAAGATTTCACTAGTTGTTTTCGCAAATCAAACAAAAACACAACTGTATAGCCTCGTACAGTAATATTAGGATTTGTTTATTTCAGACTTACATTTAATTATGAATAATTCATAATTGGATCAATCATTTTAGGAGGTAATGTATTACGTTGAATGGCTCCACAAATAACTACCCACTGTATTCTATTGAAACCATAACCTATTTTTACTGTTATACAAAGTCGTTAGGGTAATTCAATCTAGTGCATTTACCGTCGAGGGTATACAAGCGTTTGTTTGTTCCGTTCCTACAAAGGTTAGCTTTACCTTATCAAGTCTAAAATTGCTAGTTTGTCGTTTTAAACATGAACATGAATATGAATAGAATCATATTCCGCAAGACACTTTGATCATTATGCAACATTCGATGAATAGAAGTTGAAAGCTGTTCAGTCATTGTAATTGGCGAAAAAATACCGGATAATTTCTCTTTAAAGAAGTGCGACACGCACTATTTCGACACTACTTCAGGGAAACAAGGGATGAAACGTGTTTAGGCAATTCAGAACCGTGAAACTCCATAGGCAAGGCACTAAACGTTTCTAAGCGGATTGTGATAATTGTATTTCAACGTCATCGCACATCTTAAATAATTTATAAGATTTTCTGACAATATAAGTAGTCCAGTCAATAAGCTGGGAGACTATCGAAAAATGTTGTAGACGGTCGTATCGGTGAAAAAATTGTTTCATTATGTTCTATGGACCGAAGATCATTCGTGACTACTGAGCGATATACCAATCGCCCCCAATTCACCCCTTACTGAAACTTAACCCCATTCTCAATCCCCTTTTCAAGATAATTTTTAATTTATCAAAAAATGAAAGGGGTTACAGGAGGTCATTTTCCCGAAAAATTCATCAAATGGGCGGAAAATCGGGGAAATTTGGTAATTTTTACCCAAATTTTCTCATTTTTCACGTGATTAGCGTTTTCTACGTAATAGAGGTAGCGTAATGACAGTGGCGTATTTCGGTTCCAAACAGTAAGAAACAGGAAAATTTGCGGAAAGTTGTGGAACACCTGGAAAGAAAATCTTTCCACGTCATTGACATTATCGTGTGATAGGTCACTATAAGAGTTTTTTTGGTAGCGGATTACCAATTTGATATTCAAAATGTTCCTAAATATCATTTTCCGGAGAAACGTGGAAAATTTTATTATGATTTTTCCTTTCCTTTTAATGGAATATTTCGAGTGTAGTATTGATTTACGTTTATGTCACGCGGCTACCTTGTGGGAGCTGCAGAACACTGCACTTGCCATCGTGGTTCACTGGTATCAGGTCGAGGGACTCGAGGTGAATCCTGAAAAGACCGAAGTGGTTCTTTTTACCAAGAAACAGAAACTAGGACCCCTACCAGAGATCCGTCCGTTAATTAGGACATTGCACCTGAAAGGCTTAGGGAAGTAACTTGGAGTTATCGATGCTAAATTGAGTTGGTAAATGCACCTGTAAACCCAGATAGAGAAGGCCGTTGCATCATTATGGAGACGCAGGAGAGCCTTTCCAGGCAGAGGTTCTGCACTGGATCTACACGGCCATGATCCGCACAATAATATCCTTCGCAGCCGTTGTGTGGTGGCCAGCGACAGAAACGGTTCTGTTCCACCTGGAGCTGAACAAAGCTCAGCAACTCGCCTGCGTGGGGATAACGTGGGCTGTGAGGACCGCCCCACTAGGGCTCTGGAGGTTCTGGTAGGTATCGTCCCTCTACAGCTTCACATTAAAACAGTGGCTGGGGATACGGCGTATCGGCTTGCTGGTCTAGGCCCGTGAGTGGGTACGTCTGTACCTCGCGGTCATGGCAAAATTTGAGATTGAGCAGCCCGATCCTCCGGTTGAAGCATGATGCTATAGTGCCTGCTGTCAGATTCCAAACACCAAACGTCCTCATAACCCAGAAGACGTGATGGGACTCCGGATCATTTCCACCAGGAGGATTCGTGTGCTTCACGGACGGGTCTAAGACAGGAGAGTCTATGGGAGTGGGAGTCCATTAATGTATACCCAGATGTGAGCTTTCAATTCCCCTAGATGCTCACGCAACAGTTTTCCAATCCGATTATACAGATAGCATCGGTGATAGAACTATTGACCAAGAAAGCGTAACATGTTTTAGGAAGTTTTACTAATGCATTATTTAATTATCCTGTGTAGCGTCAGATCATGTATTGTGCAAGTCATTGCGAACCCTTAAGTTTGATCTATAGACACATTTATTTGTGGAGCGCCAAGTCTTGTTATGCATTGTTTCATTCTCTGACATATGTATATAATTCAATTTTTTACATTTAAATTTACGCAGTTTGGCAAATATGTGCAAATCGACCTGACAAGCTGTAGATGACATCACTATTTTGGTGCCGAATCTCTACCTATCGAAGACAGTTACCAAACTTGACATTTATTTCTCCAGAAGTAACTGACAATTAGCATTCAACTTATAACTAAATCAACTCAATATGAAATGTTCACATTCCTACAAACACTTCTATCGTGATTGTAGGTCGAGGAACAAGAAATGAATTCAGCAGGTAAATAATAAAATAGACGTTAATATTAGAACAGACTTCCCGGTTTACCTTTAGCCCGTCCCTGCTGCTTAGAAATTTACAGTTGACCAACCCAAACACTCGATAGCGCTACAGCTTTACAAGCTCTAAAAAGACGAGTGCGGAATGACGTGCAGCCACAGGGTTTTCCCGATAACAAAAACATATGTGAATCTTGCCAAAGCTTACCATGAGTTTACGAGAATCTCCCTATTACAGTCGTTTATTTATTAGGTACGTAATACAATCATACTGCGATTTCGAAATTTACAATGTAGGGAGCTTGAGGTTTAACTTACACTGAAGTTTAGTTTGCTAATTTGAACGATCCGAAAAGTAAACATAAACACGGAGTTCTATTATTAATTTGTATAGTTACCAACGTTAAGCTGCGAATAAACCTACATCGTAGACTTTGAAGGAGTCATTTAATAATTAATCATGAATATGAGCAAATTGATACTCGGATATCAAGGTTATAATAAAAATTTTCCTCACGGCAACTTACATTACAAATGAACGTATATAGCTCTTCATATTTTCGATGTCGAACCACTATCTCAAAAGGTAGAGAAGAAACTTTGATCTTAAAAAAATACCTATGTTGTTGTTTTATCACACAGTGGCATCCTGACAGATTCTAGAGATGCCACTATCTAGAGAAAAAATAACACTGTTATTTTAGTGCGGTATTGAGTTTCCTTCATCAGTTATCATTTAAACCTAACGTCAAATCCAAGACTTGAAAATCTTAATGTTTATAACACTTGAAATTTAATATTATTTTGTTAATCTCAAGGAGCGGATCAAATAAATAAGTCCGCCAACTAGAAGGTATTTTGTGCTAGTGTTATAACGAGCCCTTCTCTGGTTTACTTGTTTTTCTAAAGGTTATCAATTTACTTCTTTTATCAGATGCATTCTTATATCATTTGCCTTGATTAATTAATATCAATATAACTTGCAGTACATGTACCGATAACCAGGAAGGGACCCGATATCACAGGTTTCTCATTAGCTAGGCAAATCAGGCAACAATACGGTAATAGATATATGTAATACTCACTCTCCTTTGGTTGAGACACTAACACATTAATTAAGCACTGTGTGATCGAGGGTAGTTGATAAATTACGGCAAGTAGAAAAACTCTCAATTAAAAGAAATATAAAATATTCAATGATAATAAAGAAGTAAAACAACTACAAAAATGAATTAAAAGTTGAAAGATTAAGTACAACTGAAGTATTAATTAAGAAATTATGTTACATTTGGAAAACAATTAAATAATCCTTAATTTTAAATCAACCTTAGTAGAACCTAGATAACTCAGCCCGCATGTACCAGGGTAAAGAGTAAAACAAAACTTTAATGATTTAATTATTCAAGGAATAAATGAATGAAAATTCTACCATAAGCACCATAGCGCAAGCTTAACCAGAAAACTTGGAAAGTTCTCTAAAATATGATTCAAGTGATTCGTGAAATAGTCAAAGCAAGATTTAACTCAAGAAGTTAGAATATAACTGACTTTAGTGTGGTGAGTTTGGTTTTTATAATCTTGAATAACCACTACTATTTGAGCAATATGTTTGGGGGTAGTAACTTTTACCCAATAAGAGAGAGACCCAGTCTGGTGACCTGGATACGAAAGAACTATTCTATTTTTGTTGACAAGGACTTTGATTATTATTCAGACTACCTTGAATTTAGGTATGAATGAGAATTATATCAAGTTAATATTCTAATTACATGTTTAATAAGAAATGACTGCGTCCTGCATGTGTTATATTATGGTTACGTGAATGGATTGTAGCTTCAAAGGTAAAGTTGGGGTAAAAAACGTTTGTTCAAACCATAGCAAGCGATCAACTTGCCGTTACAAATCAGATCATGAATATTGTCTTAACTACCGATATACTGTGAAGCACTTGTTTTCTTTAGAACCGTTTCTGTTAAATACGTAATTTAAGATATCGTATTGAAAACTATGAGAAACTTCTTAGACTTTGTCGATATTTTATAAATTATAATGATCCATCCTTGACAAGAATTCAGAAGCTACACATCTTATTTCTGTCCCTCAGATTTAAAGCACAAACTGTATTAATTTATGACGGGACGGTCGTACTAAGAAATGAACTCATATACTTAACTTGTCCTGAATAAAAGGGAACGAAGAATATCCTATTTCTATAAGTTCTAAGTTCATGAGTGTTCTTAGAACCAGCTTGAATTTTAGCAGCTTGTTTGATATCTAAATGAATTCTAATTGATAATTAATAAAGCAGCTTCACTACACGAGGGCACGTTTCACAATGTGAATGAAAGTAATTTTGTCAGGAATTTTTTTATGAGCTTTGACTGCACGAGAGGAAAACCTGTAGTGTTCGTATCAATTCAAATTCATATCAATCAATTAATGTAGACAGGATATTTCAACACATACTTGAATCCCAAAAACTTTTTTAATGGCGTTTCTAGCCAAGTAAGACATCGTTCCCTAGTTCATTCCATCATCTACCTTGTCCTTGATGTTCTCCGACAGATAAATCGATGCATCCTGCTGATTTGAGCGTGGTAGCGAAAGCTTGTAGTGCTACATATTGCACCATCATTGTCGTTCACTTGAGTTGATTTCGTGGTACGCCAAAGCCTCCTATCCTGTGTGTAGTATTTGTATCGAATTGGGAGCAGTTTTGAGTAATTTTAGTGTATAAGTTCAAAGAGAAGTTTTTTTAATCTTAATCTAGTGCATGATGGATTCAGGTTCGGAATCACATCACGTGTATCTCTTGAGGATCTTCCGAGGTAGTTAAAGGGTTTCAATTATCTTCTACACATATTTTAAAAATAGTAACTAGGGAATGAAAAAAATGTGCCACTTTCTCATTGCAGTTTTGAGGAATTTGAGATTTGTTTGGTATAGTTCGAGGGATTACATTCGCATTTTTCAATCGATCTACACTATTTTTGACATGATGTCTGTGTGGTGTGGTGTTGTGATGATTGCGCCGTTCCTATTGGTCGTACAAATTTGGAATTTTGTAGATCGCTTTAAAGTGGTGAGATAGGAACTATATTGTTTTTGGGTGTGGTAACCCCCAGTTCGAGTGATATTTCTGACATCCATCTTCATTTTTTATGATTGAACCGCAAAGACAATCGTGTTTTTCTTGTTATAAATATATATCACACGTATATATTTTACTGCAGAATTGTCCACAATTCTCATTTTAAGATTCAAGTGATGTCATCGATGTGACGTCATGATCTGTTGTAAGATGTCTGAACTTCTTGATTCTCTCGTGCATTTTGATAATTCATGTGACAGCCAAGTTTCAGTATAAAACAAGGTTATTTTATAAAAGTCAAACTGACAGCAGGTGTCTGTATAAAACATACATGCTTCCAAAATATTGAATGAGAGACGTTATGAACCTGAATTGAATTATTATTAGAGTGAAGATTTGCAGTTTTCAAACTATTTCCCTAGTTTATTAAGAAATGATTCAACACCAGCAAAACGGATTTTTTATAAATATAATAACTCAATCTCAGTGAGACATGAGTCCGCACAGTAATTTGTGGACAATGACATGGTTTAAGCTTCTGAATAAGATAACAATACACATGATTTATTCTGTAGCGAAGTAATCAAAAGTTATCAAGGAAAGGTGTTTATATGTATTTATTATTACCAGGTATGGAGCAATACTCGACAAAGTATGTCATTGAGTTGTTTTCGAAAATTCTTCAATCTTTTGAAAGGTTTTTATTTTTATATAACTTTAGATTGTGTACTTTAATATTACAATTTTGTCCAAAAGCGTGAAACATTTTTCCCATTAAACGCAAATATTAATATATAGAGACTTGAAAAGATTGCTATATACATTGTTCAACCTGATACAGCGTAGGCTCTTGATTTGCCCGAGGTGAATACAAAACGAAGCTGATGGCTGAAATTAAGGCAACATGGTACGCTGTCGAATAAACCACGTTACAGGGATACGCAGTCACGATTGGAAATAAAAATAAAATACCCGTGCATATTGCTTTGCTCTCGGCTGATTTAAATATGAATTATACTTGTGTTTTTACTTAGCTGGTGTTACGGAATATTGAAATATATTAGTTTCTCGGATTCAATTCCCTTTAATATCTTGTATTAAATTTTTTTAAATTGTCTCAAGTATCATGGAAACCTCCATTAAGATTCAATCATCGCATATATAGCAATTTGTAGTGGAAATTTTATACCCAGGAGGGGTGTTGGAATGACAGACATCCTTGCATTTCAATCATTATGAGAGAATGAGCAGTGGCGGATGCTGAATGAAATTTTAGAAAAGTTTTATTCAGATCAAATATTCTCGATATCCATTATAGTATTTTTTTAGACCCAATCTCTTATGAAAACAAACTTTTAATTGAATCCTCTGATCCACCGAAAATAATATTGAAGCACTTTTCAACAAGCTGGGCGACCAGAGCTTCACCGATTGCAAATAAGTTTTAAATACGCTTTTACTGACCTGATTAATACCAAAACATATGAATTCTACAGAATAATTTATTAATTCATCATCAAGAAACCATATTTGGATCAAGGAATGATAACCCACATGCGGTAAAGAACCGCATCCCAAAAGTACCAGGCATTTCAATAAAACACGGCGCATCCATATAGTATGATCTATTGCTATTCTCCCAATCAATACACTTCCTGTAGGAATCTGAATTGTACCATCAAGGTTTTTGGTACAGTATATTGGAGTCTCTACTAGCATGCACACTGAATTAATTTTCCCACATAGAGGTTTCCTGGAACGAAAACCAATTTCATTTTTCTGTGAGAATATCATAGAAAGAACCTAGACTAGCAAACGATGGCTAGGTACCATGAGGACGTACCAGTTGAACAAACTTGTTATTTGAATTCAGAAGATGAATGCTGGGGTAGTGCAAACTAACTCTTAGAACTTGACACTTTCGAAGTCCCAGCATCTCATCATGATCTACAAAGGTCAGATTTTGTGTTTGGAGTTCAGGTCCCAAACATACGCTAAAGCTCTAAGATTCTTTTCAGAAAAGAGTCATTTGTCTTAACGAACTCATTCAACCTCTTTAGAACATCGTAGAATGGTGATCGATCTCTACCTTTTCAACTCAAATTTGCATGGTCGATGCTCATTGGAAATCTTGCCTGTTATTCCATCATGAGCATTTCCAGGTAGGCAGACTAGACGATCTCAGGCTGGCTACCCCTTCATTGTCAGGCTGGATACTTGCAGAAATTCTCTTTACCAGTCTTCATTGTTCTATCGTACGGCAAAGTTGTGGAATTATTTGCCTAATAAGCTCTTCCAGTAATTCTTAAGTTGTTACAATATCAGTAGAGTCAGCACAATTCAAAGCTTGGAAGGATTCTTGAACATTTCATCAAAGCCAACCTAATTGGTCAGACACACGTGTACATTTCACCCCCTTATATTGACCTACGACTGTGCAACGTCGTCAGCAGCTATTTTTTTGATTACAGAAGAAGTCCAATTCCTTTTTGATTATTTGATAATACCTGTAGTTATTAATGTAAGGAGGGGGTCGCTAGGCTTCCCCTGTGCCTAGGCCGAGGCCCTTGGCACATCTTATCGCCTAGTGGGGTGTTTCTCTCGAGGTAGACGAACAGCCACCTATCCAACATCCAGTCTAGACTGAGTATCCGGATAGGTGGTCAGTACCCTGAAAAGGTTTAGCACCGTCCTCGTTTGTAGTTTCTGGATCTCCTCAATGTCACATAACTCTATGGAGAGTGATCCGTGTATTGGGGAAATCAGTGTTACGCAAAAGTTGCATTACCGTTTCCTGTTTTTTTTGGTACTACCTGCACAAGGGTGAAACGGTCAGATTCATTTTGTGGTTGTGGAAGTCAGACGGTCCTTTCCCGTTAGTATTTGTGCCAGCAGTTTGGCACCGGTCTTAACCATCTTCTTCAATATTTGGTCCAATCAGTACTTCAGACTGTTGTTAAGACTTTGATGTTACTCTTCCGAATGTCCACCGCTGGTTTGGGGCCTATCAGGTATTCTTTGGCCCCCAGTTTTGCAGGCTGATCGCTATTCCGTTTGCCTAATTCGAGAGTGTCCGCTGAGGTTGTTAGTCATGTTAATGCACTCCAAGATGAGCTTTTATGTCATTTTCACGCTACGCAGAGCATGTTTTTCATAGGAACGATAACAACCGTTTTTTGGTAATCATTGGGAATAAGAGTTTGTAATGATCCGAATGTATAACTTAAAATGTATAACAGTCAATAAAATATCAAACATTATCGCTGGTTCTATATAATCAAAAAAATTGTCTTCGATAAATGTTGAATCATATTCGGGTAAGTTCGAACTATTCCATACATGAAACTCTTATACAGAGCTTTCTTGAGCTACTCGTCTGGTGGGTGAAACTCACGAATTCATTGAACATCATAGAAGAGTGGGCGATCTAGTGTATATGTATTTCCACGATCGGTGCTCATCAGAAATTTCATAGGTTACTCTACCACGAGAGAGTCCATGAAGGCAGACTAGACAAGCCGAGACTGGTAACTCCTTCATTGTCAAGTTCGAAACCTGCCGAACTTCTTCCTGCCGGACTTCATTTTTCTATCGAACGACGAAGTTGTAGAAATTTTTGTCCAGTGAGATCTTTCCTGATGCCTATAACAACTAAGCTTTTGAGAAATTCCAATACCTATACCCATCACTGGCTCACACGATGTTCAACGAACATTATAGCTTTTCCTCGCGTGTAGTCAAAATATGAAACAAATGCAACGTTAACATTATAATGATTGATGTATGGCTTATGATGATGGAAACAACAAGGGTTGCCGCAGTTTTGCGCCACTCAGTACGGTTAATACTGCCGTAAACTCGTAGTATTTTTTTTGTATAATTTTATACAATGTTAGTTTTACTTGATGAATATTCGTAATAATTTAATATTCGTCAAAGAGATAGCTGTTTAGGAATAATTCACGGTTAATATGTTAGAACAGATAATATAATCCAAATGAACTATGCCACACATTTATATGTTGAAAATGGTACGTTAGATTCATCAAATTCTTGAAAGAGAATTCGATCAGGAGGTCAATGTCCCTGTTAATTGAAAACAACTATATATATTGACCTGCCCACAGAATTAACCCTCGTGAAGTAAAGAAATCGATGTTTTATAATTGCTTATATTGCTCTTTGTGACGGCTTAGAAATAAAGTTTTATTGGAAATGAATCTTAGCATATTGTATATATCACATCTTTATGTTTATTCCCTAGAGGAATATTGCAGCTTTATCGATGTGCCTAGTAGAGTTTATTCCATCCAATGTGGATTTACTTCTCCTAACTGTTCCCACAGGTGCCCTAGTCACGCTTCCACTCCATCATTTCAAGGAATCGCATTTCTGCACGGCCACATACTGAATTTTATAACTGCTTAATTTTTTCAAGTGCATTTTTATAGTTTCATGTGTTATTTCCGATTTTTCAGCGCGCGAAAAGGCCTTATTTATAAATACGATTTATGGATGGAATAAACTTATGATTTATTGGTTTCTTCGGAAGCAAATTAATCACTTTAAGTTACAAAAAGATTTGGGTCGCGGTATTGCCTTACTTTTACACGCTTAAATGGTTCTTCCCCGCTTACATTCATTATTTCATTTTATATCTTCTTAGATTTATTTTACACACAGTTAGCCTCTCAACTGGACCACTAAAATGTCAATATTTCATCCCTTGGCGTGAATGAGAAAACACGAACTCACGGTTCAATCCTTTCTCAGTTTTTCTCTGGAGTGGTCTCACATCTTTTGGATCGTGAACAGATTGGTCCCGTCAACAAGATTAATTGATAAATGTTTACCAAAAATTCATAAGCCGATGGAGCCAAATTATTCCAGTTTTAACAAAGACTACTATTAACAAGACGATTGTCTTCATCATTTTAACGTTTTGTCGATTCTAGCGCCATATATAAGAATTTAAAAAAAAACTTTGAAACCTACTTAATTTTTCACGATCTATAAGAATCTGTCATGAAAATTAATGGTTCATCAACTGCCGTACTGCATAAGAGATCAAAATAAACGTATTGTTGATACAGGAGCCGTGGGCTTACCATGGCCGTGTAAAGAGCCTACCTACGTTAAACGGTAGGAACGTTGGACAACTATACCTCTGTGGAAGTGCCAGCTTTCTGCCTTAGGGATCTGATTATACTTCCCCTATGGCTCCAACAACCTCCACCTGCGGAAGAAGTCGTTCTGGTTACACGTTAGGAGGGATAGGGTGTGCTACTCATTATGGGATGCTGCGCCAAATCTCACCACACGGTGTAGGGGAGCTCGGACGTCAATTCGAGAGGGACGTGGCTACTGGAATTCCTCATGTGCACTTAGCTGGAGGTCTTTGATGCAGGATCGACGTCTACCTACAATACCCCACACAGGCAAGAAGTTATCTTGTTTCCGGAGGTCTCCCTTTCGGACCATAGACACATCGTGCTTGAGTTGGAATCTAACCCAGACAAGTACTGCAGGAATCCGAGAGCCACCAACTGGGACCTCTTTAGAGAGTAACTAAGCGGTAGACTCTCCTATATTCCTGCATTTCAAGGAAGTCGGGAAGAGGCTGATGCTACTGTGTGTGGAATCAATACGCCCCTGACCTCAGTCTATGAAGCTATCCTCTCAAGAGAAAGAGAGAGGGCAACAATACGCCTTAGTGGATATCCCGAGTGAAGAAACAACGTAAACAGGTGAGAAAACACTTTAATAAAGCGAAGAGTCACCACGAGAACGCTTGATTGAGGAGTATTCTCGAAAGCTATGAAAGAGTGGGCTGGGCTATCACCAGATTTGCGCCTTACAAATCACCGGAATCTTCCCGGCTCTATTAGAAGAGGGCTTGAAGCTTATCACCATCCCTGTGCTCCTATTGAAGGTCGGTTATTCCTAAGGCGAGAAGAACTGACTTCACACAAGTCAACTCTTTCCGTCCTATCAGCCTCACATCCTTTCTCTTGAAAGCGCTGGGCTGGTCAATATTAAAGACGGTGCATTAACGGATTTTCCGCTCACCGTCGACAGTACTCCAGCCAAATGAGGGAATCAACCGAGACGGACTTTCATCATCTAGTTATCCAGATTGAAGGGACTCTTAATCCCGGGCAATGCGCTTTAGGCGTATTCTTGGATATCGAAGAACGTTCAAGTCCATGTGCCATGCTTCGGAGAGACGCGGAATCGATCATACCTTGGTTAGGTAGATCAAGATCATGCTCTTGAAGAGACTGAAAACGGCTTACCATAATGGTAGCGTCGCATGTACACATATCCTCAGGAAAGAAGTACTGTCTCCGCTCCTTTGGTACTTGGTGGTGAAAAGTTTGACAGTCGATGTGAATGAGGCTGGGCTTCATGCACAAGCCTACACAGACGACTTATTGGCAGCCATGACTCTCGGCAAGCACGCCAATACCTTGAGTGAGATGCAGAGCACTGCACTTGCCATCGTGGCTCGTTGGTGTCAAGTCTTGGGACTCAGAATTCTGTCCCGTCTGGCGCTGGACAAGGTTCAGCGACTTGCCTGCATGAGAATAACGAGGGCTATGAGGAATGCTCCCTTAAGGCTCTGGAGGTTCTGGTGGGGATCGTCCCTCTACAGCTCTACATCGCTACAGTGTTTGTGGGGTCGGCGAATCGGCTTGCTGATCTGAGCCAGTAAATCGATGCGTCATGGAAAAATTTGTGATTGTGCTGATGGAAGCTGCCAGATCCTCCGACTGAAGCAGGATGCGATTGCGCGTGCTTCAGGTTCCGAACACCAGACGTCCTCATAACTCAGATCACGGACTGGGGAGAACAAGAACTCCGAGCAGCTTCCGCCAGGAGAATTCGGGTGGTTCACGGACATATCTAACACTGGCGAGTGTAGGTGAGTCGGAGTCTACTCGTGCACACCCAGAATTGTACTTTCAGTCCCTCTAGGTGCTTTCGTAACAGTTTTCATGCCTAGATATGAGCAATCCGGACCTGTGCCCTGGAGAACTAGAAACTAAACTACCGAGGTAGGCGGATATATATCTGCACTGACAGCCGAGCGGCTCTAGGCGCACTTCGCGCCCATAGAGGGACTTATGGCTTATTTTGGAGTGCAGGGAGACCCTGGCTGAATTAGCCAGGAGGAACAAACTTCAGCTGGTATGGGTAACCAACCCCTCTGGCGTGAAAGGAAACAAAGTGGCCAATGGATTGGCCAAACGGGGTTCCCTAAGCACACCTGGCCGAGCTGAACTGATGGATAGACAGTTACTCTCGGTTCATCGTAGTGCATCTGTTATAAGACAGGCGAAACTGCACACTGCACCCAAACGCTATGAGCAGAAGAGGCATACTGGCGACAGGACTCCTCACAGGACACTGTCATCTGAACCGACATCTATACTTAATGGGCATTGTTGATGACCCGAAACTGCCTCTCATATCCTAGTGGAATGGCCAGCACAAGCTCCTATCAGGTTACAACATCTCGACAGCGCATACATGCTACCTGAGGTCATAAGAGTCATCAGTTCATGCAGGATTTTAGCGTTCGGCGTTGCCTTAGGCCTGCTGGACTTGAGTCAGGGGGCGCACATTGGACCCAATCTAGAGGTCTAAGTGATCTGGACTTGTCCGTCCCCGTTTTGATTGATTCATTGAAGGGTTCCTATTTAATATTTCAAAGCTGCCCTTACCCACCTCAAGGGGAGTGGGAATGGAAAATTACTGAATCGGATGGCACCCTCCCAAACCATGCATCTTTTGTTTTATTCCACCGTCCGACGTATATTTCTCGAGATATTCCTGGGGATTAGAATGATGGAAAATATGGCTGCCGTAGATTTCTGGCGAGACTTGGCAAGGTCTTAACATCATCGTTTTGCTGGATAAATATTCGTATAATGTTTCCCCCTTCATGATTATATCATTTGTAATTCAACATCATGTGTGAAGATCAGCCAAGGAGATGGCAGTTTAAAAGTTATCCACGATTCTTATATTAGGCCAGATCAGTACAATTCATGTGAATTAGGTACTAATTTATATTTTATAGATATCGATTCCACCTAGCAAAATGTAATGCAATGCTATTCTACTATATGAGTATTGTTATTGAATAATACATTATTTCGAGATTTGTGAGATATTTGATATATCAAAGGAAAATAACAAACAAAATAGCATGAAATTGAGTTTTGTATATATATTCATAGTTCACCAATCATGACATTTCAATTGCTTTAATCAACTTGTGAAATAAACCACTTTTCATTTTTTTCATTCCATATTATTTTCATCCTTTGTATATCATGCGCGTCCCTGAGAATTTTCATTTCTATTCCATTTTCATACATACATCATAGAAATTGAAGATTTATGTGACAAGGGTGAAAAATAGCAGGACTATGAAGTTCTTACATATGTCCACACCATAGAAAGAATGCAACGAATACATCAACTAAATTTAGTATGCGAGTTGTTCAAACTCAACTAATTAAAAGCGAGATGAGGTCAAGAGTGATATTGTTCATTTAACTACCACGGGAATACATTATTGGACTAATCTTTATTTTTTGAAGAACCTCGAGTGGAAATCGGATATGAGATGAAGGAGAATTCTAGTTCTACCGAGGTATTTAAACCTGATCATTTCGCGGTTCACATTCTTCGTTTAGGAGATTGGTCGATGTTAAGAGATCTGGATTTACATATAAGAGTATTGCCTAATATTTGGGAGATGGGATCAAGTGTAATTTTTGAGGTTATCTGATTCTACTGCTTCAATCAATGTATGCTGATGATATCGGACATTCTTATAAACTATTGGTGAACAATACAATACTTTGTGAAACTGATAGTTCTGCATTCAGAGATCTGAATATCAAAATTTGTGCTTTACTCACTGACTCCTCAAATGAATATTTTAGATGTAGAGTTGGAGGATTTGGAACTTTGAATCAGTTGCTATAAGCAAATTGATTTCTGAAATTAGAGTTTACGAAACTTCCATTATGAATGATTTCCTCTGAACTTACGCCGTAATTCAATATGCCGAAATTATGATATGAAAGCGTCAATTCAAAAAGGAGGCAGTGCAATAACTAAGCTGTGGAAGGCAGAATTGTTTTAGTTAATCGAGTAGCTTCTGATAACAATATCATATCATATTGATGAACTAATAGAAAAAACAGATTTGCATGTTTGCCACCCCTAGCATCTAAATACCTACGAACTAAACACGAAATAGAATGATGGAGAACAATCAACGCACCTTGGTAAATCAGCTTCTATTGTATATTTTCCGTGTGGAGTACAACAGTTGCAGTCTCAGCAAAAATTCGACTGAGGAATTTTCAATGGTAGTGAAAATGTCAATGGTTCCATAACAATTTTGGTAGATAGACTCAACTAATTCAAATTTTGCACTAGAATTATACGCATAGTGGAGAAAATACTTTCACTAAAATTGTATATTCAATCTTCTAGATTGCAACCTGGGCTTCTCCAACTGATGTGTATCTTTTGAACCCACTGCAGATCCATCTGGCTATTTTTGTAACAATTATACCACGCCTTACTCTACACGGTTTTGGCTACACTGATGCATATGAGTAGATACTGAGGTTGAGATATTCATATCTGGGATTCAAACCCAACGCAATGATAGAAAAAGAACTCTTGTACAGTTAACAACGTCAACGAAGCTCATGTTGGTCCAGACTAGTCTAGAGCCCATGAGCGGGCTAATACCCAGTATGCGGCGCAGCTTCTCGCTATTTATTACAGTCTACGTGAACTTTCAAGGAACACATAGTTTCCTTCAACAGGCACGCGTTGAAACGATACTTAGACCTAAAGAGACACCTACATCTTATATGGTGTATTCCATAAGTATCAACTAAAAACCATCTTATTTCATATGTTGACTAATAGTAAATACTGAATTTGAAATATTCTCTCCAAGATAATCATAACCGTCTACCAGTTTAGAAGTAACATAAGATGCCTGAAGATAGTCATATTAAAACCTATGCATCACTATTCAAGATGACACTCGATATGAGTGGGTATGTTCTGCTAGCTTAATGAAAAGTCAGTACAGCAAGATTGGCAGATCTGTATTTTTTTTAGGAAAATCACTAGTTGATTCAAGTGCTTTATTCCGAAAGCGAAAGCCCTTTTTCCCAAAAAATAGGACATACCCTGCTGTCTTAACATAAGTTAGCACAGATGTCCAAGTATTAGTTTATCTTGAAGTGCCTGCCATGAGGGCTCAACCGCAAGGCCCCCATGGGCGAGGGATTGGGATCACGCCGAAACAGCGCGGTAGGATGACACCTACCTGCCAGTATGTCCGGGAAATAAATTCCCCGAACCCCACTGGTAAGAGCGGGACCCTATCCAAGTCCCTACTGGCTCTGCAGTGTCAGTGCCCGAGCTGAAACGCAGCTCACTCGTCGAAAGTGAAGTATTGTAGCCCAACTGCAACACCCGCTAGCCAGCATGCGGCTTTCAACCACAGCCCGGCAGAGACCAACGCCTTATTGGAGAGGAGACGGTCTTTTGAACCATCTGGGCCCCTCTCCCTCTACCTACTCGTGTTCAGTGTTGAACAGCTTTCGTTTAATGAGTAGCCGTCGGCCTCTTGTCATCGGCCTACCACATACCATTGCCTTGGCCGCAAATCAATTGCCAGAAACCTGGGATAAGAATCACAGACACCAGGTTTTAGGAGTAAAGCCATGTGGTGCAGCATTTTACCCACGCACGGGCAATGCTTGCTAGACTTATATTATTGCCCCTTCTGGGATATAGTCAACTCCACCTCCTCGTGTTACCTGTTTTACCAGGAACGTTTCACGAGTCACCGTTCGGCTTCGTTCAATAGCCTACCCATATGTCTACCAAGGCCGTAAATCCATTTCGACCAGAGTTCTGGGATAAGAAGGCACGATATCATGGTTGTTTCAGTGGTGAAATGTATGTGGTGCACAGTTCACCTGATCTTTTGCAGTGACAACTGTTAGTTTCGCCCCAGCTCATAGGGTTACTTATCTCGAGACCCATTAAACATGAGTTAGCACAGCAAGATATATACATGTATAATTTTTTCATCGGAAAATTATGAGCTAATCAGGAGCGAGTATTTCAATTAGATCAAATATACTGCGCCGTTTGATTACTAAGGCAATAGATGAACTTGATCAATCAATTCCTTCTTATACCACTTATCTTGATCTGCATTCGGATTATCAAACTAGCAGAACATGTTTTTAGGCGAGTACAAAATTTCTGAATAGCACTGGAGCTATTAAAGTGCTAATTAACTCATAATTAAAAAAATTCTTCCATCCATTTGCTCTGCTGACTTGTTACTAAGATAGCACAATATTATATGATTTTCAAAATCGGAGCGCAAAATGTCGGAATAGAAAACTCAAATAGCTCCTAATTGGCCCATAATTTTGCGATTACAAAACATATAAAGCTGTCGTTGTTGCTCTGCTAAAAAAAGGAGCACTAAACTCCGGAATAGACTTCTTGTATAGCTCCTAATTGGCTCATAATTTTCAGATGAAAAATATAAATTTCTCCATCTTTCTGTACTAACTTTTTGTTAAGCTAGCAGAACATGTTCTATTTTATTGAAAAACTTTAACTTTAATAGTTGAGCGACGAAAAGAAGCAACTGAGAAGACACCAGTCTATTTTGTCTTTTCATGTATAGACCGCCATTCAATCTTATCCGTTGTGAGAAGGAGAAATATGAACATGCAGAAATTAATTAGATAATTCTAAATATTTATAGAATATAATTAATCTTTGGTTTCATATCAATGCAGCTAAAAGGGAACTAATGTTTCATTCTCATAGCGATTATAATATGAGTTTTGTCAAAGTTAGAAACTCAAAGGTTCTACTGATTTTTCTCTAAGACTTTCGAAATTTCGTGCCCCGTATATATTTGTAGGTTTTTGTTGGCAATATCAATTTTCACATTCAAGTCTCGCTAAAGGCTTCACATTCTTACCATGAATGCAACCCCTTCGGGTATTCGAGGATAAGCGGTCTTCAGAAGGAAACGTGACTGACGACATTTATATACACGCTATATAGTAGAACAAAACACAACTGCCAAGCAAACGTAACGAAATAAAATGTTACACATCGTCTTATTAAACATCGCAAATATTTTCCGTGAATACTCTGGGCGTTTTGTGGAGTGAATATCGCAATCCTTCCGCTACTATAGACCAGGCAAATTCCCTAAGTGATAAAATTGCCGGCTCTATTATAAATTATATTGAATTCCCGAGAAAGAGGTTAATCAGAAAGATAGTTGATCGACAATTCTGTCTATGGAAGCAAATTTATTTAATTATAAATTACGTTATTCCATGTACGTTTTATGTAGTAAATATTGCAATCCTTCCGCTATCATAGACCAGGCAAATTACTTGAGTGATTAAATTCCCGACTCAATTATAAATTATAATGAATTACCGGGAAGGAGGCTAATCAGAAACATGGCTGATCGATAATTCTGTCTATGGAAATGAATAAAATGAAGCAAAGTTATGTAATCATAAATTATGTAATTCCATGTACGTTTTGTGGAGTGAATATCGCAATCCTTCCGCTATTATAGATCAGACAAATTACTTAAGTGATGAAATTTCCGACTCAATTATAAATCATAATAAATTCCCGGAAGAAAGGTTAATCAGAAACATGATTGATCGATAATTCTCTCTATGGAAATAAATAATGTGAAGCAAATTTATGTGACTATGAATTATAGACCAGGCAAATTCCCTAAGTGATAAGATTCCCGACTCAATTATAAATTATAATGAATTCCCGGAAGAAAGGTTAATCAGAAACATGATTGATCGATAATTCTCTCTATGGAAAATTCCCTAAGTGATAAAATTCCCGACTCAATTATAAATTATAATCAATTCCCGGAAGAAAGGTTAATCAGAAACATGATTGATCGATAATTCTCTCTATGGAAATGAATAATGTGAAACAAATTTATGTGACTATAAATTATAGACCAGGCAAATTCCCTAAGTGATAAGATTCCCGACTCAATTATAAATTATAATGAATTCCCGGAAGAAAGGTTAATCAGAAACATGATTGATCGATAATTCTCTCTATGGAAAATTCCCTAAGTGATAAAATTCCCGACTCAATTATAAATTATAATCAATTCCCGGAAGAAAGGTTAATCAGAAACATGATTGATCGATAATTCTCTCTATGGAAATGAATAATGTGAAACAAATTTATGTGACTATAAATTATAGACCAGGCAAATTCCCTAAGTGATAAGATTCCCGACTCAATTATAAATTATAATGAATTCCCGGAAGAAAGGTTAATCAGAAACATGATTGATCGATAATTCTCTTTATGGAAATGACTAATGTGAAACAAATTTATGTGACTATAATTTATAGACCAGGCAAATTCCCTAAGTGATGAAATTCCCTACTCAATTATAAATTATAATCAATTCCCTGAAAAAAGTTTAATTAGAAACATGATTGATCGATAATTCTCTCTATAGAAATGACTAATGTGAAGCAAATTTATGTGACCATAAATTACAGACCAGCCAAATTGCTTAAGTGTTAAAATTCAAGGCTCAATTATAAATTATAATGAATTCCCGGGAAACATGATTGATCGATAATTCTGTCTACATTAGATTTTTACTAAGCAAAAAGTGGTATACTCATGGCAAACTGGGAACTGCACTGAAACTGAAGCTAGTTCCTGGTATTTATTGCCGAATAATCTAGAGGGGCTCACTGATTATTTCGATGCGTCATCATTTTGATGAAGTTATATTTAGAGTATTGTCTCAATTAATTAATGTTATCCTGAGCAGTGGCGGGCTCAATATGGCTACTGTTGTATCTATGCTTAGAATATTAATTTTTGTATCTATAACTTTTTAGTTTTTGTTAACAGCTGACAATAATAATTGGTCTATCGAAACGTTTTCCTGTTCAATTTATATATGTCAGAATTAACATTGGCAAGCTCGCTACTGGTCTATTTCTGATTTATATATTCTCATCTTTCGGAGCCGTGAGCTCTTGTTGAAAATATTGGATTTGAAGGCATTCGATGAAATGTTCGACTGATTTTGCATCTATCCTTGCCCGAGCCGACAATGACTGATGTGTTTTCTTACGATATTATATCAGATCATGCAACTCTAGGGGCGAACATACTTCAAAAACGTATGTCGATATCTATGTTGCCATCTTTAATGATTCTAAATCAGGCAAAAAAGAATATTTGACTTTGCAAAATTTTTCGGATTTCATGAATTATCAGTGGTTCGTACCAACATAACCTCAATAAGTCTTTAATACGTCTATATACCTTCGCACAATTAAGCGTATTCTGCTTGATATCAATACCAAAATTGATGAGGCAGGCGGAATTCCACCTATAGTTCTCAAGAAATAAACGCGAGAATTAATACCAGCTCTTTGCAGGTTGTTTGCCTGTTCATACAACCTTGGAGTGGTGCTGAAAGGCAGCAAGGGCTCCAGGGAGGCCGATCCACAATACCTAATCTGATGATGTCAGGTACACCTATTCCCATGATATCCAAGGACCGGAAGCGCCCTCTTATGGGTAGATCATGTGATGTCCATTGCAAATACTGCTTCACAGAAATTTGGTTTTCTATTCCGTGCCAAGCGTTAATTTAGACCCCAGCTGCTCCTCATGACCTACAAAGCACAGATTCGACCAACATGTCCTG
Organism: Endomychus coccineus; assembly: GCA_958510875.1. Classification (NCBI taxonomy): domain Eukaryota; kingdom Metazoa; phylum Arthropoda; class Insecta; order Coleoptera; family Endomychidae; genus Endomychus; species Endomychus coccineus. Next base: position 15,283,360 of record OY294071.1, on the reverse strand, counting down.
GAGTACTATTCACATGTTTGACTTCAGCTCCCAGGCATAAGCTGAAGATTTCTTCGACTCTATTCAGAAAAAAGCCATTCGTTTGGTTTATGACACTTACGAATTCATTGACCTCTCTAGAACATCGTGAAAAGGTGGGGGCGATCTCTCCCGTTTCTATAGGTATTTCGATAGTCGGTGCTCATCGGAAGACTAGTGTGCTATTCCACCATGAGCAATTCCAGGTAAGCATACTAGAGGAGGTCAGGCTGGTCACATTTTCATTGTCAAGCTCGTGACATGCCTAACGTCTTTCTACCAGACTTATTTTGTCTATCGAACGGCGAAGTTGTGAAAATCCTTGCCTAATGAGGTATTTCCTGATGCATATAACCTCGGAACTTTCAAGAAAAATTCTATCTCCTCTCCCAACATTCCATCGCTGGATCACACGATGTTCAACGAACATTATAGATTCTACTCTGGTGTAGTCAAAATATAAAAGGAGACCTAAGAGAAACCATATGGGTAATGCCCTTGCCAAATGAAGAATTAGGTAGGAGATTGGAAAAGGGCAGCATAGGATCGACACTTCTTAGTCGTTTTAGCGAACATCAAGAGCTATTAATCTATAGAGAGATTTCACCAAGTCGGTTCTTCAATCGTAAGAACGACAAGTGAAGAGAAAATGATTGTGTAATAGTCCCTTTCGAGTGTCTCCTGAAATTGCATCATCGTTCGTAAGCAGGCCAGAAAATTCACTGAACATATGTACAAGAAAATATATGCAAAGTGTGATGCAATATACTGGTCGTGTCCTAGAGTCTTGTTCAAGGAAGTGACGCCACTGTATGGTGTATCAAAGAACGTATCTGTAAAATTGAGAAGTGAAATGCGCCATCATATTCGATACTCAGTATCTGACGCCTATAGAACGTAACATACTTATAATTCTACACGTCTAAGACCATGAAACGTTCAGAGACTTTCAAGTCGGAGGGCTGGAATTGTACCTATTCAATGAATATGGTGCTTTGACCCTGCTACAGCACGTACTAGCAATCATACGACGTTACCCTGCCACAGAACGCCCCTTAAAATACCCCATGCAGACAAAAACATAACTGAGCGTCAAACGAGTTATAAAGAGCGAAATAGAAAAGCAGAAAAACAAATGCGAAAAATATTACAGCACATAAAATATGTAATGCTGCTAACGTAAAATGCTCGATGTTTTTATAAAAACGTTTTGTTTCACTGTTTCCATTATCAATAAACTAGCTTATTTCATTCGTTTTATTTGACTATCAAAACTACTCGAATTAATGTTTTTCAATATGTCACTCGTTCAAGTTGCAAATTTTATGATGTGTATTCATTTCGACAAACAGCGTTATCCTTCAAATGTCTATAGATTCACATCAACCGGACCTTCACTGTTTACATAGATCAGAGAATAAGAGGGAACTGAACCCTTAGTGTTTATAAATGGAACTTGGATCCGATGTTTCGTACCCTTGAAGCATTGAATTAGTCAATAGTCAACTTGATGCGTAACGACCAGGATGATCAAAATGTATATAAAATAGCAATGAAACTGGAGAAAAAAAAGGGTAGTATTATTCCAAAGTATAAGTACCTGAAGAAGTATTTTAACATAATCTCCTTCTAAGTGAAAAAGAATGATCTCCTATACCATATGAACCTTTCAGAAGGTCAAGATGCTCTAGAAACCAGTATATCTACAAAATAGCGAGGAGAAACAAGTACCAGAATCAAGAATATGTGGCTGACGATATCTTGGATTATAACAATTGCTCCTGATATAAGTTTTTTTCTTGGGATTTGACACTGGTGTCGTGGTCGTCATTCAAACTGGGTTCCCCATAATAGACTACCCATTTTATATTATTAATAAATTCCCTACGAGATAACTAAATAGGTTGTTTTCTGTGGGATTATCTTCTGTAGTCTTTGGGATTTAAGTAAAGTATTAATCAAGTAGGCGCCTGTCACAAATAAATTTTTAATTAATAATTTCGTGGAACGCCATTTTTCTAAGAGAAGTTTGTTAGTTTTTATCAATAATTATTTAATTTTTTTGCTTTGAGACATTATTTCAACATCCGTTTGAACTTTCATGGATTACTCAGTCAACGTGTGTTTTGTGTAGAAACTTACATAAGAAGCAATTCGATAGAAGAAGTTAGGCGTGCATTCCGGCGTCAGTTTAATAACAACAATAAGGGTCACGCGCCAAATCGTAAAACTGTTAAGTTATGGGTTCGTCATTGGCGTGAAAATGGTTCTGTACAAAATTTGAAGAAGCCTGGACGTCGAAGAACAGTTCGTACACCAGAAAATATTGAACGAGTTAGAATTGCGTTTACGAGAAGTCCTAAAAGGTCTGATAATCGACAAACCCTTTTCCTAGGAATATCGAAGGGAAGCTTAGATCGAATTCTTCAAAGGGATTTAAAATGTCATCCCTATGAATACCAAACGGCACAGCACCTTTGCAATCAAGATAAAGAAGCAAGGTTGGCATTTTGTCAAGAATTTTTGGATTTACATCAAGGAGCAATTCACAGTCTCCTAATGACCGACGAAGCAAATTTTTATTTGAACGGCATGGTCATTAAACAGAATTTTAGATACTGGTCAAATGAAAATCCTCGTGAAATCTTTACACAGAACCTCCATAATCCAAAAGTTGTTGTGTGGTGTGGAGTAGGAACTTTTGGTATTATTGGCCCTTATTTTTTTGAGGATGAAAATAACCGCGCTGTAACAGTAACATCCGAGCGCTATGTTAATATGCTAGAGACATTTCTCATTCCAGAATTAAATAGACGAGGATTACTAAACAATGCCTTACTATTCCAACAAGATGGGGCAACAGCTCATACCGCCAGAAACTCAATGAGGGTCCTGCGAGAAATGTTTAATGGCCGACTCATTTCTCGATTCGGAGATTTGCCTTGGCGTTCGAGGTCCCCGACTTAACGGCACCCGATTTTTTCCTGTGGGGATATTTGAAAGCCAAAGTGTTTGCGAGTCGTCCAGGTATAATCGAGGAACTGAAAATTCGTGAAGAAGTTGAAGGAATAGACGAAGGTTTGCTACGCCGTGTAATGAACCACTTTTTATCTAATATTGAAAAATCTGTTGAAGTTGGTGGAGGTCATTTAGACGCGTGATTTTTAAAAGTTAGAATTAAATTAGCCAAATATTTATAAGTTATCATAAATCCCGAAGAGTTAGCTGTAATTTAGTAAAATAAAAAGTTTGTTTTGTTAACTACAAAAATGTTAATTCAAATATTAAAATGGGTAGTCTATTATGGGGAACCCAGTATATATGCTATGTTTAAAAGTGGGGAAGTAGATCGGATTTGAAAAATTCTTTTTTGCATCGTTTTTCTTGGACTCCCAAGAGTATTGATTACACTTAACCCATTAGCGGGCGGCCAAAATGACTAAGTTAGAGGCGGTTGAAGCCCCCGAATAGTCCCGAAATTGAGCTTCCAAAAAAAAATTTTTAAATGACAATTTTGTTTTGAAAATCTGTACTCGGAGGTTTTCGAGGTCGCTGATTACGAATCTGAGGTCTAATTAGGTAAATTCAAAATGAGGGAACTGAAGCAGAATCATTTTCTCATAAAAATCCTGGTTTTTTGGTGGTTCTGAAAAATTGTTTCCACTCCTTACAAGTAGGGTTGTAACAAGTCTCAAGAAAAATAATAGCCTGTTGCTCGCTCCAACAACATCGCAGCAATCGCGCCAGAAAAACCGAAGTCAGTTAACCGGAACTACTATTGCCCCCCTCTCCCCCCGGTCGGTGAGTAGCTTCAAGTTAGTAGTCTTATTGAGCCCAGAATGACTGCCTTCTGCATCCGGTCTATAAAGATCTGCAACCGAGTCCGAACGTAGCGAAGACGGAATTCCTCCAAAAACACCGATGATCAGAACCACTAATATGACCTTGTGGCCTGGGTATAGCTTCCGGAGCTCGGATAAGAGATCTTGATACTTTGTCCATTTTTCCTCCTCTTTCAAGACTATGTTCTTCTCTGTCGGACCAAAGAATTCGATGACATACATAGTCTTGGTTTGTTCATCGAGGAGGACAACGACAGGCCTATGTGCTTGTATGAACCTGACGGTGGAAACAGGTAATTCTAGTAGATCTGGCATTTTTCGTTTCCGACAACAGATTCAATATCTTCTGGCATTTAAGGTAGCACCGGGAGCACTGGGAGGAGTTTTGCTTCTCCGAAGTGTTGGTGCCTGAGGGATGCTAATGCTGGGCATCCCAACAGGATATGAAAGGCAGTTTCTTCCGCTTCTTTGTATTTCCTACATATCAGGTCATCTGCTATGCCCATAGTGTGAAGGTGTTTGTTAAGACAACAGTTACCGGTTAGGATTCCAGTCATCTCTCTGATGTCCCTTCAGAGAAAGTTTCTTTGAGAGCCTAGGCATAGGCTCTTTGATGGAGAACTTTGCTTGCCTCATGCGTGATGATTCTCGCCACAGTTAAGACCACTCTTCATTGAGTTGGCCCAGCGACCATTGAATAATGATAATAGTAATAGTAGCAAACGAGATGTTGGTTAGAAAAGATGACTATCAAAGTAGTGACGCTTCATCAGACATTTGACATCAAAAAGACTCTTTGTATGAGAAATTAAATTATTTTTGTGAAGTATTATCTGAGCTGAATCTTTTCTAGTTATTGACCTAACGTAAATAACTCGAAATGCATTGTGACGTCTGTAATTTAAAATTATATAATTAACTTTCAAATTCCCGCACAGAATTGTAGCTTAACTCAATTGTTCTGAAAAGGAAAAGAGAATTTAACTGATATGTCACTTCCTAAGATAATTGAACTCTACCACGAACCACGTCAATCGCATATTTCCTGAATACAAAGCATACAACACGTACAGAAGACTGAAGTATTAAGACTAAGGGCTTATACTTATTCTTTGTGAGTAAGTAATGCAATATTTTTATCATTCACAAAGAATATTGTTGTAGATCTGGACTTATTCCTTCACGCTCTATATGTTTTGAAAAGCTTCAAGTACAATTAGAATTGAAAAGGGTATAATGTATTTACAGGGATATTTTTATCGCCTAAGGGACCAGATTTCTGAAGGTTAGGATTATCAGACATCTTAATTGAACGCTTCCACGTATACAATTAAAATGATGTGAGAGTTTTACACTGGAATGTATAATCAATACTTCAGAAATTGATTGCAGTAGTGTTGCTTCATAATTATATAGTTCAGTCAATAAGCTGAGAAATTTGGCCAACTTTCTAAAAAAAAAAGCAGGGAGTCGTATCGGAAAAATTCTTTTTGCATGCTGTTCTGTGGCCGACATGAATCATTCGTAAGGGTTGAGCTAGGCTGCTGTAGCCTTCCATTCACCCCTAAACGCTACATTAACCCTATTGTCACCCCCTTTTTCAAGATAAATTTTGGAGTTAAAACTTCTTTAGGGTAAAACCATGAGTCCGTCACGTGCCGTCACGCTGTAGCTATATATATTAGGTATTATGTATACTGGCGCCTGCGCAACTACTTGGGTCAGGCGTCAGGCAGTCTCTCTATACGCTTACACACGTGTGCATATCTGAGTCGGATACTCGACGTTATTCATTTACTCAATCCTCGGTCCTCGTGCAGACGAAAGTTATATTTTTATTGAATTTATTAATTGTACATTGTGTACTTAGTATCGTCTCTACGTGCAAGGTTTTAAATATTGTAAATATAATTCTTGTCATAGGAATATAACATTAGTGATGTGTATAAGTGAGAACTTTTGCATGAGTACTACACATTGATGACGTTGTCTTATATCTAGTTTATTATTTTCATTGTTCGAATGTTGGATCACAGCATCAAATATAGTGGTGAGTATCGTCTTGATGTGTTTTTTAATACTACTAATACGGAAGTACAAAATTTTATTTCAAATAATTATTTGTGGTGTAATTTGCGATCATACTGACATTCGACGGAAATGTTTATATCTTTACATTTTGCGTTTCTTTTTAGATTATTTGTTCATTGGTCCGAATTGAAGATGTTTCCTTTTACCACTTTCCGTAGACATCTTCAATTCGGACCAATGCTGTATAACATTACTTTCATTTACATCGATGTAAATATCAATAAATAATATGTTTTGAAAATAATATAATGTGTATTTATTATAATAACTATCGGGTTACATTCATACTCTTTACAGGGATTGTACCGCCCATTATACGTTTTTTATTATTAAATATAAAAATGTATATAATTGTTGATTGAAATGCTGACAATTGTGAAAACTAATTATATTAATTTTCATTTAAAAATAATAAAATTGTAATTTCGAACGAGTACAACAACTCCATACTAAACTCCATAGACAATAGCATCTGTGGCATCGAATGTCTTCGTTGGTTATCATAATGCTGAGCAACAAAATTTCGTCAGGCAGAAGTTGCATAAAATGAGAACCGATGATACGGGTGGATTATCATACGAGTTAATTTTAGTTCTTAACCGACCATAGATGATAACTAATAACATAGATGTTGGGGATGAATTCTCCAATAGCACTGTCGGAAAACTGTGTCATGTAGAAAGAGATGATACTGGTGAAATCATACGAATTTGGATGAAATTCCCAAAATAAATTGGTTACTTTATAATGTCAGTTTTCACTTCTGTCAGCAGTGTTCGGTGACTGCCCTTATTTTTTTTATTTATAAAAAATTGAAATAAAACCTCCACTTTTGTGAAATAACGCGAAAAAGATGTGACGAAGACAACACTTTTTTGTTCTAGAGTTGTATTTTCCGATGAAGCTACCTTTAATTTAAATGGCAAAAAACATCACTGAATGAAAACTGTTCATACTCGATAACTTCAGAAAATAAATGCGTGAGTGGGTATGGTTAGCACACATGTTATTGAGCTATTTTTATATGGTGGTGTGGTAAGAGGCAAATTATATCATCGTAGGGTTTATCAGTTTATTGGAATAAACATAGAACTAATTCAGAACTGCCTAATCTTAACTTCTCTAATTGCCTATGATAACTCTATACTAAACTATAAATACTCCGCCTTCCTTATCCTTACACATTGATGTTGATACGACATTTCATAAAATTCATTCATATCATTGACATGGATTTATCATCAACCCATTAGGAGAATACACCAGCTAAGGTCAGGTTTTATAGGGGTTGTGATTGCTGGGGGTGTGGTAAGATGCAATCCTGGAGGATCGCCATATAATAATCTGTGAAGTTATGGTGACAGATTCTATAGGAGTTTCGATTTTGGGTGGTGTGGTAACATGCAAATTATATCATCTTAGGGCTTACCGGTTTATTGGAATAACACTTACACATGTGACAACGGTTCACAACATAGAACTAATTCAGAACTGCCTAATCTCAATTTCTCTAATTGCCTATGATAACTCTATACTAAACTATAAATACTCCTCCTTCCTTATCCTTACACATAGATGTTGATACGACATTTCATAAAATTCATTCATATCGTTGACATGGATGATGTATCATCAACCCATTAGGAGAATAAACCAGCTAAGGCCGGTTTTAATAGGGGTTCTGATTGCTGAGGGTGTGGTAAGATGCAATCCTGGAGGATTGCCATATAATAATCTGTGAAGTCATGGTGCCAGGTTCTATAGGAGTTTCGATTGTTGATGGTGTGGTAAGAATTATATCATCGTAGGGTTTACCGGTTTATTTGAATAACAGTCACACATGTGACAACGGTTCACAACAACTAATTCAGAACTGCCTAGTCTTAACTTCTCTAATTGCCAACGATAACTTTATCCTAAAATATAAATACTCATCCCCCTTTATCCTTCCCTATCGTCACATTGATGTTGATACGACATTCGATAAAATTCATTCATATCGTTGACATGAATGATATATCAACAATAAGCTAACTTCGCTTACGGTGCATTATTACACTTATGGTTCATTTCGTATGTTATATCAACCAAATTATATAACTTGTTGATATAACTTGTGAACAATTAAACAAATAGAGTAATGTTCGCAATTTACCTAATTTAGGACTTATTGAAGATATATATAACCTTTCCATTATAACCCATTTTGTATGAACTTTTAAATTGTAATCAAATGATATTGTCCTGTAGATACCAACACATTTGGAGTGGAAAAATCAATCCGCAACTTTTATAGCAATTGGATGTGTTAAATTACAGGAAAAATGAACTTTGATTATGTTTACGCGTATACTTTTTGTTGCTTTCATATTATTCGACAAATTGCACTTAATCTTTCTTCAGTAATCCTACTAATTTTTATAATAATATTGTTTGATAGCTGTGTTTGACGTATACGATGTATGAAGTTACGTAATTTCCGAAAAATCTAGTTGGAGTCGATATAAAATCCTAGTTGAAATTGGTTTTCAATATACAGAATGGTCCAGATTAAGTGCTCACCATTGGCGAGTTGTTTATTTTTGTAGTTACGACGTTAAATCAGCAAACTAGTGATTACAATAATGATTGAACATCGAATAATTAGGATACAGTGTGTTTTATTTAAAACATGCGATGTTCAATTGCTTTTTTTTCGATTGCACCATTGCAATCAGCGGAAAGCAGCCTACTGGTTTGCTAATTTGTGCCACATCGTAGCTACAAATATACAAATTACCAATGGTGCCTACTTAATCTGGATCATTTTCAACGCATTATATTTTTACAAATTTGATGCAGCCATTTTTGAGAAAATAAGGGAAGAACAATGAAAAAAAATTATTACTCGCTGAAAAAATTTTTTGATCCGTTGATTTTTATAGCGAGAAAACATTTTTTCCGCTTATTTCCAACTCTGCTTCTCCAACCTCAAATTCAAAGGTCACCAAAATGTCTTTTCACGGCCTAACAATTTTTAAGAATTAAGTAGGTAGTTAACTTAGTTATTAAGTCAACACTGATAAATTATTTGTATCGATTTTTACGTTAATTTTATGTGATAGCATTGTTTTTCTGGAAAAAATTATTCTTTTTGAGTTTACGGTATGGTTTAGGTTTACAAAGAAAGATGAAACACAAAATGTAAATTTAGTTTATTCATTGTTCATGATAATAAGTGCTGAAAGTATTGACCTATTGATTTACAACTGAAGATTGAAGCGCAACTTGAACGATACCTGAAGCCACATTCGGTAATTGTTTGAGAAATCTTGAGGAGCAGCTTGCCCACTGCCAGACAGTGAACGGAGCTCAATTTGAGCACTTGATACATTGATTTGTTACTTTTTGACTTCTTTTTAAGTTTCATTTATTTTTCCCGTAATAGTTTTCAATACCCACACTGTTTAATTGTTCATTAAATTACCTTTCATTCAAGGTATCACAAGGGATCTCCTATTCAACAAAAAGGTTAATAAGGGTAAGGCGTAGGGTTGAATAGTTTCAACTTCAGAATAACGTTTATATCTTAAGTTTTGTAATTGAAAATCGATGTGCACGGGAATTTTCTTGAGAAGTCCTGTTTTCAAAAGTTATGTTCCAATACTTTTTGCACACGCTGTAAAAATGAAAAAAATTTACAAACGTTCACAAACGTTAACAAAAAATTTTGACGACCCCATATATCAGGATGAAGCCATTTACGCGTTATCAACAAACGTTTCAGAACACTGGCAATTATCTAGACTCGGTTCAAAACGTAGTTTGTTTTCTAGCGTGTAGCTGTTGATTTTCCGAAAAATCCAAACTTTTACTATTATTACAAGAGGTAATCCCAAAAAGTGTATGATGGCAGCAAGTATGATATATAGGTGGCAACGTCAATACGAACCAATTTTTCAGTACAAATGTTGGGGGGCAAGCAGCCTTAAGCGGTAAACTCGACCATTTTTTTGGTCGTTATGTCAGAAAACTGTATCAATATCAAGTTGAAAGTCTGTTCATATGTGAGAATGCATTTGGGGCATTTTCTGAGTAAGAAAACGGTGGCAGCACTTTGAATTCATTTTTCAACACTAAAAAAAAGACCAGAGAGCAAACGTTTACTTCGGAACCAACACTACAATTGTTGGAAGGTCTTGTGAAAACAATGGATGAGCTGAGTAATGAATTAAATGATTTGATAAAGAGTGCAAAAGAAATAGCTCAAAACATAGGAGTGGAACCAACTATAGAAATCGGCAGGAACCCCAAAAGAAAAGGTATGACTTGAGAGATGTGCAAGATGAGGGAAGAAGTTTTTCTGTAGAATCATACCATACCATAGTATGATGTGAAACTGATTCAGTTGGAAGATAGAATGAAGAATTAAATGCAATGACTGTTTTTCTTCTCTGAATTGTAAACAATCAGAAAGCTCAAATGTGCTGCAAGCATATCCAGTAATTATCACGAAGATCTGAGTGAAGAAGAACTCCTAGTTCAGTTGCAGAATGCAACGGTTACTCAGAACAAATTAATCCACTCTATCTTCTAAGCCAATACAAGAAAGAGAAATGTGTGCTTGAGAATTTATATAGCACTGCCAGTGAAGAGCACCTAACTGACGATAATTGAAAGCTATCTCAGATCAACAATGATTCAAGTCAGACCGAGAATCTTGCAATAGTTTTATAGAGGGACAACAAGCTAATTCAATAAATTATGAAGAATTTCTGAAAGAAAATCGATGGGTGTTGTAAATATCTGCACCCAACACCTTTGTTGAGGCATATTGTTTACTTTTTTATTACCCTGCAAACCTTGCTCTATAAATAAGAAACATTCACCATTATCCACTTTTTTGTGGATAAGGGTAATTATTTCTCATTTATAATGTTATAGTGTATCGACAGTGTGAACACTTTTATAGTTCACTATTATTGCTCATCAATGTTGAGATACAGGTTAAAGGGGCGGCTTGGGTCAGACTTGTCTCCCCTAAGAAAATGACTAAGTCCGGCACTGGACATTAGCGATGGAGTGAATATAAAAACATAAATTTCATTATCTCGTAACAATCGAACATATCGAACCTATACTACAGTGGATGGAACCATATGCCAAAAAGTCTGATTGAATTTGTTGATTTCAATTGACGTCGGAATTCGGAAACGAATATAGAAGAAACAAAGAATAAAGAAAATTGAAACAAAGAATTGAGACTAATAATGAGCGAAGGAATGATATCGTATAGAAGAAAGATAACGGCAGTTTCGTAACCAGAAAATCTTATTATAAAAGTTGAAATGATATTTTTAATTCGAATTTTAGTTGCTTCGAAAATAAAGATGTATTTATTAAGACAGAACAAACCGAGCGTAGGAATGTTTAATTGAAAAATATATCTGGAATGTGAGAGAGCTTTCTCCTATTCCTAATTTGATAAAAGGGCATCAAAGAACTACCTCAAACATTAATAAATAAAATTAGCCATCTTCAAAGAGCTCGTCCACTACGCCAAGATAACATTTGTAGGAGACGTTTCAATTTGACATTCACTAAAACAAGTGCACATCTTATAAAAGTCAAAGGCAACCACTTACCATTAGTAGCACTTCCTAACGAAGACGAAGCCGCTTGTGAAAAAAACAATACGCTGAAGATGATGAAAATACGTATTTGGTGAACACTCATTTCTTTGAATTTATTTTACAAATTAGATAACGAAAATTTCATCGTAGCGAAATAACTCACGTTGTGCGCGTGATTCCCCGAGAATCCTCACTGCCAGAACGTCCCGTAGCCGAAATAACACTGACTACCGGCTTTCTGAAGAGCATCATCATGTAGCATGCCATGCGCGACGCTCATGCCGCTCTCGAATGTGGCCAATGAAACTGCAGACAACAGCTGGCAAACCAATAGGAAAATTAAAAGACGTTATATGGGAGGTTCTTCAACATGTAAGATATGTAATTAGAATTGTACAAGCCAGGTAAAAGTGAAGTTGAAAATACGGAGTGACAATCACATGTTATAACAGCTTTATATCAGCCATCAACACTCCAGATTAAATTCAGGGAAACGAACCCAGGTCTGTCGATACGATGGAAATATGATGATATTCGACTTCAGAAATACTTCTACATCAGTTCATCGACCCAAATATGCTAAAATATGATGAAATGCTCTAGTGGTTTATTGTCATCCGAGTTTCATCCAACAGAAATTAATGTTTTTGGAACAATAACAATTGTGAGTATCATCATCAAAATAAACCAGTCCAATTTTAAACAATATGTAGAATAGTCAAATAAAACATCAAATTTGCAGAATGACATTACCAAAGCGTCCTTTCAACTAAGGCTCGTAAGCTGCAGTAAAGAAATGATGTCACAGCTGAAGGTTATACAGTGTTGTCAGAATGACCAGGTTTTCAATGTTTTCGAATAAAAATAACCATTTGATTCAATAAATGTGTTAGGAGTTCTTTACTTATTATATCAAATAATAAAAATTATATGTAAACTTAAACGTAATTCACAAACTGTGGTAGGCAAGTATTTATATTTTATATTTCTAATTGCACAAATAGTATATAATTATACATTATTTACAGTATCGCTTTAAATGTAGAATGATTATAATATTCCAACAAATTCAAAGCCCAAATACATTTTGGTATCAAATGTACTTATCAAATATCGTAAACCAAGTGAATAACAGAAGGAAGTATTTTTCAAAAAATTCATTGCTGTTACAAAACGGTTATTTTTTTTTACATATTTAGACTTTCAGCTTCAACTCGATATTATTAATCCATATTGTGATTTTAGAGGAAGAATTATTATTCATGGAAACAAACACTCAAAACCCCCGATTATCAAAATGTTCAAATCAATGCATGATTTCCAAATCTACCTCCAATAATCTCAGTAACACTTTTATAATAGAATGAATATAATATTTCAACAAATTTTCAAGTAGTGTCCATTTTTTAAAGCACCAAACAAAACCTCAGTACTTACGGTATTGAATTCACTGGTTAGTTCAACGAAAACCAAGTTAAAGGAAACTGTTTGGGAAGATTAATTTCTGTTACATCTTGCATAATTTTTACAAGAGCTTCATAAATCGATATAGAACATAAAACCAAAATTTGTAAATACAGGTATAAAAACTATTCTACAGAAGAGAAAGAGTATATCTTTAAATTATCATCTCTTGACTGCTCCAGATACTAATGATTCTTAATACATTACACATATTAAGAACACAAATCATTCACTTTAAATGTATTTGCTCACCATATTTCTGGTGTTGCTTTTCGTAGAGCCTCTTTAAAATGCAATGGTAAGGGGTTAGACGAAGCACTCGATGTCCAAACATTTGCGTTTGAACGTCAGAGCCATCCTCCGAGGTGAACTAGCGGTAAGGAATAATTCAATGAGAGTGTGAGTGGAAAGAGTGAGAAAAAGGAGGATGGATGAAACCGCGTGGTATTTGTCTATTATTGTCCCACTTTGTGCCGGTGTATCTATAGATGTCTATTAGTATTACATCAGCCACCGCTATCGAGTTTTGGTGTTCAATGGCATTGCCATTTTACGATCCTGTGTATTATTGGTGCAAAATCTGGTGTGTGGAATACAAGTGGTTCTTGTGACTTTCGCAATGTAAGTCGATTTTTACATAAACAGGAATCTTCTGCGGCGCATTCACTTAGGTTTTATACGATTAAAGGCAAATATTAGTAATATGCAGGATACTTTAAGAGAAAATAGTAGACTAGTTGTTCAAAAATTTCATATTTATATATAACTTTGACGTGGGTCTCACTGACATCGAGGACAACAAAAAAGCTGATGAACTAGGCAGAAAGTCCCATACTTTGGCAAAAGCCGTTCTCCGGGAATGCATATGTGAGTGTGTAGAACAACAACATAGAAAGCGCTCCTCGCATACATCAAGGGAAAACATTCAAGTACTTAAGGACCATCGAAGGCATTAGATCGGCAAAAACAGTCAGCCTAGGCTAACCCCTAAATAATATAACAGCTGACCGGTGAAGAACCTGTACAGAGTAAGACATGGGTCCAGAGTTACAGGTGATGTACCTTATAATAAGAATAAAAAGAGAAAATATTACATATTTTTGAAAATGTGGTTTATCTTCTACTCGTTTTGTTACAGGTTGTAGTTGAAACAGATTCTGGTGAAAAATTGGACCGTTTGTCTCCTTACGCTACATATGTTGTAGAACCACCCAAAAATGAAGGAGCAACAGGCTCAAATTTTGGAATCCTATTCCAACTCAGGTAAGGACTGAAATATTGAAAAACGATAAACTAACTTAAATCGTGAAATATTTTCAGAGATATTCGTTCAAAAACAAGAAGGAAGATTCATAACAAATGCGATTCTACGAATGGAGATGAAGAACTGTTGTTGGATGAGGAGACTGGTGTTGGGTCTATTGGGATCAACACACTCTATACATACATGTATGATGAAAACCTATTGATAGTGTTCCCAAATATTGAAATAATTTTCTCATTAATGATGATCACTAACGCGAGTGGTGAGCGTTCATTTTCAAAGCTAAAATTAGTCAAAAAGAATTAAGAGATTGTATAATTTAAGCTTGATGTGTATTGAAAATGAAATATTATTAACAGTTGATTTTCAAGGCATAATTAATGATTTTGCGAATTCAAAATGTAGAAAACGAATTTTCTAATAAAATTTCATTCTATTATGGATTACTTTTGTTGAATTCTATATGTATTTATATCAAATCCAATAAAAAGGTCGCAGATGAGAGCCTACTTTTGCATAGGGGCCCAGGGCCTCAAGAAGTCCTAAGACGTCCCTGCAACAGCGCCCAAAAATGTATCGAACAAGGTGGCGACGTTTTTGAACATTTAATCTAGAATATGTATGGATCAGCTTTCAATATTTAAATAATATGTTCATGTTTATTTTTCAACTGATTTCATTTCTAATAATTATAATATCTTTCAAATAAATTACTATTCTGTTTCATGATAACTCGCTTAATATTGATTATTATGAAGAAAATATTAATGACTTTCCATCGATTAGTGCAAAAATATAGTGTTTCATTGAAACATCGCAAACGCGATATGCAGTTGTTTTTCTGTTTTCACCATCGTCATCAGCGAAAGAAATGCTACTAGTTTGCTAAATTAAACGACTTCGTATCTCCAATAATAACTAAGTTAGCAATGATGCCGACTTAATTCAGTACACCCAGTATACTGAATATATCCAAATAAAAAAATTTGTGTTTCTAATTCTCTAGATGGAGATTTAGAAAAAAAATTTGTCATATTTCATAATTCAAAGGAATGTGATTTGAGTAGAAGAAAGTATGAAGTAATCTACGAAGAATATACTCAACATCTACCGGTATACACCTGAATGTTCGTAGAAGTTGAAAAAGTGTAACACTAAATCATTTCCTCAACAATTTGATACTTCCTCATCCAAATAATGTAATTTCAACTTTTATAGGTTTCAGTCTTTTTGAACTAACGCAATATTTTACTTTAGATGAATTTATGAATTACGCTGTAAATTTAAACTCTTGGAATTAATTTGAAGAATTCTTTATTTTTAATCAGTTGGTAATCACAGCAAGACGTACAATTGCAAGAAATATTCTTAAACTTTTCAAATGATTTTAATTTTATCTTGTATCTGGGATTCTTGCTTTTAACTTAATCGTGCTGTGCAAATATCTCCTTTATTAGGATGGTTATGGCGGATGTATTCATAATTATTGCTTCAATATAACCAAACTTTTTTCATCTTCCGTTTTCTATGAACAGAGATTGTTACTTTTTCGGTTATTTCATTTTCTCAAGTTCTCGTGTCATTTCTTCTACTCCACATAGTCCAATTTTTATAGACCTCACGATTACTGTGAATCCCATAGTTTCAATTCATGTACGAGGACAACTCGGGCTTTAAAAACCGCGTAGCTGTTTGACAAAATGTGTTTTGTTCAGCTGTCTGATTAAGAGTGTGGCAAAATAAATAAATAATATATAAATGTTTCAATAGGGAATCTCGATAAGTATAAGAGATACAAAAAAATTAACTCCATCGAATAATAAATCGCTTTCGTGAAAATATAATTTAATTTTTCAATTCAGTCAAGAATTACAATAGGTACTTTTACAAGTGGAATGCAATGGCATTGTCATTTTTTCCAAAATAATTTCAAAATGCGAGTTATGACAAAGTTGTATATTTTATATGGAAGTTATAGTTGGGTTAGATGTCTTTGCAAAGAGATGTTTTCCCTTTTCCAAAAATATGTATCCTGTTGGGTCGATTTTATCATTTTCACTAGATTCTAGAGACAATTGTATTTATTAAACATTTCTTGAAATTTCTTCACTCTAAATAGTTATGTTTTTCAGAAAATGCCTGATTCAACAAGCAATCTAACATTGCTTTGTTCTACAATTTTACAGATTTTAAAACAATCAAATGTTGATTCTATTAATAGTTGTTCATATTTTTCAGCAAGTGTAATCTATCTTATGAAAAGAAAGAAACGCTTATCATATTATTAAACGTTCATTCTGCTTAAAAATTATTCTGAAACTGCAAATAAAACATATTTTATTGTTGATTCAGGAGAAGACAAACTGATGTTTAATAGTATTTTCATACAATTGGAGAACTCTAATAAAATTTTATCTACTAATAATAATAACAAATGAACAATCACATATTTACCCGTTTTAAAATTCAAATTATGCTAATAAATATGAAAGAAAAAATTCATAAATTTAAATAAAATTTTCAATAAAATTTATAAATAATATTTTTACAAATGAAGCACTTGATATTTTAACACAAGAAATGCAGAAAAATACAATTTCTTACCTAAACAAAACTTCATTAATTAAAATAATATTAATTTTCCAAAATTCTTTTTCAATAGTAATAAAATATAATCACCTTTATTTTTCCCTAAAAATGATAAGAATTAATATATTTCTTCTAAATTTGAATCAAGATATTTCTATAATAATTTTTCATATTTTAATAATAAATTGTTAATAATGAAAATTTCATAAATTTATTAATGAAATTACTTATAAAAAATCAAAATAAAAATTATAAAAATATGCCTTCAAAATTTCATCTAAAAAAACATTCATAGTTTCATTATAAATTAAATAAGAAAAATTCAATTTTGAAATATGGCGCATCAAACACTGAAACCAAAGCGTCCCTGATTATGAACGTCGAAAGTTTTATGGGGATTAACAACAGACTACCAATGTTCGTTTCGGAATTAATAAAGAATACGTTTGTTATAAACATGCATGGCCACTATGATATGAGCTATACTATACAATAATGACTGGAGATCGTTTGAATTATTTGACTCTTCTTCATCCAGAATATGATATTTTGAAAGATAGACACTATGAAGAAGTTGATTTGTATATCGAGATTCACTATTAAAACATCGAAATTTAGCCATCCTATACAGTTTGTCTTTAATACTCGTATAATGAGAAAGGTTCCTTATGCCCTTCCATATCTGGAAATTTGCCCCGCATATCCAAGATTTCCGACCTTCCTCAGCAGATGAGATAATTATGTTAGGTTCAGGTTCCTTGTGGCTCACTTCTAATTATAGTTCACCCAGGAAGTTCAGTCTTCTTGTGAAGCCGATGATTTTGCTGGCTGATGTTTTATTCCGATGTCCGCTACCAGTAGGTCGGTTTTATTATTATTGAGATGATTAAGACTGTACCAAAGTTCAGCTTTTTTAGTATTGAATCTGGCAAGACTTCGAGTCGTTAGTTCTCTTGTGATTCATTAAGAAATGGGAGATGACAGGTCAAGTTTGCTCACTTGAATTGCTTTGCTCTTTGCAGTCTGGGTTCAGGTATACAGAGAACAACCTTCATTGTTGCACGGCATGCTCAGCATAAGCAATAGTTGATTTGCCTTATTTCATGTTCATTGTTTAACCACCATACAGATGCCATAGATATGTCTTATCACAGTAAGATAGTAATTCCAAAAAAAAGAATTGCCTTCCTCAATAATTTCTTATCCGTCAATTGTAGTTTCAGGTAGGAGAAGCTGGGATCTGTATCTTGGGCTTCAGGTATGTGGGAGTTCGACCTATAGATGCTCACTCATTCTTCTGTCTCTCCTCGAGTCATCTCTAAACCAAATAAGTAAGCCATCATAGAACTCTGGCCATCAAACCAATGATACGTATGTAGTAAATTCACAGACCACATACTCCTAAATAGCCACAGACAAGACTGTTTTCCAACAGATGCGGTACGTCATCCTTTGATGAGTTGATCGATAAAACAACTTTTTTGGAATGATGGAATCACTTAAACTATACGTCAACTTATAATTATATGTGCGCGTAATGCATACCTGGCAACTAATCTATATGCATCCAAATTCAAAATCCCACAAACAACATCATGATCACTATTTTTTCGATTTCATATTTGATCATGGAGAACGATGGCAATATCAAAACCTTCCATAATTTACATGAAATCTTAGGGATTCAAAACTGTAGTCTGATAATTGAAGAAACAAAAATTCCAGAAATGTTTCTCCAATTTTCTTTCCTCAAAATACTTTTGTAAATAAATATCTCTTACAATCTCAATTTTCCTCTTTCAAAAATAGCGAGAATTCTATAGTACTAATTAGTGTTTTCAAGAATCCTGATTAGAGACAACCTGTATATTTGATGTATGCATACTTTTTCCATTCACCTTTCACAAAGATTAAAAGTGCCATCTAACATCGTTTCACGACAAATTTTAGAATATAAGGTAGTTGTAGCGAAAATTCCACTTAAAATAAGAGCTGAATTTGGTTGGAAAATAAATTATGAGAATTTATTCTGAATGTGATAGAACGTTAATCACGTGAAAGATCTCCTTTAAAACGGCTAGACGAAGCGAATCAGAATCCGTGGCCGTTGACTATATTAGAATAGTCTTCCTTTCATGGCATGATAATTAATCACCGACGTACGGGAATATAATCGGAAAATTGGCCTCACTTCAATGCTAAATAGAAACTACATTTATAGTTGTAATTAAGAGTTAAAAGAGGTGCTCGAACATACGATACGCGAATTTATGTTCGTGATGGCAGGTTAATTAGCGCTGTAAGTAGAAAATATTAGCGAGGAAGAAGCGACTGTGAACCCGTTTACGAGCGTTCCTTGTTTCTTTTAACTACTTACAGGTTATTAAATTTAGTACTAAATTATTATTTAATTCTTTTTATACATCAGATAACGATATGAATAGGACGAATTAAATTAGAGTAGTTGACGTTTTCTATTTTACATTTGTAAAAGAACATTTCTTCATAATTATAAATATGTGGAAAATCAACGAATTAATTTCACCTCGAGCAATTTTCCCCTTTTTGGGACATCTTCAAGGATTTCATTAGGATACTTCCATAAAAACGATATTTCGTTGAATGGTTTTTACACTGGTTTCATGCACGGATTTTTGCAGACAGGAAGAAAATCAGATGAACCGGATTCATCAAACAAGTAGCTTGGTGTGTTTACAAATTAATTGACTTGACTTGAAAGTCAAGCTTTCCAAACATGAACTATACATGATTTGACCTGGTATTATCTCGTTAGCGTTACTACTTGACCTATCCCCCAAAATAAATATCTGCATAGGGGAAGACAAAGCGACTGATCTGAGAACGCGATCCATCATTTCTGTTATCAAATCGCCTGTTATTATCTTTTACTTGCTTGTATCAAGCAGTTACCATGATGATTAAAATTACTAAGAATGTATCTTTAAATAAAATGATATTGTTGTACAATTATTATTACAATTAGGCGCATGTTGCTTGATCTCAATACCAAAAAGTCTATGGGGCAGACGGACTTCCACCTGTCGTTCTCAAGGAATGTGTGCCTTAAGTGATACCAATTTTCTGCAGGTTGCTTACCCTTTCGTACAAACTTGGTGCGTTTTCCCCCAGCTAGAAGACAGCTAGAGTGCAACCAATTACAAAAAAAGGTAAGAAGGCCCTTCCTAATAATTATAGACCCATTGCAATATTATCTGTGATCTCTAAAGTGATGGAGAAAGCAATCAACATCGAGCTCATCAAATACCTAGAGAGCTTCAAAATTGTGAATGACTATGACTTTCGTCAGCAGATACCAACAGGAGACCTGCTTGCCAACGTAACACATGTATGACAGAAATCTATTGAAACGCATGGGGAATCTCTAGCTTCAGCATTGGATATCTCCAAAGCATTTACCCGAGTCTAGCACCAAAGCCTTCTTGGAAAACTTCCGTCATATGGTTTGCCGCCTCAACTTTGTCGCTTACTATCGAATTTTCTCTCAGATAGATCACTCCATGTAGTGGTGAACGGAGTATCCTCCAATATAATGATTATCAACGCTGGTGTTCCACAGGGATCTGTCTTGGCACCAACGTTGTATCTGCTCCATATCAACGATCTGCTGGGAGTGACCACCTATCCCGTCCACAGCTTTACAGATGATGCAACACTTCATACCGCTTCCTCATCTGGAGCCCCTATATCATCCATTGAAGCCAGAGGAGCGAGACAAGGAGAGGTTGATGCAATTAATGGAGATCTGGCAAATATTTTGAAATGGTGATCTGATAATCTAGTAGAGTTTAATGCAACCAAAACCGAAGCTTGCGTCTTCTTCAGGAAAGCAGATCACACAATTCCTAATACGATGATATCAGGTACAACTATTCCTATGACTTCTTCCATAACAATGCTCAGGGTCACCACCAACAGCACCCTCTTATGAGACTATCATGTGAGGTCCATTGCGAAAACCGCTTCACAAAAACATGCTTTTCTATTCAGTGCCAAGAGCACAATAACTTCACTCTTCATCTCGACTTGTTCATTTCATAGAAAAACGATTACATTCAAGGCATTATTAGTTTCTTAATATTAGATCATGATCACTTATAACATTCAATAAAATACTAATCAATTCCAGTGGCGTAACTACCGCCGGTCGGGGCGGGATCTGTCTTGACACCAACTTTGTTCCTCCTCCACATCATCGATCTGTTGGAGGTGACTACCTGTCCCGTTCACAGCTCTACAGATGATGGTACACTTCAAACCGCTTTCTCATCTAGAACCCCTATATCATCCAATGAACCCAGAAGAGCGAGACAGATAGGTGGACGGTATTAATGGAGATTTGGCAACGATTTTGAAATCCCATCCATCCCAGCAGCTCGTCATAATCTACAAGGCACAGATTCAACCTGCTGTTCTAATATTCGGAGTTCGAATCCCAAACATACGCTGAAGCTCTTAGAATCTATCTAGAAGAGATCTATTCATTTGATTGATAATTCATTGACTTCTCTAGAACATCGTAGAAAGGTGAGAAATCTGTCCCTTGTCTATAGATATTTCCATAGTCGGTGTTCATCAGAAATCTCGTCTGTTATTCCACCACGAGACCAGGAAAGCTACAGCAGTCACCCCTTTCATTGCCAAGCTCGAGACCTGCCGAACTTTCTCCTACCAGAATCCATTGTTTTACCGATATACGAAGTTGTGGAAATATTTTCCTAGTGAGGTCTTCTCTTATGCCTATAACCCCCAAACCATCAAGAAAAATTCGAGAGGAAAACCTATAATGTTAGAAGAAGATCGTGTGAGCCACCTGTGGAATGTTGGGAGAGTTGGGAGTTGGGAATTCGAATTTTTGTTGTAGGTTTAGAGATTATAGCATAAGGGAAGACCTCACAAGGCAAAGAGTTCCACAACTTCTCTCGTGGTGGAATAACAGACGAGATAAATAACCTTCAGAAGACTGGTGTTGATTCCTTCTGGCCCCATAGCCTTTTTGGTATTGAGATCAATCAGAATGCCCATAATTGTGCTCTGTCGAAAGACAATTTCAGGCATATGGCTTTCGAAGGCAGCAATAAAGTTAATGTGTGTACATTAAAATCCGATTTTAAATCTGCAACTGAGGTGCTGACACGACTCTGCTTGTAAGGAGCGGCAGCCCAGAATTTGAGTAATCAGAGCCAATCTGCAAGCATTCCCAGGAATAAAGAGATGAAAACATCTCATGGGGAAGTCCTGATGATGATGAGGGACCCAGGGTATAAATTCTTACTCCCACTCACAAGAACGTCCAGACAAGTAAAAAAAATGTTCTAACTTTTGGCTGTTCAAAGAATTCAGTCAAGCTATCGTTATATTGGATGCTTTTTCATAATCTTTCAATATGTACACAACACAAACATTTGTTAAATTAAAACTATCGGTCAGGTTCACCCATATGATAACAATTCGGCGAGTGACAGAAAACAGACATTGAACAAAATACTAACAACATACAGAGAAGCAGATGATGTAGACGGCTTAAATCAGCAAGGAAGAAATATTTGAAGCTACACCCTCATTTTTTTTCCTAATTGAATTCCATGAGTGCGATTACATTCATTGGGGTTCTCTAATGAAATTACGAGAAGTTTCTTGCAAGGAGAACAATTGGTAGATGTTCACATAAGCTATTAATAAAACAGAAGGGAAGGGTATCAAATATTAATCCGGGTATACGATATTTCACATCTTCAATAAGGAAGAGGATGGCGAAGCTTCGACAGATGTCAAAGTTGACGTGGTATCGCATTTGGACCGAAGACACTACAGCTATTACAATTCGAGATTAACATTTGAAGCTAGATAGGATGAGACGTATGTATAGAACACAGGACCGTATTCGAATAATCTTATCCCGGGAACATCGTTGTTGTTAAGTCCTTCAATCCCTTATTAGTTTGAGGAAATATAATAGTCGGAAACAAGTCTAGTTTCACTATTAAAATTCCCAGTAGCGAATATATCTGACAGTACCGGAGGAAACTTGGAAGAGATGGCAGGTTTCTATTGGTGAAATCTGAAGGAACATAAATAACTACATCTCTATGAATTCGACTATTTACTTTTGAGTAAATAAGGTTAACATTGAGAGGATAGGTTATTTTAGAATGAATGCTATTTTCTTAAATTCTACTTCCAAACTAACAAGGTTGGATCAAGCTTTCTTCTTGAAAACATAAAAGCATTCATCTTAAATCATTTCCAGATAAAACTTCTCCAGAATCAATTAGGATTCGTCTTCTGATAATATTCGACGGAGGTAAATTTCTAGTGTTATTGAGTGTATCATGATGAGTATTGATATCTTACATTATATCCCGCATGGCATATTTTGCAATCTTCTTTCGAACTTATAATCAAACAGTTGTTCCGTCAATGTAGCTGTTTGGATTCTGAATCGAGTGAGGATGATGACCTAGTGGTCAGAGTACTCAGACCTCAAGAGGCTCATTTCACCCTCTTGCTGCGCCTCTAGCTGCCAGCCACTGCAGATATTGAACGAACAAGAGCCCAGCACTCGGAGGAGTTTCCTGATGCTGGCCATACTCGGTCAGTTACCTCAACATGTACACTGATAATGGCGAGGGTTGGGCAGGTTCACAAAGCGTATTCTGTCGTCTCATCCTCTCCTTCGCATGCTCTACACATCTGGTTATCCCCTAGAGGCAGTATCATGTGCTCTTCCGAGATAGTGTCAAGTGATATTCGGCTATTTCTGGAGAGAATGCATTCATCGCATTATTGATCCTTCTTCAGAATTTTCATGGTTCGATCCAGCTCACACGCCTCGCAATTAAGGTGTACTAGGGAAAACCCGGTCTTCGCATTTTTCCATGAAAATCATATATCTTTTGTATTCTGAAGTGTAGTTCGGAGTATGCTGCGGTAAACAAACTCATCATTTCGCTCAAAAATAAGGTTGAATATTTGCTGTTCTTCACTAGGCACACGAGTGAAGGTATGAACCCCGACATGATGACCCAAAGAAAAACGTTCTATTTCTAAGTGATTCAACAAGTAACCCAGAATTTGTTCATGTCAGTAGGTCTTCTATCAGTTAGATTACAAACGTGCTTTCTTGATTTTTCAAGTAAGTTCTTTGAATCATATTCGTATTCAAGTGACCCTGAACGGAAGAAGAATTCAACAACCAAGAAGCGGCCAAAAAAGGAAGGCTTTGAAATTTTATGAAGATGTTGACGGTAAAAAGTCTCGAGCTTGGTCCAGATTAGATTTGGAAGAAGCTGCGATGTTTCGAAACAACATAAAAGAATGATTCAAAAATTCAATCCACTTTAAATATCTGGCCCGAGAACACTTGGTCTACTACTTCTTCTTCATTGAAAATACCATCATAGAATAAATAATTAAGGAAAAATCTCAAACTCATCAATGACAGTGCAACTCTTACAATTGGACTAGAACACCAGCCAAATACAGGAATCTCCTTCATTTCACCGAATTGTTGGAAAACGAAGAAGCGAAAAACGTCTACAAACACTTGAACTCTGACGATTTCCTTGACGACAGAAACAATAACTACAGCCTTTTGACGCAAAAAATCCAAGGGAAGTAGAATAGTTGTTCTATTTTTCTTAGACATTATATTTTATTTATCCAATATTTTTGAAATCGTGTTCCCTCACCCAACGCATCTTAATAATGTTGTCAGTGTTTTCTGGTTGGCTTTGGTTGCTATGAGTTTCTAATACTGAGTTTGGAGGTGATATTGTGCCTACATTATGCTAATATTGCTGCTGTAATGTATGTGAGGATTTCAATATTTTCATAATTTATTTTGCCTCATGATTGATAGCCAATATGTTCATATCTTTTGTGCTGTCAAATGTCTCCTGAAATGGACCTAAGCTGGAGCGCATGCTATATAGTGATTTAAAACCGTGGTATCGACATTTTGTTACATATTTTGAAAAGGAGTCAACTCAAAATTAAAACATATCTGTAGAAAATATTCTTATTAGAATGACATAGAAAGTATTTGCTAGTTAGAACAGGAAAGATGACCGAAAAACGAGATTTCTAAATATGAAATCATCCTATTCGACAAAAATCTAATTAGTGTATAAAACGAATCATAAAGGTTCTTCTCCCTGCCCGACGACATTCGGTTGAATGATTTGTCAGCATACGTCATGTTTCATCTAGCTTTCTCTCGGAAGAGTAAACATTTATTTAACCGAAAAGCTAGGTTGGATTTGTCAGAGATATCTCATCCAATTCTCATAAAGTCAATTATTTAGTTGTGTTTTTAATGCTGTTTTCCACATAAACATGAAATGATAAGAACAAACAATTCTGTAGATTCAAAATTTGAATTGAATATTAGTAGCAAAACTTAATTATAGGTGCAGATACATTAAGTCCTCAACGGAGGGGAACAGTTACGCAACCCATTTCATCATGGTAAATATGTTATTCATTTTGAAAGTGTCGAACATTGAGGAAATAATTAGTCCCTTCCCGTTTTATAATTGAGAGAAATTATTCTAGGATAATTTGAACATCATCGAATGAATTTATCTCACTTATTTCCTGACGTTTAGTGAATCAGTTAGGCTAATCAAATAGCTATATAGGAAGAATCTATATCGGCAAGCTACAATAAATATTCAAATGTTTCTCAACTTATGTTGCTGAAAAGCGTGTCTTAATTCGCTTGGATTCTACTAATCTATCCTAATATAGGAATTATAATTCTCAAACGGGTACCTTCATGAATAATACCGTGACAGATAACTATATAGTATATTAGTTGATACGATAACACAAAGCCTAGCCGCTGACTACGAACGTAAGTGTGACGTCATCAACAAAAGGCTTAGAGTAGAGTAGCTTTCGACAGTACCGTTTAATCCCAATGGCAGATTAAGTGTGCTATGTTACGTCCTTGTATTTTTGCCTGTAAATAAGCGTGTATAAAAATGTTATGACTGTAAAAGTGTTATGTACTACAAATAAGTAAATAAAGTAAGGTTAATATAATTTATTTTACACCTTCAACCTTATACCGCTTGAATTTTAATTTATTTAAAGCACTTTTCGGCTACGATGAAGACATGATGTACTCAAACGGTCAATTCATACAACCAATAACAGAACGGCTATTTTTTTTCTATGCATGTAAGTATTACAGGTACTTCTTAGCTGACATAAACATCAATTATTCCTTTAATCCCAATCAGTTAACCACTAATTGCTCATGAATAAGTTCATTGAAGTACTTGATAATAGCTGCAGTGTAGCCGAAAACTTCTTTAGATAAGTTGCAATCTAAGACGAAAAAAGTATTGAGTGACTGGTAGATTGTTGCTGGTAGGTGGCTCACGCCCGACTATACCCCCACTGGCAACAAATACTCGATTTATGTGCTTCACTCTATCAGAACAGCATAAATATGAATAGCGTTACCGTCAAAGGAAGCCCCGTAAAGATATATGCGACAGCATGCGTGAGTGTTTATAATGCTAGATTGCTAACCTATCATCAAGAGCTGTGATGCTAAAAAATGTTGTTAGATTGGGACCATGCTGCGTTGCACGCTTCTGCTAGAAAATTGTTTGAAAGATACTGGCATATTTACCTATGGGTTCCAAGTATTTGGTTCTGAGCCCAAAAACTCAGACCCATACCTTCTGCTATTCTGTCCATAGCTATGCCAACAGATTGCTCGTTTACTAGATGGGTGAACTTTTTCCTGTCTCCACTCTTTCTCAGTTGGTAGTTCTATGTGAACATGAACACCTTGCTCATGTCATCCCTTGGTGCCATGAGTATTGGTTGCCCCATCTGCAGACATTACACCAAAGGTGAGATATTTGACCTCAACCTTCAGCACGATGATAATTCCATTCTGCTCATTTTCGTTGGTATGATCCATCTTTACGTTCCTGCTGAAGGTCACTATTGTAATTTTACTAGGGGTAATTTTTAGTCCAGCCGCTTCACACCATTTCTCTCTGATCGTAAGACCTTCTTGGAGTGCTTCTCTACCGATTAAGACTGCTTCATCAGCAAATCCATGGCAGCAGAGTTCTTTGAACGTTGATGTCCTCATTATCTATCATCAGGCTCCCCAGTAGGGATGATAGTACCACCTTGCTGAACACAAGGGGGATGGTGCTTATTTTGACTTAGAAAAACCAAATTTGAAGCCCTATAACTACTAACTTATGTTATTTTTGAGCTTTAAAAATAATGTTATAGGATACGTGAAACTAATTTTTTAATCAGTAATGTTTTGGATATGGATTGCTGCTCTAAATTTGAAGATAATGTTGCCAATTCAGTTACTATACATAATAGTAATTCAAATCCTACTCCCCCCAGTGACATTTTCACCAATATGGAAATCATTATTTCACATGTTTCGGCTTCCTAGCTTGTTTTTGCTTTTTCAATAATTCAAGATTCTTCACGGTGAACCGTACAAAATTAATTTTAATAAATCACTTTTCTTGCAATTATCTTCCGTTTCAAATCTGACTTTTACCTTTGTCGTTATAATCATGCAAATTCCATGGAACATAATCAGGTGAAAAGTGTATTGTAGTAAGAAAGCGTCTGATAAGAAGTTTTCCTACGTTTTAAAAAGCTGTTTATGAGGCGTTTTAGATAATTTAAAAATTTAATATATTTTCTCAAGTAGATCTACGAAAAATTGGAACATGCTTTTGAATATTTTAAAAATAATTAAATTGGTTGAGAATTGTTATCGTATGTACCTACTCTTTCTATTGAAAATTTCTGAGTTTACAAGAGGGAATTTAGCAATTTTTATCTGCCTCATTTCCTTCGTAGAGGATTTTAAATGGCTAACTATCTTCATGTTGGCTCGTTTGAATAATTTTCCTATATCTACGATGCACGTAGTCTAATCATTTTGAGAATAATTTGAGCTCGTGAACTATTAGATACAGGATGGATCAACCAAATGAGAGAATTCAATTTCTGTTTGTATTCTGAATATCAATAAACACTATCACCAGAATCAACGGAAAATAAAAGCATTAACCGAGCATCTCACGTCTTTGGACAGAAAAGCTATTATTCCGATATTCGAAATAGCGGACGTGAGGAAGCTGACCAAATTTAAACTACATGACACTCTTTCACATGTCAAATCAAATTGCCCATCAAACATAATTCATTCTATTTGAGAAAAAAAAAGATATAGCTTCGTGAAAGAATTTGAAACTACACTTAGTCGCAAAAGTGAATAGTACGAAAACACCATCCCTAGACTCAGTAGAAAGGTCATCAACAAAACAACAGAAGGAACTGGAATAGGAGTGTATGAACCTGGAACCAAATACTCTGAAAGCTTAGGCAAATCCCCGAGCATTTTCCAAGCGGAGATTCACGTTATAGGAAAATGTGTCCTGTTTAATATAGAAAGAGACCTCCGTAGACAGGAAATAGTCATCATGTTGTATAGTCAAGCAGCCTTCAAAGCGCTGACCACCCACATAATCAGCTCCAAGATGTCCTTGAAATGCTTAGAAAAACTAAATGAACTAAGCAAGAACAACACAACTACTCTATGGATTCCGGTACCCACCGGGGTGTAGGGTAAAGAAAAAGCAATCCAGAAAAAAGGGGCCGAAACACAAAAGATCCCAACACTGGATAGGTCTGCAAGGACTGAGGCAAGCAAATATAATTCTGGGAAACTACAGCCAAAAGCGATCTAACTTACCTAAGTAAAAATAAACGCAGAATACTGACAGAAATGCTAACAGGGTTCTGCCGGCTGAAAAGACACCTTAAGAGGTTCGGACTAGTAGAAGAAGAACAGTGCAGGTTCTGTGAGGAGAAGGACGAATTTCCATCCACATCGTCGCAGAATGCACTACCTTGCAAAACCCAAAGACATACCAAATATAAGAGGGAGGCTCACCTAACGCAAGGCCATCCGACATACGGAACTCTCTAGAAGCCACAGGGTTGGAGGAACTGCTATAGCCGCTGAGATATCCAGAAGGGCGCAGCAGCGGTGACACAATAGATCTTATAGGTCAACATAATAGTAATTTATAAATATCATGTAAAAGATTATATAATTTATATATATTAAAATTGAAGGTTCATTTTCGAGTACACGAGAGGAAAACCTATAATGTTCGAAGAACATGGTTTGAGACAGTGGTGGAACGTTGGGAGAGGAGCATTTTTCATGAAGGATTGGGGTTATATTATAGGCATAAAAGATCTCACTAGGCAAAGAGCAAGTTCGCCATTCGATAGGAAAATGAAGTTCGGCATGTGTCGAGCTTGACAATGAACGCGTGACTAGCTTAAGCTCGTCTAGTCCGCCTACCTGGTGCCTCTCGGTGGAATAACAGACAGGATGCAAGAGAATCTTCGCGAACACATGGGGTCTACGGCCACAGGTTCTGCACTGAATCTACACGGCCATGATCCGCCAAGTCATGACCTATGCAGCCGTCGTATGATGGTCGACGAAAGAAACGGTTCTGTCCCGTCTGACGCTGGACGAGGCTCAACAACTTGCCTGCTTAAGAATAACGGGGGCTTTGAGGACCGGCCCCACCAGCACTCTAGAGGTTCTGGTGGAGATCGTCCCTCTACAGCTTCATATCAAAACAGTGGCCGGGGGTACGGCATATCGACTGATAGGTGTGGGTCAGTGGGTCGGTGGTCATGGCAAAATCTGGGATTTGGCAGCCGAGAACTGCCCGATCTTCCGACTTATGCAGGATGCAATAGTCTCTGCTGTCAGGTTTCAATCACCAGACGTCCTCATGACACAGAGGACGGACTGGGAGAACAAAGACTTTGGGCCGCTTCCGTCAGGGTGGCTCGTGTGGTTCACGAACGAGTCTAGGATTGGCGAGTCTAGCGGAGCCAGAGTCTACTCGTATACACCCAGAAGGGAGATTTCAGTTCCCCTAGGTGCCCACGTAACGGTTTTCCAGGCTAAGGTCTGTTCAATACGAACCTGTGCCCTGGAGAACCTGGGATTAAACTATCGAGGTAGGCGGAGTTACATCTGCACTGACAAGCGAGCGGCCCTGGGCGCACTTCGCGCCCACAGAGTGACTTCTTGGCTTGTCTTGGAGTGCAGAGAAACTCTGGCTGAATCAGACAGAAGGAACAAACTCCAGCTAGTGTGGGTACCTGCCCTCTCTGGCGTGAAGGGAAACGAAGTGGCCGATGAACTGGCCAAACGGGGTTCATCGATCGGAATTTCATCGGCCACCGGGCTTTACACCCTCAAGGAGCTACTGGATAGACAGTGGCTCTTGGTCTGGCGTGATGCCCAGCATGAGGCAAGCGAAGCTCCACTTCAGGGAGTCTAACCTCTCTAAAACCCTACTCGCTATGAGCAGGAGAGGCCTAAAACTTGTGACAGGACTCCTCACAGGACACTGTCATCTGAATAAGTGTCTACACACAATGGGCATTGTTTAAGACCCGGTTTGTAGTAGATGTGGAGAGGCGGATGAAACTGTCTCTCATATCCTAACCGAATATCCAACACTGGCTTCTCTTAGGCTACAACACCTCGACAGCACACATATGCGGCTTGAAGTCATAAGAGATATCAGTCCATGCAAAATCTTAGCCTTCGGCACTGCCTTAGGCCTGCTGAACTGATTCTTGTATAAAGGGGCGCACAATGGACCCAATCAAGCGGTCTAAGTGCTCCGGACTTGTCCACCCCCCGTTTTGATTTATTGATTGATTGATTACAAATTTCATTCGAGTTAGAATTGAACAATACCCAAAGATGATAACAATGTATCATTTTTACGGTTTTAAAAATCAAAATCACAAAAGAACCTAGTTCAAATAGTCCAGAAAAAATAGTGTTCATACTCAAGCATTCGAGGGTTGACAATGTAGTCTAAACATCTAACCCCATCACCGGATCGTAAATCAAGAAATTGCCGTTTTAAAAATATACAAATTGTACATCAGTACTTCGGACAAGCTGATATGTTATGAACTTGAACGTTGTTGACCGAAATTCACTTGTTTTATTTTCTTCCTACCTCAATCCCCCAGAAATACGGATGGAAGTGATGGAAAGGGAAGACTTGAATGTTCATCTTTCTAATTGTACATGGTTTTTAGTCTGGAGTATATTTTTCTAAGCTGTGGAACTAATGGTTATACGGGTGGAATAAGGAGAACGAAAGAATGTAAGAGATTTGTAAAACACTGGTGTAACTAAGTGCAGTGATAAACGACCAGCAATGTACAACGTCAGTTTGTATTTTATTAGCTCTAAGACGATTTATAAATGTGGAGACACCAATGTTTCATTCTAACATATAAATTTGAGGTATTTCAAAGTGTTTAACATGGAGACACGTCATGGGCAATTAGACAAAGTTAGGAAGTATAAAATTTAACGGATAGTTAATGTTTTTGTTCACGCTATTGATCAAGATCTTTGATATTATGAATAATAGATAATATTAATTGCAACGATATTTATATTATTGCAAACGAATAAGTGTAAAAAACTTAGCAAAGCAGATTGAGAAAACGGTAGAATGTAACGTTTACTTTGGTTCGAAAGTGAACGAGTCATGAATGTCAACAACTCAGAAACATAACACATGGAATTAAGATGTCATCACTTCCATGTAACAGACTTTTGTTTCACTTCTTAAAATAACACAGCCAACATAATAGAAACGAAAAGAACTGGCCATCAATTATCAGATCAAGTGTATCCTGTAAATCAATAAGTAAATGAATTCATGATTCCATTGCTGCATTATTCAGATCTAATAAGTGCGATGAAGATTCCACAAAGATGGACGCTATTTGTTAACGCGCCGGTGGTCAGCACCTTATTCGATTGGTTCGTTTCACTTGGAGCGTTTGTGATTATCAGGAGCAATTTTCTAAAACTACTGTACGATGACCTAGTGTCACCAGTCGACCGGCGCGTATCAGACATGACCAGTTGATGGTGTTTTTCTTGTAATCTTGTGAAACAATACAATGCGTTTGCTTCAACTGTAGTATACAGATTGGAAGTCACAAAACATTAGATAAAATATTATACGTGTTAGAATATAGCCGCATGTGTATCCTATTTTCACGAGAGCGAGGGAAAGGTGAGCCGGAGAATGCCTACAATGATACGTATTGGCTATTATTAATAGCGAGATGATTAGCACGCTTCTAATCGAAAATGCTTTGAAAGATACTGGCATATTTACCCATGTGTTCCAAGTATTTGGTTCTGAGCCCAAAAACTACGACCCCCGTATGTTCTGTTGTTCTGTCCATCGCTATGCCAACACTGCCAACAGATTGCTTCTTTACCAACTGGGTGCACTTTTCCCTGTCTCCTCTTTTCTTTGTTTCCTAGTTCGATTTGGTAGTTCTGTGTAAGCTGTGCCCATGCCGTCGTCTGTCAACGTGTGCTCATCACATATGACCAAACCCAACCTTCAGTTGATGGGCTTTTACTTGTATATCTTGTGAAGCAATACAAATCGCCCCATATCGGACGGACTATAGCCGAGCATGGCCACTAGGAGGCCCCTCTTAATTCTGTTTTCTCATTCGTCAAACACCTGGGGTGGCTGAACAGCTAGAAACACACTGGAAGGCTGTCTCTTACATGAACGAAACATGGATCCATCACAACACACCAGAGACCAAAGAACTGTCGAAACAGTGGCCTGGCGAATCGAAGCCGGAAATGGCGAAAGTGGGGTTATCGGCCAACAAAGTCATGGCGACAGCTTTTTGGGATGCACACAGTATCGTCCATATCCATTACCTTGAAAAGGACAGTTGGATCGATTCGACGCCGATTTGAAGCGAAAGCGGTCGCATTTGGCAAAGAAAAAGTGCTCTCCACCAGGACAAAGCACCAGGGCACAGGTCCGCAGTAGCAATGGCAAAATTGTTTGAATTGTGCTACGAATTGGTTCGTCATCCACCATATTCTCCAGATTTGTTCCCCTGTGACTTTTATCTATTTCGAAACTCGACGGAAAGAAATTTGACTCCAACGATGAGGTTATCGCTGAAACCAACGCCTATTTTGAAGGATTGCCGAAATCGTATTATTTGGAAGGGATCGGAAAATTGGAAAAACATTGGGCCAAGTGTATCGATCTACAAAGAGATTATGTTCCGAAATAAAATAAGTTTTGACCAAATAAATCATTTCTTGTTTCATTTTTCAAGGGCTTTTCACCTTGCCCTCGTATATAATATAAATATGATTTCTTCCAAATAAGTCGATCGTGATTATACGTCTCTTGAGAATTATATATTTAGATACTACCTTTCAATTGAACGGTAAAAGATACATCATGATACTTTCATTCTGAAATTACTCTTAGTAGAAAGCATGTACGTAAATGCCACGTAACACATTTTAATAACCAAAATAAACTCGCATTTTATTTGGCCAACGAACGATTAGGAATGCTATATTTGAAAACTCCTCAATTAGAAATAATTATACGAAATTAAAATAACTGGCATTTTTGTTCCTCATTTTCTTCTAACATCAGGTCGTTATTTAAGTATACACCAACGTCGGTGAAATTCTGCGAGGACTAAAAATATAATAAAAAGTCGAAGAACATCTAAATAAGCTAAGTCTCCACTCTACACAGTTATATCGTGGAAGGTTTACAAATCAACCCGCATTCAGAAAGTTATCTTAACGGACTATCCATCCGACAACGATCAAGACTCAATAGCCAATCATATTTCACGTCTTTCTATTTCTTGACCCAATATTACATACTCTCACACTTCTAAAGAAACCTTACTGCAGCAAAGTTAATGCAGAACGTATTTTTAAATGATGATGTATAGAAATGGAAAGAAATGTTAACTGAATGTGGATCTTATTGAACACAGTATTAGGGTTCTAGACAGGTCTAGTTAATCACGCAATCAATTGTTTTATACTCAAATAGATTGGACAGTTTTGGAAGATGCTACATTATGCCGTAAATGTTGGGGAATATCAATCGGAACGGATTGATTGGAAGGCATCAGACCAATGAATAGCCATCAAGGTTACTGGATTTTTCTGAAAGTTCACTTGAAATCTTAGATCTACGAAATCATCTGTCAAATTGGAAAAGCCAGAATATTGAATTTGAATTCAAAAAATATACAGTTGAACACACTCGGCGAATCATAGGTGGGTCGCTAAAGAGGAGTGGACATTTAAAAGAGACCATAAGGAAATTAAGGCAACTGTTATGCATTTCATATTGCTCATTTTTAAACAACTTGCTCATGCTTCAGGTTGGCTTGATATATTCGACACTGGAAGAATTTCAGGTTCCCCATCCTTAGTTTCAGAATCTGAAGTAGATTGACTCGTTTGTTGTATCTCTTCAAATAGTCGATTATGTTGAGGTCGGCACTTTCTGTTGCCAAGTTAATATTGTAAGGTAAGAAATAGTTATGCTAGCGGTTGTGTTCTTCGAAATCTATTTGTACAGATGAATCTGGCTTCAGAAAAGCACTTTATTATTGACACTGCGAACGAAAGAAGAGGAACCATAAATCCTCTTAAAACCACTATAGTTGATTTTACCAGAAAGAAAGTACTGAGAGAACTAAAGTCACCAGTTCTGAATGGGATAGATATTCCAATTGCACAAGAGGCAAAATACTTGAGAGTTATTTTGGATCACAAGCTGATATTATGGAATCAACACCTACAGGAAACAATCCAAAAGAGCATGATAGCCTATGAAAAAGAATGAGTGGTAAAATGGTGGCTACAACCAAAAATGATCACATGGCTATATACCAGAGTCATTAATCCGATGATAACATATGGCTCGGTGGTATGGTGGCCAAAGAGTCAGCGGGCTGAGGCAATCCGAAGGTTTAGGAGCATTCAAACGCTTGCCTGGATACCCCTGGAGCTATGAGAACAACCCCAATAGCCTCTTCAAAAGTCTTGCTGAACATATCGCCACTTTACATTTACATGCACGTGGTGAAGCCAGGTAAGTCACCAATAGACTGGCCAGAAGACAATCGCACATAAGCAAATTGCACAGTAAGATGTACAACGAGCTATACAATGAGTTGGAAACCAACCCCATAATAGGGATGCCATCAGATGAAATGCTTCCCAAGATAGTCATAACAGGTAGAGAGGGACGGAAGGGAAAACCTCCAATAAATGCAGAAATGGCCTGTTACACAAAACCGAGGAGTTTGGGCAAACATGTGACGATATTCCAGGCAGAAGTTGCTGCAATACATCACTGTGCCGAAGAGCTATTAAGGCAAGAGTTTCAGGGAAAAATCATCGTCATATACTCTGACAGCCAAGCGGCTATAAAAGCACTCAGTTCCATACAGATCAATTCCAAGCTTGTCTGGGACTGCTTAGAAATCCTACGAGAGTTGGGCAGTCAAGACAGACTGTCTTTAGCGTGGGTACCAGGCCACACAGGTTACAAAGGCAACGAAGAGGCTGATTCACTGACCCGAGAAGGAGCACGTAGGGCTCTAATTGGTCGAGAACCCTTCTGTGGTATAGCGAAAACGCTGCGAAAATCATATAACAGTACCTCGTTGAAAAATCAATTATCAATCAAGTATACTTACTGTGCTACTGCAAAGGCCTAACAAGGCTGAGGTTTTCAACGACAGGAAAGGAAAAACTACAACCCTCCCATTAATGGAGGACCTGAGGTCTGGCCTATGAAGTGTAGAAATAAAAACGGGTCTAGACAGGGAACTCTAACATGACAAAAGAGCATACATAATAATTCACTTGCTTTGTGAATTAATATATGAATTTAATACCAAAAAGAATTTAGAACCGACTTGAATATTTGTTTGAAAATATTATAATCATCCTACATTCACTGATTCTGAGATTGTGGAAGCCTACTGTTGTAATAATATTCAATTAATATACAACTGAGTGCAAACAGTAAGT
The DNA here is from genome assembly GCA_958510875.1 of Endomychus coccineus. NCBI lineage: Eukaryota > Metazoa > Arthropoda > Insecta > Coleoptera > Endomychidae > Endomychus > Endomychus coccineus. The sequence goes on along the minus strand of OY294071.1, from coordinate 15,247,447 downwards.
AGGTGACTTGTTTTTCTATTTTAAACGATAACATGCAGTTACTTTTTTCCTAACAGTTAGACTGCAACAGTTTGTGAATTACTGCTAAGATTCAAAAACCGGTACAAATTAAATGATCAGTATTTAAATGTTATGAACAGTACACTTTTCCAGTATTTTATTCCAAATGGTCACTATGATAATATATTATCGGTGAAAATAATATAGGGTCAGTAAGATAAAAAAAGTAAGTTAAATTCATAAATGTCGGTGAAAATAATAAACAGTCAGTTAAAATATGAAATGCTCTATAATATTAATATATAATATAATCGGCCCGTATAATTAATAAACCTTCGGTATAATAATAAAGTGTCAATAATAACATTAATAATCGGCCAGTATGAATTAATAAACCGAACTCATTATTGTTACTGTATCTGCGAGTGGAGCCCAGGCGGTAAAACCCCGGCTCAATATACTTTTGCTTCTGAAAGCTTAGGTTTGAAACTCCAAGCGCAGGTTGGTTAGTTAAATTCTTATATATTTTAGGGAATACTATGGTAGTAGGTTATTTGAATTTTTTTTTCCATAATTCATTGATTTTGCTCGCCCTTATACACATGCAGGAAACTCCAAGCGGCAACGCAATTTAGTTTTAAGTTTGTAAATTTATAACTGGATTTGCAGATTTATTACCAGCTAATTCATACTGACATTTTATTAATATTTACTGCTCATTATATTCTCAATATTGGAAATAGAAATACTGAACAAATAGTTATTTTACTGCTCCAAAATCCTATTTTAACTTGTCAAATCTTATAAATGTACTTCTTCTTTTATAATATTTTACTAACAGTTTGTAATATTAAAATGCGCATAATGAATTAATTACTGTTCAGTTTAATACAACTCTTCGAAAACATTGAAAACCTGGTAAGCCTGACAACAGTGTATCACCTTCAGTTATGAGTTTATTTCTTTGTTCCAGAGAACAACATATATATCCATCGAATAACTTACCTGTAAGAAATTAGGTTATATAATAATTACTCATTGTGGTTTCAATCTTTCAATGTATAGTAAGATATAGATGGTAATTCCTATACTCTTATACTCCTGACTTGCATTTTTGCATAATGAACTAATTTGGTGCTATTACAATGTAGGTTGGTAGAATTACAATGATTTACGGTTTCAAAATGCAGTGTGAACGAAAGAAATAAAATATTCCTCAACGTAATATGCCTCGTCTGCAGATTAAGGATAATATAATTTAGCCATTTTTTCTTGCCGTCGAGAAAGAAAATATTGCAGGGTAGTAAAATGAATTAAAAACTAAATTTGAAATTCAAACATAAATCTTGCTATAATTTATTGTTCTTTATTTACCGAAAGTTTTAGCTAACTCTTTCAACGAGCGCTTTACATGTCAAAGATTTACCGCTTATGAATGAAAACTTCTGAACTGTTTCTGTGATTCTGAAATGTACTTTTATTGACATTCTTAGAGAAAACATTTTATGAACATTCTTACTAACCGAGCAAACAATTATAATTCTAAACTTTTCTCATCAAGAAAATATTAAGTATTCGAATATTTACCCTTTGTTAGGAATTTTATTGCCGAAGCTAAGCTTAAATAAACACAAGCAAAAAGTGTATTAATGATAACACTTCTCATATGAATTGATCCTCCTCTATTCATAGATCGTAACGATTTCAAATTGATGAGTTACAATGATTACGTCTCAAATAAGAAGCCATAGATTACATAAATTTGATTCCATTGCAAGCTTTACCATGTCCACCCTTCCTCTAATTACACACCTAGCAGCGCAGTTTCCCCGGGTAGGTAAGGGAGACAGTGCCTCACAATACAAAACAAACCCACGAATAGAAGAACCTACCTAATTCAATATTATTTAAATACTACAGAGCGTTGCGAGATGAGTATAGGATGCATCATTAAGTCAAAGGTTATGTAAAGTATTGTAATAAGGGTTAGGTACAGGTTATTTCCAATATTTAAAAACAAAATCATTCTTAGAATATTGAAATATCTGAAAGCAAAGAACATCTAGGGGTTTCCAGATGTTTTGTGTATAGTATCAATAACAAATGTAGCTTGAGAAAAGTAAAGGAATTTCTAAAATAAATATAATACAATTCACACACGCTTCAAGGAGGGTGGTGTGATACCATACCTGGCATGGTCAAAATGGTTATTAATTTCACATAGTTCTAAAGGAAATCACAAACTTGCCAAGATGAATAACCAATATAGAACGGTAACAAATGCAAGCTGCATGATAAATCTTAATGTTAATCATCTGTTTAGGTAGTGGGTGTTCCAGGCCCATTGTTGATGTCAATATGGGAGTTTTACACGTCTTTTTTTCATAAGTTACATAATTAATCAAAATATATCACGCATAAATCAGGACGTAACGTAGAACCTAATCATCAAAATTGTAATTAAATATAGTCTTGATTATGGTATAGTATATGTACATCCAAATCAGTTAGTAATATTTAGAAAAGGACAGATAGATTCAGAAATCTGCACCGGAAACATTCTGAACTGGATACCTCAAGAGAGGAATCTTACTGCTTATTGGTTAAAAATGCAGGGATCCTTTTTTGAATTGTAGATTGATTCTTGAGAAAAAGGACGCATTAGAAATACCAGGGGCAATGCCTAAAGCCTTCAGTTATATTTTATAGCTTGAATTGTTCTATTGAGAAATCACGTGACACTTTCAATTAATTTAACTTGCTAGTTTCTTCAGAGTGTTTTTGGTAAGAAAGGTGGATTTCGCTAAATCGGAGTTTTTTAGAATTTCAATCATAGTTTGTTGTTCTCAGTTTTATTCAACTTCAAGTTCAATAACACTTTCAAATCAGCTCATCTTAGTTCCATTTCTCTTTTAGTTAATTTAGACTATCTAAGTTTGTTTTGTTTGAGTATAGATTTCAATCTAATTTTTTTTATTCTTATTAGTAATAAAGTTAATTATAATATTCTTTTTTATTATGTTTAATTATTATCATTAACATTTAATTGTCATTTTTATTATTAAATTTTATTGTTGTTGTTGAGTACGAGTTTACCTGATTAATATTAGCATTTACCCTTCCACTAACCTTCCAGTAAATCTAAAGTGTCTTGTGAAATAAAAGAGTGAGTATCAATGATAGTTTCCACGTTTGTTCTGGCTAAACAATGATTGGGTTGAAATTTCAACGTGTCATGATTCTCTAAATTAAATAGCCACACTGTCAATAAATAAATAGATTGATGATTAGGAATAATATAAATTCCTTACATAAAATTTTATAGAGTTTCATCGAGAGAGAGAGAGAGACATGTTACAGTATTCACTTCACACGCATAGAATCTGCAACCAAATAGTCCAGACAAATTATACAAAAAATAAAATGAAGACAAGTCCAGTCACTGAGATTTTTCTTCAAAAAGTGTAGTTTTGGTCTCAGCAAACATATGCCACCAACACGGGGACGCGAGTTGGTGCGTTAATAGCTCGTTTTTTTGGCAAAAACCTTGGATATCACAAAAAGTATGCATTTCTGAACAGAGGTAGAAAGCACCCGCATTCGTTGAGGCATTCTCCGCCAAGGACATTAAACAATAACTTTTTTTAATATACTTTGACTATACGAGAGGGTAACCTATAACCTTCGAAGGACATCGTGTGAGCCAGCAGTAGAATGTAGGGAGGAGATAGGCATGTGTATTTTTCTTGAAGCTTTGGAGGTTACATGCACAGGGAAATTATTAATTAATTACCTGGGGGTAATTTGTTACATTTTATAAAGAAAAATTAACAAATTTCTAGAAGATGGCATAGATACACAGGGCACCAGAGACCCGGAAATACCCCCAGGTAATTTGAAGAACATTGTGAGTGTCATAGTCGTGATCGGCGACTTTGAAAACCCCCGAGAGCCAGAATTTGTTACCTTTTATGAAGAAAAATTAACAAATTCCTAGAAGATGACGTAGATACAGAGGGCTCCAGGAACCCGGAAACACCTCCAGGTAATTTGCAGAACATTGCGAGTATCATAGTCGTGATCGGCGACTTTGAAAACTCCCGAGAGCTAGAATTTGTTACATTTAATTAAGAAAAATTAACAAATTCCTAGAAGATGACGTGGTTACCCGGACTCAGGGTACACCAGGTATTGCAGAAGAGTATATTATTACCTCTAGAACAGTTAGCAAACATTAAAAATATTTGTTTTAATTAATTCCATCGATATCTAGGGTCAGGACGCCCGGATACCCCGGGGGAGGTTCAAGGGGACCTCGGGGAATTTTCTTGATAGCATATTCGTGTTCAGTGACCCCAAACCCCGAAAAACCAATTCGAGTCAGTTTTTTTATTCACCTCAAAAAGTGCACTCAGAAAAATGCATTTTTTGGCTGTAGAAATGCAATAAATCTTTTCCGCAAAAAAAAATACCAGACAAATTTTCTAAATCACTTCCTGAATGGAATGCAGAAAACCGCATCTCAATCCATCCAACTACGCCGGGTTTGGAATGTGGAATGCTTTATTTCCTCGACTATATATGTAACATCCTTCAAGATTAAAAATAGTGTGAAGTAAAGCTTAGCTGTCAAAATCAGTAAGAAAATTAGGTTTGAATAAAATAGCTATTAAAAGTTTGATATTCACTAATTTAATAAATAAATGTAACAAAGTTTTGCTAACACGATTATTACTAAGTAAGCATTCTACAAAAGGGCTAACCTAATATTTATAGCTTGAATAATAATCTTAGGACAGGATACTGGTTATTGAAGTTCGAAATGTAATAAATTAAAAGTTACATAATTGCATAAGGAAACTATTTTGTTTATGCCGATGGACATCTACAGATGTATAAGAACTACGACAAAAAACACAGAAGAAAAGATAACCAACTGCACCCCTGACTATGTTCTATAATGAAAGTATCAGCCATAACTTCGAATAGTTAATCAACTGTTCTACTGTTCATTAGAGAAAAATGATACATGTTTCCAATTCAGTAACCTTGAAATCGAAGCAAAACAAGGATTATAGTATATTGTCAGACAGTTGATTAAAAAATCTTGGGACAAATTAATAACATTGAAATATTAACGTAACTAATAACAATGTTGAGCTCTCACCTGTTCACTACAGAGGCATCATCCGCAGCATAGCTTTCATCGACTCCTCTCCTCCCTGAGATGTTCACCACTGTCAGTGTTTATATGCAAGTAATTCATATTGCCTGACGAACACGTACACGGTATTTCAAACTGTCATAAAATATCCGAGACACAACCGAAAGAGATTGATTCTAATTTCACGTAACAAAACCGAAACCGTGTAATACTGATTATACGAGTAAAATGACTACAACATGAAATATTAATAAACGATCGTGTCAAACAAGGGTGGAATTAACTTGAAGATATTCCATTCGAGATAAATACAGACAGCATTGATGCATACTGCGATCACGCGACCTTTTATACGTCAAAGCATAATATCTAATCTATGCGTCAAAGCACACGCATTCTAGATAGTGAGAATACCACCAGAAAAACAGTGATTTATGTACCGATACTTTTTATTAGATTTATTATAAGATTCGTTATGATACTATCCAGCAATATAGTGCAATCAAATGGGTATTGGACCGGTATTTTGATGGGACAAAGTGCAATCTCTTCAGAATGTCATCAGAAGAAAAGTTGACCGCAAATAAAGTTGCAAACTGTTTATAAACATAAGTAAACAATTAAAATGCAAAATTTGACCGTTTTTGATCGGATAAAGACTATTTTTGGTCAGTGAACATGTGAAACTAAACAATTTATTCAATAACAAAATAGATCAATTCGACCAAAACTTCGAGTTTAAGGTCGTTTTCGCATAATTTTGGTATTCTGAGTTTGATTTTATCATCAATATCGTCGAATGCATGACCACAAATTTTGCTAATTTTCTATAAACAGATTATACTTATTATTAAATATACGAATTTCACCAAAATGTCGAATTTGTAGTCGTTTTCGGATAATTTTGGCCTCCTGAGTACGTTTTTAAATGCATACATAAATTTTTGAATTGTTATAAACAATTATATTTATTAATAATCGTAATAAAAATGAGAATTCGACCAAAATGGAGTTTTTAGTTGTTTTCGGATAATTTTGGCCTCCTAAGTACGATTTTTCTGCTATTATGGTCTTTAAATGCATACATGAATTTTTGAATTGTTATAAACAATTAGGTTTATTAATAAATATACGAATTTCACCAAAATGTCGAATTTCTAGTCGTTTTCGGATAATTTTGGCCTCCTGAGTACGTTTTTAAATGCATACATAAATTTTTGAATTGTTATAAACAATTATATTTATTAATAATCGTAATAAAAATGAGAATTCGATCAAAATGTCGAGTTTATAGTTGTTTTCGGATAATTTTGGCCTCCTAAGTACGATTTTTCTGCTATTATGGTCTTTAGATGCATACATGAATTTTTGAATTGTTATAAACAATTAGGTTTATTAATAAATATACAAATTTCACCAAAATGTCGAATTTATAGTCGTTTTCGGATAATTTTGGCCTCCTGAGTACGATTTTATTGCTATTATCGTCTTTAAATGCATACATAAATGTTTGAATTGTCATAAACAATTATATTCATCAATAATCGTAATAAAAATACGAATTTGACTAAAATGTCGAGTCTATAGTTGTTTTCGGATAATTTTGGCCTTCTAAGTACGATTTTTTTGCTATTATGGTCCTTAAATGCATTCATAAATTTCCGAATTGTTATAAACAATTAGGTTTATTAATGAAAATAAGAATTTCACCAAAATGTCGAATTTATAGTCGTTTTCGGATAATTTTGGCCTCCTGAGTACGTTTTTAAATGCATACATAAATTTTTGAATTGTTATAAACAATTATATTTATTAATAATCGTAATAAAAATGAGAATTCGACCAAAATGTAGAGTTTATAGTTGTTTTCGGATAATTTTGGCTCCTAAGTACGATTTTCTGCTATTATGGTCTTTAAATGCATACATGAATTTTTGAATTGTTATAAACAATTAGGTTTATTAATAAATATACGAATTTCACCAAAATGTCGAATTTATAGTCGTTTTCGGATAACTTTGACCTCCTGAGTCCGATTGTATTGCTATTATCGTCTTTAAGTGCATATATGCATTTTTGAATTGTTATAAACAACTATATTCATCAATAATCGTAATAAAAATACGAATTTGACCAAAATGTCGAGTTTATAGTTGTTTTCGGATAATTTTGGCCTCCTAAGTACGATTTTTTTGCTATTATGGTCTTTAAATACATTCATGAATTTCCGAATTGTTATAAACAATCAGGTTTATTGATAAAAATAAGAATTTCATCAAAATGTCGAATTTATAGTCTTTTTCGGATAATTTTGGCCTCCTGAGTACGATTTAATTGCTATTATCGTCTTTAAATGCATACATAAATTTTTGAATTGTCATAAACAATTATATTCATCAATAATCGTAATAAAAATACGAATTTGACTAAAATGTCGAGTCTATAGTTGTTTTCGGATAATTTTGGCCTTCTAAGTACGATTTTTTTGATATTATGGTCCTCAAATGCATTCATAAATTTCCGAATTGTTATAAACAATTAGGTTTATTAATAAAAATAAGAATTTCTCCAAAATGTCAAATTTATAGTCGTTTTCGGATAATTTTGGCCTCCTGAGTACGATTTTATTGCTATCATCGTCTTTAAATGCATACATAAATTTTTGGATTGTTATGAACAATTATCTTTATTAATACTCGTGATAAAAATACCAATTTGACCTAAATGTAGAGCTTATAGTTTTTTTCGGATAATTTTAGCCTTCTGAGTACGATTTGATTTCTATTATGGTCTTTAAATGCATACATAAATTTTTGAATTGTTATAAACGAATTATTTATGAACAAGTATGCGAATTGTATTGTAATAACTAATTCATTACTGTCAAACCAGCTTTTGCTTGAAACAAATTGTTACATTTTTCTTCTAATCTTTTCTGGTCTTTGCTTGCCTCAGAAGGTTAGTATCGTCTGCAAAATAAGTGATTGCAGAATCTTCTTGGTTAGTCATACTATTTAAATGTAACTAAACTAAAAACGTATCCATCAAAACTTCGAATAATTTATATTCCTAACTCAAACTAACCCAAAATACAAAATAGATAAGTTAAAATGTGATAATTGTAGTGGTGCTTACATGGGACGGGAGGGGAGAATCAATGAATCAATCAAAACTGGGGTGGATATGTCCAGAGCATTTAGATACAATACTCAGCACTCTACAAACGCGAAGTGTGTCCAGTGCTGCTCGGCTGTCATTGCAGATATATAGCCCCCTACCTCGGTAGTTCAGGTTTTCCATGGCATAGGTCCAAATTGTACAGACATCAGCCTGGAAAATGGTTGCTTACGTATCCTAGGTGAACTGCGAGCTCTCTTCTGGGTGTGCACGAGTAGAATCCGGCACCGCTAGACTCGCCAGGCTTGGACCCCTCCGTCAACCAGTCCGCGGTCCATGTTCTCCCAGTTCGTCCTCTGAGCTATGAGGTCTGATGTTTGAAACCTGACAACAAGCGCTATCTCACCCTGCTTCATTCGGAGGATCGGACAGTTTCCAGTAGCCCAATCCCAATTTTCAACATATGTTTACAAGAGAATTTGAGGAGTTACCGTCTTAAAACCAGTGATACAGATCATTCACTGATTTATGAGTCCCATTAATCATCTAGAGCAGAGGTCTTCAAACATTTTCCTCCTGTAGACCACGTTCTGTTTTGGGTAGACCCCCTGCTTCCCTAAGATTGATTTCATCAAGTTCAAAGGTGTTATTAGCAAGTTACACAGAGCTACTCACTTCTCTGTAGAGTGGAACATTTTAGAATGAGAACACATGTCAAGTTTCGTATGCCGCGATAAAAACGAATATATATTGTATGCAGCACATTATTTTATCATATCCACTCTCGTGGATTCCCATTTACATCTCATGCAACGACATTTTTTTCTCATTGACCTGGACCCCCTTCAGGTCGCAGCGTATCATACACTGGAACTAGGACCAGACAGAATGGAGAATGAGCAATTACCTATTATAAATTGAATGAAGTACTTACATGCACGAGGGCTAGATGAAAAGTCCCTGAGAAATGAAACATATGGCGCCAAAATCGAAAATCCCCTATGGCATTTGTGATGTACCATCTTTAACTAGAACGCATTACAATTTTCAGACTGGTATGTCATTCAGTTCTGTTTTGATACCCATCGAAAGCAAGCGGCCTTGAAGATATTTGAAAATATGGAAAAATTCGCGTCTTGATTAAACATTATTTCTTGTGTGGAAAAAACATCACGCAACCCAAAGCATCGCTTGTTAAACATTATAAATACTCCTCACCATCGATTGGAACGGTTCACAAGTGGTTTACTGATTTTCGTTGTGGTAGTATGACCACAAAGGACGCCGAACGTTCTGGTCGTCCAATTGAGGTTACAAGGCCAGAAATCGTGGATGAAATTCATGGTATGATATTCGACGATCGGCGAGTTAAAGTGCACGAGATTGCTGAGGCTATGGGCATCTCAACCGAATGGGTACGGAACATTTTGCATAAATTTTTGAATATTTGAATGTTATCTGCCAGATGGGTACCGCATTTGCTCTCTGTTGCCAACAAGCGCGACCGTGTGACAACTTCAAAGAAGTGTTTGGCGATGTTCAAGCGTGGTAAGAACTTTTTGAGCCTTTTCGTAACCGTGGAGGAAACATGAATCCATCACAACACACCAGAGACTGAAGAACAATCGAAACAGTGGACTTGTCCTGGCGAATCAAAGGCGAAAAAGGCCAACAAAGTCATGACGGCAGTTTTTTTGGGATGCACACGGTATCGTCCATACCTTGAAAAAGACAAAACGATCACCGGCATATATTATGTAAAGCTGAATGGTTCGACGCCGAGTTGAAGCGAAAGCGATCGCATTTGGCAAAGAAAAAAGTGCTCTTCCACCAGGACAATGAGCCGGCGCACAGGTCCGCAGTCACAATGGCAAAATTGCATGAATTGCGCTACGAATTGGTTTGTCATCCACCATATTTTCAAACTTGAGGAGAAATGGTTCGGTGGAAGGAAATTTGGCTCCAACGATGAGGTCATCGCTGAAACAAACGCCTATTTTGAAGGATTGCCGAAATCGTATTATTTGGGAAGGGATCGAAAAATGTGAAAAACGTTGAACGAAGTGTATCGGACTACAAGGAGATGACGTTGAGAAATAAAATAAGTTTTGACCATATAAATCATTTCTTGTTTTATTTTTCAGGTAATTTTCACCTTGCTCTCAAAAGTCCACCTATGGTTCACATTAGCTTCTCATGTTGTGCACTAAATTTTAAATTTGCATGTTTTGCATGCCTCATTAAAGCTTTTTAGTGATTTAGACAGAAATATATAAAACAATATCATTTTTCAATTCACCGCCAATTTCGCACTTGAAATAAAATAACTGAACGCATTTGAAAGTACAGAGCTGATGATACCTTATTGGAGAAATCAATGAATCTAAGGTTATAGTACATAGTATAATAATGTTAACCAATTCTTTTATGATACTATAAATGCAAAACAGATCGTTTACTAATTCAAGGGTGCCACATATTGTCTAAATTCTTTTTAGACTCTAAAGCATCTTACACTAGAACAATGGCCACACAGAATAAAGAATCAGCAATTATTTTAAATTGAATGAAGCAAATGTCTGATGCGAATTTAGTTCATGATGTCGATTCAAAGTCATTGTTAGGTGTTTATACCTAGTTAAACTGAACTGAATGGGAATAATAGTTATTGTTACAGTTTTAGAAAGGGGTTAACTTCTAATAGAAAAATATTATCAAGTTGTCGTTAGCTGTGATTGTTTGCATAAGTTATACTCGGATTGCCATTAATTTTGGAGTAAAACAGACGATGGCAAACATTCAGTTCACAGCGGTAAAGTTTGGGTGTATTAATAGAATAGGTAATGAAAGGTAGCGGATGGGGATCTTATTTTCTCAACTTCTCTCAGATGGAGCAACAATGCTACTGAAGCATCTATTCATCTTCTCTCCTCATCAATGAATAGAAACAAAATTGAAATTGTGCCGTAAATCCATTTACATGCAAGTACATTTAAGTCAATTGGAAACCCATGGGGAATACATTGTATCAAACAGATGTATTTTCCACAAAATGCTTCACATCATGCGTCAGTGACACATTACAATTCTAAATTGTCATAACAAGATCATTTATTGTTAAATTAATTATTATAGCTCAATCTCAAAATTGCCGAAGAACAAAGCTAAGGTGACAAATTGAAAAGTTTGTTCCTTCTAATCGCCAAAGTTTTGACTAACTATAGTCCAGAAGAGAAATTCATTAATAAACAAGAAGCTATGTGTGTATCTATCTATCTAACCTGCCTCAAAGTCCCCCTCTGGACATAGAACTCCCCTCTTTTCTCCTTGCTTTTTATCATGGGTGATTTGCATCCATCTAGTTCCGATGTGTTTCTTCAAATCATCTGACCATCGCGGTCTTCCTTTCTTCCGGTTATAGTTCTATGGTGTCCAATGTATAATTGTTCTTGTTCCATCTGTCATGTTTTTCTCTCAAGGTATGTCCAGCAAAATTACATTGCAGTCTTGCTACTTGCGGGCAGACATTTTTCACTTTTGTTTTGATAGGGATGGAACTATTTCTTTTCCGGTCTACTAATTTTATTTTGTTTTCCCATGGATTGTAGCTATTTTATTATGTTTTCCTTTGTGAACCATCAAGCAGGTGACGGCGAAGAGTATACATTGTTTGAAACGCTTGTTGTTGGGTATTGGGGGTATTTTTCATAGGAGCGCTTCTGAATGATGTCAACCTTATCCTTTCTTCTGTCTGATTTTATCCATTTTGGAATATACTATTTTGGGCTCGCCACCCTCTTAAATTTGGTGCCAACTTCCGAAATAGATTATGAGATTCTTCTCATATGGCCATTGAGTTTGCAGTGTCCTGGAATTCTGCAATGATTGTTAGGTTATTCCTGCTTTCTCTTATGCTTTCCAAGACGTCTCTTCTCCTGAGTTTATCTTCGATGATTTCGGACTGTATATGTCCTGGAAGAGAACTGCAGTGTTCAATACTGAGTTGTTTGTCTTGCTCGGAGAATCTTCTGTATACTTTATGTTCCCATACCGCAGAAGGGTTCTGTTCGTATCAGCGGCGTTTCAGTTTCCTCACATGCAAGGGGGTTCGCCAGTGGAGGATGATTCTCTTTTCTACTCCTAAGGTGTTTAATTTAGTTTTTATTTCTGCTTGACTATCAAACACGATGGATATGTCCTAAGACCAATGGCCCTTGTACCTTCTGCGGTTTTCTGTATTCAAAAACATACAAACAGATCACTCCCTTCCTAATAGGGTGTAGTTCCTTCTTCTTTGTTTCGAAGGTTGGTTTAGAAGTTCTTGGCCATGTTGTCCCTTGTTGCCATGAGAAATAGGTGTTCCTCTTCAGAGAGTCTTTATCCTTTCACCGAAGTTTTGTTCCTTCCTGAGATCAGTGTTTGCTTATGAAACATAATTTTGCTCGCAGTCCTTTGGAGGGTAATAGTTTCAGTATTTCCTTCATGCTAGCTGTAGGACAAGATCTTAGACCACAGGGGCTACATAATGAATATACATTTGAGTCTTTGAGTTCCGCTTAATCTTCAATGTTTGGTGACTCGCTTGGTTCTATCACTTCAGGCTATCGCCCTGTAAGTGAGGATGGTCCTCATCATCATAGTGAACATCCAGAAGTGCATACTGGGTGAACTACCCCATGTTCTATCTGTCATCCTTGTGCACCATGGCAGATGCCGCCAGCAGTTATAGAATGTATGTAATTCTATAACTGCTGGCCGACAATCAACAATGTTCAAGAATGGCTGTCCTCTGTAGTCTATAACTCAAGTCCAAATTAAAATGTAGATGTGTGCGTATCAAACTTTTACTATTCAATTTGAATGAATGTACATGTAATACACAGAAAACTCTAGATTCTAGAATCAAATTTTGATGATTGTATTGTCTTAAGCTGCGTTGTAGTGTCTTATAGAATTCGATATGTGTCAAACACAGAATATCAGTGAAGTCAAGGATGATACTCAGAATGATATGATCCCCCAAACTATGGAGATATCAGGCTTTGCTAAAATTAAATCACTAACATATTTCTCTACTAAATTCTCTAATGAACTTCAGTTTTGCTGATGATGCGGTTCTCTGGCGAATGTGCCTCGGGAATTTAGTGAATAATGGTGTAAGTGATTTAAAATTAGTGTTTAGTGTATATGTACACTCTACTTTCTTGTATTAATAAATCACACTTCATTCAAATCCATAATGCATGTAGATGCAGAGAATAGGAATTGAATATTGGGAATTCGAATCATGGAATGAAATAATTGATGTTGTTTGGACTGAAAAGTTGTTGAACTATTGGGAAGTTTATGTGAAATACTTTTAGCAATTGCATTATAACATCTAATTGTATCAAAATGAACATATGAACCAGTACAGATAATACATCTGTCAAGATCTTAACGAAGAGACATAACTATTTTATACAGGATACTAAAAATAAATATTTCAACGTCTAAATAAAACACTGCCGTTTATTTTAATAATCCGACATTTACAATCCATCGTTAAAAAAGAGGGAATTACGAAATGTTACACACTGCTATTATTTTAAGAACGACTATCTAAATAAATTAATTTCTTTCGTGGGTTTGGATGACATTTGTATAATTAGATTCAATAATAAATATACAGGATAAAAAACCACAGTAAGGTACGAAAGGAAGTAGTACAAAAGCTGTGAAAACAAATAGCGTGTTAACGTAGTTTAAAACAAAAGAAACCGATTTATAAGCTGTTTAAAACCACTAAACCAATTTAAAATTCAAAAGAGAATTTGATTCTGGGTGAATGTAGTTTAAGATTTATGCACCTTTATTTCAGAAGCATATTTTTATGATTTATTTTGACTGATATGAAATTAAGATTTATGTACCTTTATTTATATATGATTTTGACTGGCTAGTAGAAGGAATATTTGTTAGACACTTTGTAGATGATGGCAACATATTCACATTCCCTAATTTTTCTTTTGATATAAGCTGGTAAAATCAAAACTGACATATAAATGTACCGATCAAACACATTTTATAATGGTATTTTTATGCTTATCTATTTCTTTCTAATGATTCTCAAAAATGTAATCTCAAACACTCATCCTCCTAATGTAACATTTCCAAACCTGAATCAAATAAATAATAATAAATAACTTTCTGACCCTTTGATTGAATATGCTTGTAATTTTTCCAGATAGAGTTAACGGTAGAAAATGAAAAAAAGTATGTTCTAATTATAAAAAAGAAATGTTGGTAATAATAGAAGAATAATAAAATGATGCTTATCATTGGAATATAAAAGAGTTTCATTTATTTATATTTAAGGTTTCTATTCAGTTACTATTTGTGATAAATGTATGATATATAGAAAATCCAAACGCTTTAACCACCACAAAATATCTTTAAGGCATATTAATTTCACCCTTATGTACAACGTGCTTTGAAGAGAGTAGTTTGCTAAACGTTTATGTTGTTGATGCCCTGTTGGTGAACAATTGATAACAATTGATTTATGAATAAATTTTACAGTCAAAAGTGTAAATTGTGTTTTATAAACTAAATTAGTGAATTATGAATTTACACGCCAAAAATATTAGACTAGATAATTCTTTTATCGACTGGAGGTCAGTTTTATTAGAAGATGTTGTCTATTAACTTTTCATGATGAAATAAAGGCATTAGTTTATTCAATCCTGAAATAACAAAAAACTGACCATTTCGTTCAACAAATGAAAGTGTAATTCCAAATAAGCAGCATGGACATTAACACTGACAAATACTCTGCAATTGTTAATAATTTAATGTTCTCCTGAAATTGAATGATACTTACATTGACGTAATAATTACTCTGATGTTAGTTTTATAATTGGGGACGAATTTGAAATTCTGGAAGCGTTCTTGGACCGGGGCTAGTGGCCATAAAATAAAGGGTTCACCTACGTTAATGACCACGGTCTTGCGGATTGTCCGTGCTTGAATATCAAAGAGCGACTAACTGGCATTAGGGACATTGATGTACAACAGAATGTGCGAAAAAAATACATAGTGGAAACTAAAGTTGAATGAAACGGTTTAAAAACAGTTAAAATGCTCTGAACGTGTATTTATGCGTTCTTTTCTATTCATTGAATATTTTACATACATAAATATCCAACAGTTGAGAATGACTTCCAGTGTTAGATATGATTCACTGACATTTCTATTTAATTCTATTTTACAGTTATTGTGAGAGACTCAACATTTCACAAGATGATACTGGCTGCACCAGAACGTCAACGTCATTATAGCAATAATATTTACGGCTTGGCCAAACTAGATGTGCCTCTGAATATTAGATGCGCACTAGGCAAGACACCGGATCAAGACGGAAGAGGGATCTGATTCACGCCCCATTTAACCAAAACTGTATCTATCACCGTTTCCATTATCCCCCAATCTGTATACTTGAATGTGCATGTTTTGTTAAAAAAATACTTTATAGAATTCTTTAAAGGCTGAATCACAAACCATGAATATAAAGCACGCCAAAGAATAAATTTTCTATTGTATGATCAAACGGCTTTCGCTTACAGGGAGACCTAAGGTTAAACCGCCAAACATTTAGGATCGGTTTTTTGGGTGAAAATATTTCTTTTTCTCATATGTGTGTCCTAACTTGCTTCGTTTGCGAGATACAGGATGTCGAAGTGTTTATAGAAAATCAGTTTTTCAATAATTACTCAAAAACCTTTTGATAAAACTTGGCATGCTTGTTTGCGGTAATAAGGGGCTTCTTTTAATCAGAATAAAATTATCAATTCCAGTGGCATCCCGGAGGGTAATCTGATTGATATTAGGACAAATCAATGTACATCACTGTTTATTGTATGTTCATCTTCTTAGATTAAGCAACTAAAAATACAACTTTTTTGTCCCCTCAATTTTTTTCGTATCTCGCTTCGTTTTTGAGAGAACACTTAAAGACCGTTTCCCTGCATGTAACAGGAAAAACCTATCTAATTGATATTAGGACAAATTTATCTATTTTGTTTTATTACAAAACAGGTAACTTCCAAAAACTCACAAAAACTGCTC
Organism: Endomychus coccineus; assembly: GCA_958510875.1. Lineage (NCBI taxonomy): Eukaryota > Metazoa > Arthropoda > Insecta > Coleoptera > Endomychidae > Endomychus > Endomychus coccineus. The sequence goes on along the minus strand of OY294071.1, from coordinate 15,231,060 downwards.
AAAATTACCATCATAGTTTTCAATGCAAAGGTCGGATGACAGATTCTGTAGCTGCACGACACTCTGCTGGTGTGATCTCTCGTGCTGCTTGAACAATCCTTTCCCGGAGAGTACTTTCGTCGTTGATATGCTCAGCATAAACTTTGGTTTTCATTGCACAACAAAAAAATTCATAGGTGTTAAGTCAGGAGAGCGCGCAGGCCAAGGAAAGGGGCAATTTTGACCGCGGCCTATCCATCTTCCCGGAAAATAGTGGTGCAGCATTCGTCGGACTGGTAGAGTGTGATGAGCAGTACATCCATCCAACTGGAACCATCTGTTTGCTCTAGCTCTATTAAATATAGGTATGTCATCTAAGACTGGTTCAAAATCATTTTCTAAAAAAGCTGAACCATTTAGTTGCGGAGGCAGAAAATATGAAGCGATGAGCGAGTCGTCGCATAATGCCATCCAAACGTTGCGAGAGAATTCATTTTGGAAACTGCTGACTTTTTTAGCACGAGGATTTTCGTGCACCCAAATGTGAACATTATGCTGATTAAAGATACCAGGCCGGGGGAAAGTTCCTTCGTCAGTTCAAATTACCCTCCGAGAGTAGGAAGCATCATTTATTATTAGCTCCAGGAACCTTTTGGGAAATTATCTTCTTCGTGGCAAGTCATCAGGTAGAAATTCTGAGCTTTCCGCAGATGAAATGCGTGATGACCATCAGCTATGAAAGTCCTATTCACAGTGCTCCGCTCAAGTCCTAATTGGAAGGCATTTCGTCGATGTGCTCTAAGATATTTTGTGTTCTTCTTTCATTTTGAAGGAGTGCGGAAATTCCATCTGCTCGAGATCGTAATTCAGTTGATCCTGTTTCTCTTAGACGTTAAAAAGTAGTGGCAAACACTGATCTGCCAGGCAATCTCCTTAGAGGAAATCTAGGGGTATAGATAACTACTGAAGCGCGCGCATTATGATCACAGTACCAGTAAATAAACACAATATCCGCGTATTCAGCTGTACTGTAAATACATGATTGTTCCGCAGACTAGGCATAAACGCCCTTAAAATTCATTAAAACTCGAATTAGTCTATGAACATACCACCACAGGTTGTCAAACTTTGACACAAACGAACATTCAATTGTTGTCGAGATTGTGCCCGTCTACCATTGATCAGATTTTAATTGAAATGTTTTGTAATAAAATAAAATGAATAAATTGGTCCTAATATTAATTAGATAGTTTTTCCTATTACATGCAGGGAAGTGGTTTTTAAATAATTTTTTCTCAAAAAACAAATTGAGATACGAAAAAAATTGAGAAGACAAAAAATTGTATTTTTAGTTGTTTAATCTGAAAAAATACAGTGGCGTACAATGATTTGTCCTAATAACAATTAGATTACCCTCTGGGACGCCACTGGAATTGATCATTTCATTTCAATTACATTAAAAGAAGCCCCTTATTACCGCAAATAAGCATGCAAAGTTTCATGAAAATCAGTCCAAAGGTTTCTGAGTAATTAATAAAGAACTATGTGTTTTTGAAAATGTTGAGCCCTGTATCTCGAAAACCAAGCAAGATTCTTCTAACTATAGCTTTAAGGGTACAATATCAAAGATCTCGATACGTTGGGTATGCATTTCATGATTTTCAGTTCAATCCACAGGGAAAGAGTCAATTTTGTTGCAACTATGGCTTTATGAGTATCACATGAAAGGGCTCAATGTGTAGAGTAGGAGTTTCATGATTCTTCACATGAAAAGTCTAATATGGCAGACAGGAAAAAACTGCCAATCATTGCTTCATGGGTATCAAATAAAATGGCTCGACTCATAGAGTATAAAATCGCTACATATCGAACTATAAGCTGTCAACTGTCATAGCTGTCATGAAGTTGTCAACCAATCAAAATACGAGTAGTATAGCGTGATCAGGCTCAAAACATTTGAATAATTATTTAGTATATTGATCATAAATTTCTGAAGATTCAGTTTAAATGATACAAAGACGGTGCTAAACTTCTTCCGGGCATTAAACCCCTACCCGGTCCCGACTGGCAGTTGTGTAGGTGGCTCTTTGTCCACTCGAGTGTCCGGTGAACACTACGGAGTGGCAACCTATTTGATAATATGCCATTCAAAAATAAACTGAAATCGTCTGAGTTTTAAATTGTGAATAGTAGTTGTCTTTTATATTTATTGTAAATCAACTATACTTCATACCATAACTCGATTTTAAACCTTGATTTTCTTTTGTGATTTCAATACTTTTAGTACTGTAAATCTATTGTTGTGCTGACCCATTCAATGCCACTTTTTGTGTGGCCTTATTATTTATGTCATAAGATTATTATTAAATTTATGGGCCTCACGCTGATCACATATCGGAATGTCACCAAATGAGTAACTGTTACGACTTAGTCTGTCACGTTGATCTTCAATTGTTCGTTGCCAACTTACCCAAGTGTATTATAATTCCTTCGATTTTGCCTTTACATCTATTTCTTATTACTCTATGGGATGTATCCTCTGGGGAAATACGTATCGTATCTGCCCTCGTACTCAAAACTGGGACTACCACTGTCGATAAGAAGACTATCGATTAACCGACACCCTTTGATATGCTAATTTCTCTCATTTTCAAAGGGCATCTCTCATAAACTTCTTCGACCGTATAAGATTTAAACATGAAAATTGCACCTCTTCTTTGTTTCATTCGACTTCCAATTACATACTTTATTACCTATAAAAATTGGTAGGTATCAAAACTTTTATGAATGATGTCTTCTTTGGCGATGTCATTAAAGCGCCATATCTTTCGCCCACAACACGACTCAGTGGGTACGATATCAGAGTCGGATTTAAGATGTTCAGGGCGATTGTCTTGTAGACGGACGTGGTGGCGTAAAATATATATTTATTAAGTCGTTTTGAATGCGAAATACTTATTATATATAAAGTCTCGAGAAATAGATCACACTAACACATATGCTTAATATTTTCGTCTTTACGTACGTTTCTGTCTCACGACCATCATCAGAAGATGTATCAATGTCTAAAACGGGATTTCTTGAAACTAATTGTATCAAGCATAAAGCGTCCTTCTTGCGCTAATGTCAATTGAAAATGGCCACGTCGTCGAAACGAACAGAAACACGAGTAATCAAAATTGTAACACATTAATGTTTTAAGTATATGAATATGTATTAAGAATCCACTGCTTAGCAATCTAATCATAATATTCTAAGTCATCTCAAGCAATGTTTGAATAAGACTGAAACCAAAATATACCTCTCAAGTATCCACTTTTAGTTAAAATATTAACATTTTTGTACAATTATTATAAAAGATCTATCCTGGAGATGATTCACACAAAACGTGACTCTAAGTTTGTAAATCATAGAACAGACGTTCAATCATTAAGTCAGATGTTCGGTTACGCGATGTGGGCTTTTTTAATTAAAATCGGTGCGATAAGCACAATTACAATTGAAAAATCTTAGCTTCCGGGTGGATTCCGCGTCACAATATCTCGACTTGATGTCGACGTTTCGCGAACCATTACAGGTGGCATCTTCAGGGCAGGGTTGAAGCTTGAACTGAAACTGGTTCTACTGGTTTCTGTAGCCGTATTTATTGTAGAAAAAATCCTTCACTCTACACAGTTCACTGCCTTGTTCACCACTTCTAATGGTTGGCGAAACGTCGGCATCAAGTCGAGATATTGTGATGCGGAATCCATTCGGAAGCCAAGATCTGTCAAGATTAGCTATCCGCGGAAGTCTACTATTCAAGAGAATTACAATTAGTTATAAGAAATCCCGTTTTAGACATTGATACGTCTTCTGATGATGGTCGTGAGCCCGAAACGTACGTAAAGAACGAAAATAATAAGCGTAAACGTTAGTGTGACCTATTTCCCGAGAGTTTATATATAATTCATACCTGGGTCAAGAATCATTATTAACTGCGAAGTACTTACTATTTCAAGGCATAATCCTTCTATTATTGCAATACTAAGGACCAAAACAAGAACTTTATGGAAAGTTGCTGGTTTATCTATCGTTTACTACTAGTGGATTAAATACAGAACTCGACATGCTCTCTAAGATTTATGATAACATAGTAATTCTTGGAGATTTAAATGTGGATTTTCCTCATAATAATAATAAAATATAGAGGTACTCAATTGTGTTTACCCCATTGAGGGAGTAAAAATAAACTGGTAGCAAACGAAAAGACTAATTATGAATAATTAACAAGGGAGGATCATTAAGTATTTGTTAATTGTTCAATGGGATATCGGACTTCTTATATTATTAATTTCCAGGGATTGTAACAAATTTAATTTATTGCTTTTATTCTATATATGTAAAATCTATGAAACTATTATCAAATTTATCGATTTCTATAATTAAATGTTCCGCAAAGGTTGAATCCGATTTAATATTAATGAAACTACTCTGTTCTTAGTTACGTTTTTTGAAGGTCCTTCTTGTTGACGAATGTATATCATAGGGCTATACTCACTTGTCAGTTTGTAAAACTCATATTTGTCTTTATCAGATAATTTATTATTTTTGATCAGCTTGGCTAAATTATTCTGTGTTATAAGCGCTATGTGAATATCTAAGTTACTGAGAAAATTTGAAATTATAGAATGGGTGGCTCCATATGGCGTATATGGGCATATAGGGATATATTTCATGATAACAATGGGAAGAAGAATAAGAATAATAATTCAGCAACACTGAACCCAAATAAGTTAAATTCATTCTTTTTAAATATTCCTCTAGAGATCAAATCAGAAATATCTAAATTTAAAAAATCTTATAGAAAATATTTATCATTTTTGGAAAAGTTAAATCTTAAGTCATTCTCATTCTCCCACGTTTAGTATATCCATGTAAGAGATATTATTAACAAAATATCTGTATGATCTACACAATCTTGATGGGACAGCTCCCACCCTCATGCCATTTTCTACCTGCTAGGGTAGCTTGTTTCATAGTTTGTAAGTGAAATAGAACAAGACATTATATTCCTGAACGTTATAGAGTTAAGAAGTAAGTTATTTTTAATAAAGTGAAAATAAGCAAGTGTTTGAGTTTCAATCAACAACATTCGACCTACGGTCCATTCATGGTCCTTCGACACCGGATTCAGCATAATTCATACATCTCGATCAAGTGAATCGCAGTCATCTCCGCTAGAAGCATCATCGAAAATTCATCACCACCAGGTTAGTGGCTCTTATTCCTTTCCAAACCAAATCATAATTCTTCCTTACTCGAATAGACTTCGATTTGTACTAAGTGGCGTAAAAGGCTTGCTCGAGAAAACCGTATACATATTCGTACATTAATATTCAAAATCAACTTAATCACTTTCTTATTTTCAAGCACACCATACTCAGATTCATATTCAAATACTCAAAAATCTTTAATTCACGTTCAATTAGAATAGCATAATTCTAAGTCAAATCAAATTCAAATAAATTTCTTTCAAAATAAATCGAAAGTAAATTTTATAAACAATGACACGAATCGACGAAGTCAGAAACATCATATTAACCATCAATGAAAAGCTGTCGCGAGTAGACGAATATGTACAATCTTTTAATCCAGAAAACGATAGCATCAGTCGCTTAAAGGCCCGTCAGGAAATCTTGCAAGGACTTCGAAAAGAGTTCGAGCAAACGCAATATGAATTCGAAACGTTAGATTCCAAAACACAACAAGCAAAACTTGATCATCGAGAATCTAGAGTAGAATTTGAAAACAAATATTGCGATCTTATGGGGGATATAATAGACATTATTGATTCTTCACAGACGAAATTAGCCGCTGCGAAATCGCTAAATCATGATAACAGAGAAATCCTCCCTAATCTTCCGGTTTTAAATCTAAAAGCTTTTTCGGGCAATTACAAGGACTGGACTAATTTTGAAAACTGTTTCAAGTCTGTAATCGATGAGAACAAATCATTAAATAATCGTCAAAAACTGCAATATTTAAAATCTTGTTTGAGAGAAGAAGCTTTAAGAGCAATCGAATATCTGTCTATCAGCGAAGAAAATTACGTAAAGGCGTGGGAAATTCTGGAAAAACGATTCAAAAACACGCGTTTAATTGTACAGGACCACGTCACGTCGATTCTAAACGTGGCATCAATCAATAAATCAACTTGTACACTGCTTCGCGAATTATTGGATACTGTTATCACAAACATAGCAGCCTTAAAAACATTAACGATTCCGGTAGAATCTTGGGATGCGTTAATCGTACCAATAATCAGCGAGAAACTAGACTATAATTCAAAAAGGGATTGGCAAGCATCTCTAGACAACACAGTTCCAACTTATGATCAATTGATACAATTTCTAGAAAAACGTTGTACAGTCTTAGAGTCGTTGAATTCCATAACAAATAAATCCAATAATCAATTCAATAACAATCAAAAATCTATATATAATAAACGTACCGTAACAAACATTGCATCAGTGGATCAAAAACGAAACGTGTGCGTATATTGTAAGTCATCCAAACACATAATTCATCAATGTCAAGAATTCCTAAATTTGTCAGTTCAAAATAAAATAGAAAGGATTAGACATTTGAAACTCTGCGTTAATTGTCTCAGAAATAATCATGTTGTACAAAATTGTCGCATTACCAGAAAATGTCGCGTATGTAACGAAATGCATCACACATTGTTACATGAAGAAATAACGGAGAATCAAATTCAGACAACAGTAAATAATCATTCGTTTCATAAAAGGGAGTCCACAAACAGCGTGTTATTAGCCACGGCTGTAGTTTTAATCAAAGATCATAATAACCGATATCAATCATGTCGTGCCTTTTTAGACCCTGGATCTATGTCAAATTGTATCACTAAGGCAATGTGTAAAAAATTACGTTTAAGACTCTCTAATGAAAATTATGAAATCAGGGGATTGAACGACACCGTTAGTACCTCATCACAATCAGCCCTAGTTGACTTGAAATCAAGATTTAATGCGTACGCAGCAAATGAAATCAAATGTATTGTAGTTGAAAAAATTACGGAAAGCTTGCCGTTAGTAACAATAAACCCAGCCAGTCTACAAATACCTGAGAATTTACAACTAGCTGATCCCAGATTTTATGACAGCGCAAACATAGATTTGTTGATAGGGGGCGACCTTTTTTGGTCTTTGTTATGTATCGGACAAGTCTCCCTACCGAGAGGTATTATACTTCAAAAAACACATTTTGGATTCATAGCTGCCGGTCCGTACAAGGATACAGATGTACTCAATTGCCCTGCAATAAAATCGACCTCGTGTAATCTGTCCGTAAGTACGGATAAAGCCTTGGAAGAGCAGGTCACAAAATTTTGGGAAATTGAGTCAACAGGTACAGAACCTAATGCGAAGCTAGTATTATCTTCTGAACAAATGCAATGCGAAACACACTTCAAGTCAACGACAACTCGGGACACAAGCGGAGCATTTGTGACTAAATTACCAAAAAAGGGAAATGCTATAGACATCGGCGAATCAAAAAATCAGGCAGTTAAACGTTTTTACAATCTTGAAAGGAAATTTCTCAAAGACGAACAGTATAAAATCCGTTATTCAAAATTTATTCAAGAATACTTAGAACTCGGACATATGAAAATATTAGAAACAATTCCTGGGGAAAATAAGTTATATTTACCTCATCATGCGGTGCATAAAGAATCTAGCACTAGTACAAAGCTGAGGGTTGTTTTCGATGCGTCCGCGAAAACTTCGAATGGTACTAGTTTAAATGATCATTTAATGTGTGGCCCAGTTATTCAGCGTGATTTATTCTCTATAATTTTAGAATTTAGAACCTTCCAGTATGCTTTAAACGCGGACATCACTAAGATGTATCGTCAAATTCGTATGCATGATGAGGATGCTAATTATCAATTAATACTATGGCGCGACAACCCTAATTCATCATTACAAACTTATCAGCTGCTGACTCTAACTTACGGTACCAAACCGGCTAGTTTTATCGCTACTCGATGTTTAGAAGAACTCGCGATTCTCAACGCTGAGGAATATCCAAAGGCAATTCACATCTTAAGAAACAATTTTTATATGGACGACCTGTTGGGGGGTGCCAATTCTATTTCTGAGTTAATTCAAATTAGGGACGACCTAATTGGTATTTTAAAGCAAGGCCAATTTGATCTAAGAAAGTTCAATTCTAATAATATCGCGATCATACCTAAGAATTCGAACTCCAATGAATACTCAGATGTAGATTTGAATAAAGGCGAAAATACAAAAATTTTAGGTTTGTCCTGGAACTCTAGAAGCGATACCCTAAAATATGATTTAAATTTAAATACCATTCCGAAAAAGGTTACCAAACGAATAATATTATCTGTTATCTCGAGAATTTTTGACCCATTAGGTCTAATAGGTCCGATTATAATGAAAGCAAAAATTATTTTACAACATCTCTGGTCCTTGAAGTTAGGTTGGGATGAATCAGTACCTATGTCGGTACATAACGCATTCACCAATTTTATATCAGGTTTGCATCACTTGAAAGACATAAAAATTCCTCGCAAAGTCATATCACACTCGGTCAATATTTTCGCAGAGCTTCATGGCTTTTGCGACGCCTCCCAGCAAGGTTACGGGGCGGCCGTATACTTAAGATCAGCGGATGATGTAGGGAATTATAATATTATAATTATGTGCACTTATGTGCTCAAAATCGCGAGTTGCACCACTGAAACAGATTACTCTACCGCGGCTGGAATTATGCGGGTCTCTACTACTCGCGCGGTTAATTTCAAAGGTGCGCAAAAACATATCAATCAATATCGTACGTGAAATTCTGTGGACCGACTCAAGTATCGTTTTGGCCTGGATTAATACACCTGCACAGTCTTTAAACATTTTTGTTGGAAATCGGATTTCAGAAATTACATCCTTAACGGCACCTACAGATTGGCGACATGTCCGTTCAGAACAAAACGCAGCAGATATTTTGAGCAGAGGGGCACACCCCTCCGATATTATTGATAGTTCAATATGGTTTAGCGGACCGGAGTTTCTAAAATACCCGGAAAATAAATGGCCTAGATCGCATTTAAATCTGAACATTCACGAACTACCTGAGAAAAGGAAACCCATAATTCTGTGTCACACAAACACGTGGTCAACAACTCTTTTAAATAAATATTCCAATTTTAGTAAATTACAAAAAGTTGTAGCTTGGCTAAACAGATTCGTAAACAATTGTAGGAATCTCAATAAAACACAAACTCCTGTTCTAAGTTCAAAGGATCTCAATAATGCAACTATCACAATATGTCGCATTGTGCAACAAACTGATTTTGGTACTGATTGGGCATATATGAATAATGACAAGCCGCTTCCGAACAATTCAAAATTACTTTCTTTAAGTCCGTTCATGGACGAATACAGACTTATACGCGTCGGGGGCAGATTGAAAAACGCCGACATTGATAATGACGTAAAATACCCAATTTTACTACCCAAAAATAATGCAGTTTCCAAATTATTAGTGAAACATGTACATGAGAGTCAACTACATGCGGGCCCCCAGGCCACTTTGGCCGCCCTTCGCCAAAGATTTTGGATCATTTCTGCTAGAAGTGTCATACGTCATACCTTACACTATTGCCAACCATGTTTCAAGGTTAATCCGACAAAGACGGAATTCAAAATGGGTAATCTCCCCGCACCCAGAGTGCAAGCGGCGCGGCCGTTCATAACTACCGGAGTAGATTACGCAGGACCTATTCAAGTGAAGGAATCACGTGGACGAGGCAAGCGACTGATAAAGGCCTATATTGTACTATTCGTCTGCTTTGCGACAAAAGCCATCCATATTGAAATAGTGACTGACTTATCAACCGAAGAATTTCTCGCGGCTTTCCGTCGATTTATGAGTAGACGCGGTTATCCTCGCGATATTTATAGCGACAATGGCACTAACTTTATCGGGGCAAAAAATGAATTGAAGGAAGTGTCAATATTTCTGAAAAATCATCACGACCATGTCGCAAATAGTCTATTAAATCATAACATTAATTGGCATCTAATACCACCAAAGGCACCTCATATGGGAGGCCTCTGGGAGTCGAATATTAAGTGCATGAAAAAACATTTAAAGAAAGTATTAGGCGATTCTCATTTAACTTTGTCCGAAATGTATACGTTGTTAGTGCGAATCGAAGCCTGTTTGAATTCCAGACCGTTAATACCTTTAACTTCTGATCCCAATGACCTTCAAGTCCTTACCCCGGGTCACTTCCTTATTGGAGAGCCACTAACAGCACTTCCAGAGTACGATCTCCAAGAAATTCCGCTAAACCGCCTGTCCCGGTGGCAATTGGTCGAGAGACTCCGTAAACATTATTGGTCACGATGGACCCGAGAATATTTAACTAATCTACAAGCTCGCACCAAATGGTATCACAACAAGCCAAGTAAAAACCTCATGGGATCCATGGTGATTCTTGTTGAAGACAACCTGCCACCACTGTCATGGAAAATGGGAAGGATCTGCGATGTGCACCCAGGAAATGATGGTCATGTACGAGTAGTCAGCGTAAAAACTGCTCAAGGGGTAGTCAAGCGTTCCGTGGGGAAGGTGTGCCTCATACCGGTAGAAGACAATTTGTGGTCCAGTGATAGTGACAGTGCTTAGACGCTGAAATTGCGGCGCGAAAGAGTGTTTCGACAACCAAACTGTTATAGGACTCATACATAATGTATGTCTATTGTATATATGCATCATCTTTTATACGTTTACTAACTCTAATGTATGTCTATTGTACATATGTATTATTCTTTGAACAGTTGCTGACATTTTTTAACCTTGATGTGTTATAATGCTCTTCTTATAAGTGTCATATGCGTATATTGTATTGTATTGGTATATCGCAGGGAGAAATTTGAATACAAATGCATATTGTGGATTGTTGAAAGCTTATTAGCTTCAAGGGGGCAGTATGTATGATCTACACAATCTTGATGGGACAGCTCCCACCCTCATGCCATTTTCTACCTGCTAGGGTAGCTTGTTTCATAGTTTGTAAGTGAAATAGAACAAGACATTATATTCCTGAACGTTATAGAGTTAAGAAGTAAGTTATTTTTAATAAAGTGAAAATAAGCAAGTGTTTGAGTTTCAATCAACAACATTCGACCTACGGTCCATTCAATATCAAATAAAAAAGTAAGGACCATTATAACCTCAATATAGACCTAATTAAGAATGTAATTGACATTCTTATTTATTCGATAACCAAATTATTAAATCAATGTATAGACGCCGAAATATACCTTGATGCTCCCAAAATTACGAAGGTTATTCCTGTGTATAAAAAAGGATCTAAAGACGACATGAACATTTGTAGACAAATAGCTATAGTTCCACTTTTTTCAAAAATTTTTGAATCGTGCTTGCAGTATCAGATAACCGACTATTTTGAAAAGTCGACATTTTTTATTGCAATCAGTTTGGGTTCCGTAAAAATAGGACCACCAATGATGCTGTGAATAAACTCATAGATATCATTGTGAGCGGTATGGAAAAAAGATTCATTGTAGGCAAATCCTTTTATTACCTGAGCAAAGCTTTTGACCTGGTTTCTCCTTCCATTTTTGTTGAAAAACTGAAATTTTACAAATTTTATGACAACAGCTGTAATCTAATTTACTCTTTTTTATCCAACCGAAAATAGTACACTATCATCAATGGAACATGGTGAGGTTGTCAGTAAAGTTCCACAGGGATCTGTCCATGGTCCACTACTTTTCATTAATAATTGGGTTCAGGCGGTGGGAGCGGCAGATCTCCTGCTCTTTGCTGCTGGCACCAGTATGGTTCGAAGCGAGAATAATGGAAGGGATTTGCTGGCTTGCTTGAGTGATTCTTAAGACAGTCTGGGGTAATTCACCTAATTCGGAAAGGATTTTTCGCCTTTAAAGAAAAGTGTTGAGAATCTTAACGAAGAAACGTATAGAGATGACGTTAGAAACAGTTTTATTGATTTCAAAATTATTACTTTTCCGTCACTATATATTTATAATTGCATGTTAATGAGTATGTCGTCTGATACACATGTTTTTAATAATAATCTGCATAATTATAACACTAGATGTTGCCATAATATTCATATTGACTACTTAAGATTAAATTCGAGTCGCTGTTCTGCTAACTATTATGGTAAAATATTTATGAACAAGCTATCCAACAGGCTAAAAGAATGTTCCCTCAATGTTTCTAAATCCACATTAAAAAAATTCATTCTTAGTCATGCATTCTACTCGATAAAAGAGTTTTTCTTGCCCCATTGGCCAATTGATTGCTTAAATAGTTATGAATAGCTTTATATAAATTTTGTATGGCATGTCATACATGTCCACTCAAATTTGTTATGTCCATTCTGTGTTCTATATACCTAAATTATTAACTACATTTACTTACAAACATTTTAAATCTCTTTTATATATACGTATCTTAGTATATCATTTCCATATTTTATTCGACAAATGTAAACAATAGATTATACATGCAATAAATACTCTACCATATATGTGATACTAATATAAGAATAGTTTTGTTTTCATGAACTTGTTCATAAAGGAGTGTTTATGAATTTCAGTTTCCAAATTATCCATTAATATTTCTGCCAATAAGGGGCTCAACGGAATACCCATGGTTAAACTATTTTTAGACAAATATGTATTATTATCAAATTGAAAATAATTCTGTTTTAAGTAAATCGCAAGTAAATAGGCGATATCTTCTTTAATGTGTCTGAAGGGGGTATATTAGGAAATAGGTTTTGTACGTCGAATAAAACTATTTTAGCATTATATGGGACTATAATATTTTGAATTTTATCAATTAAATTATAAGAGTTTCTGATACTATATTTCAGGGAAAATTTCGTGGTTGTTAAAATGATTTTTATAAGTTTTGAATGCTGTTCATATCGATCAAGCAACACGTGTTAAAAGTGCTCCTGGTTAAAAGGAAATTCAAAGTGATTAAAAGAATTTAACAAGTATTAATAATCTAAATATATAGAACATAAGAAGAGGAGGAAAGTAATCCTCTAAAAATTGTATAATTTGGTGCACTACAAGTAAGAATAATTGAATTAATAACTAGGAAACATGAAGGTAAAACTTAATTTATATCATAAAAACAAAAATTGACCTAAACAAAAAAGGATACAATACAGATATGGAATGCAGTTTTTGTAGTAGTAAATCATCAAGGGATATAATAATCATTTCTTGTGATGGGTGCAAAAAAAGTATATGCAAAACATGTGGACAACTGTCGGCATCGGAAATAAAAGTATTTCAATTAAAAGAAAGAGTTATGCATTTTTACTGTCAATTCTGTCGGGAAATGGATACATTTAAGCTATTAAACAGTATTATCGAAAGTAAAAACTCACTAATTGAAGCAAAAGAAAAAATCATTCAAATGCTGGAAAATAAGATAGAGGAAAATGAAAATAAAATAAAAGAAGACGTATTTATATCTCAAAACATACATCCCACTTATGCCCAAATAACAAATATAAAACCGCTACATCAAATACAAAAAGAACCAATATCTACTCTAATAATTACCCCCAAAGATGATAAGCAAATATGCAACAAAACAAAAAACGAATTAGAACAAATGATTAATCCTACAGTTATTGGTGTTGGAATTAACTCTATAAAAAATGGTAGAAATGGGGCACTCCTAATAAAATGCAATTCTAAAATAGCTAATAGTAAAATGAAAACAGAAATAGAAAATAAAATGAGTTTAAATTACTCCATCATAGAAACAGATATGAGAAAGCCCACAGTGCAAATTGCATTTATAAGTAAAAACGTAAAAGAAGAAGAAGTTATAGAATCTATTTTCAAACAAAATGAATGGCTAAATGAAAAAGACAAGCTGAAATTACAAGTTTTGAAGATTACAAAAAAGGGAGACTATAAAATAGCGATAATAGAATGCAACGGCTCAGCATTTAAAAAACTAATATCTGTAGGCAAGATAAATATTAAATTCAACAAATGTCCAGTATATGAAAATATAAGTATTCTTAGATGCTTCAAGTGCTGTCAATACCATCATAAAACAGGTAATTGCTTAAAAGAAGAAAGTACGTGTTCCAGATGTGCGGAGAATCACTCCTTCAAGAACTGTGAAAGTGAATTTAAAAAGTGCATAAATTGTGTAGTGTCCAATGAAAAATATAAAACTAAATATACCATAAACCACAACACCTTTGACAAAGAATGCTCTGTGTACCTAGCCAAAATAAGACAAATTAAAGAAAAAATTGACTATAAGAATTAAAGGATAGATTATAATAACTAAATATGTTTCCAACGGACACAGAAATATTAGATAAATATCAATACAGTATCACTCGAATGTCCCGCTCAATTTAATCAAAAGTATGTTCAAAGTAGCTATTTAAATATAATACATCTAAATATCCGTAGTATTAGACATAATTTTGATGACTTCATAGTACTCTTATCAGCGGTCAACATTGAATTCGACATTATGATCCTGTCTGAAACTTGGCACATCGACAACTTAAACGAATTTCACATTCCAGGGTATCAAATTTACTACAACATGTCTAAAATGAACCAAAATGATGGCACCGTCATATATGCAAGAGAATCATTAAATGCTGTAAGTTCAATAGAAGATATTAATAGTACTAAATTCTTACGTATCATCATTGAAAAAAACCACAATAAAATCGGTATATCGGCCATATACAAACCACCTTCTGCTGATAGTGACATTTTTATTACAAATCTCCAATCATACTATAGCAATCTTGAACAACAATCGACAGAAATTTTCTCAGGCGATTTAAATATAGATATTCTTAAAACTGGTGATAATATAGTTAACTCCTATCTGAACATTCTCAGTGAATTCGGTTTCATCCAATGTATTGATCAACCCACAAGAATTCAAAATAATAGTAAAACTTGTCTAGATCATGTGTTTTTAAAATGTCACACCAGGTCATCCGAACATGAATCTTTCATTATAAATTATCAACTTACAGATCACCTCCCCATTGGAATACATATTAACTTAAAATATGATGTGCTAAATAAAAACTACCCTGCACCAATAAAATATATTATTAATCACAATAAATTATCAAAAAAACTAACAATTGAAACTTGGAGAGATGTACTTAATAATAGGGACGTTAACGCTTCTACAGAACTGTTTATAAATCAAATAAATAATTTTATCGCCAAAGCCTCATACGCGAGACCTATTCAAAGGAATCAACCCAAAGCCTTGCAGCCATGGATCTCCCAAGGCCTCATAATATCAATTAAAAGTAGAAATAAGTTGTATAAAACAGCAATGACCACTAATGCTTTAGAGGACATTGAGCGTTACAAAAATTATCGCAACTACTTATCAAAATTAATAAAAAAGGCCAAAACTACCTATTACAAAAATCTCTTAGATTCCTCAAAAAATATTAGAGATACATGGAAAATTATAAATACTATTACACATCACAATAAAAGTACTAATAATGTAGTAAATATGGTTGTAAGCCAAAACGGTACTGAATTAACAAATGATAGCGACATCTCAAAAAGATTCAACGAATACTTTGCAAATATTGTCCAAGAGTTAGCTGACGAAATAACAAATAACAACAAAAATGAAATACTTTCTGAAATAGAATTTAACGAAAAAAGTATATTCCTAGATCCAATCCAAGAACTTGAAATAATTAAACATATAAACTCTCTGAAAAATACAAATAGTACTGGATCTGACGGAATAACCAATAATTTCATAAAAAGGTACCACAAATTTATTCTAAAACCTCTTCAACATATAACGAACTTGATTTTCTCAAGCGGTGAATATCCAACAATTTTTAAAACAGCTATCATTATACCAATTCATAAAGCAAATTCAAAATCAGAAATTTCTAATTACAGACCAATTTCACTCATAAACAATTTATCAAAAATTGTTGAAAAGTGCATCAAAGACCGATTTTGTAATTTCCTCATGAAGTGTAATATTATATCAGAATCACAATACGGCTTTATGAAGGGTCGCTGCACTGAAAATGCTATCGATGAATTGACACATGCAATAGTTGCACCAATAAACTCCAATCAAAAAGTATTGTGCTTCTTTCTAGATCTTTGCAAAGCATTTGACACGGTATCCCACAGCATATTACTTGATAAACTTCACAAAATAGGCATCCGAGGTTCTGCATACAATTTAATAGAATCCTACTTAAGCAACAGAAAACAATGTGTGAGAATAAATAACACAATCAGTGATGAAGTCAACGTAACACAAGGTGTCCCTCAGGGAACTGTCTTAGGACCCTTGCTGTTTTTAATACATATCAATGATTTATTAAACCTCAAAATAAATAGTAAAGTCATTTGCTATGCTGATGATACCGCTGTGATATTTATCGGTACAAGCTGGGAAGACGTCTTGAACAAAGCGGAATGGAGCATCAACAGAATCAAAAATTGGCTAGACTGTAACTATTTAACTTTGAATACAACAAAAAGTAATTTCATCACATTCTCTCTCTATAACAATAAAATCCCTAATATAACTGAGATTAAAATACATAATCACAAATGTACACAGCAAATTGATTGCTCATGTGAGGTCATAAGCAATTCAGACCATGTCAAATATTTAGGTATCATGATTGACAAAAATTTAAAATGGACAAAACATATTGAGTACTTAACAAAAAAAGTGAGAAAATGTATATACATCTTTTATGTCCTCAGAGACATAGTTCCTATAAAACAACTAAAACTAACATATACCAGTCTAGTCGAGTCTTTACTAAATTACGGAATTGCATTTTGGGGTTCTACATACACAACTAACCTGTCACCATTAATTATAATACAAAAGCACATATTGAAAATAATAAATAATAAACCAAAACGATATTCTACAAAACTGCTATTTAACGAAAATAAACAGCTCAATATAAGGCAACTTTACATTAAATCAATAATCAAATTCATGCATAATAATAATAAATATAAAATACGATTAACCCACAATCTCTCAACTAAAGCAAATACTTCAGCACACTTGGCGCTACCTAGAATAACTAACAATCTAGCTAGACAACACATCTCGTATATTGGGCCCAAAATTTATAATACTTTGAATAAAGAAATGAAAACACTACCAAAAGGAGTATTTAACAAAGTTTTACCCAATTGGATTATCACCAATAACAACATGCTCATACATAATTTAACCTGAAAAATTAATATTAATCAATTGAAACAGCAGCATTTATTTATTTATTCAACCTACGTCTTGATCCAAATTACTTAGTGGTTTTACTTAAAATGAATCAACTTCTTTTCTATCTTATTTATTATTGCATAATCTATCCTTTCTTTTTTTACTTCATTTTTTTTTTTTTTTTTTTTAATTTTACTTTTCTTTTTTTACTCTTCTTTCGTTTGCGGTTATTGTTGTATACTTATGAATGTTATTGAAATGACAGCACACAAGTTAATTTAATTAACTCAAGCTGTCACTCCTCAATATATCACATTTATTAATTGTTTTTAATTGTTTCGAAAATGTATAATCTAATTTAGTGTATAAACTATACAGCAATAAAGTACAAGTACATTATCAGTTTTCCAGATATCTTAACTGATGGGGCTGTTACGAATGATACTACAGGTCTGATGGGATTATTTTCCTTATGAATTTTAATGAAAGAATATAATTTAGGGATCTGTAGATTCATGAAAGTTGAACTGTATTTTTCTTTCTGATTAAAAGACTATTACTATGTATTCAGATACTTTTCTGTTCGGCCTGATTTTGATTTCTCGTATTTTAAATTGAATTCCGTTAGGTCTTTCTTTATTTTTTGAGAGAGCCTGTACAGCTGATCCTCTAGGAATCCAATGTATGCTCACATTAATGTAAATTCTCACATTTTGATAATTTAGAGCTAATTGGATAATAAACTAAATCAAATACAGACCGGAAATACCTAAGGACAACTTTTGAAATTCATTAAATTAATGTATGTTTGTTTACACTTTCTAGGATCGTTAATCAGAAAAGAATGTAAACAACAGTGTGTAAAAATGAAACGGTGAATCGTCAATTATCTAAATTAACGGAATGAAATATACACACTGAAAAAGGGTTGCAGAACTGTTACAAAACAAATAATGTGTCACTTCGATGAGACTCATATTTCTTGCTAACAGCAGCTACCAAAGGCGTACCGCAGGGTTTTAAAATAGTCTCACATTATATATGCATATGCCACCACTACTGCAACTTTGTAGATGCTTCCACACATCCATATCTTGAATAATTTATAGTCGGTTATGAATTTAGGGTAATGAGTACTAAAAGCTAAAATGCAATAAAGAACATATTAGATGCTTGGAGGAGATAGAAATGACGTTGCCTTCTTCCCATCACAAGACCAGGAAAAGACCGTTCAAACAAATCAATGGCAGATTATGTGAATGAAATAACTATATAGCTGCCCATTATACATTCTGAGCTGGTGTAGCAATTTTAAAAACAACAAATGTACAGTCCTTTCATTTTTACTACCCTCACAACTTCTATATATTTATATTTTACAATCGATATATGATCAATATTATATAAAAAGTTATCCAATAATATTGAATATTGTGAAATTAAAACATATATCCCATTTTTTCATACAAATATATTTAAAAAATTTTCAATCTGGGAAAGTATAATAATACAAACTAATTATCATCAGTATCAATAATGATAGGGAACTATAAAAGAGTTCACTCTGTGGATACACTATAACACTATAGATAAGAAACAATCACCCTTATCACTTATAGTGGATGAGGGTGATTATTTCTTATTTGTAAAATAATAGGGAACTTAGTAACTCACAAATACATGAAATTGATGGAATGATATTATTCACTTCCCTCACTATATGTAGGATGAGGTTGTAATCGGTCTAAAAAAATTTTTTCCCGGTATGGAGACGATTGTATCGTTCTTATTAGTCGTACAGATTGAAATTTTGCAAATCGTTCTATCCCCATGAAGGAACTGCCAGGCTGGACAACTGGACCAAGCTTGGCTATACCCTGGGCGTCCAAGCCTCGCATTTATTGCATTGGGCCAAGTCTGAGCTGAGTTTTGGCGGAGCAGTCTCTGCCCAAGCTTCTGCTAGACCTCACACAACGCAACAATAAGAGATAGAAGATAAATGAGAAAAATAGAAAAAAGTAGGAAAAATTGAAATGAAACAGAATTTCCGGTTTTTGCAGGCTTGGGGCAAGCTATCAGACATTGTGCCAAGGCTCGACGCCAGGCTTGCAGGAATGTTATCATTCCGATGTTCAAGTTTGGGCCAATCTTGGGCTACAAACCTCTGCCAGAGTTGCATATCATTGACTCAGCTATTATTCAAAGATGGGCCCAAGGAGTAATGCCCAGCGTTGGCACAAATCTTATTTTCAACATTGTTACAATATTCTATCGCAGTATTCGGCCAAGGATGTAGACTACCAATGGCCAAGACTTGTAACTCAATATTCAGCCACACATTTCGATGTTTTCTGTCTGTGATTTCCAGTATGCTATGACCTTAGATAACTGATTGAATTAACATACCTACTCCTTACAGGGAGACTAAACGACTTTGCCTTCATTCCATTGTAATCCCAGGAATTTTGAGAAGCTTCAAAGAGATTATGATAATATATTTGAAAAGGTCCGTAATAGCGTAGAATGTATACCCTCCTCTCGGGAAAATATTTCGAGACAGATGTCGAGACTAAGCAAAGTCTCGCTTCGGTCTCGTAGACTCACATCGAAGACGAGACTTACTGACTCATTCGAATAGAGTTAAAGACTTAACTATTTGCTAGGGACAGAGAACTAGAAAGAACCTCGAATTGTCTCGATCTAGACCACTACCATAAGATTGCATCCAGAAAATATTACCCTTTACTTTTCTAGACAATCTATTGTTTAGTTTAAATGAAATAACGACAAGATTATGTTAATCAAAAAGATGAAAAATTACGTTAAATGCATTCATAAACAGTGTTCAGCGATCCCAGTATCTACAGAATTATATTTGACCTACAAAGGTTGTATTAACTAGTTTATCTTTTGATGTTATGCAAAAAAGTTACAAGAAGCGCTTCTCGAAACCTAAAGATGATCATAACGGAGAGAAGTTTGATAAATTCACAGTATTATGCGGAGCCGTCCCTCTAATATATTTTGCACGAGTTGCCAATGGAGGAAACCCATTCAAAATTAAACTTAGATTCCCGTCTCGTAGATGAGCAAAGACTAGATACGATCGTTAGAATATAAATTCCACTTAAATGACAGTTTAAATATTGCCCGTTTTGTTGACATTAGACTTTACCTTTGAATAAGTATGCACATTCATTCAGTGTTGTCTTATCTCACTGTTTCAGGTTGTACCCGAGATGTTATTTAGCTCCGAACGGTTATTTTCTCTGGCCATCCATTCCCTATGTGAATCTATTCTATCCTTTCGAAGAAATGATTTTGTAATACTTTCCCGAATACTGACGCTTAGAATAGAGAGTTATCTTATCACGGGCACATAAATAATCAGTAGCTACAAATGTTTAGAACATTAATATGTTCTATATATTCTAATATATCAATATTATACCATAAAGAATTAAGAAATATGATTCTAGTAAAACCTGAATGAAAAGAATCGAAGGGAAATTATTAGATCCTTAAGGAGTTCGAATTGACACAATTGAAGGGATGTCCATATTGCTATTTAAGAAAATGCAAGTTTGTATCATAACTTTAAAATGGAAGGCGCTAAAAAAATTCCGCCTACATCAATGGATTGCATATAAAATAGTACCCATATAATGTTCACTTACATGGCGATAGCTCCAACATGTTACGAGGCTTTGTTGAAATCCTGAAAAATCGAGTATTTGGCAACAGCGCCTAAACAAATGACACTAGTCAAAATTCATAGGCACCCCCAAATTTGTAACAAAAAAAGAGAATCTCATAAGGACATCCAATTTGGTTCACCCTGTACAAATTCAAATGCCTTAAATTAATATTATATAAAACCTACATCAGAATAATATACTATGCACTGGTAAAATCTAGATTGAGCTATGGTATTCTCAGGTGTATACGGCATTCTTCTGTATAATACAGTGGCGTCGAGTTTTTTTTTAAGAAAAGGTGCAATTTTTAAATATTGTTGAACTCCGCTATTCATTTCATTTTATCTTATTTGGGATAAGTTTACCTGAGAAAACGAATGTGCGAATCAATTTAAAAAATACTTGGTGACAACTTTTACCTTGGCAAACAAGTTGCAACCTAACTACAGCCTTCCTAAGTTGTAAGCTTCTCGAATGAAAATAAATCTGGGAGAAATTCTGGTGCAAGTAATGATATAATAACCCGCGATCGTTGCAATTTGTATGTGAAGGTCATCATCATCACTTCAAGGCTGGGGTATCAACCTTTGTAGCACCTCATGATCAGTGGCCTATTCTGTTTTTTCAGAAACTCAGTAAGTTGCTGGGACAGGCTTCCATAAGCCTCATCGGAAGCAGTTCTGCTTTATCGAAGTGGCAGTACCTAAGGGATGCTAAAGCTGGGCATTCCAACATAATGTGAGGAGAGGCAGTTTCTTCCAACTGTCGATATTTCCTAAATATAGGGTCATCTATGATGGCCATAAGTAGTAGTGTCTGTTGAGACGACAGTGACCCGTGAGGATCTCTACATATCCTTAAGGTAGCTCCTAATAAGAGAAAATAGTTTCCTTGAGAGTGTAGACACAGGGGTCATGCCTGGTGAGTTCCGCCACAAGTCAAACCACTGTTTGTTCAGCTGACTTAGATAGGCGAGACCTCCAATGCACGTTGACAATGAGATCATTTGCTCCGGCTCAACAGGGGCTCCTGATGACCCCCGCCTGGCCAGGGCATCGACTATTCCATTACTCTCAACTCCATTGTGTCCTGGAACCCAGCTGAGTTCGAATTTGTTAGTCCTGGCTTATTTAGCCAGTGCTTCTCTGCAATCTGTGGCCAGGCTTGATGCGGCTTAAGAGCTCCCAAAGCCGACCGACTGTCTGTGCCGATAGTCAAGGTGGTATATAGGTGGTAGTAGAGGGTAGACCTTGCACCTAAAAGGCTCAGCGAAGTTCCTTTTAGTTATCTTCGATGGTGAACTGACCTGGAAACCCGGGTGAAGAAGGCCGTTGCATCCTTATGGGCATGCAGAAGAGCCTTCGCAAACACATGGGGTCTACGATCGCGGGTTCTGCACTGCGTCTATAAGGCCATGATCCACCCAATTATAACCTGCGCAACGGTTGTGTGATGGCAGGCGACGAAAACAGTTCTTTCCCGTCTGGCGCTGGACGAGGCTCAACGACTCGCCAGCGTGGAGATAATGGGGGTTATAAGGACACTAGGGCTCTGGAGGTCTTGGTGGGGATCGTCCCCCTACAGCTCCACATTAAAACAGTGGCTGCGGGTTTTGCGTATCGGCTTGCTGGTCTGGGCCAGTAGATCGGTTCATCCGTGTCACGTGGTTCTGGCAAAATTTTCTGCTGGAAGCTGTCCGATCCTCCTTGTTTTAGAGTGCAGGGAGACCCTGACTGAATTAGCCAGAAGGAACAAACTTCAGCTAGTATAGGTGCTTGCCCACTCTGGCGTGAAAGGAAATAAAGTGGCCGATGAATTGGCCAAACACCCCCGGCCTCGATCCAGTGATCGGAATCTCATTGACCACCAAGTCCACGCCCTCATAGAGCTACTAGATAGAGAGTGGCGAAGTTCCACATCGTGGAGTTTTCGCCCAAATGCTCTAAAACCCTTCTCTGTTTGAGCAGAAGGGGCTTAAAGCTAGTGACAGAACTCTTCACACGACACTGTCATCTGAGTACACACTCAATGGGCATCGCTGATAACACAGGTTGTGGTAAATGCGGAGAGCCGGACGAAACTTCCTCTCAAATCCTTGTAGAATGTCCAGTACTGACTCTCATTGGCTACAACAGCTCGGCAGCACATACATGCCGGCTGAGGCCATAAGAGACATCAGTTCATAGAAAATCCTAGCCTTCGGCGATGCCTTAGACCTGCTGAACTAAGTCTTGTATCAAAGGGGCACTATGAACCCAATCAAGTGGTCCAACTGCTCTGGACTTATCCACCCCCGTTCTCATTGACTGATAGTTACTGTGTTCGAAAATAATGAAATCCTATTTTATTGATATGCATGAAACCTTCTCCAAACAAATATATAAAGTGGGTTGTAAACTTCATCATACACGTGCATAACCTCACTTCAGTACGTACGTTCGTACACACATATATCACCACACCCTTGGGCAAATGATAAAGTATTGAAATGAAATTCAAAACAGAATTATATTATCTTTGAAATTCCTATGTTTATTACTTAAATCAAATTTTACAGGGGAATATGGGTGCGGCAAATTATTTTTGGCAACTGGCGCGAAATATTCTAGCTACGCCACTGCCACTAGCTATTTGATTTCGCCCAGTAATTTTTTTTCCCTTCCGTCAATTCATATTCATTACAGAATTCAATAATTCCTCCAACATTTCCAAGCGGTAAATGAAAATGTAACAGATTATTTTATTTTGTACGTATCAGATTATCAATCAATGTTGAATTCACTGAAATAACAATGGGTAATGCGGTAGGTAATTAAATTCAAGTAGAAATTGCCATAAAAACTTGACTAATTTATATCATAGGGAACATCAATCTCGTTGCCATTGATGAATGTATTATTAATATTTAGCCGCTTCCGACATCAAACCCAAATTAGATAATAGGTGAAAACAAAGCAATAAGGTAAAAACTTGACGAGGGGATGGACGGTTGAGGCAAATACCTAAAGCTAATCTGACGTATCCCCACTAATTTATATTAATGGAAGTATCTAATGTCCGTTGACTGCATTTTGTTTACCCCAACTATCATCCGGCGGACGCGAGATATAACGAGCCCTCTGTGATCCAAACCTGACAGCTCCTTCCGCGCCCAAAAGTCTCCTCTTTATCGATTAACCGCAAGATGTGCACTCAGGCACACCAATCTGCGGTTCCTCAATTTCAACCATTTGATCCACCGACATATCGATTCTAAACATCTTTAAGTCACCAGAAATGATTACGTGAACTTTTCATGCGCGTAAAAACTTTCAAATGTCTTATACAGAGTGGATATTAACTACTGGGTGAGTGACCGACCGATTAACTTCCGTTCTGCTTTGAATGATAAGTTCAAATGATCCGGTTCGTGGAACGAATCGTGATCGTGTTGATTCTAATTTTAGACCGTCATTATTCAATAATTTTTTATTTTTTCAATTTACTGCCAAAACGAAAATCTGATCAAAACCTGGATATTCTGAAATACCCCGGATATTTGCTTAGGTGTATAGCATCGTCGGTAACTGCACCCGAAAAATACCGTTTTACTTTCCATCGGAAGAACGTTTCTCCTTTGATGGATATAATCAACTTGGTCTGAGATTTTCTCTGTATATCAGTATTCATTTCGGTCGAGACCCATTACAGGGTAGCCTGTATTGGGTCTGTTCCATTCAATTTTTTAGGCTTCAAATACATACTCATAGCCAAACATTTTCAAGCATAGGATTGACCATAATTGGCCTAGACTCAGATTCATTGAAATGGGATTTATCTTAAGGAAGCAATCATCCCGTGGGCGGCTCCAAACTGTAGTCAGTGGTCTCAAATTTTGAGTAACTATCAGATAGAACTATACCTGTTGTCCTACACCAGAGATCAAATCTGCGAGATGTTGAATGGACAGTCGTCAGTCTATATGGATGACCTTAGACTTGACAGATAGTAGGTTGAGAAGCACGATCAGTGCATCCCAGGGATCGATCCTGAAAGGTGTGAATAAAGAAACTAATGAAGACGAACTCGGAGTCAGTCCATCTGAAACTGCAGTAATTATATTAACCAGGAGGAATAGCTTGGAGGCTTTAAGGTCTGAACCGAAAGAAACAGTGACCGATATAGGGAGACGTGATGGAGGGTAATTCTGGAATAAGATTTACTCAGAACCAACATATTGACTCAACCATGGGGTAATCTCAATTCACCTTAACAGAAGGCAATATAGTAAAACAAGAAGACCAAGAATGTCGTCTACTGGTTTTATACTATGATGTCCCGATTTGTTGATCCTAGAACAAGCAACCAAACTGTTTAGCTCAAACTAGGCTATATTAGAGATGTTGAATGACTGGTCATCACAGTAGGACCGTTATGCCAGCTGTGGCAAGAATAGTACGAATTACTTGCAAGATCCTAATTGTAATCTGAGCAGATGGTTTACTATCGAGTTTCCTCTCCGAGAGATCACTCCACTTGGTGGTTATGGGAGTCTCCTTCGATACAATAGCTACTATCGCTGGTATTCCACAGGGATCTGTCTTAGCACCAAATTTGTTTCTGATCTATATCCACGATCTGTTCGAAGTGATCTCATGTTCTGTCCACATCTTTGCAGATGTCTCTTCATACTGCTTCCAGAGGAGCAAGGCTGAGGCAGGTCTATGCAATGTATGCAGATCTGGCAACGAATTTTGATCTGATAATGTGTGGATTTCAATGCAACTAAATCTCATGCTTGTATTTTCTTCAGGAAGGCCGATCTATCAATCCCTAATATGATGATGCCAGGTACAACTATTCCTATGAAGTTCTTCCTATCCTTGATCAGTATCACCAACAGCACTCTTTCATGAGCCGAGCTACTTTACATCCCAGCATCTCCTCATAATCCACAAAGCACAAATTCGACCTGTTCTGAAGTACTGTTCACATGTTTGATTTTCAGCTACCAAACAAACGCTGAAGCTCTAATAAAAAAAAGAGCTATTCGTCTAATAGGTGATGTCACACTTACGATTGCTTATCAGAAATCTTGTCTAACATGATGAAATAACATACAAGATTTCTGATGAATGAGATTCCAGGTAGATGGACTAGTCGAGTTAAAGCCCCTGCTCTAACACACTTCATATTTCTGTACAAACTGTACAAAATGGTGAGGTGATCCTGAATTTCCCACAACATTAATTTGCTTGGAACAGCGGTTAAAAACACACATTCATAATGAATGAGGCACCAGCACCACAGCCTTATGGACTGTTGAAGTTGCTCAAATTGAAATATTTAATGTAAACGAAATTGCGGTCTCTCGGTTAACGAAACTATAATTTTGAATTATGAAATAGCTTGAGAATTGTAAATGGTTGAAATCAGTTACAGTTACGGTATACACTTCAATTTAGTTCGATTTGGTTTGATCAAATTCATGGTGTATGGTACAAGAAATCGTCCTTATCTGTTCAAAGTGGCAGCAAATAAATCATTGTGTCTATTCAGTTCTTCAACCTATAGTAAATTTGTTTCTGTGATCAAACTCTGAATTTCATCATTTGTCATGTCTTATATTATTAATTGAACTTACTTAAGTTAGAAGAAACAATGGGAAATTCACTCTCTTTTTTTTTGGCCAATACTTGAAACCTTCTTAAAATCAAAAAATCAAAATTAAATCAGTTTCCAAAAGTTTGCCATACTAGTGCAGATCTACTGGTGTCACGAAGCCTTGTACAGGGCTCATGTTCTTTCATACGAGTAGCTACTGTACGACCTTTTTCACCAATGTAGACTTTACCGCAAGAACAGGGAATGCTATAAACACCTTCTGAATGAAGAGGAGGAAGGGGATCTTTGATAGGTTTGTAAAACTGAGACAGTTCTGGAAGTGTGGAAATAGTTTCGGAGTAGAAATAGTATGTCTCTTAAGGATTTTGGGAATTCGATGTGTTATATTTTCAATATATGGAAGATAGGCAGTATTTAAGGCAGGCGGGGGGAGGGGGTTGTGGCTTAGGTTGATTTGAAATTTTCAGGCGAATAATGGGAGAAATCATTTGATAATAAGACAGATGAAAGATGTTTTAATTCTGATTTCAAGGATTGAGGTTGGAATAAGTTGACAGTCCTGTGGACCAAGGAGTTTATCACAGATTGCTTTTGGGCACGGTGGTGGTGAGAAAGACCATTGAGATATCTATCGGTGTGAGTGGGTTTTCGATACACAGAATGTCCCAAAGTACCGTCAGTCTGTCGACTAACTAATACATCTAGGAACGGGAGTGAACCTTTCGATTCAACGGTTCCCTGGTGAAAAAGATATTGAGATGTAATGAATTGAAATGATTGAGGAAAGGAACAAGATTTTCGCGTCCATGTTGCTGAATAACAAAAGTGTCGTCGACATATCTAAACCAACATTCCGGCTTGAGCACAGATGAGTCAATAACATCTTGCTCAAACGTTTCCATGAAGATATTAGCTATGACCGGAGGAAGTGGTGAACACATGGCAGCTAACAAGGACTGCTCGTAAAACTTGGTATCGTACAGAAAATATGTGGAAGATAGACAAAAATCAATTAAAGGTAGTAAGTCCATTAAAATGTTTTTGGCAGGTAACAGTTGAGATATTATGGAAAGGGTGTCTGGAATGGGAACATAGGTAAATAGTGAATTTTTTATTTAATTCAGATTTATCTCCAGCTAAGGCCAACCGTTTGTTTCCATTGTTATCCCCAAATAGTATTTAAATAGGCACATTTCCTTTCTAATCTGGTTTACTCTGATAATGGCTACTTGGTAGCCGAAAAGTTCTCAGTACATTAACAGAATTTTTAGTGGATATGGGTGATTGTTTCTTATTTATAGTGTTAGTCAACTCAGTTTATCGTTGTATCTAGTGTTTTTAGTGAACAAATGTATAATTTAATGCATATACGAATCATATAACGGCACGATACAATGTTATAGGATAATACTATTCAGAGCTTTCAGAGTTTTCAAATAATTAAACTTGAATCAAAGGAGATCGAATTGAAATTGAATTCATGAAAAACTTAATAATTCCTAGAAATGAAAGAGTATTTCATAAATTCTTTGAATGTTTCTAATGATGGAGACCTGAAGTAACTAAAATTCTCTGGCCGTTGGCGATTTATGAAGTTTCTGCTAATCTTTAAGTATATCTGGACTTCTGGAAGTAATTCGATTCATCGAGCATTTCGGTACTTTTAAGCTTACCCCAACTAAAACATTTTTCGGGGTTATTAACTAAACGTTGCAGCTTCCAACTTTAATAATAGCTTTATTCTGTTAAGCGAAAAATCTAAAACGCCGTTCACAATTTGCATCTCTGATTAATTCAATTATGAAACAGTCTAATGATTCAATTTGCTCGATAAGTTTCATTAATTTCACTTTTATATTACGAGAAAACGTTCGACAGAAACATTGGGAAGCAACTATAATGGATTATACTTTTGTTTCAAAATTATTGGCAGAGTACAATATAATGTCCTGCCTGGAACCAAGGTACAATCGTGGATATGTCCTCCTTTTCAGATGTAATTCGTCTGGTTACGATACTTACCTCACTCTTTTGAACCAAATAACTAGCTTATAGATTTAGTCCAGTCTATAAGGGAAAAAGGTCGAATATCTAATTTTTTTGCAGTAAGTCGAATAGGAAAAATTCTTTTTGCATGATGTTCTATGGATCATGAAGGTCATTCTTGACTGCTGAGAGACTCTTCAATCTCCCCCAAATCACCCCTATATGATAAATTAACCCTATTTTCAACCCCATTTTTAAGATAATTTTTGATTTATCAAAAAATGGAAATTAAGTCTCCAAAATGGGTTCTAGCAGGTTTTTTGGGTCGCTGAATACGAATCCGGGGACATTTTCCCGGAAAATTCCTTCAAAGGGCGGAAAATTGGAAAATCTCATTTTGCACGTAATCATCGCTTTATGCATATGTTGACATTTGCTTATTTCGATCTAGAAAAGCGAAAAACCAGGGAAATTTGAGGAAAACTGTGTAAAACCGGAAAAGAAAATCTCTCCATGTCATCGAAAATATCGTGTGATAGGTCACTATAGGGTTTTTTTTGATCGCTGATTACGAATTTTCTAATTACAAAGTTCAAAACTATTATTTTCCTGAAAAACGTGAAAAATTTCTTTATGAACCTTTTTTTAATGGAATTTTTTGAGTGTCGTGTTGATTTATGTATATGTTTTCGATTTTCTATGTTAAATTATACAAAAATTAAAAGTAATGCCAAAAAAATAATTATTTGAAAATCCCGGAAAACCCCAAGAAAATTACAAGGAAAAACACTCTATCGTAACCAAAATTACCTTGTGATAAGTCACTTTAAGGGTTTTTTCGGTCGCTGATAACGAATTTAACATTAAAAACGTATGAAAATAACATTAGAATTATGTGGAAAATGAAGGAAAATATAAAAAATGTAAGCATTTTTTGTCAATTTATACAAGTTTGTAACTGCTCAATTAAAGCTTGCAATATTGCAATATGATTTATTGACAATAAGATTTTTCCTTAAATAAATTCTGTGAGTAATTTTTAATATGCATATTCATAAATTATTCATAATATATGTATATTGTATATTGTATATTGTATATTGTATATTGTATATTGTATAATTTAACATAGAACATCGAAACCATAAACGTAAGTCAACACGACACTCAAAAAATTACATTAAAAAAAGGAGATTTCGTGATGAAATTCTCGACGTTTTTGAGGAAAATGATATTTTTGAACTTTGTAATTAGCAAATTCGTAATGAGCGACCAAAAAACCCCTATAGTGACCTATCACACGATAATTTTGATGACATGGGAAGATTTTCTTTCCCGGTTTTCCACAGTTTTCTGCAAATTTCCCCGGTTTTTTACTACTTTGGATCGAAATACGCGACTGTCAACTTTTTCCGATTTTCCGTTCATTGGATGAATTTTCCGGGAAAATGTCTTCGAATTCGTGTTCAGCGATTCAAAAAACTTACTGGAACTCATTTTGGAGACATAACTTCCATTTTTTGATAAATTAAAAATTATCTTAAGAATGGGGTTGAAAATAGGATTTACTTATCATAGAGGGGTGAATGGGGGAGTTTGAAGAGTCGCTCAGTAGTCACGAATAACATTTATGGTCTATATAACATCATGAAAAAAATTTCGATATTCCCCCAGCTTACAGACTGGATTGGTTCAAATTATTGAGTCAATTCTGGCATAGACATTACCGATATAATATGTTATTACAGACACTATAAATAAATCAGTGAATTTCTATAGTCCGGAGAAACGGTTTGAGAAATTTTTAATTGTATTGTTTGAGAAACGTCTGTAAAATAATAAGTGGCGGCAAAGTCATTACACATAACATACTAGAAATTACAGGCAGGAAACATCGAAACAATCAGGTGTGCAAAGGTCAATCCATCCCC
Organism: Endomychus coccineus; assembly: GCA_958510875.1. Taxonomy (NCBI): domain Eukaryota; kingdom Metazoa; phylum Arthropoda; class Insecta; order Coleoptera; family Endomychidae; genus Endomychus; species Endomychus coccineus. The sequence continues at coordinate 15,200,513 of OY294071.1, read as the reverse complement.
TTTCCTGGTCAATATTTCTCTAACCGAACTTGGAACCTTAAAATCAAAATTAAATCACTATCCAAAAGTTTGGAACAGATATGTCGATGGTTTTTTCCGAATTATAAGAAACAATTTTGATCTACATGGTTTTTTGAACACGCTGATAATCAATTTGATTCAATTAAAAGTTATTTTATTGCCCCTAGTTTGTTTACCCTTTCATACAAACTTGGTGGTTTCCTTCCAGGTGTCTCTTACTATCGGATTTTCTATCACAATGATCACTCCATGTGGTGGTTGACGGAGTATCCTCCAATACAATGGCTATCAACGCTTCTGTTCCACATGGATATGTCTTGGCACAGACTTTATTCTCCTCCATATAAACGATCTGTTGGAAGTGACCATCTGTCCCAGCCACAGCTTTGCAGATGATGTAAACTTCATTTCACATTCCCATCTAGAGCCCCTGTACCATCCAATGAAGAGAGACAAAGACAGGTTGGCGCAAATAATGGAGATCTGGTAAAGAACCAAAAATCAAGCTTGCGTCTTCTCCAGGGTGACTGATCCCACAATCCCTAAAATGATGATGTCAGGTACAACAATTATTATTCCATTTCCATGCCCGGGATCACCACCAATAGCACCCTCTCATGAGACAATTAGAGATTTTGTTTATTCTTCCTTTGATGGTGGTCGTGAGATCAAAACGTACAAAAAGACGAAAACATAGTAGACATATGGGTTAATTTGACCTTTTTCCCAAGAATTTACATCTAATTCATACCTGGGTCAATAATCATCAATATATCTTATTCATAGAGGAAGGTTCCTCGTACTTATGAAAGATAATTCATTCCGCGTAGAGATTATAAAAAAAATCCAATTTGACTCCACTATACTTTCTTTTAAGGGAAAAATCACTACGTCGACCATCTTACTGTAAAGTGAATACATATGATGTGGGTTCGAGTACTGCCTACATGTTATAATTCTTGAGGCTTAGCTTTTAAAAATGATCTCTTCCATTTTCGAGTTCAATTTAAAGAGAACGTGTGGAAAATCTAATACATTCATTAAGATATATGATGTTCATGGAAAAATGTGAACCATGACAGGGAACATTCTGTATAATGTGATATAATTTGCCATCGAATGCTCAGAGTATAATAACTCCAGCAGCGAACTTTCAGAATAAATGAAAAATCTTTCAATTCTTGTTGAATAATGAATGTCTTACTTCAATGGAACTAAAAATAAAACAATAAATAACTACACGGTGAAATCGAATATTAATTGTGACAAGTCAGATCCACACTTTGCCAGGAACAAACAAAATATTTTTAAAGTTCGTAGAAAAAAGACGCAAATGAAAATATATGTGACCAGAATAGTCGCAAAAGAGTGGCCAGAAGCAAATGGCAAAAGTTTAGCGAGAAAAGCTAATAATTTAGTTAGTGAAGGGGATATTGTTCTGAAGAGACACTCAACCTAAAATAGATTTTTGTCAACATCGTCTTTTATGTACACAAAACTGTACCGGAATGTTATGATCAAAAGTGTTTAAAATTAGCATACAGGGTGAAGCTGTTAGGAGTGTGGATAAGAATCGCTACATTTCCTCTTCAAAATCATCACAATTTTTGTAGGTCCCTGAATATTGCAATATGAAATAAATTCCAAAGCACATGATATTGATCCCCCTGAAATTTTCTTCAGAATCGATTTTCAAATACATTTCTTTCGGTTAGATTTCGGAAATGGATATTCGACACATATTCCACTCATTTGTAAATGGGAATTCAGGCATACTACGACGTAATTTGGATCAAAAACTGGAAAGGATAAATGTAAGCGATTTTTTCAGTGAAAAACTGAAGCCCCAGTTTCAACCACGATTACCCGAAAACTAAATGTTGAACTGTACCAAATGACCTGATATTAAAGGGTGGGCCATCGAAAGTAATCTTTTTGAAATCTTAATAAAACACATACGGCTAGATGGTATTTCATGATCTTGCATTTATTTTGTAGCCAAGAGTATCCGGTTATACATGGAATATGATATCAGACGAATGGCTGCCACGGCTGGCGTTACAATAGTCCATTCTATCGACCTAATTATTCAGAACTTTTTCCAACGTCTGCGGCTCTATCTCAGCAATGGCATTTTGGATATTGACTTTGAGATCGTCAATCGTTGCTGGATCGTTGACATAACAACGTTCTTTAACGGCACCCCAGAGGTAAAAGTCCATGAGCGTCAAATCGCAGCTCCTTGCTGGCCAATTCCCATCTCCACGACGGCTGATTACACGATTTTCGAACTTTGGCCGCAATAAGTCGATAGTTTCGTTGCTAGTGTGGCATGTCGTCGCTCCATCTTGTTGGAACCAGATGTTGACCACATCCAAACCAGCAATTTGCTCCCCAAAAAAAGTTTGCTATCATGGTCCTATAGCGGTTTCCGTTGACCGTTTCGCCAGATTCAAAGAAAAATGGGCCGATGATGCCGCAGGCCCATAATCCGCACCATACAGTCACTGGTTTGGGATGCATTGGCTGCTCAACGATCACGTGTGGGTTTTCCGAAGCCCAAATCCTGCAGTTTTACTTGTTTAGCCCCCGAGGTGAAAATGCGCTTCATCGGAAAAGATAATTTTTCGCCAAAATTCACCATCGGCTTCCAGCTGCTCTAGGGCTCAATTAGCGAAGTTGTATCGGAGTGGATGGTCAACTCTCTTCAACTGCTGTGTTATTTTGACCTTATAGGCGAATAAACCGATGTCTTTATGCAAAATGCGCCTCATGGTAGTGCGACTAATGTTCAATTGCTGAGAGCGATGACGAGTCGATGTTCTCGGGTTGGCTTGCACACTACGGGCTACAGCAGCAATATTTTTGGGTGTAAGAACCGGACGAGGGTGTGGAACCTTAGTACGGTCCACCAGCATACCAGTTTCACGAACTGTATGCACACATTTCTTCAGAACACTTGCATTTGGTGCATATTCGCGACCGAATTTTGTACGCAATTTTCGCAATGATTCTGCAATACACGAATTACATTCAAAGTAAATTTTTAACATTTCCCAACGTTCATCAAACGTATAGCATGCCATTTCGTTAACCGGGTATTGTATACTGAAGAACTGTCATACATCAGATGTTAAATATCATGAAAGTACAAATAAAGTGGTAGTTCAAAAATATTCCAAGAGATGGCCCACCCGTTAGTATAACAAATCGCTGAGACTTATCCGTCTGGCGCTACTTGCCTCCGTGGGGATAACGAGGGCTACGGGTATCTCCGCCACTAGGGCTCTAGAGTTCCTGGTGGAACTCTCCTTTACAATTCCACATTTAAATAGCGGCTGCGGGTTCTGGGTATCCACTTCTTGGTCTTGGCCAGTGTATCGGTGTGTTCATGTCTCGTGGTCAACGCAGAATCTGGGTAGGTTGGTGGAAGTTGTTCGATCCTGCAACTGAAACAGGAAGCTATATAGTGCCTGCTGTTAGGTTTCAAACCCAAGAAGTTTTCATAGCAAGATCTGATGCTCAAGCCGATACACGGTGTTTTCTATCGAAATATCGAAATGCTCGGCTTTTCAACCAGGCTGACCTTCGGCTACCTAAGGTCAGCCGGGCTTACATCCGAGGGATTTACCGCAGCTTGCCAAGATGGCGTAATCAAGACCTTGGTCTGATTTCCTGATTTCATCTGCAGGGCCTATCGAAAAGCGCCTGAGACGCTTTTCCACCTGATGTCGGCATGTTTGGCAAAAGCGGCCTCGGCGTACACCCATCGTCATAATGCGGCCCTATGGATGCTGTATTACCATCTAAGGCACTCGTATGGCGTAGACCAACAGCCGGTGCTACCTTACATGACAGGAGATATTGAGTCCGTTGTCGAAAACGAAAAATGCCAGATCTACTGGAATTGCCCGTTTCGGACCGTCAGGTTCATACAAGCAAATATGCCTGAAGTTGTCCTTCTCGATAAACAAACCAAGACTATGTATTTCATCGAATTCTCTGTTCCTGTAGAGAAGAACTTAGTCTTGGAAGAGGAGGAAAAATGGACAAAGTATCAAATCAAGATCTCCTGTTCGAACTCCGCACGCTATACCCAGACCCCAAGGTCGTATTAGTGTTTCTGATCATCGGTGTTTTGGACGGAATTCGGTCTTTGCTGCGTTCGAATTCGAAGATCATTCCGTCCTGTAAGAACTCCGCTCAGATATTGATAGACCGGGTGCAGACGTCATTCTGGGTTCAATAAAACTACTTAGGGCACACGATTTAGGAACCTGAAGCTACTTACGGACCGGTGGGGAGGAGTAGCTTCGGTGAACTGACTTGGTTTTTTCTGGCGCGGTTGCTGCGATCTAAATAAAAAATGAATAAGAAATGAGTTCATATAATATGTTAGATATGCATTGTTATATATATCACAAAAGCGATGAACATGTCATGAGATCTGACATAAAATTTAATTGCGAAACATGACTACGGTACGGAATCACAACGAATAATACTAAGAGTTTTTATACTTCGCACGGTGCTCTTGTAGAAATAAAGAAAGCCAGCTTGTAATTAAAATATTCTGGTTGGTCGCTTTCATATATATTCAACACGGAGCTTTCTGATGTCAGTTTTTATTTAATAGCTGATTTGATAAACAGAGGAAAGAGAATGAAATAAATCACCGCAACTTTGAATTCATCATTTTGCACAAATACGTTGGGCATATTCGTAGCTCCGATGTTTCAAAGAACGAAACAATATACAGGATGTGTGTCAAGTTGAACTCACATTCAACACACAGATTCAAAAAGCTAGCATCAAATTTCAGCGAGAAAATAAACTAGATCTCTGACTATTTAAGAAACCCTTTCCAAGAAAACGATCTGATGCTAACGAAATAGCATGTGGCAAAGAAAATTGATCGAGAGGAGCTAGGTAAGTACTGGCAGAGTCAATAACTGACCCAGCATCACACCATGGAACAGTTGAGACACTTCCAAACGAACATCAAAATCGGGAGCGAAGAGGACGAAATAGTTCTCAATTATTTTAATGATAATGTACATTCAAGTCTTAGGGATGCTAATAGAAATTTAAATATTTCTAAAAGCCAAATCTGGAAATGTTTAAAGAAAAGCGGTAAGAAACCTTTTAAGCCAACATTTCTCCATACACTTGAAGCTGGAGTTGCTGATGCAAGAATGGAATTCTGTTCATGGCTGCAAGGTATGTACCTAGAATTTTTAATAAACATTTTGTATACGGATAAGGTTATATTTACGACCAACGGGATTGTATCATAACAAAATATCATAATGTGGAGCGAGCATAATTCAAATTGGGTAATTAAGTCTGAGAGACAATACTCCTCAAAGGTAAATGTGTGGCATTTTAAATGAGAAGATTATTACTTTTTTTACGAAAATTTAAATGCTGCTAGCTTTCTTAGATTTCTACAAAATGAGTTTACCGATGCACTTGATGACCTTCCTCTTGAATACCTCTACAATTTATACTAACAACTTGATGGAGCACCTATCCATTACGCTGTTGACGTGAGACAGTGGTTAAATGATAATTGTCCTAATGGTTGAATCGGACGCAGTAGTCCTCTTATTCGTTGGCCGCCAAGATCCCCAGACATTACACCACTTTTTCCTTTGCTTGGGCGACAATAAAAAATAAGGTGTATGCTACAAGGCCTCAGAACCGAGAAGGACTTTGTGATAGCATCAAAGAAGCTTGTCATAGTATAACTCGACAGCAGTTAAGAAATGTAATGGAATAATCGGCGACGCATTGACAAGTGTTGAATTCGGTGGGTTAGTGGAAATTACAAAACATTAACACAATTTCTCTGCTATACACAATAAACACAGGTAAACTATTTTGGTTACTTCTTTTGAAATCAGGAACTGTTGAAAATTGTTAACTTAGTTTTATTCTTTTTATTAAAGATACAAAACTCTTTAATGATGTTTGGAACTTTATCGAAGGCTGGCTATCGTTCGATGTTACTTATGAATTGTAGGTTATTGTAACCTTTAAACTTTGTTCGGAGACTTGGAACACTACTTGACTTGTAGAAATTATTTATTTGCTTCGGTTACTTTCAACCTTACGAAGCTACTGGAACACTTGGGTTCACCGATGTTTATCCAATAAACTAAGGTTATGGAAACTTTATGAGTTGCTTGAGTACCTTGACTCTTCAGATGTTGATGGCTAACTAACTTGGCTTGTCTTCAGATGCCTTTTATAGGCCTTCAAAACCGACGCTACTTGATGTCATATTCAACCTAAGAGGTGCTTTCTTTACCTATCAAGAATGCTTTGATGATTGTTGCAAACTGACATAAGTTTTACATTGTTACTCGTCTGACGTTTATAATCCGTCTCGACCAATCAGAATTTAGTATTCTATAAATTTTGAATTATTGAAGATTTTCAACTTATTTTAAATGATGATGATTCCTTCTTTTCAAATTAATATTGCCTACATTTTTCCACACACTTTGGTATAAGATAACCTATGATAAGGTTATTATTAATATGATTATTCCAATAATTATTATAAATTTGACAGTTGTCATTCTTAAAAACTAATACATCATATACATATAATATATCAATAACATTTCTTTAACATTATATAACTCAAATTTACTAATCCTAACTTATATCTATAACATTTTTCAATAGTTTGTGCTATCTCATGATAGTTTTTGTAATCATTTTAATTATGATTTCTGCCTTCGTAACACTGTACGTTTATTCACTTTCACTGAAGTTCTTGTTTTATACTTCTAATTCTGATTACATTGTTGTTTATTATGTTTTACATTGTTTATTATATTATACTAACTATTATTTAACTTTTAATATTGTTTTTAATTCCATATAATATCTTTTTATTAATCTTTTCTGATTTTCAATGTTCGGTAAGTTCTAATTTTTATCATTTTTGTTGTTTAGGAAATGAAATCATAACAATATATATAGGAATATATCGGTATAATCTAGGTTAGGTATAATCTGTGGAATGACACAAACATCCTACTGATGCGATTATTTATTGTTTTCATGTCAATAAGCTAAATGAATTAATAATGTACCGCTAAAGATCTGTCAAAAATGTTTTGTACAATATGAGCTATGGTTTGAGATCGCTATGGTCTCGAATACTCTATTCTGTAGAGTTTGTTCTTGAATCAAATATTCAACAAATGACAAATTCAAACATTTGTTGAAATCCAAACTTCTCGCATAAATTACACAATATACCGGAGAATAATACATATTCAAATCCATCGTTTGAACGTTGGGTATAGCAAGTATTTTCTTCACTCGTTTAGCACTAATCTGGCTGGTGTGAATAGATTTATATCATCGTCGAAATACTTTAAAATAAAAAATCAAAAAGTAAGCGAAACTAAAATACGTCTTTGTATAAAAATAAAGTTAAACGCACATTAAGCCCTACGCTTATACTTTTATAATGACATTCATTGTATCTTTTGGAATTTTAATTAACCAGCGATTGAAATGAAAATTAATGATCCTATCAGATTTCTCCAAAAGAAAGATTTATAGGTCTGTTTAGAGCTCAATAATTATACACGTTATCCGGTTAGAGGGTGCCTAGATGTCAGTCTAATTCATTAATTAAAATATCATGCAATAAACGTTGGCAATGTTGCGATCGATAATGGCATCAACACAAGCCTATAATGTAACATTTTCACCGAAATTTCTATTCCAGAAGTAACTCCCTGACGCGTCATCACAAATATTTTTCACTTGTATTGTTTATTTGCGAATAAAAAATTTAATAGTAACTGTTTTTTTAAATAAAATATTTTGATGTTACTCTTTATTTATTTGACGAGTATGTGAAACTGTAGAGGTGCAGCGAAAGAGATGGGACACTTTATCCGAGGTGCAACTAATAGTTGCCAAATTTTGAAATTTTTCCGAAATAAAGTCGATTCATGGGAAATGATCAATCATTTTGCATCCACTACATCTCGCATAATCCGCATTTAAATATGTCTTCAGTAGTTGCATTATTTTATGCTATTAAAATAAGGCATAAACAATCACCCTTATGCACTGAAATACTGTTGAAGTACTGAGGACGTTCATCACTTGGTTACCCAGATCGAAGGGACTCTCAATCTTGGACAGTGCGCTCTAGGCGTTTTCTTGGACATAGAAGGGGCGTTCGACAACACATCCTCTGAGTCCATGTGTCACGCTGCGGAGAGACACGAAATCGATTATACCTTGGTTAGGTGAATCAAGTCCATGCAGATTGATAACGGCGCACCATAATGGTAGCGTCGCATATACACATGTCATCCAATGCAGTCCTCAGGGAGAAGTACTGTCTCCTCTCCTTTGATGCCTGGTGGTGGACAGTTTGATAGTCGAGCTGAATGAAGCTGGGTTTTACGCCCAAGCCTACGTAGACGATTTGGCAGCTGTGACTCTCGGCAGACATGCGGCCTTGTGTGAGCTGCAGAATACCGCACGTGCCATCGTTGCTCGCTCATTTCGGGTCGAGGGACTCAGGGTGAATCCTGGAAAGACTGAAGTGATTCTTTTTACAAGGAAGCGAAAACTAGGACCTCTACCAGAGATTTATCTGTTGGGGAGGACCTTGCACCTAAAAGGCTCAGTGAAGTAGATTGAAGTTATCTTCGAAGCTCAACTGAGCTGGAAAATGCACCTGGAAACCCAGGTGAAGGCTATTGCATCCTTATGGGCATGCAGAAGAGCCTTCGCCAACATATGAAATCCACGGCCACGGGTTCTGCACGGGATCTACACGTCCATGATCCGCACAATTATAGCTTACGCAGCCGTTGTGTGGTGACCGGCGACGACGCTAGACAAGGCTCAGCGGCTCACTTGCGTGGGTATAACGAGGACTATGAGGACCGCCTCCACTAGCGCTCTGGAGGTCCTTGTGGGCATCGTCCCCCTTCAGCTCCACATCAAAACAGTAGCTGCGGGTACGGCATATAGGCAAAATTTGCGATTGGGCTGCTGAAAGCTGCCCGATCCTCCTACTGAAGCAGGATGCGATAGCGCCCGCTGTCAGGTTGCACCAGACGTCTTCATTTGCCCAGAGGCCGGACTGGAAGAACAAAACTCCGGACCACTTCTTCCAGGGGGACTCGTGTGGTTCACGGACGGGACCAAGACTGGCGAGTCTAGCGCCGCTGACAGCCGAGTGGCCCTGAGCGCACTTCGCTCTCATAAAGTGACTTCTAGGCTTGTTTTGGAGTGTAAGGAGACCCTGGCCGAATTAGCCAGAAGGAACAAACTTCAACTAGTATGGGTACCTACTCACACTGGCGTGAAAGGAAACGAAGTGGCTGATAAATTGGACAAGCGGGGTTCCCCAGGCACCCCTGGCCCCGATTCAGCGATCGGAATCTCATCGACTACCGGGCTTTACGTCCTCAAAGAGCTACTGGAGCTAGTGAGTCTTGGTTTGGCGCAGTGCCCCCGGTGAGGCAGTCGAAGCTCCACATCGCAGAGTTTTCGCCCAAACGCTCGAAAACTCTTCTTTCTAAGCGCGGAAAAGGCTTAAAACTAATTGACATGACTCCTCACAAGGCACTGCCATCTAAACAAACATCCACACTCAATGGGCATCGTTGATGACCCCAGTTGTAGTAGATGTGAAGAGGCGGACGGAACTGCCTCTCACATCCTTGCAGAATGTCCTATAACACCTCGGTAGTGCATAGATGCCACCTGAGAACGTAAAAGACATCAGTCCATGCAGGATCCTAGCCTTCGGCACTGTCTTAGGCCAGCTGGACCTAGTATTGGTATCAAGGAGCGCACAATGGACCCAGTCAAGCGGTCTAAGTGCTCTGGACTTGTCCGCTCTCGTTCCGATTGATTGATTGATTGATTGACTTAGGACGTTTCAGCTACCAAGTAGCCATCATCAGAGTAAACTAAATTAGAAATCAAAATGTGTCTGTTTACATACTATTTGGGGTTAATAATGTAAACAAGGGGTTACCCTTGGAGATAAATCTGAATTTAGTAAATTACTTTTTCGCTTGTACATGTCCATCCCTTCTAAATTAACTAGATATTTGTTCCTACTGTGTTTCAAAAGTTATAATCCTTTTTGAGAAATGATGTGATCTGTATTTCAAATATGTTCGACTAACGCTGATTTTTCACCATTATTTTCTTGCGCAAAGTGTTCTTTATACTGAGTTAGAATATTCCTTCTAGTTTGACCCACATAGCATTTTGAACACAATCGATTTTGTAAATTCCGGATTTGTCAAAGTAGGTAACTTTATCAAAGCTGTTCCCCAAACGATTTTTAGCTTGTTGTTACATCTATATACAGGTTGTTTTGCAAATTTGGAAAACAAATTATGGAATTTATTAATTACTGAAGGATGAGAAGTGGAGTGTTGAATTTTATTGCACTATTTGAAATGATTGGTTGCGTTCCAATTTCCTTTTTTTTTGTCAAGAAATTGAATTATTGATCAAAGATTTGTTGAAACCATTGTCCAACTCTATTTGCTGAAGTTTCTCATCTTCGTAGTTATAATTTTGCTGGCTCAAAGGGACGTTTAATAAATCTATGAACAGAACTATTAAATGGAGCTATTTTGTAATTAATTGGTATAACTCAATTAGCAGAAGTGTTGACAGAGAATTTGAATGAATCAAATTGGCTACTAAGCGTGTTCAGAAAGCTATGTGAATCAAAATTGTCACTTATAGTTGCCAAAATATAATCGAGATATCTATGACAAACTTTTGGTAAGTGATTAAAATTTGAATCTATGGAGGTTTCAAGTTCGCTTAAAAAAATATTGGCCAAAATATTGTACATCCGCTTTTTGAACACGGTTAATATATCAAATTCAGGTCACATCATTTCTTGGGAAGACAGTAGCGACAAATATCTAGGTAATTTAGAAGGTATGGAAATTTATAAGCGAAGAGCAATTTAATGAATTCAGATTTATTTCCAGCTGAGGGTAATCCGGTATATACAATATTAATTCCAAATAGTATTTAAACAGACACATTTTGATTTTTAATTTAACTTACTCTGATGATGCTACTTGGTAACTGAAAGGTGGTCAGTACTTCAACAGTATTTTTTGTAGATAAGGGTGATTTTCCTTTTTATAAGATATTCCAGTAGAGATTTATCTCCTGGAATAACTGGATTCAGCGCTGTACAGTACAACAAAGAGTGCGGCGCGGAATAGTATAAATCGAGAGCTGTCATATCTGGTGACCTGACTGGCCATCTAATGCACCTGCCAGGATATTTTTCCTATAATAATTCCTCTCAATGTTCGCAAAATGTGGAGGAGCAGCATCATACTGTAACCGCAGTTACATCCTAGTCTCCAGGATCGATCAAATAACCTTTTGTCAATACCACATAATACATTCCCTGTACAGCGGTGGTGGTGACATATCAACTGCATCCAATGAGGATTCACCGGTACCCAATAGTGATTGTTGTGTCGAATCAATACGCAGAGGGTAGGGTGGTTTTATTTTATCTCAGCTGAATGTCTCCTCAATATTATTCAGCAAGCCTACTTAATTTTTGAGAATCTATCAGAATCTGTAATAAAAAGTAATTGTTTCTCAACTGCCATGCTGCAGAGCTCAATATAAACGTATGCTTGATTCTTGATACAGGAGCCGTAGACTTACCACGGCCGTATAAAGAGCCTACGCCAAACGGGAGGAACGTAGCACTACTGTACCTCTGTGGAGGTGTCGAGAGCGTGCATCTTCACGAAGGGTGTCGACGCATTTCCAATGCCAGATTTCTGCCACAGGGATCTGGTCGCGGTGAGGATGTAGCACCTTCTGGAAGGAGTTTCGAGGGAGTAGGTGGTTTGCTCCGCATACTTCCCCTACGGCTCCAACAATCCTCCACCTGTGGAAGTGGTAGAACTGGTTACACGTTGTAAGGGGCAGGGTCTGTCACTCCTTCTGGGATGCGACGCCAAGTGGCACCACATGGTGTGTGGGACAGGAGCGACGCTACTGGAATTCCTCATGTCCACTCAGCTGGAAGTCCTCAACAGGGGATCGAAGCCTACCTATTTCACTCCATGCAACTGTAGTTACTATAGTTATTTTATCCAAGTTTTATTTTGTAATTGCAATTATTATTTCTTGTTCAAACGAAGTAGCTAAGAGTGTGTCAACAGTGAGAACTAGTGTGAAAGAAAACAGTAAAGTGTAGTTTGTAGCTCATGAATTGATCGATTTCGGCGTATTTGTTTGGTTTTATTTTAGTAGGTTGATTTACAGGGACAAGGCTGATCAAGTAGGCCGATTCATTAAGTACTTGTTTCCGATCAGAAAGAATAATATGTTGTCGAAACTATCTCCAATTGAATTAGATTTATAGTGATGAAATCCTGGACAAAATTAAACTTCTCGGTCCTTTTTTTGTGTCATTAGTTTCATTCTTTTCTGTAACACCGATAAGGTTTACAAGTTTTTACTTGGCTTTTATCGCGTCTGGCTGTAATAAATTTTGAAACGCTCAAATATTTTCTATTCTTCTGATTGGATTTATATTTATCGATTCGCAGATTAAGTTAATTCCACAACTTTTTTCTTATAAATTTCGTTAAATGCGTTAACGAGCTCTCTCCTAACTATACCCTCTTTCTACAATCTTTAGGATTGTAAAAACTAATAGAACTGTAATAAATATCACGACAGTCTTCCTTCATTCAGAGATGCCCTAGTTTCCGACGTTTTCGGAAATAACGAGCAGGAACAACAAGAACCTATTTTTAGTTTTATTATAGAAGCAAGTTACAATATTGAACTTTTTTATTTTACCAGTTCAAAATCTGTTTGACAGTCACTTTTTAGTGAAATGTCTTTAACAAATGACTGTAATACTTAAATTGAAAGTTGACGAAAACAAAGTTTTTTATTGACAATATACTTCATCTGTTAGTCTCATTCAAAAAACTTTCAGAGATAGATCCAACCTTATGGTAATATAATTGGAAATAAATAGTACAACAGTTAAGCCGAGAATAGGGAAGGAGATAATTGTTTCCTCCTAGAGATGACTATCATTGTTGATTATCATTGCTTACACTACATGAGGTAGCTACATTATATTACAAAATAGGTAGTATAGGCACTATTAACTCCTCTTGACACTGCGACTCACTTAGATCTTCAGTGTATTGACCCTTTTTATCGATGACATCTATGCGAGTTCCAGGATTCTTATGTAGCCCAGAGCTCTCTAGTACTCCTTATTCATTGTTGCCTAAAGTGCATGTAGCCTACATTGCATTACTAATTGAGAAGTAGTACTGACGCGAAACATTTTTTTTAATAAACTTTTTCCTCAGTCCCAACATATTGCTCTTCACTTCTGTTTCATTGCCCTGCCCCCGAAAAAATTTCTGTTTCAAGATAAGTTGCAGATTACCCACAGAATAGTCTAGGTCCTATAGAATCAAACCCCAAACTTATTCGGCGGGGCGATCAGAAATTTAATTGGAGGAAAAACGATATATGTGATCATTATTTCTAATTGAATATTTACATTGGCATATTTTACAATTATAGTCTTTATTTCCTTTTCCTTATATTTTCAATTCCATTCTATTTCCGTAGGCAATTGTAAGTAGCAGATATATGCTAAAGCTATATAGAATATAGAAATATGAAACATTCATGTAAATGATATCATTTTTTAGCTCATGCTCCTGAAAAACTACAAAGTAGTTCCTAGCGGTGATGTTTTCTTGTTCTGTATTGATTACTTTTAACTCCATTTCACTATGCCGATTGAATGTATCGGTTCCATTTCCTTTATATACGGAGTTATAATTGTCATGGTTAGATCAATTTGAAAATAGAATCTATTACAAGATATGCCATTCCACCAGAAATTTGTATTGCTTACAAGTTCCTCCAATGAACAATCTTCTACTATCTATAAGCAATTACTATTGGATTGGCATCCTGTAATTGAAGGTTTATATCTAATAGGTTGTAGATATTGTGTCATTATAATATCCGTTATACATAGTGGAAGAAAGGTAATCTATATATTATAGCCTATAATATATGCAAATGGAAAATTTTTAGATTTCTGTTCTACGTCAAGTATGGCAAGTGAGACGAGTTTAGGCCGACTTGAATAATTATTGGAAAAAGCTGAACAAATGTTTGATTACACAAATATAATAAAAAGTATATTTCTTAAGAGAAAATGGATTTTTGAAATCTATCAGGTCATTTCGAAGTCTATGGTCAAACTGAAAATTCTGATATAAGTTCATGCACTCTGCAATTTCTTACCCCTTTTTGGGTCGAATATATAAACCAAAATTTTATGGTTTATATTTATGTTTTCGGGTGTGCTGAACACAAATATGGCGTCAGAATCCACCTAGGGGTTCCGCGCTTGTAGTTATTGGCCAATTTTAGATGTCCAAAATCACCCGAATTAACGTTTTTCCGATATTTAAATAAAAAAATAAGCTCAATGGGCAACTATGAGGCAGAAAAAGTTGTGGAGCATTATTTAAAGCAAAATGACGCCGGTTAGAGTTTTCTGAAACTAAGGGCTCCAATATAGGGCACTTTTTATCCATTTTTTCAAGAAAATGAAATATTTGATTAATTGTAATTAAATCGACGAATTTACGCTTTATCATTTAATTTTCATATTAATCGGTAGTATTTTCTTGCAGGGTGACTGGACTATATCCTCCGTTGGAGCACATCCCGAATGTTTTAAAGAGCCAGCCATATCAATGATTCGATAACAAAATTTCCTCTTTGTAACCTGTGCATGTTTTTTGGGATATTGGTAAGATAAAACATGATAGACGCTAAGGACTATCAAAAAATTTCACCATTGTTTCGTAGTAATACACATCTATGTAATAATGATACCGACCGATAATTTCTAAGTATTTTGAAGTCACTTAATAGCTCCCATTTCCGTTGTCGTCGGAACGAACCCTCACACGGAATTCAGTTTATCCTATTTAGAATTCGATAATTCTAAACATTATCATGAAGGAACATGTGGATAAGAGTATATTAAAGAGCATATTCCAGCGGTAATTCAATTTGAGTATAAATAACCAATTATTATCCAAGTTTAAGTAATTCCCGACAAATTTAACATATCTGGGTAAGATGAAACAAAGCGCAATGAAAATGAAGCAAAACAGTTATGAAGGCCCTTTTACTTTCAAAGTCATTTATTCGGAATATGAAAATAATTGCGGTTTAAGAAGTTTTAATGGAACCTTTTATGTTTCAATTGTCTATAATTTTACTTTCCAATCCTGACTTAAGATGATTTATTTTTAACCGTGGACTATACGAAATTCGTTATGGCTATATCCGCCATCCATTTTTATATCCTATCAAGGATATATATATATATATATTCATTAATAGTTGACATAGTTTTCTTCTGCTGTTTTATTCATTCGTGAATGTTCTGTGGTTTCCTTAGGTTTCCACTTTTCAGTAATTTGTAATTTCACTTCTTAATGAAATCAGCCGCGTTTCGGCTTCGCCTTCATCAGATAAGATCAAGCATATGATGAAAAAGGTTTATAATAATAAGGTATGCATGGGAATGTAATTTTATTTCTAGGTATAAACATGAATCAATTCGAAAAAACTTAAAAAGAACTCAACGAAGTAAATCCATACCGATAACCTAATTACTGGGCTTTCGTCTGATATTTGATTCAACTCGATAGCTCTAATAGTTTCCGAGTTAAATTAAAGTATTTGAGGTGATATCCTTCCTCTTAATTCAACTCGAATGAATTTTAATCTTTATGGTTAACCTAAATGAGAACACGAAAAGTTATGTAAAATTGAGATCAAATTGACAAAAGGGTAGTTATTATTATTCGTTTCAATTTTTTATTATTGATTATTATGATTATTGATTTACTTAAGAAAAAAGATTATAATCAAGCAATGAAGTTAATTTACCCTAGTACAGTTAAGACTCATAATTATAGATCAATAGTGTATGCGGGTAAACTTTCTGATAATGTATGCAATCTACTTAAAAACACAATGTTACCACATCTTTTAGAACTAATAATACGGTAGGCAAATATATTAAAAACAACAAAGATAAGAATAAAAAAGATCGAAAATGCCAGACAGGAAGATCTTTCAAAACTAGAATTAAAGAACATTTCAATTTGAACAGAAGAGATTCAAAAGTTGTCAAACATATTAAAGAAACTGATCATCATTTCCAAGATGATTTTGAGATTCTCCATAAATCAGTTAAAAGTAAAATATTAAGCTACTTAATTAATTACCAATTCTCCATTATTAAATTTATTTGTAAGAAACTATTATCCTACTGTACACGTACCTCACTCTTCCTCTCCTTCTTAATCTTAATTTTAATATTTAAGGAATAAACCATAGTTTGTATAGCCATTGTTTCATAAAGCCACCGTGTGGTGAAACATGTCACGTTTTGTTTAATAAAAACGAAGTGTGTGGAAAGACATAAAATAAACAAAAGAGGGCCTAGTACTATCCCCTGGGGCACACCACTATAAACGTCATATTTAGAATAGTATGTGTCGCCAATACGCATGGCAAATTTTCTATGAGTCAGATAGGCTAAAATCCATGCTAGTAAATTGCTCCTAATTCCAAGATGTTCTAGTTTGTAAAGTAAAAGTTTTATAGGAACACGGCCAAAAGTACTAGAAAAGTCCAAGTAGACTATGTCAACTGGTTCGTTTCATCTAAAGACAAGCTCCAACTATTGATACAGTCAATCGGGTTTGTGAGTACGGATCGACCTGGTACAAGTCCGTGTTGTTCAGAAGGAATTAACTTATTATTTTAGAGATGATTGCTTCCATAACTTGGAGTTAAACTGATAGGACAATAATTATCAAGGTCCAACTTATCACCTTATTTTTGAAGATAGGTGTTACAGAGGATATTTTCCAGACGTTGGGTAGACTATGTGTATTGAACGAATTAGTCAGAATAATTACTTGGCTTCTGGATGGATTCCGCATCACAATAGCATGATGCCGACGTTTCGCAGACCAGTTTCATTTCGAGCCTAAAGTCTACCCTGAAGATGCCAGCTGTAATGGATGGCGAAACGTCGCCATCAAGTAGTGCTATTGTGACGCAGAATCCAACCGGAAGTCAAGAATTTTCGAGATGTCACACTACGAGTGCATTGACCTCTCTAGAAGCATCGTAGAAAGGTATGCGATCTCTCCCTTTTCTATAGATATTTCCATGTTCATCAGAAATCTCGTCTGTTATTTCACTACGAGAGATTCTAGGTAGGCGGGCTGGTCGAGCTCAAGCTAGTCACCCCTTCATTGTCAAGCTCGAGACTTGCCGCACTTCTTCCTACCAGACTTCATTTATCTATCGAATGGCGAAGTTGTGGTAAGGTCTTTTCTTATGCCTATAACCTCCAAAGCTCCAAGAAAAATTCGAATGCCTATGTCCTCTCCCAACATTCCCCCGATGGCTCACACGATGTTCTTCGCACATTATAGGTATCCCTCTCATGTAGTCAAAATATGAAATTGTTTTTACATTTGACACCAATTTCCATCAGATAACGGCTCCATGATTTCAACTTCTGGAATATATGATGTGAGAAATAAAAATTAGTGAAACGATTCAAATGAGTTTAGGGTTCTTTTAAACAATGATGAGCAGATGGCCTAATTATATGGTTAGAATGAAGAATGTAAATATGATTCCCCACTAGGCCATCGCTGACTCCCAAGCCTGTCGCTAGTCACATATTTCTGGACCATCCATGATGTGTATATAGTATTACATCAGGCGACGTTAACTTCATTTAACGCTAACTCAATTCCAACAATAACATTTTCGGAATAAGTTACTTCCATTAAACTTATGATTCAAATTGAATCGTCGGCCAAAATATTGGTATTGGAATCAACATAATAAAACCAGCAATTTTAATAGAAGCTATAAGCTATTCGTTTTTTTAATTTTCAGTTTTGCAAATAATTCAACCCTTCCAATACTTCACCGTAATTAACTTTCATCAATCTTTAGAGGTGTCAGTAAGGTGTCTATAGTGTACTATTATTTCTAATCGGATCTTTGACTCATCCTTGTTAAGCTGATGGAGTTCTCGTGTAGAAAGGTATGAAAATATAAACACCAACAGTTGCCTAAAGCAATAAATGTATAGGATACTGTATAATGCGAGGAATATTATATTTGTTTAAATCCTTTGAAAAAAGGTTTGGGTATATAGGGGATAGAATGAAAGTGTTTTGGAAACCCTGATTTACTTAGTTACACAAAGTCAGGTGATTTTAAAGCTACGAAGGAAATGTGAAATATAAGTTGGAATTGGCATCTTTCGAAAAAATGGCTTTTTAAGAAATTGTTAAACTTAGCTATAGGGTATTGATGAAATTTGTAGAGCTTTTATTGGTGCTTCTTATGGATCAATAATATACAGGTTGTTCCATTTGAAATAAGGGAGATTACAATGTGTGGCAAGTTGTTTTTCGCACCAAGTATATCACAGGTCGATTTTAGACATATCGTTGGACAGAATCGCCAACGTACAATATCTGGCCAAACATCAATTTTACTGGGACTTGGCACAACTTTATAATTTCAGATATTATGATAAATATGCGAGAAAAAACTTGTCATGCTGAAAATGTCGAAACCAACAATATTTTCAAAAAAATTTTCATTTTTCATTTAAATACCGAAAAACTTATACAAATATAGCTTGCTATTTAAAAAAATAAAGTTGGACCCGCCCAGATGGAATAGAACCACCATCTCGGCTTTTTGAATCTCCACCGCTCAGAATTGCTGCTCCTCCGACTGTGGAGGAGGTCGAGCAGTTCTGGAAAGGAGTGTACGAGTGGCAGCATCCAATTCACCTAGACAATCCACCCCTAGCATCCTTCGAAGCGTTTTGCGGTGAACATCAACTTCTGCAAGCCGAAGTGCTTTGCTGCTCCTGGCCCTGGCGGCATTAACATATGGTGGTGAAAGAAATTTCCTTCCACTCTTGGTTTAAAGAGGAGCGTCAAATTCCAAGCTGGGCTGTCGAGGTGTACAATGTGCTGCTTTCAAAGAAGAGAGACTTGTCTGATCTCAAGAACTACCGGCAACTCACTTCTTTCAACACCTGCTATAAGTTATTCACACTATCTTGTATGCTAAGTTGTTGAGATCGATCGGTCCGATAATTAATAACATCAGCGAGCAGAGTGGGGCAAAGAAAGGCATGGAAGGTTGCCGGGAGAACCTGGTGCTACATAGATCTATCATTCAATTGACCGCAAGTCATTTGATTCAACATCACACCAGCTACTATTATATTGGTTCCAATGACTTGAGGTACCAACCCCACTAGTGAGATGCATACAACATCTGTTGCCACTCTGGAAGACTCGTTTTGCCATCACATCAGGCACACGACGAGTCTTGACATAATGTGTAATATTCAAAAGGAGTATTTTCCAAGGAGACTCATTTAGTCCCTCCCCTCTTATTCAACATGTAACTTCTGCCGCTCTCCACTACGTTAAGACGGACTCGTGGATATTACTCTAGATCACCGAACGACCGGAGACATCAGATTACTCATTTATTTTACATGGACTCAAACTGTATGTCTCTGGGGAGAAAAACCTCCATCAGGCTCTCAACATGGTTCAAGATCAAACACGAGCCGTAGGCATGGAATTGGGATTGGGCAATTGTTTCATTTGAGAGAGGACGATCTCCGGAAGTCCACGAGAATATGCAGCTTGCCGACGAAACCATCATTAAACACCCTTGATGCTGGAGAGACATATCGATACCTGGGAATTGAACAGCGTCCTAGTTATGACGCTTCCCAGGTAAAGGTGGCTCTCCGCGGCAAGCACAAAATCCTTGTTCGAAAGATTTGGCGACAAAACTTTTCGAGTGACAAAACTTTTCGAGCAACAAATATGCTTGCCGTTCCATTCCTGATCTACTCTTTTGGACTGGTAAAATGAACAGTCGATGAGCTGCATACACTTGACAAAGTCACCCAAAAAATGATGCATATTCATCACAGTTTGCATCCTAGGTCGTCCGTTTCCCACGCCACCGGAGAGGTAGAGGACCCCTTGGTCTGGAATGGTCTGCATCGAAGTGTGGTTCTGAGTATAGCGTGTAGAGTTCTTAGGAGTTCGGGCCCCCTCCTGTGCCTTGTTAAAAGCCACGAATTGGCCGCGATGGGGGCATTCATCGCTAAAGCAGCACAAAAAGCTGCAGAAGAACTTGGTCACGAATTACACATCAGTCGAGAAGACCAACTAGAGGGCGTCGAGCTACAACCTTCTCGCCCAGATAAATGCCGCGGAGCAAGATCTTATCATCAGGCGGCATGTTGACAAGCCGATACACGGTATTTTCTACAAAAAATCGAAAGGTCAGCCGGGCGTACATACGAGACAGGGATCTACCGCAACTTGTCAAGATGGCGTAATCAACACCTTGGTCTGTCGTAGCATAGTGATGGGTGTGCAGGTTCCTGATGCCAGCTGCAGGGCCTGTCGAAAGACGCCTGAGACACTTTTCGACCTGTTGCCGGCATGATGTTGTATGATACACTGAATTTCAGTTTTTTTTTCGCATAGATGTTTGGTCAGTCAGTTGGTTCATTTCGAGTAACAAAAAACCGTAGCATATTATTGTCAACCAAGACCTAAGGTGATTCGAAATTTTCCTACATTGAATCATTTCCATTTCGCATTTTATCAAGATAGTAGTCCTTTAAATCAATTCGAGATTCAAAACAACACATCTCCAAAGAAATAGTCACTTAACATCAACTTATACGGGCAATCAACTGATATAGTTAATAATTTCCGTCGTATATTCTTCAATGAATAAATTCGCTTAAATTATCTTTTGTAGGTATGCCTACTTCTAGCGGATGGTTCAACTTCAGGAAATAAGTTTTTGTCGCAGCATGGGCCATATTCAATTCAAAAGTTAATTCAAAATCAGGAAATAAAAACATCAAGTTCCTTTTTTCAAACCGTAGGAAACAGGACACACTGCATTTATTGACCACCCTTGTCAGGTTTACGTCGGGAATGTCACATAACAGACGTCCAAAGCAACCCCATGAATTTTAATGTTATTAAATCTGTCTTTCATTTCCCTCTTCTCTCTACTGGACCGCCATTATTTATTATTTCCTATATTAACACAATGTGAAATTAAGTGAAAATTCAACCCAAACTACTTGCATTAAATTCTTTATCTTTGTTTTCTAAAGATGCTCATCGATTACCGCTTATTTGCATACCGATTGCGATACAGATGAGATTATATACAGGTCAAATTCATATATAATAGACTATACAGTCTGTTTCGTATTAGAAGTATCACTACACCTTGACGTATCTGAAACTGTTTCTAAAGAATGTAATCAAGGTGCCTGCTTGTTGACTGAATTAAACGGGTGTCTTTGAATATCATTATGATAGAAATTCCACTATATAGGTTGTTGCGAATTCCATTATCTAAGACGCAAGGATTTTTCAAAAATTCGATCTTACTGTTGATATGCAAAAAACTTTTGAGTGCTAACGAGAAAAAATTATCTTTAACCATAACCAAATGACTCAATTCCTGTTTATCCTAAGTTTACTAACTTCTAAGATGTATAGACTAAAATTAGCTAACAGATGCTGATTTTAATCTAAAACATCGATTGAAACTATGCGGCTTAATTAATTCCCAATTTCCTCAGTATAGTTTATGAAATAAGTTCAACACTGAGAATATGTTTTTTCTTACTGCTTTTGTTGATTCGAATTATATTATCTATGCTGATATGATCAAATGCTCTCTATAATTACACTTTACAACTGATTTGTAAACATTTGTGCGTCATCTATTGGTGAGAAGTAAAACTAAACCAAACATATCAATACATTTTCAATGCACTGTAATTAAGTTATTTCTGTTCTAGATAGATGGCAATGCTTACTACGACATAGACCGTGTGAACCACTGCTTAGCGGTTAGTTCTGTTATTCGTGTATTGCCATAACGAAAATGCAAGGCCGATACCTTGGCTTGTTGACGTCTGAAACATATGATCGAATCGGGCTGACCGAACTGCATGCCGCTAGCGAAACTTAATTCAATCAGTGGTGAATTCCACGTTCGTCAGTCAGTCAGTGAATATATTCGTGCTAATTACATTAAATTAAAGACCTAACTGAATTAATTTAGGCTGCAAACCATTATAAAAGTATAGTTTAAGGTACTGTTACGTTTTTTGTTGAATATTTCCAGTATTGTTATTAGGTTAGTGTTACACACGAGTTTAGATTTACACGCCCATGTTGAGTTATAAGAAGTTAATTCTTAAAATAGCAGAATTTTTGTTATGTGTTTTTCCACGATATTTTTGGTAAGGGAAATGTATTTGTATCATTTTATCTCACAATGCCCTTGTGTTGTGAACTACCCAAATACATTAGCAATTATTATTTCAGTGAACGATGACAAACGTATTGTAAGTAATTCATATGTATATAAAATTTTAACTTGACGTGCTTTACACTTCTTTGAGGTATTCTTCCATATATTTTTCTGTATTTATATTGTATCTGAGCAAGAAAAATAAGTTAAACTAAACTAAGTTCTTTACAAAAATTACAAAACAGAGGTATGCGAATGATTTTAAGATGTAATAGATATACTCCCATTAAGGTTATGCTTTCCACCTTAGATTGGGTATCGGTGAAAGGTAGATTGAATGTTTGACGTTCCTACTTCCTATATAAAATTCTTAATGGAGATGCTCCTACATATTTCAAACAGTTTATTAAGTTTAATCGATAAATACATAGCTATAATCAATCAATCAATCAATCAATCAAAGCGGGGGCGGAGAAGTCCGGAGCACTTAGCCCCTTGATACAAGAATCAGTCCAGCAGGCCTACGGCAGTGCCGAAGGCTAAAATTTTGCATGGACTGATATCTCTAACGACTTCAAGCAGCATATGTGTGCTGCCGAGGTATTGTAGCCTAAGAGAAGCCAGTATTGGACATTCTACTAGGATGTGAGAGGCAGTTCCATCCGCCTCTCCATATCTACTACAAAGTGGGTCTTCGACAATGCCCATTGTGTGTAGATGTTTATTCAGATGACAGTGTCCTGTCAGGACCTAGACAGTAGAGTTTTGGAGTTTAGGCGAGAACTCCCTGATCTAGAGCTCCACTTGCCTCATGCCGGGGGCACTACGCCAGACCGAGAGCCACTGTCTATCCAGTAGCTCCTTGAGGGCGTGGAGCCCGGATGAGATTCCGATCGTTGAATCGGGGCCAGGGGCACTCAAGGAACCCCGTTTGATAAGTTCATCGGCCACTTCATTTCCCTTCACGCCTGAGTGGACATGTACCCACACTAGCTGGAGTTTGTTCCTTCCGGCTAATTCAGCCAGAGTTTCCCTGCACTTCAAGACAAGCCTAGAAGTCACTATATGGGCGCGAAGTGCGCCCAGGGCCGCTCGGCTGTCTGTGCAGATGTAAATCCGCCTACCTCGGTAGTTTAATCTCAGGTTTTCCAGGGCACAGGTCCGTATTGCACAGACCTCAGCCTGGAAAACGGTTGCATGGGCACCTAGGGGAACTGGAATTTCTCTTCTGGGTGCACCCGAGTAGACTCCGGTTCCGCTAGACTCGCCAATCCTAGACCCGTCCGTGAACCACACGAGTCCCCCTGGCGGAAGCGGCCCAAAGTCTTTGTTCTCCCAGTCCGTCATTGGAGTTATGAGGACGTCTGGTGTTTGAAACCTAACAGCAGGCGCTATCAAATCCTGCGTCAATTGAAGGATCGGGCAGTTCTCGGCTGCCCAATCCCAAATTTTTCCATGACCGCGAGGCACAGACGCACCGACCCACTGGCCTAGACCAGCCAGTCGATACTCGATACGCCGTACCCGCAGCTACTGTTCTGATATGGAGGGACGATCAACATTATAGCTATAATACAAGAAACCTTAATGAAACTATCTTTAATCATGGGTTAATAATGTATAATGAACTTCTACATAATATGAAGGCATCAGTTAATATTAAGTTGTTCAAAATGTCAATTGTTAATTATATTAAAACCAATAATTATCAATATTAATATTTATTTCCATTACTTTTAATTTGATTACATTATTTTGCTTATTTTCAGTAATTATTGTTGTTTATATTAGGAAGATCTCATTTAAATAAAGATTCATTATTAGATAGCCAAATATCTAATCATAACTAAAACCCTTGTGTTCCGGTCAGAACTCAAATAAACACATGTTAAATTGCAAAATGTTTAATTTCAAACAGAGGTGTTACACTTGGCTCTGTCAAAGGATAATAACTAGACAAATATATGAAAACTGTCTTATATTTAAGTTAAATTAATTAATTTACAGAAAAGGTAACACAAGATATTGAATAGTTATTAAAAGAAATATCTTTACAATCTAAGTCAAATGGTACAAAAAGTCTTATAACTCATCTTTTTCATCTAAATCTACATCTGAGAGATCAATTTCTTCCTCAAGAGGAAGCTCGCCATCTTTGCCATCCCAGGGTTCAATACTTTCAATTTTTGGAAGACCTTGACCTGCTACTGGTGCTGTATTTCCTCTACCATATGATAAATCCCTAAAACAACATGGCCATGATAAGATGCATATCTCATGGTTGATCCAACTAACTTACCTCAAAAATTCACTAATGCCTTCTTTTGAGAATGAACCACGGAGAATTGAATACTTTTGCTTTTTAGCATTTACAACTACTAATGCTGGATACCCAAATCCACCAATATCCAGAGAACTTTCGAGTTCAGGCTGGGCTCCAGCTTCAGACCAGATCCATCTGCAAAATAATCAATTTAGTATATTTAATCTCTTTTGCAGGAATATAAACTTTCCAGTTCACATTAATTGACCAAAAATAATAATTTGGTTTTCCCAACCCAATTATGGTGACATTTTGAGAAAATATTTACCTGTAGAATAATAATAGTTGACATGATCATGCAAGTTAACAAAAATATACAGGGTGTTCCAGGTTTTAGTAGCAGAACTTCAACAGGCGATAGGAAATTTTATTTTGAGAAAAAAAAATTCTTAATTTTGTTTGTATCTCCGAAGATAATTAAGGTGTCTCAATGAAATTTGTTACCGTGGATGTGTAGATGGGTTACCACATTTGCACATAATTTGAGACCGGTATCACTCCCAGTGGCGTAGATATAGGTATTTAATAACAATAAATTGACTCGAAAAGTGTTATCACCCTGTAAAGGCTACTTTTTAGGAACAAATTTCGATGCAGAATTTAAATCGAAACAAATAAGGTCTCCTGATATTTGTTCCTACCTGCCACCGTTGCACGGCAAATTTAATTTTTGTGATTAATTATCACCTACATGAAAATCGGGTGAAAATTGGAAAAAGAGGAACCTTAAATTAAAAGCGTCGTTGAGTGACAAAAATAAAATAAGCTGTCTTATCTAATCTCCTCAGCGATACATTACAAAGAAAGGCCGAATAACAAATTTTTATTTCCAAAAATGTTTAAATCGGATAACTACAATGTAAGTCCGCTGTGACCGCCTTTCTCGGGAAAAGATAAGTTTTCTTGTTAAACGGAAAATTTGAAAGGGGTCACCACCGGGATGGTCGGTCCAGGGTTTTATATTTCCCGTTGAATAAAATCTGACTGATATGAATGGATTGATTCCTCACCAGTAAAACGCAGATGTTTATATATACAGTTTATTAAAGGAAATGATTGATTAAAGAGAATATATGTACAAAAGAAAATAAATATTTACACCTGGTCTAAATGAACAACAATTTCATAAAATCAATTTAAATAATTAAGTCAAGTATTTGACCTAGTCGGGATAGTTTACAACAATTAAACAATCGGAAGTTTTAGAATATAATTCAAATCAGAATGTCTATTCGCATGATACAGTTGTTTACTTCGAACAGATGGTCTTCGAAAAAAAACTTAAAGCCAAGTGATGTACGTTTGGAACGTTGACCCGTAATAAGAAACCAGCAGAAATAAGTTAATAGTTCGTCAGTATCTGGGGCACTGTCAGCACAGGTGGTTTTATTTATTTCGAATCGTGGAAATTTACGTGTTCGCTAATAATTTCAAGTTCTTTAATAATCGGGTCAATTCCTCAACACAAATAATAAATTATTTGGTTTTAGGCACGGGACGTCAGTAAGCCAGTGATTCATTTTTCCTCAACGCAAATAAATTATTTGATTTTCGGTACTTGAAATCCTGTAGGCAAACGGTCTATTTTTCCTCAACACAAATAATAAATTATTTGGTTTTCTGTACTGGAAATCCTGTAGGTAAGCGGTTTATTTTTCCTCAACACAAATAATAACTTATTTGGTTTTCGGTAATTGAAGTTAGTACTGGAGTTAGTTGTAAGATATTTACCTTCGGACTTGGTCAAAGTATATGAGTGGATCCTACGGAGCGCGGACGGACTTAAGAATGAAAAATAAAAATGAATTCTCGGAAATTAACGGGGTTGAATTAATTAAACGGTCGGTAAAAATGCATCTGAATCGTAGCGGCTAAGCTTATTCTTCAATCCCTTTCGTGTGAAATCCGTTCTCCATATACTGGTATTGGGCCAAAAGAAATAAAACGTCAGAGGTGGTCTGAGATTCTGGCAGTCAGCGGTGAATTGAATAAGAACTTTCTT
This sequence comes from Endomychus coccineus, assembly GCA_958510875.1. NCBI lineage: Eukaryota > Metazoa > Arthropoda > Insecta > Coleoptera > Endomychidae > Endomychus > Endomychus coccineus. The sequence continues at coordinate 15,173,640 of OY294071.1, read as the reverse complement.
ATCTCCTAGTAGCTTCAACTTTTTCTACATAGGACATACAAAACTTTGATGCGTTAGAATCTCAGTCTCGTCGGTGTTATTTCTTTTTAACCAGAGGAGTACAGTAATTTATAAGTAACGAGGGCACTTCGTTACACCACCAAACAAGAGTTAACAAGACACATTTCCTGAACTTTGTGTATTAATTTTAAAGAAATTGTTTAAAACCATTCCCATTTTCTCATATACATAGTTCACAACTTCGTACAATAGATCTTCAAACTTCAAAGAAAATCTTTTCCAAATGTTTTATCCAATTTTCATGGTGGTGGTAATTAGTCACAAAATCAAATTTGCCGTGAAACGGTGCCAGGTACGAAGAAATATCAAGAGACCTTATTTGTTTCTATTTAAATTCTGCATCGAAGTTTGTTCCTAAAAAGTAGCCACCCCAGGGTGGTAACACTTTTCAGGTCAATTAATTGTTATAAATACCTATATCTATTCCACTGGGAGTAACACCGGTCTCAAATTATGTGCAAATGTGGTAACCTATCTCCAAATCCACGGTACCAAATTTCATTGAGACATTTCGATTATCTTCGAAGATACAAACAAAATTAAGGATTTTTTTATCAAATTCAACACCCTGTATCTCAATAATTAAGCGTCTGTGCATATACGTTAATAGGAACATTTTTTTTTATCGACTGTAAAAGTTCTGCCACTAAAACCTGAGACACTCTGCATCATAAACTAGAAATAGTCCAATTTTCAAACCACGTGTTGATACACAGTAAGCAACATTAGGGATGTTGTAAAAAAATTTCAAGATAAAGCAAAAATGATTCATAACAATAGATCACATTTCAGATCAGCCAATAAAATACTGTTTACTGTAAAAAATACATACCCCCACAACTTCTGTTTGAATTTTTCTCCTAATTCAGTCAGTGTTCGAATATATTGATTTCTGCAGTCAGCTTGGCAATCTAAAATGTGTGGAAGAACAGCAATGACACATAATGGATTTTCTTCACAAGCCTTCTTGAACGTATTATCATTTGTAATTTGAACAACTTCAGGAGCTGGAATATTTGCTGCCAACTTGTCAAGAGCCCATGAAACAATATCAGCAGCAGTTCGTCCACCTTCGTAATCTGATATTGAATCAGATGTTTTTTTGCCAGAAGCAAATAATTTGATGGTAGGATACCCCTGAACACCATATTTAGATGCTTTGGCCTGATTAACAGTAGCATCAAGTGCTCCCAATTTCACTTTCCCCTTCAGTTCCGTTGCAGCTTTGGCCCAATGAGGTGCAAGACTTTTACAATGACCACACCAAGGTGCATAAAATTCGATGAGCCACAAATCTTCAGACTGTAATACTAGCTTATCGAAATTACTATCAGTCAACTCAACCACATTATCCCCAGAATCCTGAGAAAATGGCATGGAATTAAAATCAAATTTCAGAGTCTAAATTTCAAAAATACCTTTCCTGAGTCTGAAGATCCGGAAGTTCCTTTCACTTTCACTTGAATTGCAGCTAGAGCTGCATCTACAAATCCTTGAGCTGTTCTTTGTCCGTTAAAATCATCAGGTTTGTATTTATTAGAACCAAATATTTTTATAGTAGGAAAACCTCGTACATTGAATCTTCCACCTAATTCTTTATCTTCATCAGCATTCACTGCTCCAACCTTAACTACTCCCTAAAATATACATTTTGAAATGCACAATAATATTTCACTCGTTATATCTACATACTTTCAATTGCTTTGCTGCTTTTGTATATTCTGGCACCAATGATTGACAATGCCCACACCAAGGTGCAAAAAATTCAACAATCCATATTTCATCTCCTTTAGTAACCAATTTATCGAAATTTGAAGAATTCAATTCTATTACATCAGAAGAAGATGGGTATAAAGCGTACCCACTACTCAAAATAAATCCAAATACTGAAATTTTGATAATAAATTAACCCGGTTAATATAGAATAAAGGTTCAAATCTCACCAAATAATTTTAACATCATCTTTTTTTGAAATGAAATACCTCGTAGAACCTAGAACAAATAACTAAAACAATATGGAAGCAGCTAAATACCGATTACTTTTGAAATGTGTTATAGCCGGCAAACATCCATTCCAATGGTATACACATTCAATACTCAAGATCGTCTAAATAATACACACACGTAAAGACATACGTCAAAATTCAAACTTCAGTTCGTGGAAGCACATCATTGGTTATTGAAGTTTTGTAGGAAGCAGTAATCTGTAACAGTATGCGTTGGTGGTTGAAAGTAGGAGTGCGATAGATTGCACAGAACAAAAGCTTGCGACAATAATCATAGAATAAACGTACATAAATATAACATTTTTCAATGGTATAATGGTAAGCTTGTGGTTTCGACCTTTCTTTGTTTGGGTGTCCCCACCTAGGTCTGCATTTATTACTATTCGTCCTACGCTCACCACAAATATAACTTGATAATATACATATTATATTGAATGTAATAATGACTTGTCTATTAAAATAATTTACCAGTTATAAGATACTCGTAGCCAAAAGGACTAATTTAGAATATAATCACTTCACGGAAGATATTTCTGCTAAATATACTCAATATTTTTGTTGAAGTGACCAATAACGTGTTATAAATCCCCTATTCCCATTTTTACTATACGCGCAATTATCGATGCCAGTATATCCATCGTAATGGTAAATGGTGAGATGATCTAAGAACAATTGAACATTACGATTATATTTTTCTTGCTATTCTTGTTATCGAACAACTTATCTGCAATGTTTGCTAATACGCCGGTGTTCAAGATAATATTATATAAATATGAAATGAATATACAATACAGACTGACCCAAATATTTTCACTCGATATTGTTCCATTGTATTCTTCCTCTTCGAAATTTTTTTTTGTAGATTAAGGTTATTAGTTACACTAATTGATTACTATTTCAATACTCAATGGTACAATGAATTTTACAACTGGAAGTTGCCTTTAATGGAAACATTATTTAACGTTCCATACATTTTGGAATCAAAAGAATGTAAATCGGGTTCTTCTTAACTCCGCGGCATAGACATACCACAGAACAACAAATAAAGCTACATAACATACTCGGTATTTTGTTTTGTTTGTTTATGTTGTCTTCCCTTCGATTTCAGGTTCCATCCATATTAATGTTTATTCGCTTATCGTATTTTGACTTTAGCACTAGCTACATACTGTTCTTGAATACTTCAATATATTATGTATGACTAAATATTTATTTATATCAAACTGAAGGACACGAGATGACAAAATAATGTAGATTTTCTGATATCAGAAACTAGAGCATTAAAATGAGTACCCAATATTCCCGAGATCACGTAAAAATATCGATTGCGAAGATATTGCAAACTTTGGGATGGCATTCCATAAACACAACCCCCTTGGAAATATTCACAGATGTATTATTCAACTACTTAATACAGTTGTCAAAAATTACAAATGAATATGCCAATGAATGTGAGTGAGACTTTTTCAATTCATAATACTCCACCTAAGCATTCTTTCGTTCTAGTTGGATTTACAGAACCTAATTTGGATCACTTAGGATTGGCCTTCAGAGAGATGGGTGTTAGTATACCGGAATTGGAAGAATATGTGAAGTACGTTAATTTTGGTCAAGGACCAGCAGCGGTTTGTAAGTATCCTGTGCCAAGAGAAGATCATTTAAACTTTTTGAAACCAGGAAGCAAGGAAGTGGTTACGAGGCCTGTTCATATACATGAGCATTTGCCACCTATGAATCCTTTACTTCAAGGTAATTATTCCATGTAACAAGGCAAGATAGGAACCTAATTACTAGGTTTTCCATAATTCAGTACAAATATTAAAAAAGTTATAAGACATGGGTCCTTAATTTCTACATTGTGTGAATTCATGTGGACTATCTTGATCTCAGTTTTGAAATCAACGTTTTAGTGTTTCGTATCTCACCAAATATATTATATTTCTGAGTGTTATGCTAACTCTGACTTCCTCCTTCATTCAGGCAATGAACTTGAAAATGAAAGTATCACACCTAAAACAGAACCGGTGGATGAAATAGATGTAGAAAATACTCAAGTTTTCAAAAAACCAGCTGATATCGCACCAACAGAATTCAAACGACCAAAGTAAGTATTCTTAAGACAATCATATTCTATTAGTCATCCTTACTATTCAATGAACTTTTCTACAAAATAATGTTCTTTGAATTATTCTGATCACAACACATACGCTGCCATGGCAGAAACCAGTGTCCAATCTGCTGTTGTCTCAATATGCCATGGTGGACACAAGTTTCTGCAATATTTATTACATAGTATAGGGCAGCGGAAAATTTTCATCAATTGTCTGCTATGGCAGTATAAAATGAGTTTCATATTCTGGTACCTTTATAAATTTTGACTGTGTTTGCCATTGTGACCACAACAGCATGTAAAGGAGGTTATCCTAATAAATATGTAGTCGCGCCAAAGTGGCCTAGAAAAACATACAATGTATTAAAAATATTATTACCATTATTATATCGATTATAACCTAACAAAATATTCGTTATTTACTTATTGTTAGGTGCACAACATATATAATAGAGAAACGGTATGTCTAAATACAGTGGAATTCATAAATAATGGTAAACAGTTCGGTACTCGAACCATGTGAATATTATAACCTAACTTTTTATGATTAGCTTAGAACTTACCGTTAACTACCACTAGACGCGCCGGCGCTGTACTCGTCGAGCTAGTCGAGCACATAGATATTGTTCTTTCTCTTTCTAATTTGTCGGAAGAGAGAACAGACTATTAGAGAAGGATAAAACCACCAGCGCTCGCTTAAAGCGAGGCGCAAACTGGAGCGGTGGCGGGCGCGGTAGCGGTGGCGATTTCTAAGCGGACATAACATCCGCACACCAAAGCGTTCGTTCGCTAACATTCAGTTCAGCGTTCGAAATACAACAACAAATTGTTTCGTATTTTAATAATAATTAGAAACTGTATTATTAGTATTGTTCCGCTGTAATTCTTAAAAAGTCTTGTACCATTTACAGAAGCAGCTATTTCGTCCTATATTTTATCTTTCTTCTTTATGTTTTTATACACCGCATGAGATAAATCAAACAGAATTGGATACTCACGCACTTTTTCAAATAGTTTCTCTGTGTCACACATGTTTCTTATGCAAAATATCCCGCGAATTGACGGGCAAATGATGCATGCAGCGTTCGTCCGCAAGTGGGTAGCGGTAGTTCGCCGCACTGGGTAGCGGACGCGTTTGTCAGTCCACTCTAGTTAACACATTTAATTTGATGAAAAGCATTTGATCGCCACCGTCACCACGCCCGCCACCGCACCCATGACCGCTCCAGTTTGTGCCTCGCTTAATTCTAGTCAAATTAATAACAATTCTCTTATGGGCTTCGAGTACCCTATTCTTGATCTCTATGGTCGAGCATTGATACCAAAAAGAGACAAATGAAACATCGAGTCAAAACAAATTAAGCGGGTATTTTCAATTTCCTTGGGAAGTAATTTACGAATTGTTTCGATATTTACTGCACTAATTAATTGAAGTTTTAAACTTGTGGGCTCGGCGTCTAGTACATCGCCATCATTCAACTTAAATCGGTCTAGTTTGTATTTTCAGATTAAATTTTTGTATGTCGTGTTTTACTTATCGTCAAATATGTTGAATTATCCACTTTGCAGAGCTAATCCTGATCCTGTCGCTTCGTTTCCGCGAGACTACACAGGTATTCACATATTATTCTAACTCCTAGTTTTTTCCATTAATTTTTCGAACTAAAAAAATGGTTAGACCGCAGTTATAGAAAGTTTTCTTGTAATCTCACTATATAACAGAGCGTTATAGGGATAGGGGAAAAACTTGTTTTGTAGGTACAACACCGTCTTTATTTGTGTATTTTTAAAATGTACGTTTCTTACAACAATGTTTGCTATACTAGTTTCCAAAAATATCACCAATGAATAAATAAGACATATTTTTCATATGAATGAAAAATTCTTAGGGGCCATAGAAAACGAAAATCTAGAATACCTAACCAGACAGAAATTAATGTATTCTGTCATTTGTATTTTATATTTTATATAGAAAGAAAGATCTATTTGTGGTACATACCTAGACCTACTGTTCTGAAAAAAAGATGAACCCAATTGAAAAAAACTCATATTTCTTGAAATACTTCCTCTTTTCAACAAATTCACAAAATGTAATAGACCCAGCCATTAGGTGAGGAAAATCCAGCATAAACTTATATTAAATGTAACTTGTTTTTCTACGGCAATAACTTCTACAAACAGATATCACAAAATACTGTAAAACTAGTTGGATTCAATTAGTGAAAATTAAACTTTTAAGTCATTTTAGTATAAATCTACAAAGCCTTTGCAGAATAAATATCGCCTTTTCCATAGTTCTTGTATCAAAACCTGTCATTGTTAATATTTCAATTATTTCCTATTGATTCAATTGTATTTAAAACATTATTTCAGTGGAAAACGCCTATGTTGATTGATTTTAAAGTAGGAAACGTATAACGCATTTTTCCCACTTTATTAGAAAACTAAGGGTATCTACCTAGTACTTATTAAAAACCAAAGCAGTGATTTAATTCTAAAGTAGGTATACATTTCCCAAAATTATTCAAGGGCTATTTGATTCAGAAGATATGGGTTACCAAAATATAATCAACACAATGTTATCACCCTTTGCTACATTTTTTGTAAAAGTGAAGATCGTCTTAACTTTTCAAACTTTTCCCAACTCCCTCGATCCATCATACATTCCCGAAGAAAATGAAACGTTCAATTTTCGTCTATCATATTGCTATAATCTGTATCATTTATAACCAATAGAGTAAGGTACTTTCATATTAAATGTGGTGTGAGAATCTGCTCGTTGCTTCTTTTTTGGTTATTCGAAACTATCACATTGTAGAAGAGAAGAAGAAGGAAGTAGACCGACACGTGAAATAAGTAGTGTAATGATGACAACATCTGGCTTCTTGTCACCAGCTAGAGAAGGAAAGTTGCCAGAAGCGAGAACTCCAGCACCACCACCAAACGAACCTCCTCTCCCACCTGTAAAACCAGAGCCTATTGAGATACAACTGAAACCACCAAGAGTCATTAAAAAAATTGAAAAGAAACGTGAGAAAGTGGGAAAAGAATTATTCAAGCCAATTCCTGAAGAAAGACCTAAAAAATCTCCTGTTAAAGATTTTTTGAAAATGAAGAATAACAAAATACCACCACCAAATGTTTTGAGTAATTTACCACAAGGTACAGATGTAAAAGTTTGTCCAATGCCTGTTCCTATCAATAAAGTAAATCCAATCAAAATTAATAAAACATTGGCAGCTGCGCGATTGAAAACAGAAAAACTAAATACAACAATAACACCAATTCCCATGAAGTCCAATGTTCCTCCATTTCCTATGGATAATGTGGATAAATTATTTACACTGCCAGATAAGAGGAAAGTTAATATATTGAAGAAAATATCCAATGTAAAGAATGAGAAACTTGAGAATAAAATCCTGAAGAAAGAAGATTTCAAACAAGAACCTGAAAGTCCGCCGAATTTGATAATTGATGAACCGGAGGATATGACAAGTAAAGTACCATTGCTGCCAAGTGATATTACTATTGAACCAATCCATCCGGTAAATGCTATGAAGAGTCCAAAGGTGGAAACAATGTATTTTGATGATGATTCACCACCAGGTACTCCTTCAACTCCAAAGACTCCTGAGATGATTTCACAAAGTCCTCCCTTGACTAAGGAGAAAAGAAAGCGAAAAGACAAGGCTAGAGTTCGGAAGGTAGGGATATTTTCTAAACATATACCGATTCATTCTTTCATCTTGATTTGAGTTTGAGGAAATCTTTTTGTAGACACCAAAGTATCAAAGTCCTCAGAGAATATACCATGAAGTTGACAACATGCTAATGGATCGACCTAAGACACCAGAAGCACCAGCACATTCACTCAAACATGAATTACCATTTACAAATTCTTATAACATACCACCAGCAGTTTCAAGGAATGCTCTTCAGCTTTTAGCTGCCAGTTTTGGAGGTATTCCTTTATGTAATTATGATTTTTTTTTATTTTTATATTAACTGCACATATTGATTTCAAGAGGCACAGACTAACTTCTTTTTTAGTTTTGTTTATTTTGCTTGGTGATTTTTTATCATCTTTTTCTTCCAGATAGCATTCTATAATTTTTATCAATCTTCAGAGTTATTATAAGATAGTACATTCTTAATTTTGAGTATGAAACGAATCCCAACATCATCAAATTTTGTGAAATAATTTTTTATGTTCTTCGGTGTATTTAAATGGTGACTGACCCTTTACAGGCTTTTAAACAGTTGTAGGAGTTTCAAACAAACACCTTAGGGTGCACAGAGAAGTGGCTCTATTGTTTTAAATGCTAATTTATCTGATTTCATTCAAAATTTTGACATAACTGGTGTTTTTTTTATAACGAGAGGAAAGCCTGTAATGTTCGTTGAAGATGGTGTGAGCCAGTTATGTAATGTTGGGAGAAGAGGTAGGCATTGGACTTCTTAAAAGGTTGAAGATTATAGGGCATCAGGAATGTTCGTCATTCGATAGAAAAATCAAGTCTGGTAGAATTTGGCAGGTCTGGGGGGGTTGAACAATGAAGGGGTGACCAGCCTGAGCTCGTCTAAGTCTGTCTGCCTGTAATCGCTTATGTTGGAATAATAGACGAGATTTCCGATGAGCACCGACCGTAGAAATATCTACGAAGCTCTAGAGCGGTCAATGATTTCGTAAGTGTGGCATCACCAACTAGAGTCCAGACTAATAGCTCTCTTCTGAACAGAAGAGAATCTAAAAGCTTCAGCAGATATTTGGGAGCTGAACTCCATGAAACAGTTCTCCAGGACAGGTCGAATATGTGGTTTGTAGATCATGAAGAGCTATTGGACTGTAAATTAGCTCATGCCTCGTAGTACAAAACCGAGTTCCTCTGTAGCAGTTTTCGCAACGGACCTTACATGCTGATGTAAGTCCAGCCCTCAGCCTGGAAAACGGTTGCGTGGGCACCTAGGGCAACTGAAATCTCCCTTCTGGGTGTACACGAGCAGACTCCTGCTCCGCTAGACTCGCCAATTTAAGACCCGTCCGTGAACCACATGAGCCCAAAGTACTTGTTCTGCCAGTCCGTCCTCTGTGTTATGAGGACGTCTGGTGTTTGAAACCTGACACCAGGCGCTAAGGGATCCTGCATCAGTCGAAGGATCGGGCAGTTCTCGGCTGCCCAATTCCAAATTTTTCCACGACCGCGAGGCACAGACGCCCAGACCAGCCAGCTGATACGACGCACCCGCGGCCACTGTTTTGATATGGAGCTGTCCCACCAGAACCTCCAGGACCCTGGTTGGGGCGTTTATCCCAACTCAGGCAAGTCGTTGGGCCTTGTCCAGCGCCAGACGGGATAGAACCGTTTCTGTCGCCGGCCACCAAACGATGGCTGCGTAGGTTATGATTGGACGGAACATGGCCGTGTAGATCCCGTGCAGAACCTGTGGCCGTAGATCCCATGTGTTCGCGAAGGCTGTCCTGTATGCCCCTAAGGATAAAACCTTCACCCGGGTTCCCAGGTGCATTTTCCAACTCAGTTTAGCATCGAGGATAACTCCAAGCCTTTCATGTGCAGGAACCTTGCTAACAGACGAATATCTGGTAGGTGTCCCAGTTTCCGTTTCCTCGTGGAAAGAACTAGGTCTGGCTTCGGCGAGCCACGATGGCAAGTTCAGTGTTCTGAAACTGCGGGTCTTCCGAGGTTCACAGCCGCCAGGTCGTCTGCGTAGGCTCGGGCGTAAAACCCAGCTTCATTCAGCTCGTCCAACAAGCCTTCCACCACCAGGCACCAAAGGAGCGGAGACTCCGTGTCTCTCCGCAGTATGACACATGAACTCGAAGGAGGTATTGTCGAACGCCCCTTGGATATCCAGGAAAACGCATATGGCGCTTTGTCCGAGAATAATAGCTCCTTCGATCTGGGTAACCAGGTGATGAAAGGGCCGATCTCGGTTGATTTGCCCGCCTGATAGGCTTACTGTCGACGGTGAAGCGGAAAATCCTTTAATCCGTCTTTGATACACCTATCGATCAGCCTCTCCAGCGCTTTCAGGAGAAGGGATTTGTTATGGGAATAAAAACGTAGAATAACATAAAACGTGTTGGAAATCATTATTTAGGAAGAGCATTCTGCAAAAGAAGCATATAAATTTTAATAATTAATGTATGATATGAGGCCTACAATTATCATGGTCATAAGTAGTATGTTTTTTCCAGCTCTAATTGTTTAATACAAATTATGGGCAAGAAAACATTTGTTTCAGAAACTGAAAAACATCAAAATGTAAAATTTGTATTCAGTTTATTTGCATAATATACATGAAAGTTTTATAATAATTAACAGCTTAGCCAAATTCAAATGCATTGTTCTTTACTTGTATCGATGATGTAATATTCCAAACTTATACTTTCAATCAACTGTTCAGTTCCATTTTCAACATGTACTCTTTGTGAAGTTGACGATTTTGGTCAAACGTGATTTCAAAATGTTTCTAAAAAAACAAAAATTACTATCTATAATCAATTTTTTGCAAACGTAAAACCAAACTTACCTCACAAAACTGCTGCATTATTTCGAGTCCATGAATTTCTAAGCATATTCAATTCCCTTACATTCTATTTCAACACGCAAACGTTACACATGCCGACATTTTGGTCTGCGAAATTAGGAATTATTGACATTTTCGATATCCTACACTCTAAAAAAAGTGGTATAACTATCTTACTAAATAATGATTTCCAACACGTTTTCGGTTATTCCACGTTTAGATCCTCATAACAAATCCAACAAAAACGACGTAAATATAACGTGACAGATGACTTTCGTAACCCAATGGAGGATGAGTATACCTACTTTTCTAGTGCTTTAGTCATACCTGACATTTCGATATTAGAGATTGTGGGATTTGCCTTGATGGAGAAAATACAAGCTTGAGTTTTGATTGCATTAAACTGTAATAGATCATCAAATACCCATTTCAAAATTGTTGCCAATGTTCATTTATTATATTGACCTTTCTCCGTTTTACACCTCGAGAGGATATGGATTGCACCATTACATGACAAAAGGTCACTTCCAACAGATCATTGATATGGAGCAGAAACAAAGGGGTCATCAAGACAGATCCCTGTGGAATACCAGCGTTGAAAGCGATTGTATCTGAGAAGACCTCGTTAACCATCACATGGAGTGATCTATCTGAGAGAAAACTTGATAGTAAACGACAAGGTTGTGGCGGTAAACCATATGACGGAAGTTTCCCAAGAAGGGCTTGGTGCCAGACTCGGTTGAATGCTTTGGAGATGACCAATGCTGCAGCTAGAGATTCTCTATATTTTTCAATGGATGCCTGCCATATATGTGTTACATAGGCAAGCAGGTCTTCAGTTGATCTCTGGTGGCGAAAGCCATTTTGAAGATCAAATACAAACAACTAGTGAATGAATCATTGGCTTAGCAGATTTTTTGAACCGGATTGAAGAATTTCTTCAATTTTGGTTCATAGAGGTGGCTGAATGAAATGAAATGAAATAATTCTTGAAAAATGTTATGCGAGTGATTGAATGGTTGTCAAAATTAATTCAATTACCCCCTAAAAGGTTCTCAGTGGGGAGGGTGCCCTATTGCTCAGAGTACTTAGTTCTCATTAGGACCATTGTAGGCCCTTCATAGGGACAGCCCCCTGATGCGTATCTAGCTGTTCAGTCACCCTGGAAAGAAGAAAAGCACAACTCTGGGAGAGATTTCCCTAATGCTGGCTATATTCAGCTAGAGTTAACAAACATGGACTCTAATGTTGGCGAGGACTGGGCATGTCCCATAAACATGTTTCTGTTTTGTGAGCGTAGTTTGCACGCTTACATCCAATGAGGGTTGTTTCTTCACCAATAGCAGCAACTTCCATGAAAACACTATAACATAGTTCCTGAGTCAAGTGAACCTTACGAGGAATAAGAGCCTTTTATGGTTGAATAGTCAAGTCTGATACTTTTTTGTACTACAAATGGTACGTTTGTATATGGCATAGGAAAGTTGGGGTGTTAGGGTACAATTGGGTATAAATCAAAAATTATTAATTGCACCAGAAGTTCCATAGTTGACATCTAGAAGCAACACGTCCAAAACATTCATTTTAAATAAAGGAATTTCGTTTAAATACACTGAGGATGAAAAAAATAACTTCAACAGAATTTCGCAAAAACTTTTTCAACTAGCTATTCATTCAACAATATAAATCTTTTGAATATTTCCAGATTGTAGAATCCTATTTGTCTTCTAAGAATTCAAAGAAATGGCAGTTACTAAGTAAATAAATTGAATTCATGTTTTTATCAAACGAAAAAACTAACTTTTATTTATGAATCAATACCTTATGTTATAGGGCCAGGATTGATCCCGTCCCCAATGAGTAATCCGCTTTTCCCTTCTCTTCCATTCCCTCCAATTAATTTACATGATTTTGGTCAAAACCCATATCAAAATCACCCTTTACCTCCGATGCATCATAACCCATTTGCAACTTTTCTCCAAAAACAGCAAGCTGAAGAACCGATAGTCCTCCCTCCACCTGAACCCGTTATCCCGGAAAAACCTAAAACTCCAGAACCCATGGGAGAACCCATAGTCATAAAGGTCGAGAAGAAAGTCAAAGAACATAAGAAAGAAAAAAAGGACAAAATGAAAAAGAAAAACAAAAAGGAGAAGCTTAAGAACAAAGCAGAGAAAAAGAAATTGAAGGAAGAAAAGAAAGATAAAGAGAAACTCAAGAAGGAAAAGAGAGAAAAACGTAAAGAAAAAGAGGTATGTAGTCATTATTTGGATCTGGTAATGTTTTTTTATTCACTGCAACTCATTTTAGTTGAGAGAAATTGATGTTGCTGTCCCAAAAGTGATTCTCAAACTTGGTTCCCCAGCGTCGCGACCTGCAACACCAGAAACTGCTAGGAAATTGTAAGTATTTTGAAAATATGAGGTTAGATAGCCATTATTTCTGTACAGTTACTGAAGATCACTTTTTGGTAATTTATGGAGTTGCTTTCTATTTTGTCGAAATAGAATGAGTTGTCAATAATTTTAAAGTGTCAGTTTTTATCAACGTTAAGGTTACTTCACAGAGGCGCGAATTGCGAATATTCGCATTCGCAAATAGCAAGTCGCGTGCTATTTCATATACTCCCGAACTTCCGCAACTATTTTAGGGACATTATTTTTTCACTAAGTTGTGAGTGACATTTATAACCTAACATTTTCTATTTGTCTGAGTATGGTTAGATAATAATTTATTTTGAAATCTAATACTATGAATGAAGATTATTCCATTTGGCGACGAAGGCGTGCAATTGTGTATCTAATTCTTTCAGATCTGCAGAATTACGTCACATCTGCAGACTGTGCAAACTCAATGCAATTACTGTAGCATTCCGCCGAGCGTTGTGTTTTTAGATAATAATAAATCTGAACTTACTCCAGATTGCTCTAGATTTAATATTTCCCAAATAAGTGAATAGGTTCGGAATCCTATCTCACTGCTTGTAACACTTGAACTTGTAACAGCCGTCTGGGTATCATTTCAGGTAGCGTTAATACCTCATCGACGTGTTGTATGAATTTTTAAAATTGTTTGTTGGAACCTGTTCGGGTATCAGAGATCTTAGTTGATCCGTGTACCCTTAAGGTTCTTTTAAAGCTGCCACCACTAGGCGTATATTTCAGCCCACCTAGAAGCTGTTTTTGACTATGAGGACGCGATCCCTTCCAAGGGACCGGCTCGTACAATTACCTATACTTATATCTTTATATCTATATAAGCGTAAATTCTGAAGGACGTATTCGCTGAGAGGTGATTAGGGATTTCCAGTTAAATTCGTAAATCAAATTAAATAATAAATGTATATTGAATAAAACAAAATTAACAAAAAAAAATGATACATTAACCAACAACGAACGTTTATAAAATTAATCCAAAATTTGGTCATAGGAATGATAGCATCGATTTAAAAAGATGTCAAGTTCAGGTTGACCCCAAGTGGGAACCTGAGAAATTATCAATGTCGCTCGATCTACCCCCTTCGCCAGCGAGCGAGTTCTTGTCCATGTTCTCTTTAGAGAGTTGAAATAAATGAAGGACTAATTAGCACAACCCCGAACAGTGATCGGTTTCGCGCTCGATCACGCCGATTATTGATAAATAATGTTAAAAAAATTAAAGAATTCCTCCCTTTCTGGTAAGCTGGGGTAAACCTAAGGACATGATGCTCTACAACCATTTCCCCTAAGTAATCTCCGATAAGCGGAATTTGTATAGACACTCCAAATAGCCTGAATGGCAGGAAAAATTATATTAACAAATAAAACAGTGGCGGGCGGAACATGATCAGAATGGTAAATAACCACATTATATTATATTACCGATTCCGAGGTTGAAGACAATATAACAGTTGTTCTTTGGCAATCAAAATGCACTTACCTTGTTGGCCTAATAACACCATTTCATCTCGCCCCTTGTAGAAATACGCACAAAGGATTTAAACACTCGATTTCTACATCGGATTAAATTTAGCATGATAGAAAATTGTCACAAAATGATTTTTTTTAAATAAGGGTACCAACACTTCACGCGTGACGCGAAAGACGCGAACAAGTCCAGCACTGCTTTAGCCCCCCAGGAATGTATAACCCTTGTTGCATTGTTAATTTAATATCTATGAATTTCTTGAACTTGATTTGTATATTCTGGACAAACATTATATTAATTGATTTGATTTAATGCAACAATGAGCATCCCTGTGGACATAAAGCAAGTTGGCCTTACCGACAAGTACCTGGTGGAGAACTAACTGAGAAGGTGGTTGAGAACTGCCTTTTTTCCTCAAAGTAATTAGTTTTTATGAAATCATTGAAGCGGGGGGCCACCCCACGCTCAATCTTAGAAAATATGTTCAATTTCGAATTCCGGGATCAGAACACGCCCATGAAATATAACAACAGCCAATAGGAATCTAACTAGGCGAAAGAATTGCTCTGTTCAACTCCACGTAAACTTTTCCTGACTCAGGGAAAAAAATACCATTGACCTCGCGCCGTGCTTACGTTTGTAAAACATGGTTCATGGCTGACCGGCCAATGAATACAGGAAAGTGGACTCAGGTTACCGTCGCTAGGTCTGTCTGGTATATCGTGTTCAAGATATAATAATTTATAAAATTTTCAATTTTAATTTAAATCAATATTATTCAAGGCCCCAAAACAAAAAGTAATAATCCGTCGGATTATTACATTACGTCGTTTGTATTGCAATGAACTGAGGGTGCTACCACAGTTGCTGCATTCAAAATAATATTAAAAATACATTTACTTAAATTATTTCTAACCAAAATATACAGGGTGAGTCAGTTTTTTGTAGACAAACTCTAACCGGAGATAGAACAGATGTTGTTAAGTAGAAAAGTTCCTATAAACATATGTCGTAGAAGGCTTCGTTTCCGAGATACAGGATGTTGAAATTGAAAAAAATATATATTTTTTGCGAATATCTCCGGAACCGTTTATCGTACAGAAAACATCTTTTGTGAGAATTTTCTACTCATAGTAAGCTATGTTTTGCGGAACTTGCCGGGGCAATTTTTTTTTCCGTTTCTACATCGTATTTGAACTCGTTTACCGGCATATGGAGATTAAAATACCCTTCAAAAAGTTTTTTATGGATTTTTTCAATTTTTTTGGTTGTTTTTCTACGAAATTGTCAAAAAACTGTTTATGACCCCAGGAATCGACATTTTATAATAAATAAAATGAGTCATTTCCGATCGGAAATTGGCCGCTGAATCAGAAAATGGTCTCCTTACATAACGCATCATTTTATATTCATTGGCTGATTTTCGGCAAAATACCTTTTTTTTTACGAAGTCATATCGGTGTGAGCAGCTACTTGTTGTTAGCGAAATCTGCGTGTTTTTACCTCAGCTTTACGATAAAATAAGAATTCTTCTGACTAGATGGGTTTTAGAGGTCGAAAAATCGAAAAAACTAAAAAAAACGACAAACCGATATTACTGTACAAAAATCTGCCGTCAGGTCGCTGACAAGTCTTTTTTTTGAGACATATGACCTCGGAATTGGATTCAGCGAAAAATTTTACGATAAGAAAACAGTTCCCGAACGTCATCCAACAGTTTTTACACTCCAGTATACCATTAATTTTACGCCAAAAAACCAGGTAAACTTAATTTCCTTCCAGTTTTGACCTTTTTCGATCTCAAAGTTGCAGAATTTAGATTCGTAAGTAGGATATTTGAATTCCTTGGACAATTTTCGATCGAAAATATGCTATTACATTATTTTTTTAAATATTTTGGTGCTTTGGAAAAGCAGTTTGAAAAAAAGCTTTTTCGTAGCTGCAAATCTAGACACTTCGTTTTTTTGTAATGTTTGAAGTTTGTTTCTTAAAACATTAAATCGACTAAAATCGTGATGTAAAATTTCCTAAGCATTCTGATTTTGACAATTTTTCAATCCCACTTGATGACCCAGAGTCCCAAAATTACTAAATTACAGTAATTTATATTCGATTTCAAATTTACCAATGAAAACATTATTCACAATTCGCGCCTCTATGAAGTAACCTTTAGGTGAAAATTCGAAAACGTGCCTTTGATGTGAAATAAAGGGATAAAACTGAACTAATCCATCGAAATCAAACCAAGTACCTCTGAAGTTTAATAGACCAATTTGAAAAAATCAAAATTATGGTCATAAAGCAAGATCAATAGATCTGAAATGAAGATGGAAAATAATAAATTCATATACTTAGATCTATATTTTATAATTTTCTAAAATTTGTCTTTCGGTAAAGGATTACCTTCAACTTTAAATTATTACTTGTGAAAGGAAAAGAGATAGCATTAACATACCTAGTCGCGGAAGCGTATAACGGCGTACCATTGTGTAGCGTCTACTCAGGAGAGTACTGTATCCGCTCCGTTGGTGCCTGGTGGTGGACAGTTTAATAGTCCAGCTGTACGAGGCTGGGTTTTATTCCCAAGCCTATGCAGACGACTTGGCAGTTGTGGCTCTCAGCAGACATGCGGCTGGCAACCTTGTGTGAGCTGCATAATACCGCTCTTGCGATGGTGGCTCGGAGGTGAATCCTGAACAGACCAAAGTGGTCCTTATCACGAGGAAGCTGAAACTAGAAACTACCAGAGCTACTTTGCATCGAAAGGCTCAGTGAAATACCTTGGAGCTACCCTCGATGCTAAACTGAACTGGAAAATACACCTGGAATTCCGGGTGAAGAAGGTAACGTTTCATCCTGTTGGGCATGCATGAGAGCCCTTGAAAGCACATGGGGTCCTGCACTCGATCTATACGCCCAATCATAATCTATGCAGCCTTTGTATGGTGGCCGGTGACAGAAACGATTTTGGACAAGGTTCAGCGTCTTGCCTGCGTAGGGATAACAGGAGCTATGAGGACTGCCGCCACTAGGTCTCTGGTGGGGCTCGTCCCTCTACAACTCTACATCAAAACAGGGGCTGCGAGTACTGCGCATCGGCTTGCTGGTCTGGGCCAGTGGAACGGTGTTTCCGTGCCTCGCGGTTATGGCGGAACTTAGAGATTGGCTACTGTCAGATTTCAAACACCAGAGATCTTCAAAAACCAGAGTACTGACAGGGATAACAAGGACTCCGGAGCACTTCCTTCAGGGGGACTAGTGTAGTTCACAGTTCAAGGCTGGCGAGTCTACCGAGCTGGAATCACCTAGGGTGGAACTTTCAGTTTCCCTAGGTGTTCAAGTAACCGTTTTCCAGACCGAGATCTATGCAAACCAAACCTGTACCCTGGAGAACCTGAGACTAAACTACCGAGGTAGGCAGATTTATGCACCGACGGCCGAGCGGCCCTGGGCGACTTCTGGGCTTGTTTTGGAGTGCTGGGATGCCCTGGCTGTATTAGCCAGATGGAACGAACTCTAACTAGCGTGGCTACCCGGTCACTGTGGCGTGAAAGGAAATGTAGTGATTGGTGACTTGGCCAAACGGGGTCCTCTAGTTACCCTTGGCCCCGATCCAACAATCGGAATCTTATCGGCCATCGGACTCCACGCACTCAGACAATGATTTGCTCTTGGTAAGGCGTGGTGTCCATGATAATACAGGCAAAGCTTCACATTGCGTTGTACTCGCCCGAAAACCCTTCCCTCCATGAGAAAAAAAGGCATAACACTGGTGACTTCTTACAGGCCACTGTCGCCTCATTAGACATCTATACTTTATGATCCAGGTTGTAGTAAATGCGGAAAGGTGGACGAAACATCTCGACAGCGCGTACGTGCCGCTTGAGGCATGAATCAAGAGGGAATCTAAGGGCCTTAACTTGTCCGCCCCCTCTTTGTTTGATTGAACATACTTTGTAATTTTAGTAACATTAAGTTCTTAAATTATTTTTAACATATAATCCAAAAATATTACAAATATTTTAAGTAATAAATTTAGAATTGAATATTCATCTTTCCTAACGTGATGAATCACTCACTTTCAGAAATATTAAGCCTATCATCAAAAAGGAGGAAGAACCTGTGGATCTCAGTGAAGAAAAAATCAAAGAAGTGTCACCGAGTCTTGCAAAAATTTCAGCTTTAGTTACAGGTCCCCCGAAACCGAAGATTACACCAACACCTCCTGTGCCACCACCTCCAGGTTAGTGAATTGTTTGTTTCCCGTTTCTCACTTTATAGAATTCCAAATGTTGTACTGCAGTGTTTCCATAGGAACATATCATATCCAAAAAATGGTTTTTAATTGTTTAATCTTAGTGTGTCATTTGTGTCACTAAAACTTCTGTTTTGATTCACACTATTATTTTGTCACATTATTAACTCTCTTTTTTTCATGTATGTTCAAAGCAATATATTGTTTACCTCGAAGTTTATACGAAAGTAATGATGACTTTATATAATAATATTTTAATTGCACTCATTCAATAAAATCCTTATTCAGCATGGCTAAGTCTATCATATCTGCAACGTTGCGCATACTCATTGATAATGAATACTTATGGAACTATCCAGCTGAGCAAATCCAGAAGTTTTCTCTGCCAATGATCTTCATCCAAGTATAATATGATCTTGATATCAAATAAGGGTAAAGCTGCATAATTAAAAACTTCTTTTCGTGTTAACGCAAACACATTGTTTTCAATTTTAGCTCAATCATAGGCATTTGCAAAAGGGTTCCGTGAAACAATTTCACGCAATGAAATTAAATCACCTTAGAAAGTGAATCTCAAACATTTCTTTTTCTTTGGTTATTATTAAATAACTAAATCCTAGATTTTTAACTTCTAGGAAGGAAATACAGGGTGTTTCAGAAAGACCTCCCGTAAATGCAGGAGACGGTAGATTTTACAAAAATAATCAGATTTTTCAAATAAACTATGGTCCTATCTTCTTTCGTTTCGGAGATACTGTTGAATTTAATTTTTTTTTAACAAAATTTTGCTGTAACTTCTGTTCAGTTACAGATAAATTGTTGAAATCTGGTACTCGGGGGTTTCAGAGAACGCTGAATAAGATGGTTCAGTTAGTTTCAGATAATGCGGTAGAGGACGCTGAGTGCGCGACGTTTCGGCGTTTCTTTTAGTCTTTACTTTTTCGAACATATTTTTTTTTGTTTTCTTTGCACATTTTTCTGGTTTATAATTTCATTTCAAGCAAATAATGTACTCCTGTTGAGGGAACATACGCGATTCCGGTAGTAAGTAAATTTGTTAATGAGTTTTTGTTGTGTTCACTTAAACGTGTTTTTCTCGAAAACGGTGAAATTTTGAGACCCTCAACAAGAGTACCTACATCATTTGTTTGAAATAAAATATGTTGGAAAATCGACGCATGACATATATCGTATAATGTTTCGCATAAGTGACTTTAAATAAAATAGTCTCCACTCTTATTTAAATAAAGTAAGGGAAGCCTGTATTAAAGTAAAAACATTAGAGACAGCGTGACAGTTGGAGTCAAATGAACATGCGCATATGTCAAAAGTAAACGAACATTAAAATGGACGTTGCAATAACTATTATTATATAAAATAAGGTTTGATAAGCAATATTGCTAATGCTGAACCAAACAACGAAGTTTCAAACAGGCAACGTCAAATAAAGTGCCGAATCCAAACATTCAATCGGAAGATGGCAGATGCAAAGAAAAGAAATCCAAGATAAGGATATCTGTCATGGGGAGCTCGGATACGGTAATAGATAGTTTTGTTTAAATGGAGAAAAAGTTGCGCAACTAAAGGACTATTCATATGGAAGTATAAAATTTTTGATTTCCAAGTAATACTTGGTAGCATTCTACTTGTCTGTCTAAAGAAGTACAATGCCTGGGACACTCGTTTATACCAATTCGTGAATCTCAAGCTGGAAGTTTATTCATCGCAGATCCTCTAGTCAATGATTTAGTCATGTTGGAGGGTTGACATTAGTATTGGATTTGCTTTTTTGTTTAGACATACATGAATACTTACTTCTCGACTGTTATTTTTGTTTAATATTAACTAGTAGTAGCTTCACATTCACATTCGATTTTAAAATTAGAAGAATATCGAATTACACATTTTTATGTGTTTGTTTAATAGTATTTGTCTTTTTTCTATGTTACTATCACATTGTGTGATAAAGACTTTGTTGATTTTCGCTTCATGCCACTTCTACTTATTTCAAATTGTTCAAAGTGAAAAGCAACGTAAGCACATAAAACAGAACTGTATACTTCAATAATTCCTATGAGAGTTATGTTACTCTGATCGCTAGCGGTGTACGCATGCTCGACAGATGCAGACCTGCAATTCAGAGATACAAGTAAAAGAACCAATATTTGAATGTTTTTTCATTCAGTACTTAATTACTTTGATTTTGTGAATGTGAAACTATGGATATTTTTACAGTAGAGTGCACATTCATTTCTTATGGTATGTACGACCTTAAAGCATGAAACTAGTGACTGCTTTTATTGTAACACATCTTTGATTTATAATTTAGTTACTTAGTTATTCCTTTATTTTAATTATTGTACTACTAAGTAAACTCCTTATTATTTATTTGCTCAACAGCTTTCAATGATATTTTTCCTACCAATCCTTTAACCAACACGAAGAAAAAATCTAAACCTAATCCTAAAACACGAATAAAAGAGATTAAGAAAGAACCAATAGTTGAACTACCACCGGCTGTTCCGTCAAGATACCTAGTAAGTAAATAGAAGACACATTTCATACTGACGGTCATCATTAATAAATTCAGATCTGAACATAAAAGTTATCATCTTCATTCTCCTATCCTCCCTTTTCATATTTTTATGTAGGTATCATTATTTAATTGCACTTTTAAGAATGTATTGGTGTCGTTTTTTCTAACGCATGGTTGGACATTTGGGCGAAGGTGTCTGAATGGTTAATATTTTTTTGGGAATGTGAACAAAATGAATGAGTCATATAAAAAGATTTATTTTTATAATTGTGCATCACAGAGTACAAAAAAAATGAAGGTGGAATCAAGCTTTATGAAGAACATAAAGCGATTAGCTCCTATTTCGTTTTTGCAAAACCAAAATAGAGAACATAGAAATAAGATAACTATATTTCATCCATGATCCATTGTATTTCCATATGACCAAATAAATATTAGCCAACTACGAACATATAGGTGGAGATATTATTAAGGGATGCTTTTGTTTGAACTAAAATAACTCAACACTCTATTTTGCTAATTCCAGGCCTTGCTTCCGCTTATTTATCATAAAAACTTCTGATTAGTATTTATATATTTCTTAGGAGCTTGATTATTGTTTTATAAACTGTAATCAATTCTCCAAGCCACTGAAATGAAGTATTTGTAAGTAAAATGTAACATAGTTGGGCTATGTAAGTATAGATTGTCATTCCTTCAAATTTATTATGACTTTAGGAAACTACAGCAGCGGAACTTGAATTCGTTTACAGTTTTGTAAGAACTTCAGTGGACCAAATAATCTTTGATGTTGATATTTGATTTAATAAAAAGATACAGGTTTATTATATTAAACTAACGAAATGAACTTAATCATCCGCTAAATTCTGGAACAAATTGTAAACTTTTTACTAACACAATGAAATGATTGGAAATTTTGAAATCAAAAATCAATGGCAGTCAACCGAATAACGGATTTGGTTCTATTTATTCATTGATTATTTTCTATTCCGATGTGGAAATAAAACGTTCAAGAGAAAATGATGTAACAGGTTTTATAGTGACGAAAGATTAACAGACATGGATGAATCATATGAAGTCGCATGTTTCTGTAATAAGCATATAGATTAAAGGAATTTGACCATAAACAAACTTAGATTGCGTATTCCAATATTTTATGATACTAAGAAAATCAAACTCCTATTTCAATACAATTCCATAGAACTATTGAAACACTTACTTTAACCAAACTTTCTGATCCTATGGTCAATTCCCTTATTTACCTCCTAAATTGCTAATTGAGCTCTAGTATTTTCAATGACCACCACAATTAGTGTATTGCATCTTCTATATTGAAATATATTTGAGATTCAAAATTGAATTATTCTGTTCATTACTTTATTACATTCAATTTTCATTACTAAATATCAATATCAGGAGACCTGCTTGCCTATCTAAACACATATATGGCGGGCATCCATTGAAAAGTATGGGTAATCTCTAGCCGTAGCATTCGGCATCTCCAAAGCATTTGACCAAGTCGGGCACAAAGCCCTTTTTGCGATCCAACTTTGTCGTTTACTATCGAGGTTTCTCAGGTAGATCACTCCATTCGGTGGTTGGTGGAGTCTCCTCCAATACAACGACTGTCAATGCTGGTGTCTCACAGGGATCTGTCTTGGCACCAACTTTGTTTCTTCAAGAAAATAAAACTCATCTCAATACAATCCCATAGAACTATTGAAACACTGATTTCTCAAACCAAACTTCCTGATCCTGTGGTCAATCCCCTTAAAGATATTTAGTTCCTAAATTACTAATTGAGTTGTAGTATTTACAATGACCACCACAATCAGTGTAATGAAATCTATTTAAGATTAAAAATTGAATTATTCTGTTCCTTACCTTATGATATTCACTTTTTGAACAATTATTAATACAATACTTTGGTAAATATCACTACGTTAATTAAACTGTTTGATTGCTATTTCAAAAACATACATGGACGTTGCTCAAAGATTAATATTAATTCTAAACAATTGGATTTTGATAGTTGAATGGAAAGTTCTATGCTCACTCCGCCTTAAAAAGGTAAAATTATGAAATGCTCAAAATCTACAAAACGAACAGCTGATCGATTTTTTTGCTGCAAAATCCCTCCCCAAGAATTGAGCATAGCCTCCAGCCGACCCTTAAAATTTCCCAATTTAGGCTTAAAACTCAATGTTCGCAGAAATTTCAAACAAACGACAAATTTTTACTTTTAAGAATCAACTTTTCGAAATGCATGTGCTGGAATAAATGATAAGTCTAGTCAGTACAGTACAGTAAATTTGAGTCACCGTTTGACCACTATGTAGAAACCAACAACATGTCATATAAAACGAAGGGAGGAAAGACTTCGTTCGCTACGCTCACGCTGTCTTTCGCGGAAGCCGATAAAGAGCGTGGGCCGCAGTTTGTCTAGTTACGCGAGCCCGATTTTGTCTCTACAATCGGCCAGATGGTTAAGGCACCGGACAGTGCGCGAAACAAAGTGAACAGCATCGTGTATTTCGATGGACCGTTCTGCTCAATAACTTGCAAACAACTTACGATAGGACATGCCAGTTTCTAGCATCTTATCTAGGTTGTATCAAAATTTCAAGTGGACTACACGAGAACATTTATTTGCCAAATAGCCCTACTGAATCGAGAAACGACTTCGTTCGCTAACGCTCATTACGTCTTAATAAAAGATAAACGAAAACGAAAGGAAATGTCGATAACGACGGCTAATGTATTGTGCGCGCTCGAGTTGGATTGGTTGGTGATTGGATATAGTTCGTATACCATTTTTGGTTTATTAAAGAGTTTAGTGGGGCTTATTTCAAATTTTAGTGTTTATCTTAACGACATCTGGGGTTTGGGTACAGCTATCTGATGGTAACACTGTTTTAAAACATGTCCACACGTCGTTATTGAGAACATCGTACTGTCTGCGAGGGAAGTCCTTCCTGAGACACTGTCCGCAACATGACCGTGTGTGAGTTGAGAAAAGATAGCATACAGGTACTTGGTTCACGGAAACGACGGAATCGCGGAAAGCAGTTAAAAATTGTATTTTGTCCTAACTGTATCAGGATCGGTGTATTACAAGTTTTTGGTGTTAATAATACTATTATTATTGTAATTGTACTTAGACCCCTTTGAATTCTCTATTAATAGTATAGATAAATGCTGCCTCACCATACTTTAAAGTCACCAGCCGACTGGTTCATTCCTTCAGATATCACTATTTCAATTGCCATTGTAGATATGCTTTTGAAAATGTACTGTTGAAGTTCGAAATTACAATCAAATGTTTTGATAAACGTAGTGTTATTTATTTTATTTAAGCTTAGTTATGAAGTCCAATGAAGCAATAC
Source organism: Endomychus coccineus (assembly GCA_958510875.1). Taxonomy (NCBI): domain Eukaryota; kingdom Metazoa; phylum Arthropoda; class Insecta; order Coleoptera; family Endomychidae; genus Endomychus; species Endomychus coccineus. The sequence continues at coordinate 15,148,832 of OY294071.1, read as the reverse complement.
CGACTTTTTTACTTCTATTATGCTTGATGAGTTGTGGCATATGATTATAGTCGAGGAAAGAAAGCATTCCAGCTTCCAAAACTGGCGCAGTAAGATGGATTGACTTGCAAGCTTCTGCATTCTATTCAGAATGTAATTTAGAAATGTGCCGCGTTTGTTTTTGGGAAAACTCTTTTTTGCATTTCTACAGCGAAAAAATGCATTTTTACGAGTGCACTTTTTGAGGTGAATAAGAAAAATTAATTACTCGGTGAATAATGGGTTAAACGGACTCGAGATGGTGTCTTGGGGAATTTCGGGGTCGCTGATCACGAATATGATGTCCAAAAAATTCCCTGAGGTCACCTTGGCCATCGCCGGAGTATCCGGGGGTCCTGACGGCCTGTCAACTGATCGAGCTAATATATAAAGGTCGCTGATGATGATTACGACATGCAAAAACTTTCTTGAAATACCTGGGGATACCCGGAGACCGGATATCTACGTCATCTTCTATAAATTAGTTAATTTTTCTCCGGGTATCCCCAGGTGTTTCAGGAAAGTTTTTGCATGTAGTAATCATCATCAGCGACCTTTATATCCTCGCTCGATCAGTTGACAAGCATAAAAAATAATTTTTAATGAACTTAATCGATATCCAGGGCGTCAGGATCCCCGGGGATGGCCCAGGTGACCTCAGGGAATTTTTTATAATCAGCGACCCCGAAAACCCCCTACAAACCAACTCGAGTAATTAATTTTTTTTATTCACTTAAAAAAGTGCTGTAGAACTGCACTAAAGAGTTTGCCCAAAAAACAAACGGTGCACAAAATGTCTAAAATACATTCTGAATCGAATGCAGAAAACCGTAAGTCAATCCATCTCACTGCGTCAGTTTTGGAAGGTTGCACCTATTTTAGTGCTTTATTTCCTCGACTATAATTAAGATACTGAAATACATATTTTATGTGATTTTTTCTGAGAGTTACGTTTTTCAATCACTATCGTAGTATGTTCAAATTTGTACATCAAGGTATGTTCCATTTTTAGTATTTATTACAATTACATGTATCTTATCAGACTTGACTTGCAATAGCTGTATAAACAAATACTCTAATGATAGGTTGATATTATTGACAATTAAGTATATAGAACGTACCAATTGATTGCCGTTATTTAAAAAAAAAATGTTTCTTCAAATGTTCATTGGTGTTGGAAATAATTTTGAATACATATTGTGATGTTGCGCTCCTAAGTTATCAGTTTATGCAGTTGAAGAAAATGTACGAGAAGAAACTCCGTCTACGCCTGTCAAAACCGGACCAGGGCCTGGTAGGCCAAGAATACATCCTCTTAAAGCGAAACCTGTTAAGCCCAAAAAGAAACGTTCGCCTATTAAAAAAGTAAGTTTGTCTGTTTCTGTTTGCAGACGTTCTAGATAAAACTGCAAACTACTATATCAATTCATTGTAATATCAACCTTTGAAAGAGTTTATTGTATCTGGTTATCAAATCTTTCAAATAATTGATAATGTTTTCAACATTTTCGAATATTCCAGGATAATCATGATTATGAAGATCGAATTGTCTGGAAGATAATTGTAGGTACAGCTTGGCCAAACCAAGTTTGCCTCTGAATATTGAATGCGCCCTAGACCAGACACCAGTGAACATCGGTGCTTACAACCAGTGGAGGTTGTGCTTTCCGGTAAACGCCGGTTTCATAAAAGAGGTTTGGTTTGGGAGGGTTAACTTGCAGTCCATTTTCGGTCCAATTTTAACTGGTCGGCCTGATAAACGGACACGATAAAAATGATGGCACATGGTGGAAGTGTATAAGAATGGCATGCTTTTCAAGTAACCGCAACTTGGAAAGGGTTAACCTCCAGTCAAAAAAAAATGCTGATGCTGTATCTCGAGATCTAGCCGGGGAAAATTCGGTCTGTGAGATGAATTGATCATTAAACCATCCTCTAACGATAAACCATAGTGCCATCGGGATAATGTTCAGACCATCAATATCGCTCTGGCTCCTCGACTATAATAGCGAAGTAATCTGCACACCTTTTACGAATACATTTTTGATTTGATAATATATCAACGCATGCAGGATTATTCGATTAATTCAATATGTTTTATATTTTTAAGAGCACTGCAAGTTCTCAATGAATTAGGTTCCTCAGATAAAACCATTTATAGTTTTTCCTACAACTGCTATATTTCGCTCCAAATTTCAAACATATAATTATATTACTACCCGGCCGACATCGGCCATAGAAAGCTTTCGATTTTTCCCTTATTTTCAGTGGCCCACCCCCAGCCAAACGACATTTTTTAATTGTTAGAGTTTTTGGCAAATCTAGCCCCTATTGAACTATACCTCAACCACGACCCTACCCTGTACTTTTCTCCATCGAACCCCTGTCATCCTTTCACATTAAGCTATTAATATAGTAATAATTAACTGAACACTTTCTGACTCGTATACCTATCGATGAAAAACAATTGAATTGAAATTGATTGATATTTTTTTTATTCACGAAAGATTAAAGTTATTCTTTTATTTTTGCTTCTATTTCAACCGGTATCTATTATATAACAAATCAATCAAACTATTCATTGGTTTTGGGGAATCACTCAGTAATATAAATCTGATATTCTATTTCTGTTAACTCGGATGTAGCGAAGTACATAAACAATTGTAAATCACAATTTATTCGTATTCTCTTACATTTTATCTGCCGTTCTTAAACAAGGGCAAAGCCAAAAATTACCGGCCTGACTATGAAACAAACAGCGAACACTAACAGTTAAATTTTATTTTTCAATATGATTCCCTGACGTAAAAGCACTTATTACATCGTTTTAGCAACAATGCCACACCCCTGAAAAATTATTCCTTCCGTTTGTCTTCAAAATCTGCCTAAACTGCAACATTCACCACTGAAATGACTTTCCCGAAGGTCCTTTGTCAAATTCCCAAACAGGTAATAGTCACTGGGGGCAATATCTGGACTATACGGAGGGTGTTCGATTAGTTCAAAACTACCACCCCGAATTGTAGCTTGCGTGATTCCAGTAGTATGTACGGCTGCATTTTCATGCAACGAACGTCTTTCACCACTTCCGCCGTCGTTCCTGTTCTAGCGTCATTTTACAAGAATTCTTGCCACATAAGAAACCGTTTTGACCAATATTTTACCACTAAATAAGCCAACTAGCCGATCTTTGATGCTTTGAGGAGAAAGACCTTCTCGACTGTGAAATTTGATAAAAGCTCGATGCTCAATTAACGTGAATTTGTCGTCGTGATAAGCGAGTGACAGTTGTAAGAAAACATTGACGCAAAATCAATTTTTTTGTTTTCCAGGGATAATAAGACTTTAATTGTGTGTTATTAATATTTTGACATGCAGCGATGCCTAGATCTATGTCAGGCCGAGAATTTTGGTGCTGTCCTAAACATATATGCTAGATTTAGAATATTTGATTATATTTCCAAAATCAATTAACAATTTTCAACTTATTTTTTTTTCTGTGTATGCCATGGTTGCTGATTTAGAATTACAATCGGTATGTTGTACCCATTTATGTAAAGTGTTAATCTACCATTCAAATTTTTTTTAGTTCAAATGATAATAAATAATAGAAGAATAATAACGGTAAAATTTTTGAATAAATATTTAATCTAGTCCTTAATTGTTTTTGATTGGAATTAATGCTAACATTTTTTTATTGTATAATACAATTCCAAATATTTCATTCATAACAGAGTCATATCATAATACCAATTAAATTTGAACCTGAATCTGTAAGTAAATCATGAATCATCATATAGGCTCATTTGAACTACTGGATTCTGAGAGTTTATCATTACGACTACGCCATTTTCCAAAATTGTATCTTTCATCATAAATTGTAATATAACATTGAGAAAATATTTCTGATTTATCAATCGTTTCTTTTTTACTCATCCTGCAATTAATTTCGATGTACTAACAAAAAAACATTATCAAAATATACAGTACTAATCATAATCCATAAATGCGAATAAAATCATATTGAAGGGAAACATTAAAACTAGAAAATTGAATTTGGTTATTATTAATGTGTAGTCCATGAAAAAATTGTATTACGAAGTCTCTGAAATTAGTTGAGTACGAATTATGGAACACAACCATAATCGTATGTGTTTTTTAATCTACTCAGTAGAAGGCGTGAACTTCGGCTCATGAACGCAGATCACGACCATTTCAAAAAATGTGGATGGTACTGAACTTCAGACATAACTTGCTTTTCTAGCCTTTGTTTATGTTTCATAGAATTTTTCCAAACTTTTTCAGTCATAATGGGTACTCGGTATCTTTAGAGGAGAAGGTGGTTCATAATTTGTACTTGTTCCCTAAAAATTATCAGAATCAATCATTGAGTGAATAGTTCTCGTAATTTTCAAAATTAAATCAATCTTGCATGTTTTATCGGTTGTGAAAAGCCTACAGTGCTCCTTCAGAATCAATATTACCTTACATTGAAAATGCAGGACATCGAATTTATTAACAAAGTAAAAATAGATAATTGTTCAATAAGATTGCAATAAATGGGAACTGACCAAAAAAATTTGGATAATTCTAGTTTAGTGCTGTACAAATTGTGGGAGATAGGAATATCCAAGGCAGGCATGGCAACACTTCATTCGGCTTGTAAAATTATTGCTTAGAAAAATTCATCATTTCATATTGTACATAAATTCAGTTTTATAAAATATGAGCAATGGTTGTGCATCAAATGAGCCGTAGCTTGAAACATTGAAAAACAATTTTTAAAGCGCGTGCACAATTCTAACCATCAGTTTGATCAGGAGCTTCATATTAATTATCATGCTAATTTATTAAGGGTTGGGATCAATATGGTGACAGCACGTATTCTCTGATCAATCATTGAATTCTACTATTATATATTTTTTCAAATCGATCATGGACAATTTTGGTTCATTCAAATATTTAGCAAAGGTTGAAATCAACGAATTGATGGGAATACATTCATTTAATATAAATTGTTGCTTGATCGTAACCTTTTAACTCTCTAATTTTATTAGGACGCAGAAGGAAATGAAGTATGGATATGTCCTGCTTGTGGTCGTCAAGATGACGGAAGTCCCATGATAGGATGTGACGATTGTGATGCGTGGTATCACTGGTAAGTAAATGATTTCCAAAAATTTTGCCCAAATTGTCCTTCCTACATTTCGTAGGTTGTAGATAATAATGAAGAAACGCTTAATTAAAAAGAAAAGGTTTCAACAATATTCTAAAGCGTCTACAGATTATCTGAAAATGCATCTTTAAGATTTATTAAGTCAAATCCACACAAAAGTTAGTATGTTGTTTAGGATAATAGCAAACAAATGTTCCGCCATCAAGATTATCTCATAAGCCCCCATAAGTAATCCGTGTTCTTGTTATTTTTCCTTTTCCGTTGAAATTGCAATTTTTAAATATTATTGAATAAATAGATGTCAAAATGACCATTTTTAGGATTAAATTTTGTATTTTTCAACTTTTTCCAACATCCGGAAGGATCAACGAACCACTCCGTTCAAATCGTCAATATTGCTATTTTTGCTTTATGATTTACGTGTGCGTTCCTATCGGGTGATTGCATTGGCTCTAACAACTTTGACATTGTTGTAACTTTACTAAAAATAGGTATTTACTTGATGATCATCATTATTTTCAAGTCTTTAGTTTACCTGGTGTTTAAGAAAAGTCAATATCGTATGCAAACTATATTATTTTGCTTGTAACTCTAATACCCTGAACTTTTTATATTGAATATATTTACAAATCCATTGAATTAACTATATCGAGCTAAATTTAATTAAGGTTATCAGGAATTGGCAAAACTTGTAATAGTCAAGGAAATAAAGCATTCCACACTCCAAACCCAGCGCAGTTGAATGGATTGACATGTGGTTTTCTGTATTCGATTCAGAAAGTGATTTAGAAAATTTGTTCGGTATTTTTTTTTGCGGAAAAAATTTATTGCATTCCTACAGCCAAAAATGCATTTTTCTGAGTGCACTTTTTGAGGTGAATAAAAAAATGGACTCGAATTGGTTTCCCTGAGGTCCCCTTGAAGCTCCCCCGGGGAGTCCGGGCGTCCTGACGCCCTAGATTTTGATGAAATTAATTAAAAAATTATTTTTAGTGTTTGTTAACTGTTCAAGAGGTGATATAAAATTTGCTAGTGATGATTAAGACGTGAAAAAACTCTTCTGCAAAACCTGGTGTACCCTGAGAACGGGTAACCACGTCATCTTCTAGGAATTTGTTAATTTTTCTTAATTAAATGTAACAAATTCTAGCTCTTGGGGGTTTTCAAAGTCACCGATCACGACCATGACACTCGCAATGTTCTGCAAATTACATGGGTGTGTTTCCGGGTCCCCGGAGCCCTCTGTTTGTCTACGCCATCTTCTAGGAATTTGTTAATTTTTCTTCATAAAAGGTAACAAATTCTGGCTCTCGGGAGTTTTCGAAGTCGCCGATTACGATTATGATACTCAGTTAGTTAGTTTTTTCACGTCGTAATCATGACTAGCAACCTTTATATCACCTCTCGAACAATTAACAAACATTGAAAATACTTTTCTTTTCTAATGAAATTCAGCGATATCCAGAGCGTCAGGACCCCTGATACCCTGAGGATGATCCAAGGGGACCCCAGGGAATTTTTTTGATAGCATATTCGTGTTCAGCGACCCCAATACCCCCGAGAAACCAATTCTGGTTCGTTTTTTTTATTCACCTCAGAAAGTGCAATCAGAAAAATGCATTTTTTGGCTGTAAAAAGGCAATACATTTTTTCCGCATAAAGAAAATACCGGACAAATTTTCTAAATCACTTTCTGAATCGAATGCAGAAAACCGCATCTCAATCCATCCAACTGCGCCATTTTTGGAAGGTTTGGCCTCTTTTAGTGCTTTATTTCCTCGACTATAACTAAATAATAAACTATGATATATAAATTTAAAAAATATATTAAACTCTTTTATAGTTGGCTACTTCAAATAATTACGCAATTCGGTTGTAAATATCCACTATAAATAAGAAACAATCTCCATTATCCACTAGAAATACTGTTATTGAGGACCTTTCAGCTACCAAGTAGCCAACTAAATTGAAATCAAAATGGGCCTGTTTTAAACTACTAATTGGAATTAATAAGGTGTATAACTTTCTAAACAGAAAAATGGAACGCAACCAATTAACCAAATTACAGCCACTACCTTCAAATAGTTCAATAAAATTCAAAAGTTTCACTTATCACCCTTCATTAATTATAAATTCCATAATTCGTTTTCTAAATTTGCAATATATGTAAGAACAAACCGTTTAGACAACACCTTTGAAACATTTTCCGCCTTCGACAAATTCGATTCGAAATACTAAGGTTCTTTCAGCAACCAAGTAGTTCTCATCAGAGTAAACTAAATTATAAATGAAAATATATATATATATATATATATATATATATATATATATATATATATATATATATATATATATATATATATATATATATATATATGATATAGTTTAAATACTATTTAGGGATAATAATGTAAACAAGGAGTTACCCTCAGCTGAAGATAAATCGGAATTTAATAAATTGCTTTTTCGTTTATACATTTCCATCCCTTCTACTGTGTACTATGTTTTAAAAGTGATACACTTTCTTGAGAAATGGTGTGACCTGTATTCAAAATATGTTCGGTTACCGCTGATTTTTCACCATTATTTTTCTTTATATGGGCAAAATGTTCCTTATAACGAGTTAAAAGGATCCTCCTAGTTTGACCCACATAGCATATACGGAAAACCCGCTCAAACAAAAAGGTAAACCCAGGCAAATTCAGCTACACCATTTAGATATAAAATAGCTTCGTTTAATAGTCTAGGTTATTATAGTTCAAAGATTGTAGCTGTCACTTTTTGGGAACGATAAAGTCTAGCCATAAAGGGAAAGTAGTACGGTCAATTCTATGGCAGCTATGAATAATTTCAAATGCTTTGGCTTGATTCCATTAGATGTATCAATACCGCCTGGTGCAATTATGCCATTTAGAAGATACTTAGATACCCTTAATAAGGTGGTTATTTAATGTTAGGTGCTTATTTTGGGTGATTCTTGGACTTATTTAAAGTCGAAAAGTTCATATAAATGTATGTCTCAAAATGCTTGGTTTTCGATATACAGGGTACTCAAGATTTTTTCTTTCTATTTTTACCAAAACTGTTCAAAACCTCCTTAAAAAAGTGGCGTACAATTGTTTCGTTAAAATTGTATCATGACGTAGCCATACCTACGCCACTGGTGAAATTGAAAATAAACTTTTTGACGTGACAACGTCTTATAATTCGATGGAGCCGGCTGCACGCACGAGAAAACATGACTCATTTGCCATTACCTCGGTCTGACCGGCTGTGCGTTACCTCGCTCTGAGGCGTTCCATTTAAGGCTTGAAGTGCAAGCGAGCTCTCCTACTTGAGTGACCGATGCAATGCGCCTGGACAGCTGCTGTACAATAATACATTTACATGTTTTCGTAAGTGCAGTGAAAAGTGAATGTGGTGTCAATTGTTTATAGCAACGATAATTGCGGCGATAAAGGTAATGATTCTTTCGATATTGAATATATGTTCAGTGATATATTGTCGAATATTCGTGCTTTCATCATTAAAATAAATAGCATCGGTCCGCTAGTGCAGCGATTGTAGGTTATGCTATAATTGACAAAACTATAACAATAAGTTAACAGAACTGTTTCACGATGAGTAAAAAATCAATTGCTTTACTATTCGATCGAAATAATTATCGAGCGTAGCTGTGATTTCAAAAAATTAAAACATAAATGTTAAATCTTCCACATCTCATAACAACGTGTCTGAAATGACAGGTAGGACCAGCCAGCCGTCAAAGGGAACAATTTTCTTCTATATCAAACACATTGAGGCGGGCTTTTTAAAAGCTAAATTGACATAATTGTATTTATGCGTACAAATAAATGTAACTTGATCAATTCAATTGTGATTTCCATTTACCTCCTTCTCTATATCCATACAAAATATCTATCAAACAAATAAAATTTTCTTTTGAAAAATGAAACCATTCCATCAGTATTTTCTTATGACGTTGTCACGTTCAACTATCGTCAGTAAACCGACTTTACAGACAACCGATTTTTTTTTGGTTGAAAAGTGTGTTTTCATATCATAATCCTGGAATTTAATGTAATATCTAAAACAGATTTCAAAATTTTTGGTACAAACAAAAAAAAAACTTCGGCACCAAGCATTTCCGCATGTACAAAGTCATTTACATGAACTTTTCTACTTAAAATGAGCCCAAGAATAAGCCATGAAAAAAAAGTACATAACATTGAGTAACATCCTGTATATTGTAAGAGAACATGTCTTCAATGTATAATATCATCGTTAGGTGCCATCGCATAGTGGAAAACGTCCCTTCGAGCCATCAAAATTATAACAACGAAGTAGAGAAACTTCAGCAAATTGCGTTGGACATTGGTTACCACAAATCTTTGATCAATAATTTCATTTCTAAACAAAAAGGGAAATTGGAACGTAGCCAACTAACCAAATTAGAGCCATTACCTTCAAATACTTTAATAAAATTTAAAAGTTTCACTTGTCATTCCTCAGTAATTAATAAATTCCATACTTTGTTTTCTAAATTTGCAATACAACCTGTTTATAGATGTAAGAACATGCTAAAACACCGTTTAGGCAACACCTTTGATATAAAGTTTCCGATTTCGACAAATCCGGGATTTACAAAATCAATTGGGAGTCCTGTTCAAAATGCTATGTGGACCAAACTAGAACGAACATTCTAACCCAGTATAAAGAACAGTATGTCCACATGAAGAAAGATAATGGTGAAAAATAAGCGTTAGCCGAACATATTGTAAATACAGGTCACACCATTTCTCGGAAAGTTTATCTCTCTTGAAACAGTAATGGCAAATATCTAGGTAATTGAAGGGATGAAAAAGCAATTTAATGAATTCAGATATATGTCCAGCTGATGATAGGTAACTCTCATATACTCTTATAATTCCAAATAATATTTAAACAGGCACATTTTAATTTCTAATTTAGTTTATTCTGATGATGTCTACTTGGTAGCTGAAATAACCTAAGTTCTTTAATAGTATTTTTAGTGGACACAGGTGATTGTTTATTATTTATAGTCCACACTGTAAACTCTTTTGTAGTTTATTATTGTCAATATAACTTGACTTGCAATTAATGAAATTGAAATATTTACTTGTCCATCTTCATTATTTTCAAGTGTTTAGTATACAGAGCATTTAAAAAAGGATATTATTATATTATTCTGAGTCGTAACACAAATACACTGGTCTTTTAAAAATTAGAAAATATTTGCAAATCTATTGAATTAAATATCAAACTAAATTTATTGAAGGCTTATTAAATTGCAAATTGGCAATACTTATACCTGAATAATGTACTATTATTACAAATTACAAAATTATATTGAACAACAAAATAGTACATTTTAATAACAAATATATTAACTTTTGTTATTAAAGTGTTTAAGTTGTGTTTTATTTAATGGTGAATGGCGAACACCTCAGAATTAATTTATTACATTTTATTGTTGTCACTAATGCTTTTTATATTTGCAGGGTGTGTGTAGGGATTCAAGTACCGCCTGATTCCAACGAGGACTGGTATTGCAGGCACTGCTTATTGAAAAAGGACGAAGGTTTGCAAACCGATAAAAAGAAGAAGAGAAAACGGCGGGATAAAAAAGAACACTAGCTAGAAATGAACTAATTAACATCAATTATGTTGCAATGGAATGAAGTTTAATATTACTAATTACACAAATAATTGTAATTTAACCGTCTATATCCTGCATAAGTTGAATATTTCACCATCAATGTACCTAAACAGTAAATGAAAATCGATTACAAACGAGCCCTAATTTTAATTTTCATGAAGATTTCAAGGGTATAAAATTATTTATTGAGAAATACTGTTGTGATTGCTACACTAATTTATTTTGTAATTGCTATGTAGAATGTATAATTTTATTGTAATGAAAAAGTTTAAGTATATATTTATATTTGTAATCTGTATATCTCAATTTGTATATATTTCTATTTTGAATCTACACGAGTATATATACCATCCTTCCATTTTGTCGAAAGTTTACATCAACTTGAATATTGTTAAAAATGTTGAGCTTAATTATTTTAAATTGAATTGTTATTAAATTGTCCAAATATCATTAAATCTTTTACTACTATGATAATTTTAGTGATCATTGGAATTATTTTTATTAATTCACAATATTTATTAATTTTTCCTTTATTATATTTAGAAATAATTTCATTCTTTTGTTAGTACCACTCTTATTGTGATGATCATTGTGTGCAATTTTGGAAATAAAATTGATAATACCCACTGTTGTTATCAATTGTCTTTTAAATTGTGTGAGATTAATTTTTCTTCTACTTTTATGGCATATTCGAAAAACAACCTGATTTTCGATAGGTTTGGAAGGCAAGGAAAGGTTCGATCCTTTTTATAAAATACACCACAATATGAAGCTCATGGCGAGTATATATATTGTTTATAAAATGAATTCAAATAAATTATTGACCGACGAAGTACAACTTCAAAAATTAAAGACCGTAGTGTTCTGTCGTAATTCTTAAATGCTACGAGGGTCCAAGGAAGAAAAGAGCCACAACTTGTCTGTTTTTGTTAAGCTTCAGCTAAAATTATATAACCATAGTTCTTTTCTCGGTTATTTACATAGACTTAATATCCTAATAGGAGACAAAACATCTCATTCATAAAACTCTATTTGACTTGTCGCAATGATTACATGAAGTATGACAAAGAAAACCAACGGACCTCTTTGTCTTTGAGTCATAATTACTCCTTATTGGCAAAGCTGTAACTATGATTGAAAACTTGTTACCACTTGTAAGACAAACCTCGCTTCGAAATAGCTACGAGAAATACGGAAGCTGTCAAATTGCGTAGTACAGAACCAAGTCCCCATTCATAAAAGGGTGGGCAGCGTTGTCGCTTTCTGAACAAATAATGGAATGGAATAGTTCTATATTTAAAAATTTTAATATTCTATAATTCGATTGTATATTCCAGGTTACCATAAATTATGGAATATTTTTCAGAGAAAACGACATTTCAACAGTATTGCTTCTAATATAACCAATAGATAATGCTATGGACGTTTTTATAATAATTATGAATCTCAATCCGGCACACAGAACAACTAATCCTGCAACAGCACATTCCATACGGCCATACTTGTAATATACAGCGGTCTGAGTGGCCCGAAATTTTGGTAATGTCTGATCGTATTTAGACTGTCTCCTTAGGATAATAGGTCTATGGTTATTTATAGGGTATTGTAGGAATTACGGAAACTGTCTCTGTAGGTATTAAATGTTCTTAAGATTAATTTATCTTATCAACCTGAACAACATATCTTCTTGGACATAGAGAATAATCGGATTTAATGCAGCTTCTATTTATTTTGAACCCAGTAAAAAAGCCCATCGTTCTACTTGAACAACAGATAACCATACTCTGTGTGTATTGAATTCAAGGGGTGCCGATGGAAATGGATCGATCTGAATCAGAACGATTCTGTGAAACGCGTAAGAGACCCATGTCAAACATACGAGTCCCCAGACCTGTATGTACGACCGTGGGCGAAACCTAAAGTGAAAAAATCACTTGTATTTCAAAAACTACCGCATATTATGTATATACGATATCCCAAATTTCAAACAATCTTCAAAACTGTCGGAGAAAAGGGGGGTGTACATGTTCCTGTTACTCTATTATTTGAATACGAAAGGTACCGCAGTGACGTCAATTTACAGGATTACATTGCACAGCGATGTATAATATCTCTGTGGTATCGGAAATAAGTCACCTCTACAACTATTGTCAGAGATAATATTCATTATTCTGTGTTATTGTTTAATCTCTTTACAATGGTCGACTGGTCCTGTTACGCATGACCGTTAACCGTTTTACTTATTTGATTAGCTTTAGGTTTGCAGTTGCAAACTATGAATTCATTACGGTTATGAATATGTTATGTTGAATCTTAATTTAAATCGAAATATGCATACACAAATGGAAAAATGTAGTAGTTGTAAGAATTATAACTCCATATTGAAAGTTGATGGAGATAGGTTTTACTGGTTAGTGAACCATAAAGTGCATCAACAATTGAATTATTAATCTCATTCATTTTTGAAGGTCCGAGCAACTAAGTGTGAGGAATGTCCTGCTGCATAAAAAAATTATTGATTTGGAAAACTATATCATGATACTTGAACAGAAATTAGCAAATCTACACCAAACTTTTTGGATAAAACAACTTCAACAAATGTCATTGGAAGTTCAAAATTGTGAAAGTAAGGTAGTGAAACAAGTACTAAATGAATTTTTGTTTACTTGAAATAGAGGATTTGCTTTCAATGTTTTATATAACTAGAAACCTCTTTGGACCCTTGATCTCAAGTTTTAGTAGGTCTCACATTAGTTAAATTGTTTTGTTCAATTGTTATTTGAATTATAATTAGGCAAATGAATGCTTTATCAACATTAATATAAATTCTCAGAAAATAGGTCACACTAACGGATATGCAAATGAATGCTTAATCTGTGACAAAATGTAGATGTGTATAACACAAAATGTTTTAAAAATAATTGCTGTTATTGGATTAAATGTTGTTTGAAGTTAATCACTATGTGTCTGCATCAATCCAGTCTCATATAAGGAATAGGTTCTATTGTACTTATTGTTTCAATTCAGCATCAAAGCCTGTGTGATATTGAATGACTTTCTAGCTGGGTGGTTCCGTCCAGAAATTCCCTTCTACAGAGTCTGGTAACCTAGATGCTACAGACAATATTTTGGTGAAAGTTGATAATTCTTTAGCTCGTTTGAATGATGCCATAGCGATATTTGAAACTGAAAAAGAGAAGTATGAAGCCCTACACTTTGAAAGAGAAAACACATTTCATGAAAATGTGAATTTCTTACATGAAATGTAAGTATACCATAACTCATCTACCTGCTAATATAATGGCTAACTCCTGAAAACTGTCCAACCGGTTAAGGATATGACAAAAATGTGTTCTAACATTGTAGGATAGAATGTTATCGAGAAAATTTGTATAAGGAAATGAGCAGGTATAATGAATTAGTATTACGTATACACACAAAACTGCGATTACTTGATGAAAAAGCACAAAATTATATTAAATGTAACTTGGAAATAAAAGGAAGAGACATTAGTGAAGAACTGAAAGACAGATACAAAAATTATATCAAACATGGCAATGAACAAATTAAACGTCAAGAAATTCTCATTAAGAAGATGCAGGTTCATAGAAGAGAGCTGTATTCACTTCTGAGGGAAGAACGGAGGAAAGAATCAAAGTTGAAGGAGAAATATGAGGTACTTATCTCCATTATTCAATTATTAAGTATATAAATAACATTAATAACTTTCATAAAAAGGTGCTTTTACAATATTCATACATTATTCTTTTAGAATGAAATATACTGGTTGAAAATACTCAATGATAAACTTAAACTGAAAAATGAAGGACTACTGACGAGATTAAGACTAAACAACTAATATTTAACTAGGAATAATGAAAATTGAACATTCCACTATTTTAAATGACTATCGAATGATCATGTTTGTAATATAGAATTAAGAATAAACTCGGACACCCTCATTGAATGAATTGTAAAATTATAAAGTGAAATAAATAATGAAACAAGTTCTTTATTTTGTAATTATTTTTATTTGACTATTTCACATATAATGATGTTTATTTAGTCTGACGAGTTGCTTCAGAAGCTTATGCAGCGGCTTAAGTACTATGGCCAAAATTGTGATCTTACAATTTAAGGGGGGGGGGGGGTCATAGAGTAGCGTCAATAAATTGTTATGCTCATTTAGGCGGAAATTATACAGATGCTGCATCTAAAAATACCACTTTCAAATTTGCTCATTGCGCAAATTCATTTCATGAATCAAGATTCGTGACAGCAATACATTTGGTATGTGAAGGAAAAAATGGAAAGGAATATGTAATGTAGGAACTTGATAATATAATGGAAAATATTGAACCTCAAACTTAAATTATAATGAAAGCAGTTTTCAGAATAAATGGGTTTTATTATTATATCCTTTCCATTAAATTTGTTAATGTTTCTTCTAAGTAAGGTCAGCATTTCAAACCGCGATGTGATTATATTATATTGAGGTCAATGCCAAACACATTTTTTGTTTACATGCGCTTTATCTTGGAAGGAGATAGATAGACTAGTGAAAGTGATAGCTTCGAAACCATGAAAATGAAACAGTCGGCATCAAACAGAAAAAGCGGCATTCGCACCAAAGAGTTCTATATATAGAGTAGATTACTAAGCCTTTCACTGGAAAGTTGACGGACATACTGCGCTCTCAGTCGCACGATGTGTGTGCGCTTTAATTATTGTATTCTTATACTCTTGTGATAGAAGGGTAGACCCTGCGAGAGAGAGCGCACTACACGTGCGAGAAGGACAGAATGTCCGACTAGTTACCAGCGCTTTCCTATGCTTAACGCACTACTTGTCTACTCTATATATAGAACTCTTTGATTCGCACACTTACAAGCAAAGAGTTCTATATATAGAGTAGACAACTAAGCCTTTCACTGGTATATTAACGGACATTCTGTACTCTATATATAGAACTCTTTGTCTGACCCTGGGTTAGTGTTGGCAATGACAGAACTTGCTCCAAATCCATTTAAACAGTCATTGTGTCGCTTCCATGTTACTGACACTTCTGGTGATCTTGCCCACGGTCGTACATACAGGTTTGGGAACTCGTATGTTTGATATGAGTCTCTTACATGTCGCCAAACTCGTAGTCCCTCGCTCAGCCACCAGCTAGCGCTAGGATCGAAGTATGGGAACAATCACATTATTAAGTAAAACAATTTCTCTCGTAACGCAATATTTACTATTCTGATTTGAGAGAGGAATAGAACTGTTACTCTTGTCAAAATGTATTACTCACCTTAAAAATAACTTACCCTTTTTGTTATACATGCTCGCACACATAAAACACCTCGTTAAAACGATTTCTGTCCGAAATCACAAGCATCCACTTTTTTCGCATTTCCGCATCTTTCGGCACTTTAAAAACAGAAGTTTCTTGCTTTACACTTTTGTACCCCGTTTTGCATTTCGGTACAATGCACGGTTTCGTAATTTTTTTCTAAAAACGCCGGTATTCCTTGTGTTTACAAGGCAACAATGACAGTTGCCAGAGAACACGGTCATGTACGTGTCAGAGATCATTCTTCGACTGACGCGCCACCTATGCAACAGATGACGCTTAGCGGACTCACTTCTCACATAGGAAACAGCCTAGAGTTCCCAGATGTATATACGACCGTATTCTTGCCTCATTGCTTCTATAGCTGCCTCAGCTTTCCTGTGGTGCAAACTTACATTCACATGTCTGTTTGTGATATTAAAATCCCTTATACATGAATCTCTAACTAAACAATATTTACAAAAAAGAATGTATGGCCATAAGTATAGTACTAGAAACAAAAAGAGAAAATTCCACCGCCCTTGCCAAACATTATTTTGATTATAACTATCAATTTGAATACAAAAATATTAATATTTTAACTAAAGAAATCAATTATAATAAAAGATCTATTCTTGAGATGATTCACATAAATTGTGACTCCAAGTGTGTAAATCATAGAGCAGACGTTCATTCAATCATTAAGTCAGATTTAGACTAGTTTAATTAATTTAAGCCCTTGCAAATTCCTACATGCGTCTTTATAATGTAAAAGTATATTTTATGTAGAATGCTCAAATAGCAATATTTCTTTTTCTATTACCTCATAAATCATCAACATCGGTCGGAAGTGGATACTTGAGCATTACATTTTTTGGTTTCAGTTGTATTTCAAACGATGCTTTAAATGACTTCGAATTTTATAAGAAAATAGCCAAGCAGTGGATTCTTGTTTCTTATACTTAAAACATTAATGTGTTACAATTTCGATTACTCGTGTTTCTGTTCGTTTGGGCAACGGGGGCATTTTTAATTGAAATTAGTGCGATAAAGACGCTTTGTGATGATACAATAAGTTTTAAGAAATGCCGTTTTAGACATTGATGTCTTCTGATGATGGTCGTGAGGCCGAAACGTACGTAAAGACGAAATTAGAAACATATGTGTTACTGTGACCTATTTCCCGAAAATGTATATATAAAAGATATAAGCAGCTCGACTTACCTTATCTTTAGTAGGAGGCTGCTTTGCAGAAATCTTTTTATTCTTTCATGTGAAATGTTCTTCTCCCTCACTACTTCTTTTCTTCTTGTTGGCCCTGTTTTCTGCTAGTACCATTTGAACTCATTGACATTAATATTATATTCACCAACTTAACAGGTCTCAGTCGTAACCTCAATATTTGACGTTGGCACTTAGCTCACTTTTTACAGAATTGAGTGTGGTGATTGACAAATACGAACTCTGTTTTAGATAAAATTTAATAGCGCTTTATACAGCATCGGAAACAATTCTTCTGGGGTATAGACAGAAATCTACAAGAGCAACAAGGAACGCAATATATGATAATACCACATAAGCAAGAGAGACGCACTGCTGTGCGCCCCTCCTCTTACCTCACCCGACGCGTACACATTCTCCCAACTGGTGCTGGTATGATACTGACGTCCTACATCCTGAGCTGACCGCCCTGAAATTGTAATGCTCTCTCAACATATAGCAAGCTATTCTTTACGCTCTCATGAAACCACCATACCCAAGAAAAATACTTTCCGATACTGTATGTTGTTTCCCATGGCACATAACCCATTTTAAAAGAATAAAAGAACAAATTTATTTTCGGCATTATTTATATAATACACTTATTTTTGATCATTATATTTGAATTCCTTGGTATTTTATTGAAGGTTAAAAAAAACTCAATGTACAGAAAATATAATCTATATTTGAACAACAAGACAACAATTGAAACATAAAAAATATAATAAATCTCATAAATCATAATTTCATTTAGCAAATCACAATATTTTTGAGTTTGAATTTCCTCAAACTTTTACTAAAGCAATGGCACACCTTGATGGTACATAAACCTGAAACAACATTAATTTCAATTTAACTCAAGACTATTTTAAACTTTTCTTACCTGAAGTGAATTTCTTCTCCCAGCATATCCCTCAGGATTAGTGAAAGTATGTATTGAAGTATCAATTCTATTATGACCACCGAATCTTGCGTCATCTGAACATATGATAATTTGATATTCACCACTTCCTTCCAGTCCAACGCGATAATCCGCAAAACTCTTATTCGGATGGAAGTTGAAAACGAATAGCACATTTCCTCGTTCAAACACAATGACTTTGTCTTCTTGATGCTTCCAACTAACGTATGCTGGCCCGGAAGATAACCAACCATATTTAGCTTCAGCGTGATTCATTGCTGCATCCCATTCGTTTAAATACTTGTACTTAAGCAAAGGATCATCGACTAGATTCCACTGACGCCTTGCATAATGATACGAGCTATTATTGCCTTCCCTTGGAAAATCTAACCATTCCGGATGTCCAAATTCATTTCCCATGAAATTCAAATAAGCCTCCCCTCCTAAACCATGAGTTAGAAATCGAATAAGTTTATGTAACGAAAGTCCACGATCAATTATTGGCGATTGATCGGATAATGTGCTCATATGTGAATACATCTCTTTATCCATCAACCAAAAAGCTAAAGTTTTGTCTCCTACTAGAGCTTGATCATGAGATTCGCAATAGGCCACTGTTGACTCCATCCAGCGCCTATTGGTAAGCGTGTGAACGATATTCTCTACGTCCCAATCCTCATCAGAAACGTGTTTGAGCAATTCTATCCATTTATCTGGGATTGCCATCGCCAAGCGATAATCGAAACCCAAGCAACCTTCGTCAATTGGACGACAAGTTCCCGGCATCCCAGAAACATCTTCGGCTATGGTTATGGCGTCTTTGTGTAAGTGATGTATCAGGTAGTTGGCTAACATGAGATAAAGTACTCCTTCTGTATCTACACCAAGACTGAAATAATCGTCGTAATGTCCTCCGAATCCTTGCCCAATTCCACGTGAATGATACAACATGGAACTGACCCCATCGAATCTGAATCCATCGAATTGGTACTCATCAATATACCACCTTACATTGGACAGTAAAAATCGCATAACCTCAAATTCCGAGTAATTAAATAGTCTAGAATCCCACAAAGAATGTTCACCTCGAGGACCAGCATGGAAGAAGCACGAGTCAGTACCATCAAACTGATTTAAACCATCTAGAACATTTTTACTTGCATGAGAATGAACAAGATCCAAAAGAACAACTAATCCTAAACCATGTGCGGTATCAACTAAACGTTTCAGTTGTTCGGGAGTTCCGTAACGACTAGAAGCTGCATAAAAACTAGTGACCTGGTAACCAAAACTTGCGTAATAAGCATGTTCCATAACACCCATCAACTGTATTGTATTGTATCCTTGTTTAACAATTCGAGGTAAAATGTTGTCGGTGAAATTGTCATATGATCCAACATTGAGTTCTGATGTAGCGATTCCCACATGACATTCATATATACGAAGACTTTTTGGTCTTGGTACTTTATTGTTTTTGAACAAATATCTCTGAAAATATTTCACTATTCAAGTTATTTCATCGTTTTTCAATATTTCAGTTCTTACCTGAGTTGGAATGGGATTCCAAAATTTGTGCCTGTATATAGTTCCTTCATTTTTGGGTGGTTCTACAACATATGTAGCATACGGAGACAAACGGTCCAATTTTTCACCAGAATCTGTTTCAACCACAACCTGCAACAAAACGAGTAGAAGATAAACCACATTTTCAAAAATATTCAACATTTTCTCTTTTTATTCTTATTATAAAATGTGAGCCTAAGATTAATGATGAATTGATTAATTCGATTTGTTTAATAGTATTTTTGTATCAGCCACACCTCAGCCACTGTAATTCTGGTCCCCTGTCTTGGTTTATACAGGTCTTCACCGGTCAGCTGTTGTATTCTTTGGGGGATAGCCTAGGCTGCCTGTTTTTAGCGATCTAATGTCTTCAATGGTTCTTAAATACTTAAATGTTTTCCCGTAATTTATGCGAGGAGCGCTTTCTTTGTTGCAGTCTCATATGCATCCTCGGAGAACGGCTTTTGTCAAAGTATGGGGCTTTCTGCCTAGTTCATCAACCGTTTTGTTGTCTTCGATGTCAGTGTCCTGAGACCCACATCAAAGTTAAGGTAAGAAATAATTACCCTTATCCACTAAAACTACTATTAAAGTACTGAGGATCATCAGAGTAAAATAAATTATGATATTTTCGCGATTATCAGTAAAGATTTTGATTTGCGTGGCTTTGGAACACGCGTAATAGCCAATTTGATTAATTCAAATTCACTGAAGATATGAAGACGGTTATCACTTAGAATACAACATAAACAGAAAACCCACTCAAACAAATAGGAATATTTACAACAAATAAAATCGCTCCATTTAATAGTCTTGTTCATAGATTATTAAACGTCCCTTTGAGCCAGCAAAATTAAAGCAACGAAGTTGAGAAACTTCAGCAAATTGATTTGGACAATGGTTACCGCAAATCTTTGATCAATAATTTAATTTCTAAACAAAAAGGGAAATCGGAACGTAGCCAACTAACCAAATTAGAGCCATTACCTTCAAATACTTTAATAAAATTCAAAAGTTTCACTTATCATTCCTCAGTAATTAATAAATTCCATAGTTTGTTTTCTAAATTTGCAATACAACCAGTTCATAGATGTCAGAACATGCTAAAACACCGTTTAGGCAACTCCTTTGATAAAGTTTCCGATTTCAACAAATTCGGGATATAAAAATCAATTGAGTCGTGTTCAAAATGCTATGTGGGTCAAACTAGAAGGAACATTTTAACTCGTTATAAGGAACATTTTGCCCATGTAAAGAAAAATAATGGTGAAAAGTCAGCAGTAGCCGAACATATTTTGAATACAGGTCACACCATTTCTCAAGAAAGTTTATCAGTTTTAAAACTCAATACAGACAAATATCTAGGTACTTTAGAAGGGATGGAAATGTATAAACAGAAAAGCAATTTATTAAATTCCGATTTATCTCCAGCTGAGGGTAACCCATTGTTTACATTATCCCCAAAATAGTAAGGGTGGATAAGGGTGTTTATTTCTTATTAATCGTGTTATAATATATCCGCAGTCTAAACTCTTTTACAGTTTATTAAAGAAGAATTAGTTGATCTATCTGACAGATAAGATCTTACGGATCGCAAAGGATACGAATTTAACTAGGGGTCACTGCATCCTCAGGGGCAAACACTATAAGGGCGAAATTCGTATCTCTTGACGATCTTTCGTGGTCGTTAAGGGGTTAAACAAATATGCGTATTAGTGGTATCATCTATCATATAATATCAAAACAATGTCAGTGGGTTTGGAGAAATCTCAATTTAAAACATGCAGCCTGATGTCATTTAACTGCAGGCAAAATTATTTGCATACAAAGAACACAACGTTTTTCATCAGTAGGACTACCACGGAAAAAAGCAGGCACTCCAATTGAACTTTTTGGTAATAGCAATAGCGAATTTTAAATTCAATTTACAGCTCTCGGGTGGTAATCACATGAAAAATCATTTAATTCCGGGAACCATAGTGTTCAATTTTTCAAAATATGGACATCCAACATTGAAATTCAGATGGCGTATCTATTATCCAATGAAAATGTCAATAACATAGGCTATGAATCTAAAATTAAAATTTGCAAAATTTTACATTCTGTGTGGCCGATTCAAAATATCAGCCACCTAAAAGTCTTCAATTTGGGATAGATGCAATAAATCGGGGAAATTAATGATATTCCAAATCCAATGTTACATTAAAGTTTTAGCACTATGGATTTAACGTTTACTTCATTCATTTTAAAAGTAGTGACCGTATTGGTACTTTCTTTGTACCTGGTCTGCATAATAGATGATATAACGAATTCAATGTTGAACCTGCACCAGCGATAATAGACCAGTCGGTAGGACCCGGGCTTAATAATTTTTTGCGGTTGATAGTGTGGGTTCGAAAAGTGACAAGGTCATCGCAGGTTAGTTTGTTAAATTATTGGCAGGTTATTTTTTAAAATTTTTATACATTTTTGGGAATAGTAGATGATATAGGAACATTAAATATAAGTCCTTATTCTGTAGTTGGACCCGGCTCAAACAAATGTTGGTCACACATAAATGTTTATTTCACGTTAAAATCTATCAGAATGTAAATTTTCATAGGAGTTGGTCAAGCTGTCTATTAAAATCTTGATTGTTTTCAGGTTTTATATGCAAGAAAAGAAAAATAATCGCATTAAAAAAAAAATTTTCACTAGCCAAGCATTATATTCACTATCAGAATGTAACTTTTTATAAGATTTGATATAGCCATCTAGGCGGAGTAGGCTTAGCAAAAATATTGGTTTAGAGCTTTGTTTCAATGAATTTTAGATGACCATGGTACAATGTGACTGAACTGTGTAGATGAGGCTCAATATAAAACCACATTTCAGATGGTTCGTAACATGACCCATGTTGCTATTATAAATAGATGTTGAACACATCATAGCTATCTTGAATCATCTAGGCCCAATGTCATTAAAGGAAAATAACAATTTTGCTATTTTTGCAAAATGCCTCTAAAGGAACATAATACTGCCAGAGTCTGTTAGGTGAACTACCAATTAAGGCTCTTTGCTGACCATTCATACATGTATAAACAAGAAAAACAGTAGAAGCTGATTAATATGTAAATATGGCTTTATCGGGTCTTTTTATGAAAATGTTTGAATATGCATGTCCCATACAGAAAATATATTTTTACCTTCAATTCTGACAAATGAGGAATAGCACATGATCCATCATTATTTGGAGGTAATATCAATTCCCATTTACCAAATTCAAGTTTTTTATATGGATGACTGTCCCTGTTCCATCCATCTAGGGAAATAAAATATATTGAAAATACATATCACATATTACATTATCCCAGATATGAAAATTCAAGTAATTTCTCCAAATCTTCTGGAAAAAAATCTGTTTAAACTTTTTCATTCTTAAATTTATTATTTTCAATCAGCTTACAAAATTCTGAACAGTTAGATTGATTATAACAAATCAAATCACTAAATAGTGAGAGTTCAATAAATTATTATTGTGCTCATCCTAGGTAGCTTTCGAAAAAATTAATTCTATAAATCAACATGGGTAATTTATGAAAAAGTATGAGCTAAAATCTTTTTACTTACTAAATTCGCCAGTTAAAAATAACTGACGTGCACCAGGAGCCCATTCACGACATACTATGGAGTTATCTTGCTGCATGTGGACACCATAATATTTATACGCTTTAGTAAAATTATCTAAACCTCCTCCATTCTCATCAATAGAATCAAGTAGATCTTTCAAACATGCGTAACTGAAGTAAAAAAGAATGAATGGAGTAAAACAAGTTTGAGAAAAATTTTTAATTCAGCCAAAACCAAAAACTTTCATTTGTTCGAGCATCAAAGACAAACTTGATGGTTAGTATCTTAGATTAGGTTATTAATATAGAAAAAATTAGGAATATAATCCTCATGATTGAAATTTCATATTAAATCCGAATCAACTTGTTATCAGATAAAAGTCTATGAAATATTCGATGAGGTTAATTTAATCACCAAAATAAAATCCATCCTGAACTTCTGCGTCAACAATTTGCGTTATCTAGCCATAATATTTAAAGTTAATAATGCTATGAATATACTTCGCAGAGGTTAATTATGGATGAAATTATCTATTCAAAATTTGTCCTTGTGACCTTTCAATGTCAACATAAATTTGAAGCGATATATTGGAAAATGTATACATACCGACGTCGAATTTCTTTCTCGTAAGGTTTCAAATAGGGATCCCTGTCCAATAGGCTCTTAATTTGTGGAACGTCCACTTGCATTGGGTCTAACGATGAATATTTTCCACCCATGTTTACACAGTTAACAGTATGGAACGTCTACGTCGTGTGAAACATTTGCTACCACTAACTTTATAATCTTGAAGAATTGTTGATAAATGATGTCAATATGTTAATCGTGTTTTAAAAATGTAATTATCATTATCTGAGATTCAAAATCGAGCAATTATTGGTAACGCAGATTAACTATAATACGATTCGATTTGCTGGGTTATGAAACAAAATTCAACCGGAAGATTGACACTAAACACGTGAATTGTGAAGACACGCTACTGTCTACATTCTACACGCCGTAGTTTTTGTTTTTACGGTGGGGAGATGTTTTTGAATATGTGTGCATTGGCGTATGTTGTACTTCATATGAATTCATCAAGTGTTCAGTTTCTCTAAGATAAAGAATCTTCTCAATCGATAAACATATTCTGATGTTAGGATAGAGAAGAATATAAATAAACAATTTCTATCATCATTGGATGTTGTTGAGAATTTCAACGTTTTTTAAATTTTAAATCGGAAATGTAATCCCTCCATAATCCACGAGAATATACAGTAGCGTGCATGTTGGGTAATATCGAAAGTTGTTCAAAAGATACGTTGGAAGATAACACGTTCCTATTGCATGTTAATAATAAAACAGGCATTCAGCAAATGCCCTTGATAAATATTGTATTTACAACATTTCCAATTATCATTGATAAAGTACGTAACCAAATCATTGACTAATCTGTAAGTAAATGAAATGCGGTCATGCTTAAAAAAGACGTACCTACATTACTTTTTGGATCGACATTTTCGTTATTTTAGGGTGTTTGAATTGAGTATTATCATATTATCTTTATCATTTTTTGAAATCAATTACATACGTATCCTGTTTCAAAACGTATTTCATTTGTATTGATAATATTTATATTTTATAATGTATAAATTACTGGTATACCGTAAGTATACAGTAAAAGTACTGAGGTCCTTTCAGCTACCAAGTAGTCCTTATCAGAATAAACTAAATTAGAATTTGTCTCTTACACATTTCCATCCCTTCTAAATTACCTAGATATTTGTCATTACTGTTTCAAGAGTGAAAATCTTTCTTGAGGAATAATGTGACCGGTTTTTAAAATATGTTAGGCTAACGCTGATTTTTCATTATTATTTTTCTTTATATGGCCAAACTGTTCTTTATACCGAGTTAGAATGTATTCCTTCTAGTTTGGTCTAATTTGGTTAATTCGTTTCAATTTCTTTTTTGTTTAGAAATTAAGTTATTGATCAAAGATTTGTCGTAACCATTGACCAACGCTACTTGCTGAAGTTTCTCCACTTCGTTGTTATAATTCTGCTGGCTCAAAGGGACGTTTAATAACCTATGAACAAGACTATTGAGTGGAGCTATTTTATAATTAAATGGTGTAACCATTGTATAACCAAGGAAAGGAAACTGCTTCGCTGTTTCTATTTATACAGTGAATTAATACAAATTCACAGCAGAAATAGAAACTACAGCAAATTGCGTTAGACAATAGAGACATAAATAAAAACAAATCTGTCAAAACAAAGGGACATTGAATAAAATATTCTCTACTAAAGTAAGGGAAGCCGTATTTTAATTAAAGACATCGTGACAGTTGGACTCAAATGCATGCGTATATGTCAAAATAAAAGAAAGTTCATTCAAGATAGAGATAATAGGAGTGACTATTAAGCAAGATTCGCACCTCCCACCCATATGGTTGATATTATACTTCTAGCGACGAGCAAATTTACCATTTATATAAGGATTCAATGCTTACTGTTAATTGGCTGTGCTGGTCGAGATGGTAAAGCCTCTGATAATGCTACTTGCTTAGCCACGCTGTAGGATCGAAACTCCAAGCGGCAAGGTCATCGCAGGTTAGTTTGATAAACTTTTGGTTAGTTATTAAATTTTTATATATTTTTGGTAATATTAGGTTATTTGAAATTTGATTTATCAATTGATGTTCCTTACACATTTTATTTGCCTTGCCCTTGGACTAAAGTGCATGGTGGGAGGTACGAATCTTGCTATATATCAATTCATTATTATTCTCCGACGATTGACAAATGGGCAACCAGTAATACAAGCTCATGTTTGATGGTTTTCTGGAATATTCAGAACGTTTACACGAAATACAATGGAAATTTTAACCAACATAACATGCTGGAATAATTTCTCTTCAGAAAACCTAGAACCGAATTCGAGAAATCTTTCACGTAATAATATTTCCTCGTATAATCGCGGTTTCAAGAACCTTTGATATTATATCTAATGATGAGCGATGGGGTGATAAGTTTAATCATATCGTAGAATCAAATTATTTGCAATATCCTACGAATTTGGTAATCATATTTTAAATTTCTTAACAAATTTCCCATTGTATATTATTCTATTTCTATGGATTCGGCGTTTACTTGATATAAATTAATTTTAAAAAATATGTAGAAAAATGAAATAAGAATACAAATTTAAATTTACACGAACAGTAAAGCTTAATTGCTTACAATTATTTTGTCACACATGTTAGACAACACAGTGACACAGCGAGTTAAAGTATATAGTAGTTATAGATTAACTAATATGGCCCTCTTTAGCTAATTTTTCGAATTATAAGTTCATTCTCCGTCCTAGGAAATTAAATGATAGCTTATAAACTGTGATCGTCAAAATATACAAATTGGTTTGACAAATGCGAGTAATGGAAAATTTCCAGAATGTGCTCAGAGTAGGCGTAGTTTCATTAATAATAAATCGGATTCAACTTTTAAATTAAATTTGCTGGAATCCCTATAAATTAATAAGTGTAAGACGTCCGATATCCTATTGAAAGATTAACAAATACTTAATAATTATCTCTTGTTAAATTTTTATAATTAGGTTTTTTCGCTTGACACCAGTATATCGTTAAACCCAATTAGGTAAAATTCCAAAAATGGGTGAATTTTACATGGAATGTTTTGTTGGTGCCAGGGATGGAGGCGGAATTAAATTCATACTAGTTTTGTTAGTGGCAGAGACTGGATCTGGAGAGAAAAATTAAATTCATAGTGTTACTCCTTAAATACTGTTAATAATATTTCATCATGAATACAATTTCACAAAATAAAAAAGATAATAATTTTTTTTTAATTATAATTGGACAATGATATGGGATCAATATAAAATAATTTAGACGACAATGATCCAGTCTTTATGGCAACATACGATGCTCGTTTGGAAAAATACGTCTATTTTGTCATACACTTATTTCCATAACCGTTTTTGTGATTTCAAATATTCTCTCATTCTGAGAAAATCGAACGACGTTACACGCCTTGAAGTGAAATAACAAGTCTAACTAATTTAGCCAAAATACGTAATTTATATTTGGAAAAAGTTTAATTCAGCTTTTTTACAAACTTATTCAAAATTATTTTACCACTTACAGTCACTCTTCGACCATCTCCGCGAGAGGTTTAGAAAACTCCATTGGAAGCACCAAGGAGTACGCAATTCGAGACCACTCTTTCTAATGATAGCTAGTAGGTCCGAAACAGGTCCTAGCAGATTTGTTCCAACGATTTTCAAATTCGAGTTGTACTTGTTGCCTCCATGCATTAATATTCTTTGTAATTCAATAGATGTTGATAAAGTTCCCGATTTCTACAAATCTGGAATTAACAAAATTGATTGCGAATCATGTTCAAAATATTATGTGGATTAAACTAGGAGGAACATTTTAACCCTTTCATTGTTTTTGTCCCTTGAGAGGGACATCGTTTTCTATTGAAACATCTTGTCTTCCGGATGGATTCCGCGTCACAATAGCTCGACTTGATGCCAACCATTACAGGTGGCATGGCTTGAACTGAAACTGGTTCTACTGGTTTCTGTAGCCGTATTTATTGGAGGAAAAATCCTTCACGCTACATAGTTCACTGCCTTTATTCCGGTGGTTAACTTCATCTGCCTTATTATCAAACAATTTCTCCCATTACAACATTCAAAAAGCCATAAAGAA
Organism: Endomychus coccineus; assembly: GCA_958510875.1. Classification (NCBI taxonomy): domain Eukaryota; kingdom Metazoa; phylum Arthropoda; class Insecta; order Coleoptera; family Endomychidae; genus Endomychus; species Endomychus coccineus. The sequence continues at coordinate 15,120,585 of OY294071.1, read as the reverse complement.
ATACACTTCACCTAAAATTTCAAATCGACCTGAGCCAGAAACCCCCCCGCCTGCTTTATCCTCGGCCTATCTTCCATATATTCAAAATATAACAGATCGAATTTCCAAAATCCTCAAAAAACATAATATTTCTACCCGTTTTTCCACACTTCCAAAATTATCTCAGTTTTACAAACCTGTCAAAGATCCCCTTCCCCCTCTCCACGTAGAAGGTGTTTATAGCATTCCCTGTTCTTGCGGTAAAGTCTACATTGGTGAAACGGGTCGTATAGTAGCTACTCATGTGAAAGAACATGAGCGCTGTACAAGGGTTCGTGACACTAGTAGATCTGCACTTGCGGAACACAAGTTTGACACAAATCATCAAATCCTTTTTGAAGATACTAAAATCCTAGTCCGAGCCCCAAACTTCTATCAGCGAAAAATCCTTGAAGCTATAGAAATTCTAAAACATCCTAATAATCTGAACCGTGACTCAGGATATTACCTTCCCAACATTTGGAAACCCATCCTCGAAAATTCCCCTTCGCACATGATCGCACAACGACAGGGTCAGGTGCCGGAACGAAGTTAACCACCGGAATAAAGGCAGTGAACTATGTAGCGTGAAGGATTTTTCCTCCAATAAATACGGCTACAGAAACCAGTAGAACCAGTTTCAGTTCAAGCCATGCCACCTGTAATGGTTGGCGAAACGTTGGCATCAAGTAGAGCTATTGTGACGCGGAATCCATCCGGAAGACAAGATTTTTCAAGATTAGCTGTCCGCGGAAGTCTACTATCCAAGATATCGTTTTCTATGGTACGCCATACGTCAGTTGTCAGTTTTAATCAAATACTGCATTTATTCCTACATATGGACATCGTATTAAACGAATTTGTGAGTTTACTCCATCTGTAGGAAAAAGTTTGAACTAGCTCCCAGAGATCGGACTATTTATAGATCATATGTCAGATTGTTTAGTACAAAAAGCAAGCTGATCAACTAGATATTCTTCAAAAGCACAAACTAGATCTTTTTGCATTCCGGCAATATGTGGCTGAGAATCTCATACTTACAAAAGGACCCCCTAAACGCGGAAGGCCGTCTAATTGTCAGAATGATAATGCATGGTGTGGATCATGCGTTAGTAAACTCTTGGATAGAGTACAAAAAGCAATCTGATCAACTAGGTATTCTACAAAAGCACAAACTAGATTTTCTTGCATTCCGGCAGTATGTGGCTGAAAATCTCATACTTACAAAAGGACGCCCTAAACGCGGAAGGCCGTCTAATTGTCAGAATGATAATGCATGGTGTGGATCTTGCGTTAGTAAACTCTTGGATAGAGTACAAAAAGCAATCTGATCAACTAGGTATTCTACAAAAGCACAAACTAGATATTCTTGCATTCCGGCAGTATGTGGCTGAAAATCTCATACTTACAAAAGGACACCCTAAACCTAAAACCAGTAAAAGCGGAAGGCCGTCTGACTGTCAGAATGATAAAACATGGTGTGGATGTGCTATGGATCTTGCGTCAGTAAACTCAAACTAGATCTTCTTGCATTCCGGCAGTATGTGGCTGAAAATCTCATACTTACAAAAGGACGCCCTAAAAGCGGAAGGCCTTCTGATACAAGTTGTCCTGGACCCACAAAGAAACCTTGCAATGAAGCAAGACCATCAGCGAACTGCGATACGATGGTTATAATTACCTTTCGGAGTTTGATAAAAAAATAATTTAATTTAAATTTAATTGTTTTTATTGGTTCCATTCTCTAAATAAACTTACATTTCTAAGGAAATTAGTTTTGAAATATTTATTTTTTCCTATAGACTGTATTTGTCCCTCTCAAGGGACATAATCTAAAATGGGAGAGGTTGGGGAAAAAGTGATTTTTTTTGATAAAGAATTTCTATTTATATCCACCAGATTATGAAAAATGTAAATATTTTTTTGGAAGTATTTTATCAGGGGTGCAGTGAAAGAGTTAACTTTTTATAAAGAACATGCTGCCCATATAAGAAGAACATTGAAAATCAGCATTAGCGGAACATATTTTAAATACATTTCTCAAGAAAGTTTGTCACTTTTAAAACACAGTAGAACAAAAATATTCAAGTAATTTAGAAGGGATGGAAATGTATAAGCGAAAAAGCAATTTACTGAATTCAAATTTATCTCCAGCTGAGGATAACCCCCCTTTTGCATTATTAACCCCAAATTGTATTCAAACAGGTACTCTGATGATAGGTACATGGTCCTTAGTACTTTAATACTATTTTTTGTGGATAAGGGTGTTTATTCCGTTCTTATTAGTGTTATAGTGTATCCACAGCTGAGAACACTTTTAGTGTATTAGATGTCGAGGTATTAGCATGAGGGTAGTTTTTGTATTATTATTCACTGTTCCTAAATCCAATTGGATAAAGATTTGAATATGTTTCTAGGTTTCCTCGTACCATGATCATAACAGAGTCTGCATGGAGTATTTTGTCCTTTAATTTTTTTACCATTCAGATTTCAGCAATATTCGCACCATGCTCATTGATCTGAATTTTTACATAATTTATTTTAATCGTCAGTCCAAGAACTATTATTTTTCTTTATATTTGGCTTGCATTGAAATTGGAATTTTTATATTCGCTTGGCATATATCAAAGGCAACCTTTTGAATTCGCAGAAATTCAGCGGAAATCAGCTCTACATGACCTACCTTATAGATATTTACGTTCCATTAAATAGTTCCCTGAATAGTGAAATAAACCTAGATTACTATAATAGAAAGAATGATGATCCCAGTCATTCTACCCTATGGTCTTGCGTGTGAACCCACCTAAATCGTAAAATAAATATAAAATTACTATTAATATATCTTTTTACTATTATTCTCACATTTCCTTGAAATGAGCTGGAAATCTTTGTGGAAATTATGACCTATTTAAATAAAATTTCTAAATTGATCGCTAGAGGTATATAGGGGTAAGAGTTATCACGCAACACATAGCGCGAAGTCAAATCAGAGTTGGTGGATTTGTGTAGTCTGCACCCAACTTTCTTCAAGGCACTCCGTCATGCCACGGTTTCCACTATATTATTTGTTTACTATCTGTTTTTACTTCTATGCAACCGCGAAAGATCTACCAATTATTAATATTCCAAATCAAGGAAATATCGTTGCAAGGGAGCTTTCCAAAATACGCGTTCAAAAAATATTTGGATATTACGGAATTCCATATGCACGACCCCCTTTGGCAGAATTAAGATTTGCTCCTCCAGTTACTGATCCTTTACCATCTTGGGATGGAGTGCGAAATATTACAAACTACAAGCCAGCCTGCTTACAAACCATCGAAGATTTTAGAGAGGAAGATCTACCATTCTTTAAGCTTATAACCAACACAACAGATATAGAAGTGAATGAAGATTGCTTATATCTCAATGTTTTTGTGCCTCATGGTGAGTAAAGTTTTTCTTATAAATATTATAGCTTGACGTGGCTACTTTCCAAGAAATCCAGATTCCAAAGCTTTATACAATCACTCCCTCCAAATTAGAAATTATCTATTGTGAAACATTGAATAATTATCAAAAGTGCAATTGTTAAATTCTGAATTGTTGACATAAATTTACGAACAGTTACATTTTACATAGGCATAACAAAAACATTCATATTCACGAACTTGTCATTTGAAAAATACTTTCTGTTCTTTATCTTTTGTTTACGTACTTTCCGGTAAAAACCTCATAAAAACACACCTCAACTAATTAATAAAATCAAACATCGTTTTCGCATAGAATATTTCTTAAAGATTAGCAAACAATCTTTGTCCTATTTTTTTCGGTATTTTGATCGAATTTTTGTTTTTAAACAGAACAAGTATAATTGAAAATTTGAACATTTTCGCGGATAATTTTTGAGGTGATATGTGTGCGTTCAAGTGTAAAATTATGGAAACGATTGTGCCGTTTATATTGGTCATATGGATTTGAAATTTCGCCGATCGCTTTAAGTTCGTGAAAATAGGAACTATATTGTTTTTGAGCGTGGTAGCCTTGGTGCAATTTTTGGCATCCATCTTCAGTTTTTCAAATGAAATTATAGTATTTTATTTAAGCATAATGACAACCGTTTTGTTTGAAAGTATGTATCACACATATATATTTAACCTGTACAAATGTCCGAAATTACCATTTCGAAATTGAAGTGACGTCATCGATATGAAGTCACAGTCTATTTTAAACGTTTACTTTGTGGCAAATTTTGATAGTTCATGTGACAAACGTCAGTATGAAACAAGGTTATATTATTTAAAATTTTTGGCTTCCGGTTAGATTCTGGGTTACAATAGCACGACTTCATGCCGACGTTTCACCAACCGTTATAGGTGGCATCTCCAAAGCAGACTTGAGGCTTGAACTGAAACTGGTTCTTCTGGTTTCTGTAGCGGTATTTATTGTACGAAACAAATCTTCACGCTACACAGTTCACTGTCTTTATTCCGGTGGTTAACTTCGTTCTGGCGCCTCAAGCCTACCTTGAAGACGTCACCTGTAATGGTTGGCGAAACGTCTGCATCAAGTCGTGCTATAGTGACGCGGAATTCATCCGGAAGCCATGAATTGTCAAGATTAGCTATCCGCGGAAGTCTAATATTCAAGGTTATATTATATTGTGAATAATTTCGATAGTCAACTTGACAGCAGGTGTCATTATGAAATGAAGTTGTGAAATACATTATTTAGACCATTTGTATAAAAAAGTGTTCTTATCATACATGAAACCTGCAAAAAATTGCATTTGCTTTCTTAAGAATCATTTTATGGTCAAGCTCACAAATATACTAACATTTGTAGTCAAGGCACTGGGATCTGGTAGGCCCAAATTGCAAATGTTTGTACAGTTATGGGTAGAACTCCTCACAATCCCCAAACTGCTGTTCCGCATTAGAATTCTTAAATACACTATAAGGAGAAGCGCTTGAGATAGAGTAAGGAGGAGTAGAGTAATTTCTATCTGCTTCTTCAGCCTCCTCAATATTGTCTGATTCTTTCTCATACTTCATATCAAAAGCTAAACCACCAGTAGAACATACGAGAGAATTAACGCCAAGGATAGCTAAACCCCACACTGGAAAGTCAACCTAACAGCAGGTGACAGTAGATATGCAACAGAAAATTGTGAAACACATGTTGACCATTTGGATAAAATTTCAATGTAACAGAGTAAATTTAACCTCTTTCATTAGCAGTTTCTAAATCCTTTCCAATATATGTTCTGTCCCTTTACATTTGACTCGCAGGAGTATCCGAAAGCTATTTTGGTAACAAAAGTGAAGGAAGTCACGCTTTTTAATAAAACTGCGATTACTGAATTAGACGTAGAAACAAAACAAGTATCTCGGCATTGATATAGGCCAACCTTTTGATCCGTAATCTCTAATCCAACTGAGTCAAGAGTGTTTTCATAAAGTAACTTTAGTGTTAATTTTTATCATACAACAATTGCATTATTGTCTCAAGAATCATTTATGGACGAGATCACAACTATACCAACATTTGTAGTCAAGACACTGGGATCTGGTAGGCCCAAATTGCAAATGTTTGTACAGTTGTGGGTAGAACTCCTCATAATTCCCAAACTGCTGTTCCGCATTAGAATTATTAAATTCACCATAAGGAGAATCGCTTGAAGGAGAGTAAGGAGGAGGTAGTCCATAATTCCTAACTGCTTCTTCAGCCTCCTCAATATTGTCTGATTCTTTCTCATGCTTCATATGAAAAGATAAACCACCAGCAGAACATACGAGAGAATTAACGCCAAGGATAGCTGGAAGGTCAACATGACAGCAGGTGTCAGTATGAAACAGAGTTATGAAATACATTACGAGTATGTAGACCATTTGGATAAAATTTCAATGTAATAGAGAAATTTAACGTGTTCCATTAGCAATTTGTAAATCCTTTCCTATATATTTTTTCTCCCTACAATCATTTACATTTGATCCGCAGGAGTATCCGAAAGCTATTTTGCTAACAAAAGTGAGGAAAGTCACGTGATCAATTGATCACAGCCTTTTAATAAAATTGCGATTACTGAATTAGACGTAGAAACAAAACAAGTATCTCGGCATTGTTATAGGCCAACCTTTTGATCCGTAATCTAATGCTCTAATCCAACTGAGCTAAGAGTGTTTTCATGAAGTTAACTTTAGCAGGTTTTGTAGCTTGATTCGTAATTTGGCTAAAAATAAAATGTTAATTTTTATCATACATGAAACCTGTAAAAAATACATTTGCTTTCTTAAGAATCATTTATGGTCAAGATCTCAACTATACCAACATTTGTAGTCAAGACACTGGGATCTAGTAGGCCCAAATTGCAAATGTTTGTACAGTTGTGGGTAGAACTCCTCACAATCCCCAAGCTACTGTTCCGCATTAGAATTATTAAATTCACTATAAGGAGAAGCGCTTGAAATAGAGTCAGGAGGAGGTAGTCCATAATTCCTATCTGCTTCTTCAGTCTCTTCAATATTGTCTGATTCTTTCTCATGCTTCATATAAAAAGCTAAACCACCAGCAGAACATACGAGAGAATTAACGCCAAGGATAGCTAAACCCCACACTGGAAAGTCAACAGCAGGTGACAGTATGCAACAGAAAATTGTGAAAACATTATGTTGACCATTTGGATAAAATTTCAATGTAACAGAGTAAATTTAACCTCTTTCATTAGCAGTTTCTAAATCCTTTCCAATATATTTTCTGTTCCTACATTTGACTCGCAAGAGTATCCGAAAGCTATTTTGGTAACAAAAGTGAAGGAAGTCACGCTTTTTAATAAAACTGCGATTACTGAATTAGACGTAGAAACAAAACAAGTATCTCGGCATTGATATAGGCCAACCTTTTGATCCGTAATCTAATGCTCTAATCCAACTGAGTCAAGAGTGTTTTCATAAAGTAACTTTAGCAGGTTTTGTAGCTTGATTCGTAATTTGGCTAAAAATAAAAGTGTTAATTTTTATCATACAACAATTGCATTATTTTTTTGAAAATCATTTATGGTCAAGATCACAACTATACCAACATTTGTAGTCAAGACACTGGGATCTGGTAGGCCCAAATTGCAAATGTTTGTACAGTTGTGGGTAGAACTCCTCACAATCCCCAAGCTACTGTTCCGCATTAGAATTATTAAATTCACTATAAGGAGAATCGCTTGAAGGAGAGTAAGGAGGAGGTAGTCCATAATTCCTAACTGCTTCTTCAGCCTCCTCAATATTGTCTGATCATCTGATGTTTCATATGAAAAGCTAAACCATCAGCAGAACATACGAGAGAATTAATGCCAAGGATAGCTAAACCCCACACTGGAAAGTCAACCTGACAGCAGATGTCAGTATGAAACAATGTTATAGGCCAAATTCTGAAATGGGATCATCATACAAATTATAACAAGAAAAATGAGGGAACTGATTTATAAATTTCATCTATTAACGAAATTCGCGCTGTTCATGTAGATTATGAGATGTGCGTCACGGTGAGTTTATATGTACTTTATCTTGTTTGATATTTTGTTTTCATCTTATCTGAGGTAACAACAGAAAATTAAATATAGTTCAATGTCGATTTTAATGCGAAACAACATAATATATTGGAGGTTATTGGCTGTTTAATCAGAAACGATACATTCAAATAAATCGTGTAAGATCAAACATACTCATAGTATATCGTTCAAGTTCGATATTCTAAAGATTACTTAGTGTCCAATAACCTCCAATAAAATAACTCCAGGAACGGTCTGCCGAATTAGAAAAGTACATTTTTCGGTTTCATATATGGGTTATCAATAATTCAACATGAAAATAATGAGAAACATAAAATATTTTTCTTTTTGGAATGTATTACAATTCGAGTACTGTATAGAACAAAACTTTATGCATTTATATAACCTTAACTTTATTAATATGAATAAATGTTTCGAATACTGTTTTGGTTCTAGTTTTCCAATAGCTAATTTAAAAATAATTCCAAACATCCTAAAAAGAATTGGTTTTCAAGCGACTTGAAGCAACTGTCTAACAATGTTAAGCAATTTATAACATTTATAAAACGTCAAATACTGATGAAACAAAACTCTCATATTCAACATAAAAAAAGACTGTACGAGCAAAATTTGATGTAGTTACCTAGTATCAACAAAACAAAAACTTTGTGCAATGTTACTAATGAGAAACTGGGACTTTAAAAAAGATTACAAAAATGCACTTAATTACGGATAATAATATTATAGCTGGTTAAAGAATTAGTTCGTAATACTGTAAGTAACACTGTTTTTTGGTACCTGTTACGGAAAAAGAAATTGAAAATATTCTATCCACAAAAACAAACAATCTACAGGACAAGATGAAATACCACTCAAGTTTTTAAGGAGCTGCAGTATCGTTTTAATAATTATCACTAACTCAATAAACTTTAGAAGAGTTCTCAACTATGGATACACTAAACACTAATAAGTAGTGAATAATCAAATCATCAGCTACCAAATAGTCATCAGCAGTGAACTAAATTAGAAGTCATTGAATTGCCTTTTCACTAATACATTTATATTCCTTCTGAATTACCTAGATATTCAAGGCCTTGGCCAAGAGGGGGATCACTAGGGTTTGATGATCTCCCCCTCCCCGACATTTTTGATGGAATGAGAATAACCACGCTAAGTATAGGAACAATCTACAGGACAAGATGAAATACCACTCAAACTGTTAATGGGCTGAAGTATCGTTTTGAAAATTATCACTAACTCAATAAACTTCAGAAAAGTTCTCAACTGTGGATACACTAAACACTAATAAGTATATGAATAATCAAATCATCAGCTACCAAATAGTCATCAGCAGTGACTTAATTAGAAGTCATTAAATTGCCTTTTCACTAATACATTTATATTCCTTCTGGTTTACCTCAAGGTCTTGGCGAAGAAGGGGATCACTAGGGTTTGATGATCTCCCCCTCCCCGAAATTTTTGATGGAATGAGAATAACCACGCTAAGTATATGAACAATCTACAGGACGTTTTAAAAATTATCACTAACTCGATAAACTTTAGAAGAGTTCTCAACTGTGGATACACTAAACACTAATAAATAATGAATAGTCACCCTTATCCATTGAAAATACTGTAAAGCTGTCGAGGACCTTTCAGCTACCAAGTAGCCTTTATCAGCACTGAACTAAATAAGAATTCATTAAATTGATTTTTCCTTAGCCTTAGCCAAGAGGGGGATCACTAGAGTTTGATGACCCCCCTGAAATTTCTTGATTTTTTGAATCGACAAATCCTCCCCGTAATATGATTCTGGATTTGGCCTTGTCTGTACTGTGTTGTAAAAGCGATAATCTTCATTGAAAAACGGTGGGACCAAGGACGGATATAAGAGGGGTTGAGAATTCACCCCCCACCCCCCAATCGATACCATGGAGAGAAAATATAAATAGAGGTAACAAGCATTATTTACTTTAACATAGGGGATCAACACGAAAATTGGTGGTTGACCCTCTCCCCCTACCTGACCCCCATTGAATAACTATAAATACGTCCCTGGGTGTGATCTGTATTTAAAAAATGTTGTTCCAATGGTTATTTTTCCTTCTGTGGGCAAAATATTCTTTACATCGAGTTAGAATATTCCATCTAGATTTACCCACATTGCATTTCGAACATGACTTAGAATCGATTTTGCATCCAGATTTGTCGAATTTTAACTTATCATCATTCAATAATTAATAAATTCCATAATTTATGTGCAATTCTCCTACAAGTGCAATAATATAAATAAAAGCATAGAATCGAAACTAAATGAACAAAACTATTCAAAATTGCGAAACCACTACTTTCCTGGGAATCATTATGGATAAAAATATGCACTGGGATAGCCAAATTGATTCTGCAGGGTGAGTCAGTTTTTAGTAGCATGACTCTAACCGTATGATAGAAAACCATATTTTAAGAAAAATGTCGATGAAAAATTCCAAAGGAAGCTACAGCCCTATTAGAGTGAACCCTGAAGATCGCTTTTTGTAAATATCTTCGAAACGGTTTGAGATAAAATTTTGAAATTTCACATGGTACATAAGTATTGCTCAACTGGGGCTGAGAACATCTAGAAATAGGAGAGGCTTAGGGTAAAAATGCCCCAACTTTTTATATGTGATGATTTCTTATGATTTTGCATCAAAAATCTTGAACTTCTCTTTCTTTCACATAAAAGATTCCTTTATTTTATTCCGATTGGACGCATCGTTTTCTAGTAAAAACGTTTTGAAAATTATCTTTGTGGTTTAAAGTCAGATTTGTGAAATATTTGGATTTCATAATAGCTAAACTTAAGGGAGAAGTAAATCAGTCAGTTATTTGTTATAGGGGTATGGCAGTTGATAGGAGACATTATTTTGAAAAAAAAAATATCCCGTAATAAAGGTTGTTGAATGCTTCGTTTCTCTAATTTTCAATGGCCCATCGTAGCCAAACGACTTCATTGTTAGAGTTTTTGGTACATCTACAATCTAGTCCCTTCTGAACGATACTTCAACCACCTTCTGAACTCTTCTCTATCGAGCTCGTCGGCTACGCTTAGAATAATTAATGCAACTTTTCTCTGTTAATGTTAATTAATGACAATCAATAAAGGTGTAAAAAAGAAAAGTTGTGTGGAGAACAAGTTTCGCAAACATTTGGAATAATTTGAAAAAGACAATTACGAAGGAAAATAAACAATATCATGAAGTTAAAAATGTTGAAAAACAAGACGAAGAGGAGGAGGGTGATTCTAAAATCTACTTAACTTCGAAAACTTGGAAGAATTGCGCATTATGCTGTTACAGATTGCTTATGAAACACCACTTGTGTCATAATGTTTATTAACACTAGCTTACAAATGTGTATTGACTTTACCACAACAAAAATAGCTTGTGAAATATTTTTTTCACCCTAAAATTTGTGAAAACAAGACTAAGAAGTAAACTAAGTAATAACCATTTGTGAGCATTTATTATTAATTAAATTATTAATGAAAGTAGAAAAAGACTTGTTAAATAACTTAAATAGCAACGAATTAATTGACAAAGTCTCTAAGGAAAACAGTTTGTTTAGAAAAGAATTATCTATTTAAGATTCTGTTTTTATTTTTGGCCGAAACTCCGAATAATATATTTTTTTAACACCTTATAATTATAATAAATAATAAATGTAGGTATCCTAAAATCCCGATTGACTGTTGGCAGTCCGCCCCTGTTTATAACCTATTTCTCCCCAAAATAAAAACTTGTAGTAACGTATCTTAATGCATTAATCCATGTCAAACAAATGATATTTCTATTAACTGTCTCATATTATGTATTATGAAATATCTTATACATTTTATTCCTTTTTAATTTATTTTTTTATTGTATTTCAACTTATTATCTCTCAACTATTAATGTGTTGACCTATCTATTTTGTTTATAACTAACAGGATTAATAAAGATATATATATTTATTGGTAAAAATAAAATTTCCGGTAATATGTTGCGAAATTTAATTCGTTATCTTTTTTATGTTCTCCTGGGTGGAATGTTCGTATCCATTTAAATTCCCGTGTACAAATTTTCACTTTCAACGTTTATTTGACCTCCCATTATCTGATTTTGGATCCGCCCTTGATTCTTATTCAGCAATAAATTCATAGAGGCAAATGCCCCTATTAGGTATGCATATATAGTACATTATAATTATACGAGACCAGTCCGCAAGAAATCTATATGGTTGAATATATTCCAGTTCACACAAGCTAGAAACGCTATTAGTAACAACTTACCTGGGTTCTTACTTTAAATTTATGAACACGCAGAAGTCATTGTTAGGTTTAACGCAGTATATTTTGTATAGTTTATGAAATATTCATTACCGTATAACACTCTTATTTACATTAGCACCTTATCTGTGGTTTCTTCCTAATGAATTTTTTCTATAGTTAGATCGTCTTGAACAACAATAGATTCAAAATAGTGACAATCAGAATAGATAAAATCTAATCGAAGAAATTGACATATTCGATTTATCCAGACACATATCATGATTTATTCACTTAACAGAAAATATTAGAACTTATAAAGAATCATCAACTTAAGTTTCATAAATATTTTTCCCTAGTCTAGATCATCGGTAACATAAGAATACAATACTTCCGGACAGCTGTTTCGCTCTCTCGAGCTCATCAGCGGAACGAGAAAATCTGCACCCCATCTCTTTAGGGAGCCATTACAGCTAAGACTGTAGACCGCCATCATTGCGAGATACCTCATCGTCATAGCTGCTAGAGAGAATCATGATATGTAACGCCATTTACAAGTGAATGCCCCACTAAGAAATCCAATCTGATAAAAGCAAAAAAAATACAAATATTCGTTTATTTTTTGATTGTTAGATTGGTTCGGTTCGGTGTCTAACGTTCCACGTAACTTTTGTAAAGTTCGAGAAATCTATTAGTCACCCTAAAATAGTCGTATCATATCAATCAATCATAGCAAAAAGATCACTAACTTCCCTCCCTTTTAGGAACCGAAAATATATTGCAAATGGTTATAAGCAGATGGAAACGTGGAAAGACGTCCTATTATACTCTAGGTGTCTAGGTCATTGCATTAAAAGTTTATTCGAATTGACAACATATGTGTTCAATAACTCTCTTTTACGCTTACTATCAGTGGGGGCAATTTCTTGAAAGATTTTCATCTGTTCCGATGTGCTAGTTAGAATACTTCATTTAAAATCCCCCACGCTGTTCCTATTGCATTGCCACTAGAAATGGTAATAAATATGGATTGATATATTAATCGATCATTTGATTAATCGGACTATAGTAATCGTTGACCAATTAAATGATCACAAAATAATCGATCGATCAATCATTCAATTAATCTAATATTTCAGAAAATAATTTCATTTCTATCCGTGTTCACGTCTAATATTGAAATCTCAATAAGTACATCATACGTACTACATAATCCTAATCATTTATTGAAACAACATTTTTGGAAGATTTGAATGTTCTTAAGACAAATTTTTTTTTTTGAGGAGGTGAAGAAAACTCTTTATGGGAAGGTTATGAGCCTTTGAGTCTCATGGTCTACTGTGAGAGTCACCATTCCAGGCATATTCACTGAAAACTTTAGCCCCTCTGTAGGCTTGTCTGGCTATTGCCACCGGTGACACTTGTATCTCGCCTTTGTTTTATTTCTTTACGGTATCCACTCGAGTATTTTTGCACGAGTTGTACAAGTCATTTACTGGGTGGAAACTGTATAATTATGGTTCGCCATTAGGCTTTGCAATACAGTGCCTCACATTTACACAATATGTGTGTCACTGTTTCTGTATCCTTACCGCAAAGTCTGCATGTCAGGTCGCCATTGTACAGTCTCATTTTGTTTAGGTGCCCTTTCACATTTTTTCAGTATTCCTTGTGGTTTTCCGTGATCCAGTCTTCTACAGACCTTCGTGTTATACTTTTTGATACCCTCGTGGTCTGCTCTGGATCTGGAGCTTTCTCCGACCCTCTTCTTGCAAGTTCGTCAGCTTTTTCATTGCCTGTCGTTCCCTGATGTGACGGCACCCAGATCAGCTTAACGCGATTTCGGTCTGCCAGTGTTTCAAGTTCTTCTTTGCATGTCCATACCAGATGGGATGTTACTTCCTGACTTCTCATTGCCTTAAGTGCAGCCTAACTGTCTGTCAATATGTCGATCTGCTCATCTTCGATGGCTCTCCTTCCTTCACACATTGGAGGATTGCATATACCTCTGCTTGGAAGACAGAGATGTGTTTACCAAATGAATAGCTGAAGCCAGTCTTTGGTTTTCTTCAGTATACTCCTGCACCTGCTCCGTTTTCAGTCTTAGACCCGTCTGTATACCAGATCTTTCCCTGTAGAATGTCTCGCAGGTTTGTATGTTCCTATTCAGTCCTTTCTGGTATTGATACCCTTAATATATTGTTGAATGGGTTGTTAAAGGAGTGTCGTTTTGGAATGTGATCTGTTCTCATGCCTAACACGTCCCTGGTCACGATTTTTACGATGCTCATGTGTTCTGGCCCAATGTGAACATTTTCCAGTGTAAGAACAATTTACACCTCACTGAAACTTCATTGTCCACTTTTTTCTAAAAACTATATACTTTACCCTTAGGAGGAGACATTCTGTTGAGAATCAAATTGAAACATCAAAGAGTGATGTTTGATTGATTCCAAATGACTATTGACCAAATCCATACTTACAAGGAACTAATAATTTCACTGATAGGGTGAGTCTGATTTGACTCTGTGAGTAGAGACAGACAGGTTGTTATAATAATATAGCGAACATGTCAAGTATTCTATGTAAAATACAGGATAAATAATATATATGTTAATATGTTACAATGTAAACATTCTCTGGTGAATGTCGGAAAATTAAACTAACTAAAAATTTAACAACTTAACCTGCGATAACATTGCCGCTTGGAGTTTTAAACCTACGCTGTAGATCCAAGCGGCAATATTATCGCAGGTTAGTTTGCAAAATTTTTCACAGTTTGGTTTTCCGACATTAACCGGAGAAAATAATCTGATAATCTAGTAGAGCTTAATGCAACTCAAGTTTGCATCTTCTCCAGAACGGCTACAATCCCTAATATGATAATGCCAGATACAACTATTCCATATCCATGCTCGGTATCACCACCAACAACACCGTGTCATGGGATGATCCATTGCGAAAACCACTTCACAAAAACTTGGTTTTCTATTCCGTGCCAAGAGCTACTTTACATGCCAGCAGCTCCTCATAATCTACAAAGCACAAACTCGATCTGTCCTGAAGTACTGTTCACATGTTTGGAGTTCGGGTCCCAAACATACACAGTTACATGCAATGAAGCTCAATCTACTCGAAATGGAATTAACAACTGCCACAATAATCATCGATGGTTGGACGAAAATCCCCATGCCACGCAAGAACTCAATTTCCAACGCCTTACTGGGAAAGGTTATTAACATTTTTTGAAGATTACTTAGAGGAAATATTGGACGAAGCATCTTCGAATATTCGACAACGTATTATCTTCCAACATGATGGAGCCCCTTCTCATTATTCAAATAATGTAAGAAATTTTCTGAATACCCATTTCGGCGATCAATGGAATGCATGCAATCCATGAAATCGTTTGTTAATAATTGTACGGCTTCGCTACGTTCCTCCAACAAATTTAATATCGATCTTTTCATTATACTTCCCTCCAAACGTATTAACACATAGAAGATTTTTATCTTCCTCTGCGACAAAACTGAAAAAGAAGAGTTAATATTTAGTAGGTCGGAATTATCACGCTATAAGTATGCGTCTAAATATTTGGCAACATGGAAATTTCTAGGCCATGGTCAGAATGAATTTACTAAGACTTGTTATAATTATTATTATATAATATGATTGCTTGCGATATCATGCATGCAACTGAACCACTGCATTACCTTTATCGAAAATCGTATTCAACGTATATCGCAATTCTGGGAATGTTCTCATTTATAATTCATTTGAAATAATAACCATGCGAATGCTTGCAGAACCGTACCCTCTAGTTAGAGGGTATTGGCAGACCACGATTTTCGTAAACGGCAATAATGTTTAAAAGATTGTTTAGTAGAAAACTGTTTTACGATTATAGGCACATACAAGTGTGACACAATGAAAAATTATCAACTACAAGCTTATACTATTCAAAGTTTGGCTAATAATAAATATAAAAACTTGTAACATCTTACCTCACAATTTTAAAGTACATCCTGCAATATTTCATATTGTCGGGTGCCATATGTGGTGTTGACAGTTGATACCGTTGAATAATTTTTCAACCACACAACAGACATGCGCAGGCCGCATGTCATGTAGCCCCAAAACAAAAAATCCAGTGGCGTTAAGTCAGCTGATCGGATAAACATTGTCACAGATGACCCCCGCCTACTTGGAATAAATATAAAAAGCAATATTATTTTCGCTATTAAAGACTAACAGATTAAAAGTTTAAAATTTTCTCGATGTCACATGATTATGCAGAAAAAAGTGCCCCAAGAATGTACAAGTTATTTTCTCCTAACTTTACAAAATACCACGCTATTCAGATGTGTCTAAAAGTCTAAAAATCGAACTTTTGTTTATAAGTCGAAAACAAAAGACAATAGCATTTTTTTGTTTCCACCAGTGAATTTGTCTCAAAAAAAAAGTTACCTAGTTTCCCTATACAAACATCGAAATTAGGTATGAGAGATGAATGTATCGTTCTAGTGTCTTGTACCCAATGTATACGATCTATTTGATTAACAGCTCTGTGCCCTATACCACCACTGGAAACAATTTTGTAACAGCTCGTTGAATTAATGTCACGCGCTGGCATTTTGTGTGAATGTCACATCATAAACTAGAAGGTTAATAACATAAGGAAATCAAAATAATTCCAGCTCTATAAATTTTGTATATGCAAACTTGAATCCTATTCAATTATCAGTCATTGTACGAGATAATTTCTTATATTGCTCAATAAATGGTTAACATACATTGAAGCGTCTTTGTGCATCACAAAAATTGCAGTACTAGTTCAACGGAAATACATTTCCGAAAATTATTTTCTCTTGAGATCGCGACATGAACTGTATCGAATCCATGTCGAAGATGGTACCTACAAAACTTTTCACAGCACACATCATTTATTTAATTACACTAGCGCAACGTGACAGTTACCCCTTAGAGGGCTTAGGAGTACATATAATATAGTTAAAGAATAGGTAATTCATATTAACTAATATACCCAGACTGGCGAGTCTAGCGGAGCCGGATTCTACTCGTGTACACCCAGAAGGGAGATTTCAGTTCCCCTAGGTTCCCACGCATCCGTTTTCCAGGCTGAGGTCTGTGCAATACGGACCTGTGCCCTGGAAAACCTTAGATTAAACCACCGAGGTAGGCAGATTTACATCTGCACTGACAACCGAGCAGCCATGGGTGCTCTTCGCGCCCACAGAGTGACTTCTAGGCTTGTCTTGGAGTGCAGGTAAACTCTGTCTGAATTAGCCAAGGAACAAACTTCAGCTAGTGTGGGTACCTGTCCACTCTGGCGTGAAGGGAAACGAAGTGGCCCGTGAATTGTCCAAACGGGGTTCCTTGAGCACCCCTGGTCCCGATTCAACGATCGGAATTCCATTGACCACCGTGCTCCACGCCCTCAAGAAGCTACTGGATATACAGTGGCTCTCGGTCTGGCGTGGCGCCCCTGGCACGGAGCAGGTGAAGCTCCACATTAGAGAGTTCTCGCCTAAACTCTGTAATACCCTATTCTCTATGAACAGGAGAGGCCTAAAACTTGTGACAGGACTCCTCACAACTCACAAGATACTGTCACGGAATGGGCCTTGTTGAAAACCCAGTTTGTAGTAGATGTGAAGAGGCGGACGAAACTGCCTCTCACATATCTTAAAAGAAAAGCACTGGCTTTTCTTAGGCTGCAACACCTCGGCAGCACACATATGCAGCTTGAAGCCATAAGAGATATCAATCTTAGCCTTCGGCACTGCCTTAGGCCTGCTGGACTGATTCTTGTATCAAGGGGAGCACAATGGACCCAATCAAGCGATATAAATGTTCCGGACTTGTCCGCCATCGTTTTGATTGATTGATTGATTGGGGATATTAGTATTTGAAAGCCATTTCGCATTTCTCGAGAACGTTTATCGAAGAAAAAGAAGAAGAATAACTTAGTTGATTCTAAATGAGCAATTTGCTTCTTCTGAATAGAATCTAAGAGCTTCAGTGTATGTATGGGAGCTGAACTCTAAATGTGAACATTTCGGAGATGGAATCTAGTCATTTCTAGTGTACTCTGGGAGTCAATTGTCACATCTCCCACCAAAGCATCATCAAATGTTGCAGAATAATATCAGTAACCTTATTGAACAAGTGCAACAAAAGCGTCATTAACCACAAGGTCCCTTTTCTGGGTTTATCTACTTCGTGATCATTTGGACCCACCAATATGCCGTTTTTTCATATCTTCAGCTTCATTTATTCACTTTGATTTACATTATCATGCAATGAATGAGATCGTATATTTTCAAGATATCAGCAACAGGTTAAATAAAGTGCAACAGATTGCATACCTTTCTGTATATATCATCAACACTTTGGAATTTCATATATTTATATCTCATTTCAAAATATTGCATGCGGTGTCCTGTGAAAGTAATGCACGACAACAATTATTATTGTTAAGAGGGCATTAACTCATGTTGACATTTATTAATGAAATTATTCTGAATACTCGAATTTACATATTCATGAGACATATATCCGAAGAAAGAGGCAGAGAAATTTACAGGTGAAATTCAATGTTCACTTCTCCACATGTATTTTCTACACAAACTACAAAGAAGACGAACTTGATACAAAGGCAATTAGCAAAAATAAAACATCGATGGCTACTGAAGAATCTATGTTTTAACACTTGTAAGTAACGTTTCTCATTTTTGGAACTAAAAGTATAACTTACGTTTAATGAAAGTTTAGGTTGACCTATATTTAGAATGCTGGGTAATTCATTGAACAATTAATTGATAATGAATGGTTCCCTCTAAAAAGGTTTTTAACAAATAATCAGAAACAAGAAACAATGCCCTTCAAATTAACCTGATGGACTTCTCTCAAACAAGTCTGTATGGTACATACAGGTAACAGGATTCGCATCGTTTTAGAACAAGAAGTACTCATTCCATTGAAAAAAAAATGATTCATGATTTGTTCTTTTTTATGTTTTGAAGATCACGTCACACATATGGTAGCCATTTACGTTTATTCATGATGCAGCCGGTCCCGAAAACTGCTAGCAGTGTCAATTAATAACCGACGCGGAACCCGGGCGATTTCCTTCTGAATTTTCACCTTGAGATCTTCAAGGCTTGTCAATATATACTCGGGACTTAAGGTTACGGAAACGATGGGAGCCAGTAAATATAGCCATATGTGGTGAAGCAATAGCCCCATTTTCTTGAAACCATCCTCTTCTTGTTGCCTATGTCGAAGAAGTTGTGGGATGAAAGAGGTTTGGAGCTAGGCGATTCAGTCCTCTGCATTAACAGTGACCGTAATATGGTTTTCCTGAAAAAAATTAAGGCCCAATAATGCATTTCTTCCCAATCGTACACAATAATGGTCTTGGAGATGGGACTGATGTAATTACTGAAGATTTTCATTAGACCAGTACCTGAAGTTTTTTCATTGCCTGTCGTTCCCTGATGTCCCGGCACCCAGATCAGCTGAACGTGGTTTCGGTCTGCAAGTATTTCTTCTTTGCATGTCCATACCAGACGGGATGTCACTTCCTGACTTCTCATTACTTTAAGTGCAACCTGACTGTCTGTTAATATGTATATCTTCGATGGCTCTCCGATTATTTTCCTTCACGCATTGGAGGACTGCATATACCTCTGCTTGGAAGACAGAGGTGTGTTTACCCAATGAATAGCTGAAAGCCAATCTTTGGGTTTCTTGAGTATACTCCTACACCTTTTCAGTCTTAGACCCTTCTGTATAACCAGATCTTTCCCTCTAGAACGTTCCCAGCTGTGTATGTTCCCATTCAGTCCTTTCTGGTATTGATACCCTTAATGTATTGTTAAAAGAGTATCAGTTTGGAATGGGATCTGTTCTCGTGGTCACGATTTTTACGATGCTCATGTGTAAAGTTTTCAACCAATCTCCAAATGGCGTTGCCGTCTGCAATGCGTTAGCGGACCGGTATATTGAAATGGAGACGAAAGTTGCGTTGTGTCTTCGTCTACATATTTAGCAAAAAACGGATAGCGAGCGTAATGGTGATCTATGGTCTACGACATCGTGACAACTAAACTTACAATTTTGACGGACAAAACAAGTCCACGGTCCACTTCCAAGACTCTCCAATATCCACTCGTTCATACTAGCCAATCGAATAACACGCGGTTCTCGTAACGCATGCTGTATAGATTTTTTTTTTAAATATAGGTACCAAAACCATTTCTCTTTTCTTCTCCACGATCTTTAAACTTTTTATTTTTAACCTGGATCCTAGATCCATTCATCAACGTTAACTTCACGTTTCTTGCCTTCATTTATCTTTTTTTATTAACTTCCAAATTTATCGGGCCAGAACCAAAGCTTGACTTATCTTCCTGGTTGAGCTATTATTAAAGGAGAGCCGCAATAGATGACATGGTCGCGGTGGAGAAAGCTAAACCTAAGCATAACAGGTGAAACCAGCATTGATGGATCATAACGCTCGAGATCGAACCACTAACTGTGAAATTAAAAAATTTAAAAGTCTACCAACAGAAATCACCACTAAACCGATTATGGTGAAAAGCAGGCTTGTAAAATTTTGGTTGAATATAACCTTTTTAGAGGGCTTCTCAATTATGTGTGTGTTTTCATGTGTGTGTTGTCATGTCGATAGTTAGATCTTTATCACTTCGTATATCAAAGCAGGAGTCCATAAGAAGTTGTTTGACCTAGCTCGACCCTGCGCATCTTCATCAGAATTTATTCGATCTCTATCTACATCTCTGCCCGATTACATTACGACAGGCCCAATTAACCTACTTTATAGTGCTTTGGGGAGATTGTTTTGTAATCTACACAATAATTTTCGAAGTGTCCATTGTCAATAGCAAAACGATAAACTGAATAAGCGCTCAGAATCACAGAAGTTTATCCCCGGTCCATAGCGTGTCAGCGTCTCATTACAGGAGTTGGCACGCAGTGAGAAAGTAAATTCTGCAATTCAGCTCCCTGAAACAGAAATCGCGTGTATGGATCGGAGTTATTTCACTTCTAACTGTCTTCACGTCAACAATAATTCTTAATTATTTCTCTTGTCCGATAGAGATGGAGATATGTAACGATGACAAATATGTTTTCCCTACATTGATTTTATTGTTTTAGATTTAAAAATGTTTCTTGCGAGTTAAACAATCGTAGCTTAGCTATTGATATTCATGAGAAATAATTCAATGGTTAAATAAAATGGGAAATTTTCATCTTGGCGTAAAAGCTAATTGTTTGTTTGATAAAAGCAAATGTTTGTTGATGTTGATAGTCACGAAGTGTCGAGCAATGCCCCTTTGTGTTGAGCAAAAGCCTAATTGTAATTTGCTTTTGTTTCATTTCTCATTCAAGCTTGGAAAGGAAGCTCTACGTCACTAATAAACTATAAAGAGTTCCCACCGTTGATATATTATCACACTATTGATAAGAAATAATCACTAAAAATACTATTAAAGTACTGAGAACATTTCGGCTACCAAGTAGCCATCATCAGAGTAAACTAAATCATAAATGAAAATGTGCCTGTTTAAATACTATTTGGGGATAATAATGTAAACAATGGGTTACCCTCAGCTGGAGATAAATCGAAGTTTAATAAATTGTTTTTTCGCTTATACATTTCCCTTCTAAATTACCTAGATATTTGTCTGTACTGTGTTTTAAAAGTGATAAACTTCCTTGAGAAATGGTGTAACCTATATTCAAAATATGTTCGCCTACCGCTGATTTTTGGTGGTATAGCTGTGAGGCAATCATCGACATACCTCTTGAAGAAAGGTAGTTCAAAAATCAAAATTTCGATAACATTCATTTCTAGATCTTCCATCACTAATTGGGCTATCTATTATATGGAGATCAACATGAATCAAATAGTAGATTTAGTTCTAACATTTTTTACAGTTTATCTGGGGTACCCCAGGACAAAGTAACGGGTACGGAACATTTTTCATACATTTTCGAATATGAGGAGGCTATGTCCGAGATGGGTGCCGTATTTGCTCTCTGTTGACAACAAGCGCGACCGTGTGACAACTTCAAAGTGTTTGGCAATGTTCAAGCGCGATAAGGAGGACTTTTTGCATCGTTTCGTAACCGTGGACAACATGGATCCATCACAACACACCTGAGACCAAAGAACAGTCGAAACAATGGACTTGTCCTGGCGAATCGATGCCGAAAAAGGCCAAATTGAGTTTATCGGTCAACAAAATCATGGCGACAGTTTTTTGGGATGCACACGGTATGGTCCATATTGATTACCTTGAAAAGGGTAAAACGATCACCGGCGTATATTATGCAGAGCTGTTGGATCGATTAGATGCCGATTTGAAGCAAAAGCGGCAGCATTTGGCGGAGAGAAAAGCGCTCTTCCACCAGGACTACTCACCGACGCACAGGTCCGCAGTCGCAATGGCAAAATTGCATCAATTGCGCTACGAATTGGTTCGTCATCCACCATATTCTCCAGATTTGGCTCCCTGCCATTTTATCTGATCCCAAGCTTGAAGAAATGGCTCGGAGGAAAGAGATTTGGCTTCAACGTTGAGGCCATCGCTGAAACAAACGCCTATTTTGAAGTATTGCAGAAATCGTATTATTTGGAAGGAAAAACGTTGGACGAAGTGTATCGGGCTACAATGAGATTATGTTGAGAAATAAAATTTTGACCAAATAAATCATTTCTTGTTTCATTTTCCAGAGACTTTTCACCTTGCCCTCGTACGATCTGATTACACCAATGGGATTTATTTTCGACTTATCAGTTTCGTTTGATGTTCGGTCATATAAGCGACCTGCTAATTTGTGCATAAATTATAACACATGTGTCCCAAAAAGCTGGTGACTGTGACGGCAAAAAAGTCAGGGTGTTAAAGAATGTTAGGAACTACATTTTAGAAACACTTGAACATATTTCCAATATATTAGTCTTATCTCAGACTAATATTAAATATATCAAACTCGGAAGAGGTCAGAGAGTACAAAACACGATGCTAAAACTATGTAATGATGTAAATATATTAAGAGTGAACCAAATTTTAATTGTCGAATCAATATTATACCATTTTAACTATTAAAGATGAAAAAGAAACTTAAAAAACTGTGGACTATAAAACAATATTCGCATTGTGCCAAATTGCAGCTATTGAAATGGTAGTGGGCTTAATAAAAAGCTCAATGCAATTAGCCAAAGGCCTTTGTACACTATCCCCTGCTACGGGGTATTTGGATACTCAGCTGCTCGACAGAATCCGAAGACCTGTTTTACGTTTAGATCCTTTATGTCATCGGCCGTACTTACTTAAGATCTTGCATTTGCTTTAGCGAATTCGAGCCGTGCTTGTTCTCCGCTGCGTTTTTATTAAAAGCTCTTTTGCTTATTATTTTAGTTTATGTATTCGTTATTGCCCATTTTGGACGTTAAATACAAGGGCCGTTCTTGGCTTCTTGTACTTTGGATCCGACAGTGGGTCATATCATATACCGCTGCTTCTCTGATTGTGGGATTTCTATGCGTTTCCATCTTTTGGTACGTGTTGGCATAAGGCGCCTATGTCGTCTGCATATTGCGCCAAGTCTACTCCTATTGTTTTAGGTATATCTGCGGTATACAAGTTATAGAGTACCGGTCCCAGGATCTAGCCTTGCGGTACACCTGCCTTTGCTTGTCTTTCTTCCGACGTGATATCGTTCACCTTCGTTTTGAAACTGCACCCCGTGAGCTTCAGGTAGACTATTGGTAAGTTGTATCTGTACATCTTATGTATCAGCCCGGCGTGCCATACATTGTCAAAGGCTTTGGCTATATCTAGGAATACTGCACTGGCGGGCATTTTCTTGTTATTCTAGCTAGTTGATGCGTTGTGCTATGCTCTTTGCGGAACCCATGTTCTTCATCCGGGATTATTATTATTCCTTGGTTTATTCGGTTTGGGGATCATTACTATTTCCGCTGTTTTCCAGTTCTTTGGATAGTGTTTGAGGGCCTATGCCACTATGCCTATAGATCTCCGGTCTTTCCTCCACTATCAGACAGATTGGTAGCATGTCAGCGATAACACACACAGCATCGTACGAGACCGTTCAATATGCGTGCGTCACTCGTAGGGTACACCTACGGTACACCGAGGTCAATTGGCGTACGTACGATATCCCCGCCGAGGCTGATACCCAGATTGGGGCTGCGTACAGCATCGTGGAGCTGACAACGCTGGAGAGTAGCTATGTGTATATGTGTATATGTGTATACGTGTATATGTGTATATGTGTATATGTGTATATGTATATATGTGCATATGTGTATATTTGTATATGTGTATATGTGTATATGTGTATATATGTATAATGTATATGTGTATATGTGTATATGTGTACCTATATGTGTATATGTATATATGTATGTATATATGTATATATGTATGTATGTATATACAGTATCGGAAATAATTCTTCTGGGGTATAGACATAAATCTACACATGCAACAAGGAACGCAATGATATGGTAATACCACATAAACAAGAGAGACGCACTGCTATGCGCCCCTCCTCTTACCCCACCCGAGGCGTTAACTGCGACTCGCACATTCACCCCACTGGTGCTGGTATGATACTGACTTCCTACGTTCTGAGCTGACCGACCTGAAATTGTAATGCTCTCTCTTCATTAGCAAGCTATTCTTTACGCTCTCATGAAGCCACCATACCCAAGATAAATAGTTTCCGAACCTGTATGTATATCTTCTGTATTGTATTATTATATACTCGTATATTCTATTTTGACACGCTCTCCTATAAGACTTTTATGTATTTATATGCCTTGAGGAGGAACAAATAAACATTACCTTATCTTATCTTATCATTCTCATGAAATGTTGAAAATCGACTATTTTTCAATGTGAACCTGATACATTTTTTTCCGTGAAGTAGCAAGTACTGCTTACAAAATTAGAAATAACATAACATCACAAAAGTATACAGCGGTATACAGCGCAATTTGCCAGAATTGATTACAAATTAAATGATACCAGTTTTTCGTGAATTTGAGTTTTATTCAATTTTAGAACAAAAATCAATACAGATATTAAAAATGACTCCTTATGTAGTAAATTTGGAAAGTTTCAGTAATATTTCTTTAGATTATAAAAAAAGATTTCCCATAGACATTCCTGTTGCATTGAACTAATTCTATCATTCTATAATATTTTATGGAATACTAAATATAACATATTCTTTTCAGGAAATGTACCAGCTGACGGTTTCGCAACAATTATATGGCTACATCCTGGGAATTTTACAACAGGAAGTCCATCTTATTGGAATCCGCACACATTGGTATATCGACAGAGAGTGATAATAGTTACAGTTGCTTGGAGAGTGAGCATTCTAGGATTTTTCACCACCATGGACGGTGAAGCTCCTGGAAATTTCGGACTTATGGATCAGCAAGCTGCCATGGCTTGGGTGAAGAATAATATCAAACTTTTCGGCGGAAATCCAAACAATATATGTTTGATGGGATATGGGACAGGCGGAACGAGTGTTGGTCTTCATATGATAAATACAGAATCTAAAGATTTATTCAGCAAAGCAATTATCATGAGCTCTAATTTTCCTAGTCCCACAGAAGTAAAAAATGTGACTGAAGACAAAAAGTTTCTAGACCAACTTGCCCGTACGTTCGGATGTGTTAGAAACCCAACCTCTCAAATGATCGATTGTTTAAGACGAGCTGAAGGTATAGATTTAGTTCAACAAACTTCGAATATAAATTGGAGACCAGTTATTGATATAGGTCTGAGTAACAGTTCCTTGCCGTTTTTACCAGATTACCCCAGTGCGTATTTTGGAAGGGGCGATTTCCATAAAGTACCATTTCTAACTGGATACACGAACATGGAAGAAGTTCTAGGAATAAAAAGCTTAGACTCGAAGAACTTAAATGAAAATTCGACTAATGAATTTCTGCAACAAATTCTAAGAGATATCGTCAACGCAGACGCACCAAATTTCAATAATAGCGAATCGAATTGCGGTAACAATGAACATATCTCCGATGCTGTAATGTTTTTCTATGGTCCTGCGGGACCGATCAGTGATTCCAAAGAAATTAGAAAAATTATTGCGGATTTTACTACAGACAAAAATTATGCGGCATCTACTTATTTACTCGCCACGTATGTAAGTAAACACCAACCAACCTACATGTATCGTTTTGACATGAAACCTGTAACCCCTTCAGCTGTAGAGCAAATCCCGGAATGGGTTACTGTTCCACATCTTTTTGATTTAATCTACGTTTGGGGAGTACCCTATTGGAAACCTTTAGATGATCAGCAATGGGATTTTAGAGATAAAAGAATATCTGATACTATTATGTCATTTTGGACAAACTTTGCAAAGTCTTCGGATCCAACAAAAGGCAGTATTTACCCAATAACATGGGATCCTTTTAAAGAAGAAACACCCGGTATCCTCATAATAGATGGAACATTCAATATGAGCAATTCAAAAAACTTAAACTACAAGGCTTTTGAATTTTGGAACGACTATTATCCGAAAGTTGTTAAAGTAGCTTCGCAATGTTGTGCTTCTGCCGAATCTGGATCCACAAGATATTTCATTTACTCGCCATTTTTAATACTTCCATTGTATTATATAAGCTATCTATATTAAACGCCATATAAAATACATTTTATACATACATGTATTATATACAGATTATTTTATTAATAACATATACGCTTCTTAATTTATTAATTCAAATTTGAAGAATGTCATCATACCAAGGAGTTTTGTATATAGTAAATTAATTTGAACTAATTTATTTATTAAACTAGATTGTTGCATTTCAATATATTTTATTCTGAATGTTCTCTTAACCAACTAATCCAACATGCAAATTTGATGGTAGAATTTTTCTCCAGCTCATGTACTTTATCAAGTCTGAGTTCACAGAAAGTCAGAACAGAAAAATAAAGAGCTATTGTCTAATTAGGGATAACGATAGTGTTACTAAGGTTATTTACATCAATCAAGATTAGTTCGATGATTTTCGATGCTGACTCATAGAAGAAGGGAATTGACTAATTTGAATTTGAATTTGACTTATTTGCATATATAAAATATTGAATTATACGTTTATAATTATGCTTATTTGTCATTTTCAAAGAATTTGGGATTAGCAGAACAAAATTCGATCGATGGAATAATTATCATTGTTACTAACTGTAAAAGTTGCTTAGTTGTCCAGTATGAAGAAATACGAAATAAGAATGAATTGTCATTTCAAGTTATTTGAAACTTTGCGTTATTTCTGAACAGGTAGGTGCGTAGAAATATATATTTAAATCTTTTCCGAGCTGAATCTCTTAATTTGAGTGAATACTTGATGAATTATTTATGAATAAACTGAATTTAAATCATTTCGTAATATCTTTCGTACTTTCCAAGTAGCCAAATTAGTTTAACGAGTTCTACTAATGAGTTCGCAAGGGACAACTCTCAACTCTCATCAACTTTCAAAAGTATACTATTGCTATGTGTTCCATATGGATGAACCTGTTTAACACTATAATAGCAACCCAGGCATTTATACTTATTTTTTATATTAACATTTCTAGTAGGTTAAGGAACCAAGTTTGTTTTGAAGATCTTCTTGAAGGTGCTATATTTTTGACTCCGTCTAACAAAATTTGAAGGCAGGCTATCTCTTTCTACTCGGTCCCGATATGCCCCGCCCACTTACGTTCCGTGAACACATAGCGATGCGAGAATTAGAAAGATAAAGGCAGCCTTCAAATTTCTTAGAGAGGGTCTTTTTGTAAAGCATTGCGCTTATGGGACTCAAGAACTCTATATCTTCATCTCTATGTTTCATGCACCAAAACGACTCACTCTTTTATAGAAAAGGTAGCCGCAGCGTGTTCATAGAAATATATATAAATAGAGTAAACGTGCTGTGAGCGGATTCGAATCAGTTCTCTGAGGGATAGAAGATAATAATTCTTCCGTCCACTCTGTCGCACTTCTCATGAATGGATGCCACAAGAGGGCCAGCTGCGCGCAGCTGCCCAGCTATTCTTGTATACATCAGGCAGCAGGCGCCATAGAGATCATATAGTATAGAGGAGTAAAGCCCCGTTTTAACGCGAGAAGGTTTCAAAAACTTATCCGTTCCGCATTCCGCGGATATTATAAGGTGACGTTCGAGCGTTACCTTTCAACTATTATGCATGTACTATTGTATCATGTAGTACTATATGATCTCTATGGTTACACGCGGTCATCTAAGCGCGAGTAAGGGGAACGAGTTAAAATACAGCAGAGTGGGTACGGATAAATCATCGCGTAAGATCGAACATGGTACGCAACGGATACATAGGCTATATAGGGGCTTTACTCCTCTATACTATATGATCTCTATGGCAGGCACACGCAGCTAGCCCTCGTGGCCACCATTCATGAGAAGAGCGACAGAGAAGACGGGATAATTATTACCTTCTGTCCTTCGGAGAACTGATTCAAAATCGCTCACGAGACGCTTACTCTATTTATTTATATCTCCATGGTTCCAGTATAATAGTTTAGTTCAAAGTTCAATGGCTATGACAGATCACAACATCACAACAAACAACGTATGTATTCTTAATACGCTATAGTCTATAGATGAGATGACATTTCTACCAACCATCAAACTTGACCTATTTAGGTATGATCGAAAAAAGCGGTATATTATTTATTTTATAAACAATAAAGTAATTGACATATAAAGTGTCCAGTTTTATTAATCATGCTGGGTGATATACCGAAGGAGTTTAGGAAGTATTCAAAGAATTGTCAAATATTAAAACGAATTTTAAGAGATACGCGATGTGCTGTGGATGATATCAACAATAACTTACATTTAGGAAGTGAGTATTAGTAATGAATTATGAAAGTACAAATTTCTTCACTTTTATTTTCTTTCAGAGGAGATTAATAATGATTTCTCAATTGAAAAAGTCATTAATGATTTGGAGAAATGTCTGGAAAAGAATCCAGCTCTATTGATATTTGGGCAAAACTGTCATGCAAAGGCTCTGTTGGTTAATAGCATTTTCGATCAAGCCATTTTACCTCTATACAGTACAAGGTGGAGATATGTAAGTACTTGCACTCAAATGACCAATATTTAAGATGTGTTCCTTTTTCATCATAAGCACTATAATAGATCTCTCATCGTTCTTGCATTATTGAGGTGGTCTAGGTTCTTCATACTGGCTGTTTCAGATTTTATGAATTCTGTTAATAGTTTCATATTAATTTTCCATGACATTTAATCCTGAAAGCAGATTTGTTCTGTATATTATAAGCACTCAAAAATCTTGTTAAATTCAAAAGATACTTAACTAGTAGTTGCTGATCCAAGGCAAAAAAAGATCAAGTGAAATCGTTGATTAGACTAAAAATATGGGTGTTAGATTCAAGATTGTCTTTTACTGATTTTTTTTATAGGTTACATTCCTTCATGGAAACAAAAAAAATATTCGATTAACATTAGAAAATGAATATGAGATATTAGAGAAATTGAAAGCCCATGAGAAATACTGGGTCACAATACCTGAAGAAGATATTCAAAGGAATCCTCGAGAGAGCCTAACAGATCATTACTTATCTTTAGAGATAGAACTATGCCATCCTATATTAAGAGAAAACGTTGTGATAATGGTTCCACCTGATTGTGAGCCGGAACAGTTTCCTGAAATACTTAATAAGCATGCTGAAAATATTTTACCTGTGATAATTTATGCTGTATCAGAAGATGTACTCAGCGATTATGTATGTAAATATTAAATTCTTGATCCTTTAATGTTCTGTGTTGATATTACATTTTTCCCACTTTTAAAGTCTGCTACATTTTAAAATGTTTATGTTACAGAACATTCAAGAAATTAAAAAACTCAAAGACTTGTTTCGAGTACCATTTTTGTTTGTGAGTGTTTCACTTGTGGAGAAATCAAATATGTTGAGCACCGAATCTCTCACTGAATCGGAACAACATTTAATAGAATGTGCTAGCAACTACACCGTCACCAAACTACAAAATTTACGTGACCAACTTTTGAGACTGGGTGAGTAATCGGAACATATTTCAACAACAATTGCATCTTTACATCCTGGTTAATTGAACTATTAGCAATTAAACATTTTCAGGATTTTTAAATGTGTCTGAAAAACCAAAGACTGATAAAATTATAAGAAGAAAATCGTTTTGCATAGAGTGCTCCCGAGATAATGTTTTAATGTGTGAAACAAATATTCATGATGAATTAAGTTTATTTATAAAGAATTCGTTAAGGTATAAACTTCAAAAGATGGCTTCACAACTTAGTAAGGTAAGATCAATATATTTTTTTGAGAAAATGAGTTCTACAAATTGTAGGTGGCCAGCGATTCTTGATATATATTGGTTTCCGAGTTCCAGATTAACTGCCATGAGTATGACGTGTGTAAGGGTCGGCGAAACATCGGTGTACAATAGTGCCATAATGACGTGGAAACCAAAATATGTCAAATAAATTCTATTTAAAATAACTCTTTAGAATTATTTAATGGGCATTAAAACATTTGTGGGAATCAGCTCTTAAAGTCTGGGGACGGTTTGCCGTAAGCTGATCAGTGGTCCTTGTAGGAGCATAGGAATTGAAACACTCATTTATAAAATGGTTACACTTTACTGAACGTAGAGCTCAACGTCATTATGACTTAATGTCTCACTCTACATAATAACAATGGTACAGATACAAATCTATAATAATACTGTCAATAATGATTGATGAATATGAATATCTGTATGATATCCGAATGATCTAGTTAATCTAATCTTAGTATATATATCAGTCTATCAATACTACTTTGACTCAAGGTTCCCACAGTGTCATGTAGCTTATACTAAACAATATGTTTATATTATCACAAGGTAATCGTATCACTAAACATATTGTTTATGTATCGCCTATGAATTCATAAACATATGAATTAAATACATTTAATAATATAAATAAGGTTGTATTCTGTAATTGAGATATTTTAGGTAATCTCGTATAGGGATGGAAGATTCCTATACTACACATTTCTTTAATTTATCTACAAATAATATTTTTAGAAATCGTAATCACTAAAAAAACTAAAAGGATTCAATTGTAATTCATTTTAATGAGTTTTTCATATTTCCTTTTGAAATTGCGTTAATATACAACATGAAAATAAAACAAAATCGAATCAACCTAACAGAAAAATATAATCTCAGTTGTGTAAATATGGAATAACAAAATTTCACACAATCTTGACATGTCACACTATTCTAGGTACATAATAAGTATATAAGAAGATTTATTCTATATGCTTTTGATATGGCTCGTGAAATACAAATAACTCCCAAGCGAATTTTGTATTCCCAAGAAATTGAGTTGAAATTGTACAAGGCTCTAATGAAAATTGCGTGTGATCAGCAGGAAGAAATTACGAAAATCATTCAGAGGACGTTGCAAGATATGAAGTCGAATGTTGCAGAGGTTCTTGAAGATCAATCGCATAAAGGTAAATGATATAAGCAACTATCCTATGGTTTAGTTGTAAAAGAATCATTAAAGATAACCATAAAAATTGAAAAAATATTGACAACGGCATCGTTATCTCGAGACATCTTCCCTAGTTTCAAAACCTATGTAATAACAAAATAAGAAGAAAGTATTTTGTTTTGCAATTATAGAAAGTAACAATCAATGATGTGAAATAACATTTACAGGTACATTATACCTAGTACTAGGTATATCTATAGGAAGCGGCTTGCGCACGCGCTTTAGGTTTTTAATTTTCATTTAAAATATGACATTACATACAAACGTTTCAACATTCATTCCAAATGAATTTAAGCCAATGAATTTAAGTTTTATCTCAGTGGCATTTTGTAGTACTCAAATGTCATATCTCAAACGGAAATGTAATTGTAGGCGATGCTTGTCACAATGAAAATTAAAATTGTAATTCCTTATCGTAGATGAAAGAGATTTCCAAACGCCGAAAATAGCTGCAATGGAAATACAACAGCTGGTGTTGAGAAGACTCAGCAACTCGGTTGCAAATCAGATAGTTCAGTCAGTAGGTTGTTTGCAAGAAAGTTTTACTGGGACCCTCCAAAGGTGCCTGGAAAGTCTCGAGAAGAATTGTCACGAATTGGAGGGGAATTTATCAGCATCGGATGCAGTAAAGCAAATCATCACAGCAGCATATAATATAGATTTACGTTCATCAACTTCATTCTCGGTTGTACACAATTTCATAGATAGACTCAGAACTTATTTGAGTCATTTTGCATTGCCTTGGTCGTCTTCTAATCAAGTTCACTGCAATTTACAATGGCAACTACAAGTTGTGACCAACATGATTGATTCACTTAGTGCATCTAAATTAGCCAAAACTATTTCTACACAGGTAGTAAATGAATACATCTACCATTGAGTGTTTGTTTTATTGGGCTTCTTTTCTTCCAGTTTCAAGAATCTGTTAAGTCCTCTCACGAATCCTTCCAATCGTCCATAAGATCTCTAGAAAATCAGTTGTCAGGGCAGTTAGAGCAAACTGAAGAACAAAGAATTACGATTCGCAAAAAACACGCACCAAGATTTGCTAGGCTAGCTTTAGAGAGCACTTCACTATGGGATCTTATTCAGTGGGGCATGCCAAAACAAATAAAAGAGATTGGGAGAGGGCAGTATGGCGTTGTATCATCTTGTGAATCTTGGGCAGATGTGAAACCATGTGCTTTTAAATCGGTCGTGCCACCCGATGATCGACATTGGAATGATTTAGCTATGGAATTTTATTATACAAGGTAATGCATTACATATGTCGGTGATATCTATGGATTCGTTGTTTACTTGGGTTAATTCATATCAAAAATATGTAGAATAGTGAAATGAAACCCAAATTTGAATTTACTGCAAGGCTTACTGGCTGACAATTGTTTCGTAACACAGTGACATTGTCAAAGTGAATGATCAACTGAGTTACAAATAGAAATGTCAGCCTCGAATATGCTACAATTGTTTAATGTACACAGGGTTTGACTAAAGGGAGGGGGAAATTATCTACAAATTAATAATAGGTGTGTTATAAATATCAAGTTGGTCATTTAAAATTGAATTACTATTATCTTTAATATGCTCTGAAATCACTATTGATTCCCAAATATTCAGTTTTTAACCTTTCTCCTGAATATGTAGAAAGTCTGAACTTTGAGTAAATTATGGTTTAATTCTATAAGACTAATCACATAATTTGAGTCCTGTTTTAAAGGCGATAGCTCCTCAAATGTTCTTGAAAACCTACCCTGAAGTTTCTTCCCATATGTAAACAGCACTACAATCATCACATTAAACTTATAAAATAGTATAACTTGTTTTAAAGGCTTTTTTGTTTTGATTTTGTAGAAATTTAGATATTTTTAGAGAATGTGCAGTTAAATGAGTTTTATAGCTTTTTTGATTACTTTTTGCTTCAATATCTCATTCACTAGGTCTATATTATAATAATTATCTTTAATTCAGTTTAGTTCAACATTCCACAAAGATAATTTCAATCAATATTGCTATCTCTAATCATACAGGAAGGTATAGTTTCGATTTTGGTTGGTTGGTTGAGATGGTCGCAGGCTTGATATAAAGTTCAGTGCACTTAGCCAAAGACTCTGCTACGTTTTTCAGGGGGTATTTGGATACCCCGCTGCTCGACAGAATCCTAAGATCTGTTTTAAGCTTCGGTAAACCTGGCTCGGATAAGCGCAGGACATTAAAAAAGAAAGGATTGACGACTCCGCTTTGTTTCCCTCGCATCTCATACAGAAGGGAGTGTCGCTTTTCCCCACTGTTTGTTTGAATTTCATCAGATTTCCGTGACCTGTAAAGATCTCGGACATTATCGTGATGCTTTGCGTACTCAGCGAAAGTATCTCGCTTGCCCTTAGACCTACCTCATTTCCAAGCAGCGCTTTGGTAGTTTGGTTCCCCAAGATCTGTATACCTTCGTTGTAGGGGATACCAGCAAGGGGATCTTGAGGACCGTCCGAACTGGTCCCCGCTCTGGCCAGTTTGTCCGCTCTCTCATTGACTTTCCAACCTGAGTGACACGAAATCCAGGTCAGGTTGAGCCTGTTTCCACAGGCTAGCCCCTTAAGGATCTCCTTGGTATCCCTCACAAGCCTCGAGGGCACAGTTGGGCTTTTCAGTGCGTCGTTGAGTGCCGCGATGGTCTCATTTATCTTACCATAGCCGAGTAGCTTCTCCGCAGATCTGTAGATGGCAAGCATCTCTGCTTGGAAGACTGTGTTGAGATCCCCCATTCGCACGGAGTACCCATCAATATATCTAGGACCGCAAAAACCTGTTCCGACTCTTGTGTTTGTTCTAGAACCATCCGTATACCAAATTTTGGCGTGCGGCCATTTTCCCATATCTTCTCTCCAAGGCCGCAGTCGTGGGGGTATCAAGGGTTTGATCCCCTCAATTTCGTTGTGATGAGAATAGCCACGCTATATAAACTTGTGGATATACCATAGCAACAGAGAAGTCCCTGTAGATGATCTAGGCAATCAGGGTAATCTGACTGCCACGTGACTATTGAGGGGCATGATCACAACCAGCAACCTCAAAAGAACTTCCCTTACAAGTTTCATTCCATTCCCTACAGCCCCAGGTGCGACGTAGCTCGAATCTGCCACCGGAATCGTGATCAGCGACCGTAAAAACCCCCGAGTAAGAAACTCTGGAATATTTCGGTTATATTTGGGCATTGTTTTTCACATTGAATTTCAGCTCCTGAAAGTGCATTCCAGGAGATGCATTGTCCTCTAGAAATGCATAAATGCACGTTATACAAAACAAACTGGTAACATTTTTTCTAAATGACTTCTTGAATCGATTTAAAAAAAAGTCAAAATCGGTTCAGCCGATTTTTTTTTCGACCTTTTGGTCTTTTTTGTGCTTTATTTTCGACTATATGCCAAATACGTTAAAATAGTACATCGATTCTACTCCATAAACAATATGTCATTTACATACAGTATCGGAAACAATTCTTTTGGGGTATAGACAGAAATCTACACGGGCAACAAGGAACGCAATGATATGAAAATACCACATAAACAAGTGAGACGCACTGCTGTGCGCCCCTCCTCTTACCCACCCCAAGGGTACACACGACTCGCACATTCTCCCGACTGGTGCTGGTATGATACTGACATAGATAACTCTACTACCGTAGAATGAAATTTTCCATGTTAGGTACCGAAACCGCGACAAGAGCGCTGCGTGAGGATTGGAAGCGTACTAAATGATGGTTTGGAGGGAAATTCGAAGTTACACAGCACATAAATGCAAATTTTGTTTTCTAAAATTTAAGTAGGAAATGAAAGTCGATAGTTTTTACCAATAGTTTTTATTCAACAACAGAGTTAGAACAGAAATATATAAAATATACATATAAATACAATTAAATATCGAGACTAATTACAATGGGTTAAAACAAAAATACAAAAAATATACATATAAATACGATTAAATACCGAGACTAATTAAAACAAAAATACATGAAATATACATGTTGCTGAGTTAGAACAGAAATATATAAAATATACATATAAATACAATTAAATATTCTACTCAAAACTTGAGCACATATTGACACCTTCATTTTCTTCACTTTATTAGGGGTTACATGAAACTCAGTCAATTTTGGCATTGCTCTCAAGTATCCACTAACATTATCCAGTTGCCATGCCTTTTGTATATCTTCCCATTTTGCTTTTTTTGAAGTTCCGTTTAGCGTGTAATAAACGGTTTTTGTTAAGAGGTTGTTTCTCACACCTTTCAATAAATGTGGTGGATCATACAATGGGATAATTTTTTGTCCATCAACTTCAAATATGAAGTCATATAATTCTTTCCCTCCTCTTGCATTGCATACTCGTCTTTCGTTTCCTTCATTAATTTGTTTATCGTACTGACATTATTTGTAACTTGATCGCAAATTGTGGCCACCACATTGAAACCAATTTCCCTGCAAGATCGTACAATGTTTTGAATTGAACATTCAATGGTTTCAGCCTTTGCTGCTCCTTTAATAAATTGATACATAATTGGTTGTTTCCATTTTCCCTCAATACCTTGCAGCATGAAAATCTGAAAGAGCGTCAATGAGAGAAATTCAATTATTTTCATTCACATATAGTTTACCTGTACATGATTAGCTATGTTAGAGGTATTGTAACTTCCAAAATCTTCGAAACCATCGACTTCGTCCGTATTTTCATTATACTGCAGGTATGGTGTAAGAGTCATTTCATCAAAAATAAGAACACAATGTTTCTCACTAGGTTTCATATTCTTCGCAGTTTCTTTCAATCCATGAAATACAGCTCGGAAATCTGTAGCGTTTATGGTCCTGAAGTGGCCGACAATTGCGTATAGCACAACCGTGTTTTCCCATGATAAATATTATGCAAAAATAATATTGTAGAAATAGCGTGTACGATAGCAAGCAAAATCCACAAATGAATTAAACATGGCTACTATTGAACAACAATAACAAACGCATGCGCATTATAATTTCTATTGATTTCAGACGCTTGACGCGCCCTCCCGTGTTTTGGAAGCGTAAATACTTGACGGTTTTGGTCCCTTCCATAAGACATTTCATTCTACGGTAGTAGAGTTATCTATGGATACTGACGTCCTATGTCCTGAGCCGTAATGCTCTAACGCCCTGAAATTGTAATGCTCTCTCAACATATAGCAAGCTATTCTTTACGCTCTCATGAAACCACCATACCCAAGATAAATACTTTCCGATACTGTATATGGGAAACAGTCATGGTCCAAACGCCTCTCCTTGAGTTATACCATAAGTTCCATATGTTAATATACTTTATACGTTTAGAAGCCTTCCCGAACATCCAAGATTGGTGAAGCTACGGGGTTCTGTGATAGATTATACATATGGTAATGGAGGTAACTCCCCACCAGCAGTTCTTCTAATTATGGAGAGGATGGACCGGGATTTGTACTGCGGAATCAATAATGGTTTAAGTTGGACCATACGCCTGCGTATTTCTATCGATGTTATCGAAGGTATACGATATTTGCATTCTCAAGGGCTTGTACATCGAGATATTAAACTGAAAAACGTTCTGGTAAAAAGCGTCTAGGGTATATAAAAAGTTTTCTATCTCTTATATTTTAGTTGGACAAAAACGATCATGCGAAATTAACAGATTTCGGTTTTTCTATTCCTGAGGCCATGATGTCTGGCAGTGTTGTTGGTACTCCTGTCCATATGGCACCTGAACTGTTATCGGGTCGTTATGATTCTAGTGTTGATGTATATGCATTTGGGATTCTTTTTTGGTACATTTGTGCTGGACAAGTCAATCTACCAAACCAGTTCAATCAGTTCCACAACAAAGAGCAATTATGGAATAATGTAAGGAAAGGTAAGACCTCTTTACTGTCTTTTGTTATTCATAAATAATTTTATACAGAATTCAAAGTACATTTTGTGAAAAGCGTGATTAAAACCACTTTGAATGTAACATGTTTGTTTGAGGCTTACTCGATATTAATATATGGGGCATTCCAGGTCATATTCGCACTTCATCCCACGTGAGGTCTTTGGATTGCGCTGAAATTTCACAGGTAGCTTCTGCCTTAGGAAATATTAGCTTTCCCAAAATTTCAGGCCATATACTTCAATAATGAGCGCCTAGAATATTTTTAATTTTTTTTGGAATTTTATTGATTGAAAATGAAAATACATTCCTTTTGTAGAAAGGCATTACTGAGACAAAAAAATATTCCAAACCATGGATTTGATGGGAAATTTTCCAAGGAATCCAACTCCGCCTTCAGGCTGTCGCTATCGTTTCGCGCAAACTCTAAAAACTGTTTTTTTCTTCAAAAATTCATATCTCCGGTGTTGCTACTCCGATCGGGCTGAAATTTTGTGTGAAGGCAGCTAAAAGTGAATACTTCAAAGCGGTGTATGAATGGTCATGCATAAATTATGAAACAAAACCGCTAGAGTCAATTATCTGTATTTTCAAATTTTTCTAGGCCATTTCTTTCAAGTTCATGCTGATGGGTGGATATTAATCTCTAATCTGATCCCAGATTCCTCAGAAAATTTTCTAAAAATTCGATTCAATCGATTGCGAACATGTTTTTTCCAATATTCAAATTTGATTGAAAGCGCAGTGTACATTTCTTGATAAAAATTCAATTTCTTCTTAAAAAAAAAATAATTTTTATTATTATAACTCATTATATTTAATTATTTTTTTAAAATTATTATTTGATAATAATTTTCATTATATAACTCATTTTATTTAATTATTATTTTTCTTTAAAAAAATAATAAATTTTAGTATTAAAACTCATTTTATTTGATTATTTTTTTTAAAGAAATGTACACTGCCCTTCCAAACAAATTTGAATATTGAAAAGAACATGCTCGCAATATCGATTGAATCAACTTGAAACATTTTTAGAAAGTACATAATCGATCAAAAATTTTCCGAGAAATCCAAATCTGGAATCAGATTAGAGATTAATATTCATCCATCAGCATGAACTTGAAAGAAATGGCCTAGGAATTTTTGAAAATACAGATAATTAACTCTAGCGGTTTTGTTTCATAGTTTAAGCATGATCATTCATACACCACTTTCAAGTATTCACTTTTAGCTGCATTCACACAAAATTTCAGCCCGATCGGAGATATGAATTTTTGAAGAAAAAGTCTGCGCGCATGCGCGATACGATAGACCAATTCTGAAGATGAAGGTTCCTTGGAAAATTTCCCATAAAATCCATGATTTGGAATATTTTTTTGTCTCAGTACAGCCTACAGAAGAAAGTTAATGAAGTGTATGGCTTGAAATTCTGGGAAATTTAATATTTCCCGAGGCAGAACCCACCCACCCGCAAAATTTCAGCGTTAGCCAAAGACCTCACCTGGGATGAAGTGCGAATATGACCTGGAATGCGCCATATTTATTTTCATGTTTTCTATCCGCCATATGTAAACATATTAACACTCATTTTTCTAGGAATAAGACCAGAATGTTTAAAATATTTTGATCAACGTTGCTGGAATCTCATGGAGCAATGTTGGGCTGCTGAACCTTCCGATAGGCCTTTGCTAGGTTATGTTCAGCCTCAATTAGAAGCTATATACAAGAAAGCTTTGTTAGAAAGTTCAAACAGTACATCTAAAGAAAATAATCACACTGATATAGACACTTATTCTTATAGTTCGTTATGTACGCAAGAATACTAATTATGTTTTTATATTATTGTTTGTGTCCATTTATTCTAAGAAGAAATCAAATGATGCTTAAGGGTATTCAATATTAATAAGCTCATTCAATTCTGAAAAGTACGAAATAGTTTTGAAGCTTATGAGATTTGAATTTCAATTGTATTTTACTTATTTAATTTTTATTATGTTCTGTAGAAAATTTGTTGATGAGTAGGTTATGAATAAATCACTCAATTCTGTTTTTGTACATTAGTTGTTTTTTATACATACAAATTAAATATTTTATTTATGCACTAGACCTTTATTTTAAAATTCCCGCTTCTATTGAACTTACAGATGTCATAGAGATCTAGAATTGAGTACTCGTTTCCTTGTAAGAAAGAAGAAAGTAAAAAGTCGGGTAATAGCTCCGCCCACTATTCATGGCGCGCTATTCAAAAGTGCAAGTTAGATAAGTTATAAATGACGCGAGCGTTGAAAATAATATAATGCTCGTGAAACAGTAAAAAGGGGCGGAGCTATCACTCGACTTTTTTGTTACAAGGAGGCTATTGAATTGTCGACACGCACACGAGTACTCTATGACAGATGTAGCTCCAAAAAACGAGGTTGACGAAAATGAATCGATACAGGGGCTCAGATTAGGTACCTACCTACAGTATATAGATATGTATAACAAAATCTTGAATAGATTTTCTAAAGATAATTCCCTTCTCACCAAGCTGCTTTCCTCTTAGACTAGACCAATTTTCTCGTCGATATTTAACAACGTCATTTTGTACTGACATCAATAAAAATGTTTAGAAATCCACTTCTTAGTCTGGTTTTCACGAATTTTTGATCAAATTATTTGACATAAGAAGTATCTGACAAAATTATCCACTACTGTAACTACAATATTGTCCAGTAACTGCACATTTTGTAGATCCAGTCGTACACCTCATCAACCGTTCAATGATAAAATATGGATACATTAATTTGTTAATCTGTTGAGGAATATCCCGGTCAATCAAACCGTAAAATTGGATAATATCTTGACATTGAACAGAAATAAGTGTTGTTCTTTCAAAATTAGTGAAATGGAGAATGCTATAGTACATTAGCTGCAGAGCAATAGCGAATTAGACTGGAAGTTGAACAGTTACCTTTCTATTAATTTTTCTCTATGCCTTCAACGGATGTTAAATAGCGGGAAATTTGAAATGAAAGGTCTTATTTGAATACCTTTAATCAAAGAACTTACTCATAATTAAACATCGGTTTCTAAGGTTGCGGCTCTATCCAATCAAAGGAACCGAAATATGAAATCTAAAAGCCTGATTTGATTCCCTGCATCAGCACAGGCGCTTCATCATTTATTTTCTTTCCATAGGCTGCAAAATTTACACAAAAAGGAAATAAGGGAAAGCAGAATACAGAAATGGAATTTAATTATAAAAACAATTAAACCTACAATTAATCAATATTGTAATATTATGTACTTAAATTAGAATAAACAATAATTACAACACTCATTGATCACTCTTTAAAGCTCAGTCTTTTCTGCTTTTGGTTGTCCAGTTCTGTCATATCCTTTCAATTCTGTTGTGGCATGTTTAGCGATGTATTTAACGAAGTCGTCCACTTCCCGTCCTCCCTAGAAAATCAAGTAAGGATGAGATAATAACCTACTTCAAGAATAAAATGGATAACTTACATCATATCTCACTGGTTTATCCTTTGAGTCCTTGGGAACCCAGAATAATGTTGGGAAACCTTTGACATCAAAAGTGGGAGGTACGTCATTGGCTGTTGCGTCTAGTTTCACAATTGCAACTTCTTCATCTTTCAACTGAAACAATACACTCATTCAAGTCCAGGTGTTTCGTTGTTAAACAATATTAGTTGACGTAGGTGTTCAAATAAGATACAGATGTCGCTTTTCGACATTTCGATATTCAAAACAAAGCAGTTGACGAAAATGGATCGATATACTCTTGCACAAGGCATTAATATTGTAAAAATGATAAAAATTTTGTAAACAGTTCGCAAAATTCATACTGAATTTGGTCGACGTGAAGCGCCTTCTCGCCACAGAAACCGTCGCACATTTGTTGATTAAGATTCCTTTTTCTTTGGGGCTACGTTGTAACGATTCGGACACTCAAAGTCTATACAGCTGTTATTCGCGATTATTGTACAGCAAATATGACGAAAACTTTCCTGAAGAGGTCTGCAGTACATAAGAGTATTTTTGGTGGATAAAAGTGAATATGTCTTATTTATAGAATCAAATCTTAGTAATACATGTGGATGTAGAAGACCTAATTACAAAAAAAAATTTGCGTCATGCAATTTGTCAAAATGTGTATAAGTATGCAGTGACGTAGCGACGTCGGATCCAGGGGGGCGCCAAATTTGGGAATGTCTAAGTTTATAAAAATCTGTCGGAAAAAAATTTCACGGAAAAGAAATTCACGATAAAAATTTAGGGCCCCCCAGCTGTCTGAACAGCAGGATAACATTCTTCCCGTAACTTCATGCAGCTAATCAAGAGGCATCTGTCTTCACTTTCTTCGGCACTATGGCTTTGTACGTGTTCTTCTCTCAGTCAACTATACGGTGGAACTTGCTGAAAAGTGCAGTGAAGAGAACAGTGAAACAGGAATCTCAAACCAAATGGAGTGTTAGGTATGACGCTGTCAGTGTCGTCTTTGAACATCTGGATTCCATTTTGAATCTGCTCGAAAAAATGAGTGAAAATCCAAAATTGACGCCGGAAACTAGAAATCAAGCGGGTAGCCTTGCACACAGAATGCTGACGTTCGACTTTCTCAGCCTTCTCTACTTTTGGGACCAAGTTTTGCGGAGAATTGAACGCGTTCAAAAAAGACTGCAAGATCCTGCAATGAATTTCGCAATGCTGCCAACGACCTCGACTAGCACACATTCGAGACGATTTGTGTACTGCCGCGATTGCAGACGCGAAAATATGACCGATGGGGAATCAACGTCGAACGGAGAAGAAGACGTCGCCGAATGCCTGGAGAGTTAGCTGAAGATGCAGACCTTTCAGCAGAGGAGGAACAACGTCGCGTTTTCGCAAACGCTATTGATAGGCTTCAGGTTGAGTTCGACAATCGTTTTCAGCGTCTTCGTGATCTGAACAAGAAGTTTGGCTTCCTCTTGAATGTTGCAGAGTTGATGAGTGGTTCAGATTTCGATTGCGTGGAAAAACAGTGTAAAGTTTCGGAGAATTTTACGCTACTGACGTTGACGGCACTGACTTGTATATCGACATCGTTGACTGCAGAATGTTACCACGTTCACTGGAAAATGTCATTGATACCCCCATCGAACTACTCCGATTTCTTATACAGTACGGTAAAAATGTTTTTCCGAATTTAAGAGTTGCGTTACAGATCCTGCTAACTGTCTCCGTATCTATTGCAAGTTGTGCGTGGTCCTTCAGCAAGTTAAAGTTAATATTAACTTATTTGCGGGCATCAATGGAGCAACAAAGGTTGTCAGACTTAGCTATGTTGAGTATAGAGAAAGAGACTCTCGAATCGATTGATGCATAACAGATACGTTTGCATCAATGAAAACGCGTAAAATACATATCTAGATTTATTGTTCAATGAATATATGCAAGTTTAAAAGAAAGGTACTTAAAACTATTAAAAACTGTGTTCCCTCGTTTCTTTCATTAATTTGGCAATGTTGTATAAGAAAATAAATATGGTTAAGAATCAAGGGGCTGCCCCCGGGCACGCACAATCCTCGCTACGCCTCTGTAAGTATGTGAATTAAATTTATTTTACTAATAGATAATAGATTGTTAATATTTTAAAACATTACCGAGATCATAACTTTTCTGCATATTTGTTCGGTTCGAGGAAATTTACTAATTCTAATATTCCATTATTAGGAATTATCATTTATTATCGAAAAATTTATAACTTACTTTTGTGGCCAATTCTTCATAAATTGGTGTTAACTTTTTGCAATGTCCACACCATGGCGCATAAAATTCAACAAGGGTGTCCTTATCATTATTTATCACAACTTCATCAAAGTTTTTAGCAACTGCTGTAATAACTGAGAATTCACTAGCTTCAGGGATTGGTTCAGATTTGATATATGGTTCAAGTTTATCGGCTAACAGATCTTTAACGAA
The DNA here is from genome assembly GCA_958510875.1 of Endomychus coccineus. Taxonomy (NCBI): domain Eukaryota; kingdom Metazoa; phylum Arthropoda; class Insecta; order Coleoptera; family Endomychidae; genus Endomychus; species Endomychus coccineus. The sequence goes on along the minus strand of OY294071.1, from coordinate 15,077,169 downwards.
TTTGTCCAAAGCTTCAACACTGAAATTAAACATCGTTAAATTCATACCAGCCTTTCCAATAAAAAATACTCACCTAAATTCTTCTTCCATAATGTATTTTAGATTCTTATCATTTCTTCCGAAGACACGAGGTTTATCTCCTTTGACGTAATCGACACCATATTCATTCAATTCTTGAGTTAACTCGTCCTTGGAACTGACAGCAAAATTGATTTGATCCTTGTATTGTTTAGCTACTTTCAAAACTCTGTTACGCCAGTAGTTTGTACCTTTGGCGTTCTTCACATAATCTACGTTGTAGTAAGCGACAACAAGGGGATTGTTGAAATCTTGTCTATTGTCTGATTTCCTGTGACCAACCAAACCATGGCTGTAAATACAGAATTTCATGAAAATTGTTTCAGCGTTAGTAGAATAATACTTACTAATTTGTGGTAATGAAGGCGTTGAGTTCATCTGCTACTGGTTTTCCTGAATATGTTACCGAGTTATCTTCGAATTTGTTATTCAATAAAGATGGACGGAACAGGACAACATTGTCCCTAAAACAACGTAAATATAGGAAATCATTCAGTTGTTATGACATTCAAGATATACATAATTTTAGGCCATTAAATATACTACCTACTCTTGAAAGTGTTAGAACTATCTGTATATAACCAATTAATGCAGTACTTTAATACCAATGAATTGTTTCTAGGCAACCAATCAGGTTTTAGAGCTAGACACTCATGTAAAACGTCTCTTCAATTTTTAATAACTGAATGGAAAGATATAATTGATAGAAATCAGTACATTTTGGCGACATTTCTCGACCATAAATAGTCATTTGAGACAATTGACAGAACTATTCTACTTGAAAAATTAAAGTATTATGAGATATCGGGGATTGTTTTGGATTGGATTCAAAGTTACCTATTTAACAGAAGACAAAAAACTAAATGTGGAAAAGAATTGTCAGATAAACTTATAATTGAGAGTGGCATACCCCAGGGCAATGTCTTAGGCCCATTCCTTTTTATTATTTATCTAAATGATATTAACCACATTTCTGGATCACACAGTATAAATCTCTTTGCTGATGCTGACATTGGTTTATTGTATAGATGAAAATTTGGATCAGGCAATTGTTGAAATGAATAGGGCTTTAAATAGCATTAAAACTTATTTTTTTAATAATAAACTTAAACTGAATATCAGTAAAACAAAAATATGTATGATTTTGACATCATCTCAAAAATATGATCAAATTGTTTGGGCAAATGCTGTTATAAAGATTAATAATATTAACATTGAAAATGTAACTGAAATAAAATATTTGGGTTTTATAATTGATAAAATTTAAAACTAAATAGCCATGCTGATTTTATTTGTAAAAAAATATCTAAAAAACTTTTCTTTTTCTCTCGTATATGTAAGAATGTGTCTATGTATGCTAGGTTGACTCTTTCTAAAAGTTTAATAATACCTCATTTTGATTATTGTTCATCATTACTTTTTCTACTTGGTAAAATAAAATAGCACAATTGCAACAGCTTCAAAATCGGGGTACGAAATTAATATTGGGATGTAGCCGTTACACAGCAATTAAATTGATGTTAGAGTGTCTAAACTGGTTTTCAGTTCTTATTGAGAATTAATTCGTCCGAATGGTATTTCTGACATCCATCTTCATTTTTTCAAATGGAATTATGGTATTTTATTGAACCATAAGGACAACCGTGTTTTTTTGGTTATAAATACATATCACACGTATATATTTAACCTGCAGAAGCGTCAGAAGTTCACATTTTAAGATTCACGTGACGTCACGATCTATTTTATATCTTTATTAAGTGCAAGAAGTCTAGACTTCTTGATTCTGTGGTGCATTTTGGTAATTCATGTGACAGTGTCAGTATCAGTATGAAGCAAGGATATATTATAAAAGTCAACCTGACAGCAGGTCTGCATGAAACATAACGATATTTTTATGTAGGCCGTTTGGATAAAGTTTCAATGTAACATAGAGCATAATTTAACTTCTTTCATTAGCGTTTTATAAATCATTTCCAATATATTTTCTGTTCCTACAATCATTTATAATTGACCTGCACGAGTTTCCAGAAGCTATTGTGATTGGCCCAAAACAATTTTTCCTGATTTATCGCCGATATATTAGTTTTGAGCATTTCTGAATCGATCTAGACTATTCCTGACGTCTGTGTGTATGTGCGTAACCCACTGTGAATATGATTGCGCCATTCCTATTTGGTCGTATAGATTTGAAATTTTGCAGATCGCTTCAAGTGGTGAAAATAGGAACTGTTTTTGAGCGCGGTAGCCCAAATGGTATTTCCGACATCCATCTTCATTTTTTCAAATGGAATTATGGTATTTTATTGAACCATAAGGACAACCGTGTTTTTATGGTTATAAATATATATCACACGTATATATTTAACCTGCAGAAATGTAAGAAATTCACATTTTAAGATTCACGTGACGTCACGATCTATTTTATATCTTTATTAAGTGCAAGAAGTCTAGACTTCTTGATTCTGTGGTGCATTTTGGTAATTCATGTGAAGTGTCAGTATGAAGCAAGGATATATTATAAAAGTCAACCTGACAGCAGGTCTGCATGAAACATAACGATATTTTTATGTAGGCTGTTTGGATAAAGTTTCAATGTAACATAGAGCATAATTCAACTTCTTCCATTAGCGTTTTATAAATCATTTCCAATATATTTTCTGTTGCTACAATCATTTATAATTGACCTGCAGGAGTTTCCGAAAGCTATTTTGCTAAAAAATGTGGGGGAAGTCATGAGATCAATTGTACACAGCTTTTTCAAGACTGGGTGGTCCAGTAGACAATAATTATTGCATCTGCATCATCAAATAACTTAGAAAAACCCTAATTTCAATGGAAAATTTGTTATATATGTAATATTTGGAACTATGTCTTACTTCAATCCTTGTTTATCGAGTACTGCCTTGTATGTAGAATGGGCAAAACGTGTTTTCTCTCGGAGTCTGTCAGCAAGTTTCAGGAATGCTGCTTTTAGATCAGATTCTTTCTCGAAGAAACCTACTACAGATACTTCATTCTCATCGCTCAAGAATTTGTCAAAGTCGGCTACACTGGTTAATTCTTTCGAACTAGGGCCAACCTGAGCTTTCATAAATTTCACAATACCTAAAAATAAGATTTTCAATTAATTAGGTCCAGACCTATGTTTTTTTAACACTTCAAACCCATTAAGAATGACCACTTCATATAGCATGATACATATTCAAAAAATAGTGTCGTGTTCAGGATAAAATATTTGAAAATGTATTATTTTGAATTATTTATTACAATGAGAGAACGTAATCCTTTGAATTAAAATTATTATTTAAGGATCTTCGAACGGAATATATCTTGATTCATTTATTATATTTGTGAATTAGAAAAGGAAGTTATGCCACTTGGATGTTTGTTTGACATCTCAAAAATTAGAAGAGATGTAGTCAACATACCCTATAGAAATGTGTGAAAAGAACTACTTTTGGTTCTAATTAAAATACTAATTTATTCAATGATCATTAGCTACAAGCACGGTCGTACATACAGGTCTGGGAACTCGAGGCTGTTTCCTATGTGAGAAGTGACTCCGTTAAGCGTCAACTGTCGCGTAGTACCAAAAAGGGTGGCGCAGTAGTCGAAGATTGATCTCTGACACTATACGCCGTGTTCTCTGACAACTGTAATTCTTGACTTGTACACACAAGGAATACCTGCGTTTTTAGAAAAAAAAATGACGAAACCGTGCATTGTGCCGAAATGCAAAACGGGGTCCAAAAGTGTAAAGCAAAAAACTTCTGTTTTTGAAGTGCCGAAAGATGCGGAAATGCGAAAAAAGTGGATGCTTGCGATTCAGGAAAGAAATCGTTTTAACGAGGTCTTTTATGAATTTATTTTTAAGGTGAGTAATACATTTTGATAAGAGTAACATTTCTATTCCTCTCTCAAATCAGAATAGTAAATATTGCATTACGAGAAAAATTATTTTACCTAAAATGTGCGGTTATTATTAATCTTTGTATTGTTTGGCTTGAAATTTGAACGATATGACGCCTAATCCTGACATCAAACTTCGATCCAAGCGCTAGCTAGTGGCTGAGCGAGGGACTACGAGTTTGGCGACGCGTAAGAGACTCATGTCAAACATACCTGTATGTACGACCCTCATTGGTTTGTGACAGATTTCATTAGATATGGGAAGTTAAAAACATATTATCAGTGATAATTATCTGAGATAGAATATTATCACTTGTTTTGTAATCCATTTAAACAAAAGTGATCATAGGTGTTATTTGTAGCTTTGCATCCTAAATAATTTTTAATCAAATGAAAGCTATGAAATTGTGACTACTTTATCTCAACAATAAAATGATTTCAAAATAAGATGATGTAAATCATGAAATAACATATAAGATGAGGCAACATCTATCTTATCTATATAAGTCAGTTAATACCTATTTATTAGTTTGTGAAAATCCAAATTTAAATATTTTGGTTAGACTAAAAGGTCAGTTACAGGAACTATATCATATCAGACTTGATAAAGTCTAGTCTGGCTTTGTCTCTTTATCATATTTATTTGTATCAAGATAATATTAACATTTTTTCAAATAACAAATTATGGAAGAATATTATTATATATTAATTGAATCCAATTGAGAGTGCTAAGAATAATATACTTTAAAAATTCAACAATTGAACTAGATGAACCATTTAAGCAACATAAGTTACTTACAATAAAAGAAAAGTACAAATTGGAAGCATTGCTGTACAATTATATAAATTTAAATACTGATTATGAAAGTAGAAATTTTACAAGGAATAATAATTTAAGTTTAATCAAATGTAACAAAACTGTGGGACAACAAAGAAATGGATATGTTGCGAGACTGTTGTTTAATGCATTGCCAAATAATTTTAAAAACTTAACAGCTGTAAACCGGAAAAATATAATTAGTAAAAGTTTTATTGAAAAATACAATACGTTAAGTTTATCAAAAAGATTGAGTTGAATGATTGATTAATGTTTATTAGTTAAATATTAGTTATTATTGTTAAGAATCAGGCCTACGCATAGATGGAGAACCCATCTCAGCCATGTATTGATAATTGTTGTATTAACACCTGAATAAATAAATAAATAAAATTATTAATACTAATGATTTAAGCTTGTCTTACACAGAATCTTCAGGTATCAACTTCCAACACATGTGAAATTAAAAATGCCTTCATAAAATTCTCCTTGGTAGTATAAACAATTATTAGATAGTTTAATCACTTAACAATATTTCATAAGCTCTCATATTGATTGTGAATTAGTAAATTCATAATGTAATGGGTGATAAGAAAGTCAAATACCAAAGTAAAAATTATTAGTTTAGTGCAGTGTCTTGACACAATTTTTTGAAGACATCTTTAGTTTATCTTTTAAAAACTATTCTGTTCAATGTTACAAGCAGGTTAGCAAACAGAAAAACTTATTCATTGTACCACCCTCATCCAACTATGGTTTCTAATATTTCAAAATAAGTTACATTTGGAAAATATGTGATAATGCAAATATGTTCAAAAAACATGTTTGTTGTTAAAGTAATATATTTCGTAAATTTAATTTATTCATATACATATTTGGCAAAAATAGTGTGCGTTCAAGCAGTCTGTTATAATTCACTACTATTATGTTTTTTTATAACTATATCTTTTTAAAAATAGAAGGTGCTGGATACTATATGAGGTCACTGAGATTTAAGGTATAAGCTACAAAAAAAATTTATAATTACCAGCTGCTTCACGTGGGCCATTGTAATCCTGAGAAAATTCACCATTTCGGAAGATTTTCAAGGTGGGATAGCCGCTTACACTATTCTTGTTGCAAGTTTCTTTCCCAGCCTCGGTACAATCTACTTTGACTAAAGCTATAGGTGGATCATTCCTAATTAAATCTTCAGCAGCTTTTGCATACTCCGGCTTTAGTCTTTTACAGTGTCCACACCTGTGAAAAGTAATGAGTTAAAAAAAAGTAGGTACAATACGAGAATGTTACAACTGTAAGCTATATTATGAATTAGATACAGTTACTAAAGGTATTTATGTATTTCAAAGAAGCTGTATGAATGAAAAACTTACCATGGTGCATAAAACATCACCAGAGCTGTTTCATGTTCAGCTAGTTTGGTAGAAAACTCACTATCACCAAAATCTAAAACATCTTCTTCCTTAGCAAAAGATGTGTAATATACTGAACACAGAATGAAAATTTTTAGTAGCAACATTTTGTTTGAAAATTACGAAGTATCCGAGTTGTTTATTCGTTAGCCGGTCTAAATTTGTACTGTACGTGTGCTTGTCAGCTTATATCGGCAGAAGCTGATATACGTGGCCGATATCTACGCATGTCTATTTATTTTAGCGTTGGCGATTCGTGATTGGAGGAAAACTTAATTTCCATATTTTAAAAGCATTTAAAATATTTGAACTGATAATTTTATCTATCTTGTCGACTTTAATTTACCTGTAGAGAGCTGAAAACGTGACTTAATTATATATCAAAGGCACTTTGAACGAAAATACAATACACCTGGAAAAGTAATATAGCTGGATTCCAATGGATAATTTGTTACATAGATGCTTAAACCGAAACCTGACAAGATCAAATAATGGAGGATTAGGATGCATAACTAGGAATTGTAACAAATTCTGTTTACTATCAATGGTAAAAGTGTATTCATGCATTCACTACACACATACCTAAATGAAAAACTCATGATCATCTCCTAAATAGAAAAATTATATTAGTAATAATAATAATCTTTATTAATAGCACCTTGCTAGAAATATACATGATGAAGTTTACAGATATATTAAAATCTACATTACAATAGAATTGTTATTCTAATATTTAATTTACGTACTCTCTTAAATTGTTCCAGATTATCACATATTTTAATTTGTTCAGGTAACTCATTGTATTGCTTTAACCCTTTATAAAATAGATCATTTTGACTAAATGTAGTTTTAACTTTATCCAAATAAAAATTATTTCTAGACCTAGTTCCAAGGACATGAATGTGTTAAAAACACCGTTTTTATATAAGACAGGTGCATTTGGTATCTTATTTTGCTGAATTCACATATAACAACTATAAAGGAATTCAGTTTCTCCAAGTAGAGTTAGAAAAAGGTTGCCATATTTTCCTAATACCCATGTGCTTTTAATATTAAACAATACAAATATAATAAAAAAATAAAGCAAGAACGAAATTTCGGACTTAAGTGACAGTTTTCTGAATCGTGTCCATTTTTTCGAGATTTAGGTTATCATTTTGGCTTGAGGGATGTCACTAGAATTGCATGTGATGATTGTGATATATGACTTTGGTTTTTTGAAAATACTAATAGCGACAATATATGGGGTAAGTAATTCATATTTTCCGTCCTGTATATTCAATTTCATCAGAGAGAAATAATTCTCTCTGGTGTTATCACGTTACAGGTCATAAATTAGGTGCTAGACTTAAATGAGCCATATATCTTTCACGTAAATAATGAAAATATTCCACGTTGCAATCTAAACGGACATTTGATTCTTAATTCACCTAGCTATAAGACATATTGATTTCTTGCCAACTCAAATTTTATTAATTTACTCTACAAATTTACTTTAGATGCGAACAAGACCCTGCCGCACATTCAAGGAACCAAATATCTCAATCTAACCAGTATATAAATCTAAAGCGTTATGATTTCAGAAGTGCTGATTGGAGGAGGAGGAATATCGAATAAAGAATAAATATTATGCGATGAGATTTCTGCCGTTGTTAAGATCATAGTCAAAGTATAAAGGTCTGTTGGAGCCTCCCTACCATCGTTTCTCGCGCTAGGTGACGTCACCTAGCTCCTCCAATCACAGCCTTGGCCTCATCGGCTCGTCGCTGGCACGTAACAACATCATATTGTGTCGTCGTCAATAACATTAAATAAATGAAATAAACGACCAATCAGCTTGCACTCGAATTTTAAAAAAAGTAGAAGGGAGTCACCAACAGACCTTTATACGTTGACTATGGTTAAGATAGCTTCCTTTTTAGCTGGCACATCTTGTGACATTTGTATTTAATATTACCAAGCATCGTTTATTGACTGTATTTGAAAAAAGTACCTAGTGAATCATATCATGGTCTTGGTTGAATTAAGAATAGAATTAAATTTTCTGCATTATGCGGATAACTTAGATAATTTAACATAGGATTTTAAATTATTATAACTGTGGCCAATTAAGCAAAGAAACGTTAAATGTATAATTGATACTCTCGGCCTCTAATAGTGAGAGATAAGTTGAATTTATTCACTGTTATGTTTACATTGTAGAATGAAAGTTTACCATAGCTTCTGAAGAATTTAGTTAATAGACTAAAAAGCATTATCATTTAATTTCTGTTGTTATCTTGTTATACAGTTCTGTTATAGAAGTCAACAACAATTATTATACCTATGAATATGCTTCACTTTTTCACCAGTAGAGAGGGCGCTTAGATTTTTATGAGTATAGTATGGAGTATTGAACGATTGAATTTATATTTAAATGATTCTATGTTAAAAATAGATATGATGAAATGAAATCTTTGTCATATCCACCACCACCTGATTTGTTTATAATGAACATAACCTACTTATTATTTAATTAGATTGTCTTTCAACAATTTGAAAAAATATATAATGTCAAGTTTAAATAGGGTTTTCAAAGTACTTAAAACTGGAAAACGTTGTTTCAGTGGTAAGAAAAGAAAGTATCCCGTAAACCCAGAAGATATTAACAAGCTACCTGGTAATATGAAATAAAGTTGAGCTGTAAAATAAACACTTGATTTTCTACAAAGTTTTTCAGTATAATATAAGTAAGGAGTCATACAACAGATTGTATGTATGTGGTAATACGACGACTGGAGCTTTGGGAGTACCTTACTTAAGAAGTGATGAGGATATAAATAAAGTAAGCTCTTTTCGAAGTCCAAAACGTCTGGGATTTGCTGAAAAGTATGAGGTAATTTATTAAAACTATATATTATTTAGAATTGGAAATAATTCTAGTATTTGTGTTGAGGCAGTTTATAGTTTTCCACTTTTATTCTGAATCAAACTACAGTTAGTTTACAATTTTTGATGCATACTATTTACATTTTTGAGTCTTCAGCTCTTCAATTCTAGAGCTAAATTATCATTGTTCAGATTAATGTTCTTTTGGTAATGTATCATAGAGCAATATCTAGCTAGTTATTTTCATTTTGTATGAGCTTAGAATTTTTTATGCTATGTATGCAAGTTAATTTCTACCTGAAACCAATTAAACAGTTCATTGGTGTATTCTCAATTACTATTTCATTATAGGTTAGTACTGCAGCATGTGGATTTGGATTCACTTTATTTGCAGTAAATAGCAACACTGATGTGAAAATTTATGGAACAGGTTTGAATGCAGATTCTCAAATAGGTTATCATGCTGTTCGGAAAGGACACCCTCTAGATGTGATTTATCAACCACAACCAATTTCTTTGCGGTTTGTTTCTCCAGAAGAAACTAAAATTAAGAAGATATCGGCGGGACGAGCTCACTCAATTGTTTTATCTGATGAAGGCATTCATTTATTTGGTAATAATTCTTATGGTCAATGTGGAAGAGTGGTAATAGAAAATGAAGATTATTCACATAGCAATTTTGTTAATCACATACCAAATATAGAAGGAAAGCAGATCATAGATGTTGAATGTGGTCAAGATCATAGGTAAAATTAAATTATCAATTTATCTTATAGGTATAATATATAATATTTGGTGGCCAAAATATAAAATTTTGCATGTTAATTCGTGAAAACCACAAATTCCTATAGAATGGCAAAACCAAAATTTCAGATAAATGTACCCAAGTACTGTTCTCCTGAAGATGACTACTAGGTTGTTGAAATACTTTATATTTTCATTTATTTATTTAATTTGATTTGTACATTTTAAGTAGTAGAACAATAGAAAATTAGGTTGAAAAATATTTCTAAATTATTTTATAATTTTATATGTAAAAACTATGTTTTCTAGTGTAGTTCTCACTAATGATGGTGCTGTATATTCTTGTGGATGGGGGGCAGATGGTCAAACAGGATTAGGACACTATAATAATTGCCCTATTTTTACACGGGTACTTGATGATATAGGATCTGAAAATATTGTTAAAGTAGCTTGCCGTTCTGATTTTGTAATGGCCCTCAATGGTAGGTATTCATACCGGGATATCAAAAATTATCTTGGTCAAGGGTGGTTGTGAAATCTAAAACGTGTGTCTTACTTTACGTTATCAAAACTTGTGTCAAATTAATTAATTTGAAGTTTCTAAAAGTGAGAAATTTCGCAATTTTATACGAATGTTATAACACTCAGAAGTCTCTAGCGCTTTAGACTCCGGGATTTTCACGTGGCCTATCGAAATTAGAAAGTTCGAATTGTATAAAAACACAATTGCATGAACGCCAGACGTCCTATGTAATTAGCTACGAACGTAATCATTTTGACATATGCCTCGAGGAGCTCGCTACGCGTCAGTTAGAGTTTATACTTTTTACCTCGATCTTGTTAATTCGGGGCCGTTTTATGCCCCGTGCGGCCGGCGCCAGTTGTAATAAAGTGTTTTCGGCTATAGGCCGCTAGCTTTTAACCGCTTTTGGGTATATTTTAGTAGCTAGAAAATTCCCTTTGGTACGTCGCACGTTAGACGCGCGTAGCTGAGACCTGAGAGTACCTGTTTCTATTTTAATTAAATTTTCCTATTTAATCGACATTTTGGGGCCCGAGACTATGCTATTTAGTTGGCCCCGTTCATAAACTAACGACATGGAGCGAAAACCGCATGCGAAAAGTCCTCGTAAAGACGTTCTATGTTCCGAAGATTTGCAGTTTTCTAACTCGCGAACTACGTGCTCCTCACGCGAACGTCATTCGATTTATCTAAAATTAACCAATTTAAACCTTGTAAAAGGTTCAAAGTTAACATTTCGTTTTACATTCCACAACCACCTTTGACCAAGATAATTTTTAATTTGTAGTTCATTATTAGTTTACAACTGAAATAAATAGGTATGAAATTTGTAGGTTATTGATGATGTCAGTGTGACAGTGACATAATTATTTCAAACGTAAAGTAAGACACACGTTTTAGATTCCACAACCACCCTTAAACAAGATGATTTTTGATATCCCGGTACTTTATATATTGAATTTTTAAGTACATTTTGTTCATAACCCTTTTTCACTTGGAAAACTTATCAATACATTTCCATCTAACAAATTTGTCAATTTTGCAATAATATAATGTTATGTGCCTTGTGTTATACAGACTGTTGCATAATATGAATATATCTTCTTATATGCATTTTCCAAACCATTTCAATTACTCTTGAGCTTTTAAAGAAAACTTTTAGTGATTTGGAACCTTCCAATTCTATTCTTTATGAAACTTGGATGTTTTGTCCATTTGTTAACATTATTATATCAAAATCTAAGTCCAATTTTCATTGGGTTATTTTGAAGCTTTTATCATGGTCAATCTAAAGCATTTTATCAGGGAATCTATAACTGTGTGAATAATTTTGAATGACATACGGAATTGATTACTTTCGTTTTCACTACTTTGTTCTTGCAGACAAAGGTGAAGTTTTCGGCTGGGGAAATACAGAATATGAACAAATGACCTTACCAGACATGAAACAGCAAATATGTGTTCCCACTCTTATAGAAATGGTTAAACCATTAGGAAAAATTAAAGATGTTGCAACTGGTGGATCTTTTTGTATGGTACTCAATGGTAAAATTGACAAAAGAAATTCAATAATTTATATTCAACACTAATATTTCTAGAGGAAGGTGATGTTTTTGTATGGGGTTATGGGTTATTAGGAACAGGTCCTAACACACAGCAAAGCTCAAAACCTATAAAAATACCTCACACCTTATTTGGTAGAAATGATTTTCAACCGAATAATGTGGTGACGAAAATTGTTTCTGGTATAAGTCATATGGCAGCCGTCACATCTCTAGGAGATATGTATACTTGGGGAAGAAACAGAAATTGCTGTCTAGGTTTGGGATTTGATAAAGATCAATATTTTCCACTCAAGGTAAGAATACTTCTAATATTTTTCTCCAATGATATTAATAAGCAACTTTTCACTTGTTACTCAAAAGCTTTCATGAACAGAGTTATGTCAAATCTGAACCATTTGTTGAATCTTGAAATTCTCAGGGGTACATTGGATATCTAATTTATTTCATGTTTTCTATTAAGCAGAAGCTCATTAATAACCGAACCACTTTGCAACTGTTTTCACTTGCTACACAAATGCTTCTAGGGACAGTAGAATGCTTGGGTTATGATTATCGTTACCCAGGTTTTTGTTTTCAACAAAAGCTCTTGTGGATCTCATTTCATGAGGGTACAAAACATAGGCTATTTGTTGGTAAATGAATGAACACAGAAAGAAATTTAGCCACCATATTTGTAACTATTACATCAGATGCGAAAAGATTTACTTGTATATTGAGCGAAGTATTTATTCTTGTAACAATCGATATGTAAATGAATATATAAATATACTCATTTATTTCCGGTTGACTTTTGCCAGGTAAGGCCTCTAGTCTAGATTGATCATAATATCACAAACTAATAGTTCTAGTCAGCTGTTTCTCTTTCTCTTAGAGCTCATTTGTAGAACGAGAAAGTTTTTAACGTTCCAGAACGAAGGTATACATAACCGACGGTATTCGGTATGTTTCAAGCGTCCATCTGACCGGTTCTATAGAGAAATATAACGATACGTTCGCTGCCGGTCGCATCTGCTGGTGCGGCACCCGACAGGGCACTTTTCACTAATATAATTCAGACGGACTTGCGCAAGACGAAATGAGCGTAGCGACCAGTAAAATGAACAAATTAAATATAAGTTTAACTTTCACTCTATCCATCTTAACTGATGGACCTCCTATTAATTACTGAACTCGACACTCAAAACCAACAAAATGAGATTATTCACATTCACATGGTCCTTCATCGGATAAAAACTTGACTAACCCTTATAACTATACTACGTATAGTGAGGGAAGTAATAGTGTAGATCGATTCAAAAATGTTCAAAGAGGATATATCCGCGAAAATCCGAAAAAATTTGTCTGGTCCAATTAAAATACTTCCCTTACACTATATACTACGAATAGTGAGGGATGTAAAAGTGCTATGTTTGGTGAGCTCTTTGGTGAGGGCCAACGTGTTACCTTCAATGGAGAAGCTATAGAGCCATGATAAGGGATTATTTTGTCAAATGCCGTTCATTTGAATAAATAGTATGTCTTTCATTTGGTTGTAAAGTGCCATCACCCTAAAAAAAAAACGGGCATAGTTAGAAGGTAATGGATTCTACTTGCGATGAAGCATTCCTATAAATGTTATTGGCACTGAAACAACCAGTAGAAAATCATTTTGTATCCATCTATTACTGAAAAGGTTTTAAAAAAATGATTCTTAATAATTATACTGCGACGAAACGTTAGTGGAATTTGAAATTTCATTTTTCATTTCAGGTTTCCTTAGCTGGACATGTAAAAGATGCTTTTTGTGGAATAGATCATACAATTGCTCTTTGTAAGCCTTTCATTTAATAATGTTATAAATTGTAATAAAATATGAATATTGTCTTCTTGACCCAAACCACCCAATGACAAATCTGCCCTCCATAAAGATCAATATTAGGCAACTGCTGTAGCTGGTACTAATTATGGTGTATTGACTCAAATCAAAATTGATCTGGTTGGTTTCCTATGACATCTGAGTGGAAAATGCGATGAACAGCTAAAAGTACACATTTTGAATTTTGCTCAAACACCATATGGCTATACCCTTCTTGCTGGAGCAGCAGAAAATAAAATTTTTGTAACTCATTTCTAGCTAATTTCAATTTCTCGAAATAGTTCATATGCTCACTGTACGTCTATGGGACTGTAATCCTGAATATTGAGTATGAATCGGACCAAAAATATTTATAACATCCATATATGCTTAAAGAAGAGTTAATTCTGCAGATAGCTTCTGTCTAATTGACAACAGATCTACATCACAATTTGGAATATGCTGAGGAATCGCATTTCAGTTATCTTCCTTGCGATGGGTTGTGGTGGACTATTCAGTTCAGATGACAATTTTATTTTAATTTTCCTCCTTCATCAAGCCATCGCGGACGTGAACAAAGACCGCATATTGGTCCTTGAAGAGGCAAATACTGAGTCCTCCACAGATAGTAGGTATGTAATAATTTTAAAATCATCAAATATGGATATTGAACCTACTCTTCTACTTACTCATACTATAGGTTTTCCTCTTCGTTGACCAAGAAAATGGCTTCAAGGGACCTAACCAAATCTGTTAACTGTCTGGTTTTCATACACAGATGGCTCCAAAATAGATATTGCGAATGTAGCAAGAATTCTTAGGGTTCTTTTGAAGAATTAGGATATACTTGGGAATATACTCTGATTTTTCTGCCAACTTGGCATTTTATAGAGAAAATTATCAGAAAAATGAATACAGTCTATTATTTCTGATGGTCGGGCAGCCTTAGAGACGTTGATTTTGACCAACTCTACACTGGCTTCCGCGATTCAGCATGTCGTCTACACCATAGTCAAAGTATGAAGGTCTGTTGGAGCCTCCCTACCATCGTTTCTCGCGCTGGGTGACGTCACCCGTCCCCTCCAATCACAGCCTTGGGCTCTCATCGGCTCGTAGCCGGAACGTAACAACATCATATTATGTCGTCGTCAAAAACATTAAATAAACGACCAATCAGCTTGCACTCGAATTTTAAAAACAGTAGAAGGGAGGCTCCAACAGACCTTTATACTTTCACTATGGTCTGCACCCTATATTATAATTGTGGCTGAATAATTGAATGCCAGATGACCATTAAAATATCAGTGTGGAACATGCCCATTGGGATTACTGATTAAATCATTTTCCAGATTGAACTCTATTGTAATAGTTATAGTGAAGTTTGCACAGACTCCGAATTACGATGAACATAATAGAAATTATGGAGAGGTTTGGGCAATTGCACAATTATAGGGCATATTACATTGAACATCTTTTATTAAATATATAATGAGTTGCCGTTTATTTGTAAATAATACATCTTTACATAAATACATCTGTAATAGATAAGTAATAATTTAATGCGTAGAACCCATTGGTTACAAAATTCTTAACAATCGTCTTGAAAATAATGCTGACTAGGAAGCTGAGTACACTAAACATAACATGTTCAGACGTTTTTTAACCTAGCGATAAGCAATTTACCGGCAGGTACCTGTGGCAAAAAAATACATATTTAAATGAAGTCATTGCTCGTTCTTAAATAATGAATCACATATCATAATGGGGTTTACAATTCCCTTTCAATTTTGATAAGTTCGCCAATGCCGTCATACATTTCTTTAACAGCGTCAAATTCTGTAAGACCCATGCGCCTCTTGTTTGAAATGTCGTAAATTCCTCCTTCGGCCTCAGTGTGTTCTCCTCGAGTTCCCCGAACTTGTAAGTTGTACTTAGCTGCTACTTCCTCCAGTTTAGCTTTGTTAGCTGCCAATTTAGGAAGTTTAATATGTACGGATGCACGTACAGTAGTACCCAAGTTAGAGGGACAGAAGGTTAGGAAACCAAGTCGATCATTATGGGAGAAGGGAATGCGCTTTTCGATGTCATCAACTGCAGTTACTAAACGGCGATATACTTGACCAAGATCACCTCCCATTTGCATGGAAATAATACGAAGATGATCTTCTTCGTTGCACCAGACTAAGAAAGTCTTAGCATCGTTATGGTAAATACCCCGACCACTTGGCCAGAAGCGACAAGCATTTGCGGCTTGTAAGAAGCGATCTCCTTCTTTGAACAAGAAGTGATCATCGATGAGTTTTTGTTGAGTTTCCTTATCCATTCCAGTTAATGGATAAAACGTTCCTTTCAGTTCTCCTTCTAGCCCAGATAATGTGCTAGCTACTTTCTGTTCCATCTCTTTGTATTGTTCTTCAGTCAAGCATGGGTTGAATGGATAACCTTCCAGAGAACGGCCGCAACGCACACGGGTTGAGACAATGTATTCACCAGCAGGATCGAGATTACCAAAAACGCTTACATCACCAAAGTTCTTGGGTGGATGTTTGTCAGTCTTCTTGAATCCAGAATGATAGTCTTCAATGATGGGGTCAAAAATGTCAGCAAATACTGTATAGGATTCTGCATCTGGTGCATAGATGCCCACTCCTGAATCATGATTTTCCAAACCTGTAACAGTAAGAATAATTATAGAATATCATTTCACTGCATTCAGAACATAAAACTGCTTACACACTAATATATAAATATTTGGAACTGTGAAAATATTTTTATTATATATACCGTGCACGGTGGAAAATAGGAAATATTATTATTCATATCAGTTTGTTGGTGTAGCGTTATGTTTCTTCCGATTGCATTCAAAGTAAGTTCATCTCATTTGTAGCAAAGTTGGAGAATGTTTACGATGAAGTGGCAGTGGCATTTGCAATTTAATTCTTATTCACTGAAGAAAATAGGAAATGTACCTACTCCATAAAATGGATAAGCCGTACTGGTATAAATACGTGCTCTTCTTTGGAATTTATACGGAAAATCTATAATGATGTAGGTGAATATTCCTAATGTCCCAGATTCGGATGAGCTGATGTACTGAAATGGACCCGTAATTTTACAGACAAAACCGTCATTCAGTCGAGAATAGTGTACCTACTCTAATACAGAGCAGCTTACATGACATGCCATAAATTACAAATTCATTCACTCTATTTCAGTTCATCACGAATAGAAACTGATGTCAGAGAGATCTCTGATTTAAAACTTAGTTATATCCTAGAAATGCGAGATTTTCGAGGATTTATGTGAATATTTTGTTTGCCAATTGAATCTTTCATCTGTGTTGAGTCAGTGACGCATAAGCTGTAGAAGTTTGGATTCCACATTCCAGTTGTTCCACATGATGACTTAAGCGCGCTCCACATTCCTCCCAAAACTATCCGAGAATTGCCAAATACGTGAGCAGAAATTTCTATTATTATTAAAGGGTAATCTGTGTACGATAGTGTAGATGGGTATTCGTCAGACTCGTCTATGTTCGTTTGGTCTCCATTCCGTATCGGTATTTTGTGCCAGAATCAAAGAGCTCTTGTGAAGTTTTGTGTACTCGAGACCCTTCCGTCATATTCTCCATAGATAACTCTACTACTAGTAGAGTTATCTATGATATTCTCATTGCCGTCAGTAATTAACTTTCTGTGTAACCAGGTAACCCATGATACATTGTATCATCCAAGTTGCCTAGTTTTGATATATCGTTGTCATCCACCATCTTCGCCAAGGTGACCAACGTCTTTTGACAACTTTGTTTTCACGTTATATATAATTGTAATAGACTAAAGCACATAATGCTACATCATGTAAGAATATCGCCCGAGTACCAGTGAGCGAGAATGTAGAGAGCCGTTCTCGATCTCGCCTTGTCTCGGCAAATATGCTGGCGAGCTCTCATCGAGAATGTAAAGCGTGCCTAATATGTTACCATTACAAATGTTGTAATTGTATTGAATTATCAATATATAGCAGAATGTTGAATTTCTTTTGAAGCAAATACATTTAACCGGTTGCATCAACTAAAAAGGAGAAACATGTATTCCTACAGATATAATAGTCCATGTATCTTGCATAATGGAGCTAAGCGGCCTAAAATATCGTGAATAACCTAAGTTAGTTCACGGTATTTTCGAAGGAATTTATGGGTTTATTGAAATTTAGTTGTTCACTAAATATAGCGAAGCAACAAGTTATACTCATCTTAAAAAGTATCTCGTAAAGAATTTATCTAGATAAGAGAACTAGGCACTATGCCCTACCTAAACGTATTGGTATTATTCGAGTAATATCGAAATGTAAATTTTGTTTAAATTCACGTTTGTCGTATTTCGTATTTCTCTCAGCAATTTCGTAAGCACAGTAGGAATACAGGGTGTCCCAATATTGCTGGGACACAGAGCTACCACGTATTCTAGAGGTCAAAATAAGTCGATTGAGCCCAATTTACCTGTATACCAAAATGTACCGTTTGTCCGTGAGAAGAGTTCAAAGTTTACTAAAAAAAATACATTTTTGTATGTTGTTCCGAAGTGCTTTATACAAATTTAATGAAATTTGGTAAATGTGTATTCTAGATGATTAGCTTACTTTTAGTAATCAAAAAAACCCAAAGAAAATTGTAGAGGGGTTGGAACCACCCTCACCCCTTGGCATTTTTTCCCCCATTTTTGTAGGGGTGGGAATACGGTTTTAAGACTTTTTTATCTGGAAGGCCTACTCATTATCTTCATTTTCTTACTCTTGTAAAAACTCCGTATTTTGCGTAGTTTTCAAGAAAAAAAATGTTTTCGCAAACACTGATAACCGATTTTCGGGTATAGGTTTAATAAAATTATTAGACACAAATTACACAATACATTTACACAAGACAAACAATAATTTTTATAACAAGTGTTCAATGTGACCTCCACCTTCATTAATACAGAGGTCAATTCGACGTAAAAAATTTAAATGCACTCTTCTTAAAACATCGTCATTTTCTCGTAGCGCATTTACAGCATTTTGAATTCTATTCCACAGTTGTTCGATGTTATTTATTTGAACCTCGTACACTTGTCTTTTTAATTCTCCCCAGATGAAGAAGTCACAAGGGTTTAAATCTGGAGACCGCGGAGGCCATTGAATGGGTGCTTCTTGTCCCCTACCTATCCACCTGCCACCAAATTGTTCACCAAGATATTCTCTTACTGCACGTGCAAAATGAGGTGGTGCACCATCATGCATGAAGAACGTATTTCTACGCAAGTTAAGAGGCAAGTCTTCTAATAATTCTGGCAAATTTTGTTGAAGGAAACGGAGGTAACTATCGCCATTCAGACGATCAGGTAATCGTAACGGTCCGACTATAAATTCGCCAATAATTCCGACCCAGACATTAATTTTAAATTCACGTTGATAATGTCTACTTTTAATGGCATGTGGATTTTCATCTGCATAAACATGATCGTTGTGTAGGTTTGTCATACCGCGACGTGTAAAACAAGACTCATCAGTAAACAAGATCTTAGTATGGAATCCGTTGTCGACTACTCTGCGCTCCCGAATAGTTTGTAAAAAACTTAAACGTAATTCGTAGTCAGGTGGCAACAATTCTTGCACTGGCTGGATGTGAAATGGCCGAATTAATTGATCTCTAATGATTCGACTTACAGTGCTTTTTGGAATTCCAGCTTCTCGTTGCAATCTTCTAGTACTGGTATTAGGATTGTTATCAATCATTTGAAGAACAGCTTCTTCCGCAATAGGTGTTCGAGCTTGTCGAGGTCTTCCAGCGTTAACTCTTACTGGGGTCAACCTCCCCGTTTCTCGAAGACGTCTTTCGATTCGGGCAAAAGTTTTATGGTTTGGAATTCTCCGGTTTGGATACCTCTCTTGATACACGCGAACACTTTCGCGGCAGTTACCTTGACAATATCCAAGAACTAATAACATGTCGGTCTGTTCATTAAAAGGAAAATTCATAATTGTGGGACGTCAAAGGAACAGCAACAACAGCAATAACAATTAAACAAAAACAGTGATGACAATAAGAAATAATAAAAAAACAAGCAAAAGAGAACAAATAACTGACACATTTACTGTTAACAATAAACTATGTTTCCTGTCAAAATCATAACATTTGGTTTTGTCTTTGTGTCCGCGGCCAACTAAATTTTGTATTACAATTTTATTAAACCTATACCCGAAAATCGGTTATCAGTGTTTGCGAAAACATTTTTTTTCTTGAAAACTACGCAAAATACGGAGTTTTTACAAGAGTAAGAAAATGAAGATAATGAGTAGGCCTTCCAGATAAAAAAGTCTTAAAACCGTATTCCCACCCCTACAAAAATGGGGGAAAAAATGCCAAGGGGTGAGGGTGGTTCCAACCCCTCTACAATTTTCTTTGGGTTTTTTTGATTACTTAAAGTAAGCTAATCATCTAGAATACACATTTACCAAATTTCATTAAATTTGTATAGAGCACTTCGGAACAACATACAAAAATGTATTTTTTTTAGTAAACTTTGAACTCTTCTCACGGACAAACGGTACATTTTGGTATACAGGTAAATTGGGCTCAATCGACTTATTTTGACCTCTAGAATACGTGGTAGCTCTGTGTCCCAGCAATATTGGGACACCCTGTATAACGGGTTGCAAACATACGTCTATAGAATAAAATTTAAGGATAATAATGAGTAAAGCCCAATAATAATAAAATAATAAAGTTTCTATGGTTGTAAGAATATTAATCTCTAATATTAGATGAGATGTATAATAATTACAGGTTTCTTCTTATTAGTACAGAAACCTTATATCATATAATTAATTTTTTTCCAAAATAGTAGAACTAAGTAGTGATACCTAACATCTAGTAAGTAGCAGCAGACTTGTTGCAGTTTTCTTTACCTACGTTATTAATTGGAATCACTACTTTGCTTTAGAACCTGTATTCCTAGTAATTTTTTCGTAAATGTGAGGTTTTGATTCAGTTTATATTTCTTCCTAATATAGGTATGTTGATGAAGAAGAGAAGCGAACATCTATGGGATGAGAATATGAAAGACATTTCTTTGGTTCCAAAATAATTGATGAGCATTACGAAAAAAAATCTTTTTAAATGGAAATTACAGGTATCAACCTAGTGGGTCTGAAAATAGAGATAGAGGTTCGCCTTGGTCAGCGATATTTTAGTAACTGGTTTTGGCGGATTACCTAATTAATTTGGCAGAATTGCATACAAAATTCATCTCAATAATAGAGATTACAAATATTGTTAAATGTATCTATTAAATTAGTGCGCCTCATCCTATATCGTTTAATATACTGATATATCGCCAACAGTCTCTCGTACGTTTCCATTTAATGAATGTTTTCAATAATTTCATTCATTCTGATGCACCGATTTTACCGAGTTATTTGAAATTTTGAATTCTTTACTAGATAATATTCGTGCGCTATATGTAGGTAGTTTTTAAGGGTGAAACCTGCCTAAACAGGAGAAAAGTTGAGCATAGAATGGAATCTTACAGAAATCAGATGACTTTATTGTGTGAAAGCCTTTAGTAAAGTAGAAGTTTAGGTAGTCAACAAAATCCTGAACTATAGATCAATGAGGTGTTGTGATTCTCAATCATTACTAGATTTCAGTAGAAGAATGTTCAGTTATTATGTCATCAACATTCGAGAGCAAAGAGTTCTATAAATAGAGTAGACAAGTAGTGTGTTAAGCATAGGAAACCGCTGGTAACTAGTCGGACAATCTGTTCTTCTCACACATGCTAGTGCGCTCTCACTCGCACGTTCTCCCCTTCTAACAAAGAGTATAAGAATACAAAAATAAGTAAACGCGCGCTCATCGTGCGAGTGAGAGTGCAGTACATGTGCGAGAAGATTAGAATGTCCGTTAAGATACCAGTGAAAGGCTTACTTGTCTACTCTATATATAGAACTCTTTGGTTGAGAGACGAGGATGACCAACCCAAGGATTGTGAGCGACCAACGAAGATTGTCATATCATAGAGGAAGTACTATAATTATCGAGGAACACTACTTTTATCAAAAACAACTATGATTACGGAACATTACACTGATTAATACGATACAACTTTTGTTTTGTTTGTTGTTCGGAATTTGGGAAAAGAAGCTAGTTCTACGGAATTCATATATTCCAAAATTAATATTAAAGAACATATAGAAGTGGTGACATCTGTGAATTATGCTCTGAAAAATATAAGCTAATAATAAATAACTTGTAACGTATTGAAGTTATCTAGGCAATTGCCCGATACACTATCGTGGGCAAGTGTTGATCTACAAGATTCGATTAACCTATCTCTGTATAAAGATGATACTAGTTTCTGTTAAATTTTTAATTACATGAAAACGAAAATTTTTTCTGATATAATAATATTAAAGTTACCTATGCAAGAGTAGAACAAAATATTCGATTTATCTATCCCCATATAGATGACACTAGTTTCGGTTAAATTCCTGATTACATAATATCGAAAATTTTTTCAGAAATAATAGGTAATGATCATAAAGTTATCTATGCAAGTGTAGGATATTTTCTAATTTGTTTTATCTAGCTCTATATAGATGACACTAGTTTTGGTTGAATTTCAGATCACAGAATAACGAAAAGTTTTTCTGAAATAATAGATAACGATTATCCCATTAAAGTTATCTATGCAAGTGTAGGAGTAGATGATTCGATTTATCTAGCCCTATATAGATGACACTAGTTAGTGTTGTTCCTCTGATTACAAGAAAACGAAGAGCTTTTCTTAAGTTCAAAATTCAATTGGATATGTAGAGACAGGCTTGTGCGTTTTACAATAAATGAGTAACATAATATAGTCAAGCGTCTCAGACACAGACCAAGAAATGAGAATATCCTGGTCTGGATCATTGTTTGAAATACAAACAATGTCTTTGCAAAAAATCGATGGTAGAAGCCTCTATGGAACTTTATCATTATCATTAAATGAAAGAACTATTACTTTGTTTTTATACCACTTTTGAAAAGTTTTGAAAGTGGCATTAGTTCAAAGTAATAATTGTTCTTTTATCAAATCATATGTATTTGCAGGCAATTCTCCATACATGGAGCAGTATAATGGATAGCAGCTGTACCATGATAAGCTGTTTTCTTTGCCTACGGTTTATTACAATAACAATACTACCCACAATACTATTCCATAGTTATTGTGTTGAGGATTAGCCAATCTTCGTTAACCGTTGGAAATAATTCGAGGTGTTTTTAAAATTTCAAAAGTGTAAATATGTTTGAAGTATCGTAGCGCAAAATATATGTATCTTTAGCATTAATTACTTCTTTTCACTAAGTTCTACACCAAAAATGTATCTAATACTATTTCATATGAAAATTTGAATTGATACTTGAGATTGTTGATTCGATTGGCACTTGGTCACAACATATTTTTATAATAGTACGCAGTAGTAGTAGTAAAATATGTTAACTCTAAATGAGAAACAATCACCATTATCCATTAAAACTACCGTTAAAGTACTGAGAACCTTTCGGCTACCAAGTAGCAATCATCAGCTGATATGTCATCAGTATTTTAACAGTATTTTTAGCGGATAAGGGTGATTGTTTCTTATAGTTCTTAAAATATGTCCATCTTATCACTATTAAAGAAAGGAAATACATCCAATGCATTCTTTGATAATGGTCAATGAACCACGTACCCAAGTGATAGAAGCCCAATATTCTTTGTGTTGTATTAATCTACTAGTATTACTTTGAATTAAGGTACTAATTCCTCGAGAATATTCCTTTACCGTAGATTTTCTTACCTATTTTGTTTGTCATTTTCTGCGATTGAGGTATCTGAATCAAATTTATACTGTTATTGTATATAAAGTAGGTATGCTGTTTATTAAATTGAACTTGCATTCATAAGCTTCCATAGATTCATCAGCTTGAATTAATGGCGTATGAACCAAAAGGAGAAAAGACTTCGTTCGCTACGATCACTCCGTCTTTCGCATAAGCTGATCAAGAGCGGGGCCATAATCTGTCTAGTCGCGCGATGCAGTCGGCCAGATAGTAAGCACATCGAACATTGTGCGAAACAAGGCGAATAGCGACGAGTATTTCAATAGACTGTTTAGCTCAATAACTCGAAAACGACTCAGGGTGTGTCATTGCATTTTTATGACATATACCATTATATCTAGTTTGTATACATATTTCAAGTGGATTGCATTTACCATTTACATTGTGCAATATAATCCGATTCAAGAGACGACTTCGTGCCTGAGTGATTATAGAAGAGGTATTTATATACCAGGGTATTGTACTGAAAAAGTCTGACTCATTAAAGCATTTGTGCTCTTTAAGGTTCCTTCTTTGGGGGTTCAAAATGGTTTTTTATGTATCTTTTGACTACATGAGAGAAAAACGTATAATGTTCGTAGAACATCGTGTGAGTCAGCTGTGAAATGTTAGAGAAGAAGTTAGGCATTGGAATTGTTCCTAAAAGTTTGGAGGTTATATGCATCAAGGAAGATCTCACCAGGACAAGAGTTTCACAACTCCACCGTTCGATAGAAAAATGAAGTCCGGTAGAAAGAAGTTCGACAGGTCTTGGTCCTGTCAGTGAAGGGGTTATAAGCCTGAGCTCGTGTAGCCTGCCTACATGGAATCCGCTCGTGGAGGAATGACAGATGATTTTTTCGAAGAGCACCGATCATGGATGTATCCATAGAAAAGTGAGAGATTTCCCAACTTTCTACGATGTTCTGGAAACCCCAATGAATTCGTACATCTGGCATCATCAACCAGACCAGGTTTCTGCTGAACAGAATCTAAGAGCTTATGTTTGGGAGCTGAACTCTAAACCTGTGAATAGTACTCCAGGACAGGTCGAATGTTTGCTTTGTAGATCATGAGGAACTGTTGGATTAATTCGTATCACATAAAAGAGAACCAAGTTTCAATGGAGACGTTTTCGCAATGGATCCCACATGATCATCCTATGAGAGGGTGCTGTTAATTCTGATTCCCAGCATGGATATTGGGGACATAAGACTTCATCATATTAGGGATTGTGATTGTGCGATCAGGCTTCCTGGAGAATATACAATCTTGAGTTTTGATTGCATTAAACTCATAATTTTCATCATTTTGTCTTCATTTATTGAATTTACCTGTTTCTGTCTTGCACTGTCTTGAATTGATTCTTCAAATACATTATTCAAGCAATGAATTGATTGTGAATCAAGTCAAACCAGTCTTTATAATAGATTAGGTAAGATACTTTTTTCCGAATCTAAACAGAATTATACATAAATTCTCGGGAAATAGGTCACATTAACACTTATGCTTTATATTTTCTTGTCTTTACGTACGTTTCGGTCTCACGACCATCATCAGAAGACTTATTATGTCTAAAACTGGATTACTTAAAACTAATTGTATTAAACAAAGCGTCCTTATCGCACCAATTTCAGTGAAAATGCCCACGTCGCCGAAACGAACAGAAATACGAATAATCGAAACTGTAACACACATTCATATACTTGAAACATTAATGTGTTACAGTTTAGATTATTCGTGTCTCTGTTCGTTTCGGCGACGTGAGCATTTTTAATTGAAATTGGTGCGATAAGGACGATTTGTGCTGATACAATTAGTTTTAAGAAATCCCGTTTTAGACATAAAACGTCTTCTGATGATGGTCGTGAGACTGAAACATATCTAAAGACAATAATAATAAGCATATGTGTTAGTGTCACCTATTTCCCGAGAATTTATTGTATAATTCATACCTGGGTCAAGAATCATTATTAATATTTTACTTTTGTTTTTGGATTGAAAATAACTGAAGAGTTTGTGTCAGAATTAGAATTTTGTCGTAGGGTAGTAAGTTATGGGCTATGTTATAAATTTTTTCCATATAATCCTACGCCTAAATGTGCGATCAAAGCAAATATTGGAAACTACAATGTAAATGTAAATCATAGGATAGAAAAACTATCTGACATGAATATTGTACAAAAAAGATCTGAACCTAAACTTTACGAAGTAATAGCGGGATTAAACGATGCATTCTACTAATCAATTTATTGACTACGACGACCTTCAATTTATTTATATGTGTAGAGCGACATTCGTATGGGAAATTACGAGCTGCAGGTTTTACTTTAAAGGTTTTGAAGTACTAAAATGCAGTTGACACGATTCAAAATGTTTCTCAACGACAATAACTATAAAAAAATATGTAGGTTGGGTAGACAAAGTTCATGTTCACAAACAGTGAAGGCTAGGAAAAATCGAACGAAGAAAATCGAATGCATCCTAATTGCAGCTATGATTGACTGAGTCAATGAAGCTAATATAATTTAAAAACCTTCCAACATGTTAGTTTCTATGATATTTCTATCATCCAGCGTACAATGTGTAGATGTTCTACGCGGTAACAGAAATAAATTCAATTTTTTTCAACGTTTTTTTATTTTTATCGGTGCGACGTTCATCTGATCATTTATTCCAGCATTTAGTTTTTGTCAGCAGTTTTGGTTCTGGAGGAATACAATATATACAGGGTGTATCAGGATATATGTAAAAAAATGTAATATGTGATTCTTTATCATATTCCCAACAAAAATTTTATGTAACACATATTCCGATTTTCAACGATTTTCAACAAGTAATTCGCTATTTTCTATTTTTTTATGAAAATATCACATTTCCATGTAACTAACCTCTTCCAACAATCAACAACGAATGTAGACAAAATTAAATCATATTTATCGCCGAAATGTTATTATTTTTATTATTTTTAGGTCATAACATTTGGATGTCACCTGTTGTTTGACGAAGTTGTGAAAATTCAAACGTCAAATACTCAATATTTTTTCAAGACAAATATGGAACTGTTGTCAAAATATCGCCATAGATCAAGCTTTAGAATAGTGTACGAATTTTGTTCCTTTGCACATGAGATAGCGAAGAAATTGTATTAAATGTAATTCAACATGAAGGTTTGCCAAATATTAAGTTTACTGTCAATAAAGCTCCAAATCTTGCTTGCAGAGAAGTTGTAAAGCAAGTTACATACAACACACGCACATAGACTGGAAAATTTCCAAATAATCTGAAAAACCTATCCACAGCTTCCTATGATCAACCGTTCGACCGATATTCCATGGCATACTAGATTTCCTCTAGTTTCCTTAATTTTCATCCAATAATTATGAAATTCAACAATTCGAGTAGGAGTGAGTTTATACTATTTTAACAATAACAAGCAGAGTAGCACGAATCACAACATTTGCTCTGGATGATCCGCTGTTCCTTCGTGTTAATTATTGCCCCGAAGGAAGACACCTATTCGGATACCGTCTCCGATATTCTCGTCTAGCTGCATTTTCGTTTTCGTGGCAGAAGCCATACATAAAATGGATATCGTTTAGTTATTCGTTAGCCAACACTGGCATTGTGTATTCTTAACAAGAAGATAAACGGGTCACAAGAACAAAGATAGGATATTTTTGACATTTGCCTAATGCTGGAGATTTTTGACGTTTGCCTACTTGATTTTTGATAAAAATTACAGGAGTACGTGTGATGTAGCGTAGCAAGCTATGGCTGCCAATAACCCATGTACCTTAGAGAAAAAAATCATTTTCAAATTAACACGGAGGAACATTGGATCATCCAGGGCAAATGTTGTGAGTCGTGCTACTTCTGATTGTTATTGTTCTTGTTATTGTCAAAATAGTATAAATAACTTCACTGCTATTCGAATTGTTGAATTTCATAATTATCGGTTGAAAATTATGGAAATTAGAGGAAATCTAGTATGTCATGGTGGAATAGAAGTAGAAGTAGTAGAAAAATAAATAAAAAGCAAGGAGAGATACCTGAAGAGGTATTTTGAGTGCAAGGTATATGGTTAAACTCTCAATTCAAATGGGACAAATGGAAATGTAATGAATTGGTAGAAAATTTCTTAAAAAATTGACTGGGGCAGGTATGAAAGCGGTTTTGGATGCCGAAATGATAACATATGTTAATCAAAACGTATTTTTAGAACTTACTAACCTTGCCAAGTTTAGTTTAATTGTTTATAATAGTTCCCAATATAAATACACTAAAATAAACAATTTTCATTATTCAGACTTAACTGCAATCTTTGTTAAACCAAGAATTTCGGCGGTGTATTTGATCAACAGCATTTGCGGCTGAAAAAAGTGAACATTTAGGAACAAAATAAGGCTGTCAATTAAAAAATTTGGAACAAAAATTATGCACACAGCAGCCACACAATTTCTAATAGAATATTATTGGATACCACAAAATTATAGATCAGCTATTTTCATATAGCAGGATATAATCATCTTGCAAAACAAACATTAGAAGTCATATTGCATTTAGAATATTGCAAAGAGAACTGTTTGATTGAGATTCTTTTTTTATACTTTGACTACACGAGAGGGAAACATCGTGTGGGCCAACGGTGGAATATTGCAGGGGAGAGTTTTTCCTGAAGGTTTGGAGGCTATAGGCATAGGGAAAGACCCACAGCTTCGCTGTTTGCTAGAAGAATGAAGTCTAATAGGAAGAAGTTAGGCAGGTCTCGAGCTTGACAATGAAAGGGGTGACTAGTTTGAGCTCGTCTAGTCGACCTATCTGGAATCTCTCGTGGTGGAGTAGCCGAGATTCCTGATCACAGAAATATCTATAGAAAATACGATGTTCTAGAGAGGGCAATGAACTCGTAAGTGAGACATCATCAATCAGAAGAATAGCTCTCTTCTGGATAGAATCCAAGAGCTTCAGTGTATGTTTGGGGGCCGAACTCCAGAATAGTACTCCAGGACAGGTCGAATCTGTGGTTTGTAGATCGTGAGGAGCTGCTGGGATGTAAAGTAGTCTGAAGACTATAGACAACGAAATTGTCATTATATTATCTTGAAAAATAACCCCTCCAATAATCAACTTATTTACACCTCCCTTCTTTCAATTTCCAGAAGTACCGTCAGTTTCTCGACGTCATTAAGTTATTGGATAGTTAATCAAATTCCATGAAAATCCATTAACCGTTCTGACGTACAATGCAGTCGGATTCAATGCGATCTAATAAATGCAGAATCAAAATCTATAGTTCGAATCTACAATATATACTCTTCTACATTTGCCTAGTATGCGAGGACTTTGAGAATACAAAACGGACTCACCAAAAAAATCAAAATGACAGATGCGAAGGCGCTTTATTGTTTGTCTGTGTTAACTATTTCAATTAGTAAGCATCAATACAATATACACGGATCTCTTATTTCTGAATACTTAAAACAATATCTCATCCATACAAGTCTAAAATCTCGATAGTGTTAAGGTCTGTTCTAATGGCTATACAAAGTATGAAATTTTGACAACATCATTCTTTGATTTCCTATTTTAGTTTTTTTCTATTGTTACCGCGTCAATGAACAAAATAAAGACCACTTCATTGAAGCAACTTTTTATAAGCTTTCTTTTGTTAATGTCAGTTTTATTATTTGACGTTTCGTTGTCGATCAACCATCATCAACTTTCATTTTAAATACTCCGTCTTCTTTATCCAACTTTGTTTCACTCTACACCCATTGATGTACGACATGTGATGGTTTAATACCGTCCGAGATCAGTTGCACAAGATTTTTTGAAAACATTTTCAAGTACGAGCCTGCATTGAAGAAAACCTTGTGAAATTGGGCATTTCAATCCTTAAGGAGCAGCAAAAGTTGGACTATTTTCTTAACAATTTTAACGAACAATAAATTATACATTTATGCATTTATTAATACCTACAAATCCAGAAGTCATAATCCAAACTGAATGACATCATAACGTGATTACATCGATTCAAAAGTTGTACACAATAACAGAAATAGTATGTTTTCAACGATGATCTCCATACTGTATTGAAAAGAAGATATTTAATATAGTTGAATTATATAATAAACTCGTATTCTAAAATCCCAAGAATGCGAACCAGATGCATGAAGGCATCTTCAATTAAATGGCTGAGCTGAAATTAAGAGCAATTTGAAATATTCCTACCCAGTTTCAAAGAAAATTGAACTTGAAGGTAATGCAAGTACTTATTCAATAAATTCACCTTAATACGTATATTGGACATTAACATTCCTGATCCCGGTAAACTAGAACTTTGCTTTCGTCAAACGAAATACATTATGCTTCAGAATATCCTAGAATTTCAAGCTTCTATTGAGGCCAGATGGAAAGTACCTTGATGAATAACACAAAGGATCGTGAGTAAGGGTAAAATCCATACTTTGAAGAGGAAATATGAAAGGTTCATTTGTTTAAATCGTGAATGAAATAAATGGGATCACATTCAAATATTTTATTATTATAACAAACACAAAATTTTATAAATAATAATTTTAAACTAAAGTAACAATAACTATCTAATTTATGTGGCATATAAAATAATACGGGTTCATTATAAGTTTTATCGGCCATAATGATCCTAATAATTAGATATAAAGTAATGTTAACGGTGAAAGAGGTCGAGTTCTCTAATTTTAATTAAGTACATAATTATTCTGGGATAATAAGCCAGGAAATATGATTGAAACATAACACAACACATGATATCTTTGTTAAATTACATCCTTGTTATTTCTTGAGGGTACTTTTCTGTCTTAAAATATCTTGCTAAAGGACTTCATGAGATTAAATCAAGTATGATTAAAGAATGATCGTCTATTTTTATATGTCTGTACGTGAACACGGCTCAGTTTTAACCGGTAGGTATGCAGACATTTTGAACTTGGCTACTTCGGTCTAACTCAATCAAGAAATATCCACCCACACAATATATGAACATTGAAGATCTAGAATTACCCAAAGGCGGAATCTTCTGACCTCTATAATTGTAAAGGTTGATATCTCCTGATGAGAAAGTAACAAAGCTTCAATCATGCGTTTTACGATAAAATGGCGTCTCTTCTAGTACATATTTACCAAAACTATTTTGCGTAGCAAAATCTATTCATGTAATTTGAAAACTAAAGGTTAACGGGTAAGATCTTAATTTCGTCTATCTAACGGTTTTGAATTATTCCAGACTAATAATAGTAACGAAAAAAATATAGAATGGAGAGGAATGATTAGATGCAAAAAGTAATTGAGATAAGTGCAATAGCTCACGAGCTACGAAAACATAAGCTACATCAAAATCAGTAAGTATGACATGTCTGAAATAAGAGAGAATTAGATAACCAGAATAACCATATGTCAAGACATAAAATGAAAAGATAGATCAACAGACAAATATTGAGTTCAGCTTATGCTTATTGATAGGATAGAGGCATAATTGAGCTATGATGAGCTAATACCAACTATGCAACTCAATACTGATATTGAGGAGAAGGTAATGGGACTTCTAACAGTATAAGGCTATGGCTTATCTGAGGAAACCTATAAGTGGATACGCCGAGAGTATCATGTTTGTAAACATGTGAGCGTTCTTAGTTCTTGGGGTATCAAACCCTCGAAGAAAACAAAATGGGTTGATTAATGCTCCAGTCTATAGAAATAGAGAGAATGATTCCCAATTGAACAATCGGATCTCGTTCACAGTTTACTCAGTCATCTTAAAGTCTTTCTATTTATTGTTGACATATCACAACAAGTTTTTCTTATTTCTGTATCAGTTATTCCTATACGTTTGTATTGAACAGTGGAGTATATAGTTCCGTCCAATTATGTACAAATATATCGAAAAGAATGGTTTTGTGATTACAGGTAGTATGGGTGTAAAAAAAGTAATGTTTTTATTCTTTTGTACCTTATCAAACTGACTCTCATAATTCATTATGGGTTAAGTACTGTCATATCATTTGTTTCGTTTCCTAAATACCTAATTTCCTAATTGCAAGAGCTAACATGGAGATGTAGATATAGGTACATCATGAGGAAGTTACCGTTTCAATTTGTCAATCAATTGCGTTTTGGGAACAAAGACATGGGAAATGTACATTACATAAAAACATATATAACGTACCAGACTGAATAACATCCAGAAGAGTAGAGTTGAAACCGGTTTTCTTCACTTTCAAGTTGTCGAATATCTCCTTGGTTAAGTATTTCTTGAGTAGTGATTTTGAATCGGAGTCCACCAGCTTCTTGTAGCCAGATTCCAACTTGTCAATTACTGCTGCGTCAACCATTGTGGTAGATGTCCTTCAAAAAAATAATTCATATTAAGTATTACATCTCATTTTTACTACACTCATTTGAATAAAAATGTGTTACATATTTTGTTGTATGTTCTTATCAGTTTTAGATGAAAACTTAGAGAATAACTTGATGGACAGTGTAAGAATTTTTTAATACTTTGACTGCACCAGAGGGAAACCTATAATGTTCGAAGAACATCATGTGAGCCTGAGGTGAAATGTTGGGAGACGATATATGCATTCGAATTTTTCTTGAAGGCTTGAAATTTATAGCCATAGGTAAAAACCTCCCTAGGTAAAGAGTTCCACAACTTTGCTGTTCGGTAGAAAAATGAAGTCTGGTAGGAAGAAGTTCGGCAGTTCTCAAGCTTGACAATGAAGGGGTGACTAGTTTGAGCTCGTCTAGTCCGCCTATCTGGAATCTCTCGTGGAGGAACAACAGACGAGATTTATGATGTACACCGACCATGAAAATATCTATAGAAATATGCTATCTTATCATGAGAGTCTTCAGGAGGATTGTATTCTAGAATTGCAGTGAAGTGGCTCATTTTCTTGAAGGATTTGAACCACTCGTACAGAAATACTGAATGCAAACTGGGTTAACGTTTCATTATACGAGAAACGTTTCTCAATTTAACTGTCCAGTTAGAATGTCGGTATTATACCATTCAGGCAAATGATGAATCATGTTTCGAGGTAATAATGAAAACTAAGCAGATTTTTTGAGCTATGCACTAAGGTAGTAAGTATAATTCGATGTTGGTTTACAAATAAGCAGTAAAGTATCATGAAATAATAGCTTTCATTTTTATTCCATGAATAAGTTTAATTCCTCCAGACAAAAAGCAGTAAATCTCGTAAAATCAGATTTTTCAAGTTATTGGAAAGTCGAAATTTTATATGAACATCCTACAATAATAGTAATAAGTTTTTACATTCAAAATAAACAGCTTCGAACACAGAACAACATGGAATGGAAAATGTAAAGCAATATATTTATGTGGAAGGGGGAGAATCTTTGGAAGAAAATGCAAACAGAACATTAAAGTTCATATATTTATAAGTATCACACCTAAATCATAGTGTGGCTTTTGGTGTCATTAGAGATTCATGAAATAGTAGTTATGGGGTGTTTTTTTTTCAAAACCATATTTTGAGATTAATATTCAATCTTTCCCGAAGAACTTGATGTGGAGTAATTTTTAATAAATAGAATTTGCTGAATGGGTCCTTTCCTTGAAAGAATAGATATAATCAAGGAAACTGCCTCAGAAGTAAAGAACATTCATTAAAAAAAAATCTTCATCAAACGCTGGAAGCAGATTTTATCTACAATCCAGATGTTTTCAAATTATTAGCAGTTAATATCGGAACAATGTTTTTATTCAATATAAAAATTTATCTAGCATCTGGTTTTTCAATTTTTAACATGTTCTAAATATATTCCAAATATATTATGGAAGATTGTGTCTTCAAACTAACAAAATTTGTTAATACTTGCTGGGCAATTTTTTTATTTAGAGTATTTGTAAACAACTTTTTGTTATCTTCAAACTCCTGTTTTACCCTGATTTCTAAATTTTTAATTTCATATACAGGTGTTCCAGTTTGTAATACATTGATTACTTAATTTTTTTTTGTGTTTTTAAAAAACGTTGTACAGTAAAATGTTATTACAAACGTAATGAACGATACAAATGTTTCCTTCAAATTTCAAAAAAATATGAGAGGGGGCTGAAAGTGTAGCCTCCTTTTATTATCTACGCCCTTTAACAGTTGATGAAACAAGTTCTAGTAAATTACGAAAGATATCCAACAAAAGCATGACATATTTACTCTGGGTTCTCGACATCAAAATTTTATAGGAGCAACGTTTCTACGAAATTGTACGTATCTTTCAGAAATATTCCATTATTTTTGAAAAATAATTAGGCGAGTAAAAAATAGGGGGAAAAATGGGGAACAATATCTGCCTCTGAAAAAATTTGATGAAACGCGTTGCTATTATTGGATATAGACTTATTGTAGTAAATTTTGTTCCAAATTTGAACCAAAGTGGTTTAACGATTATTTATTTCTAATTTTGAAAGGATGTTTCGGTTATTAACGACTTTTGGAAGATATTTTCTGGGTAAAGTCTGCTTTATTTTTGATCCTCTATCATCTCTTAAAATTAATGTATTACAAATTGGGCTACTCTGTATATATCTTATATTGAATTATTTTGAATTAACTTATAACCTGACCCATTATAATATCATGTACTTTATTTTTTTATCTATTTACATAATTTTTGGCATTTGTATAAAATACGTGAAGATTAGATAGTCAATTAAATGCAAATAACCTCATTCTTCCAGACTCTTATTATTGTAAATATTTGAAAATAATAAAATTTCTAGTCATAAAAAATTGAAATCTTAAATGCAATAGTGAAACCAAAGAGAATGTACATTTGCAATGTACAGCGACTTGCCAGGCATAAAACAGATATTCCATTTTAGTTGATCCGTGCTAAGTAAAACTAAAATCTCAACATGTGCTGTTAATGGTGATTTGTGAATCCTGCAATTATATTTCAAGGTAACTTCATCAGTAGTTGAAAGGAGCTAGTTGTATCCAATCAATAGATCAAAGTGAAACTAGAAACAATTGATTAGTTTCATTACAATCAATGATCTAATAATTGGTCATCACGCAACATGTCATGTTCGAAATCGTTTTGTATTGAGATGAAATTTGACTAATTGGAACTATTTTCAAGAATAATATCTCATTTAATACATGTTGACGTTGCCTTTTGAGCATGGAACAAGAGCTATGATCATGGAAAACGTAGACCAATGTTTGCATACATTGTGTTGCTCATGAGAACACATAATTTAATACACGCTTTTCACACATGTCACACTATACATTGTTAGCCATTTTGGGGACCTGTTACGATATTTTACTTGGCCAGAGCTATACGTTATTCCATTTCCTGCCATCTTCAGAGTTTACGAAGAATCTAAGAACGACCAAATATATTGAAAAATTGCAAAAATGTGAAATTATTCCGAATTCCTATTACCGAATAGGGAAACCTATAATGTTCGAAGAACATCGTGTGAGCCAGCGGTGGAATGTTGGGAGAGGAGATAGGCATTCGAATTTTTCTTGAAGGTTTGGAGGTTATAGGCATAGGGAAAGATTTCTCCATCATCATCGTTTGAGGGGAGGCGGCTTAGCCTCCAAAAGCAATTAGACTACTTAGTTGTAACCCGCCAGAAACCCAGAATATTGCCAGTGCTGGCTTCCATGAGTTCTTCTGGGAGCAGTTTTGATTCTTCGAAGTGTCGATGCCTGAGGGATGCTAATGCTGGGCATTCCAATAGGATGTGACTGGCATTTCCTACAAATAGGGTCATCTGTGATGCCCATAGTATGAAGGTATTTGGTAAGACGACAGTGACCTGTTAGGATTCCAGTCATCTCTCTGATGTTCCTTCTGTTCAGAGAAAGGAGTTTCTTTGGGAGCCTTGGCACAAGCTCTTTGATTAAGAACTTGGCCTGCCTCATGCATGATGATTCTCGCCACAGTTCAGACCACTCTTTATCCAGTTGGCCCAGAAGGGCGCAATTCGATAAACCGACCATTGGCTCCGGCCCGACAAGGGCGCCAGACTACCTTCGCCTGGCCAGAGAGTCGGCCATTTCATTTCCTCCAAACCCACTGTTTCATTTAGTGAATGCCTCACTTGAAATCGCTGAATGTCACGTGAGTAGTGCATTTTGGTCCAGTGACCTAGGCTCTTTAACTTATACGCGGTTCTCATGGCCTAAGTTTTTATCTATAAGTGTAGGGATGGTAATCCGGCGAGAGCTTCGATATACCTACGCATGCAAGCCGCTGCAGTCGGTCCAGGGGGCGCTGGGACATACCAGTCCTTGTCCCCGACCACCATACTACCGCACCATAGGTGACCATAGGCCTGATCACTGCGGTATAGATCCAATAAAGGATATTTGGCTGTAGCCCCCATGTGCTGCTGAAAGCTCTTCTGCTCGTCCAAAAGGACGCAGAGACCTTCTCCTCAATCGATATTCAAGGTGTTCGAGCCAGGTCAGTTTAGAGTCTACGATTACTCCCAGAAACTTCATCGGCGCTTTGAGTTGCAGGACCTTGTCAGAGGAAGAGGGAAAGACCTCACTAGGTAAAGAGTTCCACAACTTCACTGTTCGATAGAAAAATGAAGTCTGTGGCAGGTCTCGAGCTTGACAATGAAGGTTTTTTTTTTGTATGTCTCTTTCACTCCTCACCTCCAAACTAGTGCAATTTGAGAATATTCAATACCACCTGCAACCAGTCAATTCAGTTATTGCTCTTTTCTCCATTATGAAGGAGATACATCGATCAATTCATTGGAAGCAAAACAAAGCAATGTTTGCACTAAAATTTGGAGTTCGCAATTTTAGGTATTCCTTTACTGATAGATTTGACGGATGAAACAACGATTAAAAGTGGATGGTAGTATTTAGATTGATTGTGGTGACAATGTTTTATCGTCGAAGAGGAGAGATGATTTTTGATAAAGGCTCAAAAAAAAATTCAGACCATCAATATGTGTGGTACAAACATTTATCGAAGCAACTCCAGTCTGCAACGAAAAATATAAATAATCAAGAGTTGTTAAGTGAGCTTTACAAGAGTTCTTCCACAGTCCCAATATCTAGGCTATGTTGTCACTGTTCAACTAAAACTTTGTGTATGAAATATATAAGTAACATCTTCTTAATGGTAAAACCATCAGTATGCGGGATGCTACTCTATTGATTCTATTTTGTATTAATATGAAAGTTATATTGCGTGATGATGAGAACTTGTCTAGTTTCCACTTGGAATCTCTCGGGGCAATTGAAATTGAGTTGTGCTCAATATTCAACAGAAATTGGATGTAGATTATATGTTCCTTCCAACAGATTGTCAAACAATGAATTATTCATGCAATGACATTTAAATCAGCAGTAAGTAGCATCTTACCAAACTGAAACTTTGTAGATAGCAATCCAAGAAGCGATCATTTATAACTACACAAAATTGTTAATGTGTAGTCGATAAAAACATATACAATATATATACAATATTACAAATACAATAATGATCTACGTATATGGAGATCTTAAATACTATTTACATTTTCTCAATCGCTTATTCAATGGACGGTATTATGTATTTGGATTGATATGATGCAAAGGATATAGTCACTTGGAATCGGTTAAAGTCTCGCCTGCAGCAAATAAAATTTTTGTAGAAAGAAGAGCTATTAATATTTATAAAGCTTTTGAGGCAAATAAATTACCATAATTAGTACAAAGAGGCATTTATGAGAACACAGAAAGTTTCAAAGGAAACCCTGAATTATTTATTAAAGGAATTTTAGACACTTTCATAATTCACCTCAGCAAAATCAACGCTGTTACTTAGGCGCCTAGATTTGGTGTTAAAGGAGAACTTACGAATATCTATACACTTAATCCTTGAACAATACCTTAATAACTATGTATATTCAAATTATGCTCATATATCATAAGTCATAGATCATATGTTAATGGGAACCGTAACGGTCATTTGCCATTGATATTATGCGAGATTTAATGTTGGCATGCCCATAAAATTGAAATACCAGGAATTGAAAGGCCACTTTATACGATCCTTTTTTTATATTTTGCTAGTGATTTTATGGTATTGCCCCTGTCCGCGAAAAATGTCCTATCTCGCTTTTTATCAGCAACTATAATAACGTGGTAAAAATGATCCCACTAACTATACCTACCATTTCCCACCGCACGGACGAAACTCTTCGGCGCTATATCCACGAAATGGAAAGCTTGGACCCCAAAAACTCTGACTTATTGAAGGCGGAAAATGTTTTTTAGATCATTTTAAAATTTTGATGAAATTGCGTTTCACTCCATCAGTAGCTAACGGTTATGAATTGTGTAGAGCTATTTATTAATATGTATAATAAGTGAAAAATTACTTTGCCGACTTAAGATCTGTAGCAATATTCAAATTTAACGAAAAACTGAACAAATTTGGTTGTTTTGTAGGTGTACTTTTTAGAGCCTTATTAGTTTGTTGTCTTGACTTTTGTATTCTTAAGATGTATGTCAATGATTATACCAAGATATTTAATGTGGTCTGCAGCTTGTATGTAATTCTCACATTCACAGTTCGTATGAATGTATAGTTTGTTTACGTTATTGCATTCACTAACGTTCGTGATTGAGAAACTTGTGAATTTAGTTTTATTTTAATTAAGGGTGAGTTTGTTTGATTGTAACCAGCAATTCACAGTACTAAGACATTGTGGATAAACTATATCACTAAATAAGAAATAATCACCATTATCCACTAAAAATACTATTAAAGTACAAAAGACCTTTCGACAAGCAAAGGGCATCAGAGTTGAAAGATTCTCTGTAATTGAGCAGTTCTTTTACTGGATAAGGTTGATTTTTTTTATTTATATTTGAAAGTTATCGAATAACATTTTAACTTCAACTGAGGAAAGATTTCCAAATAATATATCAGACCTAAGGGGTGTAGGGGTGGTAGGTATTCTTCTTCGATTACTTAAGTGGTAACTGTATCTTACTTCACAAAAGAGAATGGTATAGTTACAGACTTGCATAATTGTCTGATTTCAAGAATTTGTTGATTCATAAACTGTATGAATGTGCTAAATTTATTTCAGTTTCAGCACAGGATAGAGTAGGCTTTATAAATAGTCACAAATACTGTCAGATTTGTTTAAATAAACATCCTGGAGTATGTAGGTTTCATTTTAAATGCCAAACTTGCAATGCAACCAAGGCCATAATACTTTATTGCACGTAGAAACAAAACCTGTCCAAATGGTGTCTACTCACCAAATTAATAATAACAATATGAATAGCCTTAGAAGATGCAGATACCCCTAATGCTAAAATGTTGAATACCTTATATTCGACTTTGCTTATATTTATTTTATTCTTGCCGTCTTCTATCTTTCATTCAAATCCTTGATTAATTAGATATTTCATGATTGTTAAAAAGAGACATACATCTTTTGAAATCTGATATATTTTGCGAAAGTTATATTTACAAATTTTTACCAACCCCTATCCTCATTTGCACACCCACACATCCTATTATAAATTTCTCGCTAATAATCGCACAGAATCTAAAGAAAAACTGCTGGACGTAAAATGTGCAATAGGAAGTGTGGGTGTGCAAATGGGGATAGGGAGGGTAGAAAAGCTAATAATAACTTCTACAAAATATTTCACATTTTAAGTTATATAACTCTTTTTAACAGTGACGAAATGTTTAATTAATTTAATAAATCAAGGGCTCAAATTAAAGGGAGAGGATATTAAGAATCAAAATAAAATGTCGGCAAAGCCGAATATGAGTTATTTACAGAGTAACAAACATTTTAAGCACAAAAAAGTCAATTTTCGTTGGACGACACAAACCTTATAGCGCTCTAAAATTACGCTTAAAGAAACAGCCACATTTGTTCAGTTTTTCGTCAAATGCAGATTTTGGCTACAGGTTTAATGTCACCACTTATTATATATATATTAATGAATGATTCTACATAATTTTTAACCTTTAGATACTCAAGGAGTGAAATTCATTTTTTTTAAATCTCAAAATGACCGAAAAACATAAAAATTAATTTCATCTATTATTTTAAAATTTTTATAAATACATCCAAATGATGTTTATGTTTCTATATCCATTTTGGAGATAATGGTAACCAAGAAATTAAGCTTATTCAAAGTAGACATTTCAGATCGCTAAAAAATCCACTGTTGGGAGTATCTGTAATTTGCAAACGATTCATCAAATTGAAATCTTAAATCATTAATATCTTTAAAAATATATCTGTAATTGCTCAAAAAATCTGCTGAAGTATATTTTATCACAGAAATACGAGTTTAATTATTTATCTAAGATTATTTTCATTGATGATTATTCCTATTTGTATGAAATTATTTTCTTTTCAATGCCTAAATTAATTATTACAGAAACGTAATATGTAATTTCTATAACAATAATTGACGTTACAGTTTTTAGATCATTTAAAAATTTTGATAAAATTGCATTTCACTTCCATCAGTAGCTAACGGTTATGAATTGTGTAGAACTATTTATTAATGTGTATAATAAGTGAAAAATCACTTTGCTAACTTTAGATCTGTAGCCAATATTCAAATTTGACGAAAAACTGAA
The DNA here is from genome assembly GCA_958510875.1 of Endomychus coccineus. Lineage (NCBI taxonomy): Eukaryota > Metazoa > Arthropoda > Insecta > Coleoptera > Endomychidae > Endomychus > Endomychus coccineus. The sequence continues at coordinate 15,036,889 of OY294071.1, read as the reverse complement.
CACACTTGGTTGTTTTGTAGGCGTACTTTTTAGAGCCTTATAAGATTGTTGTCTTGACTTTTGTATTCTTAAGATGTTTGTTAGTCTGTAAATAACTTATATTCGACTTTGCTGACTTTTATTTTATCCTTACCACCCTCTCCCTTTCATTTAAATCCTTGATTGATTAGACATTTCATCATTGTTAAAAAGTGACATTATATTTTTCAAAAGTTATATTTACAGATTTTTACAAACCCCTATCCTCATTTGCACACCCACACATCCTATTATAAATGTATCGCTAATAATCGCACAGAATCTAAAGAAAAACTGCTGGACGTAAAATGTGCAATAGGAAGTGTGGGTGTGCAAATGGGGATAGGGAGGGTAGAAAAGCTGATGATAACTTCTACAAAATATTTCACATTTTAAGTTATATAACTCTTTTCAACAGTGACGAAATGTCTAATTAATTTAATCAATCAAGGGCTCAAATTAAAGGGAGAGGATATTAAGAATCAAAATAAAGTAACAAACATTTTAAGCACAAAAAAGTCAATTTTCGTTGGACGACACAAACCTTATAGCGCTCTAAAATTTTGGCTACAGGTTTAATGTCACCACTTATTATATATATTAATGAATAATTCTACATAATTTTTAACCTTTAGATACTCAAGGAGTATAAAAATTGATTTCATCTATTATTTTAAAATTTTTATAAATACATCCAAATGATGTTTATGTTTCTATATCCATTTTGGAGATAACGGTAACCCCAAGAAATTGAACTTGTTCAAAGTAGACATTTCAGATCGCTAAAATAATCCACTGTTGGAAATATCTGTAATTTGCAAACGAATTAATTATAAAACGATTCATCAAATTGTAATCTTAATTTCATTAATTTCTTTAAAAATATATCTGTAATTGCTCAACAAATTTGGCGCACCGAGTTGAGATGCACATTTAAAAAAATCAAACAATGGTAATTAATTAATAAATAAACACATAAATATGGGGATTGAACCAGATTGATTGTTACTGTTTACTTCACGATATGCTGAAGTTTTTTATCACAGAAATATTAGTTTGATTATTTATTTAAGTTCATTTTCATTGATGATTATTCCTATTTAATGAAATTTTTATTTTCTTCAATGCCGAAATTAATTATTACAGGAACGTAATATGTAATTTCTATGACAATAATTGACGTTACAGTTATTCATGAATGCCAGTGCTGAAATTATTTATAAGTTTGACATCAATTCCAGAAATAAAATCTAAACACTGAGATTTCACCATACAAATTGTCATGCAACAAACTAATCAGAAAAGAGAGTGAAAAAATACACATAATTAAAAAAAACACATGTACCATGTTATAAAACAATTGAATGATTGAAACAAATGAAAGAGATAGCAGTTGTTTACTAATGCATCTACACTGAATTTTCATTCTGTCCAACACAAAGATCACCTAAATTTTTAATAATGAGGAATCAATAACATTATGCTGAATTCTAAAAAACCACATCAAACGTCAAAAACACTTTGATGTCTCTTTGCAGATATGATTCAAATATGTTATAAACTACTTGTTGAAACTTTGAAAGAGTCCATTGAACAGGCGTGTGAACAACTATTTACGAAAGCACAGATTATCGAAAAATGCGTACTTAATTGACATAGCGAAGATACAGGAAACACAAGACATATAAGAAGCTTCCATAGAAATCCAGACGCACCCTTGGTGCCATTGACCCATGCATCACATTAAGTGGATACGAATTGGTACAAACCCACAAACGTCCTCTTTTGGTTTTTTAGAATTTTCCTTCGATGCACAACCTCCCATGGCGCCGGTTTAGAGCTAAATGAAAGGACACTGCAATGACACTACAACTAAGTGGAAAAGCAACTATTCGTCATGAGGTAGGAAGCCGCCCTTCCCTGCTAAGCGCTGGAAACCGTCTTCGGCTGCCGTGGAACTGTACCCGTCTAAATGAGAGTAAAGCCTGGAACAGACAGAGCGCAGTATCACCAGATCGATATGTACATTTGCCGTTATAGGACCAATCCACGCAGTCTGCGGGATTCATCCTGGACTTGACCATCACGAGAAGGATGCCGTCAAATTAACAAACTTTGCCTGTATCATCCTAATTGAGCCATGGTTAATCTCTTCAGCTTTCATTATTTGATCAACAGTACTTCCGCTGTTCACAGTTCAATATTGAATGAAGTTTGATAGTTTCCGTTCAATTACAAAGTTTAACATTTCCTTGTTTATTTCACGAACAGATCAAAGAAAATTCAGTTTACCATTTAATCATTATCGTAGCATTCAGAGAAGCTGTTTCTTCTGTTATTATTCTAAGCTTACCGACTTACTATTCATTATCGGTGTTTCTAGTGGAGTCAATCTACGGAAAAATAGGACGAGGTTCGTAAAAATTTGCCTGAAAAAAATGATATCTTATGATAAAAATATTAAGATCCTGAAATTTCTATTACCAATATTGGGTGGAACCATCACTAACCTTGAAAAACCCCTTTTATTGCTGTTATTTGAGGAACCTTCACTCCTAATTTCGTGACATTTCGCTTACCCCACTTCCTGGAATATATGTATTTATACGTTTTTTGAAGCAAAAATTCAAATTGGGCTATTTTGGCTAAAATTTCAACCAAATTGGATGAAATTTGGTGGTCGTGCCGGCCACAATAAGTGGTCCAAATATGGCCTGAAAATTTTTGAACGGTTTTGCGTAAATTTCAAATTTGGTCAATTTGGCCCAAATTTTAAAATGGCTCCCCCCTTTGTCAAAAAAGTTCGAGGGTACTATACTTAGGCTGAAATTAAAGGTTATTTTATATAGTTCAATGTGATATATCTCCGTATCATGTTTTTCCCTGATTCATCCATTTTTTGACCATTTACAGTATATGTTATCATAAACCATTTATGTGATCCACATCAACCTTACAGTTTTTGTACTATGAAATACGTTATTGTTTCAATGTTAATATATGTATATATTATAGTAAATATACAAACATCATATACAAACATTTTTTTGAAAAATAATAAAAAAAAGTCATCTATATTATACGGGTATATGCTTTCCCTCATTAACCCTTCGATAAAAACGATCATCCAATGCTTAGGACAGCGCCTCTTATCAATATAATAGAAAAACTTTCATTGAAGACAATGTCAGGTAAGAAAAAAATTAAAGCGTATTATAATATATAATTGGTATTTTTTTTGTAAGTTATAATGTTCAATTTTTTGTACAGTATAAATTTATTAAAGTATTTTATTTAAAAAAAATTATTATACACGTAAACGCACGTAAGGTGAAAGTTATTAAATGAATACAAATGTGTTATTTAAATTTAAAGAAACAATTCTATATTTTTTACTTTTTGAACATATAATATGTAATTACTTATTTTAAGTGCCTTTTTTTTAAATATTTTCAAAAATAAAATTTTGTGCATGATGTTTGTATATTTACTATAATATATACATATAGTAATAACGTATTTCATAGTACAAAACATGTAACGTTACTGGGGCCCACATACAGTATCGGAAATAATTCTTCTGGGGTATAGACATAAATCTACACATGCAACAAGGAACGCAATGATATGGTAATACCACATAAACAAGAGAGACGCACTGCTAAGCGCCCCTCCTCTTACCCCACCCGAGGCGTTAACTGCGACTCGCACATTCACCCCACTGGTGCTGGTATGATAATGACGTCCTACGTTCTGAGCTGACCGACCTGAAATTGTAATGCTCTCTCTTCATTAGCAAGCTATTCTTTACGCTCTCATGAAGCCACCATACCCAAGATAAATAATTTCCGAACCTGTATATGGTTTATTATAATATATACTGTAAATGGCCAAAAATGAATGAATCGTGAAAAAAAATTAATACGGATATATATCGCATCAAAGTTCATAAAATAATCTTCAATTTGAACCTAAGTAGAGTACGCTCAAACTTTTTTGACAAAAAGGGGGGCCATTTTAAAATTTGGGCCAAATTGGCCAAATTTAAGTTTTAAGCAAAACCGTTCAAAAATGTTCAGCCCATATTGGAACCACTTATTTTGATAGACACGACCTACTTTTTGCAATTGCAATCATATTGAATTAAATTTGGTCAAAACAGCTTAATTCGAATTTTTGCTTCAAAAAACGTATAAATATATATATTCCAGAAGGGAGCGTGTGCGGAATGTCACGAAATTTGGACTGAAGGTTCAAATACCAACAATAAAAGGGTACTAATTTCGAATCTTAGCAGTAAGTGTAAGGGGTCCAAAAAAAAAAACTCCAAAAAAATCAGTTTTTTGAAGGTTAGACATGGTTTCACCCAATATTGGTAATAGAAATTTTAGGATCTTATTATTTTTATCATTTTTTCCATTTCGCTAACCTCTATCAAATTTTTACGAACCTCGTCCGTAGATTGACTCCACTATTCATGATGAAACGTTCATCATACAATTGAAAAGTTGAGTATGTATTTCTTAACGAATCGTATTGTTAATTCCTTTGAATATACGATCGTAATCCCAAAAAAATATTAGATAAACTGAAGCTTTTGGTGAGAAGGACCAATATCCAAGTAATAAAGCTTTCGTGACGTCATAACTGAAGGTCTTAACCCTCACTTTTATGACTCAATTTTGGAGTATACTTCAACCTAATTTCTGATTTTCTCATTTATTTCTGAGATATGAATCACAAAACATTTTTCGGTCCAATATAGTCTTTTTATTGGAAAAATATGTTAAGACATTGCAGGCATTCGTTGGAACGTTAGAATCATAAATCGTGTTTTCTCCTCTTTCATCATTTCCATTTCCACCAGTTTGGTCGAACAAGCTCTGCTTTCATGAAATTCCACGCGGATAAATCACAAGTGAGAACCCGTAAGGTAGAAACTTCATCGAAATCCACATGTCTGCCATAATCGAGTAGTAGATCATCTTGTTGAAATCAGAACAAGTAAATCTTAGTGAAATTTGAAACATAACACTCTGGAGATTTTCATCGTTATCAGATCGCAGAAAGTCCTAGTCCAATCCCTTACCCATTGTAGCCCAGGCGAAAATTTAACAATCATTTTTTCCATTTGAAATAAGTTTTTTATTCGGACCATCTTCAGCCAATACCTAGATCATTTGCATCTTATACTGATGGAGGTTTTGAGGTACAATTAGTGATAATTTGATAGTCGAGCTGGATGAGGCTGGGCTTCATACCTAAGCCTACCCAGACGACTTGGTGGCTGTGCCTGTCGGTAGACACACGGTTTGTGCGAGCTGCAGAACCCTGCACTTGCCATCGTGGCTCGCTGGTGTCAGGTCGAGGAACTCAGGGTGAATCCTGAGAAAGCCGAAGTCCTTTTTCTCACGAGGAAACGAAAACTGGGACCGCCTGTTAGAGAGGACCTTGCACCCGAAAGGCTCAGTGAAGTACCTTGGCGTTATCTTCGATGCTATACTGAGCTGGAAAATGCACCTGCAAACCCGGGTGAAGAAGGCCGTTGTATCTTTATGAGCATGCAAGCAATATTGCAAAGGTGGCAACTGTTGCAAACATGAATGGGGCAAAACTTATTTGCAAATCAGAAATGATGCTCTTGTATTATTACGTTAATAATAATTTTTATTCGCAAAATTACATTTCCCTAATATCAGGAATGATTGAAGATGCAAATCTGCAATCTGATAAGAGTATACACTACTGGACGACCCGAAAACTACATAAACAAATGTAGTTCGTCATTCGAAAAATGATTGATGACATCACAGAAGCTTGAGTGATAATATTACGAAACTCATAGGAAGACAAGCAGATTCATCCAAGGCATATTGGCATGATCTTTTATTTTAGAAACGTGAACAAAATGATGATAATTTTTTATTATGAGACTGAGACCTGACATTCTGTCGAAGAATACAATTTCATTCAAATTTGGCTCAAAATAATCCTGTTATTGAAGTATCCGTGGTAGATTTGACGAATAGTTTTATCATAACAGTACTCCATCAGTTATTTACAATTTACTCATTAATCTATCTAGTGTGTTTGATTATCATGAACCGATGTTGATAATGATGAGCCAGTTCTATGGTTTAATGAAAAACATCAAACCGTTCCGTTTTGAAAGCTAATCAAATATTTAACATTGATATCATAGATTGGTTCTGCTATGATATTTTAGAATATCAGACATATTGATATCGATGAAGGAGCTCGAATGTAACATTTACTTGATTTATTTTAAAAATAACAGGAAATAAAAGGAACGATGGAATCTAAACCGGCGCATCCAGCAGAATACACGCTCTCTCGATATCGGATAGCTTCCTCCATAATTTTGTAACGTAATTTTTAACGGCATATGATCAGAGATCATGGTAGTGACAAGAAACAACTATTTATTTGTCGATAGGATATTGAATAGATTCCATGAATATTCACACCACAAGAATAAATAATAGAATAACCAGAAGTATATTTAAATTCTCGGAAAATAGATCACAATAACACATATGCTTATTATTTTTGTCTTCACGTATGTTTCGGTCTCACGACCATCATCAGAAGACGTATTATGTCTGAAACGGGTTTTCTCAAAACTAATTGTAACAGCACAAAGCATCCTTATCGCACCAATTTCAATTTAAAATGTCCACGTCGCCGAAACGAACATAAACATGAATAATCGAAAATATAACACATTAATGTTTTAAGTATATGAAATGTATCAAGAATCCACTGCTTAGCCATTTTCTTATAATATACGAACACATGTCAACAAAGTCTGTATACGACTGAAACCAAAAACTATAATGCTCAAGTATCTACTTTCGAACCAGATGTTGAAGATTTATGACGTAATAGAAAAATGTTTTCAGACCTTATTAGAAATATTACTATTAGAGCATTCTACCTAAAATATACTTTTAACATTATAAATTCGCATGTAGGAATTTGCAAGGGTTTTAATTAATTAAATTAGTATAAATCTGACTCAATGACTGAATATCTGTCCTATGATTCACAGATTTGGAGTCACGTTTCATGTGAACCGTTTTAGACATAATACGTCTTCTCATGATGGTCGTACGTAAAGGATAAAATATTAAGCATATGTGTAAGCGTGACCTATTTCCTGAGAATTTAAATATGATTCATACCTGGATCAAGAATCATTATTAAAATAACCAGAAGGATATCTACGATCACATGGTTGCCGCTGGCTGATGACTGCCAGTATAGTAACAGTGGGAGAGCCTGGAGCATGTCTAAAAGGCTGTAAAATACCAAACAATCCTACTTTATTTGAACTCTTTCTTATTCAATACGTGATAAAAGTAGTCGGTAGAGTGAGATTTTATTATACCCTAAAGCATATTAATAGAAACTTCAAGACTATGAAAAACAAAAAAGTTGCTATTTGGAAAAATGAGTAAAAAATAAAAACTAATTCAATGAATTGATTTTATTTGACTTATTTTCACCAAAACTTATTTACAATATATAAACTCGATAAATCAATGAAAAAAACTTATTTTTATTGCACTGACTTTTTAATACCGATGTTACTTTTCGAACGTAAATGTATGGTCTCAGTATAAATGACTCTTTCTGTGCTAATTTGAACATACTTTTATACAGAAATTTATATTTTAATGCTTTTTGTTATTGAAACCAAAAATGTCTACGTACGCTTATGGAAAAGTGGTTTCACGCTCTGTCGGCATCGACCTCAAAGGGATTGCTGAGTTAGTTTATTTATTGGTATTTTGGATCTAAAATTTTTGAAGGTATGTATCCGAATTTCTTTCCTCAGAAATTTACGATGAACTTCATGGTTCTATAGATCAAAAAATAAAATGAGGGTTCTGATAATTGAATTTACCAACTATGGGATATTATTGGATTCAGAAAATTATCTAGATATCAAAAATATGACAATATGTAATAGATTATCACTTTTGGGTCCTAGAATAATTCAATTTAATTCGAAATGAAGTTTATAAACTATTATATCTTGATAGAACATACATTACGCAGGCCTAATGATGGTCTGTCTCGTGATTCGATCTCTCCTTTCCGGATCACCGACTTCTAGGCAAGCAAGGAATCATGCTCAGCAAACGTAAGCACAGTACGAGGCCAGTGGTACTTTTTTCCTGAGTCAGGAGAGATCCACGTTGAGTTGAAAAGAGCCGTCACGGACTGTTCTTCCGCCTAATCAGATTCCTATAGGTCATTTTAATAACTTATGGGCGGGGTCTGCCCCCGATATTCTGAATTGAACATTTTCTGAGCTTTGCGCGTGGGGTGGCCCCGCTTCAGAGGTTTCATAAAAACGTATTGCTTTTAGAAAAAAGGGGACCTACTCGCCCGGTAAGCTAATTTTTTTTTCCAGCCAGCCATTGTTTGCATTAATTCAAGTCATATATACTTTACCTAAATTTCACAAAACAAATAAATTAGTATCCTGATTAAATTGAAGTAACCAGATTGAGATTAAATTAATTTATCAAGTTCTGTCTATCTAATTTGTGTTCATATAAGTCAACGGATAAATTAATTGAATTCAACCTACGTTAAATTGACTTGAAAAGATTTAAAGATATGATTGTACGAAATTCGAGGCGGTCCCTGGGGAGGGATTAAAGCATCGTAGTCAGAAACAGCTTCTAGGTGGACAGAATTGTACACCTAGTGGTGGCAGCTGAAAAGAACCTTGAGGGTACACGGATCAACTAAGGTCTTTGATACCCGAGCGGGTTCCAACAAACAATTTTCAATTCATTGAACACGTCGAAGAGGTATTAACGCTACCTGAAATAATACCCAGACGACAGTTACAAGCAGTGAGATAGGCTTTCAAATCTATTCACTTGCCTAAAAAACTAAATCTGGAGTTGACAGAAACATTATAGCTTCAGAAATCAGAAAATTGGAACATGGTGTTATAACTTGCCGTGGATGTGTCACTTGTTTGGAAGTAAGGGCATAGCTCAGTGGTAGAGGCATCGATCTTCTAATCACTGTGGCCGCCGGTCGCGGGTTCGAATTCAGCGACTGCGGAATTTTTCCGATGGTCCGAGAAAGTGGTGAGGCAAGATACAATGGGCCGTCAAGCCTAAGTGTCATCGAGGCAGGATCGAGCGTACCACACGAGGTGAAGTGTTTAGTGGGTAGATCTGAGGTGATTAAATTTGGGACTCAGGGACTTTCACACTACCTTATGAGATGTTACAGGACCATAAGGTGCTTATAAAGGGTTTCAACCACCTCCCCCCCCCCCAAAAAAAAAGGGCATAGAGCGGCTGGTTTCATATTGGAACTAGTGGTAGGTGATAACCTCAGTATTTCAGATTTATAAAATATACGCTCGGCTTTTCCATTTAAAAATCAAAAGTTGATGTAATTTCCGGAAAAACCGATAGAACCTCTAGAAATAACAAAAGTAGCTTCTTAGTGAGTTCTATGTTCCAAATTTCAGAAAAACAAATAAAGGAATAGGGGGGCTTCTCGTCAGTCTGTGTCACACAATACACAGATCGAATCGCTTCTGGTACATTCTTGTTTTAATAACTTTTTCCTAATGCCAATATTAATTCATTTAGGGAAATTTTGTTTAAAATATGTATAAAAAATTGGAATACAAATCAATGTTATTGATAGCTAAGGAGTTTGATTAAATCCATTTTGCTGGTACCCAATTTTCTGCTTTCAATATTTCACCGTCTAAAAAATATATCATATATTCATTGGTTCATTTTCAAAGGAAATGTTTTAAAAAGTCGCGAAATAAGCATCTTCGAGCTTCCAGAGTTACTGAAAACAAAACAGAGAGCTGAAACAACAACTTGTCTTGCATCAAAGACAATTGCATCTCGGAATAAGAGATTGAAACGTCACTGCAAGTTTTTGCATGTAAATAACATATGCCACTCTCCAAGATAATATGCATTTCACATGCGACATCATTGAAAGATAAACAGTTTTCATTTCATTTATATTCAAATATCATATCAAATAGTTGAATTTAGTGTATAAACCTATATATCAGTTATTCTGAACAGATTTGTTTGGAATCAATACCTATTGAAAGTCAGAATTATAGAATATTGTAATTCAAATTCAACCGGTAATGAAGTAATCAAAAAATAATTGGTTTGCTGTGTGAAATTCCATTATGAATTGTGATGAAACAATTTAATTTAACTCCTCTAAATTTGATCCAAAGTTGGAATTGGATTATTTTGTTTCATTACGAATTTTATCAATCAGAATGATAACCTTCATGGAAAGTATTACTATGTTTTCATTATTTTACGTCAAGCTCAACCGCAATTGAATCTGAATTTGAAACTGAGAACCTTCGAAACAATCAACAGTATTTTTCACGCTATCAACAGAAAAATATTAACTATGATCTGGAGTATCACTTATGGTTACCAAAAGAGACTATTGCAGTTGCAATATCTGTACCAAGGATTATTTCTGAAGTTGCAATATTGTCCTCAAGCCGAGTATGTATATTGACTTCTTGTGATACTAAAGTCGAGTGATCGGAACTTGTTTTGTTGTCAAGTATTGTGTTATGAGAGCGTTGCATGAAAATTGAAATCAGGAAGGAAGAGAAAATTGTTTTCGATCTCTTTTCCAAGTTTTAGCTTTGTTATGTGACACTTCTCTATATACGACCGTACATTTAAGTTTGAATGTTCAACACGAATAAATTGTATGTCTTTGTGACAGGAGAGTAAATATGGAGATCAAACGAAAGCATTAAACGCAAGTGTAAATTTGTCACTATGTTTGAAACATGAATAAACGTAAAATTTGATTTTATGTGACAAACAAACAAAGCGATATCGTATATTATTAGTAACATAGAATAAATTCAATTTGAGCATTTTCAGAGAGTCCACAGTATATATTCATTTCCATGTTTGAACTAATTGTAATTTCCGAACTATCAGTCCGGGAGGTAGCGACATGATTTATGTTTTCATTTGAGAAAGGTCTGATATACCATTCGTCTTTTAAGCTCTAACCCCTAAAGGACACGGCGTTAGAGCCCCAGACAGAATAAATTGTCAAAGCTTGAAACTTTTTTTATAAGCAATGTAAAGTTAGATGATCGAAGTAAACTCATGAGCACTACCTTCCAAGAAGGTGAACGTATAGTTCGCTGAAGATAAAGGAGCCTGCGCACACCGCCGCGCTATACATTTGCCTTGGGAGTCAATCTTGTATTGTATTGTATTATTGTATTGTAACTACCCATTTTCAGAACCTCAGCTCTGGTCAAATTAGATTTCATCGTTTTTCATCGAAAATAAGACTTTTTATTATTCCATTGTATAGGAAATTATTATGAAAATAAATTAACAAGTCAAGTGAGTCACCTAGATCTATAAAAAATGTTTCAAGCTTTGACCAATATTTTTTGCAAACTTTGGAGCCTTGGCTTGCAGGGATTTGGGCATGAAAGACGAACGACACACTTTTATGTAGGGTACGTGCACCTGAAAAAAAAAGATATCTGACCTTAGTCAGATGAAAACTTAAAATCTATCGCTGCCTCCCGGACTATATATCTGTGAATACAGAAAATTGCCTCCAGCTACTGTATGTAACAAACCATGTAAATTATAAATGAATTTTTTTTTGTGTAATGAGATATATTAAATTATGACTTTCTTAGCATTCATCAATTGAATACTAAATAAAGAGTAGTGCGAGCCAAAAGATGAGCCGAGTAACATCTTGAACTCTAGACCCCTTTATTAAGATTGTGCTCTTTCACCAGCGCTACCATGTGGAAAGGGATCCAAAACCACCTTCCGTTTTTTGGTCGAATCACCCTGTGTATTGGAAACAAAAATCTGCCTGAATATTTTCATTTTATTCACATTTTACTATTTACTTTGAATCAAATTTTATTCGTTTCACAATGATGGCATACGATTTTTCAGTTTCATCCTCTTCAGATTTTTATTTATTAATGGTTTAACTTCACAAATAAAGCAGAAGTCCACTTTCATAATCAAATCAATAAAAATTCACACAATTATATTTATATTTCATTCTTTATTGTATTGACAAAAGGAATCAATATTATTTATGGTGTATTTTTATTCACTATTATAGTTTCCTCGTATATTATTATTTCTCAATAATTATTCATTATTGTAGTTTGCTTGTATATAATTATCTGTCATGAGTACAAAAATATTTTCTAGAGAACTGTATTATCGATAATCACAAAAAAGGATGATTGTCTGACTTCAAATGTTCATTTTCAACTGAATGTCAAAAGGAATGACTCTTAATAACGTGTTTCTGGAAAGAAACTAATTAATTCGGAAACTTCAATATATAGAATTTCATTCTTCCATCCAGAAATAGTTGATTAGCTGATTTGAAACGCAATCTGACAGTAGAACAAGATATAAGAATGAAACTGAAGAAATGATGTTTCTACATAGAAGGAATATCATTTGTTATTGTTGAAGGCACGTGTTTATTGGTCAATACATTAAATGGACCTTCACAGATAGAAAGGAGATAAAAAGAATTACGATATTAAATTTGTAATTGAAACAACCGAACGATCAAGTGTTAAAAGTAGAATGCTTCTAGGTTTTGCTATGAAAAGAAATTAGATTTTATTTGACGTCTCTGGGTTCGTCAAAATCTTCTCATTCTATACTTGGCCGTTAAACAAAATCTCATTTTATTTTATCACAGCCTACCATCCAGGAAGTTACCATCGTCTACAGTACTTTAATATTGATGTGGCATTTCCGATGGAACAACTATTTACTTGTTATTTGTTTAGTCATTAAATCTCGCGTTTCTTAATTGGAGTGATAATTCTGAAATAACTTTTCTTCATGAATGTTGTGATTACGAGGGTTGCTTGTTTAATTGGGTGAGTAAAGCTGAAGATTAGGTATCGCTATAAAACAAGGGAGAAAATAATTGAAGGTGTGAAAGTATCTGCTTTCTTGTATTTATCCTTTTATTTAGAGCTGAAACGCAAGGAAACTGTAGATTTGTTTATTTTTACCAGGTTAATTACAACTGTCTCTTGAACGACTTTAAACGCCATTCAGCTGCACTCAGTCGTCAATAACGGAATCGAAATAATTGGATTAGAGGGCTGATTAAGATGATCGTCAATTGACAATTGAACTAAAATAGCAGAATACATAATATATGACCAGTGATGTTGTTATGATTCGAACATCTATCTGCTAAATCTGTAACCATGAATGGTGCATTATTTGTTTTCACAGATCGATTATTCTGAATGAAGCTGGATTCTCATGCATCAGTTTTCTGACAGTTCGATTGACAATCGTATCCGTTTGGAACAATCTCACGATAATACACATGTATCCGATATTCGTAAGCCATGGCCATACATTCTAGTGATTAATCTAGGGGAAATTTTCGTAACGTTAGTAATTTTTATCTGAAATGTTTTATACAGAACACGTCATCACATCTGTTATCCCAGAATTAACTGCTAACACCACTTTCTGGGAAATTGAAATCGGTTCTCTCACAAATATTGTTAGATTGTAAGAATGTAAACACGTGGTTTTGAAAGGTACTCAACCATAGACCATACCAAAATCTTTAATAAAAATTTAAAATTAATTAAAAAAATAAAATATGAAAAATTCCAAAAAAAGGAAAAATATTAAAAATCCAAAAAAATAAAAAAAAAACAAACAACTAATAAAAAAATTTTTTGGCAAGAGAAACTCTATACCTCCACGTTAGTTCTTGCTGGGTAACAATTAATTTTGTCACTGAAGTAGCTGGTACGGTCGCTGTGCAAAGGTTAAAAGGCTGTGAATAGAGTATATTTTTACAAAAACGTTTTATGTCCAGCCTCCTCTCTCAAAAATTCACGAGCCGCCACTGGATATATTTGTTATCAAAACCGCGTCCAAATCATGTTGGAGAGAGTGTACAACAATGAGCGGATAGACAAGCAACCATAAAAACATTGGCATCTTATGTGATCACCCCTAAGACTATCTTAGAGAGCCGACATGGTCATCCTATCCATCCCATAACTCGGTAATACTGATGGGTTTGCCAGACCACCAGGACATAAAAGGGAACGAAATGGCAGACCTGCTGACACGACAAAGGAGCCAACAAACATATTTTGAACCGTAACCTTCCGGTGGGCTGTCTGAATGCTTACAGGATATCATCTACTGAAGGAACATCTAGTGTGGAAGAAGAGACTGTGATGAGGATGATAAATTCTCTGCACATATCCTGGCACACGCTAATTACAGCAGAATAACACTTTGTTGACACTAAGATGACACCAATGAAACTCAGAATTCTTAAAGTCATACTGATACTTCTGCAAGGAGACCGGACTGTTTGCTGGAAACCAGTAATTTTATGGAAACAAGCACAATAGGTATTTCATGCCGCAGTGCTTTAGGTAGAACGGTAATAAAAAATAGCATGATAATCATCGGACTCCTGGAACACTAGATATCCTCAAGTATTCAGAGAAACAATTTATTTCTGAAGTAGTTGAAGTATTTATCATCATCGGTAATAAGCCATGCGGCTGATGATGATTGTGAAGCGCCCCTTGAGATCATTTTGCAATGTACCCAAAAATGTACCGGTGTTGCCATGTCAACGGACTTCAAACTCACCAGATCGACAGTATTGCCTTTGATTATATAAAGAGTATTAGCAAAATTCAAGATGTTGATAACCTAGTCTAATAAAATAATAAGCTTAAATTATTTAACGATGTATTGATGGCGCTGGTGAACTTTTCCGCGGAAAATCTAAATTTAGTGTATTCTTAGTGTAAGCTTTGCATTCATATAGATGTCAAAAATAACTTTCGATGTTGAGTCAAAAGAGGATTAAAGAGGAGTGTTGGGTAGTGCTTTCGCGTGCCTTGTTTAATTTATTTGTTTGTTTATGGGTTTCTGTTAGGCAAGTGTTCAATTTTTTTGAATTTAAAATACTCGCGAACAGCGGTCCACCCTTGGAAGATGAGTTAACCGAGCTCAGCTGAGACGGTGATCTCGAACACACATTTGATAACTGTCGCTCACTCCACGTGCACACGTTATTTACGTTCATATACTTAATTGGCACTATTGTTCGTTTGCTGTGTTTTATGCCTTCAACGTATAATCGGAAGTGAATAAATTAATGTTCCTGTTGGTGGATGATTGAAAATAACATTAAGGAAGGGCCCTTCACATCTAGACAAGAAGTATTCTGGGTAAGTTTGCTTTTTCTCTTGATGGTGGATTCGTTCGAAATTGATCTATGGTTTGTTTAGCGACCTAGATGGGTTACAAACCTACTTCAGGAAGTGTAAAATAAATTACTAATTGCGTAGTTTAACAAGGAGTATAATATTATTAAGTATATCTATATATTCATACTAAGACATAACTGTAATTTTATTCAGACGTACTGCTACGTTTAAACCTCAAAACGAATGAATTGGAAGTTGAATCAATTCAAAAGAGGCTGGAAATAATAGGATTCACACCAAGCACCAATCGCACAGCCACGTATGGCAAACGATGCACGAAGGACAATCAAATTTCTCGGTATTACACTGTATTAATGTTGAACTAGGTATTAGTACACTCCCCTAGATGTGGCGCTGCCGAATGCAGTTGCCAAAATGAAATACTGATAGATGGCTATGGTAGTTTATTCCTGAATTTAATCATTCATTTTCGTTAACTGAAAGACTATGACTCAAATTACAAAAAATCACCAGATTTCGACTAATTCCTGAAAATAATCACCAGTCACCCGGATCTTTCAAAAATCACCAGATCTGGTGATACATCACCAACATTGGCAACGCTGACATAAACCAAAAAGCAGCAAAAAGATAATTGTAGTTCAGCACACTTAAATTGCGTACTCCAATGAATCAAATCATCGAAATCTAACCAGGAAAGATTTAGATCAAAGGAGATAATGATTTCAATGAACATTAGGAGCGATGTTGAAGGCTATGTAATATAAGATAAGATATTATTGTATAAGCAGTGCGTTATCTGGATGAGTAAGAGATACTTATGTGCCAGATATTGATTTTTATATTTGTAAACCGTACTATAATTCATATTGTCGTACAAAACAAAACAGGCGAAGAGGGGATTCAGAATGATCGATCTACATTGTTGTTAGTGACCCATTTCCTAAAGACTAATAAATAATTCAAGGTTGGGTCAGTATTTATTGACACGTCCAGTTAGTAACGTTGGTGATGGCAAACATAGGAGTACAATGAACTTACTTCAACAATTGGTATTTATAAATACACTGTAACGCCTCCACAGCAAAAACATCGAAATCAGAGTTACATTCTCTTAAACGTTCCAATCACCAATAGAAGATGAATGAGATGTTACTGGAGCATGTTTATCGATAAGTGTTTCATTAAAAATTTGGCTCCGAAACTTCAAACTCAGAACTGTTTCAATTAATATTGAAAGGAAAGAGATATCCACGTAACTGGTTCATGACATCTTAATCAAATTATGTTTGGATGATGGCAATCTATTCACTGCAGCCCTCTGGTTGTGTAGAAGGGTCATGGCCACAATTGGGGCCTCTGTGCAAACACCATAAAGTGGATCTTCGAAACCATACTTGAACACAGATATGGTGCGAAAAATACAGCTCTTCACGATCAAATCAGGCCTGGAGCATTCGAGAAAACTCATCCTAGGCGCTGCCACGGGAGCTGTGAAACCTACTCCCACGACTCTCGTAGTCTAATGAGGGTGGACCCATTCCATCTGACTATACAAGAAGCAGCAGCATGAGCTGCCCACATACTTATGTCAATAGGACTATGGAAGACAAAATGTACCCACACTTACTACCAATTTGGATGGGGTGTCAACACGATATCGATCAAGTATACCCTTCACAGAACATTGATCGAACAACCAATCGGTCTTACCAACCAATGGTGAAAGCTGGTTCACTGATGGAGCTAGAAGTTAAGGACAAGTGGTACTATTCTCCAAGCGGAAATATTGAAGATAACCCGCTGGACCCAAACAGCGCTTGAAGAAAGAATGAAAACCCACATCAACATATGCACAGACAGCAGAGCTCTTGCTGCGCTGGGTAGCATGAAAATAACATCAAAGTTCGGGTGGGAGTGCATGAACACACTAAATAACTTTAGCGGAGTCGAAAGCAAACTCACCCTATTCTGGGTCTCCAGCTACTCTGGAATAAGGGAAAATAAAATAGTCGATCAACTTGCAAAACTGGGGACCAAAGAACCCCTGATAGGTTCCAAACCAGCTGTGAATGAATTATGCAAGTCTTCATACGTTTTGTTTTATATATTATGCATGTTTTTTTCCTAAACTTTGACTACACTAGAGGAAAACCTCTATGTTCGAAGAATCGTGTGAGCCAGTGGTGGGATGTTGTGAGATGAGATAGGCATTTGAATTTTTCTTGAAGATTTGGAGGTTATAGGTATAAGGGAAGACCTCACTAGGCAAAGAGTTCCAACTTCGCAGTTCCATATTAAAATGAAGTCTGGTAGGGAGCAGCTTGTCAGGTCTCCAGCTTTATAATGAAGGGATAACTAGCTTGAGCTCGTCTAATCAACCTATCTGGAATCTCTCGTGGTAGAATACCGACCATGGAAATATCTGTAGAAAAGTTAGAGATCGACCACCTTTCTACGATGTTCTAGAGAGGTAAATCAATTGGTAAGTGTGACCATTCCTGGATAGAATCTAAGAGCTGATGTTTGGGAGCTGAACTACAGGGAAGGTCTGATCTGTGCTTTGTAGATTATGAGGAGCTGCTGGGATGTAAATTCGTTGTAACTCAGTATAAGTCACAATTCCCATGTATGGATATTAGTGTAAAAGGGAAGTGAATTAACCAAAATAGCAACGCTGCAATTCCAAATACTGGAACCTAATGAGAACATTCTGTTATGGTTATGGGTAGCGTGTTATATCTGCTATGTTCGCCTGTAAAATTGTTCAATTATTGAATTCAATTTAATCCCTAATAACGTTCCAAAATTTATTGGATAATATAGTTCAATTAATAGTTACTAGATAATTCCGATTCGCTGTTATGTCATCATATTAAACATTCTAGGTATAATATACGGTGTGTCATAAATTAATTAATTTATAGTTCCCAAAATAATAGGGTATGTTAGTGGTAATAGAACGTTGTTGAGTATCTAGGCACGCACCAATCCTGATATCGCGTGATAAAGGGGTATGTTTGAATCTGGCAATTTAGGACATCAGAGGAAATAAAGCGAGTGTGTAGCTATTTGGTAAACATACATAAACTACCTATCCTCCAGATAATCTAGAATTTGAAGAAATATAAATCATACAACTATCCACTATAAAAAACCTTGAGCTATCAAAAAAATTATTGCTTTATTGTTTCTGTGTGCAACCAGAACCATGGGATAATAATATGAACTAGTAAATTATGAATGAACTATTTTTTTCATAATCACATCGTGCTGCTAACAATGTGACAAAATAATAATGATAGTGTTGACATTTACAGGCTGAATTATTGTATAATATGTACGTTGTTATTATATAAATTCTCGGGAAATAGGTCACACTAACACATATGCTTATTATTTTCGTTTTTACGTACGTTTCGGTCTCACGACTATCATCAGAAGACGTATTATCTCTAAAACGGGATTTCTTAAAGCTAATTGTATCAACACAAAGCGTTTTGATCGTACCAATTTCAATTGAAAATGCCCACGTCGCCGAAACGTACAAGAACACGAATAATTGAAACTGTAACACATTAATGTTTCAAATATATGAATATGTATTAAGAATCCACCGCTTACCAATTTTCTTATAATTTACGAACTCATATCAAACAAAGTCTGAAACCAAAAAATATAACGCTCAAGTACCTACCTACTTTCGAACCAGATCTATATTACTTACAATGGGTTTTAAAGGTATATCACTTTTATGTAGTTTCGGGAGCCCATAGATATAAGGTGCTTGCCCATTATGGCAAATTAATTTATTTTTCAATTCAATAGGGATTATCTTATTTTTGTATCACTTATTAATTAATTTATTCATGTCATTTTGTACTGATAATGTTGGGTCAGATTTTAATTTTTGTTGTTTCATCATTTAATAGATTTCTTATTTTGTTTTCGTAGACATTTCTATGCATTATGACGGTTTTATTACATTTATTTTGGTTCAAAACTAATATTTGAGGGTTAGGATCTTAGCACTTTTATCTTTTTTGTGTGATAGGTAAAACGATTGTTTGCTATGCCTGTTTCTGCTTTCTGCTTATTCTGTTTATTTGTCAAGAAGTTACAACTTTTCTCCTAAATTTTTATCTAGGCAATTTTTTATTATCAGGCATTTCAGATTTCGGTCCTAAGCTTAACGTGTGCTGTACCACATCCGGAATTTTTGTGTCTGTTGGGGTTTCTAACCATCGTTTATTAATATTTTATTTTTCATAAGCTACGCACCTCATTAAACTATTTATCCTTTTTGATTGAATGGCTTTGATTTTGTTGAAATTTTTTTCGAAATTATTCTGCTGATTTTGAAAAAATTGTTTAATAAAGTTGCTATCAAACTTCGGTTAACAGGATTGTTCAATGAGTTTAATTTGTTTTCCAACCTATGCTTCTTTAATGCACAAATTTAAACAATTTTTATGAAGAGAATTTAATAATATAGCGTACGCCTTCTTGTTTTGTACGTTGTCTCAACTAAGTTGATACGCTATTACTTATGATGACCACAAATCGTGGACATCCTGTTTATTATTTTTCGTTTCACTATTATTGTTTTGAATTCTTGGGAACCTCCCCTGAGAATACCATCATATGATGATCTCCGATTGCGTACTCTGGATCTGCTTTCTTCTTGAAGGTATTATTTTGAAATATGATGCTAATGATAAGCTCATTTAAACGGAATATAGCTACATGCAGCTTGTACATATTTAGAAAACTTGGTGGCTTAACCATAATAGCAAATAGTGCCGTTCTGCTTATAACACAGATGCATATATTCCTAATAAAGCACTACCGTTCATCATTTGGTGGATACATATAGTAAGCTAATGGTGGAATCTGTAGCTTTGGAGCTCATTACGTTCCAACTCAAGTCACCATGGTAATCCAGGATTTCTACCTACGTGTCATTACTTTCCGCTCCCATCTAGAATTATTTACCCGTAGCACACAGTTTTTCCGTTGCATTCGGAATAAAAATCCCCTATTAATATATTGCAAAAATCCTACATCGTTTGCTTTCAAATAATGAGTTACGCAGTAAGGATATCATTAACGTTTATAGGTTATTCCCATCATTATATTCACAATAACATTTATATCGAGAAAAACGATTTTTCTTGATTGGTGAATTGAAGAATGGAGATTTGGAAGTACTTGTATTATTGTTTATCTTCTATGAATGTGAAATCGCTCGTTAGAGGAAAATTTTAAACACGAATGTGTTGTTTCTTTATTCCTTGTGGGATGTTCGAGAGAGTTCAGTTATAATTCTCTGTTCATATGGCATAATCAGTAATTTATCATTTTCGTCACGAACATTGGATATGATTTCCAAATCCGACTGAAAACACTACGTTTGTTAATTCCCCCACAACCACAGAACAACTATAAAGCTCACAATACATAATTTGAGCTTATATTGCAGCGCTGCCAGTAGTAGCCAGCTGTATTGATGCTAATCAATCTAAATCTAGGTAATGTACAATACAACGAACTGCATTTATTGCTATATTTAGAGTTTAAAATATGAACAGGCAATTTATTATTAATGAACTTGAAATGAAAACTAAGCGATACACATGAGTACAAATGTTCTATTCAGTTGACCATGAAACTATTAAATCGATAATAAATAGTCATGAAAAGAGCAGAATATTGTTACTCCGTTACTTACAATGCATTTTAGTATTCTAAGTTGCATAATATTTATATTGTGATTTCGCGACGCTAATAAAAAAAGATATTGTCTTCAGGTATATCGATTTGAGCTCCGGTTTTTAGTTCTTATTAGTATTTATTTCTATGAATTCTAGGAATGGCTTAGTGAAGCTGTGCACGCGAATTTGGTTTGCGGTTGGCATGGCAATAAATTGTTTTGTATGTTTCTGAATACGTTTAGCATATTCCATCGATTGGAGACAACATTGGATGTTGAAATATGAATCAGCAAACTCAATCATAAAATAAATATTATAACTTGTAAAATTAAAAATTAATAGCATCGTTTTTCTTCACAATTCGTCCTAAGCTACCTTTCCTAGACTTCCTTACAGAATATTATTTTAACAATCCTAAAATATTAAAAAAAATTAAATATCTGTTCTCTTCATCTTCCAGAACCAGAGACTCAAATTCGCCATCTGCGATCCCAAAAACTTGTTATTTGATATGTCGTACAATAGTATTGAAAAGAAAAGAATTAAGAAGTCTAATTTTAAAGTATATGTTTTTTATGACTTTTCCGATGAAAAAAAAGTTCAAAATCGTCATTTGCAACATATATATTCCGTTTTTCCGCTCTACAGGTGGGAAATATAACGAAAAATAGTCAATTCTTGTACTAAATCTACCGCTGAACAACTTTTGTTCGAAACTTTTCTCTCTAAAATGCATACTTTTGGAGTTATTAACGATTATTTGCGGAAAAACACGGACAATTATATATATAAATAACAATATTTTCCGGGATTGGAGGAATTTTTAAACTATTTTTCCCGTAATCTACGAAAAATTTCCTAAGTTTTACCACTCTTATCTCATTTTTCAAAAAAAAAGTTCCACTTTTTGTAAAATGACTGTACCATAAGCCTTCACATACGGACATTATTATCCACAAAAATTCAAACCACCCCATACAACATAAAAATGCTGCTCTTCAAAGCATGATACATAGACTTGTTATTATCCCCATGCCAGAATTAAATTATCATAAGGAATTTTCAATTACAAAACAGATAGCAACTAATAACGGCTATAACGAAAAAATTGTGATTGATTTACTTAAGAAAAATAGATAATAATGAAGAAATGAAGTGTTTACCCTAGTACAGTTATGACTCATAATTATCGATCAATAATGTATGTAGGTAAACTTTCTGATAATGTTTGCAATTTACTTAAAAGACACAATGCTACCACATCTTTTAGAACAAATAATACAGTAGGCAAATATATTAAAAATATAGTAGGTTTTTTTGGTCGCTGATCACGATTCCGCTGTTATTTTTCCCAGAAAACTCTCTCCAGATGGAAAATTCGGGAAATTTAAGATTTTCCTGAGACGGCTATGAATAATAAAGTATAATTTTGTTACGATAATGACCCCTAGTATGTTTTTTGGGTCGCTGATCACGATTCCGCTGTTAGATTTCTCGGAAAACTCCCTCCAGATGGGAAATTTGCAATTTTCCATCTGGAGAGAGTTTTTTGGGAAAAATAACAGCGGAATCGTGATCAACGACCCAAAAAAAACCTACTTGACGTCATTTTTGCAACAAAATTATATTTTATCATTTATTACCGTCTTAGGAAAATCTCAAATTTCCCGAATTTTCCATCTGGAGAGAGTTTTTTGGGAAAAATAACAGCCGAATCGTGATCAGCGACCAAAAAAACCTACTAGAGGTCATTTTTATAACAAAATTATAAATTATATATTATATATGAATTTTCCCGAATTTCCCATCTGGAGGGAGTTTTCCGAGAAACTTAACTGCGGAATCGTGATCAGCGAACCAAAAAACGTACTAAGGGTCATTTTGGGCTCTTAATTCATTAATTTTCTAAGCTTTTGGATTGTTTTTATAAGATTGATCCTCTGAGGGTTTGAAACCTCGTTTTGGGAGGTAGAATGGTCGACCCCCGCGGTCTTGGTAGTCATGAATGATCTATGGGGTACTAGGAACAAAATGCAGGAAAAATTTTGAAATTCTAGCTCACTATATATTTTTTTTTCATTTTCCGGTTCGTTGCCTGGACTATATACCTTATGTGCATTTTGTTTTGCAGTATCTTCATTTTGACATCGTCTCAAAATAGATACTGATTTTAATCTATTTCAATTGTGTCATTCTCGTTGTACGTGCAAAATATATGTTTCATAATTTCATTATAGATTATTGATAATGATTGTGTATCCTATTATAATTAAATAGAGTATTACGATATAAACTAGATCAGTATCTATAATAAATTTGGTATCTCCTAATCGCTCTAAATTCCACGTGAAACCAACTGTTCACTGACAGCCAAGTGAGCCTCTAAAGTTGTTATCTTCAAATAAACAGCTCTTTACTCAACATACAACCATATATAAAAATCATAAATTGCAACAGTTGTTCAAAATAATAGCATTTTTACTCTCAAATTTTAGATTTTCTCTAAGCTTTCAACTCCAATTATTTCGAAAACGCTACTGGTCTAAAATAAATTATGTAAGATCATTTTATTTTTCTAAATTAAGCGAGGAAAAAAAATTGGCGTAGTAATAGGGGGGAACGGAAAGCCACCTTTAGCTATGTTACTGGACAATTTTGCTGCAGCGGTCAGAGAGTAATGATGAAACATTTTTTAAATCGAACTTCGAAGGGCTCCATCTCCTTTGGAAGTATTTCTGAAAAAAATGTGCAGGTCGACTTGCTCTTTAATGGACTATCACCTGGTAAAGTTTGTGACACGTTCTTTTCAACACTCTGTATATACATTAACAATTGTGCGCCCCTTGGAGCATGACTCAGTCCAGAAGACCTGAGTTGAAAATACTGCTTGAAGTGGTCTCTTAGACCTCAAATATTTTTAAAAGATTGCACCATTGGAATGCCTTTACAAAAATTAAATGATTACAGTATTTTGACATGACTATATGTGATGGTTTCTACATTATTTAGGTTGCTTCAATTATTAGCATATCTGATACCTGCAGGAATATAAAATATCAAAAGTAATGTATTGTAAACGTTGAACGCGAACTGAATATGACGTTTTTGAAAATGAGGATGTGAGTTTACAACCATCAGATGCAAGTGCTTGAGCTGCAATTTTCCAACCAAGAGCTACACTTTCCAGCCCGAAAAACAAACTTTCAAACCTCATGCAGGTTGAAAATAACAATGTTACAATAATGATTGCGAATATACAGTTGTATAGTTGCATAATTTAGTGTATTACTGTGAACTCATTGGTTTTCATTCAACCCTCTGTTGGTCTCATAAATGCCAGTCATTTTAATTCCGAATGCTTCCACTATACAGGATGTTCCATCTCAGACGAGCCACCCCTATATTTCTTATCCCATAGTGAGTGGAAAAATCCCCTGAAACACATCGAATGATTTTGTTTGGGGGACATCTTTTGACGTATATTTTAGGCTTGAACGAGCAACCCCCTAATAGGGGGCGCTTCAACCCCTCAAAATTGAATATTGGAGAGGGGTTGAGTGATACGTCATTTGGAAGGTCTTGGGAGCTTCTTTACAACGGTGTATGAAAAACGTAAATTTGATGAACCGTTTTCGCCAAAAATTAATTTTGTTGCTCGAATGCACCACCTTGAATATTTTGGTTATTTGTACAATGTACAAGCTCATTTTTATTAAGCCTTTTTTATAAACTTAAACAATCTTCAAAAAATCACATTCGTAAAAAAATTGTGTTGTCATGATTACAATGAAAAAAATTAAATCTGCGTGTTTAAATCAAATGTTCAAATTGTCCTCCATTGACTTCCATACAATAATACAATCTTGACTGAAAACCGTCTCTAACATGGTTCAGCATAATTGGAGTTATTTGACGACACTCATTTACAATTCGTTGGCGTAGTTCGTCCAAATTTTCAGGCTGAGTCACAAAAATCTTGGACTTAAGATGTCCCCACAAGAAGAAGTCCAGAGGGTTCAGGTCAGGAGATCGGGCAGGCCACTCCATAGGACCTCTTCTTCCAATCCAACGACCGGGGTATTGCAAATTGAGGTATTGGCGAATCATCATCATTCAATTCCTGAATTAGTTTAATTTTGTACGGATGGAACTTGTGTTTATGTAAAATTCTGAAAAAGTTAGATTGGCTAATACCGGAAGCTGCAGAAAGTTGTCGTACAGATTGCGTGTTTGGCATAAGTTGGACATGTCTCAATACCGCCACAGCTGCTCCTTCATCATTAACAATTCCAATGGGTGCCCTTTTTTTATTCATTACTGAACTCGTCTCCACAAATTTTGAAATCAATTCCATTACGTACTTATGGCGAACGCTACTTTCAGGATGGTTTTCGTTAAATATCCTTGCAGCCGCTCGGGCATAATTTTGATTTTGGTAATAAAGGCTAACCAGCTCAACACGTTCTTGCAATGTGTACACCATATTTTTTGATTGATTAAAATCATGAAAT
Source organism: Endomychus coccineus (assembly GCA_958510875.1). Taxonomy (NCBI): domain Eukaryota; kingdom Metazoa; phylum Arthropoda; class Insecta; order Coleoptera; family Endomychidae; genus Endomychus; species Endomychus coccineus. Next base: position 15,011,318 of record OY294071.1, on the reverse strand, counting down.
GATCGAAGAAACGTTAAAACCAGATAAACACCTTCTAAGAACAAAAAATGAAGGCAACATAAGGAAATGTTTTGCTGTTTTTTTATTTATTAGTTTGAGAGAATGTATTATTGTATGGAAGTCAATGAAGGACAATTTGAACATTTGATTTAAACACGCAGATTTAATTTTTTTCATTGTAAGCATGACAACACAATTCAATTCTTTTACGAATGTGATTTTTTGAAGATTGTTTAAGTTTGTAAAAAGGGCTTAATAAAAATGAGCTTGTTCATTGTACAAACAACCAAAATATTCAAGGTGGCGCATTCGAGCAACAAAATTGATTTTTGGCGAAAACGGTTCGTCAAATTTACGTTTTTCATACACCGTTGTATAGAGGCTTCCAAGACCTTTTAAATGACGTATCACTCAACCCCTCTCCCCTATTCAATTTTGAGGGGTTGAAGCGCCCCCTATTAGGGGGTTGCTCGTTCAAGCCTCAAATATACGTGAAAAGATGTTCCCCAAACAAAATCATTCGACGTGTTTCGGGAGATTTTTCCACTCACTATGGGATAAGAAATATACGGGGTGGCTCGTCTGAGATGGAACATCCTGTATATCATTGGTATGTAGGATACCAGTTCTACATATCTGGTATTCACCATAAATTGATGTTCAGCGATACAACACGATGTATGAAGCATAGGTTGACATTTGCGTACAGGCGTAACACGCAATTATAATATTGGCTACCGCGCTCTATGTTTACATAATTACATTTTGTAATGTATATAAAATGATTGATCACTTCAATTATTCACGATATACGATTATACGATAATGGAGTCCTAAAATTAGAATATCATTACTAGAACACGAATCAGCATACTCAATCATCTTTGTCGATATGGAAAAAATACACAATATAAAAAATGTACAGCTGCCTCAATTTTGAGTCTCACAATTGAAATCACGGAAGTAAATGAACCTTTTGTGCTTGAACTTTTTATAGTGTTATTTGAATCACTTGAATCAGTTCAATTCCAAGGAACATAGAGTGCGAGCAAGGTTTGATATCTTGGAAAACATTACCACTTTTATTCCTCTTTAAGCAAAATTGGTTTCATCATTTTTAACCGGAAAAATCTTGGCTTCCGGTTTGATTCCGAGTCACAATAACTCGACTTGATGTCGACGTTTTGCCAACCATTACAGGTGGCATCTTCAGGGCAGGCTTGAGGCTTGAACTGAAACTGCCTCAAGCCTGCACTGAAGATGTCACCTGTAATGTTTGGCGAAACGTCGGCATTGAGTCGAGCTATTGTGACGCGGAATCAATCCGGAAGCCAAGATTTTTCAAGATTAGCTATCCGCGGAAGTCTACTATTCAAGACATTTTCAACTAGATATACACTAATTACAACGAAGCATTTCTGTCCACATTTTCCCATTTTCCAACAATATACATTATATGGGATGCTCTTGAAATTTCAATCAGTCTAAACCAAATTATTTGGGAAAAAACTTAATAAAGGATTTGGTAGATTATTTAAAATAAATGTGAAAAGTTACTTTTTTCAGGGTAAGCATAGTTGTATCTATCACATATCCTCTATTGCTTGTCATATATGTAAATGCGTTTCTTTAAGTTTTGCAATTAGATTATTATGTCGTGGTATGAATCTTATTGCAACAAAAAATATAAGTTATAAAAAGTAAGTTATGCCCAATGAAATAAGGTTTGTAGTTGTCTGTTTGTTTTAACTTGAACATTGATTTTCATTAATTATATTACATAAACAATAACGTGACTATATTATACATTAGTATCGTTTTGAAGATGACACGCTAGTTGTCAAACTATAGTAAGGTTAGTGGTTAGTGTTTCTATAATATAAGTGATGGAAAACAAAGTAAAAAATTTGTTCTCACAGCTCTATCTTGCAATAGAAATATCCTATATGCCTCCCTAAGATTTTCCCGAAATATCAATCCATATCGAATTTGTGATTGTATGTACCCATGTTAATAATACAGTCAAATAGATATAAAAATTGGCCAAACCCATAAATCCTTGGATAATGGATCGATTTTGATGAGACAAAGTGCATTCTCTCCAGAATGTCATCAGAAAAAAAGTTGACCACAAATAAAGTTGCGCAAATTGTTTATGTTGTTTATAACCAATTTAATCAGCTTATTTTTGATCGTATAAAGACTATTTTTGTTATAAACAATTTATTTATTAACAAAATAGATGAATTTTCGGATAATTTTGGTATTCGTCGGATGTATACCCACAAATTTGATAATTTGTTATAAGCAAATTATATTTATTATTAAATATAAGAATTTGACCAAAATGTCGAGCTTATAGTCGTTGTCGGATAATTTTGGCTTCCTGAGTACGATTTTATTGCTATTATGGTCTTTAAATGCATACATAAATTTTTGAACCGTTATAAACAATTATGTTTATTATTAAGAATACGAATTTGACCAAAATATCGAGTTTATAGTTGTTTTCGGATAATTTTGGCATCCTGAGTACGATTTCATTGCTATTATGGTCTTTAAGTGAATACATAAATTTTTGAATTGGTATAAACGAATTATTTATTAACAAATAAAGAAAAAAGAAATGTGACATTTTTATTCATTTTTATATAATATGCATACTCAGAACTTGATTTTTTTGTCAAAATTGATGAAATGTATTAAGTCTTAATATAATAAAAAATGACGTGCCACTAATTTCAAATATTTTTTTCCCTTCCATAACAACTCTCCTAAACCTACTTAAAAAAATTAATTTGTTTAATTTTATGTATATTTATTGATACTTTATCATACTGAAACATCAACATTTTTATTATTCTTTTCTAATTCATATTAGTTCATTTAAAGACCATAATAGCAATAAAATCGTACTCAAGATTCCAAGATTTTCCCAAAACATTTATAAACACGATATTTTGGTCAAATTCGTATATTCAATAATAAATTTAATTTGTTTATAATAAATAAGCAAATTTGTGGGTATACATTCGACCCTGAAGTCGGAGTTTTGATCCAATTCATCTATTTTGTTAATAAATAAATTGTTTATAACAAAAAAATAGTCTTTATCCGATCAAAACCGGTCAAATTTTGCTTTTTTTAGAAATTTCTATGCAATCTCAAAAATGAGCTAATCAAAATGCTTATAAACAATATAAACAATTTGCGCAACTTTATTTGTGGTCAACTTTTTTCTGATGACATTCTGAAGAGAATGAACTTTGTTTCATCAAAATTGATCCATTTCCCAAGGATTAACGGGTCCTGGGTATTGGACTTCACCATAAGCTGCCAGGCTTGTTTTCACGTTTACCTGATTCCTGATCATTCTTAGAGCTTATAAATATTTTACGTCTTCTCCAGCTTTGTGATTTACATGTAGTCAACTTAGTCTGGAGTCTATCTCTATTCGAAAAGAAGTTATAGTGATTGAGAGTAATTATTTATAATTAATTCCTTTTATAGTTTCAGGTTTGTTTAAATAAGTAAAATTTATTAATTGCGTTTTAGCGATACTTGGCTGTAGATAATTTGAGCTTAACCATTCCTCTAATGTAGATAGATATGAAGCATTCAAGGTGCGATATCTATATTCAGATTTTCTTGAAGCACATTTGATATATCATCAACAAATTGACAAATATCACTATTTAGTATGGAATCCAGTACCTTTGTATACAGTAAGTATAAGAGGGGGGCTAATAATGAGCCTTATGGTACTCCTTTGTTCAAGGTATGTGCTCGTAATTTTGATTCACTGACTTCTATTTTCCGAGTAGAAATTTAGTAAAATTAGAGCATTGCCTCTAATACCATATTTTTCTAATTCGACCAATAAAAGTTGGTCACTATCACTATCAATGGCCTTTTATAAATCGAGACACGTCAACATAGTGGTTTTATTTTTATTTATTTAGTTATTCATTTTGATATTTCAAAACAGTGAGTTAGTCTATATAATTTTCTCAATAACTTTGCTTATATTTGATAGTAATGAGTAGGCTTATAATTTTGTGTACTGTCCTCTTTTCACTTTTCCAAAATATGGGCCTAACTTCTGCAATGTTTAGCCGATCAGTGAAAATACCTGTACTGAATATGAGATTCATTATATTATATGAACTAGAGGATTCAAAATCTTGTTTATTACGTAGCTAATTTGTTTAACAAATATTTCAACTTTAATCTTCCATTTGTATTTTTTAAAGTATTTATTCAGTATATTTCAGGCTGCAATCTTGGAAAACTGTAAAATAAGAGTCATCATCGTAATCATTCTGATTTGTATCCAAAAGTGACCGAAACGTTGGCCATTTCCGTGCAGGGAGGTAACTGAGAAGGAACATGAAATATGAGTTTTATCTAATTTAACTAGTAAATACACCATTTTTTGTGTGAAACAGAATGTAGTCAATGTCGTAGTTTTGTCAGATAACAATGGTGAGGACTTTCTAGAGTCTAGACCATTTCGATCAGGTACGTGTTACACTTATAGTTCCAGACAGCTGTTTCTCTCTTCTCAAAGAGCTCATCAGTGCAACGTTACTGAACGATCTATATTGAAGGTAGTCACAACCGGTCAACAATATGGAAAAAGTGCTAAAATTATCTCACTCCATCTATAAATAGATGTTCCACTAAGAAATCAAACATTATACCACATGGACTGATATATTTTTCAAACTTTGCAAAAGTTATGGGGATTGTGAGACTATTTGAGTGTGCCAGATGATGACACCAAACCAAACCAATTTAAGAGAATAAAAAACAAATGAATATATGAATATACTCATTTATATCATGTTGGCTTTTGCCAGATGACAATGATAAGGTCTTTCTGCAATTATCTCTCTTCTGGATAGAATCCAAGAGCTTTAGCGTATTTTTGTGAGCCAAACTCCAAACATGTGAGCAATACTCTAGGACAGGTCGAATCTGTGCTTTGCTGCTGGGATGTAAAATAGCTCTTGGTACGGAATAGAAAACCAAATTTTTGTGAAGCGATTTTCGCAATGGATCTCACATGATCAACCCATGAGAGGGTGATATTGGTGGTGATCCCGAGCATAGATATTGAAGACTTCATAGGAAAAGTTGCACCTGACTTCATCATATTAGCGATTGTGGGATCCGCCTTCCTGGAAGCAAGCTTGATTTTTGGGTACATTAAACTCTACTCGATTAGCAGATCCCCTTTCGGAATCAATGCCAGATCTCCATTAACTGCATCAACCCATCTTTGTCTCCCTCCTCTGACTTCATTGGATGGTATAGTACAGAGGCTCTGGATGAGAAAGCGGTATGAAATGTACCATCATCTGCAAAGCTGTGAACGGGTCACTTCCAGCAGATCGTTGATATGGAGCAGAAACAAAGTTGGTCCCAAGGCAGGTCCCTGTGGAACATCAACGTTGATAGTCATAGACCAGGAGGATACTCTTTCAAACCACCGCTTTACCATCATAGGTATCTTAGCAAACACACATACCAGAATATATGCGTTTTATTTACATGTTGCATTTGTATTTTTCAAAGTATTGATTCAAAATATTTCAAGCTGCAATGTTGGAAAACTGTAAAATGTGAGTTATGATCGTAATCATTCTGATTTGTACCCAAAAGTGACCGAAACGTTGGCCGGTCCCGTGCAGGGAAGTAACTGAAAAATTTCGGCTCTCGCGTGACCTTCTTTTGACTAGAAGAAATATGAGTTTTGTGTAATTTAACTAGTAAAAACACCGATGTTTTGTGTACAACAGAATGTAGTCAATAGAGGTTCTTTATGCTTTTGAAACTGTATTCGTACTTGATGTTTTTATTTGATATTGAATAAGATTTTATTTATAGTGTGTGTGAGTGAGCACTTCCGGATTCCACGCTCAATAAATACAATTCATTCACAATACTCTCATTGAATGCTTTTCATTGATGTGATTGACTACTGAAACTCAGAGATTATATTCATGCTCAACTCAATTTTCTATTTTGAACTTTTTCATTTACAATCTATATAAAGGCTGCTCGTTTTCAACCTACCCCAACATGTATCTTCTACTTAAAAAGAATATGGTTTTGAATTCTTGATAGAATATTTTCGTCAAAAGAGACTTACAATCTCAAAATAATTTGAATCTTCCTTCACTTCCGGTTATACAGGAAGTTGATCAACTTTGTTATTTCAAATGGTACGCACAACATTTTTTTGCTTTCTTCGCTGCAATTATGAGTGAGTTTAATTATACAACCCCACCTTGATTTTCAACTGTTTTTGAGTTATAATTAAAAAAAAACTATATTATAGAAGTTAATGATTTTTTGACAACTATCAATATTTCAATACGTTTCAAAAAATGTGACAAATGTAAAATCTCAATAAGTTGTTTTCAAATATCACCCCATGTTTTTTTCCATCATCAGATTGATTAATATTAATTGTATCTCCTTTAGGATACTATTAAAGAAATTTGAGTTTTACGGATTCCAAAATAACAGGTACAATCTAAAGCATTCACTTTTATATTGCAGATCGCAAATCATTTCAATAAATTGTATGAATTCCAAAACTAACATAGTTGAGATAAATGTATCCCAGGGTTCAGTTTTGGGTCCTGTATTATTACTCGCTCTGTTTTAGAGCCTATGTAGCACCCAATCACATGTGAAGGTGTATTAAGTCTCCAGTTTAATTTTCCTGTGTAAGTTCAATTTTCCCGTGTAAGTTCAATTTTCCTGTACAAGTTTTCATATTTCATGGAACATATAGAAGTAAGTACGGTAGGTCTTCGGACATACCTCGGAGACGATAAGACTACACCCGAGGAAATCAGAAGTATCCCCTATATCAAGCTACTGAAATTCATAGAATACACCGGACTGTTGAGGGGGTAGAAACAAGTGAGGGCACAATAGGACTATAATGACCGTAGTGCTGTGGGGCTCCCCTAGGATGGAGAACCAACCTCACGGAGGAGGGGTTTTAGTCGGTAGGAATCCGGCACACCCGGGGACATGGCCACCCGAGGCGTCTATGTAAGATTTCCCCTCCTCTACGCAAAAAAAAAAAAAAAAGTACATGAATGCTTGAGTAGTCTAAAGACTGGTATCTGTAGCTATGTACCTTCTTCATTACATTAGAGTTTGAGTAGCAAACCAAGAGTTCCATTATTTTCCTGTGTTCATACTTAAATATCAAATCGATTATCTTTTGAGAAATCTCCAAAAGCATAATGTTACGTGAGTATAGAATACTCTTATCACACCCCGGAATGTTACATCCTAAGACAAACATTCGCTTGGTAATTCCACTGTTTTTTCCTCAATACTGGAACGACATATGTTTCCCTCAGTATTACCCATTGTTTTGCGACGATTACAGGAGCAGCTTCTGATATCCGAATAAAAAGACATTTCTACATATTTTTTACGAAAAGGGGAGAAACTGGTATGCTTGGAATAAAAGTCCTGTTTTTGATTTCCAAATTAAATCTGGATATTCAACAGAACGCTTCAGGTCCTAGGTCTTTCACACGACGGTTACCAGTTTTTCTCTCTTCCCATGTCCACGCATCCATGGTGACCTTATGCTTTTTTCTAGCACTTTGAAATACTCTAGGCTGCTCGATACAATATTCAAAAATATTGATTTGGATACATTATATAGCTTCAATTAAACGAATCGTTATATACATTTATATACGTTTTGCGAGTTGGAGCGTGCCAGACGCATTGTGGTGCTTTACAAGATGGACAAATGAATCGCTATAAATTGTTTAGTGGGTTGGGCCTGGTGCGGTGCACGCACGTCGATTTGTTACGTTTATGTTATCGTACAGTAATTTTAGAAAATTACTTAAGACTACCACAACCTGTAGAATGTAAATATATCTGCGATGATATATTACTATTTCAGATTCAGTGAAATATGTCCATGAGAGAATTATATCATCAATACTTGTATAGAACCATTAAGATATTTTTTCAGAATAATTTGGCTATGGAAAGATTGGATTCGAACATATTTTCTTTTGAATGTACCGAATGCTTAGAAATTAAAATCTTAGTTTAAGTATCTTAGGAATTTTTTTATCACAAAATTAAATATGCTATTCATTCGTTATTTCTTTTTCATTTATTTCTATGTTTGAATTCATGTTATTTTATTTTGATGAATACGAATTAGTTAGCGTGTATAGAATTGATATTTGAAACTGGTATATCTCACTAAACCAACCAATAAAATAACAGTTTTATCGTGAATAATGATTAGCAGAAACAATGTCTTTGTTTAATGAACATGAATATTATCGATACAATTTTGTATGATTTAATAATTACTTTCCTGTACACATACACTAGAAATGTTTCATTACTAAGATAATAATTTGCACACTCTAATTCTTATCATATCTCAATTTCAATGGAATTACGTTTGGAAGAATGAAGCCTTTAAAAATTAACGCTCTGTTTAAATAGACGCCAGATTCGTTACAATGAAGAAAATAGTTAAAATGCAGTTTAAATAGTGACGTTATGTGATGCAGTGTATTAGACAATTGCTTAATGCATTTGATGCGGATCTATTTGAGTTAACCTTGCAAATATTTAACACACCGAAGCAGATAATCTAGGAAATGAACAATTTAGAGTGCAACTTCTTAGGATTATAATAACTGCAGGCAATTAGAATACTGGGTGCAATAAAACTGATAATTAATTGTTTATAAAATATTGTTCCGTGTATTTTATCAATCAAGAATTAGCAAATATTAAGTAAGTACTGTCTAAAGAGTTCAATTTAATTCTTACCCCATAGAAATATTCATAATCAAGCTAATATTTTAACTCAATATGTCATTTGCAGAAAAATCAAGTGAACTTCGGTAGATGTTACAATTGCATACTCAAACGTTTCAGAAGCGAAGGGCTTCGAATTTTCTGTGCTAGGTTAGTATTGATATTTTCCACGTTCACAGGCAAGCTTCGCAATTACCTTCGTATTGCGCAAACCGTACATCTCTGTAAACTCGATTGAATACACTTAATCACTTTATATTTGATGAAAACAACTATTTGTGGTTGCATGTATAGAATGAGGATATTCTAATGCACTACCGCACTCAATATATAATTAGCTGCATCCTAGGCTAGAGAAATTAGATTCACGTTCACTCCCTCCAAAAGCACCTATTTGCAATTGAAAGCATTTGTTTAAATAGTAAAACGTTTCCCCTAAATCTAGGGGAGTGTGTTAAAAAATTTAAGCGAAAACTGAATTCATCTTAATTATTAATTGGAATTTTTTGAACATAATCAATAAACTAAAATAAACTTTGATGCGAAATTAGATAGATTTGGGGTAAATTCTTACCTTGAAAATACTCGGGCACTTTTGAAACACACTCTTTGGGGTTTGGAACGACTATGATTTTATTATAGAAGGCCTCTCTTAGACATCTTTCGGTTCAAACCCCACTACTGATGACGTCAACTTAGATCAACCAATAATTGGAATAGCTCTCCTACTATCCACTATATTGCGAAAATTTTTGATGAAGAAAAATTTGAATTGTTACATAACGTACTTATTTTCCACCTATTATTGATTCATTCGTAAAACTTGAGATTACGTAACAACCGATTTAAATACACTCCGAGCCGATGAAATCAATTGACAAATTTTGTAAAGATACGCCATTCAGAACATCGTGTCGTGAAACAACAATCTAAAACATTGGAACTATAGTAGTTAATTATGGAGATACTAGACATAGAAACTATAATTACAAATAACTCTAGTTTTGTTATCATCCCTTAAATATAACTGTAGAAAGCGTTCTTACCTTTATTACTATTTCATTTCAGTTTATTCTGAGGAAATTTAGCTTGTTCCACCGAATATGTAAGTATTGTTTCTTGAAGTTTAGAGCGATTCAATCGTGATTTGAAAGAACTTACATCGATTCAGCTTGTTCTAACTGTAACTGGAAACCTGTCGTGTGCTTCAGTACCGCAATTTTTTCAACCTGAACTGTTCCATTTTCTCATTCTTCAGCTAAACGTCTTTCGGATAACTGGATGAAGACTCAACATGGTCCACAGAAATTAGGATTTTTCCCAGAAATCGAGGAAATGTTTTTCATTTATAGACAAAAATGTAGTATGAGACATCCGAAATCGAGTCCCCCATATGTATACACAAGCTTAAGGTTTCTTTGCCCAATTGGCCACAATTTCGTACATTTCGTTTATTCATCTTCATAATCCTATGTTAAATCAGCTAAGTTATCTTCTTAATTTAGAAAATTTAATTCTATATCTCTTAATATATACCTACGAACAAAGCAATTTTTGAGAATTTTCTTAAAGGGATTTCATCCAATATCCTAGATTTATAGCAAATTTAGTATCACATCTAGCTCCAACTCACAGTAATTTAATCATCAATGCTGGTATTTCCACATATTCAAATTTGGAGTTAATTTAGATTCATCATACTAATATAGCTATGTCAATTTTACAGTACTTCAAAATTTCGAAAATTTTTAGATTCACACTTCCTTCATCAGAATTATTCTCTTTTTATAACTATCTAAAATAGTTAATCAGAATAATCTTGAATATTATATAATGTTTTCAAAAACAATTGGACAAGTACTGCAAATCAGTACACTTCTTCTTTTTGAAGATATTCATGGAACAACATTTCAAAAACAATCGGATTAGCTACTGCAAATCAGTACCGCTTTTTGAAGTTCCGAAAGTCAAAGGATCCCAAGAGAAATTCTGCATATCAGTAACTCTCTTTTTGGAATACTTCTTTCTCACAACTGACTTTTTATATCTAATGTTCACGAAATTTTGAAACTATGAATCCTTCCAACATATTCATGTTTTTCATTCTTATCAGAAGTTTCAAACATTCTTCAAAAGAATTCACTTGCCAATCAATTTACTTATGCTCGTAACTGATCTTCCTTAGATAATTCTTATGAATTCTTCATTCACAATGCTTAATTCAAACATTTGTTAAGATTCCAACATAGACTAGACCCACCAATTTATGATCTTATGGCTAAACTCCAAATTTATCAAAATAACATAACAATCAATTTAACTGGCCCAAAGATTGTGATACATCATTTCACAAAATCAAACAACGTTCATCTAACGTTACAATTTTAACACATCCATTTACGGGAACTAATATTAATCTTTCTGTAGACGCATCAAATTTTTATATAAAAAAAATGGGGTTCTTTCGCAATATTTCGTTTCCTTTGCGTTTTTGGCGAGAATCACAAGAATGAAAAAGAGTTTATGACGATTTGAACAATACATAGCTATGGCAGTATAGAATTTCTCAAGAATTTTCCGAGAAAAGAAACTGAACCATCAAAATATGCATGGTAAGATGTACTTTTTTCTTAAAATGTTGAATATAATGCCTTCGATTTTTCGAAAAAAATACGAGAATAAAAAAATGTTTACAATGCCATTTTACATGAGACCAAACATACAAATTTTCCAGAAATCGAGGAAAAACATCTCATAATATCTTCATTAATAATGATTCTTGGCCCAGAAATGAATTATATATAAATTCTCGAGAAATAGGTCACACTAACAAATATGCTTATTATTTTCGTCTTTACGTATGTTTCGGTCTCACCATCCTCAGAAGATGTATCAATCTATGAAACTTGATTCCTTAAAGCTAATTGTATCATCACAAGGCGTCCTTATCGCACTAATTTCAATAAAAAATGCCCACGTCGCCGAAATGAACAGAAACACGAGTAATCGAAATTATAACACACAATGTGTTGAACTTAAATAGAAGTATAAATGGCGTAAGATGTATTATGAAGATTATATGGAATATCGTAAAATCATCGATGGGATATTAAAACATTTGAGTAGCGAATATAGAATATCAAGAGTGATTTGCGAGAACGTTCGTTAAAAGTTTACGATTTTCCGAACTATGAATATTCAGACCACCACCTCATAAAGAAACATGAACTGTATAACTAACGCATAAAGGCTCAGGGGATACAAAATAACTCAGAATTTAGTCCAGAAACACCTAAAATATACGATGTTCTATTTGGAAAATGACTTTTAAAGGTTTGAAATTGAGCAAATACGGAATTTGGAATCTAGTAGTTCAATGCAACCAAAACTCAAGCTTATATTTTCTCCAGGAAAGCGGATCCAACAATCCCTAAAATGATGATGTCAGGTAGAGCTGTTCCTATGAAGTCTTCCATATCCATGCTAGGGATCACTAACAACAGCACCCTCTCATGGGATGATCATGCGAAAGCCGCTTCACAAAAACTTGGTTGTATATTCCGTACTAAGAGTTCTTTTACATCACATCACATCCTCATAATGTACGCGCACAAATTCGACCTATCCTGGAGTATTATTCACATGCTTATGAGTTCAGCTCCCAAACATATGCTGAAACTCTTACATTCTATTCTGAAAACAGCTATTCGTATGATTGGTCAGGTCACACTTACGAATTCATCGACCTCCTAGAACATTGTAGAAAGGTAAGCGATCTCTCCCTTTTCTATAGATATTTCCATAGTCGGTATTCATCAGAAATGACGTCGTTATTCCACCACGACAGATTCTGGGTAGGCGGACTAGACGAGCTTCAGTTAGTCACCCCTTCATTGTCAAGCTCTCAACATTCCACTGCTATCTCACACGATGCTCTTCAAACATTATAGGGTTTCTTACCGTGTAGTAAAAAAAATAATTCTGTGAATAAGTGATTGACCGTTTATAAATTAAAACTACGATCAAAGTCAATTTCGATTCTGGATAGATGATATCTGAGAAAGTTGTACACAAAATTCAAGTAATCTCTGAAACAGTTGAATTCAGGTATAGAGACAACTGATGAAAGTCAACCTAGAATTACACGTACAGTCCGAATTAAGAATAATAATTATTAATCATTCATTTCAAATATACAAAAAAGGTTCATATTCAAAAAAAAAGAGAGAGATGAAGAATAAAAACAATATATTATGTTCGCAGTATCAATCATCGAAAACGATCCAGCTATCAGCATCAAGAGAAAAAAAGGACCGACTCAGAACATGGCACATGAGCTAAACTGAAGACATGCATGTACATAAATTAATAATAATTCTTGACCCAGGTATGAATTACATGTAAATTCTCGGGAAATAGTTCACATTAACAAATATTTTTACTAATTTTTTCTTCTTCTCATTTAGTACAATTAGTTTGAAGAATCCCGCGCTTTAGTGCCGTGAATTAGATTTCAAACGTCTTCCGATGATGGTCGTGAGACCGAAACGACGAAAAATTAATTGTCAATTAGTGTTTCTATGTGATTTAGAAAATAATAGATGATTTCGATTAATGAAATTTGACTACAACAATACAAAGATTTAAAATTTTAAAAAGATTAATAATGAACGTTTGATATTAGATAGTATCCAAATTAAGAAAAAAAATTGTATTATTGACAAAATAGATTCCAGTCTTTCAAAACTTTATAATAATCTAATTCAAACTTAACCAAATTCAGTTATTTTGAAGTACCACTTTCTATTGTCTATTTAATTCAACCTAAAACAGGTAATGTATTATCTGACATTTATGAGTCACAGTTTTGGAGGTTAGATTCCATGTAATTATCTTAAACTTGATAATTAGCCATACATTACTCTTTCACATATAACCGATCCAATGTTTTCTGCAGTTTGAATAGGATTAAAAAAAAACATAAGTTGCTGCAAACGCATTTCATTAATCGAAATCATCTATTCTTTTCTAAATTGCATGAAAACATTAATTGACAAAACAATATTTGGTAAAGATAATAAAATCTTGTCGAAACATCAAAAAAGAGAGTTTTTATTTTATTTTAAGTCATATTTAAGAACCAGAATACTTTATATATATATGAGAAAAAATAATTTGTATGTGATAAAAATTATGGCATATCATTTAAAATGAGATATTTCGATAACTATACTTAATTTATACATTGACAGCCAGTTACGACAGAAAGGCAAATTTCTCCTCTATAAAATTCTAAAAGCACTTGAGTGTTCCAAGCAAATTTAAAAGTAATTTAGCCTAATTTATATGGGTGGGGAGTTGTATAGTCAATGAATATTTTAATATGTGTTTCTTCCACCTGTTTGTCACATTTCATTATTCAGTATAGATCGAGAATTGATTACATAATTATTTTTGTTCGAATATTTCATAAATATAATGCTGACGAGTTCTTTTAATTTGTGTTGTCATATGCTCTCAGCGAAATAGTATTCATTTGATAAGATAATTTGAAGTTTTATGAAGATCATTATCTGTACATTACATGGACAATTGATCTGAATGATTTCGTATTGATTTTCAGTTCGTCATGTAAAAATTACATTGTATTCATGTTCACATCCTACATCCTAGTGGGTTTTGTGGTCTCAATAATCGCATAACTAGTGCTATTAGACACAAATGGAAGGTAAACGAAAGTGAGTGTCAAAGGTTATGATCTCATTCTGGAAAATGTCTGTTGGCACAAATTAAAGATTTGCGACCGGGAAATCTGAGACATTTTCAAAATCCAAATAGACAGATTTATTCTCAAAATATACTTCATAGACGTGTTTTCTCTTCAGTTTTATCTTCTTTTCCGAGTTAGAGTAAGGGCCAATGGAGAATTTATATGGATGGATACTAGGGTGTCCCTTATATGGGTGAATTTTTTTTAGATATCGAAATGCATACCTCCTATTTCTTTTTAAACTACCCAGACTTACTTAAATACAAAATTTCATCTTCCTACGTCAACGTTAACCCGTGCCGACAGAACTCTGAAGATTTCGAAAATTGCTGTTTTTAACCTTTTAAAGTTATATAAGCGAAATCAATTGAAATATTAACATTTTTATGAAATATTTATTAAAAAAAGATCAAATTACACATCAGGCAGGATATTGTCTTTTGAGGGTCTCTTTTTTACAGTCTGGATACAAATGTCTATGCTCCTGAACATAGCACAGCAAAAATTGCTTTTGCTCTTTCTTTGCAGTGATCAAACCATGAAAATCTTGCATAAGTTTTACAGCTCTTTCAGCCGTATCATCAACTGCCCTTAAAGAAAGCACTTTCCTTCTCGCCTCTGAATAGGCAACATCTTCATCCCATGAAGAGACGGATCTCTGGAGGAAATTCTTACAATTTTTAATCGAGAAAAGAAATTTGTACTCTTGACAGACACGAAATCACTTAATGATTTTCCTGCAACAATAAATAAGGCAGTATTATTAACAATTCATTGAAAACAGTATAAAAAATAGTACTATTTATTGTATTCCTACTTACTATACAAATAATCAGACATATCTTCTTCAGATGAAATGTATCTCTTCCCAGAATCATACAAACTCTCTCTTTGGAAATTCACTACAATGTTCGTTTTGGTTTGTTCATTAACTTCATCATCAAAAAGTGATAAAACGGCAATTTCTTCTGACAAGTACCAAAGATGTTGACTAAACTTGCTCAGGGCTGCTTTGGAGATCAATTTGTCAACAGTTTCATATTCCTTAAGCCTCTTTAAAAAGCACAAATCTTGATTTGGTGCCTTCACCGCCTGACTATATCCAAGCCATGGTTTTACATATAAAACCGCAATGAATAAACAGATGTCTTGAAGTGCTCGCTTATCCTTGGCGCTAATTTTGAACTGGGATTGCAACAAACATATCTTTGAAGAGTAAATAGCTCTAGCCATCCACCTCGCTTGATGCATCGCTCCAGGAGGTCTAATTTTGATTTTTCTTCACTGTCTCCTCCTAAGAAAATAATAGATAGTTCAATCAGTTCCCGATTATTGCTACGTCCAATGGTTTTTGCAGTTCTTGATTATAAAATGTCAACAAATCTTCTATTGTGGTATTACAAAAATGTCGTGTGACGAAATCGGTATATGTTTCAATGGCAGCAGGAATAATAGTTTTCCAGTTGTCTCTAATCTTTTTGAACAGTGGGATATCAGGGCTACTGGTGACTTGGTGGATTTTTGTTTCGAACACACATTTTAAAACCAGTTCGTAAACGTAATGGCGGCGAGCAAAGAGTAGTAATTCCCTGTCTAGTTTTTGTTCCAAAAGTACACAAGAAGTGCGTTCAACACAGCTTTAGCTTGATCCTGGCCGAAAGAGCTCTCCAGTTTGGGTACAGCCAGAAGTTGTTCCTTTTCTCCAAATAAAATTAGAATTGATAGGCGTTCTTCTTTAGAACTGGGATTTCCCATCCCAGTGAACGGTCACCATTTCAGGCATATTATTCTGAAAATCTGATTTTATAGATTCCGCTCTATCTTTTCGACTCTGTGTGCGAATACGTTGAATAGACGATTTGTTTATCGGAAAATCATCACAGCTAAGATCTAGTGCTTCTACTACAGCCTGAAGTATATAGACAGAATCCCTTATGCTTAGTTGACATCTATCTAAAGCTGCAACTAACTTAGGCGTGATAAAGTCTTTCCTTCCCCTTTTTGTAGTAGTTTCAGAACTTACCGTTTGGGAGGTGGATGCCAAGTGATCCTCAAGGCTTTCATCAGAGCTGGTAAGTTGATCGTGATGTCCTTGCTTTTGAATAGAATCTTGCGTAGTAACAGATAACGATAAACCTCCGAAACACATTTGCTTACTTCTTTTTTTCTCTTCATTTAAATTCCTTTGTCTTGCCCTTTCTTCTTTTTCGGCTAACATTTTGTCTACACCTGATAAACACCCTGGACGCCCTGGTTCTCTTTATTTTTGTAAAAATATTTTATCTTCTTGAATTTTCATCCATTCCAAAGCATCAGCGTGTGCTATATCAAATAAATTATCTAAATTGTTCTTAAAGTCCTCCTCACGGCGCTTGTAAATATCTTGTATTTTTTTAGGATTTTTTTGCAACTCCCCCCATCATGGTGAAGATCCACAAGTTGTTTTACACAGTTTGGTATAGCTCTGGTAGGGATTTTAGCTTTTTCCCAAAATATAATACACTCCCGAATGACGAGATTAGTGCTTTCACTAACAGTAAATTTAACTTCGCGAATGTTAAAAAAAAGTATTGCAAGAACTTGACGATGAGACGGTAACTTTGCGCCTGTTATTTGATAATTTACGTCACCAGCTAAGAAAACACATTTTTCATTGCTTCTCAATTCCACTGGCATCTTTTAAATGTAAAACAATACGTGTTAATCGCGAGAATAATTGAGAACAAATGACAAATGCCGTGAATATGCACCGCAACTGCCGCCCAACATGAATGAGCATGATTCGATGCAAGTCGGCACGGGTTATCGTACTCCAAATAAGGTAAAAATTTATTTCCGAGTGTTTTAGAGGCAAATGAACAAAACTAAGACCTATGCGTTAGAAATTTAAAACTTTGAAAAATAAGGGACACCCTAATGGATACATTGGAAGAGATTTACAATTCTGTTTCCGTTTCTATGAAGCTGAAAATTTTGCTCTTACACGAACGTAACATCTTCTTGCATTCGATGGTGGAGGCGCCAGGTTAGAGCGATACTATTCTTGTTGTTAGTTGGGATCGGTTTTACCGATATTAGGCACAAAATAATATCATGAAAATCAGTGGTTCTATTTTTTTGATAACAGTATCGGGAGAGTTCAATCAGGTGACAATTATTTTGTTCAACTAGTTTATTGTAAAGCGTGAAGTTATTTCAAACCAAAAAAAATCTTTAGATGAGATGGATGGAAATGGTTTTATTAAATAGCTCAAGAATGAATCTACCCATCCAAATGATTTCTTTATGATGAAGACGGTTCTGCATCTCCGTTTTCCGTGAACCTGAATTTCATGACAAATCGGCCAGAATCAACAAGACAGAGTACACGCTGTGGATTTTGATTGATACTAGGAATCAAATTCGCTAATAGTCTCCACTAAATTTTCTCAATACTCGATCAAACGCAACATCACTCTGACGGTATTAAATCATTGATGTATTTATTTATTTATTTATTACATGATTACATTTATTTATTTATTTATTACATGATTGAAAGTAGCATCATATAAGATATATTCAAATATTTTGCAAAAGTTATTGATGATGGCCATTGGGCGATAATTAGTAACCCCATATCTATTACCTTTTTAAAAACAGGTACTAATTTTGGAACTTTTTCATAGATCCGGAAAAGTATGCGATTTTAAGGCTGATGAATATATGAGCGCAGTGGAGCTGCGAATATATTTATGCAACCTTTCACGAAAAAAGCAGGAATTTGATCTGGACCCTTCGTGTGACTTGCTTTAAGTCTTTTAGTAAGTTGAATCAATTCAGATGAACTAACAATTGAAAGAGATAGAATATTATTATTGAAGTTATTAAAGTTATCCGAGGGAATATAACTCAGGAATTCCGAACCCTTCTGATGTATTTTAATCTCGTCAGAGTCGAATTAAATGAGTTTTTTTCTGAAAGTATATGTCTAAAGATAATACTTGGTCAGTTTTCTCTCATTAACATTTCTGATACGCTGGAAATGACAAAATATACCTATCTGTTTGATTATTGTTACATTTTTAGTTTTCACGTAAGAAAATTTCGCTACTGAAGATAATACAATACGTATTTTATAGAGTCGCCAATTTTTTTTATATTTTGACTACACGATAGAAAAATATCGTGTGATTGCAGATAGGCATTGGAATTTTTATTGAAAGTTTGGCCGTTCGATAGAGAAATGCAGTTTGGTAATGAGAAGTTTGGCAGATCTCCAGCTTGACAATGGAGGGGTGGCCAGCTTGAGGTAGTCTTGTCCGTCTACCTAGAATATCTCGAGATGGCATTTATGTTTCAATGAAATAACACGAATCCAACAATTGTTATTAACGTTATTTGTTTTTGTTTATTAATAGAACATATAGTTTTCAAGGGAAACTCAATGTTTTCCAGAAAATGCTAATTCTGGTAAGAAACAAATGCATATATGAATATACTAATTTATATCATGTTGGGTTTTGCCAGATAACAATGGTAAGGTCTTTCTAGTCCATATGCAAATAGCTCTCTTCTGGATAGAATCCAAGAGCTTTAGCGTAAGAACCGAGCTCTAAGCACAGGTCGAATCTGTGCTTTGTAGATTATCAGGACCTGCTGGGATGTAAAGTAACTCTTGGCACGGAATAGAAACACAAGTTTTTGTCAAGCGCGTTTCGCAATGGACCTTACAAAATCATCCCATGACTGACATCATCATATTAGGGATTGTGGGATCTGCCTTCCTGGACGCAAGCTTGAGTTTTGGTTGCATTAAATTTTACCAGATTAGCAGATCCCCGTTTCAAAATCATTGCAAGATCTCCATCAATCCCGTCAACCTGTCTCTGTCTCATTCCTCTGGCTTAATTTGATGGTATAGTGGTTTTGAATGAGAAAGCGGTATGAAATGTACCATCATCTGCAAAGTTGGTGCCAAGACAGATCATTGGCCATTGGCTAGGCGGATACTCCGTCAAATCACCACTCTACTATCATAGGTATCTTAGCAAACACACAAACTAGAATATGCGTTTTATTTTACTAGTTCCATATCTGTCAAATTCACTCTAATCTGAGATAACATGCTTCGTGTACCTCTGAACATGACCGTTCAAATAAA
The DNA here is from genome assembly GCA_958510875.1 of Endomychus coccineus. Classification (NCBI taxonomy): domain Eukaryota; kingdom Metazoa; phylum Arthropoda; class Insecta; order Coleoptera; family Endomychidae; genus Endomychus; species Endomychus coccineus. The sequence goes on along the minus strand of OY294071.1, from coordinate 14,991,567 downwards.
GCGCCACAAGACTTACCGTTACCTTCACGGAAAAAAAAAGGCTGTTTGGTATCACACTGGAACATATAGTCGTGAAATCCAATTTTTTTTAACGAATTAGTTGTAGTTTCCATATTGTAGATAATGTTGTTCTGTAGAACCATACTACAATTCATTCCATGTCATTGTACAGCGAATGGTTTAATGGAAATAGAAAGTTCAATACAGCAAATAAATAAGGAAATATAAGGCTAAATATAGCAAATGAATAAGTAATCAAAGGATGTCGTATGGGACCAGGTAGCTCAGTGGTAGAAGCGTGATATCCTAATCACTGTTGCTTCTAATCTCAGGGACAGTGAAATTATTCCGATGGCCCGAAAAAGTGGTGAAGTAAGATACAATGGGCCTCTAGGCCTACGTGTAATCGAGAGTGCTCTGGTCGCAGGAACGGACCTGCCACACGAGGCTGAGTGTTTACTGAGGTGATTAAATTTGGGCTTTGGGACTGCCACACTACCTTATAGGATATGAAACATGCCCAAAAAAGGCGCCCATAAAGAGTTTCAACCACCTCTTAAAAAAAAGGATGTACACAAGGTTTTCAATAGGTGATGGAACAGCTTGTAATTAATTGGTGAGAAGTGAACCGTATTGGTGAAACATGTCAATTCTATGAGATGCAGCAGATTTACAATGCTGGGATACATCCAATTATTGATGAATAATAGAAGCACCAACTGAATATGAGCTTTATTGGATAAACCAAGCTAGTTGCATCAAACAACAATTTCGAGATATAGACGTAACGTATTGATTCCACATATAAACATCTAAAGGATAGGCAGCATCATATGCTCTCGAATTCAGTTTACATCTAATGAATAAAGCTCTATCTCATCCAGACATTCTACACAGATCTCTAGGTAATTCATTGATCGGGCTACTCAAGATTTGAACTATCGATAAACCTGCATTTATTATTGCGATTGATTTATTTTATATTCCTCCAAATTTAAGTAATTCATCTATTTATTCGGGAATGATTGAATTTTGGGCACAGATAATCGGCATCAAGGTCAGTTTTTCTTTTCAAAATGATTGATTTGAGAGGGTTCCCCTTAAGTCTTAAGGTCTGATCTTGTGTATGTTCCTGAGTATTTTAATCTGTTAGCTTCTTTTATTTCTCCTCCTGCTGGTTCTTAGTTATATCTTCACACCTCCTATCCTGTTTGAGATTTCTGTTATCTCTGTCTTCTCCGTGTTTATCTTAAGTTCAAATTATCTCATACTCATACTCTATTTTTACATTCTTTCCTTTGATTCTTTCTTTTTGGTTGCAGGTCATTAACGTACGTTTAGGGTCACTGGAAAAAGTTTCCTATATCACATGTGTGTTTTCGGTAACCCTGCTTCATCTTCTTGGACAATTCGACCATTATTATTATAAGGAGTAGGAGGCTTAGTATATCTTAGTATATCTCTCTTCCTGTTGTGAACAAGAAGTTTCTCCGTTTATACAATCTATATTTTCAGTTGTTATGTATATGCTTTTGATCAATTTGGCTAGTTTCCTGCTTAAGCCTCTTTTATTTAGAACATTCAGATATCTTCCCTTTTTATACTACCGAATGCCTTCCCTAAAGAAGTAATTTGTTGATATTTTTCATTAATCATATGATAAAGTTATGTCCTCATACACAAAGAAATAGGATTTCGTTGGAAAGATGCATGAACCCAATCAGAATCTCGAACAGCTACAATATTTTGGCGTACTAGGATTCCAGTTGTCTATGGTATATTAATCCATAATCTTCCTATATTAGTTTCAAAATAGTTCACTTTAATTGTGGTTATATAATACGTCGCAGAAATTATTTCATTCGTGAAAATCTAATGAATCGTTTTAGTGATTTAGTGCTTATTAATTTGACCCTGATGCGGATAGTAATGCGTCATAGTACATTGTTGTGCATTTGTTTTGAATAGTTTTATGCACACATACTGCATAGAGTTACGAGTCAACCTACAGTGCAACGAAGATTTAAAACTAAAATTAACAAGTGTATGAGTAAGAAATATTAGAAAACGAATGTAATCATTCATTTAATTCCATATCATAGTGAATATGTTAAAGAGGAATGACTTATCCAACATTTTTCGTAACACTTTCCTTCAACTACACACGAGAACGAAAAATCAAATTCTGTGAATCAATAGCTTGACAACCATTCGTTACAACTCAGGAATTCGAAAACACAATGATTAAACAGTATGAGTCGATCACCTCTTCGTTAGCGATTTGAATGAATGTTGTGCTTATAATAGTTTATCGCCATCTGTTGTCATAAATTCAATAGTTTTCATAATCTCATGACGAATATTGAATTGATTAGTAAATACAACTCGCACGCTTTTCAGTTCGCAAAATAATTGAATCATTTGTTTCTTCCTAGTTGAGTAAACACCTGATTGGAACTTCATAATATCGAATGATCAGTTACCTTAATTGAATATAGTAGGCTACCATAACGAACCATAAATTCGAGCATGGTTTGTCGTTTATTCAAGCATGTATAAATTATAAGTTGTATACCTCTCATCTAAATATCTTCGGTTCTCTGGATCAGATAATCAATCAATCAATCAATCAAGACGGGGGCTTACAAGTCAAGTGAACTTGATTGGGTCCATGGTGCGCCCTTTGCAACAAGACTCTGTTCGGAAGGTCCGAAGCAGACTGATTTGTGATATGACTCCAGGGTCATGTACTCGCTGCCGAGGTTTTGCAACCTAAGGGAGGTCAATGCTAGACATTCTACTAGGATCTGAATCTAGTATAACCTGGATCATCAACAATACCCATTAATGGTAGATGTCTATTCAGGAGACAGTGGCCTATAAGAGGTTCTATCACCAGTTGTATGCTTCTTCTGCTCATGGAGAGAAGGGTGTTCGAGCGTTTGGGTGGAAACTCCGCTATGTGGAGCCTTATACCAGGAGCACCACGCCACTCCAAGAGCCAATGTTTATCCAGTAGCTCCCTGGGGGTGCGCATCCTGATGGTCTATGAAATTTCGATAGTCGGATTGGGGCCAGGAGTTCCGAGGGTGTCCCATTTGGCCAATTCAGCCAGTTCTTCCCTGCACTCCAAAACAAGGCTAGAAGTTGGCCTTGGGACTCAAAGCGCGCCCAGGGCCACTCGGCTGTCGTTGCAGTTATAACTCCGCCTACCTCGGTAGAGTAAACTTTCTTGAAATTAAATTAACTTAAACTCAATTTAACCTAGCTCCTTGTAGCAAAGGACCTCATCTCAAATCACATTCAATTAATTAGTTTGCCTTTATGTACGTTTCTGACTCACGACACTTCAAAAAAAAAACTTCCATGAAATTTATCACCAGCACTTCTTTTCGCTATTTGTATTATATTGTATTGCGTAGGGGATTTTTGCACACTGCGACCTAATGGATCTATTGTGTCCTTTTTTTTGAAAGCCTAATTTCGGACGCGTTAACCGCCTATAACTTCGTCATTTCGGCCGCCCGCAAACGGGTTAAGTGTAATGAATACACCTGAGGGTTCAAGGAACACAATGCAAAAATAATTTTTCAAATCCGAGGTACTTCCCGACTTTGGGCACTTTTTCCCGGCTTATTTACTGGGCTATCGATGTATCTAAGTAATTTGATAGCTAATTCTAATTTTAGGCAGGTTATTGTGTAAGGTTTCATTCGCATTGTGAATTATTTTGTTAATTCATTCAACTGCTCTTGAAGTTTTCACAGTTCCTGTAATAGCAATATTGAGCAACTTATAACTATCCATCGTGTGCAACAATTGGACTGTGCATCCACTTTATACAAAATTTCACGTAGAACACCTAACAAGATTCAGCTCGTATAAGATTCGAAGCCGACTCACTACCGTTACCGTCGTCTGTTTGGCGAAAGGGCTGAAAATCAAATGACAGTTTCCTTGCAAAATTTTATTCAGCGATGACCTTAAATTTTGGCTTAATCCACAAGGCTTTACAGCCAGAAAAATGCAATGTTTGGTGTGCTCTATGGACTGAAGGAAGTTATGATGCCAGCGTGTTACAGTTTACTGTGTAGAATAATACTTCCTCTCAGACATCATGTTATCTATCTGTTCCTTATCTATGGCAATTCAATAGGTGCTCAACGCTACGAATGGAGAACAAAACTATCATCAAAGTGATACTCGTTGTAGTGACCAATAAAAATATAAATTTGGCAATATTAGATATAATCGCGTTTTTATATTCCTAGTGCATGTAGCAAGAACACTATCTAATATAATGTTATCACCATTAATCTCAATAATTCGAGTGCACTTTTTAAAATGGTCTATAATAAATAGAATAGATCTCGAGGAAAATTGATATGATATTACACACTTCAAATATCCACGTCCTCGACGGTTCGAACTAGGTGCAAAATTTAACTTTGTCAATGTTTAAGACATAAGTAAATTTTGAAAACAAAATACATACGTTTTTGATCTATTCCAATTGTTTTTGGAAAAGCTGTCTTTTGACCCCGACTTCAAAAATTCAAGTTTATTTCAAAAACAAAATAGAAAGTATTTTAGAGCTATTTTTGAGGTTCCAATGGTATTTTTGGGCTGTTTCGAACCATCTCGGTCTTACCTGGAATCGAAACAAAATGTTTCTGACAAAGGCTATTGAGGTCAACTTCTTGGGACCCGCCCAGAAGAAATAGAACATCCTGTATGACCGACAATCTTTTTATCTTGTAGAGCTCGAGAAATAAGGTAACATTCTGGAAAATTATATTCCTATCTGTTTCCTAAATGAAGATATGTAATACCCCGCCACTGTTGCAGGTTGCTGTATATTATTAGAACCTGCATTTCTTATGCATTTTCTAATATTTACATTATAACTTAACGTTGAATATGTGCATGTCGTAATTGCATAGTTAAATATATTATTCACCAATATAAATATTGGCATACGTTTTTATTGCATAACATTGAAATTTTCAAATACAATTCATTTACAGAGAATCATTCTATACCTCATCAATCAATGAATCCGGTTCTAAATCACTAGCAAAATCAAAAGATGTGTTTTAAAATATTCTCCACGTCCATAATCTTAAGCTGACGAAATCTTCAGCAGGCAATCGATATACTGGTCTCCATCCTGTGGGAAATGCTGAGAGCCAGCTTGGCACTAAGCTACATACCGTAAGAATGGAGGATGGCAAAATTGGTATTTATACCGAAGATAGGGCCAGTCTTACGCCCAGCCAAAATCTTTTCGTCCGATCAGTCTCACATCGTTTCTCCTAAAAACTGTAGAGAAACTGATCGACAGGCATGTCAGGGATGGAACTCTTATGAGAAATCCCCTACATCGTACCCAGTACGCCCACCAAACCTGGAAATCCTGCAAAATGGCGGTATACGAGATAATACAGAGAGCAGAGAAATCTCTGGACTGCAAAGAAATTGCGGTCGCTAGATAGCTGGACATAGAGAGAGCTTTTGATAACACCTCTTTCGAATCAATTATCCAAGCAATGCCAGAGCGAGGGATGGAGGTCTGCTGTGCAGATGAATCCACAACATGCTCCGATGCAGGACACTCATAAGAACTCTGAATGAGGTTGAGAAGGAGGTGCGGGTTGCCGGAGGATGTCCGCAGGGAGGTGTACTGTCAGCTCTGCTGTCTGGTGGAGTACGAACTCCTAATACTTATATAGATATGCGGATGATATCGTTATTATAGTACAAGGGAAGTTCGAGAGCACAACAGCATCTCTGATGCAGCAAACACTGAACATCGTAGAAAAATGGTGCAACAAGAAAGGACTCAAAGTGAATTCCTCGAGAATAACCATTGTACCCTTCACGAGGAGGAACGACATTGGAAACATACAAAACTTAATTTTGTATGGGGAAAACATACAGATGACGGACGCGATCAAGAACATCAGGGTAAATCTAGATAAAAGGCTGACCTTTGGGAAGCATCTGGACAAAACTACTAATAAAGCGATGAGGGCCCTGTGGACCTGTCTTCGAACGTTTGGAAGAGCCTGGGGACCCACACCACGGATGATACACTGGGTGTACACTACCATAGTGAGACCCATTTTTACATACACCGCAATCGTGTGGTGGCCAAAAACAGGAACAAAAGTATCTTAGCATTCCCTGAACAGTGAACAGAAGCTGGCGTGCTAAGGAATAACAGGTGCAATGTCGACCACCCCAACGGCTGCGATGGAGAGGCTGCTGGGGTGGTTGGAGCATCTGTACCTCGCCGTTCAGGCAGAAGTCATAGAAGGAGTGTATCGCTCCGATCTTATTGATTAAGGAAAAGCCGACCAAAAGAGCCATTGGGGATGAGATTCAACAGGATCAAGGTTCACAGCACTTCCGTACCGTTTTCGATTAAAACCTTCAATGGGCGGGAGAACGCTGGGGGAAATCCTCATATTCCGTATGGATTAATACGAAGGCACCAAGACCGAAAAAAGTACAGGTGGTGCAACAGTCGAGACAAAGGACCAAGGAGAAATGATTTCTTTAAGCCTAGGGACACTTGCGACAGAATTCCAAGAGAAAATATTAGCAATTACATTATGTGCTCAAATTATGAGGGAGAGAGCCTATGAGAATAGACAAATCACATTCATATGTGTTTTTTCTACATCTGGCAACAATAACAAACATTTTCCACCAGGTTAGAAACTATGTTCGTGCATTCCATTTAGCCTACTAAATTAACTAGCCAGCTCTAAGAAATTGCCTCGATAAAACATCTTGGCACATATACAGGATATCCAACGATGTTTTGACAATCCATCATCTTGAGGACTGTTCAAATGACAAATCTTAAATTTGACAGTTATGAATAGTCAAAACTGATGCTTACATCTTCTGTAAACACGCTTCAGATTTCCTTTGCATTTCTGGTCACGTAATCCCAATGTTCTAAATTGAACAGCCTGTATATTATCACGTTTTTGTATAGGCCTCTAAAAACAAATTCAAATGTACTAAGCTTGTCATTGTTGTTGTGCAAATTATTGATAAACAACCGTTTTAATTGAAGTTACTGAAAATTCTAGGAGGTTTAGAAACAAAATAGTTCACAGGTTGTCATTAATTAATGGTAATGTCAAATTTATTGAAAATTTTGTGAGATATTGGAATACCGGGTGGCCCATTGTGAATAAAAAGTGAAGGAATATTAACCAACGATGGTTGTTATACTGTTATACGGAAATAGTGCTAAAGAATTGAGCTCTCGCAACTAGACAGACTGCTTTTGATCGACGGCGTGAGCGTAGCGAACGAAGTCTTTCCTCCTTTCGGTTCAATCAATTACTCTAAGCCTTTTGGGCATACACGCAGGTATTGACCGACCTAGCCTAAATGAATTGATGAACAAACCAACCAATCACCTAACTATAGAATCATGTTGTAGCCTAAAGGGTTTTTGAAAACATCTAGATTTACTATTTATATGATGAATAGAAGTGCCGATCATATGAAAACGTATTTTGTATGAGCATAAGCCAACTGAGACATCAACTGTTGCATTAAACTCATGGTGATCTAGCAGCTCCACATCGAACACATGGCCAAAACTCTTTAATCTCTAGCATGCAACAAACAGTTGAATGTAAACTGAATAATAACGTTCATAACTCTATGAGAACTACCTGCCAGCTCCTCGACAGTTGCTGGAAACCATTGATTATAAATATAAACAAATCTGTCTATTTTAGTTTATAGTCAAAGATTGATGAGTGCATCTTAAACAAGAGTGGTACCGCCGACCCATATAGTTAATAGTGGCAAGCGAATTAACTGTTGATATACAGAATTCAAGATCTAACCTGCGTGTGCCATTCTAGCCCTGGCGGTTAAAACCCCCCTGCCAACGTATTTTGCTTCCCAATGGCGGCGTAGGTTCGAAACTCCAAGCGTCAGGGTTATTGATTGATGTTTCTTCTGTGTTATTAAAGTGCATGTACACTCGGGTGGGGTGGAGGTGTATCACCCTTGCCTAGTAGCTTCTCCTAATGATTGGGGCTCATGATAACTCATTTCCAGAATCCACCATAATAGATTAAACAGATGAACATCTCCGTGACAAATTACTGACACAACACAGATACCTTCAAAGATTGTTTGATCCACACAAACTCCATTACTCTGTGATTCCATGATACAACACAAACAGGAAGTCTACCTTCTATCCAGGACTCTTCTATCTACTAGCGATGGGAGATAAAAACTGCAAATATCATGTTTCATTATTTTCTTTCAAATGGTTGTGTAACAATCTGATTAACAGAATATGAGCTTTACAGGAATAGAAGTACGTTATTATTTCTATCCTGTTATAATTGAATTCTTGTATTCTTTTTGTTCCATCATTTCGAGAAATTGCTGATTAAGGTGAAGCCTCATCAGAGCTATGTAGGGGGTTGGTATAGAATTACGGGGAAACTTTCTTTGATTTGAAACGCAATCATATTACAAATATACAGGATTATCCAGATTAAGTGAGCACCATTGGTAATTTCTTCATTTTTGCAGCTACGACGTCGATCAAATTAGCAACTTTCATTGATTTGAGAAGCAAGCATATTACAAACATATAGGATGATCCAGATTAAATGAGCACCATTGGTAACTTCTTCATTTTTGCAGCTACGATGTCGTTCAAATTAGTAACTTTCTTTGATTTGACAAGCAAGCATATTACAAATATATAGGATGATCCAGATTGAATGAGCACCAATGGTAATATTTTTATTTTTGCAGCTACGACGTCGTTCAAATTAGCAACTTTCTTTGATTTGAAAAGTAAGCATATTACAAATATGTAGAATGATCCAGATTAAATGAGCACCATTGTTAACTTCTTCATTTTTGCAGTTACGACGTCGTTCAAATTAGTAACTTTCTTTGATTTGAGAAGCAAGCGTATTACAAATAGATAGGATGATCCAGATTGAATGAGCACCAATGGTAATATTTCTATTTTTGCAGCTACGACGTCGTTCAAATTAGCAACTTTCTTTGATTTGAAAAGTAAGCATATTACAAATATGTAGAATGATCCAGATTAAATGAGCACCATTGTTAACTTCTTCATTTTTGCAGTTACGACGTCGTTCAAATTAGTAACTTTCTTTGATTTGAGAAGCAAGCGTATTACAAATAGATAGGATGATCCAGATTGAATGAGCACCAATGGTAATATTTTTATTTTTGCAGCTACGACGTCGTTCAAATTAGCAACTTTCTTTGATTTGAAAAGTAAGCATATTACAAATATGTAGAATGATCCAGATTAAATGAGCACCATTGTTAACTTCTTCATTTTTGCAGTTACGACGTCGTTCAAATTAGTAACTTTCTTTGATTTGACAAGCAAGCATATTACAAATATATAGGATGATCCAGATTAAGTGAGCACCATTGGTAATATTATTATTTTTGCAGCTACGACGTCGTTAAAATTAATAACTTTCTTTGATTTGAGAAGCAAGCATATTACAAATAGATAGGATGATCCAGATTAAATGAGCACCATTGTTAACTTCTTCATTTTTGCAGTTACGACGTCGTTCAAATTAGTAACTTTCTTTGATTTGAGAAGCAAGCATATTACAAATAGATAGGATGATCCAGATTGAATGAGCACCAATGGTAATATTTTTATTTTTGCAGCTACGACGTCGTTCCAATTAGCAACTTTCTTTGATTTGAGAAGCAAGCATATTACAAATATATAGGATGACCCAGATTGAGTGAGCACCATTCGTAATATTATTATTTTTGCAGCTACGACGAGCTATTGACATTTTTACTCAAATTATAAGTGGCTTTATATTAGATTGCCTGGCCCGTGATAACAAATCAAATTCGTTTATCGGATTGCGATAAATAATGCTTTTAGTTTTTCTTTGTTCGATTTGATCAGTAATTCCGTCATCGTGTCTAAGTCTCAATGATATTGAATAATAATGATAATAGTTTTATTTGGTACCAGCCAAGCTAACAATAACCCTTGTTGCTCTTTTTTGCAGTCGGAAAACGTTTGAGGACTGACCCCAAAACATGTTGCAGTATCTCAGAAATGATTCAAAATATGAAATTCTTTAGATTGAGTGTGATACACTGTTCGATAAATTTCTCAGTGGGAATAAATTACTGCAAAATTGCTCTGCTAGATAGTCTATCTTCACGTCCCAATGCAGGTTTGCACTGATATATATACTGAGAAATGTGTTCAAAAATTCCAATATGACATCAGCAGTACTGAGGCCTCGACGAAAAGCAAAATGACAATCATTGGATAAATTATACTGATCGAAGTATAATGACTTCAGGTATACTATTGCATTCATTCTACTCAGATGGATGTAACAGTTTTTAGATCTTGATACACTCTCTAAGTTGTACTTGCGCTGACTGATTTATTAGGATTATTCATTTCATCTTGTATGATATTAGAGCTTAGTTTTTATTTTTTCAATTTTCCTAATTTCGGTGGATTATTGGGAGGTTCTTTGTTACTTACATTATGATACAATCTATAATGCTCGCTTAGCCATTTTTCCATAATTATGGATCTTGGTGTAGAACATCACACACTCTCTCTTTCGAATGAGAACTAGATGATTCCTATAGTTTATACGAATAAATGAATTTGAATATTTTTTTCAATATTTATTTGATAACTTTAATAACAAATTAATTATAACAAAAAAGGAATTCAAACGAATATATTCTACTTATATGAAATAATTTTCAGGTGAACGGAAAAAACAATTAATGAAAAATAATGGGAAAGAATGTGATAATATTTATAATTGAAACATACATATATAATCTTCTGAAAACCTTATGAAAACTAAACGAACTTCTGATAATATAATAATAACTGGATAATAATAATATGGATTAATGAAAAGATGTTCAACTATTCAATAATGTTTGCGTTGTAGTTCAAGAATAATAGTTTTTGGATTTGCTCAGCATTCAATTGATTTCTGCGTTTGGATAGAATTTCTTTGGGCTTACAAAACACAGTTTCGCAATGGGCACTTGTAGCAACAGTGATGAAATTTTCTTTAACTAGTTTACTTAGTTGGGGGAAATTATGTGAATTGTTGTTCCACCATAACAATGGATCTTCTTCCTTAGGGATGGGTGGGGATGATAAATAACGTTGAACTTCAATGACAGCTGTATCGGTTCTATTCATGGAATTCATTTTTTTATCGAAGTTTTCCCAGATATAGCATTCCGTTTTATTTGACTCACTCGCTATTTCGGTAATACTATTTTCTGGATATTCTGCGCTTTTCAAATTTGGTGAAATTGTGTGTATAGATAATAGGGATAATACAGATTCTTCAGCTTTTTCCGCTACCACTTTCCTGGAGAAACCTAGGTTTTTGAACCTTGGATCCAAAAATGTTGTTATAGTTAGTGAACCAACTTTTTCGATACGCCACAATAAATTCCATAATTTTTGTCGAATATCAAATATTATATTCCTCGAACAATTGCTGAGATTAGATTTCGTTTTCATGAAAGTATTATAACAATTGTGAAGACCATCCATCAGCACTGAAATCGAAGAGGCAGTGTATTCTTCGGTACTCAATAATTTTGCTAAGCTTTCCAGTGGTTCTAAAATTTCAATGAGTTCTTTCATAAAATTCCAGTCCTCGTTATGAAGGATATCTTTGCCTAGAAATGATAATGTTTTTTTCAAAGATTCTTCAGATTGTACGAATTTTTCAATCATATAATAGGTGGAAGTCCACCTTGTGGGAACATCTTTTGTAAGTCGCTTAGGATATTTCGCTTGCTTTGTTTGTGCCTCTCTCAATTCCGCTGTACATGATTGACTTCTGTTAAAAAAATCAACAATAGTCCGCACTTTATCAAATAGTTCAGATGCACATTTCAACGAATCAAGTGTGATTAAATCAATCGTATGGGCGAAACACTCAAAAGACCCTAATTGAAGTATATGTTCAACCGCTTTGGTGATATTATCTGCATCTTTTGATATGACCATTAATATTTTTCCTTCCAGTTTAAATTTTCGAAAGACTTGTTCCAATTTTGCTACTAGAGCTGCACTAGTATAGCCATCTCCATATGGAATACATTCTAACAATAGACTTTTGGACTTGAAATTATCATCAATAAAGTTGGCAGTTATTGCCATGAAATTCTCCATATTCCTCAAGGTCCAACGATATATAACTAATGTAGTCGATTCTATTTTACTCATTACATCGACTACCTTTTTGTGAATTCCCTCATAAGATTCCAACATCATGTTTATGATGGCTTCCTTTGGAGGTAGCTGGTAATTTGGATTCAAAGCAGCAACAAATTTCTTGAATCCACAATCTTCAATGACTGAAAACCGCTGGAAATCCTTCGTAAAAAGTAGCATTAAAACCTCGTCTATTTTATTCTTCTCCATAGGCGTGGTTTTTTCGATGTGTGCCAACTCTAGGTTAGATATTGCAACGACTGAGGATTCAGATTTGGTTATTACCATTGAACCAGGATCATCCGATTTATTTTGCACTTGATATGAAATAAGCTCTAGGGATGTGCCATCATTTAATACATTCTCTATAGAATCTGTTATCACTAGCGAGGCAGATGTATTCTTTGGGTTATTTGATTGTATTCTTTTCATAGAAGTATTTTCTATTGAGTTTGGGTCATTTTGCACTGGATTTGAATTAAGTTCTACGGATATGTCATCAGGTATAACGTCAAGGGGCATGTTTTGCACTTGATTTGAAATAACTTCGAGGGTTGTGTTGTTCACTTCTAAGTCAGAGTAATTCCTTTTCATAGAAGTAAGTTTTACTGGGTCTGGGACATTTTGCACTGGATTCGAATTAAGTTCTTCTCTTCTCTTCACGGATGTTGTTTTTTCTATTTGGTCTGCATCGTTTTGCACTTGATTTGAAACAAGTTCTACAGATATGCCATCAGGTATAACGTCAAGGGGTAACTTTTTCACAGAAGTTGTTACTGCTAGCGAGGATTCTGTGTCCTTTAGCACTTGATTTAAAATAGGCTCGGGGATGGTGTTGTCCAGTTCTTCTCTTCTCTTCATGGATGTTGTTTTTTCTATTTGGTCTGCATCGTTTTGCACTTGATTTGAAACAAGGAGCTAAGCTAAGGATGTGCCATCAGGTTTAACGTCAAGGGGTAATTTCTCCACAGAAGTTGCTATTACTAGTGGAGCATCTGTGTCGTTTTGCGTTTGATTCAAAACAGTGTTGTTCAGTTCTACGTAAAAGTGTATTTGTATTGGGTCTGGGTTATTTTGAACTGGATTTGAAACAAGTTCTACGGATGTGTCATCAGGTATAACGTCAAGGGGTAATTTCTTGACAGAAGTTGTTACTACTAGTGAGGAATCTGTATCGTTTTGCACTTGATTCAAAATAGACTCGGGGATTGTGTTGTCCAGTTCTTCACTTCTCTTCTTGGATGTTGTTTTCTCTATTTGGTCTGCATCGTTTTGCACTTGATTTGAAACAAGTTCTACGGCTGTGCCATCAGGTTTAAGGTCAAGGGGTAATTTCTCCACAGAAGTTGCTATCACTAGTGGGGCATCTGTGTCGTTTTGCACTTGATTTAAAATAAGCTCGGGGATGTTGTTCAGTTCTTCTCTTCTCATCATGGATGTTGTTTTTTCTATTTGGTTTGGATCGTTTTGCACTCGATTTGAAACAAGTTCTACGGATGTGTCATCAGGTATAACGTCAACTGGTAATTTCTCCACAGACGTTGCTGTTACTAGTGGGGAATCTATGTTGTTTTGCTCTTGATTTAAAGTGTTGTTCAGTTCTACGTCAAAGTATATTGTTCCCATAGAAGTAATGTCTATTGGACCTGGGTCATTTTGCACTGTATTTGAAACAAGTTTTACGGATACATCATCAGGTATAACGTCAAGGGGTAATTTCTTCACAGAAGGTCTTACTACTAGTGGGGCATCTGTGTCGTTTTGCACTTGATTTAAAATAGGCTCTGGGATTGTGTTGTCCAGTTCTTCTTTTCTCTTCATGGATGTTGCTTTTTCTATTGGTTCTGGATCGTTTTGCGCATGATTTAAAACAAGTCCTACGGATGTGCCGTCAGGCTTTACGTCAAGAGGTAATTTTTCCACAGAAGTTGTTATTACTAGAGGATCATCTGTGATGTTTTCCACTTTATTTGAAATATGCTCCAGGGTTGTGTTGTTCACTTCTACGTTAGAGTATTTTCTTTCAGGTATAACGTCAATGGGTAATTTCTCCACAGAAGCTGCTATTACTAGTGGGGCATCTGTATCGTTTTGCGCTTGATTCAAAATAGTGCTATTCAGTTCCACGTAAAAGTGTATTCTTTTCATAGAAGTAATTTCTATTGGGTCTTTGCCATTTTCCACTGGATTTGAAACAAGTTCTACGCATGTGTCATCAGGTATAACATTAAGGGGTAATTTCTTCATAGAAATTGTTATTACTATTGGGGCATCTGTGTCGTTTTGCACTTGATTCAAAATAGGCTCGGGGATTGTGTTGTCCAGTTCTTCTCTTCTCTTCATAGATGTTGTTATTTCTACTGAGTCTGGATCGTTTTGCACTGAATCTGGAATAGACGGTGAAGCGTCGAATTTTACCTCAGAGTGTTCTTCCATCATATGTGTTCTCAAAGTCCCACAACCTTGTTTTACACGTAAAACTCGTTTGCATAGTTTACAAATTGCCGATTTTTTCGAAAAATAATTCCAGATTTCAGGAGTACGGTCCACAAGTTTCCTTGTAGGCATTTTGGTACGTCAATTGAAACAATTCTAAGAATGATGTAAATACAAATACCAATAAAATTTGGTTAAGTATACTGACTTACGAACTTATTCATGAAAGTTAGCTTAGTGATTCGTATTCATTCAGTATATATTATTGTTACAGTTATTTTGCCCGCCGTAGTATATACTATGATTCTTTTGGTGCGCGGTTTTTATTGTTTGTGCAATTTGAGTGTCTTGATAACTAATCATTATATCTTATCTGCACTAAATTATTCTTTGTTTATATCATTGATAATTGGTTCTTGGAACCTCTGTTTTTTTCAAACATAATAATAATAATGATAATAATATAAACAATAAGAAGTGAACCGCGGTTTGATGTAAGTTCATGCCCGCCTTCGCTTTCTCTATTGTTCTGTAGAGAAGTATTCGAAAAAGATCATGTTCCAGATGATGGGTGAGAGTACTCCCCCTTGTGGACATACGTTTTCCACAGAGCCACTAATCGTGGTGTCACCTATGAAGACT
This sequence comes from Endomychus coccineus, assembly GCA_958510875.1. NCBI lineage: Eukaryota > Metazoa > Arthropoda > Insecta > Coleoptera > Endomychidae > Endomychus > Endomychus coccineus. The sequence continues at coordinate 14,976,191 of OY294071.1, read as the reverse complement.
TGGAGGTTCCTGTTTTCCATCATGTTCTGAACCCAGGTGCTTACTAAGTTATGAACTCTTTTATCCTTGAGGACTTTGCAGACACTTTCGGTTGTAGTATTGTTGAAGGCACCCTCTATTAGGAACGCTCACATAGCATACCCTGCCTCTTCTATCAGATTTTCAATGAGGGAGTAAGCTGAGTGTAGGGAAGATTCTATCAATTAACCTTCTTTGTAGGCGTGCTGTTCTGCCCACAGGGGGTTTGTGCTCAGTACTTCATCTTTGATGTACCGATCGATTAGTCCTTTCAGAGTCTTTAGCATAAAATACGTTACGCAGATCTAAAATCCTTGGCATTGGTGCAGCTTTCCTTACCTGTTTTCTGAATGACGACTATTTTAGACGTGCGCCATGCAGCGGAATGTATGCTCTAACCAGGCTAGCCATAGCAAGTATCACGAAGGGGCCGACGATCTCCTCCAGACCCTTAGAAAACAGAACCGGGAGAATGCCATCCGTTCCAGATGACTTGTATGGGCTGATGGATCCTACTTTTGTATGATCATGTGCAAAGTGGAGTTTTCAAGGACGGGTTTCCAAATGTTGGGAAGGTTATATCCCAAATAATCTAAGCAGTGACTCAGGATAAACTAGCACTGTATATGTTTTTTTCTTTCAATAAACGATATTTAACAAAAATCTGTCCTCGTTAACAATAATTCGCACAATACTTAAATAATAATACAAATCAATTGACAATCTTCACATATTTGAAAATCAGTCATTTTTAGGATTGTAAAATATCATCGATACTAACTTTCTGAATATTAACTTTCCTCAGTTCATTTGAGGTGAGTTCTTTATTGGAAATCATTAGTTCCCCTGATATCATATTCAGCATTGATTATACAATATAGAGGAAGTGAGCAAATCGGATTACAATCGCGTTCTTCATATGATCCCCCATCCTGATAATGATACCAGTATGGTTGACCAGTGCAAGCTGGGAGCGGTACTTGTAACATTGCACTCTGGCGGCAAATATGCTAGAGCCGGTACTGATATTGACATATATAATGAGAATGCTCATTTTCACGAGCTCCATAGGCTCCTTGCGTGGTCCACTAGTAGGTACTGTCGCTAGAGGTACGAAATCCAGCGCATACCGCTTAAAAAATGCAGGTGTTAATTTGCTATGTTTTAACATGTATTTTGATGCCCTGAAAACGGTAAAAAAAAATAAAAAATGCATGCGAGTTAGCTTCAAAAGTTACGGCCATGCTTTGGCACGGAAAAAGACGATTTTCATGTTTTATGCGTTTAAAAAGAAAAGGCTCAAATGGAAAAACATGTGAAGAGAAAAATTGTAAAGATCATTTTGAGGTTATGGTCTCGAGATATAAGTGAATTAGTGTTTTTTTGGGTGAATGCAAAATCTTGTTTTGCAATTCGAATATTGACCGAAAAAATATTCTGTTCATACGGAAAGATGGTACTTTTTATACACTTCCTACCCAGTTTTCCTTTTATTTATCTTTTATTTTGGCGCCACAATCGGCTATTTTCGAAAATCCGTAAAATTGAGATTGCAAGCCGAAAAATGAACTTATCGACATAAATCAAAATGCATTTTGTAGATTTCAACAAATATGATCTGAAACCTCCACCAATACAGGTTTTGAGGCATACGAAAAAATATAAGACAACTTTGATAATTTCGGACCTCGGAAAATTCGAAAATTTTTGAGGTTACAATTTTTTTAGAGTAATCAAATTGTAGGATCTATTAGAGTATTCTACGAAGCGTATTTCAGGTCAACAAAAATATAAGGTTGAGCAGAAGCCAAGGTATCGAAGTAAATGTGTTTGGGCCTCCCCAGAGCCCAATTTTGGGTCTGTCGAAAAAAACTGAAAACCGTTGGAAAGTAGACAAGTTTTGTAATCTGAACTCAAAAATGTGATCTCTTAGGTATCACCATCTCGAATTTAGAGCACGTTGAAATAAAAAAAATTACGCGTAAAATAGTGCAGCGGCTTAACTTTGTATGCCTGCCGGTGTAGTAAATTTCGACCAGCAAATTCAAATTGAACTTAATTAGGATCAAAATAACTAAAAAAGGATCATAACAAGGTCAAATTATTATTACACATTTTTCATAAGTATTTTAAATTATTTCTGGCTTGCATTCTCAGTTTTACGAATTTTCGAAAATGGTCGATTGTGGCGCCAAAATGAAAGATTAAAAAAAAAGAAAACTGCGTAGGAAGTGTATAAAAAGTATCATCTTCCCATACGAACAGAATATTTTTTTGGTCAATATTCGATTTGCAATAAAAGATTTTGCATTCATCCAAAAAAAAACACTAATTCGCTTATATTTCAAGACCATAACCTCAAAATGACATATACTTATACATGTTTTTCTATTTGAGCCACCGTTTTCATCGACCCGCACATGGCCGTAACTTCTTAAGCTAACTTCTTTTTGATAATTTTTCCCGTTTCCATCGCATCAAAATACGTATTAAAACATAGCAAATTCACACCTGTATTTCTTTCTTAATTTCTTCTCTGGCGCCTGGTTTACACTGAAAATTGTACACTTTGTTTATTTGACAATGCGATACCGTTCCGTTCCATTGTGAATATCAAATTGAATTGGATTTTTACTCAAAATTTGACGAAATTTCGTGGTCGTTCTGGAGGATTATAAGTAATGAATAACAAATGTGGACATGGTTGATATTGTTTACACTTTACAACAATCATTAAATCTGTAAGTAGTCACAATTGAAAATTACGTATATCATAAACCTCGAGTGAAATAAACAATTGGTATGTAAACTGAGTAAGTGAATTTAGATACTATGGCGTACGTGACCATCGAATCATATTAACGTTAGAGAGAAACGGAACTTGAACATTGTCATCAAACTGTAAATCTAGAAGGTAGTGCGAAATTAAAAACACCATTTTCATTTGTTATTGGTTTTACAGATGTTTAACTGCTCATAAAATATATAGCTATTCGTCATCAAAGATATTAGTAATCATGGTAAGAATATATCATATTCACTAGCAAGAACTTGATTCATGTAGGCAAAAGATACGAAAAAGTTTTGCTTGTAACTCAACAGCAAATAGTAATTCATAGATTTTGATACGGGCGGCCAAACAGGGATTATTCACTTCAGAATTAGAAGCAGTGTTCTCGGAAGAGAACACTGCTAATTCCAAATGTCATCAAAGGGGTTTCTCCCTCTTATTAGATTGAATAAATAATCAATTATACATAATTGATTTCCATGTTAGCATTGAAGCCTAGTGACAATGTGGGCTTTCTTTTAGCTGAAATTAGTTATGTAAGAAATATTTGTTTATTTAGTATTTGGAAACCTTTCCAAACAGAATGTCACAAAATGTTTTTTGCGGAAATGCATCATTTTCATTTTTCCTACTTCAGAATAGCTGAAACCAGTTACATGAAAATACGTTTCTGTTTTACATTCTGGACTTTTTTCTAAACATGAACATGCAAAAAACTTTTTGCGGAAATACATCATTTTTATTTATTGATAAAATATTGTAGAATTTAGAATGATTGAACTGTGTTTTTTCTCCTTTAGCTGAAAATGTACAGCAGGGCATCATATTTGCGATCCTAGGTTCAGAATTTAATTATCTTTTTCACTTTTGCCGTAGTAGGTCACGGGCATCAATTTTAGATCACCTGTACATAGTAGCTACATAATATATGGATTAAAATTTTCCCATATAAGTTAGTGACTGCAGTGCACGGCGATAAATTAATCTTGTTAGGAATGATTGCAAACCAGTTCCTGTTCAGCTTAGAAAATTATGTGTACTTGGAGATTATGAGAAAGACTAATGGGTTCAAGTTAGGAGAGTGCGAATTATGGAGTAATAAATACATCTACTTTGCATTGTTTGTGCTGAGTCTATAGAAATTGGTGGAGTTAGAGGAAAATTCGACCTATAGGGAGGCCAACTTAGAGAGGTGGATATATAATGTAGCGGCTCCGCAGAGGTTTATAGGGGAGAGGAGGTTACTTCTAGCGAATCGTTTATATAGAGCAAAAATAAAGTTGCTACCAAGACAGATCCCTGTGGAACACCACATTGAGTGATCTATACGAGAGAAAACTCGATAGTAAACGACAATGTTGGGGTGGGAAACTATATGACAGAAGTTTCTCAGGAAGGCCTTCGTGAGACTCAGTCAAATGTTCTGGAAATACCCAATGCAACACCTAGAGATTCTCCATATTCTTCAATGGATGCCATATATGTTTCAGGCCTCCTGTTGATCTCTGGTGACGAAAACCATATTGTGGGTCGTTGACAATTTTGGAGCTCTCCATTATTATTATTTTTTTTAATTTTCTTGGTTCGGCCGGGCTTTCTCCAGATATATCCTCATTTGTAAAATTGAATGGAGTGGTAGCAGAACATCTTTTGAATATAGGTCACATCATTTTTCAAGAAAGTAACTATCTAGGTAATTTTGAAGGGATGGAAATGTATAAACAAAAAAGCAATATATTAAATTCCGATTCATCTTTAGCTGATGGTAACCCCTTGTTCACATTATTATCCCCAAATAGTATTTAGCAGGTACATTTTGTATTCTTATTTAGTTAACTCTGATGATAGCTACTTGAGAGCGATATGTCCTTGATACTTTGATAGTATTTTTACTGGATAGGGCTGATCATTTCGTACTTATCAGAGGTAATCATTATTATGCCGAAATTCTTTTGATTTATAATTTAGTTTACTCTGATGATGGCTACTTGTTAGCCGAAAGGTCCTCAGTACTTTAATAGTATTTTTAGTGAGTAGGGGTGATTATTTCGTATTTATTAATGTTTAGTATATTCACAGTTGGGAACTCTTTTAGTGTATTAATGATTACTCTAATTCATTGGACATTATTACAATAAATACCGAGTTTGATAAATTGGCAATGCTCTCAACTAAAATATTGCTTCACATTTAGTTGCGGAGAATATGACCTTATCTCTGCTACTGCTATTGATCCGCAAGAGCCAGAGGAGGAAATTTGGTAGAGAGGGTGGTAAGAGATAGAGATGGGACCGAATAATTTGGGAATAAAAATTAAAGACATCATTAAAATTCATTCTCATGGTAGGTTCGTATATTAGAATTCGTGTATTCACTTATAATTAATTGAAGATAAGACAATATAGACAGCAGCATTGGGATATTAAGCGAATTTGTAATGAAAACTCTTAATCAGAATCCGTTACGCTTTTTTGATGTTTTATCGCAAACTTCAATTTTTATATCCGCAAATAGGTGTAGAGCAAGCCATCTACTGTAATTTGTCTGGCATATATGGCCATAAACCTATATTTATTTTATTTCTAAAACAACACCAATGAAATAATTTAATATTGCAAAAGATTGCCATTTCTTTGGTATTATTAAATTCATCATTATAATTATATTTGTTTGTATTTTTTATTATTTTCTGGCATGTTCGTGGCTTCCTGATTAATTTTTATGTTGTTTCTATTGTTATCAATTTTTTTAAATAATATCGTATTCAATATTTATGATCACACAAAATGAAATAACTCAAATCCAGGTTTCTTCCTCTAATAAGAACCAATTCGTAGGGCGACTTCAACAGATACTGTTTCCTGTTCAATTTTTATAGTTAAATTTTTGAAAATTTAATTGCTATACACAGTAATGCATATACAAGGTGTTCCATCTCAGACGAGTCACCCCGTATATTTCTCTTCCCATAGTGAGTGGAAAAATCTCCCGAAACTCGTCGAATGATTTTGTTTGGGGGACATCTTTTGACGTATATTTGAGGCTTGAACGAGCAACCCCCTAATAGGGGGCGCTTCAACCCCTCAAAATTGAATACGGCAGAGGAGTTGAGTGATACGTCATTTAAAAGGTCTTGGAAGCCTCTTTACAACGGTGTATGAAAAAAGTAAATTTGTTGAACCGTTTTCGCCAAAAATTAATTTTGTTGCTCGAATGCGCCACCTTAAATATTTTGGTTACTTGTACAATGTACAAGCTCACTTTTATTAAGCCTTTTTTACAAACTTAAACAATCTTCAAAAAATCACATTCGTAAAAAATTGAATTGTGTTGTCATGCTTACAATGAAAAAAATTAAATCTGCGTGTTTAAATCAAATGTTCAAATCGTCTTCCATTGACTTCCATACGATAATACATTCTCTCAAACTAATAAATAAAAAAACAGCAAAACATTTCCTTATGTTGCCTTCATTTTTTGTTCTTAGAAGGTGTTTATCTGGTTTTAACGTTTCTTCGATCATTTCATGATTTTAATCAATCTGTTGAGTTAATACTTTGCTGATTTGTTTAAAATTTCAAAAAATATGGTGTACACATTGCAAGAACGTGTTGAGCTGGTTAGCCTTTATTACCAAAATCAAAATTATGCCCGAGCGGCTGCAAGGATATTTAACGAAAACCATCCTGAACGTAGCGTTCGCCATAAGTACGTAATGGAATTGATTTCAAAATATGTGGAGACGGGTTCAGTAATGGATAAAAAAAGGGCACCCATTGGAATTGCTAATGATGAAGGAGCAGCTTCAACATGTTCAACTTATGCCAAACACGCAATCTGTACGACTACGTTCTGCAGCTTCCGGTATTAGCCAATCTAACGTTTTCAGAATTTTACATAAACACAAGTTCCATCCGTACAAAAATAAATTAATTCAGGAATTAAATGATGATGATTGGGATCGAAGGCAAGAGTTTTGCGAAATTATGGTCGAGCGTATCAACAATAACCCAAACTTCTTGTACAACGTTTGCTTTTGTGACGAATGCACTTTTTTACTTAATGGAGAGGTTAACCGGCATAACTGTAGAATTTGGAGCGATACAAATCCTCATGTATTTCGAGAAGCTCACACTCAACATCGGGAAAAGCTAAACGTTTGGGTAGGAATTTTGGGAGACCACCTAATTGGACCTCTGTTTATTCCTGGTAATTTAAATGGCGAAATTCATCTTGAAATGTTGGAAAATGCGATTGATCGGTTAATAACTGAACAATTAGAATACGATCATCTACTACTTGAACAACAATTGCATTTCCAACAAGACGGAGCTCCTCCTCACTACGCCGTACCAGTTCGCCAATACCTCAATTTGCAATACCCCGGTCGTTGGATTGGAAGAAGAGGTCCTATGGAGTAGCCTGCTCGATCTCCTGACCTGAACCCTCTGGACTTCTTCTTGTGGGGACATCTTAAGTCCAAGATTTTTGTGACTCAGCCTGAAAATTTGGACGAACTACGCCAACGAATTGTAAATGAGTGTCGTCAAATAACTCCAATTATGCTGAACCATGTTAGAGACGGTTTTCAGTCAAGATTGTATTATTGTATGGAATGCAATGGAGGACAATTTGAACATTTGATTTAAACACGCAGATTTAATTTTTTTCATTGTAAGCATGACAACACAATTCAATTTTTTCACGAATGTGATTTTTTGACGATTGTTTAAGTTTGTAAAAAAGGCTTAATTAATGAGCTTGTACATTGTACAAATAACCAAAATATTCAAGGTGGCGCATTCGAGCAACAAAATTAATTTTTGCCGAAAATGGTTCATCAAATTTACGTTTTTCATACACCTTTGTAAAGAGGCTTCCAAGACCTTTCAAATGACGTATCACTCAACCCCTCTCCCCTATTCAATTTTGAGGGGTTGAAGCGCCCCCTATTAGGGGGTTGCTCGTTCAAGCCTCGAATATACGTCAAAAGACGTCCCCCAAATAAAATCATTCGACGTGTTTCGAGAGATTTTTCCACTCACTATGGGATAAGAAATATACGGGGTGGCTCGTCTGAGCTGGAACATCCTGTATTTCACTTACAAATGAAAATTTTCTTGATATCCAATAGATATCTTGAATAGACTTCTGCGGATAGCTAACTTTGAAAATTCTTGGGCTCCGGATGGATTCCACGTCAAAACAGCACAACTTGATGCCGACGTTTCGCCAACCATTACTGGTGGCATCTTCAGGGCAGACTTGATGCTTGAACTGAGACTGATTCTTCTGGTTTCGCTAGGGCTGATTATTTTTATTGTTGATTGAAGAATCATAATATTTCAACTCGTTTTTTCACACTTTTTAAACTATCTATCTGAGTTTTACAAGCCTATCAAAGATACCTTTCCTCCTCTTCATTTGGAAGGTATTCATAGCATTTCTTGTCCTTGCGGTAAAGTCTACATTGGGGAAACAGGTCGTACAGTAACTACCCGTGTGAAAGAATATGAACGCTATAAAAGCTTCATGACACCAGTAGATCTGCACTTGCGGAATATAAGTTTGACACTAATCATCAAATCCTTTTCGAAAATACTAAAATCCTAGCCCGAGTCCCAAACTTCTATCAGCGAAACATTCTTGAAGCGATAGAAATCCTAAACATCCAAATAATCTAAACCGTGACAATTGGAAACGCATCCTCGAAAATTCCACTTCGCACACGATCACACAACGGCAGGGTCAGGTGCCAGAACGGAGTTAACCACTGGAATAAGGGCAGCGAATTGTGTAGCTGGAAGGTTTTTCTCATAGTAAATACGACTACAGAAACCAGAACAATCAGTTTAGCTCAAGCCTGCTCTGAAAATGCCACATGTAATGGTAGGCGAAACGTCGTCATCAAGACGTGTTATTTTGACACGAAATTTTTCTGGAAGCCAAGAATTTCCAATCCAAAAGATGACCCACATTCCTCGTCGCTCTATTATACCATTATCATTAAATAGTTGTCATTGCAAACATGATGCTAAAAGTATTATTTAAATCAACTACACTCGGAAACTGAAGTAAACAATCAATAAACTAAAAATACCCCCTTGTGGATACACTATAACACTGATAAGTACGAAATAATCACCTTTATCCACTAAAAAACTATTGTGAGTAATGTGTATGTCCTTATTTCTTCTCTATGGATTTTTGGTAACAAGTTTTTAAGTTGATTGTTAATTGAATTAATTTTTTTATTCGTTTTTGTAGAAACAGTGTTTGGTGATTTAGAATAAACTTTAATTCGATTGATTTAAAAGTAAATTATAAGCTAAAATTTGTAAATGTTCTAGTTTGTGATATTTGTTACTGATTTTTACTGGAAACGGTAATTATTTCATACTTTTTTTTTTTTTTTTATTTTATTTTCAAACGAAAAATACATTTCATTTTCACAGTTGAGAAAAAAGAAAAAAAAAAACAAATACATATAATTATTTTGAAATAAAATTATCAAAAATAACAATACTATACTTGTTGTGCACAAACATATACAATATAACTAAAAATTAAATAGAACGAGGAAGTTTAAGATTAAAGGAAGTACTAGAAATGGAAGTTAAATTCTCAAGTTTGGTATACTGATTGGCATTTCTCATTATGCGTACTTACTACAAACAGTCAAATTCACCTATTCCTATATTGGTAGGTCTGTCACAAAAGTTGGTGAAATACGATACAAAGATATCGTTTAGACTTGACCACATGCGGTAAAATACTTACCATATTCATGACACTTCAATGCTAACTTGTTATAAACGTTGAATAACCACAAAATAAAACACTATGAAAAGTGAAGAAAATTTACTTGCATAGATTATTTGCTGTACAGTATAGAATACAAATTTACTAACATGTCAAATACGATTATTATTAATGCCGCGAATTTGAAGTATTAACGTTATCATCAACATCTTCAGGCAAGAAATTATTGATAATTGAAGATTCATTATCCTTTGAAAAAATGGAAGAATCGATCACGGAGTTTTCTTCTTCATCTTCCTCAGTTTCTTCACTGTCATATTCAATATCATCACCAAATAGTTCAGATTTCATTGGATGAGGCGAAGGTGATCTTGGAGACCTACTCTGAGCTCCAATGGGCATCGACAAATTCCTAATAACATTTGTTGTGACACTGATGGGCGGAGAAGATTTCATTGGAAATTCTGCTAGTGTGGTTATTGGTTGTGGAGGTTCTGAAATAGGAATTCGTGATTCTATGTGGCTTGTTGAGGTTAGATTTGTAGATGAGTTGGACTCATGTTGAGGTTGTACAATACCAGTATTTTCCACCGATGATAATTTGTCGCAAATGATATGTCTTGAAAATAAAATAAAAGATAATTAACACACTCTAAATATTTGAAAAGTGGAAAACCATGCTTTAGAACGGTTAGTAACCGACTATTACACAAGGTGAAAAAATTATAATCCACTTGTGATGTTGACGCGTGTAGGATAATTGATTACATCATAATATACTCGTAATATATAAAAAATATTCTTTAGAGTGAGGCGTACACCATAACTGCTTAGATTTCGATAGAAACCACACCACATTCGAAACATTCCTATAGGTGTAGAAGATGCTTTTGGAATGGTGGTGGTCGAGTTAGTGTTAAAAGTTTATTTTGTCGGAAGTGGCAATTGACGGGAACTTTGATTTGATTGAAATAGATCAACCAATCATTTACAAAAGAGTTGAGAGTTATAATTAACAGAAACGATTATGTTTCCATTCGAATGATCCGTAGAAATAGTTATTCAATTGAAACCATGGCCATGGAGTGATCCTCATGGTCTCATTCCAAATATTTGGAACGGAAAACTGGGGCTTGGGAGATTACCCTAGATGGTGTGTACATTAAATGTTTCTATTGAATTTAAGCCTAAACTTTTTACAAGATGATTTATAAAGATTCATCTTCTTGGTATCAAAAGACGTATAGCCCAAAAGCAGTTTTTAACCGGTAGTTATCACTCAAAAATTATTTGGAGATGAGTTAGCAGCCATAACAAACGAGAGCTTCCTTCACCTTTCCGTACAAATTTTCCGCTAATTGAAACGAATGGCAAGATCAACATTTAAAATATTGGACTATCAACAACAAACCTCAAACGCTTCGGTGAATTGAATCTTTCTGTCATTACATACACAGAAAAACAAACACCATTCGATGAGAAGTTAGAAGTTGAATTTGAACCGCCTTGGATGTTCTGAATTATCTGTTAAAATTGTAACTCGAATATTTTGCGATTATTTCCGGGTTAGTACGAGATGCAATTTCTAAAATTAGTAAAGTTCATCTAAAGATAAATACCAAGTAACCGACTATGCATCTATGAAATTGTACCAGTTCAATTATAGAACTATGACATACAAATTAGATTCAAATGCTCGTCGTTAATTTCTTGAGTATTATCATATACAGGTGATCTGGAGATCTCGTACACATTCGCTTATGCAGCTCGTTTCAAAAATAGGTGCATCGAATTGTCTTATCAATATGTACTTTAGTCGACATTATCAATTCTCGCAAAGTACGGATAAAACCGAGTTTCGCTATCTTGATTATTGCAATTTATTCGATGCGTCCACAGTACAATAAATTCCGCTAGAGATTTTATGATCAATCAAAGCAGATTGGAGTTGGATTGAAACAGAAAATTATGAACGTGTTTGTTACATCGTGGCAATATCAATCAACCGATTTGTTCGGTTTAGTTTTATTACAAAGTAACAGATATTAAATAGTCTACTTATTGTGATTCAAAGATTAATCGGTTTGGTTATTGAAGGTCAAAATTTACTGGTACTGTCACCGATGAGCAGCTTGTCCTATAATTTTCTCTTTATTCAACTAACTCCTTTTATCGGGATATATGCCGGAAGTATTTAAATTCGCAAAAGTGGATCTAGAGCAGATGTCTACAATATATCTATGGGAGAAGTTTGTTCCAAACGAAATATCTTTCAATTTAAAAACTTTATAGCAATCAAAATGACTTTATAAATAGTTCTTTTTAACTTTTTCATTATTGAATAGGATAGAACTTTAATATCATATCATATATACAGTAAATATACAGCTTGAGTCAGATCGACTGGGGTATTATAAGTTACTAAGTGCGATAAAGAATCGACGCAGATGCGAATAGCATGTATCCCAACCTGAAAGAAATAGGGCGTGATTTATATGGCGCATGTCAGTACCCCTTGAATAATGATACAGACCAGTATTTTTACTCGAGATTGAAGTCAGTTATAAAATAATTTTAGATTTTTTCTAACAAATTTAAGAATATTGAAAATGTAAACACAATGTACCGTGAGTATGTTATTATTTTAAAAATGGATCGTACATAAATCCCTAGGAGAAATATTGAAAATCAATACGATTAGAGTATTTTGCAAAATGAATACACATTTTAATTCCAAGACAGCTACCAGGCTGCTGCTGATATGTGCTAATTAGTAATAGATATTTATCAAATGAATGTTTTAGTTGCCTCATAGCGAAATAAGCATGATTAATTTTTTAGCATACTCGATCAATTTGTTGATCTCACTAAAACTACTATCATATATCATATTTCCTGAGAATCTGGCACAATATGAAAACATTCCATTATGTATTGCCATTTCTAGTCCATGAGGAGCTGATCTTACTAAGAAATTCAGACACTTTGTTTTACTAACATTTAAGATAAGATCATTATTGTGACACCATTCTTTATATAGTTGCAAGATAGTTGTCATCTCAGTTTGAAGCTCTGACGGATCCTCCGCTGCAAGAAGCAAGGTAGTGTCATCAGCAAACATTATCATAAGAATCTCCAACAAAGATAAAGCAAGGTCGTTTACAAACTGTAGGAAGATCGACGGACCAAGCATAGACATCTGAAGAACTCCCCGGTTAACATTATAATCGTTTGAATAATGATTGCGAACTTTCACTCTCAGTTTCCTATTAGAGAGAAAGGATTTTATTAATTTTAGAGTTGGACCTCTAAATCTCAGCCTCCACAGTTGAAACACTATGAAGCTAAAGTCAAGAGAATCAGATGCTTCACTCAAATCGAAAAATAGTCTTACTACATGATTTCTCCTGTCCATATCTTCCTGAACAAACTGTAGAAGCTGTACAGTAGCGGTTACCACAGATTTATTATGAAATCCATGTTGATTTTTTGTTAACATTTTGTATTTATTTAAAAATGTCATGATCTTTTCAACACTTTAGATAATATGCGTCTGTGGCTCGCGGTCATGGCAAAATTTGGGATAAGGCAGCCGATAACTGTCCGATCCTCCGACTGACGGAGGATGCGATGGCGCCTGCTTTCAGGTTTCAAACATCAGACGTGCTCATAACACAGAGGACGGACTGGGAAAACGAAGACTTTGGGCAGCTTCTGCCAGCGAAATTCGTGTGGTTCAGGGACGGGTCTAAGATTGGGGAGTCTAGCGGAGACGGAGTCTACTCGTGTACAACCAGAAGGGAGATTTCCGTTCTCCTAGGTGCCCACGCAACCGTTTTCCAGGCTGACGTCTATGTGATACGGACTTGTGCCCTGGAAAACCTGAGATAAAACTCCCGAGGTAGGCGGATTTACATCTGCACTGACAGCCAAGCGGTCCTGGGTGCACTTCGTGATTTCTAGGCTTGTCTTGGAGTGCAGGGAAAGTCTGGCTGAATTAAGCAGAAGGAACTCCAGCTTGTGTGGGAACCCGCCTTCTCTGGTGTGAAGGGAAACAAAGTGGCCGATGAACTGGCCAAACGGGGTTTCTTAAGTACCCTTGGCCCCGATTCAGCGATCGGAATTTCCTCGACCACCGGGCTCCACGCCCTTAAGGAGCTACTGGATAGACAGTGGCGCTCGGTCTGGAGTGATGCCCCCGGCATGAGGCAATCGAAGATTCCACATTGAGGCGTTCTTGCCTAAGCTCTCTAAAACCCTACTCTCTATGAGCAGGAGTAGCCTAAAACTGATGACAGGACTCCTCACAGGATACTGTCATCTGAATAAACATCTACACAAAATGGTCATTGTTGAAGACCCAGCTTGTGGTAAATGTGGAGAGGCGGATTAAACTGCCTCTCACATCCTTACAAAATGTATCTTAGGCTACAACACCTTGGCAGCATACACATGCCGGTTGAAGCAATAAGGGATATCAGTCCATGCACTTCCTTAGGCCTGCTGGACTGATTCTTGTATCAAGGGGCGCACAATGGACCAAATTAAGCGGTCTAAGTGCTTCGGATTTGTTCGCGCCCGTTTTGATTGATTCATTGATGCACATAATAGATATGGGACATTCCAGTCCATCAAGTTTGAAACCTGATGTGGAAGTATTTCCCGTCTACGTCGACTTTCACAAAGCATTCGACAGGCTAAATCACAATATTCTTCTGGATGAACTTGGTGATGCAGGTGTAGGCGGCCTAGTATTGAACTGGATTTCTTTTTATATGACCGATCATAGGAAGTTTTAACTATCAATGGTTCTGTATCGACGTTTCATCTGGAATCCCTCAAGGTTCCCATTTTCGTCGAATGCTCTTTAACAATTTCATAAATGGCTTCATATCTGTATTTAGATATTGTGAGGTACCACTATCTACTTCAAAGACTTGACTGACAACTCCTAGAAACCGCCTTAAAGGCCGTTGGTAAACGTTGGGAATCACAGATCCATGCAATTCTCAAGACAAATTTAGTCTACCAATATACTTTTCAAATAAGTTCCAGCTAGAAATTTGCACCATCATCGGTGATCGACGTATTATCAAGGATTATTCAGTCTAGTTTGCTTAGCAATGACTGTCTTAAAATGATGAATGGTTCTATAAAACTATAACTACACATTTTTTCTAACATTCGTCATATTCTGACCTTATACACTTCAATAGCTCAGACTACTGCTGTTCGATATGGAGAGGATGGTCAAATATGTAATGTTTGTTAAACATTTTATACAATCTGGATTATAACGTAGTCTCGAATATTTAGGTTCATCGCCAATAATAAAACGTTGGCGCTGGAACGCATGCCTGGAGGTGAGAACAGAATATGTTGAAGCCAGGAATATCTGCAATCAAACAATAGACGCATCAAAAGAGGTTTATCACGTCAAGATCAGATCAAAGCTCATCGAATGACTGAAATGTTTGCAGCAAGTTTCACTTTGGGCCCACAAGGGAAGGAACCTCTCAATATTGGTACCATCGACAACCATATGCCTCAAATTGTCGTTCATCAGCGTACGATAAGACGCACCAAGTAATCTTTTATAATAACTTCTGGGAGCTCAGAACAAGCAGATCATATTTCAGCCATTGAATTATCATCATTCATTGCGTCTCTTCCATTTTCACATTATGTAAAGAAGCCGATAAATAATAATTCGTGTAATATTGTTTCCAATAATTTTATATCGTACCGGAGTTGACACTCGAATATTTTTATTCAACAGAAACGTGTAACTTATTGCCAAAACACTTCCATCAAATAAATATTATTTCCTGGCCTTTGCTGTAATTATTTCGAGATCGGCCAATTCAAGGAAATGAACTTGGTAGCCTACCAAGACTTATTTCTAGACAATGCAGCTCAAGTAGTCAGTTGCATTTGGATGCCATATAAATACCTCTCCTACTAGGTCAAGGTGTAACTTACACTTACTCTTACCTTCCAATGAAATTCGGGTAGCGAATGAATTCTATTGTAGAGATTATTTGACGTTTTATACTTTTAAACATTTTCGTTTGTTACTTCTGAATATTTTACAGCATATCCCAAAACTGAAAGATAGCTATACGATTTATTAACAGAACTATGCAAAATGCCCAACCTGAGGCCATTAAATAAAATCACAAAAATACAGCATTCATGGATAATTTTTGAGTCAAGATGACATTAAAGTGGAACAACCGATGAAGATCAATTAATAATTCAGAGGACATGTATCTTCAAAACTGCAGGTGTTGAGTTTTTCCTACAATAATCATCCATAAAACATCAATGATAACCGAATGTTGCAGATAATACCATCGAATTGGCGAGTTTTCCGAAAATATCATAGTGTGCTTCATGAAGCAAGAGTGGGTCATCTTTCAGGAATTTGAGGTCTTGGTTATTTTTATCCCGTCCAGCAGTCAATCGATTTCATTCGGAATTATTCACTCTTACTATGAACTGGAGCACGAAAACAAAATAAGAAGAAAATTACCATTGTTGTTGATCTAGATTCCTATCTGCATCACCAAAGGAACCAAAATACCAAATTTGGCTTTCATTTGAAATCGGAATTAGGAAAATATAACAAAAACAGCGCCCGCGATATTCGAATTCTTTGACATACAAATTTGGATAACTTTAGAAGGAAGGGAGGAAAAAATGGGATACTATGCAAAATGCATTCTAGATCAAAATCTCTTGCTTTAAAGATCAGCGGTTCCGTCTATGTTGTTCCAACTTCACTTTCAGAGGCTCAAATTATAAAAACTGGTCACACATTCACCAGAATTTTATTTTCGAGCAATACTTTTCCGTTAATGGAGTTGTTACCTAGCTATGATTCTTTTTAAATCGTCGTTGACTCCAAAATTAATTTTTTCACAACTTTTAATGTTCATGCTATATTTTTACGTATTTAATTGTCTACAAAATGTTAAGGAATTGGGTAATACGACTTAGAACTCAATGAGTAGTGTTTTAGGTGATATGACTTGCATAACTTGCATACACTTAGAATATGCATTTCACATCAAGATTTGCCATTCTCTAAATCACCTGTTAGGTTAATTACCTAAAACTTTATTTGAAACGTTTCCAAGACCAACTAGCCCTGTACATGTTTATGTGCTACTCCAAACAAGATTGCTAGCTTTCAGATGTGTAATTGAAAAGTATAATTATTATGCCGAAACAGCTTGTGAGAGTATGAATGTTTATGAATCCTGAAATAACCTATAAAAATGTTATGTACATGCAATTTAAAATGATCCCAGCTTAACGAGGAACCGGAATAACAATGTGTATGCAATTGCGCAATAGATGCATACAAAACAAATCAACACGTAAAAATTATGTCTACTCCGAATATAAATTTTGGAAAGCAGCCAAATTAACATTAGAAACAGTGGTGGAGACTTCTAATAATTATGTCTAGTTTTTCAAGTTCACTCCTTCTTGCTTTGGTTAACCTCAATATTATTCATATCATACTTTTTTTTATTAGTCGTCTTTATTGTTGAAAAGAAGAATCTAGAAATGAATCTGCTATATCCGAAAATATGTTAACTGCAGGCGGCTCCAACATATTATCTCTAGAATGAACTTCCCGGAGAGAAGACTTCTGAAATGGATCGCAATAATCTAACGATAGTAGACTATGATACAGTGAAAAAAGAACATACCATACAGATATCACACTAAGAAAGCCAGACCTTGAAATGTCTTCAAAACGAATCAACTGAGCGAAAATATTTTGATCAGCACAACAACAAACCCTGCAAGAGCCACAGAAGAAGTAGATAAAAGTGGAAAATACAAGCAGATGAACGAATGTGTCAACCTAATAATCCAAACTTGCAAAGCAGCAAAAAAGAAGGGACACTCAAAGAGAAAGCACTCATGAACGAAAAATATGAAAGAGATCGAAGAACAAGAAATGGCAGCAAAGAGGAATATGAGTAAAAAAGCAGGAGAGGTTATTGAATGGAAATCTCCAAAGTAGTTGGAAATACAAAAGTCTCGATTCAGAAACTTGAGGAACAAACTCCCTCCAAAGCGTCCAAACAAATCTGGAAACTGAAAGAGATCCGAGGTAGGAATACCGCTAAAAGCACATATGGAAGTATCCCATTCATCGTATATCTAATTCTACATTCTATAATGTTAAGTGTAAAAAAAAAGTTGGGCTTAATCCATAAGTGGAGCACTGGGATCAAATGTAGAATATCAGTTGCAAAAGTGGACTACATTGTCACCAAATCAACAAATGACAGTGGTAGGCAATGTAGGGATGAGAGTATGCGTGAGCTCTCCAGAACCTGTTCAAACAAAGTCGGAAAAGAATTGACTAAAGGATAAGCTAAATACTACATGATCGTCATGTTGACGATGTGAGTAATATATCCCATTGCTAACCATAGAACACTGTTGTATAACTCAGACTAGAGATATATTTTGCGATACATTTGATAATAATGGAAAGGCGCAAGGTTCACTCAGTGTTCAGAAGAGACAACTAGTCCGAACATCCTTTTGTGATTCGATCTATAAATATTTGTGATAATTCCCTCCATTTATGAATATATTTAAGATGTGTCCCGGTATTAACCAAGGAAGCAACTATTTGGGAATAATTTACAATTTCCATTTAGACATAACTTTTGTACAATATACTTCAGACAATCAACTAAAATTGTATGTAAGTAGGAATTAATTTTCTAATTATAGCTGGGTATCCAGAAAATAAATCTGTATTCGGTTCGATTAGTGCTAGTTTTTTCGTTCCTAGATCCCTACTCCCCTCCCCAATACACGCCAATGACGCGTATTCAGTATCGCAACGATCTGTTACCACTTCAATTTCCCAATCAAACGTTTTCTAATTTGAAACATTTCGATTACCCGTTATTCATTAGTGTTGTTAAACACTCTTTAATTGTTAGTGAACATCTAAAAATATGCGGAACTCAAATGATAGTTCCTTTCGAATATTATTACAAGCATGCATGTAAAAATGGCTCTTCAGGTAGCACTCACCTGAGTTCTCTCCAAGATAAAAGTGAATACCATAATGTGAACATTTCGTGGATTTTTCTGTGTTTGAAGAAATTCTCCCGTAGATAAAAGCGGATCGGAGTCAACTGTAACTTCGTTTTAAATGGTTATTTTTATTCTTATAGCCTCGCTATAAAACTGATTTTTAAATGTTCTGAAACAATTGAATGAAGTAAATACATGTTCTATGGAATTTTGATTAAAAGTAATATCAGACTAGAATGTGATGTTACAGTGAGGACTTAATATTGTTTTACTTTATTTATCATCCTTTATTCAATATTCCTTAAAGATTTCCTAGCTAGATGACTATGAACTGAAACTGAATCGTAGTGACGAATCGATTGATGAAAATGACAGAATCACATAGACTATTGGAAAACTGTGTTCACAGCAACAAATAGTCTCTGGAAATGGATATATTGCTACATGGAAAACATCAGAAGAACTACCTTCGAGGTTAGATACTTACGATATATTATGCACCCTACAGATTCACGGCGTTCGTTATACAAGTTCACGATTTTTTTATCCTTTTCAATTTAATATTTAGTTTAAACAATAACTTTCTTTCACGTTAATGTAGTGTCAACCAAATTTTGTCAGTGTACACAATGAGCTGCCTATCTCAGTCTTTTCTAGTTATTGGTTTATATGGAAGGATGAGTGCCTGATTCTGATAGGGAGGTTGAGCTGAAAAGTAGGCAACACACGTTGCAGCATTCTTGAAATAGATTGATTACATTATTTGCAGCGCAATGCATATCGCAGACTTCAATTGAATGTAATTGTTTTGGTAGCATATGTGCGCGGCAAGTAATCGAATTTGATGGATCAAAATAAGGTTATTATTCTTTTATTAGTCTGGCGCATTCACCATTATACATCGAATTTTTCTACGTCGGAGTGTTAATAATATCATCTGATCACATCATGTTTAAAATACTGTCATGTTGATTGAATAAGATGATTGAAGTGCCTGTTTTCCTTGCATTGTGTTAATATAAGTTGCATTTTGTACGTAAATAAATAATAAATCGCAGAAGCAACATTTTCTCGAATTTTGTATGAGACTCAATGGCTAAAGTGTGAAATAAGTCTCTTCATCGAAGTTCAGACTAAGTTTTCTTATAAGTACTTATCCCATTCATAATACTCAGAGCAATACAATGAATGAATATATGTTTGGAAAATAATAACAATATGACCATATGAATTAAAAATACACCTTTGCTTCCACATTCCGTCCTTGATTAAAATTGAGTGAAACGTCGAAGATTATGATTCTACTTTGGTAACTCTAATTAATTCTTCTAGTCTGACCCACATAGCATATTGAATACGACTCACAATTAATTCTGTGAATTCCACATTTCGACAAATGTGAGTCAAAATAGAAGGAACATTCCGACCATATAAAGAAGAATAATAGCATTATTTTAAATGCAGGATACGTCATTTCTCAAGAAAATTTATCACAATACAGACAAATATCTAGATAATTTAGACAAGATGGAAATGTGTAAGAGAACAGGCAATATATTAAATCCAGCTGAGGGTAATGCTTGTTTGCATTATTAACCCCTTTACGGACGTTTTGGTCTCACCACCATCATCAGAAGACGTATCAATGTATAAAACGTGATTTCTTAAAGCTAATAGACAAAATGACATGAATAAATTAATAAATAAATGGTACAAAAATAAGATAATCCCTGTTGAATTGAAAAATGAGTTAATTTCCCATAATGGGCAAGCACCTTATATCTATGGGCTTCCAAAACTACATTAAAGTGATATACCTTTAAGACCAATTGTAAGTAATATTGGAGCGCCTACCTACAATTTATCAAAATCTGTCAACAATATAATTGGAAAAAATGAATTTTTGTGAAAGCCTCATGACATTTTGATGAATTTATAAAAAATCAATCCGTACCCGTAGCAGTGGCGGCTCCTCGAAGGAGGCTAAGGAGGCTCAGCGTCCTCACCAATTTATCTTAATGATCATTCTCCATTTTATTTCCTGTTTCTCTGATAATTCTTTAAATTTTACAATTAATTCCCCGTTCTCAGTAGTTATTTTTAATCTGGCAACAGTGGCCAGAGGCTAGATTCTCTATATATCTCAAACGCTAAATACGTGTGGTCAACACAGTTGCCGTTTTTCCAACCAGTTCAATTGCCAAATAGGGTAAAACAGCGAATATGGCAACACTCTATGTAGGCTAGCTTCTCGTACGAACTCGGTCGGTCGTATGAAATACGATACTTGCGACACCGACACGTGCTCCGTCAGTTATTGTTTTTGTTTCGCCACGCGATGTGAGGTTAAGTTATAATTCATCTGTTCGGTGAGGTATTAACAAAGAGTTCTTTGGTTATTAAACGTTAAAATGAGTAGTGATTTAGTTGCTGAGATCTTAGAAAATCCATTTAGTGGATTAATAAATGACAGAAAAGTATTTTTAGAAATAAACGGCCTTTACCGGATTTGAAAGGATTAGGTATGTTTCAAAATCGATCATTTGATTCTGATAATTATAAAAAATATTTATGATTAACGGGATCTGAGGTACACAATAAATTATATTGCTGGTAGGTATTGCTTGCTATTTACATCTGATACAACTTCATGTTGGGGGCACTCGGGTTATGATGATTTGAAAAATTTAGTTCGTGGTATAGACAGACATGAAAAATCGCAGGAACATATTACATGAGTATTAAGTTTAAATTAACCGGTAAACAGAATATTGTTAAAGGAGGAAAACATATAATT
This sequence comes from Endomychus coccineus, assembly GCA_958510875.1. Taxonomy (NCBI): domain Eukaryota; kingdom Metazoa; phylum Arthropoda; class Insecta; order Coleoptera; family Endomychidae; genus Endomychus; species Endomychus coccineus. Next base: position 14,954,742 of record OY294071.1, on the reverse strand, counting down.
TGGTAGACAAGAAACTACATTATAAACAACTTTTTTTATGAAATTTTAGATACTATTAAAGGTCAAATTGAGATTCGATTTTCCGATTTACATGAATTGAAGTTTTTCGGCTTGACGAATAGAAGATTTTTCGAATCTTTTTCAAAAGAGTTTCCCAATACACTTTTAGATAACTTAGTTCTAAAATATAAATTTTTTGATAAAATAGCACTGCACAATGCACTGCACGTTGTATACTCGGATAAAGATATTTTAGGCCAGTACGACATTCACGCCGATATGATAAAATATATGATAGACAATGATTTGCAACAAGTCTTACCTCAGTTTTATAAACTAATTTGTTTGACAGTCACCATTCCTGTCACGTCGGCATCAGTGCAGAGATCATTTTCTACTCTCAAACGAATTAAAACTTACATGCGAAATACAATGGGCCAAAATCGTTTATACAATGTTAGTTTGATATCTATTGAAAAAGATTTAGTAAAACACAAACGCTGGCTTCCATAAGTTCTTCTGGGAGCAGTTTTGATTCTCCGAAGTGACGGTGCCTGAGGAATGTCAAAGCAGGACATTCGAACAAGATGTGAGAAGCATTTTCTTCCACCTCTCTTCATTTCCTACATATAGGATCATCTGCGATGCCCATAGTATGAAGGTGTTTGTTAAGATGACAGTGATCATTTTGGATTCCAGTCTTCTCTCTGAAGTTCCTTCTGTTCAGAGAAAGGCGTTTCTTTGAGAGTCTAGGCACAGGCTCTTTGATGAAGAGCTTGGCCTGCCTCGTGTGTGGTGATTCTCGCTACAATTCAGACCATTCTTCGTTCAGTTGGTCCAGAAGGGCGAGACCCCCCACGCAATTCGTTAAAGCTACCAATGGCTCCGGTCCGACAGGGGCGCTAGACGACTCTCGCCTGGCCAGGGAGTCGGCCACTTCATTTCCTTCATCTCCACTGTATCCAGGGACCCAGATGAGTTAAACTTTATTCCTCCTGGCTAGTTCAGCTAGTGTATCTCTGCATTCGTTGAAAAGCCTTGATGTGACTCTGGGTAACCTGAGAGCTCCCAAAGCCGACCAGTTGTCTGTGCAAATATATATGCACCTTTTTACATATTTTCTTCGCAGGTTTTCCATGACACAAGTCAATATTGCGTAGACCTCCGCCTGAAAAACCATGCAGTAAGCACCTAGAGTTACTGAGATAGTGATACCTTCGCCCTTTTTAGGTACACTCCCGCCCTAGAAACCTGACCTACCTTGGACCCGTCTGTTTCATTACTCCAATCTCCTCTGTCCGGGATGAGCATTTTGTGGGAAGTGAGACATATAGCTGGAATCATGCTATCTTGCTTTATTCCTAGTATGGGGTATTTAGAGATTTCCTCACTTAAAATCGTTGATCCATTTTGTTCCAGTGACTTAGGCCCTTTGACCTATACGCAGTTCTCATGGCGGTGGTAATCTAGCGAGAGCTTCAAGCGTCTTCGTTACACGTATCATCCTTCAATAATAATTAATAAATTCCACAATTTGTTTTCTAAATTTGCAGTACAACCCGTTTATAGATGAAGAAGCAAGCTGAAAAACCGTTTAGGCAACACTCGGTAAAAAGAACATTTTGCATTTTAAAGAAAAATAATGTTGAAAAATCAGCATCAGCAGAACATATTCCAAATACAGGTCACACCAATTCTGAAGGAAGCTTATAACTCCTGGAACACAGTAACGACGAATATCTAGCTAATTTAGAAGGGATGGAAACTGCCCAAAGACAATCCCAAATAGTATTTAAACAGGCACATTTTGATTTCTAATCTAGCTTACTCTGATGATGTCTACTCGGTAGCTGAAAGGTCCTCAGTACTTTACTAATATTTTTAGGGGATAAGGGGTGATTGTTTTTTTTTAAGAAAATGTCTTTGATGAAATTTTGGAAGTTGAAAAGTAATCCCCCGAGTTCGGTATCAGGTGATATAGGGCCGAGCGAAATCACCATAAATTTAATTTATTGGTTGGTAACTATCGAAAACCAAAGATAAATTTAAATTATCACCATAACAATCATGTACCTGATCAGCCGGAAACATATTTTAACACTAAAAACACACCTGTTGAAGTAGAAGTGCGTGTTTATGGTCACGCAATGTATGCGTATCAGGCTAACCAGTGTAATCTGATTCGATTTGCTTATACATGTCAAGGGATAATAAAGTCGACAGCAAACAAATTCACTTCATTTCCGCTTACATCAAGTACCGATTGTAGTGATAAATAACCGCCTTCCACAACATTTCCATTTTGAGTTTGCTCATCCATGATAGTAGCAAGACTGTTTGGGCCAGAACACCTTGTATGATATCACGTTGAATGTTTTTACTATTGGCGCTACTGCGCATATAACGTAGCCATGGAGTTGTTGTTGCTCTCGATTCAAAAACGAGAGACGTTCGAATGTCATGTTTCCGGCATAATTGTGTTTTAAAGTTAAAAATAAAATAAATAAAGAAAACCTACAGTCCACTAATTAATAAGCAGCATACCCACAACATTGGTCCTTCGAGCCGGATAAATTAGTGAAGTAAATTGAGAAAAGTGTGTGAGAATAAAAAGCACCATTGCCAGAACAGGTCAAACGTCAACACAACAGGGGTCCAGCCCGTGTCAAAACAGCACATATTCGAAAAAAGCCGTGAGTCCAAATCCCAAATAATCATCCCACCAAATATTAGTTCTTATTAATAAATAGATTCAGAACGGAATCTATTTGAGTTTGGTTACAGTTGTTTTGAGTTTTTTATTGTGAGTTGAATAATAATATTTGAAATTTACAATGGCTGATGTATTGAAGGTTAAACGAGGTACTTTTAAAGGTAAAGTTACTCGTATGCAATCACATATAGATTCTCTAGATCTCTCAAAAATAGATGAAGTAATCATAAATGAATTAATAGCTCGTCTACAAAAATTTGAACTATGCCTTGATGAATTTGAAAAAGTGCAATTGGAAATTGAAATAACTATGCCTTCGGACACTGATGCAATAGAGCGAGAAGAATTTGAAAAATCGTATTTTTCAGTAATGTCACAAATTAAAACCATTTGTGCCAGATATTCTCAAAATCAAACGAACCCTAATTCAAATGGTACCGACTCGATTCGTTCCGTTCCTTTGCAAAATATCAATTATTCAAATCAAAATATCAAGCTACCGACAATAAAATTGCCGTCCTTTGATGGAGAGTATTCCGGTTGGTTAGAATTTCGCGATTCATTCAAGGCCTTAGTAGAGAACAATCCGACGTTGTCAGATGTCCAGAAATTCTATTATCTGAGATCTTCCTTAGAGAAGGATGCATCTCAGATAATAAAATCACTTGAAGTATCAGGTGAAAATTATTTAATAGCTTGGCAGTTGTTAGTCGATCGTTTTGAAAATAAAAAAATGATTATACATAATCACATACGCGCCATTTTTGAATTAGAGAGATTGAACAAAGAATCACACAGCGAACTGAGAAACTTGTTTGATAATGTAACTAAACATTTAAGGTCCTTGAAGGCTCTGGGTCAGAAGACGGAATTTTGGGATAGCTTAATTATATACATAATTACCAACAAATTTGATCCCGTCACGAGACGAGATTGGGAGTCATATAAACATAAGAATGACATGCCAAATATGAATGATTTAAATGATTTCCTAAAAAACAAATGTGAGATATTGGAAAAACTTGAGGTAAATAAATCAGAGAAAGGCAAACTTCCAATTTCTACGAAAAGAGATTCAAATAGTTTTCATTCAGTTAGTCAGAGTCAGAACAGACTGGAATGTTTTTATTGTAAAAAGGCGCATCTATTGTATTCTTGTCAATCCTTTATTAAATTAAATCCGAATGAACGAATTGCCCAAGTCAAAAAATTACGACTTTGTCTGAATTGTTTACGGGGATCACATTCATCATGGGAATGCAATTCTTCAAAATGTAAAAAATGTGGCAAACCACATCATACATTGTTGCATTTAGAATTCGGTAATAATTCGAAAGAAAAATGTAACGCTGGCAATACTAAATGCGCGTCAGGTTCCCAAACTACAAGCAACTGCGAATCACACGAAAAAGAGTCGTCTTCCTCTGCCGGTACTTCTGCCGAACCACAAGTTTTATCCGTTGTCCGTCATTCTACCGAGATAGAGGGTACAGTGGCATCCGAAATGACGGCTCAGGTATTATTATCCACAGCTGTGGTACTGGTGAAAGATAAAAATAACATGAAACATCCATGTCGCGTATTATTAGATAGTGGCTCTCAGAGCCATTTTATAACAGAGAAAATGACCAAAAAATTAGGTATTAAGCCGATAAATGTTAATTATGTGGTAAGGGGCGTGAGTCAGTCATTAGAAAATATTAAACGGCAAATAAATGTAAATGTGTCCTCCTATAATTCTGGGTTTGAAACTGATGTGAGTTGTTTAATTATACCGGTAATTACAGAAAAATTACCATTAGTTTCATTCAAAAAGGAATGTTTAACGATTCCAAAAAATATTGAATTAGCTGATCCTTATTTCAATAAGTCAGGAGAAATAGATATGTTGCTAGGGTCGAATGTTTTCTGGACTCTTTTATGTCAAGGTCAAATTAAGTTAGGTAACAATTTACCTTTGCTACAAGAAACCAAATTAGGTTGGGTAATCGTGGGTAATTTTCATGTGCCGGTAATGCCTACAAAAACTGTTAGTTATTTCAATATAAATATAAATAATTACCCTAATACTATTGACGCACAAATAACAAAATTTTGGGACTTAGAAGAAATTAAAATCAATAAGGCACAACTATTTTCAAGCTCGGAAAAATTCTGTGAAAATCATTTTATGCAAACAACCAAAAGGAATGAAGAAGGTCGATTTATTGTTCGTATGCCAATTGATAATAATTTAATTAAGAATCTTGGAGACTCTAGGCAAACAGCAATCAACAGATTTCATTCTCTCGCACGAAAACTAAACAAAGACGGTAATTTGAAAAAACAATATTCTGAATTTATAAAGGAATACGAAATACTTGGACATATGACCAAAATTATAGAAAATAAAAATAATTTGCCCAAATACTATCTGCCACATCACGCGGTATTAAAATATTCGAGCATCACCACGAAACTCCGTGTAGTGTTCGACGGAAGTGCAAAAACAGATAGCGGCGTATCACTGAACGACATACAGCTGGTAGGTCCGACTCTCCAGAAAGATGTCTTTTCCATCATTATGAGTTGGGGTAAACACAAGTACGTATTGTCAGCTGATATATCAAAAATGTATAGACAAATTCTTATTGAAAAGGAACAACGTAGTCTTCAAAGAATTTTCTGGAGAGCTGAACCGAATGTAGAATTACAATGTTACGAATTGAATACTGTGACATACGGCACTGCATCGGCACCTTATTTAGCCGTAAGATGTTTATTTCAAATGGCTTATGAAAATGAGGAGAAATTTCCGAGAGAATGTGAAATTATTAAAAACTTTTTTATATGGATGATCTTTTAGCAGGCGCAGACACAGTGTCAGAGGTCATTTCGATTCAATGTAACATATCGAATATTCTGTGTAGTAGTAAATTTGAGCTTAGAAAATGGTTAAGCAACGATCAGAGTATAATTGTATTTTAAAGTTAAAAATAAAATAAATAAAGAAAACCTACAGTCCACTAATTAATAAGCAGCATACCCACAACAAAGACAGAACTTTAAAATTCGAAATATTTATTCAGCAGTAAGTCTAAAAAGTCACTATCTGAGGTTTAATTATTAGGGAACAGCTTGGAATCTCTAATTCTCACAATCTCATAGAAATTAAGACATGGGCCGGTGGATGCACCTGGAACAAAATAATGTTTTCCTATGGGGCATACATACCCATGGCGAGGGTGCATACATTTTTTCACAGATGTAGCAGGAATTTTTGTTTCTAAATAAAAGGCCCTACAACAGTTAATATAACAATAGTGCGGGTCGAGGTACCAAAATCCGCGTTCATGATGGAAAAAGCGTTCTATTTTGTGAATAGCTATAATATTCCGAGCTGTGCTTCAGGGCTAAAGCGTGCTTGTGAAACAATATAAATGAACCCAGGGATCTAACAGGGATTTTTGTTTCTGAATAAAAGACCCTGGAACAGTTATTATAACAATAGTGCATGTCGAGGCACCAAAATCCGATTCAGTAGATCTTCTCTATTATAAACTGGCGTGGCATAAACTTTATCTTTCAAATAGCCTCAAGCAATTAAGTACAGAGGATTACGGTCAGGTGATCGAGAAGGCCATGCAACTTGACCACCTCTACCAATCCATCTTTCACAGTAATTCCTATTAAACCGTTCTCGTACTTGCCTTCCAAAATGGGCAGAGCAGCCATCCAGTCGTATCCATGCATTTGTTCTTCCATTGAGTGGTGTTCCCTCCCACATGTCTTCGTGATTAGATTCCAAAAATCCTAAAGATGCAACGGCAGTTAGTCTGTCTGGTAAAACGTATGGGCCAAAATATTGTTTTTGTAAATTCATGGCATTACATAGCTTCCTCTACCATTGCCGTGTGGGTAGTTATCTACGTAAGCCTCTGTAATTGCATTCTGCAAGAGATCAGCCGCCTCGTCTATTTCATTCATAGATTGTAGGCCTTTTTGATAGTCCTCCCAGTTTACTCGTCTGGTATCTCTATTTCAGCTCAAATGTTTCTCCAGAGTACCTGAAACAGCAAATAAAATTTGAGAATGCTCATGGAGAGATGGTTCGTTTGAGACTCTCGAGCCTCTAATGTGTCTAAAGAGAGTTTGGGAGCATAGTGTTTTAAGCCAATAACCTCTCTTCTGACAACGTTAACAAACGTTGGCCCTGCTCTCCTCTAATGAGAATATCAAGTTTAGTGGTACGCAGGAACTCGAGCAGAGCTCTGCCCCGGTGATTGATGACGATGCTGCCCCACATCAGGTGATGTGAGTTGGTATCACAACGAATAACCAGAAGCAGGCGATTCAACTAGCAGTACTCGACCAAATCACCCATCACTTCCCTTGTTCATCATATGGTAAGTATGCGGAAGCTATGACCACACGTTGTCTCCTGCCTTCCAGGTGGAGGACAACTTCCGCCACAGCTAGGTATGTTGTACACTATTCCACTAGTCTAGTGTCCAAACCTATTGAAGCAATGCAAGTCCTGACATGACCCGCCTTTGTATCCTGCATTACCTTGCTTTTAGCTTCAAATCCCTCACCATGTTCTTAATGATCCGTGGCTTTTGAATTAGTGCTATGCCTGTCTGCATCGCAGCTAGGCGCCTAAATACTTCGTCTTTGCTGTGATGTAGGTTGATCTACGGAAATGGAATTTCCACTAGAGGTATTATGACAATGTGGTATTTCAATGCGTAATTTGGGCTTTATGACTCCTGCCGGGCGTAGTTAAACCTCACAGGGCCGATGTCGTGATAGGCTCATCTTCAAAAGACGTCAGCATTCTTATACCCGACTCTGGTATACCAAGGACGAGGGTTCTGCCTTCCTCTCTGTCTACTGCGGCAGGTTTATCTAGGGAGGTCAGAACCCTCTACGCCCCTGTGTCTAGTGGTGGTGCACCTCTGCAGCTTCGCCAGAACAATTGATGATTCCTCGGTTTTACCCAGTATCCATACGGTCGCCTTCACAACTTTCTGCAGAAGCTCAATCCACCCACCTTCATCTGTGAGCCTCCTCACATTTGTAAGACCCCCGCTCTCAGTAATCCAATTTTTGGAGAACTAATCGGTGGAGATCATTATAACAGTTTCTCTTTTGCAGGAGCCGTCGAACCTGGGTAGCAAGACCATCCATTTTTTGGGATCACTGCTGGTAGTATTATAACTAATAAGGTAGTACAATTGTAAAGACTCCATTCACTTTTATATGGTTTCCTTGAAATGTTGGTTCTATATATCTATCCCAGGAGCGTGCCTACATACCGACCTTTTTACATTATCACAGGTGACGTTCTCATGGCAGGCTGCAACTGATGATTGCTTGTTCTATCGCAATATTCATAACTGGATAATTTTACCTTTCATGGTTCGCTTACCTTCCAGATATTGATTGCTCTGCTTACGTGAACACGAGAGGGAAATTCGGGAAAACTGGTTCCCTGTCCCCCGTATTGGGAAAATAATGTATCAAGGCTTAGGATATTCGGCATTTTTAAATTTCCCTTTGCTAATGCGAAATGAAACATCAACATATACTGAATCTAAGAGTGGTAGTAAATCTAGTCACAGTGTTAGTCGGTTTTTATTGAATCAACTTCTCGTTACTTTCTAATATTGCTGATAACTAGTGTACGTATGTTGCAGTTGTCGTTTCTCAGGATGCAATGGTGTTAGTATTTACCACCATTTCAGAATTATCATGTAAATACCCAGCTACGAATCGTTTTTACGACCAAAAGTGTGAAATTTGCGATTGAGGGGGTCAGAAGCCTCCCCCACCAAGTATAAAAATATAAATATTGAATTTTTTTTTCGTTCCTGGCAGTTTTGTCAACTTTTTTACGTAATTTAGCACTTGGTAAGATTTATGCTTAATTTACAGGGGCGTACTTTTGGGCGATCATAATATGAAAGAATCGTTATGCTAGTTCTAAACATTTAAATTAGCCCTCATTCATATGATAGATTTCTTGCATTAATTATCAATTCAATTATTTAATAAGTATTATTATTATTTGAATATTAATTAATTAAATAGAAATTAATAATTGCAAGAAACCTATCATTTAAATTTGGGCTAATTCAAATGTTTAGAAGTAACATAAGGATTTTTTTAAATTATGATCATCTTAAAGTATTATTGAATGAATGAACGTTTATTAGAAAAAGTATAATAACAAAATAAATTCATCATTATTACTATACTGGCCTCTTAAGAAGAAGTCGTTTTACTCAACATCCGATTAAATCTTATCATCGACCACCGGGCTCCACGCCCTCAAGGAGCTATTGGATAGACAGTGGTTCTCACACATTAAGTGTGTAACTCTCTAAAACCGTACACTCTATGAGCAGGAGAGGCCTGAAACTGGTGACAAGACTTCTCACAGGGCACTGTCATCTGAATAAACATCTACACAAAATGGGCATTGTTGAAGACCCAATTTGTAGTAGATGTGGAGAGGCGGATGAAACTGCTTCTCATATCCTAGCAGAATGTCCAGCACTGGCTTCTCTCAGGCTACAACACCTCGGCAGCACACATATGCCACTTGAAGCCATAGGAGATATCAGTCCATGCAAAATCTCAGCCTTCGGCACTGCCTTAGACCTACTGAACTGATTCTTTCATTAAGGGGCGCACAATGGACCCAATCAAGCGGTCCAAGTGCTCCGGACTTGTCCGCCCCCGTTTTGATTCATTGATTAATTGAATGTTATCACCAAAAGTATCATCACTACAATCATTCTCGTGATTTTCTTGCCCTGTTGTAATGATTAAGTTATGTGTTATGTGTGTTGCTGGTACAAAACGTAGAAGTTGGATTCGGTTGTTATATGTTTCCATTTTTATTTTTGAGGTACCTTATAACTATCTATTCGATTACAAAAATGTTAATATTTCAACTAAAGAAACCAATTATTATAAAAGATCAATCCTGAGATGATTCCCATACAATGTGACTCGTTAGTTTATAAATCATAGAGTTCAATCATAATTTATACTAATTTAACTGATTAAAACCCTTGCAAATTCCTTCATACAAAAGTAGTTTCTCTATGAAAACTACGCATGCTAGGTTATACACAGTTTTAGACGTAAATAGGGATACATTTACTCCAAAATGGGATTCGATGAAAGAAATAATTAATCATTTCATAATTTTATTTTCATTCATTCTTCAATTACAAAATCACAATGATGCGTCGCTGTATGATTTTATAACAATTATCGTACTAATTACAATATAGTTATACTAAAATATTCACAGCACAGAGGCAAATACTAAATTAATGTGATGTTATTTTAATATTTCTTCATTCCTCTATTTACAGTAAAATTTACTATATGGATTACATTACAGATAACAGAAAATGCACTCGCCATCATTTGTTAAAAGTCAAAGATTGAGATATTGAGTATAACCAGAGAAGTAGTTTGTGCGTAAAACCACCGTGGACCTTGGAATGGTAAGAGTGACAGAAAGCGTGCGTCTATTTATAAGCGATTTTAGTTTATTTCCTTTCATGAGTTGGAGGTTTGCCATGAGTTTCGATCAGAAAATTATATTCTTTAGATGCTAATGTTCGAATTGTTTACATTTAACCCATCTCAAACAAGAATCCTCAGGGATACGCCATGCCTCTCGACCCCAAACCAATATTCACTTAAAAACATTCAGCTCTACCAAAAAACTGGAGCGTGGCTAATAGAGTTTGACATCCTTCTAATATATATTCTTAAAATATCTTCAAAACTATAGACGATTGAAGTTAATACTTGAATGACAGACGAGATACCTTTTCTGTTTTATTCATTATTCTGTGATCTTGGTATTCCATAGAATACAATACTTTGTACAAATTGATCTACCTTTGATTAAACCTATTAATTTGAACTAAACTACTGATTACCACATTTGTTTTATTTGACATCTGCTGTACATTGTTTTCTATGGAATACAATTCAAAAACAAAATACAGTATACAGAATTGATTATAATAAAGGAAATATCAGTCATACTTGATATGATATTCAACTCTGTTTCATTTCCCTAACTTGGAAGATGAAATAAGCGATGAAAAGTATTGAATTGCTTTTTGATCAGCGAATTTTCTGCAAATTTAGCAGATTTGATTCTTAGTTCTGGCTTCACTCCAAGAAGATATGAAGCAATAACAAGAACAGGCAGTCAAAAGTTCATTGCTCATTATTCACAATCATCGTTGAATCAAGAAATGCATTATACATACAAACCCTCAAACCTAAATGTATAAACATCAAAAAGTATTGCATATCAGATATGCCTTTAATAAATGTAAAAAGTAAAAAAATTATAAATCAATTAATAAAAGATAAAATCAGATGATAAAATTACATTCATAATAATATATAATATTGAAGTTATTAAATTCTTTGGGCTTTGGGTAAATTGCTTTGTAGTTTTCTAATTGTTTTCAACCTATGTCCACAGTATATTCTTAGTAGAATGCTGAGAAAAACTAGTACAACACCAAAAATTCCAAGCGAATTTACTTGATGATTGTACAAAATGCAACTCAACAAAACAGAAAAACCCTGTCTTATTGTGGTTATTATTGCGAATACCACAGGTCCAAATACAGCTACAGTACTATAAATAAATAACTGCCCACTAGCAGAACATATAGATAGAAGAACACAATCTAAAATAAATCTTGGATATTTGTACATAAAGTTAATGGAAGTTATAAAACCGCTCTGTTGAGAAAGTGATACAGCTGTAAAAATGCATGAATATAGATTCACATAACACATCATCTGTACAGGTTTCACGGAAAACTCTTTGAATAAAGAATCTTGCCAGTTAGCTGTAAAACTATCGAACGCTATGTAGGAACACAGAAGAATGACACCAGAAAGTGTAGTCACACTCGATGCTGCAACAAAAAAACAAAAACATCTATTAACTTGAATAATGACATATCTCAGACAAAAGGTGGTGATATTCATATTAGGCAAGATAAAATCTAAACATTCCTTCAAGATGGGAATAACAACAATAGGTGTGTGCTGTGCGATGTCATCGCACATCAAAGATCCCTACCTGCACTTGGGAACTGTCAGGATGCGGCGTTGACGTTGAGAACTTGCCTCCTGGCATCGACAGTAGCAGAAATAGGTCGACATTAAATAAATGAATGTATGTAATAGAAAACTGAACCGCATATGTGTTTAATTTACAGTTATGGGCCGATTAGTTATAACGCGCCAATCCACCAAATTTGACCGTTAAGTATTTTGCGTTCTTTCATATTCTTAGATTAGATTCAGTTTACATGTCTTTGATAATGACTCCATCAAAGTTGAAAAATGCTTTAGATAAGTTATAATTTAAAGTGGGAATAGGGTGGTAGGGAAACTGAATTATAAATAGATGTACATTGTTCACAGAGACAAAAGAGCACTTACTTTTTACCTGGAAAGACCTTCATTCCAAATATCTATGATAAGTTGAGTAACCAACTATTGCATGAACATAGATAATTATTGAAACCAAATGCGTTGCTATTATCATTGTTAATAATTGTTTTCAATTGGTTGAATCGAGCAAGCAAGTACATTTAGTAAATTTTCTAATGTGAATTAACTAATTAATGAATTACTACCCAAGCACAAACAATTTACTTTCAACCAATTGGTACGATACAGTTACAAAAATAATATAAGCCGTGCCCCGGGCGCCGGATCCAGGGGGCGAAACTTTCTTCGGCACTATAGATGCTTTGTACGTGTTCCTCTCTCAGTCAACTATACGGTGGGACTTGCTGAAGAGAACATGGACTGCTACGTATGACGCTGTCCGTGTTGTCTTTAAACATCTGGACTCTATTTTGGATCTGATCGAAAAAATTAGTGAAAATCCAAAATTGACGCCGGGAACTAGAAATGAAGCGAGAAGCCTTGCACACAGAATGCTGACGTTCCGACTTTCTCAGCCTTCTCTACTTTTGTGACTAAGTTTTGCGGAGAATTGAACGCGTTCAAAAAAGTCTGCAAGATCCTGCAATTTATTTTGCAGATGCTGCCAACGACCTCGACTCTCTTCAACACGACTTAGCACACATTCGAGACGATTTGTGTACTGCCGCGATTGCAGACGCGAAACAAAAATGTGACCGATGAGGAATCAACGTCGAACGGAGAAGAAGACGTCGCCGAATACCTGGAGAGTTAGCTGAAGATGCAGGCCTTTCAGCAGAGGAGGAACAACGTCGCGTTTTGGCAAACGCTATAGATAGGCTCCAGGTTGAGTTCGACAATCGTTTTCAGCGTCTTAGTGATCTGAACAAGAAGTTTGGCTTCCTCGTGAATGTTGCAGAGTTGATGAGTGGTTCAGATTTCGATTGCGTGGAAAAACAGTGTGAAAGTTTTGGAGAATTTTACGCTACTGACGTTGACGGCACTGGCTTGTATAACGACATCGTTGACTGCAGAATGTAACTACGTTCACGGAAAAATGTCATCGAACTACTCCGATTTTTTATACAGTACGGTAAAGATGTCTTTCCGAAATTAAGAGTTGCGTTACAGATCCTGCTAACTGTCTCCGTATCTATTGCAAGTTGTGAGCGGTTCTTCAGCAAGTTAAAGTTAATATTAACTTATCTGCGGGCATCAATGGAGCAACAAAGATTGTCGGACTTAGCTCTGTTGAGTAGAGAAAGAGACTCTCGAATCGATTGATGCATCACGCATAATAGATAGGTTTGCATCAATGAAAGCGCGTAAAATACATATCTAGATTTATTGTTCAATGAATATATGTAAGTTTAAAAGAAAGGTACTTAAAACTATTAAAAACTGTGTTCCCTTGTTACTTTCATTAAATATATTTGGCAATGTTGTATACGAAAACCGCTCCTTTATTTTTCCACACATGTTTTTGCCTCCATCAGTAGTAATACATTTTTTTCCTTAACTCTCTTAAAAATAATCTTCCCCAGTAGTCGTGCCCTGAATACTATCAATATCAAGAAGTTCTTCATACACTTCTTACCTTTTATCTACTCCTCGAATAAAAATCAACACCTGAGCAGTATCAGACACATCCGTTGACTCATCCAAGGCTAGAGAAAACCACTCAAGATGTCCATTTTTATCAGACAGCTGAGAAGATATGTTTTCTGCGATGTCTTCTACCCTCCGAGCCACGGTGTTTGCTGACAAACTGACAGTTTTAAATAAACCTTTTCGAGGCACATTTCTTCGGCTACTGCAATTACGCATTCTTTGATCATTTCTCCATCAGTGAATGGTTTTCTACGTTTCAAAACCCACGCGAAAGCTGGCACGACTTGCACCTTCTTTATTGAATATTAAGTTTCGAAAACAAACATTGCTGCTATTGCAATCCGTGCTGCAAAGCTTCACATTTTTCTGTCCGTAAGCTTCCTGTATATTTTGAGTAATTTTGAAAATGTTTCGTTCCATAATGACGTTTAATGTTACATTTTTTGAGAACGACTACGGTTTCATTGCAACATAGTGCCTTTTTACTGGACTCAATTAGGAAATATTGAAAGTTCCACGCACTACTTTAATTCACAACAATTTCGCTTACTTCGCCTTCCCTAGGGTGGACTGAGTCGCGGTCGCGCCGCTAGCCTTTTTATACTTCAATTACTGCCATCTAGAAGTGAGTGAAATACACCAGAACTTTCTCGAAACAACGAGATTATTCGCGAATGTTTAAATATTGTTAAGAATCAAGAATCAAGGGGCTGAGACGTGGGGGGGGGGGGATTATGATAGCACAATCCTCGCTACGCCTCTGCGCGTGTACCAATGATTATCATAGCTAACTGATGCAACTGTCTTAAGAAGTATCAAGTACATGAATCTTTTTGTTGGACAATGTTTGCAACAACTGTGTCGCCTTTGAAGCTGTATTTTTCATGTTAAAATAATTGAAAAGTAATCTGAAGCATAAATTGGCAGTTCTGTAACATTTATGTACTAGTAGATTAATTATTTTCAGGATTTTAATGGAACTAGTCTATAACCACGGTCGTATATACAGGTCTGGAAACTCGAGGCTGTTTCCTATGTGAGAAGTGAGTCCGCTAAGCGTCATCTGTTGCGTAGTACCAAAAGGGTGGCGCATGAGTCGAGGGATGTTCTCTGGCACGTATACGACCGTGTTTGAACGATATGGCGCCTAATCCTGACAATATACTTTGATCCATGCGCCAGCTGGTGGCTGAGCGAGTATACACGACCGTGTCTATAACCACGGTCGTATACACAGGTCTGGAAACTCGAGGCTGTTTCCTATGTGAGAAGTGAGTCCGCTAAGCGTCAACTGTCGCGTAGTACGTCACGGGTGGCGCATGAGTCGAGGGATGTTCTCTGGCAATCTTTGTATTGTGGGGCTTGAAATTTGAACGATATGGCGCCTAATTTTAACACACTTCGATCCATGCGCCAACTAGTGGCTGAGCGAGGAACTACGAGTTTAGCGACACGTAAGAGACTCATGTCAAACAACAGAGTTTCCAGACAGTGTCTATAACCTACATATATCAATCAATTGAGTTGACATTACCTGATCTGTCATTTCCTGTATCAAGCATGAAACACAGCATCCCAACAGACAGTATAACAGCTGTCACATATTCATAGAATTCATACTTTGTTCTAGATACTATTTTCCCCATTATCATCACTGGAATGGTTTTTGCAGTTTTTGCTAGAACCTGAAGAAAAAATTAGGAACAGTTGAGCAAACATGCATACATTAGAAATATATCTACCTGATGTGGAAAAGAAACATATTTGAGAGCTTCATATTGACACCATGAGCTCATGATATTGGAAAATGAACAGAACACATATTTATACAATGGGCATTTGTGTCTTGGCTGTCTCCTACATAGTAACACTATTCCAGACATGATAAAAGCCAATATCCTATTTACAAATACCAGAAACTGAGAATCCTTGAAGTACTCCACTTCTCCAGTTGAGCTTATATATTCCTGTGGAAAGTCATATTTTAATGCATAAAGAGGAATTGTACAATTTTTAAGACAACTTCAATTGTGTAATGATTCTATAAGTTCCAGTAATCCCTTATTGATAATTGCATTTATTTATTGTAAGATTTACAAATTGACTTAGACGTTAATCTAACCTGTAACGTCCATATTGTTGAGACGAAACATTAGAGTAGTCAATCATGCCACTTATCTGTTAGCATTTAATCACAAATATGGAATATGATAATAAATACCTGAGTCATAACCTTCTCCTGCAAAACTCCCCATAACAGATATGACACCTGGAGTCCACAGAAATAATAAATAAGCAACAAAGCTTCTTGTAATGGAGTTCTTTGTTGAATTGTATGTGGCAAATTTGAATTTGGAGTTAATGATTCCTCTTCACCAAAACATAGCCTAATGAAGCTAGGAAATATGCCACTACCTATAAACAAGCAGAGAAAGATTATAATTATTGGTTATTATTTTACTAAAATTGAATTCTACAGGGTCCATCCTTGTATCATTAGTAGGTATTTCAAATATTTTTATTATCAACTTCAATAGCATATCCTTGATTTGCTGTTAAAATCTGTTTTTTTTCACTACTTTTTTCTCTGGTATTGATGTAAGTTATCTACTATTTTCGAACATTCAATATTTTGATAAAAAAAATTATTTACTAAAATGAACAAAAGAATTACATACACTCTATCAATAAAACTCCAAAGCTGTCATATCAATGATGACTGAACGACATTCATTTTCAAGGTAGGCCCTATAAAACTACAATTGTAAAAGTTGTTCCAAAATTCTGGATAGTACAGAAAATTATGGCGCTTACCACATTTACTCAAATAATTAATTTTTCGAACGTATTGGAACACCAAAAAACCTGGTAAGAATAAAGTTGAATAGCCTAAAATATTTAATATTCCCTCCTGTATCCATCTATAATCATCCAAGGTATATTTCAGATATTCTGAGGCTGCTACAGATTTATTAAAGAAGTATAGGACGGAGATACTTGTTGATATAATAATGCTAAAATCAAAATACATTTTGGTATTAAATAATTGTTTGCAATGAAATTTCGAGAATAAAACAATCTTACCATATTATAAGTTCAGGAACATACTTTCCCATGGTAAAATGGCGAAAATAAATAAGAAAACTTATAAGTTTGGAAGTTTATTATTCATAAATTCATTTTAGTCGATACTATTCAAACTGAGTAACTTTGAATGTATTATTGAAAATAAATACGAAACATAACCATAAAAACCGAAGGCATTGAGCATAGAATGAAAGAGATTTAATCAGCTCGATTTCTTTAAACATCGAAACTGTAGTATTGCTTGGGGGCATTCAGTCGAGTCAACAGTGGTGGAACGGTTACCAATATTCGGCGGAATGCATTACCTTACTAGTGCAGTGCTCTACATTGTCAACTGTTGTAGATGTGCAAAGCAGTCGCCAATTTTTTGAGCACGAAAAAGTCTCATCTCAATGGAAAAGAAAAAGTACGCTTACTTGAAGCAGTTCTTAAAGAGAATATATAAAATTTTGCTGTTTTTATTTTTGAGGTTATGTTACATTCCAGTTTGAATATTCAGATTAGATTTTTAGATTTGTGTGCTGATTGAATCTAGTTCAATCTAATAAGAATTATTATAATAGTTTTTTGAGGAGAATGTGAAGTTTAGGAATTATTGACGGTATAAATTATGTACAATGCAACCTATAGTTTTAGTTTCAACCACAGTGAAAGCTATTACTCAATTTTACACTGTGCTAACTTACACATAATTGTCTTGTGACTTACTCCGTTTGCACCGAAATATATAATTCTCCGATATAATCTGAGGTTTGCACGCTTTTTAACTAGCTTCTAGTAAAAGCATTATCATAGTATAAAGAGAATCTTTAAAATTTGAATCTAGCTTTGTCTAATAAAAACGTGCGTAAAGTTGCAGATCGGTCAACCTTTCTAGCTACTAGCTGACTTTTTACTCTGGAAAGAAAAAAGTATTCTGGAAGAAGATTCTGATATGACAGTTAATTCTGGGCGATAGGCATCTTTAATTCCTACCTACATTTTAATTTTCGCTTTCAGCGGGTTTTTTGTCATATATCCCACTAGATCTTCGGCTTTAAATTCGTCCGATAATTTTTAGAATGCTGAGTCCCAATTTCGTTTCCAAATAATAATATTTTATATTCCATAATATTTCGAAAACTTTGTGATATTATTTACATTCCACTTTAATATTGACGGCTTAACGGAACAGGTGGAATCGAGTTTACGAGATCAACCATTTTCACTATCCACTTCTAATTATGAGTACTTTTTAAAACGCCAACTTTCTTTCTGGTTACCCGGATAGGAACAAGGCGTGATAGCGGTGTTTCAACTAGGTCCGTGTACACGACGCTTTAACATCCAAAAAAGCAAGTCATAGACTACTGGAGCGGTTAGACCATGACGTAGAATTTGTCATGTGACCAACTCAGGCCTACACTACTACTTTAAGCGCGTTGTATTCAAATTTTATTCTACTTTGAATATCTAACATGCAAAATCTATTTCTAACTTTTTAATTCCCTTATGACGTTCGATCTCACCAGTTATTCTTTTGGAATAATTGGCTGAGTGAAAACTTCAGACTTTCTAGTACAAGTATAACCTCTAGAAAATTGAGGAAAAAACGGCTTATAAATATCGTAAAATCGTTAGAGTAAAAATGACATTTGGACAATCCGAGATTTAGTCTCTCAAAAATGTTGGTTCGATTCTAATGTATAGTTAGTATTATGGCTATGTGTCAAACTGTCAAGAGATTCTTTCAAATTTTTACTGGCTAATTTAACTGGATCTTTTTTATAAATAGATTTTACTGTGTTGAATGAATTCTTATGATTGATAATAGAATTAAATTGAGATCATTATGTATTTAGAGGAAAGTATAATTTTATCTTCTAAAAAAAACGAAATTTTTTAATTGCTGTCGATACTGAAACCTGAGACAATCATTGGAACATCATCAATATTTTCATTAAAATGAATTCACTTAAGCATTTGTTCTTGAATTTTTAAATGAAATCATTATAATTAATATCATCTTCTTAAATTGGGGTTTAGAAATCGATCTCATAATCGTGATGTACCAGGGTTATCGTATTACTTTAGGATGTTTACTTTTGATTTGAACTTTTCTGACGTGTAATAGAAAGGTTGATTCGGAAAAATAGTAGGTACGCAATCTTGAACAAGGCTTATAAATTTTCTAGGAATTACTAGTACAGATCCATCACATTTTGTTATCTTGTCTTCTCTAATCCATTTCTGTTTGAAGCTATCGGTTTATGAAAAAGCAAATGTTGAATAATAAGTCTTATAAGAATTCCTGGCATTCTGAGATGAAATTCCCTCAGCAAGATATCGTCAATAACACTGACAAAAAATACTTAATAACCTTTGGCACATTCCAAACTAGTTTCTAGATGCACCAAAGGCTTACAAAGCCAACCACTGTATCTATCCAATTAGAAATAAATTTCCCAATAAAAAAAATAAATTCACAAAATTGTTCAACATGCTGGCTCGCTACTTTAAGTTCTCACAATATATGAAACTTCAAATCTTTCAAATTATACTTTGTCAATTGTTTACACCGCAAATGAATTCAATTAGCTCTTTATTGTCATTGTAATAACCACTATAATATTAAATTGGTCATGTGACACGAGAGTCATGTGGCCAAGGTAATTCCCCGAATAGAGAAATAGAGAAGGTCTGAATTTGAAAATTTGGACACTTGTGTAAGGAAGTATGTGGAGCAGAGAAACTGATATGACACAGTGTATATGTGGGAATAATTTTGTTAGACATTGATGCTCCAATTAAATGGTGATTTATAAGATTTATACACAATCATTATTGCACATGAATTTTTCTGAATCATAATTTGATTCTCCTAAATCTAATGGCGGGGCTTATTTACTGACCAATTCAAATGTAATAATAATTTCATATCTTTGAAATATTTTCCGTTAATTTATTTCATGAACATATTTGATTGATCATTTTAATCTGCTGCAATACAACCAAAGATCTTAGTTGGTAGATCTGGCATTTGACAAGAGAGTCTTTGTTAATAGCTGCATCGCAGTTGAAAAGTGCTTTAGGTAAGCTACAATTTAAGTGTTGAAAAAGTTTGTTAGAATGAACTAAATCATATTATATTTCATTCCACAGTGGTACCTCATATATAGTAAGGTACTATGTAATCAACAAATTCTTAAATAGTCTTGCTTCATTTGAATTATGATCATTTCAATCGAAATAATAAATTCCTGCAATTGAAAATTGTGAGTAACTGATGCTGTTTCACATATTACAGCCATGGGGATATTTCTAGTTTGACCCAGATGCCACATTTCAAAACAGAAAATACTGTTTTCAAATATTTCTAGTTTGTATTATTGAAATTATACGAGTAAATATAAAAGTAAAAATTTATAAATTTAAATAAAATCTTCAATAAAATTACGTATAAATAAAATTTTGAAATAAAAAAATTGGTGAAAGAGGCAATTTTTTACTTAAACGAAACTTTTTTTACTAAAATAATATTTACTTTTCAAATTTTCTTTTCAATACTAATAAAATATAATTGAATTTATTATACTTTAAAATAATAATAAATAATTTATTTATTTATAATGTTTAATTTTAATTAATAGAATCAAAATTAATAATAATTCCCTTAAAAAAATTCTCAAATTTAATTCTTAATTATAAATATAAATAAATTTGTTTTATTCGAAAACCATAAATATTTAATAATAAAATTGCTTTTGGAACGGGGTGGGCCGAGAAAATGTTTCTATAAAAACTTTTAATTACTTTGTAGTAGATTTTGAGTAAGCTGTTGTTGAACATTCTTCAGTCTTGAATTGAACCTGACAAAAGCGCAATAACTATGCTATTTTTAGATTTGCAACTATTTGAATGCTGCATGAGAAGACCTCTGCATTGGAAAATTTCAGCATCATTCGCTTCTACCGAATCTATTTTTATATCTGCAATCAATAGATGCAATATTACACTTGGGAAATTAAAAATTGTGGTACTGTTCCATTTTTGCAGTAGGTAAATCCACACTAGTTTATGCATTCATGTGACACAGGTGCTATTGTTTGCATGTGATTCACTGTGACTCTTTGATATCTCAACAGCACTCAACATATATTTCCTGTGGCATTGAACCTCTATGTAAGTAGAAGCTGTTGCATTAGTACCTCTTTAGATTAAGAAGTTATCAGTTAAATTTATGATAAATATAGTATTTTGTGAAAATACCTGTTGGTAAGTGTACCTCAATCTGTTTCAAAAGGAAACATTTATAACTAATTATCGATTCATCTGATTCATCCATATAATAAACCGGTTAGCATGGTGTTTTATAAAAGAGAATTGGTTGCAGAAGAAATATAAGTACATATATCTATAGTCTTCTGGCAATATTTATATAAAGAGGGACTTCAACTTGAGGAATCATGGATTAAATTTTCAGTTACCTATTGTATACTTAAAAGTGAATTAAAATTTTAATAGTCATTTAAAAATAAAAAGCAAATTTGTTTCAAAGGGAAAATGTGTTGAATGAAACTTATCAAAAACAATTATTTTCTAGTAAATCTACATGTTATATATTTTCAACCTCATGAGTGGTGCATTGATTCTTTCGCTGATTACGAACTCCAAGTATCATGAACAGGATAAATTGTATTGAATGATCCTACAATAAAAATCCTCCTGTCCTTAAGAGCAAAAACAAAAGTTATCAGGCAGTACCTCTTCCTTACATATGCAGGGTCTTTTTCCCAGCTTCGTTCGAGGAGGCAGTTGGAGTAACACAAAATGAGATTCTTTCCAAAAATAGTTAAATATTGTAAAAAAACCTTAGAGCAAACAAGAGGCCCTCAGATCAAAATTAGCTTGTTACTTTAAATTTGAAATGGGTTAAAAACTATGCTGCAGATTTAAAGCCTTTAAAAATTTTAAATTGCTTTGAAATATATTATTCAGCTGTTACAACATTCAGTAGAAACGTACAACAGTAATTCTCAAATCAAATGAATTTATGATTTATCTGGTTCTGAAATTACATTTCAATATGGAAGGTATTATCTATGGGTTTCATTTTTTATAATAGAGATCAGTGGTTACATTACAATACAAATTGGAAACACAAGTATTCTCTGTGATTTGATAAGGGATTCTATGGCAAATTTCATACTGCAGTAATTTTTAACGTGTCTATAGTCCGGCAAATTAGACCTGTTATTTGTCATAATATATTATTCTCAAATATGTTAAAAGAGCATATCGAGTACTCCATATCCATATTCTTGATGCTTATGCGGTTCATATCATTTCTACTTATGCGGAGCTAATACAAGGTGTTATATATCTCCTAAAACTTGGTTATGGCCATAGCCTCGAGGGTCAATATAACAGATATAATATATTTAACTGTTCTAGTGTACTATAATGTTTGTCATTAACCGTTTCATGACAATGTAAACAACAATGACATATAAAATGAACTGGAAGGGACCAACAGTGCTTTTTGCATTAGAGTGAGATCGACAACAATGGGGGTGATTATCTCTAACGCACAAGGAAATATTTATGACATGGTCTTTGTAGTTCAGATCTATCAGTAACGTCACAGACTTATAGTTCCAGACAGCGGTTTCGCTTTTCTTATAGAACTCATCAGTGAAACGAGCAATTTAGTAACGTTACTGAACGACCTCCGTTGAAAGTAGTCATAATCGGCCTACAACGGGGTAAAAAAACAGAAATATCTATGAATACATGTCCCACTAAGAAATCAAGCAATGCCTCACTGAAACATCTGTCACTGTTAGATTTCTCGTGCTTTACGAAAGTTATGGGGAATGTGAGACTTGTTCGGTGCGTCAAATCGCGACACCAAACTAAACCACTACCTACTGATCGATCTGGACTAGAAATACCTTATTCCGTATATTCATATATTCATTTGCTTATAACTCTACATTGGTTTGGTGTGGTGTCGCCATCTGGCGCACTCAAGTAGTCACACATTCCTCTTAACTTTTGAAATGTTCGAGAAGTCTAACATTCATTGTGGAACATTGCTTCATTTTTTAGTGGGACATTTATTCATAGATGCCGTGAGATATTTTGGTCTTTTTACCACGTCTTAGGCCGTTATGCCTACCTTCAACAGAGATCGTTCAGTAAAGTTACAAACTTGCTTGTTCCAATGATGAGCAAGCTCTATGAGGAGAGAGAAACAGCTGAGTATATTCATACAAAGAAAATATTTACTGCTAATTTTCATAATTATCTAGTTTATCCACCCGGTGCGGGTTTATCTAATATCTGTGAATTATATCGTTATACATTTCACTGGTACATAATGGAAAGTTTTATTGTTATAAAACTAGCACTAGCACATTATACTCTCTCAATAAAACCACTATGGTTGATAATTTCACAGAATAATTGTAAATTTAACCAAGCCGCAAGCCGTAGTGATAGATTATAAGTAATGAATATAAGGAAAATACTGATACAGTATAGACGGAAGATACAGAAAATGTATAGAAGGAAAATACAGAAAATGTATAAGAGGAATTCAGTTGAAGATTGTGACTTCCGAATTACTAGGCCACTGACTCATTCACTGTATCACCAGTTCGTGATCATTTTGTCTTCCCGGAGCTGTTTGTGCATGCTTCTCAGTAATTGTCGAAATAACTTGATTTTCTTTGTTGTTCTACAGGAGAGTTTGGTCTCTTGTGTATACTCTTCTTGCTTCCGAATAGAAAAATTACACAGAATTATATCAATGTCTTGATTCCTTGAATGTCAGATACGATACGATACAGTCATAGATTTTAGAAAAAGAAAACGATATCAAGTATGAAGAAATTCTAAAGCCTGGTTTGCAATTAATTTTATTAAAATGAACTCCAAATCACCAAGCTATAGATCGAGGTCCCTGATGCTGCTTTAACAGTGCTGAATAACTTGGATCAAGCGAAAGCGATTAATGACATTCAAGAATTATTTCTTAAATACTCTTATTGATTTTACGTGTAAAATGGACATTAGTTTAATTAGAACTGTCAAAAAAACAACCACCGGTTGCCACCTTCTTTTTGTTTGAAGTTCGTTATCAAAATTGTTAGGTCTTAGGTATAAGTTAGATATTAGAATCTGCAGAAGTCTTCTACTGATAATATGTAATTTCGAACATAAA
Source organism: Endomychus coccineus (assembly GCA_958510875.1). Taxonomy (NCBI): domain Eukaryota; kingdom Metazoa; phylum Arthropoda; class Insecta; order Coleoptera; family Endomychidae; genus Endomychus; species Endomychus coccineus. Next base: position 14,930,647 of record OY294071.1, on the reverse strand, counting down.
CACCTTAAGCTCCTCGCAAATAAATTGGTTATATTGAGTGAAATCAAAAGCAAGGATTAGTGGCCTTCTTACAATTATTTAACTATTAAAATGTCAAAGAATAAGCTGAATCTTACTTTGCCACCAGGATCAATTGATCAGACACTAACAGTAACACCATCAAGTGCTCCATTGAATGAAGTAACCGTACAGTAAGTAATCTGTTTTGATACTAGAATCATCTTAATTCTAGTCTTTTAGGAGTAATAATCTAGTACGAGGTTCAAGTATAGATAACCTGACAGCCAGACTTGAGGAGTTAGACATGGATGATAATCAACGAAAAAGAATTGAAGTATTTTTATGTCAAAAGGAAAAACTTGGTGTGGATTTAGCAGATGATGATTTTGAAAAACTAGGCGAACTAGGTTCTGGTAATGGGGGAGTTGTAACAAAAGTGAAACACAAAACCAGTGGCTTAATTATGGCCAGAAAGTTAATTCACTTAGAGGTGAAACCTGCAATTAAGAAACAAATTATAAGAGAACTCAAAGTCTTACACGAATGTAATTTTGCTCACATTGTGGGATTTTATGGTGCATTTTACATTGATGGAGAAATTAGTATTTGTATGGAATATATGGATGCAGGTTCATTGGATCTGATATTGAAGAAAGCAGGGAGAATACCTGAGAATATTCTTGGTAAAATAACATGTGCAGTTTTGAAAGGTTTGAGTTATTTACGAGACAAACATTCAATAATGCATAGAGATGTAAAACCCAGTAATATATTGATCAATAGTAGTGGTGAGATTAAGATTTGCGATTTTGGAGTATCTGGTCAGCTCATTGACTCTATGGCTAATTCTTTTGTGGGAACACGAAGCTATATGTCTGTAAGTAATCTATTTTGTTTCATATATTTCTAAATTCTGTGGATTTGGTATTACATGACAATATGTCCAGATGTAGTTTCATTTATAAAATGTCTTGATTTGTTTTACACACATATTTTTCTTACAGCCAGAAAGACTACAAGGCACTCATTATTCTGTACAAAGTGATATATGGTCTCTGGGATTGTCACTAGTAGAGATGGCTATAGGAATGTATCCCATCCCTCCACCTGATGCTAAAACTCTGGCATCAATATTTGGTCCGAGAAGTGAATGTGATTCACCTGACCATGCTAAATGTCCAAGACCCATGGCCATATTTGAACTTCTTGATTACATTGTTAATGAATCTCCACCTAAGTTACCTTCAGGAATATTTAGTGATGATTTCAAAGATTTTGTTGACAGGTGTCTGAGAAAAAACCCTGATGAAAGAGCAGATTTGAAAACTTTGATGGTAAGCATTCAATCTTTATTTTGTCAATTTTGCTTGAATAACAATCTAGATATATTTTTTGTGTAAGTAAAATGATAAATCGTATCTTTATTATTTACTTTGTCACCTATCATAAGCAAATTAATAGTTGAAGAAAATTCAGTTTTACTTAGTGTCAAGGGTAAAACTTCCTTTTCATTTTGTATAATAAGAATATTTATTGACAAATTATTCAATGATTCAAATTTTGTAATAATTGGAAAATTGGTACCCTCATATTTTAAAACTGTACCGAAATGAGGGTAAGAAGTAACTCTACATATATTTTTGTTTGCTGGAGCTGGAAAAAGTGCTGCTACAACTAACCATAAGAAACAATAAATATTATTTTCAATATTAATAACACTTAGTGTTTTTTACAAATTTTGGCAACTTCAAGTATGTACTGAATAGTTATTGGATTATAACAATTTATGTTAACTTTCAAGTACCAAATCTGTAATAACGCATAACCGCTATCCCTTTCTTGGAATTCTTCAAATTTTGTTGAAATTTTATCACTCACAAACTCTTTATACCAATCTCTCAATTTTGTACTTGCTTCAATAACATTATTTTTAGTGGTGAAATGTTTAATTGATGTTTCACCACATTGCAACTTAATAAATAATCCAACAAAAGTTGTATACACTTTTTTTGAATTTCTTTCTTAATCCCATTAGGAAATAAATGAAATGCTTGTTTGAAAAAACATGAGGTTCCTTTATTTTCAAATTTATTATAGCCCCCGTTTTTTACGATTGTTAAAACAAGATTCAATATCATCTCAACTTATCTTTCTACATTTGTGCAATTGTGAAATATAGTATGTCAAAATGTTTCATTATTATTTTATTATATCTTCTTTAAAGATCTTGTTGAAAAAATTTTTCTAAAGCAGCAGAGTAAACAAAGTTAATTGTTGTAAATTGAGACAATCATCAGCATGCAGTAATAAACTTTTTGGGTTAAGAAAGATTCAACACCAACATGAATTTTTAAAACTGCAACAGAACAGAACTCAAGCTCTAAAATGAGTTAAATTAGTTTGACTACTATTTGGATATACGAACGCGAGAACTTGGCAAACACATTAGAGATTTTTATTATGCAATGAAAAAATAGTACTAATAGACAACAGTTCTGCCTAAAATTTGATCAATGTACTCCCTGTGAGGCAACAAGTAGGTATCAAAATGGTAGTGTACATATCTTCTATAAAAATAAGACAAAACTAAAAAAATAATACTTGATTCCAAAATTAATTCTTTTATCTAGAACCACAACTGGATTCGTAAGTCAGAAGCGGAGAATGTGGATATAGCAGGTTGGGTTTGCAGAACCATGGAAATTGCACCTGCAAACGCCGCAAATCGAATGTAGAACAAGTTCAAGCGGTAAACTGTACCGCGAATTTATTATAAAATCAAAGTAAGATTTTCTTAAAATTATTCTATTTGTGATATCTTATATATGTGAGAGTGAGTGCTGTCCAGAACGGCAATTTAGGAATGCTATTGTGGAGCTCTGAAAATTATTTATTGTTGTGATTTTTTCAATGTACAAACAAATGAGCTCTGTTGTGTGAAAGTAAAATCTGGAATTGAGAAAAAAATTACTGATGTGGGTTGGTGGCCTTGTAGGTGATATCAAACTAAGATTTCATGTTCTTTGTGTCAATATATAAACTAGAGATTTTTATCTGTAAATGATTCTATAGTTGAGAATTTCTTAATTCTATTAATTCTATTTGTTATGTTAATCTATCTAATAATGTTTGTAAACTTCTTATATTATGTACTCTTGTTTGCTATCATTCACACAGATAATCGGCATCATGGTGAATATATTATAAACATCGAAGCTTATTAATAATGAAATAAGTACGAATGCATTTTTGTTATTTATTAAGTTTAAATTATTGCCTCAAGTATCTGAACACTTGTTGGAGAAACAATCGCAAATATGTTTCTTGAGATAATCATTTGTTTTAATGTTAAAATTATAACTGCTCTAGTATTGATCTGACAGCAAAGTTCAAATAACCTAACTATCTTTTTTTTGCCAGAATATAAATCGGATACCAATAAGATAAATGTGTGCCTAAATATTTATCAGGTTCCCATAGGGTGGAGGGGAAGATTCAGATATCATAGACTAGAAACTATTACATTTTGTTATCTTCAATGACTTCATTATTTATGAAGCTATTTAAGGTGATTGGAAATATTCTTATAATCTATGTAGAACATTTAGTAGAATGAACTAGTTACGAGATAATGCATATTCTTCCTTGTGAAAATTGTATTAGGATACAAATAAATAAAAAACTATATTCAATAATATACATTAAACTTATATCTATGGTTTTGACGTTTACATAGTGTAAATTCATAATACTTCGGAAGTTAAATTTTACACAAAACTTTTAACATTTAATTTAAAAATGCTGACAAATTGTTTCACCACACTGCATTTTCAAAGCAAGGAGTTATCAACTAAAGCTAAATCTAAAAGTATGTCCTTGAATACATCCACAATCACACAAGCTAGCAACATATAATTGTATGATACATAGATTAATTAAAGTCCCATTAAGTAAAGATAATTTCCATTTGGAATTAAACAGAATCATAGATATTGCCAAAAATAACGGTTATAATGTCAAGATTATTAATCAAATACTCCAAAATAAACTCAATAAAAAGCCTTTAACGTAATTTATCCGCAGATTAATAATAATACCAAATCAAATTTCACATGTCTAACATATTTAGGTAAACATTCACTAAAAATATCTCAATTCCTTAAAAAACAGAATAAAAACGTCGCCTTTAAAATAACAAATAACCCATGCTCATATATTAATAACTCGAAAAATCTAAGAAAGATAAATTAAAGAAATCTGGAGTTTACAGACTGAGATGTGATGACTGTAGTGCTTTGTACATAGGACAAACTGGACGCAGTTTCAGCGTAAGGTTCAACGAACATTTGAGAAGTTACAGGCTCAAAAAAGAGGACTCTAATTACGCGAATCACCTGTTAGAACATAACCACAACTTCACCCTTAATCCCGATATTCTACATATTCAGGAAAAAGGACATAAACTTAATATACTAGAATCCATAGAAATATTGAAACACTCAGAAAACAATAATAATGTAATATTAAATGATCAAATCGATACATATAACTCACCACTTGTTAACAATTTTTTGAATACACTCCCACCATTATCCACCCCCATCCCTCAATTTGTACCACACTCTGATTCCTAATATTTAAGGACATACTTTTAGATTTAGCTTTAGTTGATAACTCTTTGCTTTGAAAATACCCCAGTGTGGTGAAACAATTTGTCAGCATTTTTAAATTAAATGTTAAAAGTTCTGTGTAAAATTTGAGTTTTATTCTCCAACTTCCGAAATACATTAAACTTATTATGTCAAGACCCTGTATTTCCGGTAGATAGTTCATATTACGCCCCGCTAGATGGGGCACGCTTAACTTGCTGTATCTATGATGCCAACAACTCACAGTATTTCATATCATTACTATTTAGTATTAACGAAAAAATAACACCAGAATATATTTTAATGTGATCCAGTCCAGACAATTTGTTATGTATTGTATTATTTGTCTCGTCTGGAATTTTCGGATAAAAGTACATTTATAGCTGTTATTTGAGTTTTCATATATCTGTGACATTTTTACTGCACTGAGGGTAAAATCACAATACCGGTGGGAAAGGTATTTTTAATATGTTATGCTCATTTCCCTACCTTGTTGTGATTTTACTATTGGTATTTGGATTTTCTCCATTTAAAAAGAAAACAATCAGAAATTGAGTATAGTGATATTGGTTAGTGGCAGAAAATTCTCTTACATGAATATTATTTGATACTTTTCCAAAGATCATTGATAGCAAGTCTGCTGTATTTTTGATTCGACGTACGCACTGACAAATTAAAATTGACAGTGCAGTGACCTATATTACTCACTTGTAGATTTCCCCTCTTTTTACTGTACGGGGGAAAACCGTTGAAATAGAGATGAAGGATTTTATGCTGGGTATGTGAGTACTGTTATGGAATTAAATGCATGGGTAATTATTTATTACCCATGCTTAAATGATATTATATCATTTTCTCAAAAAAAATTCTGTTTTACAAGGCTATAAAAAGCTCTGGCCACTAGACATGTTCCTTTATTTTGCTAGATATACTACAATGTTGAATACAGAGCTTATTAACTTTTCCGTAAATACATTTTGTTCTTTCTAACTACTCAATAGAAATTTCAACTTTGTTGCTTTAATGACCGTAAAAATTTTTATTAGAAAACGTTTATGTAGGATATAAATATGCTACAATCAACTCACAGAACCAAAGAAATGTTGTACTTTTAAAGGATGCAATATATACATATATTTTTCATTGGAACATTGGTAATTCTATAATGGTGATAACACTAATTTGATAATTCTTTATGAATAGTAATCATCATTTATTTATTCAACTATTTTCCAAAGTGTAAATTTGATTTTCAGTGTTTTTATCATTTAATTGTTTGACGGCCGCAACATAATTTAAGTGGTTAACGTTTCTACCAAATTCTAGATGGACACCTTTTTTGTGCTCATTTATGTTCAATAATTGCAATATACTGGTTGAGCTTAAGAGACCGGTGTATTGAGATTTAATAAATGCAATAAAGATTCAACAAAGAAGGGGATAGGATGGGCGCTCCTTCAATCGCAAAAGAACGTTGAATATTTGACCAACGCCAAATTCAAAACAACACTGACGTTTATCGCGAAAGCATGGCGACTTGATTTGAATTTATAACTCATTATATTATCACATTGGAAATAGATATTTCATTCATCAGATTATATCGATTCGCAAAGCTCAAGCTGTATACTACATTGTAGGTATTTACTTTTTACCAATTTAAATAAAATTTCCTCAAAATCAGAAATTTCACGATTTTTGTTAAGTTGTACAAAGCTTCCTTTCAGCTAGTAGTAGTAGTACTAGTTTATGGTACCAATTGAATAAGTTAATCAATATTTTGAATTTCGTTATAGCTGGTCTTCTAAATCCTCTTAAATATCAAATTCAAATCACTAGATGAGAATAAGTTCTGAACTGTTTCAATTAATTTTTATTTTATGTAACCAATATTCCAATGATAATGAAAATAATTCATTAAAATTATTCGATCGTCCATTTGGAGTATATTTTAGTTTCAGATTAATCAATAACAGATTTTTCAGAATAAAACACAATATCAGTACATTTATCAGCTGTTCATTGCAATTTCAAATTTTATATTTATAGTTCATTTTCAAAAAATTCAATTACTTAAAATCTGCCCATGGCATGATGGAGACAGTGTATCTCATGTTTCTTGTTTGCTTGGCCATAGTTTATAGTCCAGGCTATGAACCGGAAAAAAAACATGTGAGTTCGAATAAAATTTTGTTTTTTGCATTAGCTTCAGGAGGTTCTCAGGATCATTCATACACCTTAAAACCTCTTGGAATCCCCAACCCCACCCATTGGGGCGAATATGGCCCGAAATCTCCAAGTCTTGAATTGTATTTTCTACAAAAAAGGTATTTTGGCATTTCGAGTGCACCTAGGGGTTTTTTGGGTCGCTGAATACGATTCCGAAGCCAGATTTACTCCGAAGTAATTTTAAAATGCAAAAATAATAAAACTTTAGAAGCTTGTCAAATTAGCCATTTTTGTAAATTTCCCACCCCTATGATGATATTCGAGTAAATCTGGCTTCGGAATCGTATTCAGCGACCCAAAAAACCTCCTTGGTGCATTCGAAATGCCTAAAACACGTAAATTGCAAAATAACATATTAGGGGTGCGAAATTGGCCAATTTTGTCGATTTGACCACCCCTACGATAGATTTTCGCCCCCAATGGGTGGGGTTGGGGTTGGGGTTCCCAAGAGGTTTTAAGGTGTATGAATGATCCTGAGAACCTCCTGAAGCTAATGCAAAAAAAATTTTTGATTCGAACTTACATGTTTTTTTTTTTATTATAGCTAAAATCCCGGTTCACAGCCTGGACTATTATTATTGAAGTTTAAAAAACTATTATCAATCATCGTTGATTATTTAGAATTATTCATAGTTGATCCTACTATCCAAGTCTGAGGAAATGCTGGTAATCTATTATAAAAGTTATCTATTATAAAATACTGAAATTATATCATATCCATTTTAAATGGAAAACAGCATATTTGAATGAAGAAATATCTTTAGGAAATCTTCAAATTACTTATTTATTACGCACAGTTGATACTTTTTTAACTGTGTATAGAATTCATTGGAATAAACACTCATACCTTTTTTTAAATAACTCAAAAATAGCTTTCGCAAAATATTTAAAAATCCCTGTGCTGATAAGAGGATAACCGATTTCACAGTGGTTACGTCGTGGAGAGCGTTGCGTAGCGAATGGTGCCAACTTTGAACACAGTACTTACACAGGACCGTATTGGACACATTTTGTCATGTGATGGTACCTATAAAATGATTTTCATTTTAATGAGTTCTATACACAGTTAAAAAAGTATCAACTTAGGAATCCTATATATCAAAAGAGTATCCCATTTCATCATGTGACACTGATATATTGAGTTTTATCCAAAGTATCTTTATAATCAGTTGCTGAATTAATTGGAGGAAAAATTTTGATTAATTATATTTAACAATAGACAATTACTTTTCAATTAAATCAAAAATTCTTGACTCTGTGTATTTCTCTTGTTTTCTTATTTAAAATGACTTCAATATTTGATTAAAGCCGTGGTGAAAATCCAGCTAGTTTTATATGTTATGTTGCATGTTTTACAAGGCTAGTTGTGTATATAATTCTTGTTGGTATTAATAACATTGTGTATATTTTAATGGTTGTATCTGTATGTTTATAAATAATGCTTATTCAAAATGTGAATTACATATTTATGTTAATATTCTACTGTTTCAAAACATCTTACATTTGAAATTGTTCAAATGTTGAAAATATTTATAATGAATTGATGAAATTTTGTCATTGATGTTTCCGAAACTTTCTTCGGTTTCATTTATAGGAAAAATTCGGAAAGCTACCCTAAACTGTAATGTTTTGAGTGAGTTTGTTGAATGATATTCACTTTGTTACACTGTGCATGGAATATTTGAATGGCTACAGTCGAAGGTTTTTCTTCTCGTAACGATATGTTTTCTTAACCATAACTAATGTTATTCGGAATGCACGATCCCACAAAATGGGGGAATATCCATGTACACGTCGACTTCCATCGTTTTCCCTCATCAAATAGTAGGGGTGTTTGACATTCTTCGAATGAAATGTTGACCATTCAATATATTCTAAAAGACGCAACGTTATCGATAATGAAGTAGAATTCGTTTATCGATGACTTTGGCGCCACTCGGTCGCTGCATCACAATGAGTTTATTCTAACCACAGTGCTCCATTAGAACTACAATCAATTAGATCTAGGAAAAGCAACTGGTAGCATCGAATATCAGATAAACATAGATGATGTATCTGATGCATCGACATATACATATGGACTGCGCGTGGCAATGATAAGCGCGGCTAGTTCAGGCGAGAGAGAGGGAAAACGAAGAGACCGGCTCTATCGCGTTTCTATTGGCTGCTGCCGGCCTTTTCGTTTTCCCTCTCTCTCGCCTGCACTAGCCGCGCTTATCATTGCCCCGCGCAGTCCATATGTATATGTCGATGATCTGATGACATAATTGCTCTACCACACGTTTTTCGGATATATGTCTACTTAAAATAACTATGTATGTAACTATTTCTTCATCTTGATGTCATTTGAATTAATATTCAGTTGCGAATGATTTTGGTAACGTAGATCGTTAAAGCTTTTTTTGCAAGCTTTCGTAAAAATCCTCCCGTTATAAGACGTTTTACTGACGCAATCTGTTACCCCATTGGATGTTTGAAAACGTTTGTTAAATAAATATATTATGTTATTCAAATGTGCAACTTCACTTGGAAATAATTGAAAGAGTATTCTAAAACGTCTTTACGCGCGATGCGTCACTCACTAGAACTGGTAATTTGAATCTTATTCATCCACTAAATAATCCGTAGTAAACTTAGATTCAAAACTTGAGATTTCAACCCCCCATCGAATTTCAATACCTCCTAATATATTGCATTTAATTGAATATCTCAAAATAGGTAAGTTATTTGGTGGCTAAAAAGTGAAATATGATCAGCTAAAATTGATTTTCTTTCTTCATCATTAATAAGTTCAAACTTTATATAGTTTACAGCAGTTTCTAGTGAATTATAGACGGTTGAACATATCTGGCCTTCCTTGACAATATAGTCATTATTCCACATGATATTCTTCCCTCCCATATATCGTCTGTGTGCTTCTATCAAAGGCAAATTCTGTGAGGATATGGGCAGGATACGCTGGTTTTCTGTGGTTGGTGGTTTTTCGTTTGCTTGCGCTTGCAAGCTCCCTCACCGGTGTCCTTAATAAGAACCTCACACATAACATCATTGCCTACATATTTCTGTAAACTATTTCACGACAGCCGCAACTATTTAGCCGTTTATAGCATCGTTGTGACCATAGTCAAAGTATAAAGGTCTGTTCGAGCCTCCCTTCTACTCTTTAATTCGAGTGCAAGCTGATTGGTCGTTTATTTCGTTTATTTAATGTTATTGACGACGACATAATATGATGTTGTTACGTGCCGGCGATGAGCCGATGAGAGCAAAGCTGTGATTGGAGGAGACGGGTGACGTCACCCAGCGCGAGAAACGATGTGAAGGAGGCTCCAACAGACCTTAATACTTTGACTATGGTTGTGACCACGTACCAACCGCTGCTGGCTAGTGCTTCTAACAGGTAGCGTAACCAGCCTAATTGAACCCAGGCTTATCTCTGTGGCTGCTGGAGGAGGGCGGCAAGTATTTTCACTTCCTATATTTCATCCTCGTTACGAACTGTTGTGTTAATGTTTTGACTTTCTAGTCTGATTACCAAATTTTAAATTTTTCGTAAATGTTTCAATTTTGTGTATACCACCTGTTTAAAGTATTATTGTATGTTAGATAATATTGTAACAATAGGTTACAAAGATTACAAGCAAAGCACAAATTAGTATTTTAGGGTAAGATTTTAAATCGATATTTTAGTCAATAAATAGGCGGTATTTTATATACAGGGTGATTTATTTTTGAGTGGAACGTACAACTAATTGAAGAACGAAAAAAGATATTTATCAGAAAAATCGGCCGTAGGCGCGATAGGGCAGTCAAGAATTATTGTAGGTTAGATAATTTTGTAACAATAGGTTACTAAGATTTCAAACAAAGCACAAATTAGTATTTTAGGGTAAGAAATACTGTAGTTACTTAGTCAATAAATAGGCGGTGTTTTATATACAGGATGCTTTTTTTTTGAGTGGACGCTACAAGTATCTGGAGAATGAAAAAATATTGATCTGAAAATTCGTCTATACCTATAGGCATGATACACGATGGAAGTCTTTTAAAAATGGTGGCAACTGTCTCATTTTAAATGGAATGCGCCCAGTTATTACTGAATTGTGACATTTTAAGGTACTTTTGTAGAAATTTTTTTCGAGAAACCTAATTTTTTCCAAAATTACTACATACATGGACTGAAATCTTTATGCGATAAAAACAAAGCATTATTTGTCAAAATGTTTTCAATTAACGACATTTGTCGGCCACACAACAAGAGTGGAAAAAGTATTTTTTTTAGATGGCAAGACCCTTATTAAAATCTACCAGTCGATAGAATGTAGCATTTCACATGAAACCATGTATGGTATTACTATACCTAAAATGCATTGCTATTCAAATAATTGAGATTTATTTATTTTGTTGATCATTCTGAAAAAATTCTGTGAGGTACCCTACCTCGACGTGAGATATTGTTGTAAAATAGAAATAATTCCAAAATGACTACACCACTTTGTTATCATCAGTTTTGTTAACTGAACTAACTTATTTGTAACTATAGCAAATACTTTCTTGAATATTTGATGAAGTTGGCTTCGACTTTACGTAAATCAATAACATTAAAAGGTTAAAAAAAAATTGAAAACAAGATTACTTCGGTGAAATTACCTGAATTATAAATAATTTGCATTTTCAACAAAAGTACCTCAAATTTCCATGTAGAATTGACAAAAACAAATTAAATTTAAAATAAGACAGTTGGGCAATTTCCGGCATACCCGGAGTGTCATCATTGTCAAAATCCCGAAAAATATAGACTTTTTGTGTAGAAAATCTACAGAAAAAATGGGGGCGATTCCATTTAAAATAAGACAAAATACTTTCTTCTGTAGGCTCGTTTTATCATGCTTATGACCAAATTTGCAGATTAATATATTTTTGCATTCTCTAGATACTTGCAACGTTCCTAAACTAGAGACAGAAGACCAAATTTCCTATCCAGCTTTGTATAGCGAGATGAGTCAGAATATGTGCTCTAGCCAGGTATACCTAAACTGAGTTTACTGCGCATGCTTCGGGTCCTTTGTGGACAGTTCACATAAAATCTAACAGACTTAGGTTCCTACAACATATTAATGTTGATATTTGTGATGGTTCGTAAGTGCTGTGTAGTATACAACTCGTTGAGAAGAAAATTCGAGAAGTTTATTCCGTTTCCCTACTTCCGTAGATGAAATTTTCATATTATTTATATAGTTTAGTGCTATAGTCCCACCCAGAGTCCATTACTATTTATTTTATTTACCCCCTCCACGGGACTTAGGTCTCCTATCTCTAGTCTTCTTGCCAATGCATAACCACGTGACGATTAATCCATTAATCCATTATTCCATTGGAATTGGCCAAATGTAGGCAACATATGTAGTTGTTAATGTATTCAATATTATGACATAAATTGCATTTGTGAAGTGATATATGTAGAGAATTCAACATTTTAATACATCTTATCAGAAAATATTCTAAATACCCATATGAGAATGTTATTTTTATATTGTAGTCAATCTAAAATGTTCCGTTGAACAAAATTGTCATTTGATCCTTTCAATTTTCTGATGATAATCTATTTATCCATTGTATTTTCCAGTGTAAATTAATATAATTTCGAAAGTACTGTGTTTGACTTTACCTTTGTATACCAGTTCCAATGAACAGTGGCGGCTGGTACTAAAGGGCACGTGCCCACCGAACCACCAACGTGCCCACCCAACCACTAAGATACAGAAAGAAATTCGCATGTAATTCAGTGCATTATTTTATTCCGCACGTCACGCGACAGGCGAATGTAATTCTAACACTCGAAACTATGTTCCGGGGAACGTTCTGAAGTGTACCTATTTCAAGTATGATTCGGCCGACTACGTTTATCTTCGCCATACGCGCTTATGCCGTCGATTTGGGGCACAAAGCAACGTACCTTCAGTTAACGTCTTGCCTTCATAGTGTACAGTGTGTGAATTCAATTCGAAGGCGTGAAGTGATGATGGAAGTTAATTGTATGCTAAATCTTTTTAAAAACCCGCTATCATTTGAGGAAAAACTTCTAATTAAAAATTATATTATTTGTTGATTTTGATTTGAATTATTCCACAATATTATTTTATAGAATTATAATGCGCGCCTTCGGGTTATAGCATAGGAAATTTGACATTTCCCTGCTGTTTCATTTGAATCGGTGCTCTGAGCCGTTGGTTCACATTATACATTAGGTTCTGATCTATTGTTTAAAAACACTTGAAACCTATTGAGTGTATTTTCAAAAACTGTCAAAACTGCAATAAAAATATAATTTGAATTTAACGAAAATGTCTGATATATTCTTAACGCGCTTTCTACTCTTCACCATTTGACAAAATACTCAATCGGCAAAAACCAAAATTATTTACGTGTCTAATAGGAAGTTGAAGATAAGAAAATTAGTAGAAAATGGCGCGAAAAACGAAACAAAACTGCACACTCTGTTCAGATGCGTAACACTGACCCCCCAAAACACAGAGCACTCGACGTCGAGCTTTGAGACACTGAGGAGGTCTAGAAACGAGGACGTCACAGTGTTCAGAGGCTTATAAGTTACTAAATCTTCATTTAAGTCCAAATTGATTGTAAAATGACTGCAATAATGTTACCCCAATTTACCTTTGACTGACGCAGACGCAGGTTCAAATTAGTATTTTAAACCTTTAAAAATTGGTCTTCATTTCTATGTACATAGAATAATATAATGCCGTAAAATATAGGTAACTAATTCATACGTAGCTGTAAGTAGATAGTTATTTAAGGACTTTGAATAGATCTGACGAATATGTTTTTATTTTCACATAAAAAATTGTTGAGTCTTAATTTATAATAATAAGGCAAACCTATCACCTTTTGAGATGTTCCAAGAACACCAACTTCATATTGGAAAATCCTTAAATATTTGACAAAATTAGTTTATTCTAACCCTTATTGCCTAGTGCGGTAGAGGTAAACATTAGTTTTCAAATTTACTGAAATTCTTATGACAGTGAGTGGTGGGGATAACGACTCACTATCGGAGAAATTTTGGGTACTTTATGTTTTCTGTTATTTTCATAAGCTTCTTCATATACTAAATATTGGTGAAGATATTGGAACAATCGTATATCTAGAAAAAGAAGAAATGCGAAATGTCACTAAGAATGAAATGCTGAATCTATTTATCATGACTCCTCGTCATTCTTTCGTAGACATCGCCTCTTCTGGAATATTAATTATAAATTCGATGGATGAATCCGTTATTTTGAGATAGGTTATTAATATAATGAAAATAAGAATTATTTGTACTTTATCGGTACAATAGTAATTGTGATATGATGGGATCTACATCGGAACTGTGGTTACAATTATTATCATTGTTAGGATAAAGTGTAGAAATGGAGAAACAAACATTTTTATTATCACATAAATTACATATTCCTATAATTTCACTGAACCATCAATTATAGTAGGCAAGTATGATTGACGTTCGTATCTGATTCACTGAACGAGTGAATTATTACCATTAAATTATGATGAAATTCTTACTGTCAACAGAATTAGTAGATCTTATCGTAAAAGAAGACCCGCAAGCTGCATTTCAGGACTAAGCATCAGATCGTCGCATACTAGACGCTGTAAGCCTGAACCACGGTCGTACATACAGGTCTGGGAACTCGAGGCTGTTTCCTATGTGAGAAGTGGGTCTGCTAAGCGTCGACTGTCGCGTAGTAACAAAAAGGGTGGCGCAGTAGTCGAAGTTCTCTGACACTATACGCCGTGTTCTCTGACAACTGTCATACTTGACTTGTAAACACAAGGAATACCGGCGTTTTTAGAAAAAAATGACGGAACTGTGCATTGTGCCGAAATGCAAAACGGGGTATACAAAAGTGTAAAGCAAAAAACTTCTTTTTTTAAAGTGCCGAAAGATGCGGAAATGCGAAAAAAGTGAATGCTTGCGATTCCGGAAAGAAATCGTTTTAACGAGGTCTTTTATGTGTGCGAAAAAGGAGAATTTATTTTTAAGGTGAGTAATACATTCTGACAAGAGTAACAGTTCTATTCCTCTCTCAAATCAGAATAGTAAATATTGCGTTACGAGAAAAATTATTTTACTTGATAATGTGATTGTTACTTCGATCCAAGCGCTACCTAGTGGCTGAGCGAGGGACTACGAGTTTTGCGACGCGTAAGAGACCAATGTCAAACATACGAGTTCCCAGACCTGTATGTACGACCGTGGCCTGAACTAGCTCCTTCCATGAGTTACTGAACGCACCACGGTAAAAGAGTTCTTTGCTTATTGCATGTACTCAGTGCGCTTTGAAATATACGTTCAGCCTTCGAATTATCAATCGGTTCTGTGCTCCGTTACGCTCTAAGATCTGTGCACGATAGTGACATCTCAGCCTTTTGTAAAGGAGCGTTCTTAGGTACGTTTTGTTTTTGTAGTTATTTACGAAAATCTTTCGAATCTTTCGGTAAATATGTGACCCAATTTTACGAATTAATATGTCTATTTTTATTATGTAGTATGGTCAACATATTTTAGTTATTTACATCATTTATTTTAATTTTGACATGTGTCCTAATTGTTTATACTTTTCTTTCAGAACTTGGACATATTAAAGATGGGCCGATACGCTCGCGAACCTGACAATGCTGCAAAATCATGCAAAGCTCGAGGATCAAACTTGCGAGTTCATTTCAAAGTACGTACAGCTTTTTAATGAAAATATTGAAAGGGTTAATAGTCGCTTTAACCTCACTTATGCTTTTGTACTAAACATCAGTAACATAACGTATAAAATATAAGGCACGGTATGTTACTCGTTGAGTAGTGGTATTCAAGCTTATTTTTAATGTGTAGAAGTTGTGGTTGGTGGAATAGTGATTGTTTCAAGTGTGAGTACTTTCTCTGAGAACGGACAATTTCTTAAATTTTTATGACTGGCGATTAAAACTACGGAAATGGCGAATGTTTTTGGATAATGTGATTGTTACTGGTGTACTGTGGAATAAATTTGTTATGATTACTCTGATTGTTGTCACATGAATTATTTTTCAATTCTAGAATACATGTGAAACAGCAAATGCTATTAGGAAAATGCCATTGAAACGGGCTGTAGCATATCTAAAAAATGTTGTTGAACAAAAAGAGTGTGTGCCATTCAGGCGTTTCAATGGAGGAGTAGGACGTTGTGCTCAAGCTAAACAGTTTGGAACTACACAAGGACGTTGGCCAAAGAAATCTGCTGAATTTTTGTTACAATTGTTGAGGAATGCTGAAAGTAATGCAGATTACAGTGGACTTGATGTTGACAGGCTTGTAGTAGAACATATACAGGTAAGTTTCGATATTAAATTTCATATAAACAGTGAAGTGTGCTCAATAAGGAACTATCTCAGTTTTATCCAAATTTCAACGACCATCGTGCTGAGTATTATAATATAAAACATTCATGAATGAGGTTATATTTGAATTTTCATTATCAGAAGTGTATAGTTGACACTTTGCAGATCTTCAGACTTTCTATGACTTTTTATAGCCTACTAAATCTTACAAACTTTCAAACTAGTTCAAATGCTGAAACATTTTTATAATTATTGTTATGAAGATCGTAGCCATATAAAATGGGTATATGATGATCATTTTTTAAAAATTGTTACATTAAAAAGGTATGAAATTTTCAAGAAGTTAGACACGATTGTACCTATTCAAATATGTCTATCTCCCTGTCCAAACAGGGATATTGAAATTACCATCTCGCATTGGGCATGAACAAGTCACGTGGTTGTTAAAAAAAAACAGGAAACTGCACATCACAGGCAATTACAAGCCTACACTGAATCCGATCAGATGAAAGGCGCCAAATTCTTTTGTCATCTGGACATAACTGATGCCTATTCCCATCTTTTGGTTGATAACGAATTTAGTGAGGCCCTGACCCTCAATACACCAAATCATGGAGTGAAACAGCCAACACGAGCAGTCTATGGTGCGGCTAACATTCCTGCCATATGGCAGCGACGCATGGAGGTTGTATTACAAGATTTCCAAATGTCGAAAGTTTTTTTGATGACATAGTCGTGTATGCGGAAAACTTTGAAACAATGATGGAAATAGCCGATTTTACTTTGGAACGCATCAAAACCCATGGACTTCGGATCAATCGTGAAAAATGTGTGTTTGGAACAATATCGATCGAGTTTCTAGGACACAAAATTGATGCCCAAGGTATTCATAAATCTGATAAGCATATTCAAGCTATTTGCGATGCACCTAAACCAGCTTCGAAAGAGGATATGCAGACCTGGCAACAAGAAATCGACCTTTGCAAAACATGCTTTTCACAGACAAGTTTGAGTGAATACCGGAAGCATATATTGAAATTACCATCTCGCTGTCTGAACGGGGATCTTGAAATTGCCATCTTGCTGTCTGAACGGGGAAATTTATATTACTATCTCCACGTCCTACGGCGGATAAAATGGTCGACACGAATGAGTCGGTTATCGATACGCTCTGCAAATATTGCAAGAAAAGTGTGGATCTAAGTGGTCCTAAATGTATAAAATGTGTACAATGTGCCTATGTGTATCACTATTCCTGTGCCCAAAGGCTAAAAGGCGTTAAAGTTGTTGAAAATCATAAAAATAGCATAATATGCTGTGAAACAATTAAACAGGATGAAGCTAATACAACTGGTGAGAAAGTTGATTATAAAATACAGTATGAATATCTTAAACTATTACTTATTGAAAAGGATGTTGTAATTAATGAATTAAGAAATAAAAATTCATTACTAGAAGATAAAATTGCATTAATGGAAACAATTAGAGATCTCTGTGAATAAAAACACAAGTAAAGAACTTGATACGCAGAGTGGTACAAAAAATTACCAAATCCATGAAAGCAAACATCTGGAAATGATGAATAATTTAATAAATATGGGAGATTCCACTTTACAAAACGGTGAACAAACCAGGGATTCCCAACAAAAGGATGATTTTATTCTAGTAAATCGAAACAGAAATCGGAAAATCGTTTACCAAAATAATAATAGCCTACCTGCTGGGAAAAATCGCCCAACAATAACTACTAAAGGTTCAGCAAAAATAAGCCCGCTTGAAGAATTTAAAGCTAAACCTAGCAAAATGTGGTTTTATGTTGGAAAAGTCAATGAAAATGTAAATGAACCTATGGTGGAAAAATACATTAAGGATAAATGTGAAATTACTGACGTAGAAGAGCTGATTGTGAAAAAGTTGGCCCTAAAAGGAAGATCTGCTGCATTTCAAGTAGGAATACATCAAAAATATTATGATCATTTTAAAAAAGGTGAATTCTGGCCTACTGGCATAATTGTTAGAAGATTTAATTTTTGGAGAAAGCGTGAAGAACCGCAACAGCATTTTTTAGAGTTAAACAGAAACAAATCTGTTCCAACAGCACAAGGAGAAGCTCAAGCAATATAAGTGAAAATATTGTGAGAAGCACTAAATCAAAAGTAACCCATATTGCTAGAAAAATAAATAAACATAACAATTTGACAATACAGCAAGACATCGAATCTGTTGGAAATGAACAACATAAAACAGCTGCTGCATTAGATTTAGTTATTCTGCACCAAAACATTCAATGTGTTAGGAACAAAACTCTTGAAATTGAACTTTTAATTAATAACTTGGACAAGGTACCACAAGTAATATGCCTCACTGAGACATGGCTTACATATGATCAAGTAGAATCAATTAATGTTCAAAATTATAAAATGATTACACATTTCTGCCGCAAATCTATGATTCATGGGGGATGTTGTATTTTTATGGAAGAAACAATGGATTTTGAAGAAGTAGAAGATTTTAAAACATTTAATGTGGAAGGACATTTTGAATGTTCCTCTGCTGTAAGTAAGTCACTCAATATTTTAATACTTTGTATATACAGAACAAATTTAGGCTTGATAGATGTGTTCTTGGAGAGTCTGATGGGTGTATTGGATACTTGCTGTAATCTTTTTAAAAAAAGGAAAATTTTGTTATGTGGGGATTGGAACATATGTCTTATGTCTAGAGACAAACATACCTCTAACTTTTTGGATATCTTAAGCAGTTTCAATTTTAGACAAACAATTACCGAACCTACAAGAGTCACTAAAACTTCACAGTCATTGATCGATAATATCTTTATAAATTTTAACGATGAAAATGGTCATAATTTGAAAACAGCACTTTCAGACCATTATAGTCAAATGATAACGGTGCAAATAAATGAAGCGCAGATACAGGAAAATTTTATATTTAAACCAATTTTTTCTGCTTCAAAAATGGAACAGTTTGCTATTGAGCTACAAAATGAGCGCTGGGAGGTTATCTTCAATACATCCGATCCCAACGTGGCATATAATAATCTCTTATACAAATTACAAACCATTATCGATATAATTTTTCCACCTAAAATTTTAAATAAAAATAAAAGAATAAATTCATGGATTAGTAAAGGTATACGCATTTCTTGTAAAACAAAAAGGAAGGCTCTATGATGAGAAAAACATGGGCATTATTACAAACGATAGATACAGAAACTACTGCTACATCCTTAAAAGGGTGATAAATGAAGCTAAAAAAAAATCGAATAATCTATACATACTTACATCTAATAATAAAAGTAAAGCCACATGGGATTTAGTCAATCAATACACTGGTAAAAATAAATCTAAAACCGAGGGTACATTAACAGACTTTCATAAAACAAATCCTAATAAAAGTTCTGAAGCAATTCTTGACGAAATTAATCAATATTTCATTAATATTTGCAATAATAAAAAAATTCAAAAATCTGATAATTTTAAAAAATATATAAATATTAACCAAAATAGTATCTTTATGACACCAACTAGTGAACAAGAAGTCTATCAAACTATATTATCACTTAAAAACACAAAGACTGTGGGATATGATGGAATACCTGTAAATTTATTAAAATATGTTGCAAATATAATCTCGCATCCTATTAGCCAGATTATAAATTTGACATTACGCACGGCTGAGTTTCCCGAGCAACTTACAATTGCCAGAATAAAAGCTATTTTTAAAAAGGGAGAAAAAGAATATTAATAATTATCGACCTGTAGCTGTACTTTCAAATCTTAGTAAGATTTTTGAGAAAGTAATTTTTGACAGATTATTAAATTTCTTAAATAAACATTCTATCATAAGTGACTGTCAAAACGGTTTTCGTAAGAATAGGTCAACGAAACGTGCTGTTTATGTTGCCATTTGTGAGGTTTTAAATAAGCTAAACGATAAAATGTACACAGCAGCCATTTATTTAGATCTCTCCAAGGCGTTCGACAGTGTCGAATATTCTGTTTTGCTATCCAAACTTGAGTGTTGTGGAATCAGGTTGGAAAATTTTAAAGTCTAAAGTACTGAAAGTGTTAAGAGGAGTTCCACAGGGATCGATTCTAGGCCCGCTACTATATTTAATATATACAAATGATTTGCCAAATTCAATTACAGTGTTTCTAGTGCAATTTGCAGATGATATATCCCTGGTTCTTGGCGAACTGGGTTTGGAAGAAATTAAGGAGAAAATGATTCAGATATTGGAGGTATTAGAGGAATGGTTTTCTAATAATTTTTTAAAACTCAACATAAATAAGACAAACGTCATAAAATTTAATTATACAAAACAAAGTGACCCTCTGACAGTCACTTATAATGGAGCTCAAATAGAATCTGTTGATAATGTACAGTTTCTTGGAATCAAGATTGACAGTAGGCTTGACTGGCGTAGTCATATTGATTCCTTGACTCGGCAAATAAGCAGGTATTGTTACGCGCTGAAAATGTTAACATTTTTAGTATCTAGAGAAACCGCCTTCATTGCATATCATGCGTTTGTGGAATCAAGGATTAGATATGGAATTATTTTTTGGGCCAATTCATTCGATGCCGACAGGGTATTTGTAATTCAGAAACGCATGTTAAGAAATATTCTACAACTCAAAAATCGTGAGAGTTGCAAACCTCACTTTTCTTCAAATAACATTCTCGCTCTATCTAGCTTATACATATTAGAAGCGGTAATGTTTATTAAAAATAACCCGGACCTATATGTAGATTTTAATCGAGATCATATGCACAATACACGTTATAAAGCAAATCTCTTACCGACTAGGTATCAATTTTCATACTTACAAAGAAATGTTCATAGCTCAATAATATCTGTCTATAATAATGTTCCAGCAAGTGTTAGGGCTCTACCTGTTGGACTTTTAAAGAACACATTAAAACAGTTTCTAATCAAGAAATCTTACTATACAGTAGAGGAATTTCTATGTGATAAAATGTGATACTTCTCAACTAGTTATTTTATCTTATCTTTGTTTTTTTTTTTTTTTTATATTAGTTTATTTTATTTTGTATTGGATATGTTTTCTATGCCTTGTAGCCTTATGGAACTAATAAAAGTATTATTATTATTATTATTAAGCGTATTAACTGTTGTAAATGTACCAAATGCAATCTGTCGGTCTTTAAAAATTTATAAAGAAGGAACATCAATCAATTACATGCACTTTAATAATACATGTGTTCAAGGGCAAGGAAAAACAAAAAATATATTGCTACTTCGAGTTGCAAAATCTGGAATTGCAATGTGATTGTTTTGGATTGAATATCCACCACTTTAATAGTATTGAATGAAGGAACTACGATCAACTAAAACACATTTTCAAATAACCGAACTACCAAAATCTATAGAATTTAAAAAAAACTAACGCTTAAAAAAATTGCCGCTTGGAGTTTCGAAATCGGGAAACAAAATCCATACCCGTCGGATCAACCACGTCGGCCAGAGTTAATTTGCTCGGCCGTCGTCCGACGCGGATATAGTAATGTTAATTTTAATATTCCCCGTCCGGGGGTGGGGATGATAATGTCAATAACCTTGTCTGACTTGGAGATGGTAAAATTAGTATACCGATTCGGCCGGGGAGATAGAAAGTCCCTTCAAATATCATGTATCTAACCATAAAACTACATAAGTAGTATATTTTTATTTGCTATTTATATTTGGCTACTTTCATTGAATCAATGTCCTTTCCATTTTTTGATGGAATTGTAGGCATGTTTTTACCAATTCATTAAATAGGTTATATTCAAATTTGATAGATTTATTAATTTTTATAACACAATTTCTTATATGTAATATAAATCATTTCCAAGATATTCAATTCGATATTGTGTTATGAGTTTTATATAATGGGATTGTAATGAGTGATATGTATCAAAAATATGTTAGATAACAGTAGAGTTTTGAATATAATTTTTCGAAAATGAGCGATATATTTTCTAAATTGAGCAACAGTATTTCATGAACATTGTGTACAAATTTTGGAATCTTTATTTTGAAAAACCAGAAAATGTTATTCTTCATCTAAATTGGGATTTTGTAGAAGATATTATTTAGCATAGTTGTAATTAAGATTTTGATGATGAAAGTTACATAATTGAGTCAACTAGGCTTCATTGATTCTCAATTTGTAAATTTTACTGTTTCATGATTGGTATCCATTCATAAGGATTGAAATAATCCTCATTTATGGATGTCATTGATCCTTATTGAAATTTTATTCATTCGAAAACTTCTTAGGCCGGATTATACCAACGTCGTTCAGCAAAAGATCAACGTTGAGCTGTAGTTTACGTATAAATCACGTTGTACCACGGAGGTTCAGTTGATCGCTCAAAAATCAAAGTTCAAGAGAAGATTTCGCATGCGCAATAATTATCAATTATTACTTCAAGTGATTATAACTTTATAATTTGATTTTGTTAGAATTAAAAAAGTTGAAATATATTAGCTCGAATTAACTGATGATGAAGAATTTGCGGAATTAGTAGAATTGTTACATCCTAGAAATCCCCAAATATTTGCCAAGCGACCGAATCATTTTAACAAATGGAACGATGAAGAGTTTAGGAAAAGATTTAGGTTATCAAAAGAAGTAGTCACGTGTATAATTGAAGAAATATCGGAAACTTACAAGAGTTTCGAATAAGTAAGAATTCCTACTAGATAATGTAACAGATTTCTTACAACCTATCAGAATTGTTTCTTCTTTCACATTAAAATTTAATGATCTTTTGAACTTCTTTTCCATCTTGATAGACCCTTAACTAAAGCAATTCCTTGAAAAAATACAATTCAACCTAACACCATTAAAGCAAGAATTAAACAAGATCAGAAACACCTCAAATGTTACAGTGCATGCAACTACTGTTAGCATTGTCATTTACATCCTTTCATATTATAAAGCTTAATAAATTTTAGAAAATAAATAAATTTGATGAAACTCCACAATTAGTTTATTTTCGCAAGTTGTACGACAACCGAATTACAGAACAACATGAGAACTCGAAAATTAATTTGTGAAAGTTTCAGAAAACGTAATAAGTGACAGATAAATGACACTTCACGGTTACTAACATCAATAAATTTGCGTTCAACTGAGTTGTTGTTCACCTCGACTGGTACAACGTCTAATCGACTGAAGGGAGTTCACGCGTGAACCGGGGTTCAGTTGAACTAGGGATCAGTTACTTTGGTACAACCAGGCCTTAGTTTTGTTTATTGAACATTTTGAAGATATTGATTGACTGCTGTATGATGTATGGTTGGTTTTTACGTATCTGCAGTGACTGATTATTTCCAGTAACAAACCATTACGTTTATATAAAATGTTGTCATTTTGTCGTATCAATCTTTTTGCAAATGTTTGATTGAGCGACTATTCTTTCTTTTTGTATCTCATCTATTGGTGAACTAGTAATTTCAATTTAAGCCTTTGTTTTTGTAACACTATATATTCAGTATAGCTGTCCTCTTAATCAGTTATTAACAATGCATACCTTTTTTCAAGAAAATCAAAAACATTAGAAAAATGATATCCATATGCAGCTCTTCAAGTTATATCTCACTTGATTTGATAAACTTGAATCTACTAATACTAACATGAAAATGTCACCTTTAATTTCTTTGAATTTCCCAAAATCATTGTGGATTTCTTGCCAGCTAGGTTACATTTTTGATGGTAAACATGTATGGTTACCATAGTTTTTGAGCAATTCTGTGGGTGAGGGTGAATTTTTAATTTCTTGTTAGTCCTAATTTTCTCAAATATGTTATCATTGCTTTGTAGTTTTTATTGAATGGTAGTTATTAAAATGTGGTTCATTACCTTAAAGTCAATTTTCATAATTGCTATATCAACATCTTGAAAGTTTTTGAGAATGTTGTCTATAAGTGTTTTTACAGATTGAGAAGATTTGAAAAAAAATTGAGCACAATTGAATAGTTCACCTTGCAAAATTCAACACATCCTTTAATTATTATTCAATGTAGCGTGTGATAAAACTTAAATTGCTACTTGAATTAATTTGTAATTTAAACTGAATCAAATATTGAATATAACAGAAAATACTTCGTTCTATTGCGATTGTGTCATAATGTTGTGAATTATCTCTTGAGATAATAAATTTCTATTGAGTATCATCTCTTCCCTGTACTTGAAAAAATATTTGTAATTTATTATTAATGTGATATTTCTTTGCAGGTTAATAGGGCTGCATGTTTGAGACGTCGTACATATCGTGCTCACGGTAGAATTAACCCATATATGTCTTCTCCTTGTCATATTGAATTATGGCTGACAGAAGGTGAAAGTGCTCCAGAAGCGCCAAAGAAAACTGGCAAAAAGAAAAGCACAGTTGAGAAATCTAAGAAAGTTAAACTTGCTGCTGCTGCCCATTAATAATATTTGATAATATACAAATGTATTATTATACATTATAAAAAATAAAATATGTTCGTTTTTTAGTTACTAATAGTAATTACCAAAATCCCAAAAAACAACTAACTTGCTAGCATCAACTTAAGTCAGTTTAAATTCATTCAAAGGAAATGATTGGTAATCATAATGATGGTCATTGGATAAATGAGGAACTAATAGAACTTAAAGATAGACTGACTTTGTATAATGCATTATCCAACAGATATCCAGGATTTCGTTTAAAACAAAAAGAGTTGAATAAGATTTATTCGAAGAAGTTACTAAACAAACATTTTGTGACAACCAAATAAAAAATGCACATGATAAGTCAAAAGCGGTCTGGGATTTAATCAACAAATTGAACAAAACTCAATAAAAAAGATTAAAATTAGTAGAAAATGATAGGCAACTGTCTGATATTGAATCAGCCGATATTCTTAATACTTCATAAATATTGACAACAAAAGACGATATTGACTTTGATTTTATAGAAAAAAATGTTCCTACCGGCATATCAAAAATTATCTTGGTCAAGGGTGGTTGTGGAATCTGAAACGTGTGTCTTACTTTACGTTTGAAATAATTATGTCATAATTAATTTGAAGATTCTAAAAGCGCGAAATTTCGCAATTTTATACGAATATTGTAACACTCAGAAGTCTAGCGCTTTGGGCTCCGGGATTTTCACGTGGCCTATCGAAATTAGAAGGTTAGAATTATCTAAAAACATAATTGCATAAACGCCAGACGTCCTATGTAATTAGCTACGAACGAAATTATTTTGACATGCCTCGAGGAGCTCGCTGCGCGTAAGTTAGAGTTTATACATTTTACCTCGGCCCCTTAATTTGGGGCCGTTTCTTGCCCCGTGCGACCGGCGCCAGTTGTAATAAAGTGTTTTTGGCTATGGGCCGCTAGCTTTTAGTCGCGAGAAAATTCCCTTCGGTACGTCGCACGTTAGACGCGCGTAGCTGAGATCTGAGAATAGCTCAAGCTGTTTTATTTAAATTTTCCTATTTAATGGACATTTATCGAAAAAAGAAGGACCGTCGGGCACGGTCCGATACTAAATCTAACTACATGGAGCGAAAACGGCGCTCGAAAAGTCGTCGTAAAGCCGTATTAGGGACAACCAGTTTACACTTTTCTAACTCGCGTGCTACGGGCTTCTCACGTGAACGTCATTCGATTTACGGAAAATTAACTATTTCAAAACAGTTTTTGACCCGGATTGTGGCTATCACGACCTCTGAAAAGGTTCAAAGTTCACATAATTATTTCATAATTTGTAGTACATTATTGTTTTACAACTGAAATAAATAGGTATGAAATTTGTAGGTTATGGATGATGTCAGTGTGACAGTGACATAATTATTTCAAACGTAAAGTAAGACACGTTTTAGATTCCACAACCACCCTTGACCAAGATAATTTTTGATATCCCGGTACAATAACAAATTCCTTTTTTCTCTCAAATATTTCTGAATCGGACATAATTAATATCATCAACAACTTTAAATCTTCTAACACATGTGGGACTGACGAATATTCTGAAGAACTGTAGAAACTAGCAAAACCTTTGATGTCGCTTATAAATATGAATTTTGGTGAAAATTATCAGGAGAGCAAAGTTGTAGAGCGGAAAATTTCCTACTTTTAAGTTCCAAGACTTTTTGAAATTGCGTGTTTTTGCCGCTAGAACGCGCCATAGAAGGTGCGCTATAACCAGCTTTTTAAGTGATTTCACAATTTCTGTGAAATACTAATTTTGATGAAAATTATCAAGATAGTAAAGTAGTAGAACGCAAAATTTCCTATTTTTATGTTACAAAAGGTTTTCTGAAATGCGTGTTTTCACACTAATACGCCCCAATGAAGGGGTGCGTATTACCTGTAGATAATCACCTTTTTTAGTGATTTTTCACATTCGTGAAATATTAATTTTCAGTGTGAAATACTAATTTTGGTCATCATTATCAAGAGAGCAAAGTTTTAAAACTGAAAATTTCCTATTTTTATATTGTAAAGATATTTTTTCCTGAAATTACCGGTTTTCACCGCTAAACCGAGCCATAGAAGGTGCACGATTATCGATAATCGGCTTTTGAAGAGATTTTTCATATTTTCAGTACGAAATACTAATTTTGGTGAAAGTTGTCAAGAGAGCAGTTGCAGAACGGAAAATTTGCAACTATTTCAAATTACTTATTTTTGCTGCTAAAAGGCCCCAATGAGGTATAGGATCAAACATATTCTACCGTTTAGACAATTTTTTGAATTAAGATTTTTTTTTATTTTTTTTTAATTCAGAGTATTAATTATCAATTTTTGCGAAAAGATACTATTGCAGAAATTTTTCTAAAGAGCCGAAAAATATTTTTTTTTAACGAAAATAATTTTTTATTAGCATACTAATTATTGTACATATTAATAATAATCTAATTTTTATGCAGTCTTTGCTCTTTTCACATTCATATATTCATTCTCGTCACTACTTGTGCTATATACTTCTTCTTAGGACGATGATGCTTCAAGGGGATTATTCAGCTATCTCTGCTACTACATCATCACATCAAAATGTGGAAAATCGCTTAAAAAGCTGATTATTTATAGCCGCGAAACTTCTATTAGCGGCGAAAATACGCAATTTCAGAAAAAACTTGCAACATAAATATAGTAAATTTTCTATTCTACAACTTTGCTCTCATGATAATTTTGTTAGCTCAGTTAGTCTTCGAGTTATACGTTCTCGTAACTTTGTTATTAATAAATATATTTTTATGAAATTTTGGTCACAGCTATTTGAAGGCACTAATTTTGTTGATAAAAAAATCTAATAGAATTCTGCATCTTCGACTACGAAAAAGTGTCGTAGATGCCCTGAAAATTGGAATATACATTTTAAATTTTGTCCCGTAGATCTTTCATTACTTGACAATTTCAAAAAAAATTGGTTGAAATCTGTTAATAACTTACAATTTTACAGGGGTGTATCCAATCTAAATGGGTCACACTGTATATTTATCTCCCCCTCCGTTCATCTGCGGGTTGTGAAATCAGTGTTTTACATGTCGAAAGCTTCCCAAAAATATAGGTCTGTATGCTGATCGAAAATCTTTCCGTTTCAGACGATTTTTATCTAATTTTTTTTAACCTATGAATGGATTGAATGATAAACTGGTAGCAAACGGAAATCTCATACAAATTTAACAGGGGAGAATTATTAAGCATTTGTTGATCATTCAGCAAGATATCGGGATTCTTATACTAATCAACTTCCAGCAAATTTAATTTATAACTTATTTTGAATGTGTAAAATCATTAGTTATGGTTATGTTTTGCAAAACAAATATGCGGTGTACGAGCTGACATGTGGGTCTCACCCTAAGATATATAATCGATCAGACAGGAAGGTTCTTGGAAAAACGAATCAAAGAACATAGGCTTAGTTTCATTGATAATAAAACTGATTCAATCTTCTCAGAATAGAATTTATGGATCGAACTTTTGATGTAAATGGTCAGTTACTTCTCTGGGATAGAATTATCAAATACAGTTATGAGGAAAATTTCTGTTAGCATTGCAGTGGCACAAACTAGGTTAGGCTAATGCTGGATCACCATCCTCGCTACCTCATCCTCGGATCTTCTAACAAGTCTGGGAAATTATTGGAAATATGGATATGTTTAAATCAAGGTATTTTAAGGAAGTTCATGCAGTATAATCAAATTTAATTTGATTGGTTTGATTCGTTATATTAATTGTTGAATGAATTGAATATAAAAAGTTCTGGTAAACTGAGAGATAGGATGTGGTTGTTACAGATGAATACGGGATCCTGAAGGTATAAGCCGCCCTTGACACGGTATTCTTTAACATAGGTCATTGTAATGAAATATCATTTAGAAAACAGACAAAGAATGTGCAATTTATTTGGAACAACTTATACAACAAACATGTAGAGTATAAAATTCAAATAAAAACAATAGTAATACTCATAATAATAAATAATACTTGATACTCAATTGAATTTCATTCTTTTTTTGATATAATGGCTCCCGTAAAGTGCCATTTTTTTCTTATGTACCTTCCTATGTTTGGAGAGATGATCAGATCTTGCAAAGGCTTTTTCGCATAATTCACATTTATAGGGCTTAATCCCCGAATGCGACCTCTTATGTCGAGCTAATTCATCTGATCTTGAGAATCTCCAGGTACAGTTTACCCAGTTACAAGCAAAAGGTTTTTCACCGGAATGACGTCTTAGGTGAGCTTTCAAATGAGATGATTTGGCGTATATTTTGTCGCAGTTTGCTATTGGACAAGAAAAGTACTTTTCGTCATCGATTTTCTTCTGTGTGTAATCATGATTTAGCAATGCATCATTCTTCCTGTGGTAGGGGCGTTTATCTTGCTTATCAGTTCTAGGTTTGTAGTCTTTTGTTTTCGTTGGTTTATAATTGCTTTCATATAATAACGATCTTCGCCTACGATTTCTTTCTTCTTTAATATGAGGGAACATGCTCAGCAATTTGATAGTTTCGGGAGGATTCAAAGATATGTCCAAGGGCTCTGGTTCCTTTCCAATTTCATCTACCAAATATTCAAATGGGTCATCTGGGAAAAAATCGTCTAATTTGGCATTGAGTTCTTTCAATCCCAAGTCATTTACTGTCTCATTGATTAAATTATCTAGATCTTGGTTTAATAAATTATCGAAACACAAGTTATCATTGTTACAATATAAGTCTAAGTCCACTCCAAGTACAGACAAACCACTGTCAGAGCTACAGTCTTTGTAATAATGACAGCTTTCCATAGAATTGTCACTGAGTGTATTTGCTTCGTCGCTCAAAATGAAATCATTAGTTTGACTGCAGTCCTTATTTGCGTATTCCATGACCACATTAGAATTGCAAATTGACGATGCCTTATTTTTTGGCTTATCTTCTATTGGAGCTACATATAAGCTACTGTCATTTTCTGGAACATCATTTTCTTCGTTGTAGTTGCCAAATATTAAGTATTCACTAAGCGAATCCTGCTCAGAGCATATATCTAAAAAATTAGTGCATTGTAATGGCGTTATGTCGGTCAAGGATATACATTCTCGGATTGATAACAGATCTGGATCTTCGTACGTGATATTCATAAATTCTCCTGGTGCCATGTTTAGCCTGGAAAAAAGAAAAAGTATTATTAGGATTAATAGATAACTGCAATGTTCATTTAAATATTGAAATAAAAGTGGTTCGGAAATGTTTCCGTAGCCATTTGGATTCAGGATATGTTTCACATTAACTTGGAACTGATTCAGGAATCCAAATTGTGGAGTATTGGATACAGTGATTTTGGTCTGAAGAAAGCGTCACCTTTCTGTTCAAAGAACGAATTATTTCTATTACTCAATAGCCGTTGATTTGAAGAAGGAATGGAGATAATGATTTTCTAAATAGTAAATGGATGAATGGTAATTGTTTCGTTTGTTCTCTAAATGACAGACTAGGAAAATTGGTATCTGACATTTATTCTATACGCAGTGCCGCAATAACCCTTGTGGGGGCCCATGGGCACATCAGCTGTGGGGTCTTACCACCCTCTACTGCAGACACTCCTCTTAACGATCAGTTTTGAGATTTCAGAAATTATTCTTATGGCAACTTGTTTGATAAGGAACTTATTAATAGCGAAACCTTTTGTTAACGGTCACGGTCTCTTTCAACAACTACCTTTTGACGAAATATTATGGAATTTCCACCCTTAATATCGTTCGGCCATAAACCTTCTCGACGCCGACAGTCAACCGAACTGACCCTCCTTTTTAAGGGTGGTTGTAAGCAATAAACAATTGCCTCACCCTACTGCCACCAGATGGGCTCGTATGGTTCTCAGACGGGTCCAAGATAGGTCAGGCTTCTGGAGCGAGAGTGTACCTATAAAGGCCAAAGGTCACTATCTCAGTGACTAGGCACTTACTGCAACGGTTTTTCAGGCGGAGGTCTAAGCAATATTGACTTGTGCCATGCAAAACCTGCGAAGAAACTATGTAAATAGGCACATATATATTTCCACATACAGCTGGTCGACCCTGGGAGCTCTCAAGTCGCCCAGAGTCACATCAAGGCTTGTCAAAGAATGCAGAGATTCATAGCTAAACTAGCCAGGAAAAATAAGATTCAACTCATCTGGATCCCTGGACACAGTGGAGTCGAAGGAAATTAAATGGCCGACTCCCTGGCCAGGCGGGGGTCTTCCGGCGGCCCTGTAGGACTGGAGCCAATTATCGCTTTACCAAATTGCTGGGGGGTCTCGCCCTTCTGGGCCAACTGAACAAAGAGTGATCTGAAGCGTGGCGAGAATCACCACGCATGAGGCAGGACAAGCTCTTCATCAAAGAGTCTAGCATCTCAAAGAAACTGCTCTCTCTGAATAGAAGGGACATCAGAGAGATGACTGGAATCCTAACCGGTCACTGTTGTCTTAACAAACACCTTCATACTATGGGCATCGCGAATAATGATTCTATATGTAGGAAATGCAGAGAGGCGGAGGAAACTGCCTCTCACATTCAGCATTGACTTCCCTCAGGCACCGTCACTTCGGTGAATAAAAACTGCTCCCAAACGAATTTATGGAAGCCAGCGTTGGCAATATTCTGGGCTACAATAAAAGTCGTTAGTCAGTGGTGGTGATTGGTCGTGGAAAGCATTAAGAGTTGATATATCGAATTCAGTACTAACTCAGAATCAGCAGTTGTAGCCGAGCCTGGAGGACGCCTGCAGAACGATACTCTTGGCGTAGGCTCAAAACCTACAGACTGAAACAATTATTTTTTTATAATCCTCCTATTTAGGGTACAATTTTGTTTGTGATATTACCGCCAAGCGGCAATTCTAGGTTGATGGATTATTTGTAAGTTTATCCTTGGATGTAATAACATTACCTGAACGATTTTGAATTATGTACACGCCCACAATTCAAAACGACCAATCCCCGCCATGTGGAGTTGCGACGTCACCTGTAAAACATGCGCATGACATAATTCACGAACTGCACATGACGCGAACTGTTTGTTGGAACAAAACTATTACAATAGACACTATAACGTACATTTGAATACTACAACTCCCTATATTCATGTGTTTGTGCTGTGATGTATTTTGTACATAAATGTACCGATAGCCGAACAAATCCCGGTAGAAACTGTTATGACGTATTATATAAGTACAAAGAAGGAACATAAATAAAAAAATCACATTTCACATAACCTAATATTCCCAAACCAACCCGTAAACAAATTTACAAACTAACCTGCGATGACCTTGCCGCTTGGAGTTTTGAAGCAAAA
The DNA here is from genome assembly GCA_958510875.1 of Endomychus coccineus. NCBI lineage: Eukaryota > Metazoa > Arthropoda > Insecta > Coleoptera > Endomychidae > Endomychus > Endomychus coccineus. Next base: position 14,898,542 of record OY294071.1, on the reverse strand, counting down.
GTATGTAAGCCGGTTTACCGCTTCGGCTACCAAAACTGATGCAGAATCGACATTGAATTGTGTATACGAAATAGCGAATAGACTAGTATTACCTCTACCGGGATTTATTCGGCATTTATTCACTTTTTTTAAACATTCTGCTTCATGGTATGTACAGAAATATTGGAATCTGGAATTTGTTTTTTCGAGCTTTATAATGAGGTAAGTATGTATGGCCATAAGTATAGTACAAGAAACAAAAAATTCCAAACCAAATTCCACCGCCTACATGCGTCTTCATAAGGTTAAAAGTATATTTCAGGTAGAATGCTCAAAAGCAATAGTGATTCGATATGTATATAGAGCTTATAAGAATATTGCTTAGCAGCGGATTCTTCAATTATATACTTAAAACATTAATTGTGTTATAATTTCGATTGTTAGTGTTTCTGTTCGTTTCGGGAACGTGGGCATTTTTAAGCGAAATTAGTGCTATAAGGACGCCTTGTGGTGATACAATTAGTTTTAAGAAATCACGTTACAGTACAGTTATACGTCTTCTGATGATGGTCGTGAGATCGAAACGTAAAGACGAAAATAATAAGCATATGTGTTAGTATGACCTATTTCCCGAAAATTTTATATATAATGAGATAATTTAAAGTTCTATTTGTGGCGAAATGAAAAATGAAACACAGTAACATAAATATAGTTCTGAGGGTGACGGATATTGTAACATATCGTAAAATATTTTCGGTGAAGTCAGCTCGAATCTCGAATATAAATCGTATAGTAATGCGGAATACATAAGATAACAAAGAACATTGAAGAATCACGGAAGCCTTTATTTGAAGACATTTAAATTATAGCTTGTTTATTCACTTAAGGTGTTGTATGTTGGAATGCTTCATTTAATTTCTATTTGACTGAAGTGCTCAGTCACCAATGTTGACAAAACTGAACTCAAAATTTCATGTGAAAACGAAGTAATTACTTACTTATATTTTTACCTCAACAAGAGAACTCACAACATTTTAAAGGATAGACAACTATAGATAGGTAAGTTTGTTTAGATTGGTATTTTCTATTCATCGTGTTTACAACCTAATATTTATTCATTCATTGAGCGCATTATTCTTCCTTTTCTTTCTTCTCCACTCAACTAGTTCTCTAAATTAGATAATTCAATATAAATATACAGTCTATTCAACTAATTACAAAACCGCTTACTCTATCTCTATGATATTATGTGGAGGATTGGGTAGAACTAGTTCTTTTTCCGTTGCGGTTTGTTTTATTCTCGTTTATTGGTTTTATTTGTGCGTTGTGTTGTTTGGGTTCTGTGTTTGGGTGAGTATGTGCGTTGTTGCTGTATGTTTATTTTGTAGCAGTGTTGGTTGGTCTGAGTCGGATCATAACTCGTCAGCCATCTTGGAACCGTCATCGTGAATTTTCGAATTTTGACTAAAAAATCTCCGACCACAAAAACCCTCGTATACCAATTTTGAATAGAATCGCACCATAATCGCAAAATTTGTACACAATCTTGGTGCCCCCATCTTGAATTATGACGAAAAGCATGATTTCCGACCCCAAAAACAGCCCTATACCAATTTTGAATAGAATCGAACGATAATCACAAAACTCGTTCGCCATCTTGGAGCCGCCATCTTGAATTTTGACTGAAAAATCTCTGACCACAAAAACCCTCGTATACTAATATTGAATAGAATCGGACCATAATCACAAAACTCGTTCTCAATCTTGATGCCCCCATCTTAAATTATAACAAAACAGCATGATCTCCGACCCCAAAAACAGCACGTATACCAATTTTGAATTGAATCGTACGATAATCACAAAGCTCGTCCACCATCTTGAATTTAGACTAAAACAGCATGATCTTCGACCCCAAAAACAGCTCATATACCAATTTTAAATAGAATCGCACCATAATCACAAAATTCGTTCACAATATTGGTGCCCCCATCTTGAATTATGACGAAAAGCATGATTTCCGACCCCAAAAACAGCCCTATACCAATTTTGAATAGAATCGAATGATAATCACAAAACTAGTTCGCCATCTTGGAGCCGCCATCTTGAATTTTGACAAAAAAATCTCCGACCACAAAAACCCTCGTATACTAATATTGAATAGAATCGGACCATGATCACAAAACTCGTTCTCAATCTTGGTGCCCCCATCTTGAATTATGACAAAAAAGCATGATCTCCGACCCCAAAAACAGCACGTATACCAATTTTGTATAGAATCGTACGATAATCACAAAACTCGTCCACCATCTTGAATTTAGACTAAAACAGCATGATCTTCGACCCCAAAAACAGCCCATATACCAATTTTAAATAGAATCGCACCATAATCACAAAATTCGTTCACAATCTTGGTACCCCCATCTTGAATTATGACGAAAAGCATGATTTCCGACCCCAAAAACAGCCCTATAGCAATTTTGAATAGAATCGAATGATAATCACAAGACTCGTCCACCATCTTGAATTTTGACTAGAACAGTATGATGTTTGACCCCCAATTTTGAATAGAATCGCACCATAATCACAGAACTATTCCGCCATCTTAGATCTTCAAAAGTGAAAAATTTAGTCTTCGGCGCCGTAGCCATAGAGCTAATGCCTCTCGGACGCATATAAGCAAAACGTACCATAGACTAACTATTGCCCATAAATTGAATTCTTTCGTTGGTTCGCCACTATGCGAGGTGCATTTTGTCCAACGGGGCCAAAGTCTGGTACGGTTTGCCTGCCGGTATTGTATTATTCATTTTCATTCACGCGCATAATTGTAGAGTTTGCATCAGTCAACCTATCCGAGTCGTTTAGACGCCAGCTTCAAATTTTTTTATGCTCCAAGCGGCAAGGTCATCGCATTTTTGTAATATTTACGGAATACTAGGTTAGTAGGTTATTTGATAGTTTGTTCTTATAATTGAATGATTTTCCTTGCCCTTGATACTAATACAATTACGAGTAAAGATTCAAAACACCCGCGGGGAAACCGTACCCGTCGGACAAATCTTACCTCGCATAATAGCTAACCAACGATAGTGTTGGAGTTATCAGTGGTTAATACATGGTACGTTCTGTATATATGCCTCCCCGACCCCCATTGACCCAATCTTTGGTTTTGAACATCTTTAACATACTTTTTTGGGGAATGAAAATGAGAACATATGTCACTAATGTGATTTCTATTATATCTCGCGCTAAAGAATATCACTGTTGATTATGATGATTAGTTTGCTTTCTGACATACACATGTTGATAAAGCTTAGTACCTAATCAGGAAAAATATAATGTTTTAGGAATTCAAATAACACGAAAAACAATTCCTATATTTTCGATATCATCGGAATATTAATGCTATCCATTACTGATATAGACCAACATTTGATACAAAATACATTTGAATAATTTTACCAGTGGCGGGGTATTTTAGGGTCAGATGTTCAAGCCAATATTTGATGTTGACAGAATATTGTGGTATGTCGCGTTTCTATGGTTACATAAAGTAAACCAGTCTTTTAATGGACGACATTAATAAATCGGTCACCTGATATTTAATTCGCGTATTATGATAGGGAGTAGAAAAAAGTTAGTTATGAAATTTATAATAATTCAGGATACCATACATCAAGATATAGATTAGAATCAGTTTTTCATCGGACTACAGTTGTCTTTGATTAGAATTATTGATGAATTCACCCAAATTATTTCCGTGTTTGTTGAAAACTTGTATTTGTGAGTAGAAATTAAATTGAATCTGCTTATTAATTCAAAGATGCAGATGTTGCATTATCACTAGCTGTTGAATTAAGATCTAGATTGATAGATTGGATAAATACGATACTGTTTGAGATTTAAAAAAATGGGTTTCTTGATTAAAAAATCTCCGACCACAAAAACCCTCGAATACCAGTTTTGAATAGAATCGGATCATAATCACTAAACTCGTTCTGAATCTTGGTGCCCCCATCTTGAATTATGACAAAGAGGCATGATCTTCGACAGCAAAAACACCCGTATACTAATTTTGAATAGAATCAGACGACAATCACAAAATGCGTCCACTATCTTGAATTTTGACTAAAAAAGCATGATCTTGGACCCCAAAATGCTCGTGCGACTAATATTTTGCCAATGGGGTATTTATACCTCGCCAAACAGGTCGACCGGTAGCATTGCAGCTTCCTCATACCGCTAACGAGATCGAGAGATCAAAGCAGCTGCAGTGTTACTGGTTGATCTAGAGAAACCCTTATGGATAATATCAAAACATTCATTTGTTCAACTATTTTGTTCATTTAATTTCTTAGAATAATCTGTCCCAGTTTCATGGCCTCCATTTGATTGTGGTAATAAGATTATTAATTAATTACTGAAAAATGATCCAAAAAAATAATTAAAAAAATAAATAACAATGGACATAGCGAATCATGTTTCCTGGAAGTTATGTGTGAGTATTTATAGTCTCGAACATCTTTGTAATAAATAATGGAATTTGAATTCAAATGACACATGAACACCAAATCAGAAAATCATACTAATGTTTTAATCATTTGATCAATTTTCCGGCTTGGACAACCATTTTCTAATCAATTTTTTTGTTTTTGTTTTTCAATTTTTGTTGACATTTAGCAATTTTAAATTCTCCGGAAGGTTGTTAAAAACTTTATAACTGATATATGTTTATGTTCTCCGTCTAATTTATTTATATAGTTTAGGTAAACTCAAACTGGTAATTCTTTTAGATTGCTGTAATTTTATGTTGTATTGTGTTTGTAATGTTGTGTAGTTTGCAATTACTTTGATTTTTTATGAATTCATTGAACCTAATCTTGAATACAGATTCAAATATTTTAGCAAAATTCGAAATTAAGGGAATAGGTCTATAGGTAGGATTTAATTCGATCTTAGGAATTTTGAATTTATTAGCAATTTGTATATTATCGTACGTCATTTGATTAGTGGTAGGTGAGGTGAATATATCAATTTTTCTTTTTATTATTTTACCAATTACTTTTTCATTTACGAAGTTCCATAATTTTTTTGGGTTCATTAACATGTTCTCTACTTCATTATTATAATCATTTTCCTTAGCCAGTTTTATTACCCATCTCAACTTATTTTTGAAGGTATTATAATAATTCTCACATTTTTGAATAACTCAACCTCTTACAATAGTTATTTACCCTTACAGGTAACTTATCTCATGCGGTAATTTCCTACAACATAGAACACATTTGCTACAGTACCAAGCAACACCATATTACTATATTGCAAACATTGAAATCACAAAGGATAGTACTAAATGCAAATTATCTTCAAAATTATACAATTTCAATATTTATATTTTCTTTTGCTCCATTTAGATGATTGAATAATGTTTTGAGTCTACTGTCTTGTCGTCTATACACTCATCGCATAGTATGAACTTAACCCGAATTCAACCCTGAAAGATAAGAAACTGCAATGGGGTCTAGTACGCTGTTATTTAGCTTACTGAGGTCAAGTACGATCAATGGAGTCTATGCAGAGATTCATAGCTAAACTAGCCAGGAAAAATAAGATTCAACTCATCTGGATCCCTGGACACAGTGGAGTCGAAGGAAATTAAATGGCCGACTCCCTGGCCAGGCGGGGGTCTTCCGGCGGCCCTGTAGGACTGGAGCCAATTATCGCTTTACCAAATTGCTGGGGGGTCTCGCCCTTCTGGGCCAACTGAACAAAGAGTGATCTGAAGCGTGGCGAGAATCACCACGCATGAGGCAGGACAAGCTCTTCATCAAAGAGTCTAGCATCTCAAAGAAACTGCTCTCTCTGAATAGAAGGGACATCAGAGAGATGACTGGAATCCTAACCGGTCACTGTTGTCTTAACAAACACCTTCATACTATGGGCATCGCGAATAATGATTCTATATGTAGGAAATGCAGAGAGGCGGAGGAAACTGCCTCTCACATTCAGCATTGACTTCCCTCAGGCACCGTCACTTCGGTGAATAAAAACTGCTCCCAAACGAATTTATGGAAGCCAGCGTTGGCAATATTCTGGGCTACAATAAAAGTCGTTAGTCAGTGGTGGTGATTGGTCGTGGAAAGCATTAAGAGTTGATATATCGAATTCAGTACTAACTCAGAATCAGCAGTTGTAGCCGAGCCTGGAGGACGCCTGCAGAACGATACTCTTGGCGTAGGCTCAAAACCTACAGACTGAAACAATTATTTTTTTATAATCCTCCTATTTAGGGTACAATTTTGTTTGTGATATTACCGCCAAGCGGCAATTCTAGGTTGATGGATTATTTGTAAGTTTATCCTTGGATGTAATAACATTACCTGAACGATTTTGAATTATGTACACGCCCACAATTCAAAACGACCAATCCCCGCCATGTGGAGTTGCGACGTCACCTGTAAAACATGCGCATGACATAATTCACGAACTGCACATGACGCGAACTGTTTGTTGGAACAAAACTATTACAATAGACACTATAACGTACATTTGAATACTACAACTCCCTATATTCATGTGTTTGTGCTGTGATGTATTTTGTACATAAATGTACCGATAGCCGAACAAATCCCGGTAGAAACTGTTATGACGTATTATATAAGTACAAAGAAGGAACATAAATAAAAAAATCACATTTCACATAACCTAATATTCCCAAACCAACCCGTAAACAAATTTACAAACTAACCTGCGATGACCTTGCCGCTTGGAGTTTTGAAGCAAAAGTATGTAAGCCGGTTTACCGCTTCGGCTACCAAAACTGATGCAGAATCGACATTGAATTGTGTATACGAAATAGCGAATAGACTAGTATTACCTCTACCGGGATTTATTCGGCATTTATTCACTTTTTTTAAACATTCTGCTTCATGGTATGTACAGAAATATTGGAATCTGGAATTTGTTTTTTCGAGCTTTATAATGAGGTAAGTATGTATGGCCATAAGTATAGTACAAGAAACAAAAAATTCCAAACCAAATTCCACCGCCTACATGCGTCTTCATAAGGTTAAAAGTATATTTCAGGTAGAATGCTCAAAAGCAATAGTGATTCGATATGTATATAGAGCTTATAAGAATATTGCTTAGCAGCGGATTCTTCAATTATATACTTAAAACATTAATTGTGTTATAATTTCGATTGTTAGTGTTTCTGTTCGTTTCGGGAACGTGGGCATTTTTAAGCGAAATTAGGATCTTAGGAATTTTGAATTTATTAGCAATTTGTATATTATCGTACGTCATTTGATTAGTGGTAGGTGAGGTGAATATATCAATTTTTCTTTTTATTATTTTACCAATTACTTTTTCATTTACGAAGTTCCATAATTTTTTTGGGTTCATTAACATGTTCTCTACTTCATTATTATAATCATTTTCCTTAGCCAGTTTTATTACCCATCTCAACTTATTTTTGAAGGTATTATAATAATTCTCACATTTTTGAATAACTCAACCTCTTACAATAGTTATTTACCCTTACAGGTAACTTATCTCATGCGGTAATTTCCTACAACATAGAACACATTTGCTACAGTACCAAGCAACACCATATTACTATATTGCAAACATTGAAATCACAAAGGATAGTACTAAATGCAAATTATCTTCAAAATTATACAATTTCAATATTTATATTTTCTTTTGCTCCATTTAGATGATTGAATAATGTTTTGAGTCTACTGTCTTGTCGTCTATACACTCATCGCATAGTATGAACTTAACCCGAATTCAACCCTGAAAGATAAGAAACTGCAATGGGGTCTAGTACGCTGTTATTTAGCTTACTGAGGTCAAGTACGATCAATGGAGTCTATGCAATTTCCTGTGTTGTACTACGCACCGAACTATGTATGTATATTCTGATATATTTCGAATTAAAACGCCAGGAAGATACGACTTTTTCATGTTTTGACGAAAATGTTTACCCACTAAAGGGATCATATCTTCTTTAGGTAATTTTCGCTACATGATCTTTCCTTAGATTCAAATTCTAGATTTACCGCAACAAGGCATTTTATGTTTTGATTTACAGTATATAATAAGAACTTGTGGATGTAACTTCAGAAATTGTTTTGACAAAATGAATAACACAGTAGGGTGGTTGTACAAAAAATTTCCCAGAACAATGCCTTGGGGAGTTAATTCTTGATCAATCACGACAGCACACTCTTACTGGTATTGGTACTACTGGTATAAAATATAAAAATCAAATTAAAATAGAGCTTGATGATGGCCGATCATGGTGTAATAGTAATTTTGACCTTAACACGAATTGAGCAATATTATTTCTGCACTAGATAATAAATGCAGCTTGAATGAGATCCTCAATGCTAAAATCTTAAAAAGCATATTTGAATCTATTGATCATGTCATCTTGAATCTCATCAATACGTCACTTCACAAATCAAAAATTCCAGATTCTTTAAAAGTTAGCACTATTGTTCCAATTGAAAAGATTACTTACACAGTTTTTGCAAGCGAATTTAGACTTGTCAATACATTACCACGTATAGAAAAATTTTGGAAACAGTAGTTTATAATCAATTATAAGAGCACATCGATAGTAATGATATTGTGATTAGTAACCAATCCGGTTTTCGTAAAAAGCATTCGTGTGAAGCAGCATTGCAACTTTCTATAACTAAGTTCAAAACTGACATAGATGATGGCAAATATGTCGTGGCGGTTTTCTTGGATTTTAAATGAGCTTTTGAGACCATCAACCGAAATATACTATTAACTAAATTATATCAATATGGAAATCGAGGTTAAGCACTCAAATGGTTCGAATTATACTTGCAGGGGAGAAAGCAGAGAGTCAGAGTTAGGAATTCAACATCACGTGAAATTTGCATAATCTTGGGGTTCCACAGGGAAGTCTCTTAGGTCCTCTCCTCTTCATATTATATCTAAATGATATTGATCTTTTCGTAAACTGTGAATTCATACATTTATTTGCTGACCACACATTATTAGCATGTTATGATGTATGCCTGACCCCTGCTATACAAAAGATGAATAATGTTCTAATAAGTGTAAGTACAATTGTTAAGTATCTTGAGTTTCAGTTGGATAATCTACTTTCTTTGGACGCACACTTCATGTATGTTACTAAGAAAATTTAAAAAACTATACTTTTCCTCAAGAATTGCTAAGCAATTATCTATTAATTCAAGAACACAGTATACCTGAAGATCTTACTACCTCATTTTGACTTTTGTGCAACTTTATTATACCAATTCAATTTAAATAAAATGACACAGCTACAAAAATTACAAAATAGAGGCATGAGGATCATTTTAAACTGTAATCGCTACACTCCTATCTCAAGGATGTTGAATGATATTCATTTACAAAATATTACATAATGAAGGACCTTCTTATTTTCTTGAATATGTTGATTTATAACATGAGATTCACCATCATTTCGCCAGAAATAGTAACAACATCCATGTACCAAGGGTAAAATTATCAAATACAAGAAATTCTTTGTTTTTGAAAGGAATGTCTATCATTTCAGTTCAATAATCTTGCTCATTATATCAAATCTAGTGAATCTTGTAAAATGTTCAGACACCAACTGTTAACACATATTAAAGAGCTAAATGAGATTTACTTTTATTCTGTAATAATGTTTACCTTATTCTGTAAGATTAATTACATACCTACCTACGTTATTGCTAATTCAAAATTGACATAGTTATATATATTAGTATTATTGTATATTAGGGAAACCTATTTCAAACAAATATTTCTTCTTCGTCTTACATTTGGCATACCAACCGATCTTTTATGCCAACTATTGGGTCATTTCCAGTGGTTTCATTCATCAGAATGTGCTATTTTCAGTGATATTACACGATTTTGCGTGAGGAGCAATGACTGTACGATAGAAGATTGAGGCTACCAGGGAACCATGACCATGATTTGTGATAAAATGAAAGAGATTCGAAGAAAAATGACTTGCCAGCGTGTCACCCTGTAGTCTAGGAAAATTCTACATAGCGGTAAGCGCATGGACATATGATTCGTTGATATATTATAGTCATGGCTTTGCAATAGAGCAGTAGCTCGACCCTGACAGGCTACACTTGATTATGAGAAACATCCTCTACTCCTACAATCAAGTGGTTCGCCAAAAAAAGCAAATGGTGTAATTAATGTGTTGATTCTTGGATCATCGTATGATATAATCTGATCTTCGAAATATTGCCCTTTTGTTCCAAAACTGCGGTTGTGAATCGTTAATATTAAGTTACAAGGGATACAAATTTCGAGCTCATCTATAGAAATTTTAATTTCTGTCTACATTAATCTTTTTGGTATAGTTTTTCAGCTACATAGCAATAAACTCTTTGTGAAAACAGTTTTTTTGGATACCCGATATATTGCAGCAACATTTATTTAAAGCGGTCATGATATGATGAAGAATGGATAAAACCATAGATCTCGTTCAAATTCAGTAATTTAAATTGATTCTGTTTTGATAAACATTTCAAAATAAACTCCGAGATATATTTACTATTATAATATAATTATATATAATCATAATGTGGTGTATTATCTACAGAAATTTAATAATATTGAACTTACTTATTAAAAATGTTGTTGATCCTGAAGGTAAAATAATACTGTTATTGTCTGTTCAATAATTCATATTAAACTAAAAACAAATCACACTGCACATGTATAAATAACAAATGAGTTAAATATGGTCAAAATATAGCCTAGTTGTCGCGAGTTTCGGACGATAATACTTATGTTTATTAGTAGTCCGTCTATATAAAACATGTGGTTTTTATACACTAGGGAATTTTTAAAATTTGTACAATTAATATTCGTTCGTGGCAACTATTGCCTAGCACAAGTTTGTCTTCGATATAATATTTCATCCCTGGAGGTTATGTATGTTTTGTTAGGGAAGATTTTAATAATCAGAGGTTCTGAAAAGTTTTATATTCAATTTGTATTTAGTGATATTTATATGTAAATGTGTAAGTGGAATAATTTTTGCTGATTCAATACGTTGTTGCCAGATTTTGCGAATATTCTATCTAGGTGTTACATCACAAGACAAAGCTGAAATGTTCGCAGCAAATTACCCTTTGGATTCACAAGGGAAGGACCCTCATAATATTGCTGCCATCGATAGCCAAATATTTGAAATTATCTTTCGTCAGCTCATAATTGAGCGCATTCTGCTTGATCTAAATACCAAAAAGGCTATGGGTCCAGAAATAATTTCGCCTGTTGTTCTGAAGGAATGTGCCCCAGGTTGAACACCAATTTTTTGGAGGTTGTTTACTCTTTCATTCAAACATGGTGTATTTCCTTCCAGTTAGAAGTTAGAGTCCAACCAATTACAAAAAAGGAAAGAAGACCATCCTTAATAATTATAGACACTACTATCTGTGATCTCCAAAGTAATCAACATCAAACTCATCCAATACCTAGAGAGTTTCAAAATCGTGAATGACCGGCAATATGGCTCTCGTCAGCAGAGATTAACAGGAGACCTGCTGATCTATGTAACACATATATGGCAGACAACTATTGAAAACTATGGGCAATTTCTTGCTGCAGCATTGTAGCAAAAAGGCTTTCTTGGGAAACTTCGGTCATATGGTTTGCCGCCTCAATGTGTCGTTCACTATCGAGTTTTGTCTCAGAGCTGGTGTTTTACAGGAGTCTGTCTTGGTCATAACTTTGTTCCTGCTCCATAGCAACGTACTGTTGGAAGTGACAGCCTGTCACGTACACAACTTCGCAGATGATGGTACATATCATACCGCCAGATAGACAGGATGATGCAATGAAGGAAAATCTGGCAAGAATTCTGAAATGGGAATCTGATAAGATAGTAGTTTAATGCAGGAAGGCGGATCCCATAATTTCTAATATGTTAAGTCCTCCATATCCACGCTCGGTATCACCACCAACAGCAGAACCCTCTCATGGGACGGAAGGAATATATTCGTCTGATTGGAGCCACACTCACAAATTCACTGATCCCCTTCCCCTTTCTCTCTCTCTCTCTCTCTCTCTCTCTCTCTCTCTCTCTCTCTCTCTCTCTCTCTCTCTCTTTCTCTCTCTGGTCACCACTTCATTGTCAAGCTCGAGACCAGGCGAACTTCTTACCAGACTTAATTTTTTTATCGAACGGTGGAACTCATTGTCTAGTGAGGTATTTCCTGATGCCTATCCTATAACCTCCAAACTCCCAAGAAAAATTCAAATGCTTATCTCCACTCACATCATTCCACCGCTGGCTCACACGATGTTCTGTGAGCATTATAGGTTTTCCCATCGTGTAGTCAAAATTAAAAAAAAAATAGTAGAATCACTACCAGAATCAGGTGACATCTGAATAAAAAAATATGTAAGCTCGTGTCTATGAGTTCGAGCTTGTGAATTGATATTTTCATCATTCTCTTTCTCTTTTTACATTTAAGCTCAGATCTGTCTTTCAATCTCAACAATTTAAATATCATTTGATGGGCTTGCAATTATGTGCGATTTTTTCCATTATCTTCTTCTTTATAGTTACCTTCAGCTTTCAAACCTGCAGGAATACTGTTCAATTCTGCATGAAGGCTATTGCATATAGTTCCAGCTTCCAGCCATAGTTGATTCACATACCATGTATAGCACTGTTTCGATGGTTGATTTAACTTCCAGGTATGCCACTGATGGTAGCAATTTTCTGCCTTACTTTGCCACCGACCAATTACGTTTGGGCTGAAGTTTTCTATAGGGGGTTTTCAAATGATGCTTAGAATATTGCATGTCACGATTGAGGCTACTTGCATAATTCAAGATTAGTACCTCTTTTATAATTTTTGATGACAAAAATTTGGGACATTTTCTGGTGTCCTCCAAATTTGACTGAGTTGTCAATCTTATGTTTCGAATACGTAAATCTATCTGTCGTTTCTGAATATGATACACTACATCTTTGATGAGTTTATTAAATCCATTTTATGATGTCAAAGATATGATCCATGATTTCGTCAGAAGATGCTTGACAAAATTTCTTCTTCTCTTGAGTAGATAATACAACGCGATGATAGGCATCACTAATCCACTTTTAACAAGAACCCGACTAGTAAAAATTAATTAATTAACATAATAAACATAAAAGCAGTTGATTGAAGAATATAATCAAAATATATCACCTGAAATTAATTACCTTATGTTCTGAACTACATCCCCAAAGCCGTTTAAATATTTATCTTTCATTCTATTTCAACAGTCTCAGAAGAGAAATGAAATTATGTAGATCTATTGTTGCAACATTTGTTTACAAATCTAGGAAGTGATTAACATCGATGAATTAGTAAGTTTACACAGGAGTACATTATAATAATAACTAAATCCCTTAAGGGCAATTTGCCACAGTTGAATACTAACGACTTTTCCCTTCGGGAAGACATTTAGATATGACCATATTCAACATCTGTTTTAAATTTTAACGTAATCGTTGTATCAGCGTATCGATTCATTTTGAAGACATTCTTCATTCATTTGTGAATATAAATGACGATGTCAACATTATTAAATGATCTTGTTACATATTACTGAATTTTTGACATTTTGAAATAAATCATTTTTTGATGATTTGAATTGTTGTACATTATTTACCATCCTTTCTTCAGCCATTCTTCTCATTACCTGAACACTTACAACATTGAAAATTGTCTTTACTAAAAATAAAACGCAAATTATTTTGGTTCTTATAGTTCCTACCACGCGAGCAAATAGTTTGGCTATACCGAATGCACATATTGAAAGAATAGTGTAGTAACAGATATAAGATCAGTAGATTCTGAACTCTTTGGATAACATCGTCGAAGATTAATAGTAGAGGCCACGTATTCCATTCTAGAAAGGAGCTTCTGCTTCAATAAACCTGCTCCACATAGTTTTCGGGAGTAGTAGTATTCCTCTGACGTAATTGTGCAAAGCAGAAAATGATAATAATTATTCGAACAAAAAGTGCCTCGACCTGACCAAATACAAGGCAGCAGAGAAGGAGTACAAGAAGGTCCTCGTAACTGACAAAATAATGGCGTGGAGGGCCTATACGAGCAGTGAAAATACTAGCGGCTAGCCCTAACCGCCGACCATCTTTCATAAAGAACCCGGAAGGGGTCTAGAAGGAAATGCTTTCTAAAAGAAAACCTCCAAGAGCCTCCGAGATGCAACCCAAACTTGGAAGAGAGGAGACGGGTAGCACTGATGGTTAACGTCAGACCCAGGTGAGCGATCCGTATGAGTTAACAAGACCGGATGGGCCTTGCTCCATCAGGGCATGGGAATCGTGCTGGCTTCATTACCTTGGAGAACAGCCAAGGTGGTCTTCATACCGAAGGCGAAGCTAGGCTGCCTCGAGGGGACGAAGGACTTCAGATCCATCAGCTTGATCTCTTTCTTGCCCAAGACTTTGGAGGAGCAGGATACGTGAAAACTCCTCAGGGAATTGCATGTGCTGATGACATCATGATTCTTGTTCTAATGGTTTTTTCAGTCCAGATAGAATTCATCCAGAGGGCTCCCAGGATAGTTGAACGCTGGTGTTCACGGATCGGGTTCACAGTTAATCCTGAGAAAACTAAAATGATGCTGTTCATCAAGAAATAGAACTACATTTTACTGGCACATTGAGACTGGTGTGGGAATGCCGAGAAGGACTGACAGAACACAACAAAATAAGTTTGATGTGGGTACCCAGGATACTGTGGCATCGAAGGAAACGAAAAAGCTGACGATTTAGCCAGAACGGGCTTCATCATCCTCATATGTTGGTCTAGAACCTTAACTCGAAGTGACAAAAACCGCTGTCCGAGGTTGCAAAAGGGCCAAACAATAACATAAAGCGCACCATGGGAAAACATTAATTAGAATTAGAAGAACGACTCAACATGATTAGCAACAATAACTGGTCTCCTCAATGGTCTCAATGAGAGGACGCCTGCTGTACAATTTTCTTTTACAATATTTCCTGCAGACAATGCGACAACGGGACAGGAACACATACTAAGCAAACAGCAAACCGGTGAAGAACCTGTAAATATTAGTATAGGGGACTAGAGTTACGGAGTGGGAATTACAAACCATTCAACTGGAATACACAAAAAGCCCTGGTCGTATTGCTGGTGAAAACGACCAGCATCCAAGCCTGGCTTGATATCCAGATTTGACAACCTTGGATTATTTATTGCAGGGTTACAAGGCAAAAGCATAAGACGATTTTTGTTTCAGCAGCTCTCGGATCCATGTGTATAGAGATATCAAATCACTGATGATAGATTCTAATGTAGTATATCATATTTTTTCAACAAGTTTTGCACAAGCTGGGGTGGCCATTTGATGAATATCGAATAAAATGGACATCAACATTCATATAGATATCTCCCTTTTCTATAGATATTTCCATGGTTGGTGTTCATCAGAAATCTCGTCTGTTGTTCTACCACTTCACTGTCAAACTCGAGACCACCGAACTTCTTCTTAGCAGACTTCATTTTTTTATCGAACAGCGAAGTTGTGGAACTCTTTACCTAGTGAGGTCTTCCCTATGCCTATAACCTCCAAATCTTCAAGAAAAATACGAATGCCGATATCCTCTCCCTACATTTCACTGCTGGCTCACACGACGTTCATTATAGGTTTCTCTCTCGTGTAGTCAAAGTATAAAAAAAACTCCTCTATAGTAGCTTATACAAACATTAACTGCCATTTTACCACCGTTTGATTTATCGAGCATCATCAGAAGTATTTCACTATCAAGGTTGTCCCATACATTATTACAAATAAGACCAATTATTTATTTCACAATAATCTCAATCGAACTGAACGTGCTTCTTTATTTTATCTCGAGTTCACATATCTTTTTGATTAAGTGCTTTAGATAGTCTTTTGTTATGATTCTAAAAAAGCGAATGTTTTGAAGATAATTTGAATTCATATGTAGTACCGCAATGTTTTGATATATTTTATCTCAACAATGTTGACTAGTGCATTGGTCGTATGACAGATTTTCATTTGTGTGGAAATGGCGACTTGGAATATTTTTTTTTCACTGCATAAAATATTCGGTATTGATTAATTAATCTAACTATAATAATTTCTTTGAACCTAGGGACACTTGCGACAGAATTCCAAGCAAAAATAGTAACAATTACAACATGTGCTCGAATTATGAGGGGGCGAGTCTATGAGAATAGACAAATCACAATCAGTGAGCAACCTAATAGTGCTTAAGGCACTGGAGTCATACACAATCACCTCACAATGTGTACTCGATTGTGTGAAAGAACTAACGGCACTAGTGAAGAACCCCAATAGAGTGACACTCGTATGGGAGTCTGAGGAAATCAGACGCGACGGGTCTGAAACTGTCGTCGTACTCGCTAGAGCGAAGGCGGAACAACCCCTGATTGGACCAGAGCCAACCTGTGTCATTCCTCATGCCACCGCGAAATCTCTGATGCAAAAATGGCTCGAGACTGAGCACCGTGCCTACTGGATGGAACTGCTCCGTATGTCGCACTCTAAGCGACTAATGGGAGATCTCCAGCAGCAACGAGTGAAAAATCGACTGACGTTCAGCAGACAAGAGACAAGAAATACGGAATCTTGTTGTATTCCTGACCTGACACGCCCCATGTAACAAACATCTCTGCACGATGGGTTTGGTAGATTAGCCCACATGCAGGGGTTGCGACGTGGAAACATTCATGCATGTGCTGTGTCAGTGCACGGCATATGTGGTTGGTCCTCGGATATACCTCGGAGGCGATAAAACTACACCCGAGGAAATCAGAAGTATCACCTACATCTACTGAATTTCATAGTATACACCAGATTGATGAGGAGAGTCCAGTCAAAAATGTAAGAAATTTGACCAAATCTTAGCAACAAACGATATTTTTTGTGGAACTCGAATCATATTGAAATGATTAGGTGATGGTTGTAGGTACAAAGTTCACCATTAAAAAATTAAAATTCTGGAAAATTGGAGGAAAATTGCTTCGTATTTTTTTCATATTCTTATGCGGTGCTCGTTCAACGTGTCAAATTATAAGCAGGTAAATGTTAAAGAGCGTCAGTGCCTTTTTCGATGCAGGTAAAATTAAATTTCTTCAGTGCAGTCAAAACTTCTTTTTCGTACTGAACTTAATTTGAGGAATATGGAGCAATGAGCTGATGCTAGGGAGTGCGAGGAGGCACTAGAAAAGACACATATTTGTGTTACTTAATCTAATAACCAGAGGCAGCTATGAGTTTTAAACGCTAAAGTTTGGCATCTCCAGACACACCCTCATCATAATCATCATCATCAAATCAGTGCAGGGGAGTGAACCCTTGTAGCACGTAAGTAGGCCGATTGTGTCGATTGGTCTATAAAGACCCAGAATGTTGCAGACGCTGACTTCCATAACTCCTTCCGGAAACAGTTCTGCTTCACTAGAGTAACGAAAACGGAAGGGTGCAAAAGCTACCTGGGCTTTCCATTAGGATGTGAGAGGCAGTTTCTTCTCCACCTCTCGACATTTCCTACATACAGGGCCATCTACAATGCCTAGACTGTGTAGGAATTTATTGAGAGGACAAAAAACAATTTTCCTCCAATTATCCAGAAGTTTTCTTCTTCTAGTGAAATTTGTACCATCACGGTACCTCATTATTCCAATAACACTGACTAGAATTTTTCGGAAAACAAAAAAATTAAAGTTTGTTATGTAGAAATGGTAAATTCTCTTTTTCCGGAGTTTTCCGGAAAACCATCGTCGGTTTTGATTTTATGATCATAAAATAATACTCAGCGACCATGAAAACAAATAATTAGACACGTTAGACGAGGACCGAGATAGGAATATAAAGGAAAAACGACGCATTTTCCACCAAATTTTCCAGAATTTCACTCCTTTCAGTGAAATTTGTACCGAAACACATCACGGCATCTTATTATTTTAATACCACAAGTCCGAGGAAAAATCTTGTTTGTTGCTAAGATTTGGTCAAATTTCCCGGGTTTTCCTGGGAAGTGGGTAGATTTTCTGTTTTCCAACTTCAGATTCGGGTTCAGCAGACCTAAAAACCCCCTGATAACAAATTTCAGAAACATTGAGTTAAAAGATCCTGAGATATTCCATTTGTTATATACATTGTCAAGTGAAAATGGTCTTTCCTTGTTTTTTAATAAGAAAAGTCATGAGCGCGCTTATTCACCAGTCCACAAGTGATCTAGAAGCCATACCCAACACAATGCAAAAAGAATTTTTCAATTCGATTTTGTATCGCACATTTTAGAAGTGACAACGTTTTTCTTACATTTTTGACTGAACTAATAGTTGGTGGTAGTGGTGAGTAGAACTAACCTCACGGAGGAGGGGTTCCGGCACACACGGGGGCACGAGCCCCCGAGGTGTCTATGCAAGATTTCCCCTCCTCTACGCAAAAAAAACTAACTAAAATATTGTCTAATCTTCCTATTCTCTATTTCTACATGTGGAATCATATGTATTGGAATAGAAGAAGTCTTAAATGGACTTGAAGAGGTTAGTTGATTCAGACTTAACAAGTAAATCTGCTCAAGTATTTAAAATAGGTTCGAACATTTTTAGAACTGCGTTAAATTCTACAACAACACTGTAGGCTCAGGAAATGGTGATAAATAATGACAAACTGTAGATATGGACCATTCCAGACATTGATAATACTAATTCGTAATTCAATATGCATTGCCATTATGTATTACGTACGAAACCCATTTCAATTCATGATTTCTGTTTAATCTATTCAATAAATTTCATGAAAATGTTTTGTATCGGACGTCAATCATTTGCTGTTACCAACGATCTTTCTGCTAATCATTATACAATCATTATTATTGACATAAATTACTTACAAATAATTCTGGTGATTCCACTAATAGCAGGCAAGAGTGTGACACTGTGATACAGTCGAGACGCTTCGAAATGTTTTGTTGGATGATGGCTTGTTTGCACACGTTGACTTCTCCATTGGAAATATTTCAGTTTGAGTCATATCGTATCAACATTCAGCGAAGGCGTGTGTCTGTGCTAAAAGTTGTCACTAATAAGAATATCTCCAAGAGGAATTGTTTATTAGATTAGGTGGTTAGAACCACCTGTCATCAACTCTGATAGGAAATAATTTTGCTTTAATTATTGAAATGTTGAATATACAAAAGTATGTACAGTAAAAATTCTCTATAGCGGTCACTAAAAATGTAAAAATATCATAAAATTTTGGTTGTTTAGAGGAGCGGCCGCTATAAAGGAATATCAACAATTATATATGTACCGGGATATCAAAAATTATCTTGGTCAAGGGTAATTGTGGAATCTAAAACGTGTGTCTTACTTTACGTTTGAAATAATTATGTCACACTGACATCATCAATAACCTACAAATTTCATACCTATTTATTTCAGTTGTAAAACAATAATGAACTACAAATTAAAAATTATCTTGGTCAAGGGTGGTTGTGGATATTTCCTTACTTAAAAAACAAGATTTTCGCAACTCCGGTAAATAATTTGCAAGAACTTCAACAAAGAATAGTTCAGCAATGTGCAACCATAACGCCAGAAATGCTGCAAAAAGGTTTTCACAGCATGAGGATGCGCGTCAACTTGTGCATCGAACAAAACGGGGGACATTTCCATTAATAACTGTAATTTAGTTTTTCTTGTTACTAAAACCGTTATTTCATAATTTCTAGTTCATTATTGTTTTACAACTGAAATAAATAGGTATGAAATTTGTAGGTTATTGATGATTGAGTGTGACAGTGACATAATTATTTCAAACGTAAAGTAAGACACACGTTTTAGATTCCACAACCACCCTTGACCAAGATAATTTTTGGTATACTGGTACTATATCTATATTTATACATTGCACCTTGTGAAAAAATTGTTCAATGGAAGTCTGTTTCTAATTATCAATTTTTTTCAAGTGAAAACTTCTTTAGGCGCGTTGGGCTATTTCAGATGAGGGGTAAAACTATGAGTCCGTCACGTCCCGTCACGCTGTAGGTATTATTGGGTATTAGGTATTATGTATACTGCTACGTGCGCAACTGCGGCCGTGCAGGACTCGGGTCAGGCGTCAGGCAGTCTCTCTATACGATAAAGCCGGCTACACACTACTTGAATCTAATCTAATAATTTAAGTATCGTCGAAGTTACCGATAATGACGACGCAAATGAAGTAAATGCTGTTTAACAGTACTTTCATTTACATCGATGTAAATATCAATAAATAATATGTTTTGAAAATAAAATAATGTGTATTTATTATAATGGCTATCGGGTTACATTCATACTCGTTACAGGGATTGTACCGCCCATCATACGTTTTTTATTATTAAATATAAAAATTTATATAATTGTTGATTGAAATGCTGACAGTTGTGAAAACAAAAGAATAATTATATTGATTTTCATTTAAAAATAATAAAATTGTAATTTCGGATGCTCCAATAATTCAAAGATAACATAAAATAAATTGGTTTGTCAGTTTTCACATCTGTCAGCAGAGCTCGGTGACTGCTCATTTTTTTTGCTACTTCATTCTCACATTTCATTAAGATTTGAGAAATATCAATGGCCAAATCGCCTTTGCTTTTTGAGGGGATTCGAAATTCGTTACAGTATGTAGGAAAACATAAAATTCGTGTACGATATTCGTCACATGGCATTCTGTCGATTTTGGGACTACGAAATTCGTCACAAAGATAGTTATTGATTTTAAAATTCTAAAATAGAATGGAAACCTTGTTGGTGCAACAATTTTTCCACCATAGCCGTCCAAGTAATATTTTTACGTTTACAAAAAAATTGATATGATATTCTTATGTTTCTAAAATGCTTAGCTCTTTTATTGATACCGGTTCTTACTCAATAGCTTATTACATATACGTAATAAGCTATTGCTCAATTTTGAAATATTTTCTGGGGAAATCAAATCGTTATTTTGAAGTGCAGAAGCGTATGAAAATAATTTCAAACTAGGTTATCGTGATAGCTGTCGAAAATATTTCATAGATCCTGGATTTCTCACTTTAACATTTCTCTACATCTATGAGCGTGACATGGTATCCCGCAAGAGCTAATAGGGTGGATTATGAACACCCTTGAAGGCAGACATGTTTCCACGACGTGGAAGGTTATACTCTGAAAGGGTTGGTATCTGAAGGGTGTCCACAGGGAGCGGTACTCTCCCCCCCTTTTATGGATTTTAGGTAAGAAGGTTATACGGATGACATCGACATACTCTTTAGAGGAGCCTACGAGAGTACCTTGCAGGAGCTTGTAATCGAGGCAAGTCAGTTGACTTTTCCGAGACGGTGAAGTATCTGGGAGTCTCCCTGGACAAAAAACTACTCTGGCAGAAGCAACATGAGACTAGGTGCCAAAATGCTATGATAACCTTTTGGCAGTGTAAGAGAGCAATTGGTATGTAGTGGGGTTTGGGGCCTAAGCAGCAGATATGGATCTACTAAGCTATTATTATCCCAAGACTTAGTCATGCAGTTCTCTTATGGTGGAAAAGAACCGAACGGGTTATAGTCTAGAAGCTTCTGGACAGAATACATGAACTCTTCCTCAGAGACATTACATCCACGAGGAAGAGTACACCGACTGTAGCAATGAGGGCCTTGTTGGGCGTGCCACCCCTATCAATGGCGATGAGGAATCTTTCAATGATGGCGGTCCACAGGCTTAGCTGCAATGGCTCCTTATAGAGATGAAGTGCAAATCAATCCTGTCAGTTTAGAGGAAGCCTGAAAGGCTGCGACTAGAACCGCAGGACAGAATCAAAGCCCGATGGTTCGCATTTCAGGATCGTCATCCCGTCGATGCAGAAATGGGAAATTGGCCGCACGCCAAAGCATGGCACAATTTGGTATTCGGAGGGTCTAGAACAAATACAAGAGTCGGAGTAGGCTCTTGCGGTCTTAGATATATTGATGGCTACTCCGTGCGAATGGGGAAGCTTAACAACGATAAGGACGCTTTGTGCTGATACAATTAGTTTTAAGATCCCGTTTTCTGATGATGGTCGTGAGATCGAAACGTACGTAAAGACAAAAATAATAAGCATATGTGTTAGTGTGACCTATTTCCCTAGAATTTATGTGTAATATAGAACACTCAATTACTGAATAGATGTCTTTCATTGCAACAACAATATTCTTCCATTTATGAAAAATCTATAACTTTTAATATACCATATTTCAGGTCATATACATTAATTATTAGCGTTTTTATGGTTAATAATTATTTGTTTCATAGTTAATATTGTTTGAAGTGTGATGTATTATATAGAAAATTTATTCTTTGTCGAATTTTATCAAATACATAAATGACCAAATAGCTTTTAATACTATAACAATCATTGTGTGAAGTATTATGGAGAAATTTTATTCTCTGTTGGATTTTATGAAATACATAAATGACCAAATAGCTCTTAATTCTATAACAATCATTGTTTAAGTACACTACGTTGGTTTTGTCACAGCTACAGTTTCAAACTGTATCATATTGTAAAGGTGAATTATTGGGAGGCATATGATTTGCCTGGTGGAAATGATTTCTTCCGCACCTGAGTTCTGTTCATTAGATACGGATACAAATCAGTCAGTGTGACCCTTCCATGAACAATTCCGCAATTTATTTGAGAGTAGTGACTTTTTTTTTTAGTTCAATGTAGAACACCTCGGCGGCAAAGTGGGTTCATACTAGGTATATAAATCGAAGATATGAGAATAAATAATGGTATGTAATATTAGTAATTAGGAATAATAGGGTTTTATTCGAATATGAGTATGTATAAAGTTCATCATGGTACATCTTCTTGAGCAAAAGTTTGCTTTGTCAAAGCACGAGAATTACTAACAATACATGAAGTCCGTGGTTTTTACGCGAAGGTTTATGTAAAAAATGATATCACGAATTGCATTTTCTTCATTCTAAACAAAGTTTCTTTTAGGTTTACGTTTCCATTCGGTTATACTCTTGTTCTGATTGAATTAAAACGAATACATAGTTATCTGTTATCAACTATCAACAAAATTAATTAATTAATTATTAAGCATTTAAGACTACAAAATGCGATGTTAAAAAATTTACTTGAAAAGCACTACAACAACAAGGAGAGTTCAGTGGAATAACGACATTTCCACTTATCTGTTTTCACTTTACTTTTTTACTATTTGACTGTAGAAAAAATCAACGAATCCATAATTTTGCTTTTATTATTAGCAAATTTATTTTGACATTCCATCATTCGATATTACTATTACTATTATATTGCATTCAAAAGTAAAAAAATGCCCTAGATATGGAACATTTTAGTTTTTGAGAGAAATATTAGATTATTAATATATTTCTAAAATGTTTGTAGAAATACAACACTCGTCTCGAAATAATCGTCAGCCTTTAGGCGGGGTAGGGCGAAGCTCAGATAGAATAGAATAGAACTTTATTTACAAACAAGCATTGAAATTACAAAATTGAACATTGTAGTTGGCAAATGTGTCACAATAGAATGAAAACGAAATACAACATTTAATTTACTATCACAAAAGGAATTCATCAGTCTGATAGTTTTTGTCCAATAAATATTTTTTCAAATGTTTTTTGAAACGATGAAATTTTTTTAGCTATGTTATATACTGTGGAAGACTATTATAGTATTTATAACCATTATAAAGGAAGTTCTTTTGATATAAGGCAGTTGTACGCAACATTTTAGCGAGAGTACATTCCTGCGATAACTGATCACCTAGTAATTTCTGTTAATATTTACAATGAACATGACAGTCGTCAAAATTTAAAAACAACAAAATTTTGAGATCTCAATAGTTATAATTTGCGATTGATAAATATTGAACTGTTTCAATCGGATTGGTCACTTAATACTGTTGATGTGGACCGAATATATGAAGAAATTTTGGAAACTTGTGTGAAAATTGTTAATAAGATATCTCCGATTCAAGTTTATAGATATAGGAATAACTTACCCTGGTTTGACAGCTCTGTTTTTGATTTGATAAAGGGAAGAGACAAGTGTTATAGAGAATTTATGAGTAGTGTTGGTATTGATAGAGAAAACAAATGGGAACTATTTAAAAAACGAAAAAATGTGGTTCAGTTATTAAAAAATAAAAAACCGAATATTACTACGAAAAAATAGAACAATGGGAAGCAAATGTGAAAAACACTTGAAAAACTAGTTGATACGAAGTTTCGGGAGTTTCCTAAATATATTAAATTCCAAGATAAGAATGAAATGGTAGTTGTTCACTATGATTTAGAAATTCCTAATAATTTAAAAGAATATTTTGTTAACAGTATTGCCAAAATCATAGAGCTTGATGATGACCGATCATGGTGTAATAGTAATTTTAACATATATCCCGAATAATCAGAGTTCAAAACTATAACACTTAGCGAATTGAGCAACATTATTTCTGCACTAGATAATAAGTGAAGCTTGAATGAGATCCTCAACGCTAAAATCTTGAAAATCGTATTTGAATCTGTTGGTCATGTCATCTTAAATCTCATTAATACGTCACTTGACGAATCAAAAATTCCAGATTTTTTAAAAGTTACCACTATTGTTCCAATTGCCAAGATTACTAACACAGCTCTTGCAAGCGGATTTAGACCTGTCAATTCATTATCACCTATAGACAAAATTTTGGAAATTGTAGTTTATAATCAATTATTAGAGCACATCGATAGTAATGATACCTTCTTATTTTCTTGAATATGTTAATTTCCAAAATGCGATTCAACATCATTTCACCCGAAATAGGAACAACATACATGTACCAAGGGTAAAATTATCAAATACAAAAAATTCTTTGTTTTTGAAAGGAATGATATAGCTCAATAATCTTCCTCATTATATTAAATCTAGTGAATCTTGTGAAATGTTCAGACACCAACAGTTGACACATATTAAAGAGCTAAATTAGATTTACTTTAATTCTGTTTTAATGTTTTTATTATTCTATAAGGTTAATTACATACCTACTTTATTGTTAATTCAATGTTTAATTCAAAATTGATGTAGTTATATATATTAGTATTATTGTATATTAGGGAAACCTATTTCAAATAAATATTTCTTCTTCTTCTTCTATGCTAATCAGGAATGAAATTAGTCTTATTGCGTGTATTAAAATTATGAACTACCCAGTTCCCAGATAAGAATATTTGATTGTTATGTATAAAACAACATAATTCATATACATAGGTGCTAAGAAAAGTTAATATGTTGAATTTTTTGAAATAAGATCTACAGGAAGCTGAATACCAGACAAAATACGTATTGCATACTTTTGAAGTATATTCAATTATTTAAATAAATAACAATAATTATCATCCTATTGTGACAAAGCTCTTCATAACTCAAATTCTATGACTGGCGATATCGCCTCTTGAATTTTATAAAAAATACAGAATACCTACGTATGATATTTGGTTATATTGCGATCATTAATTATTGAACGTTTGTAGAAGTCTCTTTCCATATGCCTCGTAAGATTTTGCTTGTCAATAATATTCCATTTATGTTGAATGTCTGAATAAAACGTCACGCATGACCCCACAATTGGACCCCGAACTTCGGCACATTATCAGTGCGACTCTGGTAAAGGTTGAATCTTGGTATTTAAAAAAAATTATGATTATTTCTCGTACACAAAACTGAGTTTGGTGATGGGCAGTTTGTGATAAGGCTCCTACTCCTTCAGCTCGCACCTCCCGAGAAGATAAACATAAAATACAAAATTTGTGTGATTCTCTGTCAGTGTACGTTTTTACCATTTAGTGGTGAAGGGCAAAAATATCTCATCATTGAAATGAATAGATTATAAGATAATGAAAATACACGCTTGTAACCGATTTCCGTTATGCTATTATGAGAAATTAACAAATAATATGAATGAATCAATCTGCCTTCGTACGATAAAAATTGTTCATTATTGAATTAAACAAATTCTGTATCGCAATTATGGAATCGGCGAATTAAAGTATAGTTGCAGTGTAAAACAATGTAGAAACACTTTTGAGCGCCATCCGGTTCATTCATTTGTTTCCGGAATGACAACACACAGGTCGTTGATGCTTGTCTAAAAGTTAATGTATTCGACCTCATTGGCGGATATAAAAAATATCTAAACTCATTTTACATTTTATTAAGTATTAAAAATCATAGCTGGTTGTCTAAATTTTTGATACGGTTTTATGTATTTATAATAATAGCTTGCCAAAAACATGATGTCTGATGAAAGATTGCTAGTTGCTCATCCGGGTATCGCGTGTTTTAATAATATTCAGGGACCGCTGAACAAACATATAATAGAATATGTTCTAGGTGAAATAGCATTATTTATCATTAAAAAATGAATGGGTAGTATATTGACCTGTACCCCTTCAATCAAGAAGGTAGATGATATAACCATTTTGTAAATTTGTTATTTGAATTGAATCTTCATTCATTTGAACACAGTTTATCCTAATAACAGGCCGGAATACTGATGACTCATCTCATCGTGAGGTCACGGAATTAGAGCAACACAATACACAGGTCTCCGTTTGATGAACACGTGTTTCTTATTATTTTGTTCGGCTTAAAGAGCATTTAAAGAAGTTTTTTAAGTGAAGTATTAATAATAAAAATCTGTATTGCACTATGATACATAGAAAAGAATACACAATTTAGCCAACAGAAAACACGTGATAATAATAATAAATATTGATAAATCTACATACAAAATTAAGATACTCGTCCACTGAAAAAGTTCTATATGCAGCAGCATTATGATAAGTGATTTTTTTATTTCATTGAAATTTAATTTTATGACTAGAGCCGAATGATTGAAAAATGTAATTCTTGAATATAGAGCAACTCTTTCAATAGAGGAGTATTATTGTTTGACATGTGTCTTTTTTCCTATACTTTGACCATACGAGAAGAAAACCTATAATGTTCGAAGAACGTCGTATGTGGAATGTTGAGAGAGAGGATGTGCATTTGAATTTTCCTTGAAGGATTGGAGGTTTGGGCATAGGGAAATACCTTACTAGGAAATGAGTTCCACAACTTCGCCGTCCGATAGAAAAGTGGAGTATGCTAGGAAGAAGTTAGGTTAGGTTAGGTTAGCTGGTCTCGAGCTTGACAATGAAAGGATGACTAGCTTGAGCTCGTCTAGCCTTTCTGGAATCTCTCGTTGTGGAATAAAAGACGAGATTTCTCATGAACACCGACTATGGAAATATCTAAAGAAAAGGGAGAGATCGACGATGTTCTAGAGAGGTCAATGAATTCGTAAGTCTGAAATCATCAATCAGACAAACAGCTGGCTTCTGGATAGTATCCAAGAGCTTCAGCGCGTGAACAGGACTTTAGGACAGATTGATTCTTTGCTTTTTAGATTATGAGGAGCAGCTGGGATGTAAAGTAACTCTTTGCACGAAATAGAAAACCATTTTTTGTGGATCGGCTTTCGCAATGGACCTCATATGACCATCTCAAGAGAGGGTACTGTTTGTTGGTGGTGATTCCGAGCATGGATATGGAATAGTTGTACCTGACATCATCATATTAGGGATTGTGAGATCCGCCTTCCTGGAGAAGATGCGAGCTTGACTCTGCTAGACAAAATATTTGCCAGATCTTCATTAATTGCCTCTCTGTCTCACTCCTCTGGCTTCATTTGAGACATTCATATATATACAACGCTGCTATTGTGAGTAGCTTAACTTTTCTGAATTAACCCCTGCACGACTCATGATATTTCAGATTGTTGATAAAGCGAATTGCTCTTTTTTGAATTTTGAAAGCCCCTTTAGTCTCACCACTGCTACCCCAGAATATTATACCATAGTGGAAATGATTTAAAACATGGGAGAAATAAAATGTTCTTGTTTTATTGAAATTAAAGTTTTCATGAGCATTCTCATACAAGTCTGGCTCAATTTTTTCGTAATGTTTACTTGATTTCCAAATTTTTATGTTTCATCAATGACTTTCCTAGTATTCTGCCAATGGATTTTTCTGTGATTGACCCGAATATTGGTGGGAGCTTTAAGGCTGTGATTGGTTTCGAAAAATATTGCATTAGTCTATTCAGGGTTCATTATTCTAGAATTAGTTAACCAGCTTTCAACTGCAATCATAATCTTATTGACAATTTTTGCGAGATCAGGAAATGTATTTGCCGTAAATAAGATTGTGCTATTAACTGAAAAATTGATTACTATTTTGTTTTGCTGTACAAGTGAACCAAAGTCATTGATGAATTTAATAAATATAAGCGGTCCTAACACCTTGCCCTGGAAGACGACAAGGAACCCCCTTAAGGTCTTCGATTGTACATAATGTCCTGTATTTTTGTCTTCTTCAACAGAGTGGTTATTTGAACCAATTTAAAGCAACACCACACCACCACACACACCGTAGGGTTGAAGCAAAGTTTATACAATTAAAAGCTCTAGATAAGTCGAGAAAAAATTCACATACAATATCTCCTTCCTCCATATTGTATATGTTATTTGTAAGCTCGAATAGGGTTGTGTCTATGATCTGCCAGCCTAAAAACCGTGTTAGGAATTGTTGAAATGATTTTGTTTTTTAAAGTACTTAACAAGTCTATTAAGACATCAAAAATGTTTGAGAATGAGCTGAGAAGGCCAATGGGGCGATAGTTATCGAGAAGATTCGGATTTAATAACATCATGCTTCAAATCATGAGGATAATCCCCAGTTACAAATGATTTTTTAATAATGTCTATTATATTTCGGTCTTTACGTACGTTTCGGTCTCCCGATCATCATCAGAAGACGTTTGAATACTAATTCACATTCAACTAAAGCGCGGGATTTCTTAAGCTAATCGTACTAAGCACTAAGCTTGTTTATCGCATTAATGTCAATTTTAAATGCCTACGTCGCAAAAACTAACAAAACGCGAATAATTTAAATTGTAACAATTAAAACCCAGTGAACTAATACACATATCAAATTGAACGAAAGCAATCTTTTATCACAATATGCACATTTTCCCGGATATATTTGGCAGATAGTATAATAGGCCATTGGAAATTAGACTTTATTGCCATATTAGATTATCATGCGTGGACGTTATCGTTTAGAGCTCAGTCTTGGCTTATCGGCAATTTCTCAAAATCATCATTCAATCCAATCGTGGTCGGGCACATCTGGTTGTTAAATTAAATATACAGTAAAAAAATTTCATTTAATTATATATTGACAGAACTTGGTATTATCAGCATTTTTTATGTGAATGAAAAAGTGAAAAATTTCTTCGTTTCAGAACTAATTTACAACAAAAAGCGTCCATTAATACAATATATTATTAGCAAAAATCATTCATTTTGAGTGGTGAACTGCTAACTTTTTGAAAACTATAGTACTAGAAATTAATAAACACTGTAGATACACTGTAACACTATAATTAACAAGCAATCACCCTTATCCACTGAAAGTTTTTAGTGAATAAGGATGATTGTTTCTTATTTATAGTAGTTTATTGCACAATTACTATTTGTAATAAGAAAGTGATTCAAATAACCTTTTTTTCCCAGGGTAATGCTAACTTTACTGTGAACTTGGTATCACCAACGGTTCACAAAAACAAAAAACTATAATTAATGTAATAGTTAAGAAATTTTGAAAGTGCAGACGTGTTATCACTGCATACAATGAAGATGCAATTCTTTGAATACTGTGGATGAAGTATGTGTGTATTCCAAAGAATATATTTTTTCGATCAAAGGAGAATTATAAATATCTGATTGGTTATTCAAAACTATGAGCCTATTTTGTTCAATATGTTTCAATATTTATACCGATTTTAGTATATCCACTTTGTACCCTTTTTATTATATACGAGGGCAAAGTCAAAAAAGGCCAAGGTCGGTTTATCGGCCAACAATGTCAGGGACTTTTCACCTTGTCCTCGTATGCAGAATATTTGGGCTGTGAATGGAATCTTATGGTGTTGTGGTACAACAAATTCATGTTGAACCTGAGTTCAGTGTTTGTCATATCCGTTTTCAAAAATGCTTTAGTGACTCCAAATTAGATTGGTTATTAGTCCTTGATTCTGAACTTATTTGGAGTAATATTCTAAAACTACTTTTCAAATACATGCGGCTTCTGATCCGCTGAATCCTATGAGGAAATATATTCCAAACTTGAGATATCTCTTTTATGAATGAACTGAAATTCCAATTTCATTAATAATTAATTGTTATTAATTTAATTTTCAGGGAAGATGAAGAACTATTCAGTATTATTATTTTTATTCGTGGCTGTGTTTGCTGAATCTTGGGTTCCCATTCAAGATATTCCCATCGAATATTATGAACCTCAAGAATATCAAGAAAGTCATATTGATCACGAAATATTACTTCGACCTTCAAGACAATTAATTAATCAAGACGACTCGAAAGAATCATATTTCAGATATTTGAGATCATTTAATGATGACCCAGACTTGAGTTTGGAAATCAGTCCGAGTGAGCCAAATAATGTTCCCAGACCTGGAGGATTCAGACGAATTATTATAGCACCTAAGAGATCCAAGAGAGCTATATTAGACACAAAGAAAGAGAAGCCAAAGAAAGAGATAGATCTAGAGATTGCTAAGCAATTGGGTAAGCCACTGGAATTGGTTACCCTTGATCCTTCCAATGATACAGCAGCTGATTCTCTGAATAATACAACCGCACCTCCAGCCGAAGATGTACTTACAAATACTTTGCTGATAAATGATTTCATACGATTTAGGAGACAAGCGCATAAAACCATGGAAAATGTGCTTCCGGTCATTGATTCAACTACGGATTTGGCCGCCGATGATGCACAAAGGTAATACATTTTCTTGTCGAAACATTTTTTCAGAATATAAAGATGGACATGAAATTGATTGATGTTACAAGCTGTAATTGCATCACAACTGTGGGAGTCATACTCAATTTTGGATCAACAATCTGTACAATTTCGTCAGGAATTTTGCATAACAATTCTAGAGTAAACTGGTTAGTGTTACTTGCAGGATAAGTCGAGGAATGTCATTCAAAACAACTATGCTACATTAACACCTTAGCTCATTTCAAAAAAAAATTTAATTTTTTCATTTCAAACAGTAAACACTTTTTTGGTCATACTTAACAGAATTTCATAGTTCGGTTCATGATGGTATCTTCACCTCAGTTTTGGTCAAATATTTCAATATTAATAGTTTCACATCTACATACTAGTTTAATTAGCCACTAATAATGACAATTAACTAGGGATTCATCCACACTAGACTACTATATTTAGGAACTAAGATTCAACCATTTGCCATATAAATCTGAGCAATACTGATCTGCAAGAGCCAACCGTAATGGATTGATATCTTTTATGGAACGATACATTGTCAAAAATAATTTCTAGCTTCATTTTGATTTCAATCGACTTAGAGGAAAGTGCCCGAATATTACACACTTTTTTTCTAAGACTTAGAAAACAAGTCATAGGGAAGCGATATTTGGCGTCGATACGGTTTTTAACAACGCAAAAACAAACTTCTTCTTCTTGTCTGGATTGGCACACTGTTCATGTCCCCATTTGTAACTGTTTTAGCATTTTATCCATTCTTCTACTTGTGTGTCAGGTGAGTATCGCTCCAAACAAAACATACACACCCCATCTTCATCATCGTGGTCTTCAGAATCCATCCATATCAGAACCGTCATTCAGTTTTAAATTTACGTGTGACTCACTGCTGTCAGTTGCTTTTTCCATATTTCGTTTATTTTTCTTTGCTGTGTTCTTGACTTGTGATGAATCAGAGCTTTTCTTTTCTATATTTTGTTTATTCTTCCTTGGTTGTTTCTCAGTTTTTGATGAAGCAGTTTCGTCAAAAAGGGCACAAGTTTCTTTTTCGCGCACTTTTTCTTGCTAATTTTTTCCAAACTTTGTTTGTTCTTATATGGAGTTCCGGATATTAATTTTGCCGATTCTGTTCGAAACTTTTTGCTGCTACGTATGTCTGCTGGAGCTACATGACCATTACATGGTGGCGTAGACTCTATGGTGAGAAAAAGTTAACTGGGTCACATCGTTCTCTTGTGGAGGTTCTTTCCCGTTGGCTGTGAATTGCAAAATCGTAATCGTGGAAAATGTGTATGCCACTTTTTCTGAATTCATTAGCAGCTACTTCAGCCGTAACTGCTTTTAGGTAAGCTTTATTCAACATTCACCTATCTGATAAACAAAAATATTCCGACATACTTGATTCTTGAGTCAGCACTCAATTTCTTGAGAATAATATGTTTTGAAGAGGGCCATAGATGCCAGGTCTAGCGGCTGAATTGTATGTGTTGAGTATGGAGGTAGACCAATAATTATGACACTATTAGTTCTGGCAAGCTCAATGATATCTAAATTATGAAGATGAGAATAGTGGCCATGAAAAATTAGCACTACGGGGATAGTTAACCCCGATGATTTTGCATGCTTAATAAAGTGTCCAAATCACCGAGTGAAAAGGTGTTGCTGCATCCATCCCGATGGATGGCATCCAGCAATTGTCCCAGGTGGTGCACCATGAAGTAGCCTTAATTTCATGTTCTTTCTGGGAAACACTAGCATTGGTGGTACAAACTTATCTGCAGCATTCGTGCAAGTCACCATTGTCAGCAATAATCCCCTCTCTGCTGCAGTAATTGCATCAACTTGCCTTTTGCCGTTTAATGAATCACCGTGGAGTGTTTTGATTGTGCATTGGCTATACCCGTCTCGTCGACAGTATATCTTCTGGAAGGATCGTTGTTGATTTTCTGCATTGCAGGCTCAAGAATGTCGAAAAAAATATTTATGTTTTCTTGAGTGAAACCCTTTATCCTTGTGGTTTTTTAAATGTCAAATTGGGGCGACGTGTGAGAAATCTACGTAGCCACTTTTTGCTGGCTGCTCTTTTTTACGGGGAAACGGGAATAGTTTCTTAAAACGAGCTGAAACCCAATCCTGATGTCCGAAGAAGTCAAGCCATGGGATTGCTTATCCATTACTAAGCTGACCAATTCTGCTTCCATATCTTCTGAGAGTACCGTATCTCTTCCAAGCTTCACATCAACTAATTTTTCGGGTCTTTTATTGATATCTTTTACATAGTCCCTCAATTATTTTTGGGTACATTAAATTGCTTGAAAGCCTTTTGGTAACTCATTTCTTTATTTTTAATGACCTTGACTGCCGCTACCATCGCTTGCTTGTCCCATTTCTTTCGATTATTTGATGGCCATTTTTCTGGAATAAAAATGTAAATAAAATGTAGGGATCATATAATTATTTCAATTTTATACATCAATACTATATAAAAATGAACACGACATTTTTTTAGTGACATGAAACGAAACTCAGTTGAAAATTCTTTGTATGTTACTTTCCAATCAGGATAAGTATCATACTTAATAAAAAATAAAAATTGTCAACCTTCTAAGAGTATATAATTTTCATAGTGAGGATTTCAAATAATCGAGCAATATTCAAGTTTACTACGAACATACCCGAAGTAGATAGCTTTTATTGCTTCTGTGTTCATAACAAAGTTTCGAATAACAAAGACTAACGTTTTTAAAGGAGACAAATGCATGCTACTAATAGGTTTAGCAAATGATAAATCCCCATCAAAAATGATTCCAAGATCAGTAACACTTCCGATTCGATTTATATAAGTAGATCCCAGTGTATAGAAAAAAAAACATGATTTGAAGTTCACGCACAAATTTCATTACTTTACACTTCGATTACGCTCGCACTATAGAGCTAAGTTGTTATCAAGATACGTGCGAAGAATTTCAAATCATTCACAAACATAAACTTCGATGACTTAATTACACTGCAAATATCGTTGATAAATAGTAAAGATAATAGTTGCCCAAGGTTAGGCCCTTGTGGATTACCGGAAAGAGCGGTATGAGTGGTAGGTTTGACACCTTTGTATTCCACGAAGTGCTCTTGATCATAGAGATAAGATTCAATCAAGGAGACTAGGTTATAGGAGATACCATATGTGTGCAGTTTGTTAAGTAAGATAAAGTGCGAACCCTTGTCGTATGCCTTACTAAAGGTAGTGAAAATGGGGTCCAGTTGATGACGTTAATCTAGCGCATTAGAGAGAGAGAGAGAGAGAGAGAGAGAGAGAGAGAGAGAGAGAGAGAGAGAGAGAGAGAGAGAGAGAGAGAGAGAGAGAGAGAGTTTGTGCAAAGACCAGGAGGTTAGTGGTGGTACTGTTAATCCAAGCTGTCAAGAATTCATATTGGTACTGTATGGTTATACAAAATATTAGCTAAAATTATTTCAAGGATTTTTGAAAAATTTGAAATTAAAACAATGGGTCTGTAGTTCTGAATTTCACTCTCAGCGCCTGATTTAAATATTGGACATGCTCTTGATTCCTTCCAAAGTTTTGGAAATTTGCTTGTTTGTAAAATTAAATGAAATACAAATTTTAATGAACGAAGTATGAATGCAATGCTTGATCAGTAATGCCGGCACACCATCAGGGCCCATGGTAAGATTATATTTTAACTGCTGAAATAATTTCACTTTCTGTAATGTTATTTATGAGAAGTGTACCAGGGTTTTGTAGAGTATGATTAGAATAACTAGAATGTGTAACATTTATATAAATAAATAAATAAACACTACTGTAGTGATTTGCGGATGCATACACTATGGCGTGGGGATCAGTGTAAGAATTTTCCCAGGAATTCTTGTTTGAGATTTTTTTACCAGACGTTTTTGGGATCATTTTTGATATTAGTCTCAGAATAATGAAAATAGTTGGTGTAGGTGATGTTGACTTGGGACTTAATAAGTTAACGCGTTCTTTGATATAATCTAAATGTTCATGATAAACATTGTGTGTGACATTAGGAACATGTGCGATATTCGGGCACTTTTCTCTACTCCTTTTGAAAATAATATAAGATTTGTTTACAGATCTGTTGGATTGGTTGATCGTTCTAAACGTGATGATAAAAAAAGCGAACCGCCTAATCATATGATGAGTCCTACGAATTCAGTCACTGATACATTTAGAGAACCTAGAGGATCTACTAAAGAACAATGGGTGAAGCATGCTTATCCAGTTTTAAATGAGTACTTACCTTATGAAAATGAACAATTAGGAGCTTCAAGCAGTCTAGTAAGAGCTCCAAGAGTTCATTTTGTCACCCAAAGAAGACCGGAAGCTTTCCTACCTCCATCAAACCCATATAATCGTGAAGGAAGATTATTGGAATCAAGTAGAGAGGCCAATAGAGAACCGTTTAGAGAACCTGCAAGAAATTTTTACAGAGATCCTTCTCATGGAGATGATTATTATTCTCAGCGATATACAAGACATTTCAACCCTCTTCCCCCATTACCACCAAATTCTCGCTATGAGTCTCGGTATTATGATGATAATAATAGATATGATCCTCGAAGTGAGTACTATCCTGGAAGAGACAGAATTTACAGTGCTGCCACTAATAGACAGAGGAGAGTAATTTATTATGCTAATCTACCAGAAGTTACAAGAAGTCCGCCGAGTGTGGACTTGAGAGATCGCTATCGATTCAGATATAACTACGACGATAGATATGAAAATTCGGCAGACCCATATCGACTTAGAAACACGTACACTAAATCAAGATTTGACGATATCGAGCGTCCTAAGTCTCCATATCCCCAGAAAGTTTCTACCGACGTTAATGTCAGAGAGATTAAGAAGAATCCGGAAAGACGAATTTATTCAGAAGTAGATCGCAGATTTGACTATAAGGCTCCTCCCTCTTAATACAAACTAAATAGATTATATTAAAAATTCTAATGCTAGTATTATCGAATATTTCCCATAAGTATTAGTTAGATTATATCAGTAATTCATTATATCCACTCATAATTTATTTTATTCTCGGTATTTCTAATATTTATAGTTGGATAATAAATTTTATATCTAAAACATAATTTCTTATTACTGTGATTATTGATTATATATTTCCTACCATATTTTATTTTATCATATGCGAAAACCATCTGGGAATTGATACTACTGCTGGTTAATAGTTTCAATTAGATTCGGAAATCGATCCTGAAATGATTGGCAGACAGCAGTATAACGGTGTGAAGAAGAATGGTGCGAATCGTTTTATTCATACAATTACAATGCGCTCCTTCAGTTTCAGCACAACTGGAAATTCGTCTTTTAATATTTTTAAGTGCACTTTTACTTCCCTCAATATACGTAGTATATATATATTTTATAATTTTATCAATAAAAGAAAACTTTCACTAACCTTTCTCATCAGTAAATTGTTGAACTGTTAAGAAATGGGGTACCCTGACGGGCCGTAGCCTATTGTCGCTTTATCAAACTGAGTTGGAGGCCAGCTGAACAAACAGTGGTCTGACTTGTGGTATAACTCACCAGGCATGAAGGAGGCCAAGCTCTTTATAAAGAGCCTGTGTCTGAGCTCCCAAGGAAACTTCTCTTATTATTATTAACTCAGGGTGAACCAGTGAGGTTCCCTTCTGCTTAGGCCTGGGGCTTTGCGCTCCTTATTATCTAATGGAGTGGTTTCCACTCAAGAGTGCTCACCATTCTCCCGAATTAGGCGAATACCCACCTATCCAATATCCAGTCAAGACCGGGTCTCCGGACAGATGATTAAAGCCCTGAAGAGGCTTAGCACCGTCTCCATATCTAGTTTCTAAATTTTCTCAGTGTCGCATAGCTCTGCGTCTTGAGAGAATCAGTGTTACGCATCTGAACAAATGTGCATTAGTGTTTTGTTTTTTCGTTTGCACCACCTGCAGAAGGGTGAATCACTCAGATTCATTATATAGAAGTGGTAGTTGAACGATCCATGTCCCGTTAATATCTGTGTCAGCTGTTTGGCATCGGTTTTGACCATCTTCCTCACTTGCTGAGACTAATCTTTCCTAATGTGGCTTAAACTATTTGCAACCATTCACTTTCGAGTATTGTGATCTGACTCAGTCTCGTTTATGTTAATCTTTGAGACACCTTCCACTGGTTCAGGGCCTATTAGGATTTCATTGGTCCCTAGATTTGCAATCTCATCGGATATTTTGTCTCCCCTTATTCTAGAGTGATCGGGGACCCAGAATCGGGTGACGCTGCTTTCGTCTCCTCCAAGGTTGCAATCTCACACGAGCTTTGATGGTATTTGCGTACTACCCAGTGCAGCGATAGCCGGTTTGCTGTCTGAGCATATGCTGATGTGGTTTTGCGTTCATTCTTCAAGCGCTGTTTGGGCACGCTCGTTATAGCCAGTATTTCCGTGGTATATCCCTGCTCCTATCTTAGGCATCCCGCATGCACCGGTAATTCGGTGAAGCAGAGACTTATGGAGGCCAGCGTTAGCGATATTCTGGGTTTCTAGCTGGCCACAAATCTGCTGGAATGGAATAGGCTACTGATGATGGGGCGCACAATGGGCCCAAT
This sequence comes from Endomychus coccineus, assembly GCA_958510875.1. NCBI lineage: Eukaryota > Metazoa > Arthropoda > Insecta > Coleoptera > Endomychidae > Endomychus > Endomychus coccineus. The sequence continues at coordinate 14,860,915 of OY294071.1, read as the reverse complement.
CAGGCAGTCTAAGTGCATCTAGGGGTTAAAACACTGCCCTACAAAGATGATGATGATGGATTGGGGTGAAAATATTCCCCCCTAAACAGAAAGAGACCAGAAACAAGATGTTTTTGAATAGTGAGGCTTTATCATCGTAAGAATGAAATGAAGGATAAAAGTACAACTTTATCAAGGTAACGTACTGAAGACAATTTTAACTTATTCTTCACCGGCAAATTATTGGGTCAGGATGACGATTTATGCACTTGACCATGGTATCTGTCAATTCTTACGAAAATTAATTGATACAGGATCTCTACCGGAGAGTCAAATTATATCAATTAAAGGGATGTGACGGCCATGATAAATGTATTTTGTAAATGGTAGAGAGAATTCACTTTTTTATTAACGAAAATTATATTTGTCAAAGTATAGCTAAAGGTAACTATAATGAAATGGTTTAATTGAAGGTCCCACTAAATGATTTATGAGTCAAAACAATAGTAATTGTGACGAGAAGCAACAAAGAGTTTCAAGTAAGGTATAATTTAGTTCGGGATCCAAATTCTACAACTCGCTTAGTCTGAATGTACGATAACAGTTTTAATGATGATAGATTATATTTTATTACATTTTTAACACCTGCCTCCATGGATTCTATCACAATCGTGTCTGTGTAAGATTTAATAAAAATAGCGAATCGTGCGATTAAAACAGAGTTCCTTGATACTTTTTAAAGAAATGTTTTTATATTCCGTTACAGTCTTTTGAACTTATCTTGAATCAGAACTATTACATCATTAGAAAATGGACTTTCTCCAATAGATGAAGCTATAAAAATAACAAAAATTTCATTGTATATTCTTTGTACGAACCCGATGACGTTAACGAATAAGTAAATAATTGTATATTTTAGCAATTTTATGATCTATTAACGCTTTAGATGTTCAGCGAGTGCTATTTATTGAACGAATTGGGAACAAATTCAGTTCCAAATTGCTGCAAGTAATTCTACGATGAAATCAACGACAGGGAATTGGAAAGTGGAAGTTTGCATAATGCTAAATTATTGATCGAATAGTATATTCTACAAGTTTGGAATGCCTTATATTCCACGCGAGCGTGGAATATGCCATTACAAACCTGTTGATAGACTATACTATAATAATAATTTTGTTAAGCTTACTATTCCGCAAACATTGCAAACTTTCTAATAACTTTACAAAATACTCTAAATCTTGTCTATGGTAGTCACTTGAAGCGAATGTCCGATATAAACGCGAGGAGGGTGAAAATCAATATGTACCTATAGCAACCAGAACAAAGGTCGCCGAATGAACGCTGTCATCAAACAAGGCGTGGACCAAAATGATTGATTATTCCAAGAAAGCAGCTAAGCCATTTCTGATTGACCAAAACCTGTAACAGATCATACATGCCGACACAGTCTGTTAGAATGATGTACTAGTCCATGCTATGAACAGGAAAATAAAAACATGTAAGTTCGAATCAAAATTTTTTTTTGCATTAGCTTCAGGAGGCTCTCAGGATTATTCATATACCTTAAAACCTCTTGGGAACCGCAACCCCACCCATTGGGGGCGAAAAGAGACCGAAATCTTCAAGTCTTGAATTGTATTTTCTACGAAAAAAGGTATTTTGGCATTTCGAGTGCACCTGAAGGGTTTTTTGGGTCGCTGAACACGAATCCGTAGCCAGATTTACTTGCAATCCATCGAAGGCGTGGTCAAATCGACAACTGGGGTAGTATTTTTCGCTCAAAGCTTGACTTTCACATTTCAATCAATTAACATCATCATTTCTCATGGAAGGAACATATATTTGAGGAATGATTCTCTTTATTTCATTTTTTATATTATTTTGTAGAAATGGAATAACAGGGGAACTTGATTGTGCTATTGTGTTAAGTATTTGTTGGTCAATTCTATATTCTAATCTTAGATGAATTCAAAGTTTTTGAGTGTCACTGTAGTCACTGACGCTCTTCTATTTGAAAAGTATGGAGGAGTGTCGGAGTTTGAATTTGTTCATGCTACATTTGATATGCCACTGGAGACTCGCCTCCAGTGGACAATTATTGCAATATAAAAATACGTTTTTCGAAGAATTTTCTGCTAATTATTTCCTGCTTGAATCGGTGAAATGATAATGAATAAATTAGCAATGTCTTTGTGTTACCAACAATTGCATGGGAACTGGTGACAAGATAGTTATTAATTTCAGTTAAAGTATTTCTCGCGCTCAGCACGGTTGTCTAACATAATAAAATTGTGTATTAAGAAGTCTCCGTGGTAAACTTGCATAGGAGGATTTCAAAGATATCTTAATATATGGATCTTCATAGACTGACTCTCATTAGTTCAAGTGGTGGTCGTCACACCATTTCCGTTGAAAAGACAACGACCGCAATTCAATGATGTGTACTGAAAGAAAAGATCATTTGCCTTAACTTACTTGCTGCAATTTCAGTAGCGTAGGTACCAGCACCTTGTGTGAAGATTGAACTGAGTTTGTTTGTAAAAACCGTTCAAAATGCCTAACTAAATGTACCCAAACATCAAAACAATATTTAGAAATCAATCAATAGATTTGGAGGCCCAGAGACGAAGGGAAAGTCCACGTTCTTCATTATCTTTTTGTAGCGAAGAGCACCGCTCAAGATGGCCGAATCTTCTCTTACAGCATAGGTAGGATCTAAAATGGGTACAAGGGGATGATTTCAGAGAGAAACGGAAAAATCATCCATTCCATTATCACTCTTGTTTGTTTAAAACAAAGCTTCTTAAGGATTTCAAGTCTCCTTCAGCCGTATAGGAAATATGAAAGATCGCGACCAATGGAGGCACTACGAAGGAGGACGTAGGTGCAACCAAATATGAGCTTTGGAATGAATCATATACTCAATATATACATAGCCTATTGGGCTCGGAACCAGCTTCCTTCTGAATGCTAAGTGAGTACTGGGATAATGCTGTAAGGCTGAGAGAGGCGATGAATATCATATCGTATCTGTAGCAAAGGACAAATATGTTGTTTCTACCTGAATGCTTACGCTTATTGCCTATCGAGGATCCATTTCTGACAGATGTAGAAGTTGTCTATGTTTGTAGGATTTTTTTGCTACGATAGATTGCAAGTAAATGTGGCTACGGATTCGTGATCAGCGACCCAAAAAACCCCCTTGGTGTATTCGAAATGCCTAAAACACGTAAATTGCAAAATAACATATAGGAGTGCAAAATTGGCCAATTTCGTCGATTTTACCACCCCTACGATAGATTGCAAGTAAATGTGGCTACGGATTCGTGATCAGCGACCCAAAAAACCTTCTTGGTGCATTCGAAATGCCTAAAACATGTAAATTGCAAAATAACATATTAGGGGTGCAAAACTGGTCAATTTTGTCGATTTGACCACCCCTACGACGGATTGCAAGTAAATCTGGCTGAGGATTCGTGTTCAGCGACCCAAAAAACACCCTAGGTGTACTCGAAATGGCAAAATACTTTTTTTTGTAGAAAATACAATTCAAGACTTGGAGATTTCGGGCCATTTTCGCTCCCAATGGGTGGGGTTGGGGTTCCCAAGAGGTTTTAAGGTGAATGAATGATCCTGAGAACCTCCTGAAGCTAATGAAAAAAATTTTTTTTTTTAAATTATAGCTAAAATCCCGGTTCACAGCCTGAACTATTATTCTTATAACTCCTAAAATGTTCACCCACTCTACTAGTAAAAGACCAACCACTTTGACTTACATAAAAGCTTGGATATGATCTACAGTTTGACTCAGATTTAAATCCTTTTTCTGACTTATCTTAATTATTTTTCATATTCACCTAGTGTGTTAGTATTTTTGAAAGGGGTAGTTAATTAATATTATTTAATTCACGTTTTATATTCTTCGAGATTTTCCTAAAGTATGTAATAATTCTATAATTTTCCTATATGAAGACCATGTTAATTGATTTTATTTTATACTTTGACTACAAGAGGGACCTATAATGTTCGAAGAACATCGTGTGAAGAGCCAGCAGTGGAATGTAAGGAGAGGAGATAGGCATTCGGATTTTTCTTGAAGGATTGGAGGCTATAGGTATAGGGAAAGACTTCACTAGGTAGAGAATTCGACAACTTTGCTGTTCGATAAAAGTCTGGTAGGAAGAAGTTTGGCAGTCTCCAGTTTGACAGTGAAGTGGTGACTAGTTTGAGGTCGTCTAGTTCACTCATCTGGAATCTCTCGTGGTGGAATAACAGACGAGTTTTATGATGAACAGTGACCATGGAAAGATCTATAGAAAAGGGAGAGATCTCCCACCTTTTTACGATGTTCTAGAGAGGTCAATGAACTCGTAAGTGTGACAATCAATCAAACGAATAGCTTTCTTCTGGATGAGATCTAAAAACTGCAGCGTATGTTTGGGAGCCGAACTCCAAACATGTGAACACTACTCCAGGACAGGTCGAATCTGTGCTTTGTAGATCATGATGAGCTGCTAGGATATAAAGTAGCTCTTGGCACGGAATAGAAAACCAAATTTTTGTGAAGAGGTTTTCGCAATGGACCTCACATGAAGGTACTGTTGGTGGTGATTCCTAGCATTGTTATGGAAGACTTCATAGGAATAGTTGTACCTGACATCATCATATCAGGCATTGTGGGATCCGCCTTCCTGGAGAAGACGCAACCTTGAGTTTTTGTTGCATTAAACTGATCCCCATTCCAAAATCCAGATCACCATTAATTGCGTCTCGCTCCTCTGGGCTCTAGATGAGAAAGCGGTATGAAGTGTACCATCATCTGCTAAGCTGTGGAGGGACAGGTGGTTACTTCCAGCAGATCATCGATATGAAGCAGAAACAAAGTTGGTGCCAAGACAGGTCCCTATGGAACACCAGCTTTGGTAGCCATTGTATCGGAGGATACTCCTTCAACCACCACATGGAGTAATCTATATGAGAAAAAAATTGATATTAAGTTAAGTACAGTTATTTGTACAAATATTTATAAAACAACATAGGTAATAAATTCAATACGTAGTAAGAAAAAAGATAAGTAATATACAAAAATGCAATATTCAAATTCAATATAACTGTATTCAAGATATTCAATAACACTATATTACCCTTTTTAATATAAAATTTCTACTAATTTGCATTTCATTTTATACACAGAGTCATTTCGTATTTTCAAAGGCAATTTATTGAAAATCTCAGCATTTATTTATAGATGGTTCGCAGTATTTGAATCTTTTATAAATATTGTTACACCTTTCTCTGTAGCTGAATATATGAGATCATTTACCTCCTAAAAATGGTTCAGAGTACGAAATAGTAATCAAGTGAAGGAAGTGAGATAGAAGTCTAGAGCGGGACCTGCCAAAATGAATATGTATAAGGTAAGGTAGTGAGCATGTCGCATGGATAAGTATAGGACAATATAAAAGACAGCAGTCATTATGATAATTTACAATGATACTATCTATACAGACAGTTACACTTCTTGGTCGCGAATAATTTATGGTAGCAATTATTTATTAACTATTTGATACCTTATACCATTTATACTATGGGAAACTGTTCGGAACAAATTCTGTGAAATAACTCAATACGTATTGAGTAATAAATTGTGGATGAAACCTGAATTTATACGTGAATAGGGTATTCATACTATATAGTGACACTAGAAATTACTTATTAATCGGTCAAAATTTGAAATGTAATTCCTTATATAATATAGAATAGGTATTTGAATAGGGGCAGGTGGACAGATACCACGATGATAGCAGAAGCTCTTTGTCGAATATAACCTGCATACGTAGATCAGAATACTTACCTAGTCTATGGAAACACGAAATGAACAAATTGCTTTTTGATAGATTCACAGATATGTCTAAATTAAATAACAATAATTTAAAAAAGCAAAATGCTAGATGCTGTTTGGAAATTAGATAAACCTCATGGTATACTAAATGTACCCAAATCAAATCAATACTCAGAAATCAATCAACAGAATTAGAGGCCCAGAGACAAAGGGAAAGTCTTTTCGTAGCGAGTAGCACTGCTCAAGATCGCCGGCTCTCCCCCAACAACGTAGGTAGGATCTGAAATTGGGGACAAGAGGATGATTTTGCAAAGAGATAATCCTGATAGAAAAGAGAAGTTCATTCATTCCATTATCACTCTTGTTTGGTAGCAAGATGCTTAAGGCTATCAAGTCTCCTTCAACCATATAGGAAAGATGAAGGATCGCGACAAATGGAGTCATCACTGACTCACATTCTCTTGATTGAAATTTTAGTAAACATGGAAAAAAATGAATTTCGCGTCTACATTATTCCTTGCGTTGAAAAAACATTACGCAAGCCATAGCATTGTTTGTTAAACATCATGGGGACCATTGATTGGAACGACTCACAAGTGTTTTACTGACTTTCGTCGAGGTAGTATGACCACAAAAGACGCCGAAAGTTCTGGTAGTCCAATTGAGTTTACAACGCCAGAAATCGTCGATAAAATTCATGATATGATATTGGACGATCGGCACGTGAAAGTGCACGAGATTTGCTGAGACTATGGGTATCTCCACCGAACGGGTATAAAACATTTTGCATAAATTTTTGAATATTAGAAAGCTATCTACCAGTTGGGTGCCGCATTTGCTCTCTGTTGACAACAAGCGTGACCATGTGACAACTTCAAAGAAGTGCTTAACAATGTTCAAGCTAGATAGAAAGGACTTTTGCGCCGTTTCGAAACCGTGCACGAAACATGGATCCATCACAACACACCAGAGACTAAAGAACAGTCGAACTTGTCCAGCGAACTGGGTTTATCGACCAACAAAGTCTTGGCGATAGTTTTTTTGGGTTGCACACGGTATCGTCCATATCGATTAACTTGAAAATGGCAAAACAATCACCGGTGTTTATCATGCAGAGCTGTTGGATCGATTCAACGCCGATATGAAGCGAAAGCTGCTGCATTTGGCAAAGAAAAAAGCGCTTTTGGCACAGAACAGAAAACCAAGTTTTTGAGAATCGGTTTTCGCATATAAGAGATTGTGGGATCCACCTTTCTGGAGAAGACGCAAGTTTGAGTTTTGGCTGTATTAAATTCGACTGGATTATCAGATTCCCATTAATTGCGTCCATCTGTCTCTGTCTCGCTTCTCTGGCTGGTATAGGGGCTCCAGATGAGAAAACGGTATGAAGTCTACCATCAACGCAAAGCTGTGGACAGAACAGGTGGTCACTTCCAGCAGATCGTTCATATGAAGCAGAAACAAAGTTGGTGCCAAGACAGAACCCTGTGGAACACCAGCGCCTTTATTGACCTCGTCACCCTATACAAACATCGAAATTTACCCATCCTGTACAAAGGATTTCTCCAATAATAATAAATAATTGTATTATGCTATTTTTCATGTCCATATTTCTATTCATGTTAACCTTTACAGTTTATTATAAAGATTTGAAAAATGGGAATCCGAAGGCTTTCCTCGGTTTTCCCAGCACCCTGAAATTCGTAGACTGAAAATGTCTAGGGGGGAGTTAGGTATGTTGAACAACCAAATACTCCATTCGCAGGGTCCAACTCTTGATTTATTCATGATTTATCCTCGTTCGCACTTGACCGAATAACGAAAATAATTTTCTGCTATGTATTTTACTTAGCTGTGCATTAAGACATTATCTTTTTATATAAAAATAAAAATTATACGGAGGCCGTCACCCCACGCAAAACTTTTTTAAGAACTTTGATAATACGACGTTTTAATGGAAGCTGTAAAGTAGAAAATACGAGAGGAGGTAGTAAGTACCTATCATTGGCATATATTTCAATTAAAGCACCCTCTTAATTAGTGTAAAAATGCGATAGCGCCTCTCCCTTTTCACAAATGGATTAGCCGTGTTTCTTTGCATTTTACATAGATAGCTTGGAAATATCAGTGACAAACAATGCTCGGTACATTTGTATTTCCGATAAATTGTCTTCGACTGATAATCGTTGACATGGGCAATTGCGACGATACATATTTTTACAGTTTGTAAGATCTTATACATTTCCAACCAGAGCTGTTAATTATTCTAATCCACGTTGTAAAGTAAACTCAATTACCCGACTGTCCTATAGTTGTTTTTCACTGATAAATCAGCAACTATCGTAGGTAATTCATTCATAATTGCAATTCTTTCGTATCATACAATATTCTTGTGCTCATACGTTTTGAATTAAAGTACGAACAAATATCTAGCCATGGAAATGGATAAGCGAAAAAGTTTCAGATTTATCTCAGCGTAATTCCTTATGTGGGTCGAACGAGTCCAGAGCATTTAGACCACTTGATTGGGTCCATTGTGCTCCCTTGATACAAGATTCAGTTCAGCAGGCCTAAAACAGCACCGAAGGCTATAATTATGCATCCACTGATGTGTCTTATGGCTTGGTCCTATGCTGGAAATGTCACTAGGATATGAGAGGCAGTTTCGTTCGCCTCTTCGCATCTACTACAATCTGGGTCATCAACAATACCCATAATTTGTAGATGTCTATTCAGATGACAATATCCTGGTAGAGGCTCTGTCTTCAGTTTTATGCCTCTACTGATCATAGAGAGAAAGATTTTCGATCGTTTGGGCGAGAACTCCGCAATATAAAGTTTCGCCTGCCCCAAACCGGTGGCACCAACTGAGAGCCACTGTCTATCAAGTAGCGAGTGGCGTGAAGCACGGCAGTCAATGAGATTCTGATGGTTGGATCGGGGCCAGGGGTATCTAAGGAATCCCGTTTGGCCAATTCATCGGCCACTTCGTTTCCTTTCAATCCGGAGCGGGCGGGTACCCATACTAGTTGAAGTTTGTTCCTTCTGGCTTATTCAGCCAGGGTCTCCCTGCACTCCAAACCAAGTGTAGAAGTCACTCTAGCGCGCCCAGCGCCGCTCGGCTGTCAGTGCAGATATATACCTCGACAGGTTCTCCAGGGCGCAGGTTTGTATTGCACAGACCTCGGCCTGGAAAACGATTACATTAGCACCTAGGGAAACTGAAAGTTCCACACAAGGTGTGCACGAGTAGACTCCGGCTCCCCTAGACTCGCCAGCATTGGATCCGTCCTGAGATATACGAGGAGAAGGGAAAAATCTCTGAAAAATGAAACAAGAAACGATTTATTTGGTCAAAACTTATTTTATTTCCCAACATAATCTCCTTGTAGCCCGATACACTTCGTTCAACGTATTTCAACTTTTTCAATCCCTTCCAAATGATACGATTCCGGCAATCCTTCAAAATAGGCATTTGTTCCAGCGACAACCTCATTGTTGGAGCCAAATCTCTTTCCGCCATGCCATTTCTTCAAGTTAGGAAATAGATAAAAATCGCAGGGAGGCAAATCTGGAGATTATGGTGAATGACGAACCATTTCGTAGTGCAATTTATGCAATTTTGCCATTGCGACTGCGTACATGTGCGCAGGACCGTTGTCCTAGTGGAAGAGGACTTTTTTCTTCGCCAAATGCGGTTGCTTTCATTTCAAATCGGCGTCGAATCGATCCAACAGCTCGGCACAATATACTCCGGTGATAGTTTTGCCCTTTTCAAGGTAATCGATATAAACGATACCGTGTGCATCCCAAAAAACTGTCGACGTATACACACACAGTAAGCATGATTTCGAAAGGTATTTCAATGCATAACTTAGCAGCACTAATGTGGACAAAATTATTCTCGAAAAAACCCGAAAGATGGATAATGCAATATTGGAACAAAGACTGAGTATGATGCAGAATCTACTCTAATTCAATGTAGAATTTCTACTGAAATGCCCTTGTATTCTAATCTTGAAATTAAGGAAAACAATCTTGCCTCCATTTCTCTATTCAAAGCTCACAAGAAACGTTTTCAATTGTTCAAAATTATTCTTGAAAAAGCCTGATAGATAGATGATGCAATATCAAAACAAAGACTTAGTATGATGCAGAATCTACTCCAACCCATCGTAGAATTTCTACTGAAATGTCGAAGGTTGCCCTATTACCTCTATTCAAAGCTTTCTACAAAGTTCTGTAGAGTCCAAAATTATTATTCTTGAAAAAGCCCCATAAATAGATAGATAATACAATATTATGGGGTCACGCAAGACCCCATGTCGTCGTTAAAGGGCTAATAGGTTTCCAGTGTTTAAAAAAAATAGGTCAGAACGTGAGTGAATTGAATTATTTTCATCGTGTATAGATCGACTCCATTATGAATATCTAGTAAATTTAGGAAGATTTTATTTTGTTTCCTAGAATCTATCTCCACAAAAGCAATCTTCATTATTAATTACTGGCTTCAAAGAATTGTAATTCTAAATCTCGTTCTCTAAACTTTTACTTTGCCCATTATTCTCAAGAACCAGAGTGTATGTCATGCAATTATCACTTAACAACGCTTCCAGTATTAAAAAAGTATTATACAGAAGGGAAACGTTATCTGTTTTTTCTCGAGAGCGAACCATATTCGTAAATAATAAACTGGCAAACCAAAAGGGATTGCTTCATTAAAGTTCACATACGACGAAAATATAGAGAAACTTGCAAGGCAATTTAATTTAAAGCAAACAAACATAAAGTATATTTGTAATTTTATTTGGTGTCTATGCTTAATAGTAACTTGCGAATGCAGAGTTTTGTCTCCAGGTCTGGCTCCTAATATGATGTGTCTGTGTCTAATTAAAATGTAACAAGAAGCGGTTGGCTTCACTATATACCGTTTTGCAGAAACCTTCCAAAGATTAGGCAGCTTAATGAAATGGACAAATACATTATCAGAATAGTCCACATCTTCAAATTTTGCTGCAATAAGATTTTCTACTCTTTTTCTCTTACTGGTGTTTCAAGGTCATTAAATACCATTTTTTGGAATCACCTTTAGACTTAACTGTTGTATAGATACAACATGTATGATAACAGACAGGTCACTAATCTCTCGATATCATTCACAAAAGCTGATGCTCAACATATTGAAAATAAACTCCAAGGTTTTATCTCGATGTGTCGAATGTCAATTGGAGCACAGAATATAGAGACAATAAGAACTCACGTCGTAGTCTTCTTACAAATTCATAAATCGATTCCAAAAAGATTAAGATTTCTGATGATTAAATGAAAGAGCAATTACTTTGTTCTATACCACTTTTAATAATAACATGAAAGTTACTTATATATAAATTAATAATGATTCTTGACCCAGTTATGAAATATATATAAATTCTTGGGGAATAGGTTACAACAAAACGTTTTTTTACTATGTTCACCTTTACGTACGTTTCGGTCTAACGACCATCATCAGAAGACGTATCAAGAATAATCGCTGTTTAAAACTAATTGTATCAAGCACATTGATTTAAATTAAAAATTCCCACACGCCGAAACAAACAGAAACATGAGTAATCGAAATTGTAACACGTTAATGTTCTAAGTATATGAATATGTATCATAAAACCGCTGCACGGCAATTTTTCTATGGTAACTGAAGTCATCACCTGTAATGACAAAACAAACTCTAATACGCTCAAGTATCCCATTCAAAACAGATGTTAAAGATTTATGAGGTAATAGGAAATGGTCGCCAGACCTTCAACATTATAAAAACGTACGCAGAAATTTGCAAGGGCTTAAATTAGTCAATTAAATTTGAATAAATATGACACAATGATTGAACGTCCGTTCTATGATTTACAGACTTACAGTCAAGTATCCACTTACGAACCAGATGTTTGAGATTCATGAGGTAATAGAAGAAGGTTTTCCGACCTTACTAGAAATATTGCGATTTCAACATTGTACCTAAAAGATACTTTCAACATTATAAAGACTAATGTAGGAATTTGCAAAGGTCTTAATTAATTAAATTAGTATAAATTTGACTTAATGATTGAACGTCTGTTCCAGAGTCCCATTTTATGTGATTTACCTCCGGATGGATCTTTTATAATAATTGGTTTCTTAGCTATATTAACATAATCTATAATCGAACTGATGGTTATTATCAAAACAATGTTAAGCAAGAGCGGTGGAATTTTCCAAGTTTGTGCTTTTAGTACTATACTTATGAGTACTTATGACCATACATTCTTTTTTGTATATATTGTTTAGAAATTCTTGTATGACCCATCGCAACTTAAACAATTTATAATATATACTGTGTAGATTTGCTTACCTTTAGATTTAGATCATCACAACTAATACTACATAAAGGTTCGAATTCAACTTTGAAGTAACAGTAATCTTTGCGATACCATAGCCTGCCTATGATACATCTAGTAGAAATATTGCTATTAATTCACTGTAATCCCTCAGATTACCCATTTACAATTTTTACCTTCAGTTAATATAACTCTGAGCCTGAGAAGTTGAAATGAAATGAACAATAAGTGGTAACGGAATTTAAGAGTTGAAGATTCCATAATACGGTCCTGTTAGTGTCGAGTAAACGGAGATAGGAGGTATTTTATAATTTCCTTAGGGATACCCGGACGAATAACAAAGCCTGAATACGCTAGATGTCACTACTAGTATACTTTTTAATCACATTCGCAAAATTTATTATTTATGGTACAGGTTCTGTAATTCTTTTTTATTTGATTTTTAAATTCTCTCATCTGAAATGGTTTTTATTTATTCACTTTATGCTTCTGTTGATGCATACCTTTTGCTGTTGTTGAGTTGTTGGTGGATGTGTCCTAAATTGACTAATGGAGATTGATATATAACTTTTATCTTTTACTTACTATACTGTGTGATGTATATAGAACTTCGAATGCTCTCAGTATCAAACACATCTTTTCAATTAACTTATTGAAATGTCGAGATTTTCGCCCAATTATACTTTTCATGAATAGTGTCACTCTTGTTTTGTTATGTTATTCATATATAACTTTTATCTTCTACTTACTATACTGTGTGATGTATATAGATCGTGGGGTGATTTCAGTATCAAACACATCTTTTCAATTAACTTATTGAAATGTCGAGATTTTCGACCAATTATACTTTTCATGAATAGTGCCACTCTTGTTATGTTATGTTATTGATATTTAACTTTTATCTTTTACTTATTATACTGTGTGATGTATATAGAACATGGAATGATTTCAGTATCAAACACAGCTTTCCAATTAACTTATTGAAATGTCGAGATTTTCGCCCAATTATACTTTTCATGAATAGTGTCACTCTTGTTTTGTTATGTTATTGATATATAACTTTTATCTTTTACTTACTATACTGTGTGATGTATATAGATCGTGGGGTGATTTCAGTATCAAACAGATCTTTTCAATTAACTTATTGAAATTTCGAGATTTTCGCCCAATTATACTTTTCATGAATAGTGCCACTCTTGTTATGTTATGTTATTGACACATAACTTTTATCTTTTACTTACTATACTGTATGATGTATATAGAACTTGGAATGATTTCAGTATCAAACACAGCTTTCCAATTAACTTATTGAAATGTCGAGATTTTCGCCCAATTATACTTTTCATGAATAGTGTCACTCTTGTTTTGTTATGTTATTGATATATAACTTTTATCTTTTACTTACTATACTGTGTGATGTATATAGATCGTGGGGTGATTTCAGTATCAAACACATCTTTTCAATTAACTTATTGAAATGTCGAGATTTTCGACCAATTATACTTTTCATGAATAGTGCCACTCTTGTTATGTTATGTTATTGATATTTAACTTTTATCTTTTACTTATTATACTGTGTGATGTATATAGAACATGGAATGATTTCAGTATCAAACACAGCTTTCCAATTAACTTATTGAAATGTCGAGATTTTCGCCCAATTATACTTTTCATGAATAGTGTCACTCTTGTTTTGTTATGTTATTGATATATAACTTTTATCTTTTACTTACTATACTGTGTGATGTATATAGATCGTGGGGTGATTTCAGTATCAAACAGATCTTTTCAATTAACTTATTGAAATGTCGAGATTTTCGCCCAATTATACTTTTCATGAATAGTGTCACTCTTGTTTTGTTATGTTATTCATATATAACTTTTATCTTCTACTTACTATACTGTGTGATGTATATAGATCGTGGGGTGATTTCAGTATCAAACACATCTTTTCAATTAACTTATTGAAATGTCGAGATTTTCGACCAATTATACTTTTCATGAATAGTGCCACTCTTGTTATGTTATGTTATTGATATTTAACTTTTATCTTTTACTTATTATACTGTGTGATGTATATAGAACATGGAATGATTTCAGTATCAAACACAGCTTTCCAATTAACTTATTGAAATGTCGAGATTTTCGCCCAATTATAATTTTCATGAATAGTGTCACTCTTGTTTTGTTATGTTATTGCTATATAACTTTTATCTTTTACTTACTATACTGTGTGATGTATATAGATCGTGGGGTGATTTCAGTATCAAACAGATCTTTTCAATTAACTTATTGAAATTTCGAGATTTTCGCCCAATTATACTTTTCATGAATAGTGCCACTCTTGTTATGTTATGTTATTAACACATAACTTTTATCTTTTACTTACTATACTGTATGATGTATATAGAACTTGGAATGATTTCAGTATCAAACATATCTTTCCAATTAACAGAAGAAGGAGTGTTTTCACCCTCTTCCCAAACCCATTCACTTAAAACCATTTTCTCAAATCTGAGAACCTCCAACAGTAGCCTCTCGTAAATAGGAGAGAAAGAAATACAGTTACTTTCACCTTTACCGTTAAATTCCCTTTTACTAGCTAACGTATCTCCTCTAACACATTCCATCATATACATCAGCTTTGTGGCTGAAGGAGACCTGGAAGCCTCAAGCAGTCAGTTTCCAAAAATGGAGGACAATGGAATATGTTTCATTTATCTTCAACTTTGCTCTCAGTACTTACCTCCTTATTGAAAAACAATTTTCTCGCTCCTATTTTTGATCCCCTTGTGTGACTGGAAGATACCTAGAAGCATTTAGCAGTCAGTTTCCATGAATAGGGGAGATTGGGATATGTTGTGTCCACCTTTAAGGAGTCTATCAGTACCTATCTCCTCTTTTCGAACCCATTCCCTCGCTCCCATCTTTGATCTATTACCTATTTCCGAACCCGTTTCCTGGATTCTATCTTTGATCTTCCCTGTGTGACGGAGAAGATCTAGAAGCCTGAAGTTAGCTCCCATAGATGGGGGATAGCTGATTAAGTTACCTTTAATATTAGCTTGCCTCATTTTTCCGGACTCATTCCTTAGTGGCCACAGAAGACTTAAAAGCCTTAATCAGGCAGATTCCATAAATTTCCCATTTAACTAGCTTTTCAGTAGGTCACCATCTTTTCCTCCCGAACCCATCCTTTCGGCATTTACTTCATACTTTCTATGTGAACGATTTATCCTTTCCAGTTTTACAAATGAACTTCTATTGCAGAAATTCTTACCGAGATCACTAAATATTGATTTGGTGCTTAGCTAATATTTTTGTACATTTAGTTGGCCATACCTGAATCAAAAGTTTACCTTTGCCAAAGCTTGAAATTTTGGATCTGAGTGATAATTAATTATTTTAAGCTAAAAGATTGCCGAGAACACGGTAACTACGACTATAAAATGTAACTTACGCAAATAGAAATAGTAATATTTCTGCCTTTAAGACGCTACGAAATTAAATATATTTCTTCCGGAATTATAAGTCATAAAACTAGATTTATTAGTATGTAAAATCTGTACGAGCAGTTGTGGTTACATAAAGAATGCAATATAACATAATACATATTCTTTGGATATAATTTCTGAAAGTTCTAGATGTCTTCACGTGCTAGGGAATGTTACGTAATTTTAAAACAAATTACATGATAATGGATATCAAAATTGAATTTGAGAAATAGATTATGATTATTTATGGTTTAACAAACTAATAATGCTTATTGCAAAACTAGCACGTTGACATGATTTTGTGTTAACACTCATAGTTACTACCTTTAGTGAGATATTTTATGAGGAAGTATTTGTTTGAAATAAATTCAACCGTATCATATTTAATGGGCAATTAAATATATCTTTATTGGCGTAAATAACTTTATAATTTTATGACATTCTGATCACAAAGGAAACTCATAGGAGTGGATTTGAATGTTTTAATAGCGTAGATGCTATATTTTTCGTCCTTTTAAACTGGGATGATAAATCTACAAGCTACATACACGTGCGAAGGGCTTAGGCAAAGTGTAAAGTAGAATCATGAGGGAGTTTTGACTTGTTTATGACATCATACTTGAAAGCAAAATAATTTTGTAAGTAAACTTCAGAGGTATATTTTATGTTGAATACCGAATCCATAAACTGAAGAAGTCAGTTCAACCTTGACGTTAGCGATATAATTATCAAGTATGCAACTTATATAGTTCTGGAGAACTTGAAATTACTGGAGACTTAATTCATAGGTTTTTGAATTTCTCATAAAATTCTATACATTAGGTAAATTGGGAATATGGTTATTTGGTAATCCAATTCTTCATGAAACCATATAGGTATATATACAGGTTGTTTCATTAATCAAGGCGAATTTAAGGAACTTGTGTCCACGTGAGGGTAATCAATTTTAAAATTTAATGAATAATAGCAAGTCATGAATTGAATGACATAAGTAGCATGTGACAGACAAACTTTTTAAATTTATTAGACTTGTGAGTTACTTTGTGAGCTTAGTTGATATTATTTTTTATATGTCTTGTATTTGTATGTAAAATAGCAGGAGATTCTCTAACAGCCGACAATCATATCGTCGGGTATGTTAAAAACTGCGAGTGTTTGGAATTGGTAATTCTCGTATTGGTGTTGAACCAGAAGATCACGCGCGACGACATTTGTTAATGAGGGCGGTTGGACGAAGCTGCCTTTAATCGGAAAGGCATAAATAATAGCCACAATGGGAATGTATGGCTTGTAGAAAATCCACATGCTTGTAAAAGAAGAGGTTTGCAGCAAAAGCTCTCTATTAATGTGTGGGGCGGAGAACTACCTCCAATTCAAGTCCTTCCTAATCGTTTGGGTGCTAAAATGCACTTGAATTTTTACAAAACGATGACACATAATTGATGGAAGAGTTTTCTCTTGATTTGGTCAACAATCGTATGTGGAATCAGCATAACGTAGAATCGCCGTACTTTGGAAGTAATGTTGTCGCTTGGTTAAATGAAACTTTTAATGGAAAAGAAATTGATCGGCGTAGTCAAGTTGCCATGCGAGATAACCTGACTTGATTCCTATGGATTATTGTGTATGAGCGCATTAAATAAATTAAGGCAAAGAATAATCCATGCTGTAGAATACATTAAAAATAAATCACAACATACAGGCTTAAAGAGAAAATGCATTTAATTATGTTGAAATATTGTTGTAACTAATATAGTATTGAATTTATATTTGATGTTTTCATTTTTATTATATACGTCAAAAATGAAACCCGATTAAGCAAATATTTTGAAATTTTTATAAATTAATTCACATACTGGAGAAACATTTAAGTACCTATTGCTCTCAAGTATAAATTAGACTCATTCTTCATTTGTTTCGGATCGGTTAGAATGTTTAGTTTTGAGGTTATATTAATCGGACATCGGATTATATACATAATCAGAATTCCAAAATATGCACGAAAAAAGCCAAAATATGCACTATTGAAAAAAAGAATAACCTGATTGGAAAAGCTTATTTTCTACTGTTTAAAGTAACATAAGGAACAAAGAAAATACATTATAATGCTCTCACATCTTCCAACTAACAAAAAATTGTTTCAAATAATTAATTATAGTTTTTGTGGCAGTGTACTATGATACGCTTTTTCAAATTTCGAATTTGAAATTTGTGACCTTTATCAGTTAATATTAATCTAACATAAGGAATAAAGAAAATACATTTAAATGCTCTAACATCTTCCAACTAACAAAAAAAAAATTGTTTCAAATAATTAATTATAGTTTTTGTGGTAGTGTACTACGATATACTTTTTCAAATTTTGAATTGTTGTGACGTTTATCAGTTAATATTGATCTGTAGGTCGATAATGACCTCTCTACATCTACTGACATCACCGAGTAAAATTTAAAGTTTGGCCTCAAAACTATGTCAGGCAAGCTCCGGCCTATGCCATTATTATAAGCATTAATTTGCTTCACGCTTCAAGATCTGGGTTTTCCACAAGAAAATCCTAACATATTCTGGAGTTTTTCAGAAAAGGAATTCGGAAATGCTTGGACAAGCTTTTCCTGTATTGCGATTGCAATTTGGCTTCCAACTTTTCAGTATTCGAGAGCAAGGTGATAAGTTCCTAGAAATAATGAGTCACAATCGAAAATCCCATGTGCCATTTGTGATATGTCATTCAGTTCTGTTTTGACACCCATCGAAAGCGAGCAACCTTGAAGATTTTTGTAAACATGGAAAAAAGTGAATTTCGCTTCTTGCGTGGAAAAAACATTGAACAAACCAAAACATCGATTGTTAAACATTATGGTTACTCTTCACTATCGATTGGAACGATTCACAAGTGGTTTACTGATTTTCGTTGTTGTAGTATGACCGCAAAGGACGCCGAACATTCTGGTCGTCCAATTGAGGTTACAACGCCAGAAATCGTCGATAAAATCTATGGTATGATATTGGACGATCGGCTAGTTAAAGTGCACGATATTGCTGAGGCTATGAGCATCTCAACCGAACGGGTACGAAACATTTTGCATAAATTGTTGAATACGACAAAGCTATCTGACAGCTGGGTGCCGCATTTGCTCTCTGTTGACAACAAGCGCGACCGTGTGATAACTTTAAAGGAGAGTTTGGCGATGTTCAAGCGCGATAAGGAGGACTTTTTGCAAAGAACAGCCGAAACAGTGGACTTGTCCTGGGAATCGGAACCGAAAAAGCTAAAGTGAGTTTATTGGCCAACAAAGCTATGGCAACAGTTTTTTGGGATGGGCACGGTATCGTCCATATCGATTACCTTCAAAAGGGCAAAACGATCACCGGCGTTTATCAAGCAGAGCTGTTGGATCGATGCGAGGCCTATTTGAAGCGAAAACGGCCGCATATGGCAAAGAAAAAAGTGATCTTCCACTAGGACAACGCACCGGAGCACAGGCCCGCAGTCGCAATGACAAAATTGCATGAATTGCGCTACGAGTTGGTTCGACATCCACCATATTCTCTAGATTTGGCCCCCTGCGATTTTATCTATTTCCAAACTTGAAGAAATGCCTCGGCGGGAAGATATTTGGCTCCAACGATGAGATCATCGCTGAAACAAATGGCTATTTTGGAGGATTGCCGAAATCGTATTATTTGGAAGGGATCGAAAAATTAGAAAAACGTTGGACTAAGTGTATCGGGCTACAGGGAGATTATGTTGAGAAATAAAATGAGTTTTGACTAAATAAATCATTACTTGTATCATTTTAGAGGGACTTTCCATCTTTGCCTCGTACTTGGGTGAATCTGGAAAGGTTGTTTTAATAAGGGCTATATTTTTTTTATCAACGGGTTCCGAAATACTTGCTGGCATGATGCATTCGCCAGTGCATCGGAACTGCTACCCTGATCGACTACTTCTTTCAATGGTTCAAAATGCCCAGCATGGAAAATTACTTTTATCAACCAAGTACCTACCCCATTGTGTTGTGAGTCTGTATACACTTTTTTGTTGATGAAATTAAATCATTGACATTTCCGAAATCTTGGAACTCCTGAAATTTAGCATTTGTGTAGAATTATGCATTATAAATAAAAAGTGCTATAATATGCAATAACGTGATGAAAAGCGAGTTATATGTATTTGCATATGCAAACATGCAAATGCATATAGTCTGTTAATCATACACTCACACTCTCGTTTGGATAGAACGACTGCTAAGCAAATTTGTGAAATACTTTTATCCGTAGGAAAGTTGTTTCATGAAAACGGAATGTCCTTCGTGGCGATTGCAAGATCTTTTACATTTTTGCTAGATTTGTCCTCATGGATCAGAGTAACCCATCACTGCTTCAAATAAGATCCTAGTTATTCTCTTTTCAATAGAAATATTAAGTGGTTAATTGAATGTTAAACGAACTGGTGTAGATCTGTAATAACTGATTTGCATATGTTGGTTGAACTTAGAACAAACTTTCAGTTAATATTATCAAGATTAAGATGGAAAGATTAAGATGTTTGATTGAATCAAATCTTGAATAAATGATTCAAACAATCAACGAGAGAACTTACTAGCTGTAATTGAATTTAGTTACAAAGGGAACACGATTAAATTTAAATTATTAAGTAGTAGAAAGAATACAACCCATAAGGAAGTATAGCATCTGAGGAAGTAGCAAGTATTAAAAGGGAGTCGTGATATCTTCTATCTACCCTAAGAAATCTGTTGACACGAGGATTAACAAGTGACTGCTATTTTATATCATTTGTTTCAATATTTGACTATGTTATGGAGTAACTCGTTGATTTATTAAAGCTACTCTGTAATTACAGCAGCCATCCTGCTTTGTTTAAGAATTTTCTCTATATTTCATTACTTCAAGAAGAACATCTTTTCCAGACATCTGAAAGACTTTTGATGACAGGTAATTATGCACTTTTGAGGAACGAATTGCTGATCCTCTGTTTAGGTTCATAGATTGAATGAACTATATTCATCTACTATTCCTACTGTAACGAAGCGTCGTTACTAATTAATATTATTGCCCAAGTAAGTCACCTCTACCGAAATAAAGGAATCAAACTTTGGTACACTATGTGTATAAAAACCCGACAGCAGAGTGTAGCTCCTGATAAGCGAGTCCGCGTTCCGGCGACATTCTCAATGACATGACGTGTCAACTTCAGAGTATAAAAGGAGGCCGGTCTCCCATCTGAAAATCACTTGCGAGGAGACCACCGTAGCTGAAGCAGTAAACCCGAGATACCGAAAGTAGAGTTTTTCCATTTAATCCGATAAATGGAGAGTAAGTATATTCTCGACTTTGCTAACTAATAATTTTTCCGTAAAGATTCAATTGCCGAATTTACATTTCAATAATTCTAGAAAACAGTCCAGTGTTGACGATTGTTTTTCCTGAATATATTGGGAAACGCCGTACTGTTCATAATTAATTATTATTTTCCGTCACTATTTGAATCTGAATTTACATTTCAATAATTCTAGAAAACAGTCCAGTGTTGACGATTGTTTCTCCTGAATATATTGGGAAACGCCGTACTGTTCATAATTAATTATTATTTTCCGTCACTATTTGAATCTGAGCTTATTTCAATAATTCTAGAAAACAGTCAAGTGTTGACGATTGTTTTCCTGAATAGATAGGGAAGCGCCGTACTGTTCATAATTAGTTATTATTTTCCGTCACTATTTGAATCTGAGTCTATTTCAATAATTCTAGAAAACATTCAAGTGTTGACGATTGTTTTTCCTGAATATATTGTGAAGAGCTGTTCCGTTCATGATTTAATAATATTTTCCGTGAAGAATCAATTTTTGTTTTAATTTTCAATCAAATTCTACGAGACGATTCAGTGTTGACAGTCGTTTCATATGAATGCAATGATGAATACCAGTTTAGTTAACAATTAGGAATTTTCGTAAAGAGATTGAGTTCCATTTCAAGTTAGGGATTCCCCGTGAACAATTTAATAGTAATTTGTTCTTCCGAACACTGATTCCGTATTTCTATTAAACCAAAAGATAAACCGAGGCGTAATAAATTGTCATAAGGAGAGACACAGTAGTACACGGGTGCTTGGTCACCTCTCAAGTAAACAGATTTCCGAGTCGAATTCAGGAAGACGTGTACAATCTGATATTCTCATTTCTTACATCGTGTTAGGGTATATTGACCTAATCGAGATACCAGCTGTTAGTGAGCCTGATAAAAAACTTTCGCGGAATCATTTGGATTTAATAATCGAATAGCGTATATCATATAGGGATGACCGAATATCACTGTCTTATAAATGTTGTCATTTCCAGTGAAAACTCTGTATAGATATTTTGATTGTTGATAATTGTATATAATATTGTAAATAGTTAATGATTTATTTCTTTTAATAAATAGCTACAAAGGTTTGTCATCATTTTATTCAAGGCAAAGACATTATTCTTCTGTAGGAAGAGCATCTCTCAAATACCAACCACAAAACTAAACTAGAAGAACTCTGACCTTCTTACTTGTAAGAAACCCAGGCAGGTCTGCTAAGGTACATGACCGTACCGTAACCTTAGGGGACAACTAATCTTCCACCAAAATTAGTCATTTGGGCGGGAGTTGGTTACACTACGATGTTGCGAGGTACCTACTTTTAATTTATTAGCGCTACTCGAAATCTCTTATTATAGATAGCTTATCGAATTTGAATCAGAATACAAAAGATGGACAACAAGCGATACATGGAAGTAGGAGGGGGTCAGTACGCTGCTCATGCCCGAAGGGTTAAGACAGAAAGAGCGCGCACCGTAGCCTGTCTAGTTGCGTTGTCTAGGTATATTCCTCATCAAACAAAGAGCGCGCGCCGCAGTCTGTCAAGCTGATCGAGCACGATTCTGCTATGTAGAAACCAACAACGTGCCGAATGAATCGATTTTCCTTTTCATTAAACTTGTTAATGTTCCAAACGTGTGCTCTATCTTGAAAGCCGATAGACTAATCCATGAAAATGAATCAGTCTGCATTAAAAAAGAAAGCGGTTTTGGCACACAAAGCTGACAATGTCCAGACATCTGGAAAACCTAGTTCTCTCAACGAGATGCACTCCTGTAGTTGTACTGATCGCCGAGCTTATATACACTATAACCCACTAAATAACATGTACCGGAATATCAAAAATTATCTTGGTCAAGGGTGGTTGTGGAATCTAAAACGTGTGTCTCACTTTACGTTTGAAATAATTATGTCACTGTCACCCTGAATCATCAATAACCTACAAATTTCATACCTATTTATTTCAGTTGTAAAACAATAACGAACTACAAATTATGAAATAATTATGTGAACTTTGAACCTTTTCAGAGGTCGTGATAGCCACAATCCGGGTCAAAAACTGTTTTGAAATAGTTAATTTTCCGTAAATCGAATGACGTTCACGTGAGAAGCCCGTAGCACGCGAGTTAGAAAAGTGCAAACTGGTTGTACCTAATACGGCTTTACGACGACTTTTCGCGTGCCGTTTTCGCTCCATGTAGTTAGATTTAGTATCGGACCGTGCCCGACGGCCCTTCTTTTTTCGATAAATGTCCATTAAATAGGAAAATATAATTAAAACAGTTTGAGCTATTCTCAGATCTCAGCTACGCGCGTCTAACGTGCGACGTACCAAAGGGAATTTTCACGCTACTAAAATAAACCCGAAGCGGGTAAAAGCTAGCGGCCCATAGCCAAAAACACTTTATTACAACTGGTGCCGGTCGCACGGGGCAAGAAACGGCCCCAAATTAACAAGACCAAGGTAACATGTATAAACTATAACTTACGCGCAGCGGGTTCCTCGAGGCATATGTCGAAATGATTTCGTTCGTAGCTAATTACATAGGACGTCTGGCGTTCATGCAATTATGTTTTTAGATAATTCGAACCTTCTAATTTCGATAGGCCACGTGAAAATCCCGGAGTACAAAGCGCTAAAGACTTCTGAGTGTTACAATATTTTTTCGCACTTTTAGAAACTTCAAATTAATTATGACATAATTATTTCAAACGTTAAGTAAGACACACATTTTAGATTCCACAACCACCCTTGACCAAGATAATTTTTGATATCCCGGTACAATAAAATTGAGAAACTTAAATTATAACATCTCAGGGACGGATCCGATAGTCCTGGGGGGGGGAGTTAACGAGGGGCAGATGAGTAAATATCTATTGAGCTTTGAGCAAATCTATCAATTATTCATTATACATTCAACTATTTCAGCATGTACATTAATAAAGCTAATTGATTAACTAGTCGGTCTTTTGTCATTGACGGTGGCCAAGTTTTAATGCCTCTCAACATTGAAAAAGCTCGTTCACAAACCTCCCTCCTCCCTGGATCTGCTCCTGCAACATCTTATATTTCTACAAAAAATAGCTCACATAAGCATAAATTCTAACAATAATCCACTTGGCAACTTTTTTTGGAGTTATCTTTCTGGCAAAAGCGTCTATCAGTTCCTCACAATCTAATGTTTCTAATAGCGAAACCTCAATCTTCAATAACGCTAATGATGCTAGTCTATTTTCCGACATGGAAATTTTTTATTCTTTTTTAAGACAGGAAATGATCTCTCGCTCGAAGCAGGTATTGAGAGATAAAGTACATTTTATATTATTTTCGACTATATATTGTAATATATCACAAGGATTATAATCTAAATAAAGTGTTTTGCCAAAGCAAGGAAATGATTATATCCATTACTTAGATACTAATCAATATCACTAGAGTATAGTTTTGCCAAATTCTTAAAACATGTTTTTTTGAATTTCGGTATAATATTAGATTATTACATTGTAAGTTAATGTTTTTAGCGATCTTTGACATTTAGCAGGGACTATTCGAGGTATAGTTCGGAGATCCCAAATGATTGGGGCCCTTGTGAATACCAAGTTCGCCAAATGGTTAATCCGCCACTGAAGAGAGGGCGATCGTTAAATCTCCAATATCCAATGTTGTTTGGATGACCTACATCCTAAAAATCGTATTAATTCGTAACTAGGTCAGGAAATTTTGTTAATTTTTTCGGCAAAGCTATTACTCGTCTACAATCTTCATTTTTGTAGGAATATTTTATGTATCTTATACTTTTATAAAAGAGTGATTCCAGAGTTAGTACTTGGAACGAAGATGGAATATTATTTACTCATTTCTATCTGTGCTCCATGCAAATAACTAGCAGAAGTTTTAGGATTTAGGCTGTAGGGTAAATTCATGTTCAGTGCTCGATATTTCAAATCATCCTCTTCCTATTCACGATGAGAAAATAATATAATGTACGGAAGATAAGCTATCGATTACTATCCTTGGAGTATGGCTAGTACTCTATAGATGGCATAAGCTTATCATCGAATCACTCTCATACAATTTCTAACTACTAGGTAACTTATGACCCCGACTTTCAGATTCAACAATAGCTAACAAGAAATTAACGAAATCTAAATCTATTTGCCTAATTGATTCAATTGTTGTGTATATTCATATGATAGAAATGCCAGGATAGGAAAACTTATTTGTGAAGCGTAAAAATCAAATAATTTGTCAACTGTAAATAACTAAATAATAATAGAATGCATAGGCGTACGCAGAATTTTTCGTAGGATGGAGCAAAACAAAATGACATGAGCTATATAAGTAGGTATATAAATAAATATAAACTTGTTATTGCACATTATTTATAAAATTCCTTCATAAAAAATAATTAAACAATAACAAAATTCAATATAATAAAATTATCACAATTAAGCACTACACTGAATAACTGTGGAAAAGTTCCTAAGTAAAGTTGTATCATAAAAGTAAAAGAAAACAAGGCATGTTTCGCCACCCGATGGCTTCCTCGGGTGAACAAAAATGGTACTCAAACTTACGAAAGTATTAGAGTTATACAGATTATATATAAATTCTCGGGATCTGGGTTGAGAATCATATTTAAGTTATACATATTGAGTCAGGAGGAGCGGTGTATAGGATTAATGTGAGAGTATGAGAGAGCCAGACGCATCAAATTGTTGATAAGATAAACAGGAGAAGAACTGTGTGCATTGCACAGGTCAGATTTTAAGTTACTAAGGACTAGAGATGGGCTGCTATTTAGCGATCTGTTGTTATTTACAAACTGTTGTTCCATAAAAGCAACACGCTGGCTTCCTCGGGTGAACAAAAACGGTACTTAAACTTACGTGGGTATTATAGTTATACAGATTATAAAAACATTCTCGGGTCCAGGGTCAAAAATCATCATTAAGATATACAGATTGAGTCAGAACGAGAGGTGTATAGGATTAATGTGAGAGTATGAGAGAGCCCGACACATCGTATTGTTAATAAGATAAACAGTAGAAGAAGTTGTGTTGTGCGATAGGGAGTGTGCATTGCACAGGTTGGAATGTTAGTTACTAAGAATTAGAGATGGGTTGACGTTCAGCGATCTGTTGTTATTTACCAACTGTTGTTTCATAAAAGCAGCTCCGTGACAGTAGCATATTTTCTCTAATGTCCAATAGCAAAATTTTTCGTATATACTATAAACAACTTCCCTCTCTAATGCAATGCAATAATAATGATTTTGGCAAAGATTTATGAAATTTTCGTGAGATAAATATCTGGATCCTGACTCAGACCAAGAAAAACATGATACCCCAACATCAGAAATACCTAAAATTGTAATGCCTATTCCAAAAAAGTAAATAAAAAAAATCTTTGTAAGATATGAATAAAAAATATTTGAAAATGAGAGGTGCTATTCATGTAAGCTTCAGATAATTCGGTTGATTCAATCTGTCTCTTGAAAGGCAGGTGAGGAAAATAAACTGATTTAAAGATTGAAAAAATTACTCTTCTATAACAATCAATATGAATTGTTTTGTAACAGAGCCACAACTATTTGCATCAATCCAAATGTTGGCTGAGACATCACTATAGCTTCAGGTTTGATTTTTTTGGGACAATCATCACTTTCAAGAACTTCCGTTTTCTCGAAAATTTCAAAGTATTTTTCCAGGCATTGCTGATGGAACAAGCCCAACCAAGGATATTGAACAATATATAAAAAACAATCACAAAGACTGTGCTCAAATAATAGCAACAAAGGTATATATTTCTTCTGCGTATCAGAAATTTTATGCAATATTTTTTTACCAGCGGAGTAGTTCAGACGTCAGGTCTTAAGGAATCGATCCATTCTACATTTCAAATTAGAGTAGTTGGCTGAATGCATAGGTAAGATTGCCTTTAAAAAACCTGAAGTATCTAATGCCTCTTTATCAATATTTTTGAAATTTGATTTTCCACTTTCAACCGAGGAACTAGAAGCCTTTGACCATTTTTCACTCACTACTTTGCAACTAAAATTTCTAATGTCTAACTTCTTCAGTCTACCATATTCACTACACAATCGAAGATAATCAAGTGACTTATGTCAGTTCCGCCTTACTATAAATAATTTGCAAGGAATTTCCAAATTGCTTTCCTAATATTCGTGAATTTCTGGGGAACAAATGGTTCACGTTGACACATAAGATGAATTTAATATCATATAATCATATTTAATAACATTTTTTAATGCCTTCAGATTGTGTATATTTTCTGAAAGTATATAATAACAACTAATGTATTATAAATTCGTTTTGTATGCCGTAACACAAACTTGCCCAGCTAACCTGTTTTCAATCCGCCCTTATAATTAGGCAGTTAAAATACCCAAAACTTAATGCTATATCTTTACTTCTAGAAAGAAACTCAGGTCCTTTTTAAAAGCAATTAAATTTTGACAAAATGATTAATGGGAGTCAAATCTTTGCCACAATTGTATGTGATAAAACGGTGCTCATTGTGGGACCCCCTAATGATAGGGACTAAATTGGATCGTTTTTATTTTTCTTGTAATTATTGTTATTACCCCTCGATCACTGTAGTTCGTATTATTTTCTATAATTTTAACACACAGTATTGTGTTTAATAAACGTTTTCAAATTTTGTTCTTCATCGGCTGCTTGTTTGGTCACGTGCTTTCCGTCAAGGTTTTACAAATTGGAACTTAAACGGTTGTTGTGGAAGTAAAGCCCTTCTTAACGATAAACAAGTTAAAAATAGATTTGTTCCTGTTAATCTATGTAGTATTGAATTTTAAACAACGAAATTTCAATTGTTCCGCCTGTTCCATGATCCTATGAAAACAAATCAAGAATCAAGACTTTTGTTTGATCCTTTATTTGATTCTAAGAATACAAACGAAGAATAAACACTTTTGTTCGACTCGGTCTTGATTTCTTAGGATTCAAATCGAAAATTAAAGCAATGAAATTTCAATTGCTTGATGAATCCTACGATCCTAAGAATACAAATCAAAATCCGAGGTAATGAAATTACTTTTGTGCGACTTGATCATGAGAACACAAATCAAGTATAAAGACAATGTAGACACTCTTGTTTGGCCCGTTCTTAGTTCCTAAGAATACATATCAAGTATCAAGGCAATAAAATTACTTTTGTTCGACTGTTTCATGATCCTAAGAATACAATCAAGGATCAAGACAATGAAATTACTTTTCGTCGACCTATTTCATGATCCTAAGAATACAATCAAGAATCAATACAACGAAATTACCCGACCCATTTCATGATCCTAAGAATAAAATCAAGAATCAAGCTAATGAAATTACTTTTGTTCGACTCGTTCCATTATCCTGAGAATTCAAAGTAAGAATAAAGAATAATTTTTTTCACTCTAAGGATTCTAAGGATACAAATCAAGAATAAAGGCAATGAAATTTTAATTGTTTGACGTATCCTACGATATCAAAAATCAAGACAACAAAATTACTTTTGTCCTACCCATTTCATGATTCTAAGAATACAATCAAGAAGCATCACAATGAAATTACTTTTGTTCCACTAGTTTCATGATGCTTAGAATACAATCAAGAATCAAGGTAATGGAGTTACTTTTGTTCGACTCGTTCCTTTATCCTAAGAATAATAACCAAGAATAAAGGCAATGCAATCACTTCTTTTCGACCAGTTTTTGGTTCCTAAGAATAAAGGCCAGTACATTTCAATTATTTGAAGCAACGATCCTGAAAATGCAAATTCAAAATCAAGACAATGAATTCACTTTTGTTCGACGTGTTTCATGATCCTAAGAAAAACAATCAGCAATCAAGACAATGAAATAACTTTTTTTCATGAGATCAAGAATCAAGGAATGAAATTACTCTTTCTCGACTCGTTCAGGTATCCTAAGAATACAAATCAAGTGGAACAATCACTTTTTTTCAACCCGCTCTTGGTTTCTAAGGATACAAATCAAGAATAAAGGCAATGAAAATTGAATTTCAATTGTTTGACGCATCCTACGATCCTAAGAATACAAATCGAAAATCGAGTAAATAAAATTACTGTTGTTCTACTCGTTCCATGATCCTAAGAGTACAGATCAAGAATCAAGATAATGAAGTTCCTTTTGTTCGACTCGTTTCTCGATCCTAAGAATACAAAGAATAAAGCCAATCCAACTACTTTTGTTCGACCCGCTCTTAGTCTCTAAGGATACAAATCAAAATCAAGGCAATGAAATTCCAATTGTTTGAGGTACCCTACGCTCCGGAGTACAAATCAAGAATCAAGGCCATGAAATTACTTTTGTTGAACGTGTTTTATGATTCTAAGAATATGTTTAGAAGCAGGACAATGAAATTACTTTTGTTCGACACTTAAATAAAATAACTAATAAAAGTTCGATTTTCAGTAGTTTAATATTTAACAGTCGAAAAAGTGGACTTGTTCTGGCGAATCGAAGCCGAAAAAGGCCAAAGTAGGTTCATCGACCAACAAAGTCATGGCGACCGTTTCTAGGGATGAACACGGAATCGTCCGTATCGATTACCTTGAAAAGGGTAAAACGATCACCGTCATAAATTATACAGAGCTGTTGGCTCGATTCGACGCCGATTTGAAGCGAATGCGGCCGAATTTGGCAAAGAAAAAAGTGCTCTTCCACCATATTCTCCAGATTTGACCCCCCGCGATTTTTATCCATTTCCAAACTTGAAGAAATTGCATGGCGGAAAGAGATTTGGCTCTAACGATGAGGACATCGCTGTAACAAACGCCTATTTTGAAGCATTGCTGAAATCGTATTATTTGGAAGTGATCGAAAAATTAGAATTTGGACGAAGTTTATCGGACTACAAGGAGATTACGTTGAGAAATAAAATAATTTTTAACCAAAC
This sequence comes from Endomychus coccineus, assembly GCA_958510875.1. Lineage (NCBI taxonomy): Eukaryota > Metazoa > Arthropoda > Insecta > Coleoptera > Endomychidae > Endomychus > Endomychus coccineus. The sequence goes on along the minus strand of OY294071.1, from coordinate 14,830,925 downwards.
AATATCATTTCTTGTTTCATTTTTCAGGTACTGTTCACCTTGTTCTCGTATCATAAAGCATGACCTTAAATATTTTAAAAACATAGCAGTGTCAACTGCAATTGAAGTACATTCTACATAATCCATTACTAATTGTTAATACCCTATGAACAATATTTGAAATTGTAGTAGTAATTATTGTATTAACACGAATTCCTTCCCTTTTCCAAAGACTTAGATTTCTATGTTCCAGAAGCTCAATATATCGTGATAGTAAATATAATAATCAAATGTACAATCGAAGAATTAGGTTCATTTGGTAAATATCATCGATTGCACTCGTATATTACAGGAAAGCATAGATCCATTAATCTAATTAACACTTTCTTCTCCTAATCATTTAATTGTCTTTAAATAAAATAAAAGGTAAACAGCAAATAATATTGCAACATGCCTTAACACTGATCGTGTGATACGAAAAGCTAATGTCACAATTCACACAGTTAATCACAGTTTAGTCGTGACTTCGTTTAATGATAACCTGACTAAAGTATGTAGTCGACCAACTCACTTTTCCTCTCTTTTATATTACTTTTCAAAATCTTCGGCGATCTAGATAACGTGATGACAAACACAGTGCATATCCTAGGGCAAAATAATCGAATCTCCGGTATGTTAGGAATTTGCCTTCAATGCTTTATTACCATGCAGAGGAATTATGAAGTGGTCATTTCAAGAGACGACGATGATCCTGTTAATTCAGATGTTTCGTCAAAAGTGAACAACCCCGATTTAATTAGTAACACGTAAAATAAAAATATCTTGATTTATAACCTGAAATGATTATAACATTATATCATAAAGGTCTGAGTAAAAAGAAGTTTGAAACAAAAATTAAACAACTCAGATTATTTTTATTACACCTTCATAACTGAACCTATGAAATTATGTAAATTATTGCCCACTAGTTTACTATTCGCTGGAAACTTCATTAACTGACAAACAATTGGTATATATATAAAGATGTAGGACAGGATGTTATAATTGATAGCTAGTGATTTCCAAGAAGTGTGTAAGGATCTTTGTGCCATTGTAAGTTATATTCTCTTTTAACATTTGAAAACATCTTCTAAGTAGAATGATTATCCCACCAACCCCAAAATATGATTCCGTAGTTTCGAGGACAAGGAGAAAAGTCCCTGAGAAAAGAAACAATTAATGGTTTATTTGGTCAAAACATATTTTATTTCTCAACATGGCAACATATGGCCCGACACTCTTCGATACGATTTTGGCAATTCTTCAAAATAGACGTTTGTTTCAGCGATGGCCTTATCTCTTTCTACCGAGTCATTTCTTTAAGTTTGGAAATAGATAAAAATCGCAGGTGGCAAATCTGGAGAATGTGGTGGATAACGAACCAATTCGTAGCGCAACTCATGAAATTTAGTCACCGCGACTGCGGACTTGCGCGCCGATGCATGTCCTGGTGGAAGAGCTCTGCTCTGCTCTGCATTATATACGCCGGTAATCATTTTGCCCTTTTGGAGGTAATATATATGGGTGATACCGTGTGCATCTCAAAAAATTGTCGCTATGAGTTTGTTGGGCGATAAACCCACTTTGGCCTTTTTCGGCTTCGATTCGCCAGGACAAGTCCACTGTTGCCACTGTTCTTTGAGCTCTGGTGTGTTGTGATGGATCCATGTTTCGTTCACTGTTACGAAACGGCGGAAAAAGTTCTTCTTATCGCGCTTGAACGTCGCCAAACACTCGTTTGAAGTTGGCACACGGTCGCGCTTGTTGTCAAGAGAAAGCAAATGCGGCACCCACCTGACAGACTATTGAAAAATATATGCAAAATGTTCCGTACCCATTCGGTTGAGATGCCCATAGCCTCAGCAATCTCGTGTACTTTAACTCGCTGATCGTGCAATATCATACCATGGATTTCTGGCGTTGTAACCTCAAATGGACGGCCAGAACGTTCAGCGTACTTTGTGGTCATACTATCACAACGAAAATCAGTAAACCACTTCCAATCAATTGTGAGGGGTTCACATAATGATTAACAAGCTTTTGTTTGCGTAATGTTCTTTCCACGCAAGAAATAGTTGGTTGCTTTCGATGGGTGTCAAAACAGAACTGAATGACATATCAGTCTGAAAATTTCAATACGTTCTAGTTAAAGATCTGTTTTATTATTGAGGGACGTTTCACTTTGCCCTCGTATGTAGAAATTTAACGTAGGGGTAGTGAAAGGTACGTAATTGATCAATTAAAATATAAATTTTTACATATCTAAGAAGAATACATACAGAATTAAATTTTTTTATCATGTCAGTAATATGACATTCCCAATTCAGATTACCATGTATTGAGATTCCTAGAAATTTTATATTGTCCACTTATTACTTGAGTTAAGAGTCAAACAATCATTATCCCGCCAGTCAGTCATTTTAGAAATCAGATCTGAGCCAATTCTGGATGGATTTCAAATGGAATTAAAATGAAACAGCCAAGAGGTATCGTCGGCAATATTGATATGCAGAACATTTTTTTTTCTTGTTGGGAGGTGGTTGAAACCCTTTATGGGCACCTTATGGTCCTGTTACCTCCCATAAGGTAGTGTGGGAGTCCCTGAGTCACGAACTTAACCTCAGATATACCCACTAAACACTCCACCTCGTGTGGTAGGCTCGATCCTGCAACCAGGGCAGTCTCGATGACACTTTGACTTAACAGCTCATTATTGTATCTTGCCGCATCACTTTCTCGGGCCATCGGAAAAATTCCGCAGTCGTAGGATTCGAACCCGCGACCAGCAGCCACAGTGATTAGAAGATCGGTTCTTCTACCACTGAGCTACCTGGCCCGTTAACATTAGAACATTACTTTAGATTGTAAATTGTTGACATACACAATAAATAGCAGGAGGCCTAATATGTATCCCTGTGGTACGCCTTGTGATAAGTATTTTGGTTTACAATAAACATTTCTCTTTATAACTTCCGGAGGGTGGAGAATTGAACTCAAATTTAAACAAAACTTGTAACATTTAATTTAGAATTAATGCTGACAAACTGTTTCACCCCATTGTGACATTCTCAAGGCTGAGAGTCATCAACTTAAGCTAAATCTAAATGTTAGAATTTTTATTATAAAGAAGCTCTAAACCTAATTTAACCGCATCTACTCTAGTGTACATTATTGGTTGTTCTAAAGACTAATTTTCACCTCAGACGCTAAGTCTGTTGCCTTAGCGTCTCAGAGTTCAGAAATCCTGAATTTCGGCCATCCCTTAGATAAATACACTATAAAAAACGAGTTTTAGGGATCAATGTACCCAATATTGGAATCCACAACTTTTTGAGATATCTTAGAAGAACTTCAATCAGTTACATGAGCCTTTTGAAATTTTCGCATCTTCCCAAATTTCATAAGGGGCAAATATGCTGATGTGGCTTCAAGTATTAAGTTGGAACAATTACTGAATTTTTATTCTTTAATGCAACATTACCTAAACAGTACTAAGGGTGTGGTTTTTGGATCAACGCAGGAGGAATCGATTAGATTTGTGGGGCTCTCAAAGAACTGCAGCCTTCCCACCCTAGGCTAGAGGCTCCGGTTTGGTCCTCTCAGGAGGGGAGGAATCTGAAAGGAAAATGACATGACGAAAGTTAACACGAGAACTTTTCCTTGTGGTATCCCAATGGGAGAGGGGAAGCGAGCCGCGTAAATAATCGAGGTGTAAAAACAGTCACAATTTGTAAAAAAATCACAACAAAACGGTTATATAGATATTTGTTATACATGAAATTTGTTGATAAATCGTTATATTAACTTCTTTAACACTTATTTTCCTAGCTTAAACTAATGCAAATACTTAACAATACATTTAAATACGTATTTTGCGCGATTTAGTGTGATGACTGTAATGCCTTGTACATAGGATAAGGCTCCACGAAACATGTGATAAGTTACAGGTTCAAAAAAGAAGACTATAATCACTGGAACCACCATCACCTAATGGAACATCTTCACAATATCACCGTTATTCCCGATATTTAACATATCCAGGAAAAAGGAGAGAAACTCAATATTCCAGAATTCATAGAAATTTTAAAACATTCAAAACACAATAGTAACATAGTATTAAATCACCATATCGATACCCATAATTCACCACTTGTCAACCTATTTGTCGATAAGCTCCTACTCAAACGAGTGTCTACCCTCAACTCCTCAATTTCTACCACATTCAGATTAATTTTTTATATTTAAGGACATAGCTCAAGTTTATAACTACTAGCTTGGCTTACGATGAATTTGCAAAAATGTCTGTTTATTTATTTTTACTAACTTGGAGATATATCATATCTATAGAATTTTCATTGCTTTTCTTTTGAAATGTAACTTAATTTCTGGGATAGAATAAGTACAATATAATAAAGAAGTAAAATTACCAACACTCATTGGATGAATGAAGAAAGAAATGAAAGAGTAAGAGAGATTGTAGGGCAGGATGAAGTTGTCCAGTATCAAAGTCGAACTGAACAGTGTGATCTTGCGTTTTCGATTTTAGTCGCACTATGATAGCTTCGTAATATTTTGCATAGAACGGTCGAGAGTTATAGCAAAGACCTAAGTGGTAATGGACTACTACTGGCTCTTGAAAGCTCGCGTGAAGGAATGTTAACAGATTATTTTTTCACGAGTGTAGACGGTATTCTTAAACGCGATCACATTTTATCGGTAATTTCAAGTAATAATTAGAGGTTTATAATTAAAGGACAAAACACGAGTACACTTATTGTCTCTCACGGTTTAAACCCGTGTGCTCAATTATTACATCGTGTTTTGATAAAACGACCCGTTTACAATCCTATCTTTATCATTTCATGCCCATCGTGGTTGTTTCGACTATATCAAATCGGTGCAAGGTAATTTTGTAGAATTTATAACTACCTTTTTTATCTCGTGCAACTTAAAATACATTTAACGATATCGCTTCATTACTTTTTTGTTGTTACCTCAACAATTTTATCTATATTAAAAACGAATTTGATACAAGTAAAACGGCTGTTCGCCTTCTAATATTAAATGCTTGTTAATATATTTTAAATCTGCCTGTGATATAATTAACTCTAAGTGCTGCGTATTAAGGTTAGCTCAAATTGTAAAATTAACAAAAGAAGGAAAATGTGGCTCTTTAATAATGTCGAGATTATTCTGCTACATCCCTTTATAAAAACTGTTTAATGACTGAGCTGACAAATTTGTTACAGAAAGCCTTTCGTCGAACTAGCCAAAATTTCACCATCATGTCGATGGTTTAGAGTTAATGGGTTCCTGTAATATCAACAGTTCTTCTTCAAAAAGTAAAAAATCGTGAATTATGACACATCCATTTCGGGAGTTTCATGTGCTATTTATTGAATAAGTGAATAAATAGTGTTGCCAAATTTATTTATTTATTTATTTATTCTTACACTGATCAACAGGCATAAGCCCAATTAAAGATCAGGACAATGCATAAGAAAATGTATGTATTAACAATTATTATCTAAATTAAATCCAAATAACCTAAATTATACTCTAGTCCGAGAGGAGACAAAATCAAAAAGAAAAAAAAAATAGCCAGAAATATTTAACACAGCAATGTACAAAGAGAAAAGAAGGAAAAAGAAAAAGCTGAAAAGTATGAATATTGTTTCATCGCAGTAGGCGAGCAATCTATTTTAGGCTAGAATTGAAGATATCATATTTAGTAAAAGTGTCATTGGTGTTATAGGCATGGCACATGCAAAATAATGGAGATACTTTAAGTAAGTTAGTACGAGGAGTTTGGAGGTAGAAAGTATTTACAGACCGTGAGTTCAGCCAAGGAACTAGAAAATTGACTCTTTCCAGCAGCATGGGGCAGTCAATTAGGTTGTTGAGCAACTTGAACAAACTGGCCTGGAGTACATAATTATCTCTGCGAGAAAGGGATGACATATTGAATCTATCTAACAGGAAAGAATCAGGAATGCCCCTGATAGGATAAAAGCCGTCTATCCTGAAGGACAGGTACTTTAAAAAGCGGCGCTGAACAGATTCCAGGGCATCTCTATGAACGGCATAATCAGGGAACCAAATCACAGGAGCATACTCAAGCCGCGATCGCACAAATGTTACGAACAACAATTTGAGCGTGTCTATGTCTGAAAAATCACGACAGCCTCGCACAATAAACCCTAGTAATCTGTTAGCAGTCTCCATCACAGACTCCAGTTGAGAAATGAAGGATAGGTTGGAATCGAAAATTACGCCAAGGTCTTTATAGGTTGCTGGTCTCTTAAGGATGGTACCGTCTACGTTATAATCAAATATAGTCAAGTTGGTCTTATTTGTATAAGACATAACGCAGCACTTGTTAACATTAAGAGACAGCTTGTTCGCTGAACACCATACAACCATCATATCAAGACTTCTCTGAAGTAGGTAACAATCAAATGTGGATTTGATGACAGAGAACATTTTGAAATCATCGGCATATAAAAGACTGAGTACACTTAGACCTATTGAAATATCATAGACAAAGATGTTAAAAAATAGTGGTCCCAAAATTGATCCTTGGGGAACTCCTAAAGGAGCAAGATATTCCACCGATCTCTGCCCATTTACCACGACAAATTGCCGCCTATCACTAAGATATGAGGCGATGAAAGTTCCACAGAGAAATCAATACCATCAAGTTTACCTAGTAGAAGTCTGTGATCAAGCCTGTCGAAGGCCTTGGATAGATCGGTATATATGACATCGACTTGAAAGTTGGAATCCATATTTTCAGCGATGTATTGTGTGACAGATGCCAGGTTGGCAAATATTATGATCAACTTTTACTTCCTGAAACAGCAAGTAAACCCTCCATTATTAAAATTACTTAACGTTACCACCCGGCTAGTCCTTAATAACACAAAAGGCTAATTAACATTTTTCCAAATTTCGTAAGGGGTAAATAGTGTCCTAATACACTCTCATGGATGGAATATTCGATTCTAACACTAGTTTTTACCTCAGACGCTAAGGCTACATGTCGCAGCGTTTAGGAACCCTGAATTCACTTAGATGAATACACTATAAAAATTAATTTTTAGATGATCAATGTACCCAAAATTGGAATCCACAACTTTCTGAGATCTTTCAGAATAACTTTCATCAGTTACTGTATAAGCCTTTTGAAATTTCCGCATTTTCCAAAATTTCGTAAGTGGTAATTGTGGGAAAATAATGAATTTATTTGATCTCATCGATTCCGATTTAACGCCGTCATAATAAACTATCATGGATGAGATATCCGATTCTACTATTAGTTTTCACTTCAGACGCTAAGGCAACATGTCGCAGAGTTCAGAAACCCAGAATTTCGGCCATCACTGTAAAAATTATGTTTAGGGGATCAAAGTACCCAAAATTGTAATCCCCAACATTCTGAGATCTCTTAGAGTAACTGCTATCAGTTAGCCTTATGAAATTTTTTTGGTTTTGCAAAGTGTGAAAAAATAGTGAATTTTTCGGTCTCATCGATTCCGATTTAACGCCGTCATAAATGAACTCTAATGAATGAGATCTTCGATTCTACCATCAGTTTTTACCTCAGATACTAACGCAGCGTTTGGAAACTCCGGATTTCGGCCAAAAGTGGAATCCATAGCCTTCTGATGTCATTTACATAAGCCTTTTGAAATTTTCGCCATTTTCCAAATTTCATAAGGGTTATCTAAGTGTGGAAAAATAGTGAATTTGTTCGATCTCATTGATTCTGATTTAATGGCATCATAATGCCATCATGGATCAGAAATGTAATTCTACCATCAGTTTTCACCTCAGATGCTAAGGCAACATGTCGCAGCGTTCAAAAACCCTGAATTTCGGCCATCCTTGGATAAATACACTATACAAATCAATTTTTAGGGATCAATGTACCCAATATTGGAATCCACAACCTTCTGAAATCTCTTAGAACAACTTCCATGAGTTACATGAGCCTTTTGAAAGTTTCGCATTTTCCCAAATTTCATAAGGGGAATGCTGATGTTGTGGCTTCAAGCCTAGTTGGAACTGCATTTTTATCCTCTAATGTAACATGATCTAAAGGGTACTAAGTGTGTGGTTTTTGTATCAACGTAGAAGGAACCGATTAGATTTGTGGGGTCTCAAATAACTGCAGCCTTCCCACGTAGTTAGAGGCTCCAGTATGATCTTCTCAGGAGGAGAGGAATCTGAGAGGAAAATGACATGACGAAAATTAACACAAGCACTTTTCCTTGTGGTACCAAAATGTCAGAGGTGACTTCCCCTAGTGAATACTGGATGTGTACAAACAAGCCACAATTTGTAAAAAAAAATCACTATAAACGGTTATAGAGATAGTTGTTATACATTAACTTTGTTGATAAATCATTATATTAACTTTTTTAACTCTTATTTTCCTAACATAAAATAATGCAAATAATGAACAATACATTTTGCGGGATTCAATAGATGAATACTGGTTCATTATCTCAAAAAAATTGAGTGTATTTCTGGATTAATTTCAGAATTTGTTGCCGCCCATATAACTTGCTCCCGAACAAGTCACCTCTATCTGTCCCCCCTCAATACACCTATATAATGACAAGGAGACAAGTAAGGAGTTGAAAACTTCAGTGACAAGTTAGAATTAGTTATTGAAGGTTAATCGATTTATTATTGTAATGATTTGCGTCATGAGTAAGTGAAACAAAATATGACGATATATGTAATAACGGGCATACGATGCGATATTGTTGGGCAAATATTTAGTCAGCCCATCATATATACATTTTTAAATTATATTAAAGTCAGTAGAAACTTGGATTGATCTCAAATATTCGTACAGCCGCAGTCGCACTTTTTTTTTTGTCAAAATATTATTTTCGCTATTATATGCATATAAGATCAGATACTTACAAATGAGCAGTTATTAGAATCTGTATTTCGGAACTTTCGTGTGTTCTCTACCTATTATTTTAATTATCTAGAATTATAAAAAGCTGCCGTAGCTGTTCGAAATATGAGTAATAGGCTATTTTATTTTTAAAAATGCTCAAAGTTGGAATCTTTGAAGGATCGACTGATTGGGACATATTATTATATAGATCGATAGGTCTCTAAACTCTACACTGCAAATTTTCTCTGATTTGAATATGTAATCATAGAGTATAGCACATGCTGCTTCCATTCATGCATTTACATAAATAACAACATTTAACACTATTTACATATGCATTTGCCTTTTAGGACTCTTGAATTTCGGCTAGACATATTTCAACCATTCCTACCACTCTACTCGACTTAATTGCTTTTCGAAATTTACATACCTTGTGTATTATCGACATGATAATAATCTGATAATGATAAAATCTAGGAATTATAATTATATCACATCACATCATCCGAAACATTTATATCACCATTAATAGAATACGCATCAATATAAGGGCAAAGACAAAATAAAGAAATATGTCGTCCGTTCGGAAGAATAGAATTGCTCCTGAGTTTTTCGGGGTGGGTGATAGATTTAAATGTATAGGGTTAAGAAATTTTTTTTCGGAAGTGACCCCAACTCGATTATTTCAAATAGAATGGTCTATTTATTGTTACATATTTAAATACAGCTTTTCTTCTCTAATACACTAATACTTGGTGTGATGTGTTTATCTTACAATACCAGAGATATTAAATGAAAACATTTCTGCACATAGGCGTCTATGGAAATTAAATAAAAAACGTATTTGCATAACTTCAATTTGGTACAAGGACCGGTCTAAGACTGCCAAGTCTAGCAGAGCCGAAGTCTACTCGTGTACATCCAGCTGCCCATGCAACCGTTTTCCAGGCTGAGGACTGTGCAATACGGACCTGTACCCTGGATTCAAATCTGCATTGACAGCCGAGCGGCTTTGGGCACACTTCGCGCCCCGGGGTAACTTCTAGGCTTGTCTTGGAGTGCAGGGAAACTGTACAGGCTGAATTAGTCAGAAGGAACAAACTTCAACTAGTATGGGTACCCGCCCAATCTGGAGTGAAAAGAAACAAAGTGACCGATCCTTAGATACCGCTGGCCCCGAACTCCAGCTAATGTGGGTATCCGCACACTCTGGGGTGAAGGGAAAAAAAGTGGCCGATGAATTTGCCAAACGGGGTTTCTTGAGCGCCCTTGGCCCCGATTCAACGATCGGAATTTCATCGACCACCGGGCTCCACGCCCTCAAGGAGCTACTGGATAGACAGTGGTTCTCGGTCTGGTGTGGTGCCCCCGGCATAAAGCAGTTGAAGCTCCACATTAGGGAGTTCTCGTCTAAACTCTCTAAGACCCTATTCTCTAAGAGCAGAGGATGCCTAAAACTGGTGACAGCACTCCTCACAGGACACTGCCGTCTGAATAAACATCTACACTCAATAGGCACTGTTGAAGACCCAATTTGTAGTAGATGTGGAGAGGCGGACGAAACTGCCTCTCACATGCTAGCAGAATGTCCAGGCACTGACTTTTCTTAGGCTATAACACCTTGGCAGCACACATATGCCGCTTGAAGCCATAAGAGATATCAGTCCATGCAAAATCTTAGCCTTCGGCAATGCCTTGGGCCTGCTGGACTGATTCTTGTATCTAAGTTCGCACAATGGACCCAATCAAGCGGTCTAAGTGATCCGGACTTGTCCGCCCACGTTTTGATTGATTGATTGATAACTTCAATTTATTATTAATTCGTTTAGGTTTATGCTAGTCTTCAATTTTTGTGGTCATGATACCTACCAAACTATTGTTGGTGAAGTTCTGAATCTCGGAATGAGTTCACCTGTTATTAATAGAGCTGAAAATAAAGTTGGTAATTGATATTAGGAATAAAGAAAAACGGGCAACAAATTTTAAGGTTATCTTCTTCTTCACACAAATGTCTTGAAATACAGTGTTGTCAGCTCTGAATTCAATGATTATGGAAGTTCTTGATAGCAATATTGTTAGGACAAAATTGATAATCAACCTTGCTTAACAGTCCAAACAAAATATGTAATGTCGCAGTCATATTGTTATAACTTAGAAAGATACCAGTATGACTTGAACAGCAAGGTTTATAGCAATGAGCAAACAGAATCGACCCGAATATCTTATTTTACCCAGCTCTTCATATTTTTTTTGGCTAGTTGACGCCAAGATGTTTCCATATTTGCATCCGTCACTTCAGGTTTTGTGTGTGTAACACTTTAGCATCGCAACATTAAATAATAGTATTATTAGCACCAAACACCGATACTTTACCAAACTCCAACAGAAGAAACGGGCGCCTAATCTATCTTTGTCATTGTAGATTGTACGGTACTGGCAATGATGTGATTTAATCTAATTTCCAATTATCATGTCATAGCTATACCGTATGATTTAAGTTTTTGGGATAAAATGTTATCATTACAAATTACGCCCTCTAGCAATTTTATTAGCAACTATCTTGTACCAATAGATACGACAATTGAAAGTACTTACCGTCTCTTCTGTACAAGTCCAAGTTCACTAAAATCGAAAGATTCGTTTAGAAACTACATCAATTTAAATGATTACAATAGCTTCCCCTACTACTAATGAGCCTCGAACCAAAATAATGCAAATTGTCTAACCTTTCTAGTGATGTTAACAAAGATATACCCTAATATGAGAATTTCCGGAGAAATTTGAAATTTGATTATTTAATTTTCAATTGCGGCCCCCCTCCGGCAAAATTCGGAACATAAAAATAATTTTAGGATTTTCTCATGGCCATTTTAATAATGAATTTTTTTCCCACATTCTTATTATCTGTAGTTTCTGAGATATGGCCAAGAGCCGTCCTTAACTGATCAAGCTGTATATATTTTTTTCAAGTTATCCCTGTAAACGAAAAAAATCCGATTCAAAAGTGAAAAAATAGTTTGCTAATCATTCAAAACGATGTATATCAATGTGAGAAATGATAATAAATGGGGTTTCCAAAAAATTGCCTAATTTTCCAAATTCAATTTTTCTTAGCCGTTCAACATATCGATTATTAGATTTTTGGGGGCCGGGATTTTGATTTTAACATTACTTTTGTTGTGAAAAGTCCAGAAAATTCAATTTTTCAAAAAAGAAAATATTCAAAATCAACGCTCCAAAAAACGAGATAATCGATACGTTAAACGGCTAAGAGAAATCCAATTTTCTGGAAATTGGAAAACTAGGCTACTTTTTGGAAAACTCCCTTTATTATCTTTTCTTACATTGATAAGGATATCTTCACTTTCGAATGGGATTTTTATCGATTACAGTTATTATTTGAAAAAAATAAATATGTATATTTGAATTTCCCGCCTCTGGCGTGGATAATCTGGTAAAAATTTCAATTCGAACAGTCGATTCTTATGGGAAATTTGATGCTGAACAACTTTTATTCGAAACTTTTCTCGATTAAATGCACCCCTTTGAGCGTTTTGGGACATTTTACCGGATACCGAAACTTACATTTTGCCTAAAACTACTAGACTATTTGTCTAGTTGGTTGCATATTCTATGCATGTGAAGTGGAAACATCATCTACCCTTCGAAAATATTATGCAATAATTGCAATAATCTGTTATATTCGAATATTGTTAAGTTATGATAAGGTTTTTCTAATCCAGTTCGATCAGTAGCATCACAAACTTATAGTTCCAGATAGCTGTTTCCCTCTTCTCTTAGAGAAGTTCCATCAGTGGAACGATTAAGTTTGCAAAGTTACTGAAGGATCTTTGTTGAAGGTCATAACCATCCTACAACGTGGTAAAAGGACCAAAATATCTCACGCCATCTATGAATAGATGTTTCACTAAGAAATCAAGAAATATACGAAAGTTACGGGGAATGTGACCTTATCATTATTATCTGGCAGAAGCCAACATGATATGAATAATCATATTCATATGTTTCTAATTAAATTAGTAATAAATGTATAATAATAGCTATTTTTCTATTGGGTGATTTGATTTGTATTTCGAGGCGCTGCCTCCCCTGTCTACTCGGATACGCCGCCACTGATCAAATATGGATTTGGTGGATTATTAGAAATTCGCTAAAGATAAGAGCTGATGGTAATATTCAATCACCCTGTAACATTTTTAATGCCTCTTTGTCGGTGTTAGGCTACCGACTTGCAAATTAAACTATGCCACCAAAGTATGCAGTATACTTATATCGTAATACGTCAGTGACATTTTAGAGAAATATTTCATGAACAAATATGTCCGTTCGACCCGTTTTAACTAAAAATGTTTAAATTTATTCTACCATTTGCACTTGTAGACAAGGAATGTTGACAAATATGTTCAACGTGTTGCTTTTATCACCTCCAAACGTTTCATATATGACACAGTCTTCAGAAACATTAAAATTATATTACCATCGGCTAATTTTATGAAACGTGAATTAATCATTCTCATTTAAACGATTGCTTTACATCATTTGTACACAATCGCTCTGAACATTATTAAATCTTAGTTATAGCACATAGTATACTGATTTAAATTATATATAATAATGATTCTTGACCCAGGTATGAATTATGAGGGCGAGGTGAAAAGTCGCTGGAAAATAAGACAAATGGCGCCACAATCGCAAATCCCATGTGACGTTTGTGATGTACCATCTTTAACGCTTTGAAATATTCAGACTGACATGTCATTCAGTTTTGTTTTGATACCTATCGAAAGCAAGCAACCTGTAAAATTTTTGTAAATATGGAAAAAAGTGAATTTCGCGTCTTGATTAAACTTCATTTCTTGCGTGGAAAACGCATCATGCAACCAAAGCATCGCTTGTTAAACATTATGGTGACTCTTCACCATCAATTGGAACGATTCACAAGTGGTTTAGTAATTTTCGTTCTGGTAGTATGACCACATAAAATCCATGGTATAATATTGGACGATCGGCAAGCTAAAGTGCATAAGATTGCTGAGGCTATGGACATTTCAACCGAACTGGTACGAAACATTTTGCATAAAAGCTATCTGCCAGATGGGTGTCGCATTTGCTCTCTGTTGACAACAAGCGCGACCGTGTGTCAACTTCAAAGGAGTATTTGGCGATGTTCAAGCGCGATAATAGGACTTTTTGCACCGTTTCGTAACCGTGGACGAAACATGGATCCATCACAACACACCAGAGACCAAAGAACAGTCGAAATAGTGCACTTGTCCTGGCGAATCGAAGCCAAAAAAGGCCAAAGTGGGTTTATCGGCCGAAAAAGACCAAATAGGGTTTATCGACCAACAAAGTCATGGCGACAGTTTTTTGGGATGCACGCGGTATGGTTCATATCGATTACCTTGAAAAGAGCAAAACGATCACCAGCGTATATTATGCAGAGCTGTTGGATCGATTCGACGTCGATTTGAAGCGAAAGCGGCTGCTTGTTCTTAGCTGAGGGTGTCATGTTGACAGAGTAGCTAACAAAATCTCAAAAAAATATTTTTTTGATAAGAAATTTAGTAAACTACTTGCCTGAAGAGACGATGCATGCGCATGGCATACTTCTCCCTTACTCAGTCGCATATGTCATATGCCCTGGCAGGCTGGAGTAATTCACCTCATTCGGAATAGATTTTTCGCCTTCAAAGAAAAGTGTTAAGAATTTTAACAAGGAAACGTTTTAGAGATGACGTTAGAAACAGTTTTATTGATTTCAAAATTTTGACTTTTCCGTCACTATATATTTATATTTGCATACTAATGGGTATGTCGTCTGATACACATATTGTTAATGATAATCTGCATAATTAACACTAGATGTTACTATGATATTCATATTGACTACTCAAGATTAAATTCGAGTCGCTGTTCTGCTATCTATTTTAGTAAAATATTTATGAACAAGCTACCCAAGAAGCTAAAAGAGTGCTTACTCTATGTTTCTAGATCCACATTCATTCTTAGTCATGCATTCTACTCCATAAGATATTTTTTGTTGCCCATTGGCCAATTGATTGTTCAAATAGTTTCGAATAGCTTTATACAAATTTTGTATGGCATGTTATACAAGTCCATTCAAATTTGTTATGTCCATTCTGTGTTGCATATACCTAAATTATTAACTACATTTACTTACAAACATTTTAAATCTCTTTTATATATACGTATCTTAGTATATCATTTTTATATTCTAGTTTGGAAATATAAACAATAGTTTAGGCATTTGGCAAAGAAAAAAGTGCTCTTCCACCAGGATAACGCACATGTCCAACGTCGCAATGGCAAAATTGCATGAATTGCGCTACGAATTGGGTCGTCATTCACCAAATTTTCCAGATTTGGTTCCCTGCGACTTTTATCTATTTCCAAACAAGAAAAAATGACTCGGCGAGAAGAGATTTTGCTCCAACGTTGATTGCCGAAATGGTATTATTTGGAGGGGATTAAAAATTAGAAAAACGTTGGACGAAGTGTATCTGGCTACAAGGAGAGTATATTGAGAAATAAAATAAATAAATAAATTCTTGTTTCATTTTTCAGGAACTTTTCACTTTGCCCTCGTATATGCATATTCTTGAAAAATAGGTCAGATTTACACATATGTCTACTACGTTTTCGTCTTTACATACGTTTCAGTTTCACGATCATCATCAGAAGACGTTTGATAGCTAATTCACATCAACTAAAGCGCGGCATTTCTTGAAATAATTTTACTAAGTACTAAGCGTCTCTATCGTATTACCTTCAATTAAAAACGTCTGCATCGCAACAAGGAACATAACACGAATAATTGAAATTGTAACACATTGATGTCTAGAATATACGAATATGTATTAGAAAACCACTTTTATAGTTGAATACGTCATATCTCGAAGACGTTGCACAACGGTCTGACAACTGAAATCTCTTTGTGCCAAGTACAATGTTAAACAGATGTGTTCAAAATTTATGACTACGAGAGAAAGTGTGCTGTATCAATATTACTGATTTATTGTATCAGGTTTCTACATATTATACACAATTTTAAGCATTATAAAGAAGTTCATAGACATTTGTAAGTGTTCAATTAACTGAATTTGCATAAATTTGACTCAATGATTGTACATTGGTTCTATTATTTATTGATTCTTAAACCGTTATACCTGAAGATAAACAGACCCACATGGTATATGAATTACATTGTTAAGATTGCTATTGTACTTATATAGGAATTCTAAACAATATTTACAAAAAGGGGCACTAAAAACCAAACAAAATTGCTAGAATGATATACTTTAGGGGAATTTCTGGTCTTTTTTCTTTGAAGAGAAGTCTTAGATGACTTGTGTTCATTAGGAATGTTCTCCTCAAAATCCCCGTTAATATTTGTCGTAATAAAGTCGGACCACCTGTATATATTTTTTCACTAGATTAAATAATTAAAAGTGTTCGAGAATGATCTATTGAGACCCATAACCTATGTTATCTATAATTGAAGTGATAGAAACATGGTAATTTGTTCCCAATTAATATATTTTTCCGATTCCCATTAGTAATTATTATGAATGATTGCAATTAGCAACATGATTTATAAATTAATTCAATATCGGAATATGAGAACCAACATTATATTCGATACGATGATAAATATCCGTAGACCATTATTTAACGGAGAAATATGGAGATTATAAAAAATAAATAAATAATAATATTATGTATAAGATTCTGTAGACGTAATTGTCTGTGTAGCGAAATGATGAATGAGCGTTTCTTTTAATGATCGGGAATGTAGACTTGGTTTGTGGAACTTTTATAATCGTCATTTTAATGGTCGAGTCTCTCTATGCAAATATTTAGTCAGTATTTGTTCGGCTTATTTTTCTTCTGTAAAATATTCTCCAGCTTTCTGAATTTTATATTTACTCAGCTCTAATGAAAGAGTTCATGCAGGTATTTCAACGTGCAGACAGTTTGATTGTATGAAATAAATAGGTTTATTGAGGGCTCTTATATTTTTAGCGAGTCTGGAATAAGAAAAACCTTCGTTGATATCATAATTTCCGATGCAAAATTATTTCAAATACTAGACATCAGTTTAGTTATGCAATTTCAATTGGTTTCAATTTGTTTGATATCCATTGTATTACAAATGAACACTTTAGAAACATTCCAAAATAAACTTTTATTATAAAAATAAATGCCACACAGTGGCTTCTTCAGATGAATAATTGTACTTGAGCTTACAAAGGTTAGCTACGAGGGCAAAGTGAAAAGTCTTCTGATGATGATCGTGAGACTGAAAAGTATGTCCAACGTTTCAAATTTTTCGATCCCTTACAAATAATACGATTCCGGCAGTCCTTCAAAATAGGCGTTTGTTTCTCTTTTCTCCTAGCCATTTCTTCGAGTTAAGAAATAGATAAAAACCGCAGGGGGCAAATCTGGACAATATGGTGGATGACGAACCAATTCGTAGGGCAATTCCTGCAATTTTGTCATTGCGACTGCGGACCTGTGCGCCTGCGCAGGTGCGTTGTCCTGGTGAAGGAGCACTTTGTTTCTTCGCCAAATGCGGCCGCTTTCGCTTCGAATCGACCCAACAGCTCTGCATACTATACACGCCGGTGATCATTTTGCCATTTTAAAGGTAATCGATATGGACAATACCGTGTGCATCCCAAAAAACTGTCGTCATGACTTTGTTGGTTGATGAACCCCCTTTGGCCTTTTTCGGCTTCAATTCGCCAGGACAAGTTCACTGTTTCGACTGATCTTTGGTTTCTGGTGTGTTGTGATGGATCCATATTTCGTCCACGGCTACGAAACGGCGCAAAAAGTACTTGAACATCGCCAAACACTCCTTTGAAGTTGACACACAGTCGCGCTTGTTGTCAACAGAGAACAAAAGTCGCACCCAACCGGCAGATATCCTTCTCATATTCAAAAATGTATGCATAATGTTCCTACCCGTTCGGTTGAGATGCCCATAGCTTCAGAAATCTCGTGTACTTTTACTCGCCGATTGTCCAATATCATACCATAGATTTTATCGACGATTTCTGGCGTTGTAACCTCAATTGGACGACCAGAACGTACGGTGTCTTTTGTGGTCATACTACCACAACGAAAATCAGTAAACCACTCGTGAATCGTTCCAATCGATAATGAAGAGTCCCCATAATGGTTAACAAGCGACGCTTCTGCTTTCGTAATGTTTTTTGAAGACCCGAAACTCACTTTTTCCCATGTTTACAAACATCTTCGTGGTTGCTTGCTTTCGAGGGGTGTCAAAACAGAACTGAAAATTAGAATGAATTCCTGTTAAAGGTGGTACATCACAAATGTCACATGGGATTTTCGATTGTGGCGCCATCTGTTTTATTTTTTAGGGACTTTTCACCTTGTTCTCGTATCTATATTGCAATACGAAATAACTACAAGTAGAGATGCGTGTATGGTTTGAGCTTATGTTTATTCAGAACTCTTTGAATAGTAGTATACGCAACAGCAGCTTGCTTTGACAAATCTCTAGAATTGTTTTGGATGGGATTCAGAATATGCTTAAACAGTAATTTATATGTCTTCTGAAACGATATGCCTCTTTTTTGTAATTTTTTTTAGCTAAAATACTTTCACTATTCCTAAATTTTCGATGTAACAATAGAAAGTAACGTCAATTTGGTAATTCGCGGTCGGAAAATGATCCACTGTAACTCTCGGAATTTTATGGCAATACAGATATGTTTCCAGCAAATTACATTTTTCAAGATGTGAAATGGTATTTTCAATAGTAAGTAATAACAATAATGTTTTTTTGACACCATAAATTTATTCACAACAATAACTGATACTTTGTTTCATGGCTTACTTTCCTTGTTAGGACATTATTTCTATTTCCATGACTACCTGATTTTGAAGGTTCCTCGTAATATGAATTATTATGAAAAAAATATTAGTGATGATTTAGTGCAGAAAATGATTTTCCATCGATTAGTGTTAAATAATCAGAATATTTCAGTACAATTGTTTTTCTGTTTTCACTAAGTTAGCAATAGGCCAAATATAACATTATTATTCACTTCACAATTTGTTTACTCTTTGATTTACATTGAATCTTGATAAAAGAATTCCTCTATATTAGATTATTCTTCATTAACATAACGGAGTCTCATAACAATCCAATATACACTGTATTTTTCTCATATGATCAATCTTCATCCTAGTTTTCAAGCTGATCAAAATCTTATGGTGACCATCACCAGATCTCCCAACTATCTTTATTCTAGGCTAGATGTGCCGTTTTCGTAACCTTATTAACTTATTTCTCATGATTATTGAAGGCATTCCAAATCACGGTATAATATAATGGTAATGTGTCTCGTATACTGTCATACATGACGAAAGCGTAGCCCAAGTCTGTGAACTTACAACTCTTGCCGCAGGGTCGCTACGGTCGGATGTTAGAGGAGCTAAACGGCGAGATAAACTGATAATTTTTTTAATTTTTTACTGACATGTAATGTAAACAAAATCATTATGTACCTGAGCTCTGACCAGGATTGAACTCTCGAAAATTATGAAAGTTATCTAAGTTATCGTCTATTTCTATATTTCTACAATGAATTATAGAATGTGTATTAGTTGCGATGACAGATTTGACTTGAGATGCAAGAATGTAATTTAATAACTTTTCAACTTCGGAAATTTCAAACACTCTTGAAAAAATTGCGATCTTGTAATTCGAACTAAAGAGTGGGCCATCTGTTAAGTTTATTTTTCTTTTCTTTTAGATTATTAAATTATCTAATAAAACACACTTTTAATGTTTTTTTGAGAAATGTCAAGTAAAAGTAAAACAATTGTATGCATGGATAGCGCTATTAACAACAGAACAACTCATTTCAATCAACCAAAACTTACTACGAAATTCCAGAATTCGCAAAATTGTCGAATTTCATCTATAGAAAAATGCAATTCAATACCTGAAGAACAACATTCGCTTAGAAATTGAAGAAGTGAATTCATTTTTATTGGGAAAAGTCATCGAAAATTTCGACTTTCGGATACAGGCCTGTAAACAGAGTGGTAGTGGCCGTATGAATGATATCGTTTTCACATCTAATTGTAAAAAATTTAACAATTGTAAAAGATTCCCAATAAAAATTTCTGATCTTTATTCACGATACCGTAAAACGGGGTTACTTTGCCAACCGTCGGCTAACTTTGCACCATGAGTGTAAAATTGTATTATTATCCCATTACAGGATACAGGGTTGAATTTCTAGTAATTACTAGTTTTATCCCATAGAGGGAGCTACAATAGTCACCTGGGCGGAATTTTAGGCTTAGGCAGCTCACTAGACGCCGACAGTTGGATTCGTCAAACTAACCTAGAAATCTGTGTTATTTGTTGGGTGGAAAAATCTTGATGGTGAAAGGCTATCAATCGACAACAAAATGTAAGTAGAAGCTCATTCGCATGTATTATTATTGTTTTATCTGTGTACGAAGTGTAACAGAGCAATTTAAATAGGAACAATGATTTTGTTGTTGTTGTTTATACATGCACATTCCTTTGTTAAATGGGGAAACTTTGCACCAGCGTCATGGCGCAAAGTATCCCCTACAGAAGTGGTGCAAAGTATCCCCGTGAATTTTCTTTATCTAGTTTTATTGTTTCTAGACGATGCCAAGGGTGTATAAGAGGGCGCCAGGCTCTCGGAGGTATGGTGACTACAGGCAAGAAAACTTGGAAACATGTTTAGAAGCAATTAGAAATGGAATGAGTACCAGACTAGCTGCGACAACTTACAATATACCACGGAGAACCATTATAAACAAATTGAAGAATGTGCACACAAATAAACCAGGTCACCCTGTTACATTTACAAATGAAGAAGAAAGGGCCTTTGTTTCTTGCATTCATCAAATGAGCGAATTCGGGTTTCCAGTGTCTGAGATGGAGCTTCATCAAATATGCAGGACATTTTAAAATAAGAAAGGTGGGTAACTATTCATTGTTGATTTCTGTTTCATTTTATTTTATTTCTCTTCGACAGGTAGAAGAATACCCCGTTTTAAAGATAACCTTCCTGGCAAGGACTGGGTTAAAGCTTTCTTAAAGAGGCATAAGGACCTGAAAGTCAGGTTTGCCACCAACATCAAGCGGAGCAGAGCAGCTCTCAATGGTAAGCAAATGCAGGATTATATAGAAAACTTAAAGCAAATCTTGGAAGGGGTTCCACCATATGCAATTTTCAATTATGATGAAACCAATTTGACAGATAATCCTGGTCAAAAAAAAGTTTTAACCAAACGGGGCATGAAATACCCAGAAAGGATTGTTAATTCATCAAAAAGTTGTATATCCCTAATGATTGCAGGAAATGCAGCAGGTGAGATTCTGCCACCTTATGTGGTATATAAATCAAAACATTTATGGGACACGTGGACAGAGAATGGCCCACCTGGTACTCCCTACTCCAACACAGCATCTGGGTGGTTTGAGTCAGAAACATTTTCTGATTGGTGTTTTTCAGCTGTTATTACCAAAATTGAGAAAAATTGAAGGGAAAAAGGTTATTATTGGCGATAATTTATTTTCTCATTTAAATGTCGATGTATTAGCAGCCTGTAAGGACCATGATGTTCAATTTGTATGCCTGCCGCCAAATAGCACTCACGTAACGCAGCCCCTAGATGTGACATTCTTCGCCCCATTGAAAAAGGCATGGCGTGAAATTTTGTCAGACTATAAAGAATCCCACGTTGGAAGCAGGTCAAGTTGTGTCAAGTGTGCTCGAAAAACAACATTTTCCGACACTTCTAAGACAACTGCTGGAGAAAATGCTTGGAAACAGTGCTTCTAATTTAATAGCAGGATTCAGAAAATGTGGAATCGTTCCTAGTGATGTAGGTCCCTTATTAGAGCGATTACATAACAATCATAACAGTGTCGTCAATCAAGAGAATATTCCTGAAATAGAAAATTCGTTTCTTGAATCTTTGGAAGATAAACGGAGGGAGGCTACTCAGTTTCAAGTCCGAGGAAAGAAAAGGAAAATCTCAGTTCCAGCCGGAAAAAGCATTGCTCACAGCGAAATCGGTTCTGCTGATTTACCTGGAACTTCAGGAATAGTTAGAGCTCCAATATCCAAACACTCTGAAAAAGAAAGAGCGAATGAAGTTTCAAAAGGAGAGGAGTCAGATAAAATTCCGGAACTTAGAGATTCAGATGATGATGGAGTTGATGAACTACAAGACATGGAGGAGGAAATTGAATTCAATAAAAAACTTGATTCTGGTTATTTTACTGAATCTGCAGATGAAAAAATTCAAGAATCAGGTCTAAAAGATACCCAGAGAGCTGTAGGCGAATACGTTTTAGTTTTGTATGATGAAAATCCTCATCCTGGAGTCATAACCGAAAAACCGAGTCAAAATGAAATTTGGTATAGCTGGGACAAAATACTTGGTGCAATAAATACACCTAAGCAAATGACCAAACGTGGATTATATTCTGTACCTGAGTGCGACCGTTTTTGGTGGAATTAATGTTCATCGGATTTGTGATTGTATTCAATGTATTTAAGGTTCCCTGTTATGCATAAACTTTAATTTCCTGTATTTTTCAAATAATAAACGATAATAATCTTAAGTTGTGTTGATTAGATGCCTAACTACCTCAAAAATTCAAAATTCCTATACCAAAAGAACCAAACGTTCTTAAACTTAATAACGGTGTGGGGCTTCTTTGCCTAGCATAAATTTTACTACAGAAAAACCAGTCTTAAATGGAGTGGTGCAAAGTAATCCCATCGTATAGCCTACTTTGCACCAGATTTCAAATGTACATATTTCAAACCTGGGTCTATATATTATGTTTAAATAAGGTAAGCACATATTTTGACACCTCTAATATTGATCTAAGCCATAGCAAAATTTTTAAGATCCTTTATAAGGTATGTATTACAAACTATTGAAAATAAAGTGAAAATGTGGAGCGAAGTAAACCCGTTTTACGGTATGTGCTTTTTTTTTGAAAAAGAAACTTATGAATGAATCGCTCTGTAGTGTTTGAAAAAAAATGCTATATCACCCAAAACGCAAAAATCGCAAATAATCTGTGCAACATTAAAAAACTAGAAGGATTGGTGAAACAAATTCTAAAATAAAAAGTCTTTAGAAGTTCTTGGGAGTTATAGAGTTTTTCTTTATTGAATATGGGCATAAAATTACAAATTGCTAAATTAACTCTACATCTAGATTACAATGTAGATCAAATATAAATATGGAAATATATGGTCTTATCTCAGCAATATTCATTGCTAAGAAAAATCTATACTTGTATACGGCAGAAACAACTTGTACATAATAATCAGACAGCGATTTAAGGATATTCTAACTGTAAGGAATTAGGCAGTTGTGTAAACAGGAGTCCTTCACTCATTTTTCCATGTATTTGTAAACACACTAAATAGTTAATATTAATATTATGTAACTTTCTCAATAATAATAATAACATCTAACACTCAGAAATTCAAAATTTTTGACTTGACTATTTTCCACCTAAATTCGTGAATTTACCCACTGTGCGCCGTATAGCTCGTCTTACAACCGACCTTTAGCGACCCTGCGGCAAGAGTTGTAAGTTCACAGACTTGGGCTACACTTTTAATATACGAGACGCATTACCATTATATTATATCGTGTTCCAAATCTTTCGAATATTCCAATATCTAACTGAGTTTTATCAGACAATACATAGAAATAGTATATATAAAAATTCTCGGGAAATAGGTCACATTAACACTCTGTTTTAAAATTTTTTGTCTTAACGTACGTTTCGGTCTCACGACCATCATCAGAAGACTTATTATGTCTACAAATTTTTGATTACTTAAAACTTATACTGGAATCTCCAAACAATATTTACAAAAAAGAATGTACGGCCATGGGTATAGCACAAAAAACAAAAACTTAGAAAATTCCACCGCTCTTGCTAAACACTGCTTTGATTATAACCATCAATTCGATTACAATAATGTTAATATTCTAACTAAGAAAACCAATTATTATAAAAGATCTATTTTGGAGATGATTCACATAAAACGTGAATCTAAGTTTGTAAATCATAGGACAGACACTCAAAATCTAAGTCATATCTATACAAATTTGATCAAATAATTTCAATTTCTCTTGCAAATTCCTACATGCCTCGTTATAATGTAATAGTGTATATTAGGTCAAATGTCTAGTATACCTCCTGTCACGAAAGAACCTTTTTGTTTAGCTCATAAATTTTAACATCTGGTTTGAAAGTTCTATACTAAAACTTAAATTATATTTGCCTCGTCTCAGTCGATCACTTACTGTGTTGACATGTGTACGCTTTTGTTAAGAATTCTTCTCTGCAGTGGATTCTTGATAATTTTACTATAGCATTGAGGATTACAATTTCGTTTAACCGTGTTCCTTTCGTTTCGGCGACGTGGGCATTTTGATTGAAATTGGTGCGATTTGGACGCTTTGTGTAATACAATTAGTTTTAAGTAATCAAAAATTTGTAGACATAATAAGTCTTCTGATGATGGTCGTGAGACCGAAACGTACGTTAAGACAAAAAATTTTAAAACAGAGTGTTAATGTGACCTATTTCCCGAGAATTTTTATATATAATTCATACTGGGTCAAGAATCTTTATATTATCATAGAAATAGTTTAATTGGACAAGATGTATCAGATAAAATACACCAGGAAAGAGTATTGACCTGATTGACTCAACACCTTTATTGACATATGACTGCAATAGGATGAACTAAATAACAGTAATAAGATAATAATAAATTTATGATTACAAGATGCAACAAAGTGTAACAAAGATTGCTTATAAGTATAACGTTAAGGAGGACATACTGTTAATGTTGAGAATAGTTTTTGCCGCTGATGGAACATAGATGTGAATTAAATTAGCGGTAGTTATTTAATACACTTACACATGACTTTTATTGAAATAGATGCGTTTATTAAATTGCAGTTATTTTAAAGTTAATTGCCCCTCATTAAGGAACATTCCCAATCACAGGCATACCATTTTTTATAATGGAATTACTATGAGACCTAACTGTAGAATTCGTCCTATTTCTATCGACTTATCGTGACGATACAGCAGCTACACATTTTGGCCTGATTCCGATGACCATCATATTTGGGAAGACTATCCATGTAAGCACATGAACTATAAGAAATGGGAACCCAAATGAAGCCAACATCGCAGCTTGAACAATTTTTTCTCAGAAACAATGCATTCAACTCAACACTAGAAACCCATTTGCCAATATTTCTATACTCCATTTTATAGAGAAACCTGTACAGAGTGGTCCAAATTGGACACTTTTGATAGGAAACACCAATTTCTAGAGAAGGTAGAGAAAAACTAGCCTACATGTTACGAGGTCGATTTTTGAGAGAAAATGAATGCCGAAAACCGCACTTTGATATCTTGACTTGTTCAAAAGATACAAGGTGTTTATTTTCCAGGAGTATATGAAAATTCTGTTTCTGAGTCTCTGAGAATTATTTTCAAGATCTATAATGATAGTTTGGAAATCGGTCTATAATTTTAGGAATCATTCTTTTCATGACAGTAATTTCCTTTGAAATCGAGAGATTTTTGTCAGTAGAGCATCCACTGAGCAAAAATATAGCCACCATAAGTACTTTTCACTATTTCGACTTCCATCTTTGTACAGAGTGGTCCAAATTGGACACTTTTGATAGGAAACACCAATTTCTATAGAAGATAGAGAAAAACTAGCCTACATGTTACGAGGTCGATTTTTGAGAGAAAATGAATGCCGAAAACCGCACTTTGATATCTTGACTTGTTCAAAAGATACAAGGTGTTTTTCAATTTTGTGCATTTCTGACCCACCGCCGTAACTTGTTTATTTATGAATATTTCTGATTTCTGTGAAAATATTCTGGAGACACTTTTTTGAAAGGAATCTAATGGTGTTCCTTGTTTTTTATTGAAAAACATGGTTTTGAAGTTATGACATAAACTTGTATTTTTTCTTATGGACCGTCCTGTATATTTTTACATATTCGTGTTTGAAATAAAATTCTCTTTTCAAATATATATAATAGTTGCTACTTCTGTTTCAAAACATTTATTTTGTGGCTGTTTTCGACTTATTTTAGATGAATAAACAAAATCTGGTTTGCCATGCCTGAATACGAAACAAAATATCTTAGCAACTACAGTCTTGCGTACTGTCAAACAATTATTAATAATTGCAGTTTGCTTTACAAGTTTAGTGTGCTTCTTTGAACTGAGTTTTGAACTTACGACAATATTTTTATCTTCCTGTTAATTCAAAATGTATGAAAATTACGAAAAATATGATATGCTAAAGTGTTATTGAGAATCACATGAAGATGCACAGACTGCCAGCAATATTTACTTTGACCGATACCCTGAAAGGAGACAACCGTTTCGGGATATGTTCACTAGATTGCAGTAAAACCTAGTTAATTACGGTTCTTTTTCAAAACCAAGGACAAGAGTTTACGAAGCCAGGAATAGAGATAGAGAGTTAGAAGAAATAACAGTTTTGGGGGAAATACAAAATCAACCTAATATTTCCCTACGCAAAATGCAGTTGAATACAGGTATTCCAAAGACTACAGCAATGCGAATTCTAAGAAAAAATAAATTCAAACCGTATAGAGTGAGAAAAGTTCACAAGTTACTACCAAATGACCTACAATTCCTGCTCGAATTTTGCCAATGGTATTTAGGAAAATGTGCTGAAAACTTAAACTTTGGACAGAACATCATATGGACTGATGAAGCATGCGTTAGCAGCGCTGGTATTTTTAATGGATACAATACCTACAATTGGACTTTGGAAAATCCATATATTACAGTGGAGACACAAAATCAAGGCCGATACAGTTTTGATGTTTGGGTCGGTGTTTTTAGAGGAAGGTTTATCGGTCCCCATATCTATGAGGGTAACCTTACAGCAGCCCGATATGTGGAAATATTGCGGGAATTTGTCGAACCTATAATGGATAATTTGCCATTACAACAAATTGGACACGTATACTTCCAACAAGACGGGGCACCGTGTCATAACGCACACATTATAACGACGTATTTGAACGAAATATTTGGGGACAATAATTGGCTTGGCAACCGGGGTCCTGTTCATTGAGCGGCAAGATCCCCCGATCTTACGCCTCCAGATTTTTACCTCTGGGGAAGAATAAAGGACCTCACATATAAACGGCATCCTGATTCCCATGCCTTTCGTTCAATACCTGCGGTAGAGTTGATTAATGCTGTCAATAATGTTAGGAAGCGAAGTCAATTATGTTTCGATTTAAATGGTGCTCAATTTGAACACATGTTGTAAATATGTAGTTTAAAAATGTAATATTTCTGTTCTTGTTATTCTGTTTTTTGATTAAATTAATGAGTTATTATAAAATAGGCACTAATTATTGTTTTCAACAGCAGTTATGTAGAACTATTTTGTTTCGTATTCAGGCATGGGAACCCAGATTTCAGCCACAAAATAAATGAATATGTAAAAATATACAGGATGGTCCATAAGAAAAAATACAAGTTTATGTCATAACTTCAAAACCATATTTTTCAATAAAAAACAAGGAACACCATTAGATTCCTTTCAAAAAAGTGTCCCAAGAATGTTTTCACAGAAATCAGAAATATTCATAAATAAACAAGTTAAGGGGGTGGGTCAGAAATGCACAAAATTGAAAAACACCTTGTATCTTTTGAACAAGTCAAGATATCAAAGTGCGGTTTTCGGCATTCATTTTCTCTCAAAAATCGACCTCATAACATGTAGGCTAGTTTTTCTCTATCTTCTATAGAAATTGGTGTTTCCTATCAAAAGTGTCCAATTTGGACCACTCTGTACAAAGATGGAAGTCGAAATAGTGAAAAGTACTTATGGTAGCTATATTTTTGCTCAGTGGATGCTCTACTGACAAAAATCTCTCGATTTCAAAGGAAATTACTGTCATGAAAAGAATGATTCCTAAAATTATAGACCGATTTCCAAACTATCATTATAGATCTTGAAAATAATTCTCAGAGACTCAGAAACAGAATTTTCATATACTCCTGGAAAATAAACTATGGATCTTTTATAAATATACCTACAAAAGCAAAAGGTCTATAACAAGTGCGATGAATGTTTCAATGAATCTTTCGACTATGCAAACGTTACCCATGTTTCAAGTTATGACTGAAGTAAACCTTCTGGTAGAGTACATCGGGATGCTGGTCGAGAAATTACAGACTCGGGCAGATCGGATTTTTATTATTTGGAAGGGATCAAAAAATTAGAAAAACTTCGGACGAAGTGTATCTGGTTAAAAAGAGAATATGTTAAGGAATAAAATAAGTCTTGACTAAATAAATCATTTCTTGTTTAATTTTTCAGAGACTTTTCACATTGCCCTCGTAGAAGCGAAACGATTCAATTTCGAAATGCACAAACTTTGGCCAATTTGTTATGGCTCTTTTATCCTCTAAGCATATTTATATGAGTATACAGGTGTCCCACGACGTTTTGACAGTCCAATTTCTCGAAAACTGTTGATATGACATACATGAAATTTGGCAGATATAAACAGTCGAAACTGATGCTTATATTTATTATAAAATGACTTCCGTTTTTCCTGTCATTTCGGGTCAAGTGACCCCAACATAATTTTTTTAAATGGGACAACCGGTATAATATTACCTCACTTATCATCATTGTATTGTGCAGTAATGATAATAGGGGCAATTAAATGAACATCTGTATAGATTCAAATAGTAGCTACCAAAAATAAATTATTTTATTAAAAAACGTAACATAGGGAATTAAAAATTCAAGTAATAAAAAAAATTAAAGAAAATGTTCAAATTGATGACCATGTACATTGACACAATGTTCAAACCTTGTTAAAATTTTTCTTGTAAGTGCTGCTGCAATCATTTTGGGTGTTACGGTCCGACATGTCTGTCTTATTTTATCCTTTAAATCATCTAAATCAGTCGGGGTTGTGACATAAACTCGACCTTTTAAGAAACCCCAGAGAAAGAAATCTAAGGGTGTAATATCCGGAGAACGGGGTGGCCACAGAATCGCACCATTTCGACCAATCCATTTTTCAGGAAATGTGTTATCAAGATATTCTCTAACTGGCCCAAAAAAGTGAGGAGATGCTCCATCTTGCTGCCACCACATTGTTTGCCTTTCATGTAAGGGAATATCTTCAAGTAATTCTGGTAGAGTGTTGAAGAAAATCTAAGTATCTTTGCCCCGTTAATGTTCCTTCATAAAAATAGGGACCAATCAACCGACTGTTAAATAAACCGCACCAAACATTGATTCCCCATATTGTTTGAAAATTGGTTTCGCGCATCCACTTTGGATTCTCCTGCGACCAATAATGACAATTATGGCAATTAACAATACCATTGTTATGAAATCTACTTTCATCACTCCATAATATTTTTTCTGAAAAAGAAGGGTCATCATTACTTTGTACTAACATTTCAGCAATAAAATTTAATCTCCTTTCAGGATCTGCAGGGACTAAACCTTGTGTTAAATGTATTTTATATGGATGGTATTTGTGATTTTTTAATACTCTTTGTATTGAACTTCTACTTATTTGTAATTCTTGTTCAAGAAATCGTATTGAGGTGTGTGGATTTACCTGAAGATAAGCCAAAATATTTATCACATTGTCATCTGTCTGAGCGGTCTTTTGACGAGGAACTTGATTTTTACCGCTTGGAAAAGAACCAGTTCTTAGCTTTCGTTCGACATAGGCAAAAGTATCTTTGCTTGGAGTTATTCTATGAGGAAAACGATTTCTGTACAAGCCTTGAGCATGAGTTTTGTTTTTTCCACATTCTCCATAAATATGCAGCATGTCAACATATTCATCGTAAGTAAAAATTGGAGGCATTATTAACTTATCATTACAGTGTCTTCACAAGATTATTACTAATAATTAATGACAGTTCTTGAATAAACTTCACCTAACAATACTGAATGACAACCTATGTCGTTGCTACAATAGTTATTTGTTTCATAGCCACCTAAATTTTTGAGTGCAAAGTATTGCTTTAATAAATTTAGTAAAAATAAATAGCCCTTATTATCATTACTGCACAATACAATGATGACAAGTGTGGTATCGTTGAATTTGTTTTTAAATGACATATCCAAAATTGTAATATTATACCTGTTGTCCCATTTAAAAAAATTATGTTGGGGTCACGTGACCCGGAATGACAGGAAAAACGGAAGTCATTTTATAATAAATATAAGCATCAGTTTCGACTGTTTATATCTGCCAAATTTCATACATGTCATATTAACAGTTTTTGAGAAATTGGAGTGTCAAACGTCATGGGACACCCTGTATAAGAAATTTTTCATGCAATTTCTTTTTCAGAATAAAACGCTGCCAAAAATAGTTTGCACCAATTGAATGAGGTTTGGGAAAAACATCACAACTAATATGGTTCATTCTTCCAATACAGTGATGCACATACCGCGGCCCACTGTCGATATTTATGCGGCCCGCCAACGAATTTTAAACATTGTTCGAAAAATTAGAAAAGTATCTTTAAGTACCTACCACTTGCTTGTCGGTCCAAGCATATTGTTACGAGACTAGAAATCTGTCGAATCAACTAGATTACTCGAAGGTTCGCGAAACACGTCGGTATTATCCCCGAACAATGTGGAAGGTTCTCGATGTTTGGTAACTCATATAAATACGACGAAAAAATTCAATTAAATCGGATGACTGTTCAAAGAAGAATTACCGCATTAACAGCTGATATAGAAAAGCAATTAGCTACGAAATCGAAAAGTTTTGAGTATTTTTCTATAGCACTTGACGAATCTACAGATATGAGTTCCATTGCTCAACTTTTAATATTTTTACGAGGTGTAACGCAAAATTTTGAAGTGAGTGAACAACTGATTGGTATGAGTTCTTTGACAAGTCAAATCAAGGGGAGTGACATGCTCAAAGCTCTTCTGGAAAAATGTTCTATAACGGATTTGGATTTAACGAAAATATCTGGAATTACAACTGACTGAGCACCTTCAATGGTTGGAAGTAAATCTGGGATAGTAACTATGTTAAAAGAGAAGAAATTAAAATATTTTTGGCGGAAAAGAAAAAGGACGTCCCCGAACTCGACAACCCTGATTGGCTGTGTGACTTAGAGTTTCTTGTAGACATCACAAATCACTTGAATATCTCAAATACGCGACTCCAAGGCAAATATCTACTGATTTCGCAGTTATACTCTCATGTTTCGTCCTATCAATGCAAATTGAATCTTTTCAGGATACACATCAATTCTGCCAATTACGGCCATTTTCCGAACTACAAAAAAAAGAAGAAATTTATTAAAAGAATGATATTTTGATACAAGCTTTTCAAGATCGTCTTTTAGACTTCAAAAAAGTTAAGCCTCTATTGGATATTTTCAGCAATTCACTCGTAAATGTGCCGAAATCAATGCAGCTGGAATTGATAGACATGCAAAATGATGATAATTTACGGAAAAAGTTTAATGAATGTAATTTACTCAACTTCTACCGTTGCATTGTTGAAAACACTTATAAAGAGTTGCGAATAAATGCATTGAAATGCGCAAACTTATTTGGATCAACGTATATTTGTTAACAAACGTTTTCAGTGATGAAACTTACCAAAACAAAAAATCGAAACCGTGTGGCGACAAGCAATGTTGAGCCAAATATAAAAAGAACTTGTTAGTTCAATGCAATGTCATGCATCAAAATAATAAAACATACAATATAACATTGTAATGATTAGATTACATTACGATTACATAATTACAACAAACATTTTTGGACGTTCTTTTATTTTTATTATTGTAATTCATACTATTTGAAAATAAAAATTTTTGTGTTAATAAGTATTGTTTGTAGTTGCCCGTCCTTGGCTTATAAATTTCCCGAGTGGCCCCTGTTCCCTATAAGTCTATGCATCCCTGCTCTAATACATTCAGATCCAATCCAGAATATAAACTTTCTTCAGTTCCGCGGTACCAACGGTACCTATTCATGTAATTATACCATAGGAGATACGATCGTTACACATTTATACAAATTGCTGGATTAATTGTCAGCAACCAACTTAATTAGATTAAAAACTTTCAAGTTCTCAACGATGATACGATAAAGATGGTAAGCAATTATTTTACAAACTCGGTCCCAGAAGTTTTGCGTCACAAAACACTTCCTTCGTTTGTTTTGTTAGCTATTATTTAGCCGCGATAATCACCACATTAATTAGGTTTAATACTCTTCAGTAAATTTCAATGGAGAAATAACGGTCATATGAGTATGGTAATGTAGGCAAATTAATATGATTTGCTTCATGATTACAATGATGTGATAAATTTCAAGTCCGACGATTCACTGGGCTAGATTCCTGAATTTTTTAATCTATAATCTGTAAGCATAGGAAATAGAGGACATTTTACTTCCTATTTCTGTAATTTTGAGACGTAGTAATGTTTGGCATGTGATTATTATACTGGGGCGTATTTCATTTATTTATAAGTAATTTTATCCCGTGAACTTTATTGTCTCACAAATAGTTATTACATTCTTAATTTATTATTATTTACAAGGAGGTCGGTCAGTACGCTGCTTATGCCGAAGGGTTAAGACGGAATAGTGTGAAGGCGGGGGGCTTCACCAAACTGGGCCAGGCCGCCGGCACGTGAAACCGGCATACGCTGGCGGCATTTGCCGAGGAGCAATTGAAACAGAAGTTTCGCGAAGGCCGAAGGCATGAGCCGCCGGCCCATTTTTGCTAGCGGCCAAAGGTCGGTAAAGATAAAAGGGACTTCCGCGAGCTCCGCTGGAAACCTCATGCGCGACCATGTTGATTGAGAATGTTCGATTGAGGGCTAAACTGGTACGCTCTACGTTATTAGAGGAATTTGAGTTTATTATATTTTGATATATTGGATAGCCAGGACGTTTATAATGGATAGCCAAGATATAGAAGCGGAAAAAGTTTGGTCCAATTAGGCAAATTAGCTCCTCAAAATCAACTGCGCCCATCCTTATAAAATTTTGAAAGGAGCTTCTGATAGTAGACTGACCATGCACTAATCTATAATCATCCCTGTTTAATTGGCTCAAAAGTTAACTCCCATTGTAAACGTCTCAATTTAAACTGAACGGTACCCAAAACCTGCGTTTTTTACGTTTTAATGTCGATAATAATTCTTAGGGCCGTACACTCTAATAAGATATCATCTTCGCCATCAAACATACTCGACAAGAAGAAACGACTAACTGACCAAGCCAGTTTGGTGCCACCGAATTTAGTTCTGCGGCTAACCCGCTGGAAGCTGCGACAATCCGCCGGATTGTATGCCGCCGGCAAGGCTGCAAGTGCCGCCGGGTTAGTCCAGTTTGGTGAAGCCCCACCTTGACGTGAGTGAAAGGAGAGTGGTTTCGTTACCCACGCTCACTCTGTCTTTCGCATAAGCTGATCAACAGCGCGAGCCGCAGTCTGTTCAGTTGCGCGAGCTCGATTCTTCAGCACTGCCAAAGGTATGGATGGACTTTAAAATCTGTGAATCGAAAACGGCTTAAGGTACGACATTGAATTTACAAACCAGTAAACTTAACGCGTATTATATATATATACATTTCTTTTTGTGTGTAAATTTTGAGTAAATCGGAGTCACCGTGCGACTGCTATGTAGAAACCAAGAAGTGTCATATGAGCTAAAAAGAGGAAAGACTTCGTTCAACGTAATTGAACGGGATGGCAATATTTCAAAAAAGGTTGCAACATTCTATGCCTTTTTCAAGTGAGTTTTTTATAGTAGTCTTATCTATTTATCTGAGTTGTAAGCTGAATGGGATATGCAGGTTGTTTACCCTTTCATATGAACTTGGTGAGTTTTCTTCCACCTTTTTATTTGTCACGTTTAGTGTTCATAACAGATAATAACCTGAAAAAGGTTTTGGCGGAAACATACAAACTGTTGGATATTATTTGTACAACGCCCATGTCGACAGCAGAAAGTGAACTATGTTTTTCCACCCCCAAATGCATTACAACTTTTCTGACAAGCACAATGTCAGAAGATCGACTGAACGCATTGGCGGTCCTATCAATAGAAAATAAGTTCATCCAGTCTATCTCGGATTTCGACCACAAACTCAAAGACATTTTTTCCAGCATGAAAAATAGGAAAATGGATTTTATGTACAAAAAAAGATTTTTCTTGTGCCCAACCTCTTTTATAACTCACGAGCCGCGACTGAAATTTAAGGCAATTTTTTTAACTGGTATATTAGTATTTTCTATTGGTAGGTTCACATTTAGTTCTTATGTTTGTACTAGGAATCAAATAAGCCATATATTAATAAATCACGTAAGTATTTCAGATAACTTAAGAACCCAACCCATTTACCTTGAAGTGATATTTATTTCAAATCCGAAGTTAATTTTCCTGTAATAACTTTCACAGAGCACATAGTGGGTGTTTTCAGAGATGTACCTGACAATTATGTAATAGACATTCGCGCTTGTAACTGTTTTATGTATTTTTAATTCACGTCTCCTAACGACTGTAGTTCGTAGGAGCTAAGTGTATTATGCAAAATAAATCAGGGAAAAGTAGATGTATTTTCTCACATTTATGGTTTGGTATTCTTTTATTTGTTGATATTTTAACAATAAGAGAACCATCTCAAGTGACCTTAAGAAACGTAATTAAATTCGTGACATAACGTATGACGCGCCTTTGTCCATATAAGATTATTTTATGTGTGACAAATGAATGAATTCTCTCAATCTACATTCTCTCAATATTTGTTGCCTATAGTGATGAAGTAACCGATGCGATCAATACTTCAACACATCTATAAACATCTCATGACATTTTGTAGAACTTGAGTAATATATTTCAATTAGTTGTCCTGCAATATCTGACAACTGCAACATGTTCTTGAAGAGTACTGTGAATGATAATGTAATTAGAATTCTAAAGTGACAATTTACATATAAGTCAATTGTAAGAGGAAGTAGATTTAAAGCGTTTCACGACATGAATGCTGCATTAAAATGTATAGATCGAGGAATCTTTATTGACTATTCACGCTTGCATTGTCATTCTAACATTGTCACGGAAATTTCTTCAGTAACACGACCTATCTAACCTATTTAAAGATGTATCAAGACTAAAAACATGCTTAATTATTATTCGTAGACATTTAACAACATGATGGGTTGCTGGGTTCATAGATTACATTCGATAGAGTCGACAAAAGGACAAATGAATCTGATCCACATAACTAAGTGTGTTGTTCAGCTCTAAATATAAAAATTTTCGCGAAAATTGTTCATCAACAAAACCGGTTTTTAATGTAACTATCCAGCAGCTGAAATTATCATCACGGAGGATTTCAACGTTTACAACTCCGCTTGGCGAAAGTTCTCAAACACGACGGATGACGCAGAGCTATGGTCACGAGCAGTTAATTGATGAACCAACACGGATCCCTGATTGCAACTATCATTATAGCAATACACTTGTCGTATTCCTCACTAACAATCCAGATCCTATGAAGTAAAGGTTCGTGTTCCATTGGGAAACTCTGACCATTCGCTCATCACTACGACCTGTCACTCCATGGACCAATTAAATATGCCCACAGCTTGGCATTACAACTCAGTCGCCTGGACGGTCTTCGCATGTTTTTCTCCGAGTTTCCGTTGAGAAGCCTAGGTTTTGAATCTGATGATCCAACGCAATGTCCCACAGAGATCTCTGATATTATCAGGCTAGGAATGGAAACTTACATACCCCATACCAACGAATTAACGTCATCTGGGAAACGATGGTTTGATAAAATCTGTTATGGCGCCGTCGCTTCAAAACAAACAGCTTACCGTCGTTAGAGCTGTAACCCATACCTGGAGACCAGAAAAAAATATGTTGAACATACAAAATTGCTGTGTTTCCTTCCAGCTGGAAGACAACTATGCTCCAACCAATTCCTAAACAAGGAAACAAGACCATTCCTAATAATTATAGACTCATTGCACTATTATCTGTGATCTCTAAAGTGATGAAGAAAACAATCAAATCGAGCTTATCCAATACCTAGAGAGCTCCAAAATCATGGAGGACCGGCAATGTGGCTTTCGTCAGCAGATATCAACAGGAGACCTGCTTGCCTACGTAACACATGTCTACCTGTAGCATTGGATATCACCAAAGTCTTTTTGGGAAACTTATGTCATATGGTTAGCCTCCTCAACTTTGTCGCTTACTATCGAGTTTTCTCTCAAATGTATCACTCCATGTGGTGGTTGAGAAGTATCCTCCAATATAATGGCTATCAACGCTGGTGTTCCACAGGGA
Source organism: Endomychus coccineus (assembly GCA_958510875.1). Classification (NCBI taxonomy): domain Eukaryota; kingdom Metazoa; phylum Arthropoda; class Insecta; order Coleoptera; family Endomychidae; genus Endomychus; species Endomychus coccineus. The sequence continues at coordinate 14,794,455 of OY294071.1, read as the reverse complement.
TCTGTCTTGGCACCAACTTTGTTTCTGCTCTATGTCAACCACCTGTCTCGTTCACAGCTTTGCAGATGGTGGTTCACTTAATACCGCTTTTTTTAGCTCCTATACCATCCAATGAAGCCAGAAGTGAGACGGAGACAGGTTGACGCAATTAATGTAGATCTGGCAAAGATTTTGAAGTATCGATCTGATAATCTAGTATATTTTAATCCCACCAAGTCTCAAGTCTGCGTCTTTTCCAGGAAGGCGGATCCCACAATCCCTAATATGATGATGTCAGGTACTATTCCGATGAAGTTTTCTATAGCCATGGGATCATCATGTGAAGTTCATTGCAAAATCCGCTTCACAAAAGCTTGGTGTTCTATTTCGTGCCAAAAGCTACCTTACACCTCAGCAGCTCCTCATAATCTACAAAGCACAGATTCGACCTGTCCTGGAGTACTGTTCACATGTTTGGACTTCGGCTCCCAAACATAATCTGAAGCTCTTGGATTATATTCAGAAGAGAGCTATTCGTCTGATTGATGTCACACTTACGAGTTCATTCACCTTTCCAGAACATCGTAGAAAGATGGGAAACTCTCCCTTTACTATAGATATTTCTATAGTCGGTTTTCATCAGAAATCTCGTCTCGTGTTAGGCGGACTAGACGAGCTCAAACAAGTCACTCCTTCATTGTGAAGCTCGAGACCTGTCGAACTTACCAATTAATTTTTCTATCGAACATTGAAGTTGTGGAACTCTTTACCTAGTGAGGTCTTTTCCTGTGCCTATGAGTTTCAAACCTTCAAGAAAAATTCCGATGCCTCTATAAAAAAAATCATCGGAGGAAGGAAAATGTAAAAACTAAATTTCACACAAGAACACTTTTGGGACTCCCTCTCGAAATTACAACCTCACTACAGAGCTTAAGTAGATTCTTATGGAAATCTTGATTGTTGCAACAGTTCAAGGTATTTCTAGGTTCACTTGGTATCTGAATTGAATTGGCGTAGGTATATCTCCTTCCATATTGCACCACAAACCTCAATTGGGCTCCAGATTACGGATAAAGCAGATCATAACATCTTGCAAATTTCTATTTTTCCAATCGCCACATCTGTGGGGTCTGATGTTATATCCATGAAAATGAAATAATCGGTTTTAAATGTCTGACTGTGATGTTTCTCTGGGATTAGCCATGTTTGAAAACTGGTTACGATGTCACGTCGGTCCATGAGAGAAGGCTCACCAAAACAATCCATTGAGATTGAACTACATGACTAAAGTTGTATAATTGTAAAATTTTGATGATCTCAATTTATGACAATGTCACCCAACAGGTTAATTGGTTTGTGAAATTGGTCTAGGCAACTATTTTCGCTCCAGCACATAGGAATCGTTCCGTATGATGACAGCTTCATTGTATGAGTAGTACTTACATATAGTCTGATTATAATCTTAGATACCACAACGTAATGGTGCTCGTTACTTATAATAATATACTGGGGTATTCCACTTCGCTGTAAACGAATTCCATTCGGATTAGTCTCGTCCATAGGCGAATCATAAGTATTTAGTGAGAAAAAGAGATGTAACATTTGTTGATGATTCTGTTATGATTTGGTAGGCTGATGGGGATGTACCTGTTTATATATGAATTAACTGGTATAATATGCGTAGAGAGAACAAACCCACCCGAGTTATTTTGTAGAAATAGTGTACACGTATAAATTACAATGAGGAACATATTCATGTAGAGGCGTTCTTCAATGACTTGTTGGAATCTTCTCCACCCACTAAAGCTATTATAGTAGACGTTAGCCATGTCTTTAGATGGAACAAGTCGCCACCACTTTGGCGGCAAGTCATTAACTTCAAATGCTCTATGCCTGTTACAGTTTCTAGATGCATTGTCCCTTCTTGCTCGACATTCGGTTACTTAATATAAAGGAGAACCGAATACATAATAAAAAAAGAAGTCTTCTTATGAGCCTGTTAATATCCACATGCTGTCTCCATTATTTGTTATACGAGGTTTAATTGAATTTGTATTGATGATCTACATTGTAATTTGGTTTTTTCCATAAATACTAGCATCAAAAATCTTTTTGATTTTACAAATCAAATGCTGGTGGATCGAAAATGTCATGTACTTGACAGCGTAAATATGACAGTCCTACCAACACACTCATGTTGCCTTACAGTATATCTTCAAATACCGTAGATCATAGAACATAATGACGTTTTGGTTTCTTTACTTATTGTAGTCCTGGATGCAAGAGGCGGAGTGCACTCAATTTTGCACAATATAAATATACCCGCAAAAAAAATGTTTTGATCTATTAAATAATATCACGGCAGTATTAAACAATAAGAAATGAGGTGAGTATTGCATACTTACAGGGCAAGGTGGAAAGTTCATGAAAAATAAAACAGATGACGCCACAATCGAAAATCCCATGGGACATTTGTGATGTACCATCCTTAACTAGAACACATTAAAATTTTCAGACTGATATATCATTCAGTTCTGTTTTGACACCCATCGAAACCAAGCAACCTTGAAGATTTTTGTAAGCATGGAAACAAGTGAATTTCGCGTCTTGATTAAACGTTATTTCATGCGTGGAAAAAACATTACGCCAACCAAAGTATCGCTTTTTAAACATTATGAGGACTCTTCATCATCGATTGGAACGATTCATCCATCGTAAATTGGACGATCGGCGAGTTAAAGTGCACTAGATTGCTGATGCTATGGTCATCCCAACCGAAAGTTTACGGAACATTTGGCATGAATTTTTGAATATAAGAAAGCTATCTGCCAGATCAGTGTCGCATTTGCTCACTGTTGACAACATGCGCGACTATGTGACAACCTCAGAGGAGTGTTTGGCGATGTTCAAGCGCCTTAAGGAGAACTTTTTATGCCGTTTCGTAACCGTGGACGAAACATGGATCCATCATAACACACAAGAGACCAAAGAACAGTCGAAACAGTGGATTTCTCCTTGCGAATCGAACCCGAAAGAGGCCTATGTGGGTTTATCGGCCAACAAAGTCATGGCGACAGGTTTTTGTGTTTCACGGGTTATCGTACATATCGATTACTTGAAAAGGGCTATAAGATCACCGGCGTATATAATGCAGAGCTGTTGGATCGATTCGACGCCGATTTGTAGCGAAAGCGATAGCATTTGGAAAAGAAAAAGTGCTCTTCCACCAAGACAACGCACTGGAGTACAGGTCCGCAGTCGAAATGGCAGAATTGCGCTACGAATTGGTTCGTCATCCACCATATTCTCCAGATTTGGCCCCCTTGTCATTTTTATCTTTTTCCAAACTTGAAGAAATGGTTCGGCCGAAATAGATTTGGCTCCAACGATGAGTTCATCGCTGAAACAAACGCCTATTTTGGAGGATTGTCGAAATCGTATTTTTGGAAGGACCGAAACATTAGAAAAACGTTGGTCGAACTGCATCGGGCTACAAGAAGATTATGTTGACCAAATAAATCATGTCTTGTTTAATTTTTCCTTGCCCTCGTAGATCTTTGAAAGGCATTATATCCTGATAATCATGCCAGATTACTCGACAAATTAGATAATCTCGGAATCATAACTTACTGGTTCTTTATCTGACAGATAGGAAACAGAAGGCTTATGTTAAACACGGAAATGGAGGTATATAATCTGATTGGAAGCATATGAATCGAGGAATACCACAGGGTCATATATAAGGACCACACTTTTTCCTACATTTTATAACTAACCTTCCTAGATTATTAGAGAACGCCATTGTCAATTTTGCGGAAAATGTTCAGGTTCAGGCACGAAAAGAATCTTTGAAGATTGATTTCACAAAAATGCACCTACCTCGAATATATAGAGTGTTCCAGGGGTACGGGGAACCTGTACAATACCATTGCTATTTGAGATATCGACTAGCGTCCCTTCGAACATTCCCCACAATTTAAAATCACTTTCATCATTTACATAGTGCCGCTATACAGGATGGAGCACCTACCCCCCTATATTTTAGCATCATTGTGCAATGTTGATAGGCATACCGGGTGATTTGAAAAATCTGAGCTATTCCCTGTTTTACGTTTGGGAACTGTATACGATAATTTGGAGTATTTGATAAGCACTCGGATGAAAATTCAGTATATGGGAAAACACTGGACACTTTAATCCCTGATTTATTTCCAGCAGTGAGGTCGTGATTATTCTCCAAATATAGTGCTTTTTCACTCTATTTTCTACCATACAATCTAAACTGTTCAAAATTCGTCTTTTAACATTGAATCCATTTTAAACAGAGTAAAAATGGCTTTCCAATAATGTAATGTTTGTATTTAAGGAACATGAGTTTGCTGCGCCACCTTCTTTAGCGACACTCTGTAAATGACAAAAATAATTTTAAATTGTGCAGAATCTCCATATCTGTAGAAAACGTAGAGATCGTCCACCTTTCTACTATGTTTTAGAGAGGTCAATGAATTCGTGAGTGTGACATCATAAATCAGACGAATAGCTCTATTGGATAAAATTCAAGAGCTTCAGTATATGTTTGGGAGCCGAACTCCAAACATGTTAACAGTACTTTGAATTATGGAGGAGTTACTGGGATGTAAAGTAGCTCTTGGCACGGAATAGAATTCAAAATTTTTGTGAAGCGGTTTTTGCGATGGACCTCACATTATCATCCCATGAGAGGAAGTTGTTGGTGAGGACCCCGAGCATGAATATGGAAGACTTCATAGGAGAGTTGTTCATGACATCATCATATCAGGAATTGTGAGATTTGCCTTCCTGGAGAACATGCAAGTTTGAGTTTTCATTGCATTAAGCTCTACTACATTACCAAATCTCCATTAGTTACGTCAACCTGTGTTTGTCTTGCTTCCTCTCGCTCCATGAGATGATATTGGGCTCTAGATGAGAAAACAGTATGAACTGTAACATCATCTGCAAAGCTGTGGACGGAACAGGTGGTCACTTCCAACAGATATTTGTTATGGAGCAGAAACAAAGTTGGTGCCAAGAGAGATCCTTGTGGAACACCAATATTGTATCGGAGAATACCTCGTCAATCACCACATGGAGTCATCTATATGAAAGAAAACTCGATAATGAGCGAGACGGCAATCCATATGACGGAAGTTTCCCAAGAAAGCTTTGGTGCAGTAGTTCCATTTATTTGGCGATTGTAAGAAATTAGCTTATTAATTTCTAATACAATAATGTAACAGAAAATAAAGTATATTTTTTATCATTAAGATCAATTGAAGTAATTGTAACTTACATTGTAACACCAGTCAATCTTCGAATAATGAAGTTCATTTTTCTCAGGCCGAGTATATTTATTTAAGTAAATATTCGACAAGAATAGTAGAGTTGACATAAAGAGAGGTATTTCCAAAAAAAGTATACAACTTTATGGATAAATGTTTCTACATTATTTGCGATGGTTGACTGTAAAGACATGTCCGTCTTGAAGCAGATAAGAGAACACGCACATGCGCAGCCATAAACTATCCCAACGACCACATTAACAGCATAATGTTCCCAAGTAAAGATTTGACGACACTGAAGACCAGTCACTTGTCTTATAAAGTGCCTTGTTTGAAAGGAATTAGTGCATGACAATGATTTTGTGAAGCCTCATATGCAACGACGTTACAGTCGCTTCAGCAGCAAGTTCACTCTGATCCTAAACAGTTATGTATACCATAATATTGGTCACCTTCACTGAAACTTGCTTAGATGGGAAAGGTCTACATATATTCTTTGTTTCAAGAAATGGGTCAACTAATCCGAAATTCATCCAACTGATGAATAATGACGTGAGAAAGGTTTTGCAGCCATCAAATTGAAAATATTTCTGCAATTTGAACTCATACTACAGGTACCATGATGTGTAAAATTAGGTGATAATTTGATAAAGAACATAACGAAAAGTGAAATAAAAACCTTTTGCTTCGTTACCATACTTCATTTGAATTTTTCACAAACCAAATTTCTTCTTCAAATCAATGACAATGACTTTTGTAATCTACATCATCCAGATTCTAGAACTCAATAGACTGTAGATGAGTTTTGGATGTTGAAAAAATAAGGATGCTATTTCATAGTTTTAGACAACCAGCAACAAAATACCCTTGGACGTATTTTTCCCACAAAGCCCATATTAACGTTAACACGAAAAGCATTCCGCTAAATATGAAACTGTGAGAACATTTCGGATCCAAAAAATACCCCTAGTTTTAGGCCATTTTAAGGTCATCGTTATAGAACTGGGAATGAGTTTTATGGTTCCTTGGCATTTTGTTCTGATGAAGCTATCTTGAATTTGAACTCATTTTATAGATACCCTGTACTGCAAAACTAGTTGTTAAAGAACGTAACCAAAAGAGAAATAGAAACATCTTCTTTCATTACCATACTTTACTTGCAATTTTCACAAACCAAATTTCCTCTTCAGATGAATGACAATGACATTTTCAATCTACATCATCTAGATTCTACAACTCAATAAATTGTAGATGAGTTTAGGATGTTGAAAAAATAGGATGCTATTTGATAGTTTCAAACAACCAGCAACAAAATACCCGTGGATGTATTTTCCCCACGAAAAAGAATTTTTCTGGGTCTAAATTATCATTCCGTTTATCTGGATATCAACGTTAACATGAACAAACTTGAGGAGAAAATTTCACAGCCAAAAAACATGTTTAGCCTTAGGCCTTCTTAAGGTCGTCATTATTAACTGGAAGTAAGCTTTCTGGTTCTCTGAAATTTTGTTCGGATAAGGCTCTTTCTTGATCGTTCAGTTTTCATTCCGAGAGGTTCTTGGTCATTTAAAAAAGCCAAATTAATGATATTTATATGAACTGTAGATTCTGGTGAAGTTCTAATACAGAAAGTGCATGCAGAGAAGTCTATCATACATGAATGAAGGAGAGTTCTATGGAAATTGGTACATATTTTCTATAGATATGTCGATAGTCCTACCAGACTCTATTTTTCTATCGAACGGAGAAGTTGTGGACCTCTTTGCCTGGCGAGGTCTTATGCTCATAACCTACAAACCTTCAAGAAAATTCGAATGGCTATCACTCTCCCAAAATTCCACGCTGACTCACACGATGTTCTTAGATGTTGGTTTCCCTCTGGAGTAGTCAAAGTATAGAAAAAACAAAAATCTACGTTGCAGAGGCGGCCATTTATTCGATCGACGGACCGACGGTTTGCATCTCAGACAATGCGCAATAGGAAGCAGCCAACCTGCAAATGGACCTACAAACAGATAGAAATGAATAATTACTGTTTTCATAATCTCGAGCTACGATACATATGATTACAATACTTCGTTTGAGTGGAGCAACAAAAACTACACTGTCTTGAAGCTGAACAGAATAAAACAAGTGAAAAAAGTCGGACAGGCTAGACGACAAAGCGAATGTGAGACGTTATAATTTTTCAAATCATCTGTACAAATAATCTTGGACGATGCAAATAATCATTTATTAGCAGTTGTAAGTAATTGATGTTCATAAGAAAGAAGGCATAGCGTTAAGCTGTAATGCAATTGCAAATATCTTTCCTGTTTCCTCTTTGTCATCGAGACTGTGCAAGCAGTGGTTACAGACTCGAAGAGTATAAAGAATACGCTTAAAGGCGATATAATTATGAATTCCAAGCCTCTGGCTTGGTTCAAAGTCAACGCTATGCGCAAACTTTTAATTAAAACAAACTCAGTCCAACTCTTACATATAGATCAAAGTGCTTGTAGATACAATTTATGAAAAATTTAAGAGACAACCAAGTCTACTTAAAGGAAATACTTCCTTATTTGATGTCTTATATTATACGAACACTACAGTTTTGTCTTTGTCCCTTATTCGAGTAACAAAATTGCTGGAACTCGATGCAATGTAGCTACACTGTAAAAAGTATGTGATCAATTAATCACTTGACTTCCCTCACTTTTGTTAGCAAAATAGTATCATTTGGAAGAGATCGAAAAATTATAAAAACGTTGGACGTGTACAAGGAGATTATGTTGAGAAATAAAATAGGTTTTGACCAAGTAAATCATTTCTTGTTCCATTTTTCAGGGACTTTTCACCTCGTCCTCGTATATACAATAAGATTATTGATTTTGTGATTTATTTTGTGTCCGGCTCGGTCATAGTATATCTCTTTGTCGCCTATATGATATATTCTCTATATGTTTATAAGTTTCTTTTGAATCTTCAATTAGTTATTATTTTTAATTAAGCACATTCACCTCTAGAGTCTAATCCTGGTAATAAAAACAAATTAGACTGTTCTAACACTTAATAATAATAATAACTATAATAGTGGAAAAGAATAAAGAATTGAATATACTAAAAGGTTTTAAATTTATACTGAACTTTACATTAATTATCATTTAATAAAATGTTGATAATGATTCTTGACCCAAGTATGAATTATATATAAATTCTAAGCTCTGCTTTGATTATAACCATCAATTCTATTACAAAAATGTTAATATTTTAACCAATTATTATAAAAGATCTTTTCTGGAGATAATTCACATAAAACGTGACTCCAACTCTGTAAATCATAGAACAGATATTCAGTCATTAAGGCAGATTTATACTAATTCAATCAACTAAAAGCCTTGCAAATTCCTACATGCGTCTTTATAATGTTAAAAGTATATTTTAGGTGGAATGCTCAAATAGCAATATTTCTAATAAGGTTCGACAACAATTTTCTATTACCTCATAAATGCTTATCTGGTTCGAAGTGTTATATGTTTTGGTTTCAGTCGTATACAGACTTTGTTGACATGAGTTCGTATATTATAAAGAAATTGCTAAGCAGTGGATTCTTGATACGTATACATATACACAGAACATCGATGTGTTACAGTTGCGATTATTCGTGTTTCGGTTCGTTTCGGCGACGTGGACATTTTTAATTGAAATTGGTGCGATAAGGACGCTTTGTGCTAAAACAATTAGTTTTAAGAAATCCCATTTTGGACATAATACGTCTTCTGATGATGGTCGTGAGACCGAAACGTACGTGAAGACGAAAAAAATAAGCATATGTGTTAGAGCGCCCTATTTCCCGATAATCTATATGTAATTTGATAAAACTAAATAAACTAGGTAAGCTCCAAATCAGGATGCACCAATTCTACTTTATATGGGCAGAATGTTCTTTATAACGATTTAAATTGTTCCTTTTAGTTTGACTCATATAGCATTTAAGCGCGACTCGCAATCAATTTAGCAAATTTCAGATTTTCCGAAATCTGAAACTTTATCAAAGTTGTTACCTAAAGGGTTTTTTACCTGGTTTAGCATTTCGTAATTTCTACAAATATCGTCTTTTCGAAATTCCAATCATTTGTTCGACATCACTGAAGCGCTCTCTACACATCCTGGAGTCGATTATAGTCTTTATTTTATGAAATTCTGGGGCATATTTCGATAATATGTCAGGAGAAGACATGCGACTCTGAATTGAGATTCATAAACTTCCTGAGATGTATAAGAATCTTTAAAAGTTGTGAAAATCACCGTATCGTGGAAAGTTTTCGAGTGAAAACTTCCTTGTTAATATAAAATGCATAGGACCAGCGCGTTGTCATTATTAGATCGTCTTTGCCGTAAAACCACAGGGGCTGCTTACTAACTGTCTCATATCTAACCATATAATATGTAACGCGGCGGAGAACGTCTTTTAAATTGAGACTCATGGACCCTACTTTGCGATATTAAATGTATTTAGGATAATTTCATTTTCTTACGTTACGTGTGTTCACTTTTATTTATGTTCCTGCATAGGTAATGGAAATTTATCGGGATACGTTGCTGTATTCTGAAAAAATAATTAAAGAAAATATCTTCTTTTGAGGGCGGTGCACTTATTACTATTATCAAATATCAAAAGTTCTGTTTTGTTTCTTCTTATAGAATGTCAGTGTTGTGATGTAGATTCTAGTGGTTCACAAAGTAGGTTCTTTATACAGTGATTGTACAGAAGAACCATCCTACATCAATAAGAAGCATAAGACGGTTTTTTATAAAAGATATTCCGGCTTTAGCCACATAAGTCAGTTCCGCAACCAAAAATGGATAGCAGAAGTGCCCACAGATCATTAGGAATTGACTCTGGATAATGTGGTTGTCGAGTAAGAAACTTACGACCTCAAAAGGTGTAGTCCAGCCGAACCTAACAGACCAGGAATAGAAGACACTATATTGGTTGCCTGAGTACAATTGATGGAGGTGGGGGTTTGGCCCACTTTTCCATTTTTTCCATAGTAGTGATTAGTTTGGTCTATCAAACCATTGACTACGCCAGCAACTTCGTCTTTACCTCGTGTTCTCGGAGTGGATCAGATCTAAAAGCTACGTCGTCTCCATGGACTCAACGCGCCTGATTTTCAGGGATGTGGGAAAGCACCAGGAGGTTCACGAGGGCAAGAAGACCTCCGAGATGTAAGCTTGCCATATGACTAATCCTAAGCTTGAGGTCGTTCAAATCAATCTTCGCCACAGCAAAAGCGCCTTGACAAATCTAGTTAGGAGCATGGCTGAGGTGATAACAATGCCAGCAATAGCTCTAATTCAAGAACGCTGGTGCCGTCGAAACCGAATCTGTGGGGTTTGGCTTGGTTGGAGGGCTCTATGCTAGTGGTTTGCATTCACAGTCTAGAGCATACATTCTCAGTCGAGGTATAGATGTCGCATTACTTCTAGAATTATCTACCAGTGCAGTCGTCCGAGTTGAATATGATGATTTAAGTAATGGAGGTAACGTAAAGCTTATAAGAGCTTCCGCTTATTTTCATCATGACAGGGAGTCGCCCACAGAGGAAGAGATGAAGTGAGATACTGTAGAGAAGAGAAACTGGACCTTATCATCGGCTGCGACGCAAATGAACACTGCGTCATCTGGAGTAGCGATGCAAATGAAAGGGGCCTGAATCTCCTAACTTGGAATTTTTGAATGACGGTTTAAAACCGACCTTTGCAACATGAAACTGTTGATGTGGGAGAGGTTTTAGATTTTACTCTCTGTAACCGCAACACGAGAGCTAGGCTGCAAGAATGCAGAGTTTCTGAGAGGCGACAGTCCGCTGGTAGAGGAACCCTCAGAATACCAACTGGAAAGGGTGGGAGGGGGGCCTCAGAGCTGCGTTTGAAGGGTTCAAAGGCAAACTACGGCACGATTGATGGTCTATAGTTTTCAGAAAGCACCATGAACAATGCCATAGTTGCCGCCTGTGAGGGAAATTGTCCCCTAACCTAGAGCCACCATTAGCTGAATCTATCACCAGGAATAGGAGACACTATATTGGTTGCACGAGTAAGATTGATGGAGGTGGTGATTTTAACCACGTCTCCCTCCTTTCCTATAGTAGTGCTTAGTTTGATCCAACAAACCATCTATCTTCGTCTTCATTTTGTTTCTACTTTTATTACTATAGTTACTCATTGTAACTCACAATAATCGTTTCTGCACTCACAATATCTCTATCTGTATCCTAAATCGTTTGAACCAAATGTTGCTATTCATGTTTATTCAAATGTCTCTTTGGCTTGTTCATATTTGCCATAATGTAAAGTTTCGATATAATCCCTAATTGAATGGAAGAAATCACCCAGATAACATATGAGGTGAATCTTTTCAATAACGGTAGACTATGGGTGGTATTGATTACCAGATTCTGAAGTTTCTCCTTAAATTAGATTTGGATACCAATCAGTGTTACGACAGATGTCCATGTTAATTAAGCCAAGTGTTAACAATATTAGTATGAGAACGAATTTTTTTTATTTCGTTGGATGTTTCCCAAATTTTGGGAAGATTTGATCAAGTCTACCGATTCAGTTTACCTTGTTTTTATTGAATAATAAAAGGTAAATATATTTACAACTGAATGAATAAACAAGTAGGAGTTTATGTTCTGTTCATTAGTTTTCCGGTCGGTGTATTTATGTTATTGGCCGTATCTCTCAAGACGACAAACATGGGCGGTTTAGAGTCTCTTTAGGATAAAATATGCAGACTTCGGAAAAGCTTATCAATGACATACTGACTGTCATTGTGTAGTACCGGCTCAATGCTACAATGCTACGGAACTACATTCTTCTATTCTAATTGTCCTTTGTCTTTCGAGAAGACTAAATTCAATAATATATTGCGATAAAACACATATTTGACTTTAATAAAAAAATATTAAGAATTATTTCATTACAGAGGGGCATCCTGAGAATTATTTATTAAGTATAACAGCTAAGAGATAGTTTCCCAAACACTATACATGGGAAGGGTGGTCATGACAAAGACGGTGAATATGATGACAAAGTTACCCATGATAGGTGAATTGTAAATATCCACTTGAACCTTCGAAACTTCCTTACTACGAATCAGCAAATTATCGAAACTACTTGACCAAATTACCTGTTAGATATTACCCCAGAGGGAAAACCATAAACATCAAATTCGATGTATGGAATCAAAGATTTTGTAGAAATGTAGCGGATGCAGATACTGATACAACCTTTGTGCCTTTACAAAATTGAACAAACTTTGTTTTTTGCGTTTGAGAACTACTTCTTGAATCAACAGATTTAACGTATAATGTTCGTAGATTCCAAAATTGTCATATAATCATTGTATTTCATTCTATGTGATCTTGGAATATTGACCATATCAAATTTGGGTATACTATCTTTCTTGAACATGTTTTTATTGACGTCATAAAGTAGGAGATTGCCAGAATTCAGGGTCTTAACACGATCAATCGATCTCTAAGGTGAAAAGTAACCTTGGAATCGAATTCCTCATCAAAAAAAGTGTATAATAATGCAGCTTTGCCCGAATCGAACAGATAGGCCAAATTCACAATTTTTCCATGACCCCATTGAAAATATTTCAAAATTCGAATATTCCAAAATTTTCAGATAATCGTTGAATTTCATTTTATTTGATCTTGGAATTTTGTCGATATATATTATATTATGCTTCTTTATGAAGATGACCAGAATTCAGGGTCTTGGGACGAATTGAAAGGAAAGAGCAAATTCACAATTTTTCCATACGTTCATACCCCTTTGCAAATTCTGAAATTTTCCGATGATGCTTGTATTTTATTCTATGTTATCTTGGAATATTGCGAATTACAAATTTGAGTATATTATTCTTTTTGAACATTTTTCTTGCTGTTTGGGGATAATAGGTATTTTGAAACACCTCACTAGTCTCGAACTTGACAATGAAGAGATGACCAGCTTGGACTCGTCTAGTCCGTCTGGAATCTCTCGTCGTGAAATGACAGACGAAACTTCTGATGAGCAGCGACCATGGGAATATCTATAGAAAAAGGAGAGATCGCCCACCTTTCTACGATGTTCTAGAGAAGTGTGACATCACCAATCAGAGGAGTAGAATCTATGAGCTTCAGAGTATGTTTGGTAGCTGAACTCCAAACAGTACTCCAGGTCAGCTCGCATATATGTGCTCTGTAAATTATGAGAAACTGCTGGGATCTTAGCTCTTGGCACGGAATATAAAACCAAGTTTTTATGGCCCTGACATGATCGTCAAATGAGAAGGTGATGTTGGTGATGGTCACGAGCATGGAGATGGAGGACTTTATAAGAATAGTCTAACTATTTAGAATTCCTGAACATTTATGTGGCTTTCGAGTATATTCACATCTAATTGTCTACAGTTTCAAGCTACATTTGACTTTAAAATTTGAATATTCGCTTCAGGGGTTTAAAGCGAAGAAATGTGGACTATCTCACTTATTGCCAAGGAGCCTACTACTAATTTAAATATTATGACAGTTAATTCATAACATATAAAACACTGCTAAAAGTATGATAATTTCGGTTCGTGCAGGTCGTTCTTAATATTTGTGTATAACGAGAGGATATAATGAAAAACCGCCTTTGATGAGAGTCGCCAGCTAGATGGTTTATAATCAGGCAACCGCGAATTCCCTGAAACCAGTGTCAACTTATCCGAGTTCAGACCATAACGAGCTTCTAGACAACCCCTAACATTCCATTCATACCTTGAGATACAAAAAGGCCACAAATAATAACAGCGAATGTTTGTTGACACAGGAACAAACGTATTCAACTATTTTAACTATCCCATTATGAATAATTAATTCCTTAAATTTCATCTGCTCTGTATTTCCTCGGAAGTGATAATATTATAATGTCACTTACTCCAGTATTGATTCATTAACAGAATGACATATTTTTTTGCTTTTTCAAATTTACCTGCAATGTAAAAGGTTTTTTAAGAAGATAAACTGTTTGGAATTTCAATAAAATCAAAATAGTTACGAATGTTTTGGATCTGTTTTATTTATAATCACACTTATACATAGGAATAACGTATGGAGTTTAAGTTCATTCAAATGTCCACTTTGGCTTTTCCTATAAGAGGTCATTCGTGTGGTAATCTTTCCATGACTCTCATACATGAATCTGGTTGTATTTTGCCGTTAGGTTTTTTAATAAGATGAACTGTTTTGTAATCTCAATAAAATGAAAATGGTTACAAATATTTTGGATTTGTTTTATTTATAATGTCACTCCTACATAGAAATAACTTATGGAGTATAAGATCATTCAAATGTCTACCTCGGCTTTTCCTATAAGAGGTCATTCGTGTGGTAATTTTTCTATGACTCTAATACATGAATCTGGTTGTATTTTGCCGTTAACACCAACTACGTTGAAATTAGGAGTCTTTGCAGGGTTATCATTGTAAGCTTGACTTTTGATGAAACCTCAAGAAATGAAGTTCAAAGGGGCTAGATCCTACGATCTTGGAGAAAAGACATATCAATTGGAAACATAGGTAAAGTGAATAAAATTCTATTTGCTGGCTTAGCTTCCAATGAAGTAAGTAGACGAATGATTTAAACTGTTGTGGCATTTGTGTGAGTGCAACGTATCACATAGAGAGCTATATAATTTGAACTTCTTAGCTCTTCGCATCAAATAGTTTCGAAATCTATTTTGATAATGAGCAATTTTGGTAAACTTCTTCATAATTACCGTTACATGCGAAGCTGTTCATATTTCTTCATGTCATTTTACTTTAACGACTTCAAAAAAATATTATGATTGAAAGATTTATCAATTTACAACATTGGTAAAGTGCCGTACCTAATAACGTATTAAATATTCAAAATTGAAAGACGGCTGCAGTTGTTGCGTTATTACTCCTAGTATTATTACATAATTACAAACATTTGAACACAAGTTAATTAAATTTGTGTACAGTAAAGTTCTGAATAAATGTGTTATCTTAGGTGAGCAAGATTGCTGTCAGTAAAAGAAAGGCAAGTGGCAAGCTAACGTAAACTAAAGGACTGGCTTATTCCGCGGACATGGACTTGTAGTGTACTTGTAGAATGTGGTCACCTTTCACCCACATGTGGTACGTCGCCATCACATGTCATACAGTCCCGCTTACAACGTGAAGCCGCAAGCTCTGCGAGCATTATGAGAACGCTTGATGATCATGATCACCTCGCGGCGTAACATCACTCATATCTCTGTCTCAAAAATGCGGCAAATGCTTCTACAACTACTCTCGATCAACCATATACAGATTAACATCCTGATTATACGGACCGCGACCGACTACACTATACGGGCACACATCGCTTATGCAATTACTAGCTCTCTTTATAATTTATCTTTCTACTTTACAGTTTCCGTATGAATGGTAATCGCATCACGTAGGAACCTATCCTTTGACATTAAGGTACAATCCGCAAATGATAACCAAAATATTTTGTATTCCTAAGTAATTGATACAGACTACCCCAAACATCAATTTCAAATTGACGCATAACATTGTGATTGACATCTGGAAAGCACTAATAAGTACTAAATACCCACCCTTATTATTCACTTAAATTATTATTAAAATACTAACGACCTTTCAGCTACCATGTAGCCAGTGACGGCTCGTGAACTTTTTAAGGGAGGAGGCTGGACATAAAACGTTCTTGTGAAAATATACTCTATTCAGCCAATAAATTTAACCTTTGCACAGCGACCGTACCAGCTACTTCAGTGACAAAATTAATTGTTGCCAAGCAAGAACCAACGTGGAGGTGTAGAGTTTCTCTTGGCAAAAAATTTTTTTGTTGGTTTTTTTTTCTTTGGATTTTTCATATTTTTTATTTTTTTTTGAAATATTTTGTTTTTTTTTATTATTTTTATTAATTTTTTTTATATATAAGCGATTTTGGCCCATTGTATTTCGCATGTTAGTTTTAATTCGTTTGAGAGTAGAAAATGATCTCTCCACCGATGCCGACGTGACAGGAATGGTGACTGTCAAACAAAGTAGTTTATAAAACTGAGGTAAAACTTGTTGCAAATCATTGTCTATCATATATTTTATCATATCGGCGTGAATGTCGTACTGGCCTCAAATATCTTTATCCGAGTAGGTATATAACCCATAATTCATTGTGCCTTGCTATTTTATCAAAAAATGTATATTTTAGAACTAAGTTATCTAAAAGTGTATTGGGAAACTCTTTTGAAAAAGATTCGAAAAATCTTCTATTCGTCAAGTCGAAAAACTTCAATTCATGTAAATCGGAAAATCGAATCTCAATTTGATCTTTAATAGTATCTGAAATTTCATAAAAAAAGTTGTTTATAATGTAGTTTCTTGTCTACCAAATTATATGTATTCCTCCTTTAACAATATTCTGTTTACCGGTTAATTTAAACTTAATACTCGATGTAATATGTTCCTGCGATTTTTCATGTCTGTCTATACCACGAGCTACATTTTTCAAATCATCATAACCCGAGTGCCCCCAACATAAAGTTGTATCAGATGTAAATAGCAAGCAATATAATTTATTGTGTATTTCGATTTTGAAACATACCTGTCATCGTCACCACTGATCCTTTCAAATCCGTCTATTTTTAACAAAACACTTCTCTATCATATGTTAATCCACTAAATGGATTTTCTAAGAACCCAGCAACTAAGTCACTCATCATTTTAACGTTCACCGATTAGATAAATTATAACTTAACTACTTAACCTTACTTCGTCTCGCTGTACAAAAACAAGAACTAACGGAACACGACACGTGTCGCATTCTTCTAGCGGAAGGGCGATAGCAAGTAATCGTATTTCATTCGACCGACGATTCCGTACAAGAAGCTAGCCTACATAGGGTGTTGCCATATTCGCTCTTTTACCCTATCTGGCAATTGAACTGCTTGGAAAACGGCAACTGTGTTGACCACACGTATTTAGCGTTTGAGATATATAGAGAATCTAGCCTCTGACCACTGTTGCCAGATTAAAAATAACTACTGAGAACGGGGAAGTAATTGTAAAATTTAAAGAATTATCAGAGAAACAGGAAATAAAATGGAGAATGATCATTAAGATAAATTGGTGAGGAGGCTGAGCCTCCTTAGCCTCCTTCGAGGAGCCGCCACTGCATGTAGCCATCATCAGAGGAAGCTTAATTAGAAAACAAAATGTAACTGTTTAAATCAATCAATCAAAACGGGGTGGACAAGTCCGGAGCACTTGGACCGCTCGATTGGATCCATTGTGCGCTCCCTGATACAATAATCAGTTCAGCAGGCCTTAGATTTTGCATGGACTGATATCTTTTATGGCTTCAAGTGGCATATGTATGCTGCAAAGGTGTTGTAGCCTGAGAGAAGCCAGTGCTGGACATTCTGCTAGGATGTGAGAGGCAGTTTCATCCGTCTCTCCACATCTACTACAAGTTGGATCTCCAACAATGCCCATTGTGTGTAGATGTTTATCCAGATGTCAGTGTCCTGTGAGGAGTCCTGTCACCAGTTTTAGGCCTATCCTGTGGGGTCTCACAGAGTTTAGGCGAGAACTCCCTAATGTGGAGCTTCGCTTGCCTCATACCGGGGGCACCACGCCAGACCGCGAGCCACTGTCTATCCAGCAGCTCCTTGAGGGCGTGAAGTCCGATGATCCATGACATTGAATCATTGTATCGGAGCGAGGGGCACTCAAGTTACCCCGTTTGGCCAGTTCATCGGTCACTTCGTTTCCGTTCAGGCCAGAGTGAGCGGGTACTCACACTAGCTGGAGATTGTTCTTTCTGGGTAATTCAGTCAGAGTTTCCCTGCACTTCAAGACAAGCCTATAAGTTACTTGGTGGGCGTGAAGTGCGAACAGGGTAGCTCGGCTGTCAGTGCAGATGTACATCCGCATAGCTCGGTAGTTTAATCCCAGGTTTTTCAGGGCACAGGTCCGTATTGCACAGACCTCAGCCTGGAAAACGGTTGCGTAGGCACCTAGAGGAACTGAAATCTCCCTTCTGGGTATATACGAGTAGATTCCGGCTCCGCTAGACACACGCCGTGAACCACACGATTCCCTCTGGCGGGAGCGATCAAAAGTCCTTGTTCTCCCAGTCCGACCTCTGTGTTATGAGGACGTCTGGTGTTTGAAACCTGACAGCAGGCGCTATCGCATCCTGCTTCAGTCGGAGGATCGAGCAGTTTTCGGCTGCCCAATCCCAAATTTTGCCATGACTGCGAGGCAGAGATGCACCGACCCACTGGCCCAGACCAGCCAGCCGATACGCCGTATTCGCGGCCACTATTTTGATATGACAGCATCGTAAATTCGGCATGTTTACGGGTTCATTTAGAGTGAAGGTTTCTTGGTTGAGAATATTATTCTGGAAAACAAATCTTCATCCCATCATTGATAATTTGTAATCATAATACTGATCAGGATCTCTTCCGATTGCGTTGTATATGAGATATTATTGCCCTCTTAAATATCTAAACAGATCCCAGAATTAAGCTTTTCATGTGGATTTCTTACTCAACAACAGGAACAAATATGTACCACTTATGAATGATCATATTGAGCTTTCTTTGTTTGTAGAATATGAGAAGAGAACAAAATCGCCAAAAAACTCCTGAAGATTATTAGCTAATCTTGAATCAGATATCTTTGCGGATAGCCAGTTTTGAATAGTCGTGGTGATAAAACCAGTTGCAACTGGTATTGAGGATACCATCTACAAGGGTTGGTGAAACGTCAATGTATAGTTGTGCTTCTGTAACCCGTAATTCATCCAGGAATCAAGATGAACTAACAAAATTTTTGAAAATAGAAAAAAAAATTAATGTAGATTTCTTGGTCTGTAATAGGATCTAATAGAGAGCAAGGTGAAAATTAAACTGAATTAGATGGCGCCACAATCGAAAATCCCATGTGCCATTTGTGATGTACCATTTTTAACTGGAACACATTAAAATTATCAGACTGATATGTCATTCAGTTCAGTTTTGACCATCGAAAGCAAGCAGCCTTGAAGATTTTTGTAAACATAGGAAAAAGTGAATTTCGCGTCTTGATTAAACATAGTCTGGAAAAAACATCATGTAAACCAAAGCATCGCTTTGGGAACTCTTCAACATCGATTGGAACGATTCACAAGTGGTTTACTGATTTTCATTGTGGTAGTAGTAGACCAACAAGGACGCCGTACGTTCTGACCCTCCAATTGAGGTTACAACTCCAGAAATCGTCGATAAAATCCATAGTACGATATTGGACGATCGGCGAGTTAGAGTGGCGAGATTGCTGAGGTCCGGAACATTTTGCATACATTTTTGAATATGAGAAAGCTATCTGCCAGATGGGTGCCGCATTTGCTCTCTGTTGACAACGCGCGACCGTGTGACAACTTCGACGAGGTGTTTGGCAAATTTCAAGCGCGATAAGGAGGTATTTGCGCCGTATGGTAACCGTGGATGATATATGGATCCGTCACAATAGACTAGAGACCAAAGTACAGTCTAAACAGTGGACTTGTCCTGGCGAATCGAAGCCGAAAAAGGCCAAAGTGGGTTTATCGGCCAAAAAAGTCATGGCCACAGTTTTTTGGGATGCATACGGTATCGTCCATATTCATTACCTTGAAAAGGGCAAAACGAATCACCGGCTTATATTATGCAGAGCTGTTAGATCGATTCGACGACGATTTGAAACGGAAGCGACAGCATTTGGCAAAGAAAAAAGTGCTCATCCACCAGGACAATGCACTGGAGCGCAGCTGTGCAGTCGCAATGGCAAAATTGCATGAATTGCGCTACGAATTGGCTCGTCATCCACCATCTTCTCCAGATTCGGCCCCCTGCGATTTTTATCCATTTACAAACTTGAAGAAATGACTCGGCGGTAAGAGATTTGGCTATTATTTTTTCAAACTTTTGACTGGACTAGTATAGTGAGGGAAATGAACAGAATTGAAGTCGAAAAGCTATGTCAGAGCCGAAGTCAGAACCTGGATTTTGAAATTTCAATCTGGTTCCTCAAAGCCATAGAATTGGCAACAGGAGAACGTTATGTAGAATGTTATGTAATGTGATAGATATGGAAGATGATTAGTAATATTTCAATTCTTCTACTCCAATTTGCTTTAATTCGAAAACCCTTTCGTTGTTTGTATTCATCGGAAGTTGACAAGATCTGTTTCAAACGTTCAATGAAACTGTTGAATTTGCGGGATATACTTTATTCAATTTAGGGTAATAATATAACAGTAAACGGAAGAGTGTAACAACTACTCTTCTGTAGTATCGCTCAATTAAGAAACCTCTAGATTCATGAAGACGTATCTAATGGAATATTCACTTCTGAAGTATGTATTTCATACTGTGTAACTGTGCGAGTAAGATACGGTTATATAATAGATTATGATTGCTATTATGAAGGCTCACAAAAACAAGAGGAGGCCGTGACAAATTTCCATTATAGTCATTTGACAAAAGCAGGAAACATATTGGGCTAGCCTTGCGGAGCATATTTCATTTGCAATCAACAATATGTTACATTACGGTGCATTCACTGTACTTACAAACTTTTTCAGCAAAACCGTTATTAGCAATTTCTTATGTGCAACTGGATATTTTTATTGAAGTTGAATCAATGTGCACACAAGTTTGTCAATGAAGAAAAGTAACACACTGCAACAGCACTAATATTTTAGAGTTGTAATCAAGTGGAGTCAATCTACGGAAAAATAGGACGAGGTTCGTAAAAATTTGATTGAGGTTAGCGACCTAGAAAATATGGTGTCTTATGATGAGAATAATAAGATCCTAAAATTTCTATTACCAATATTGGGTGGAACCATGTCTAACCTTCAAAAACTGTTTTTTTGGCCCTTTTTAGATCAGTTTTGGAGTTTTATATATTTTTTGAACCCCTTAGACTTCTGGCTAAGGTTTGAAATTGGTACCCTTTTCTTGCTGGTATTTGAGGAACCTTCAGTCTAAATTTCGTGACATTCAAACAATGACAACAAATTTGCTAAAAAAAGAAGGTAAAATGAACTAAAATGTACACATAAGGGCACATCACGGAAAGATTATTAAATAAATACAAATGCGTTATTTAAATTTTGAAAAACAATTGTATAATCTTTACTCTTTGAACATATGATATGGAATTATGTATTTTTAGTGATTAATTTTTTTCTGTATTTCCCAAAACTACAATTTTGTTATTCACTATAATATATAATATAGTAACATTAAAATAATAACGTATTTCATGGTACAAAAACTGTAACGTTGATGTGGATCATATGAATGGTTTATGATATATATATATATATATATATATATATATATATATATATATATATATATATATACATATATATATATATATATACATATATATATATATATATATATATATATATATATATATATAAACAAGTTTAAAGTTTCTTTGCCTAATTGGCCACTATCGTGTATGTAACTTAAGAGATATAGAATTAAATTTTCTGAATTATGAAGATAACTTAGATAATTTAACATAGGATTATAAAGATGAATAAACGTAAAAGACTGAACCATAGGCGGGATTCGAACCCACATTTCTGGATTTCTAGTCCAGGGTGTTTACCAATTACACCACTTCGGTCCTGTTAGATTTTTATATTTTTGTAAATATAAACCTCTGAAAGGATAGTAGATCATTGATGAACACAATGCGATTCGATGCCCTACCATAGATCAACTATTCACGCACATTCATCTGAAGTTCAGTCGTTTTTTGAAGTAAGGATTGTAGGTTAGTACTGCTATGGTTGGCAGTTACTTGACAGTTCTTATAATCCTATGTTAAATTATCTAAGTTATCTTCATAATTCAGAAAATTTAATTCTATATCTCTTAAGTTACATACACGATAGTGGCCAATTAGGCAAAGAAACTTTAAACTTGTTTATAATTAACCAGAACAATTCTCAGTCAGTTCTATTGAAATATATAAGAACCGGGATGCTGTCATTTGAATAAGAACTGTCAAGTAACTGCCAACCATAGCAGTACTAACCTACAATCCTTACTTCAAAAAACGACTGAACTTCAGATGAATGTGCGTGAATAGTTGATCTATGGTAGGGCATCGAATCGCATTGTGTTTATCAATGATCTACTATCCTTTCAGAGGTTTATATTTACAAAAATATAAAAATCTAATAGGACCGAAGTGGTGTAATTGGTAAACACCCTGGACTAGAAATCCAGAAATGTGGGTTCGAATCCCGCCTATGGTTCAGTCTTTTACGTTTATTCATCTTTATAATCCTATGTTAAATTATCTAAGTTATCTTCATAATTCAGAAAATTTAATTCTATATCTCTTAAGTTATATATATATATATATATATATATATATATATATATATATATATATATATATATATATATTATATATATATATATATATATATATATATATATATGGGGAAGATCATCCAAAATATACCTGCAAAAAATTGAAATTATACAAAAAAGGATCTTAAAAGTAATTTATGGTAAAAGAAATACTTACTCTAAGGAACAATTGTTCACTGACTCACAAGTTATGGATATTAAACAACTATTTTTCTATGCGTTATGCATTAAAAAATACTTCGATATCAAAAATACGCTAACTCATGAATATCAAATGTGCAGAAGACAGGAATTAGTATCTACTAAGCCAAATAAAGCCATAGGTCAACGGACGCTTTCTTTTCTCTGTCCTAAAGCATATAATTTCCTTCCTGAAACAATAAAAAAGATTAATAACATCAAGAAATATAAAAAAGAGTGTACATGGTACTCGTTGCAAAACAGAGATAAAATACATGAATTTTTCAAAACGATATTTTAATACTTACCACAGAAGCTTTAGAATTCAGAGAATTACCTTTTGCTTTAAAAAATTGTTACTTACATTTTATTATTTAAAATCTTATTTAGTTTAGTATTTTAAAATAGATTGTATATATTTAGATTTAAGTATTTAATATTAAGTAGCTATCAAATTATTATATAAACCAGTGCATTAATTATATTCAATATTTAATATGTATATACCACATTCAAGCATTGGATGCAATGCTTAAGTGGATCATTATATTTATTTATTATAACAACATGTATCTATTCAATGTATTCATTATAATGTATTTTTTAGCAAATAAATCATATATATGTATATATATATATATGTAGAACTGGATTCTCGGGTATTGATCCGCGTTGTGTGGTTTCGGTCCTCAAAAGGACCAATTTCACGACGTTTCGGCAAAGTCGCATTTGCCATCTTCAGGTGATTCGACCGTAGAGTCTGGAAAATCTAGGCGAATTCTCCGTTGATCCTGTTGGTGTTTTATGTATCCTTGTTACATCTGGATGATTTTGCCGGTTTGATGCGTCTGATTGAGTTTGTTGGTCTGTTGCGTTCGAGCGATTTTGTCGGTTCGTTGCGTTCGAGCGAGTTTGCCGGTCCGTTGAATTAGTCTGGTTGACTGTTCTCCTGGGTGGTTGAAGGGCTGGTTTCCAAGCAGTTGGTAATCTCTGTGTATCATCTCTTGTATTGAGATTTGAAGGTCGCTTCTCGATTTCGATAGCTTCTCTTATGATGCGTTTTCTTTTGTGTTCCAGGCTGGCTAGGACTCGGGTGTTGTCAAAATCGATTTCATGTGAAGTTTTTCTCACATGTTCGGCAAGTGATGATGTTGTTTCTTGCTTTGCGACTGCATTGCGCAGTTATTTTCTATTTTCGTATGCAATTCCTAGATCTTATCAATTCAGAGTGATGCAGTTGATCATACTCTCCTTTCTGCATGAGAAATCTGAAACTGCTTTCTGGTTGGAGCGACCAAAGTGTAAATTGTTAATCATTACACCGGTGGATTCTTCAGATATAATATGCAATTCTTGGTCATTGGAAATAGAAGGATGTTGCTGCAATTGGTAACTTCTTCCATTGGTTATTCATATTTCGCAACCATCTGGAACTACTGCAATGACAACCTGCTCGTTCTGCTGATGATCAGTGAGACGTACAAAAAGCTATCCAGAACGGTTTGATTGTGTTGTCACTGGTCGATCTAGAGTAGCCTTACCACTTGGTTTGCAGTTGTCACCTTGCTAATTATCAGTTTATTATTATTTCGTAGTGGGACGTCGTCCCATTTATTCGTAGATAGATGGCGTTAGAGCAGCTAGGTTACTCTGGACCATTTCAACTGAACAGACAAATAGTGGCAGCACAACCTTCGGCTGATGAGCCGTGAGATGGCGAAATAAATAATGTTCCACATACGATTTGGAATATTTCAAAATAACAGGTTATCATAAAGTAAGGGATAAATTTCAACTCATTATATTTTTTTAACAAATCAAATTAATAATAAAATGTAAATGGAATCTAGTTGCTTACGTAATGAGATATCTGATGTCGAACAGTAGTTACCGCAAATGCTCGATATGACCTCTATTTTCTTGTTGTAAAATTACCAACCGTTCCTTCAAATTGTTTACAGCATTATTCAACATTTCTGGTTGAATTGCATGAATTTGCTCTCTGATCCTTTAATTCCTCCAGAGTTGTTGACCGTGTTCTAAGCACCAAATTTTTTAAATAACCCCACAGCCAGTAATCCACTGGGTTAAGATCAGGGGATCTTGGTGGCCATGAATTTGCAAAATATCTGCTAAAAACACGATCTTGAAGAATCTCAGTTACCAATTATTCAACTGGTCGGTAAATGTGCGGAGGTGCTCCATCCTGCATAAAAGTCACGTTTTCAATTCTTTCGTGCTCGTTTTGCAACTGTAGAATTGCATAATCCCTCGACATTCGCAGGTATCGTTCACCCGTAACAGTTACAGATACGTCCTGCCTATTCTGTAGTTCCTCAAAAAAGTATGTACCAATGATGAAATTAGCTATGAAACCGCACCAAACTGTGTTTTTCTTGTCATGAAGGCCTTGCTGAACAATTTCATGTGGATTCAATGTTGACCGTATTCGACAGTTTCGAGTATTAATTCTACCATTAAGAGAGAAATGGGGCTCATCTGTCCATAAAAACGGAAAAACCAGTAGGGTTCAATTTCCATCTGACCCAATACATCGTGTAATGAAAAATTATACCTGACTGCAAAATCTGCGTCCTCTAATTCAAACAGCAGTTGCAGTTTACAGGGATACATTTTCAGGATTTTCCGTGAAATTTTCCAAGGCGTGTGGTGTATGGCATTTGTATTCATTTTGATACCGCAATCACACTACTGATTGCTGCTAGATTATTATTGGCTACGTTTTGATTTTCCTGAAGGGCTTTTGCAACTAACCACTTATCCCAGTTCTTAATGATCTCGGAAGGTCTTTTACTTTTACAGACCCTGTTCTTTTAAATTTGCTAATCAAATTACGATAGGCCTTCATTTGGCACGGCCCTGCTCTCAAATCCACTTTCGTACGAAATCTTCGTAATCCAGTAGTGTTATTTCTACCGCCGTCATAATAACATTGCACTAAACCAATTGTTGTTTGCAGATCCATGTTTAACTTGTAACAATTTTCGTTACGCAAGTTTTATATTGAGAATAATTCTCTGAATTACTATTATTTAGTTTGACACTTGTATCAATAGTTGTCACAACAAATCTTTTGTTTTCCATAGATACATTAAAATTAAATTATTGAAGCAACTAGTTTATTTTTTACTACTAGTATAATTTCTTAAAACTACATAAAATTTAAAATAGATCCCTCACTTTATGATAACCCCGTATATCATTTTTGATATTTAATATTAATTTTACGCATTACTGCCAAAAATTTATTTTAATTTTCAGTCTATATAATACCTGAAGATTAACTATTCCAATAGATCCTGATACTGCAAAAATCAATCTTTGATCCAATTTTCGTAATTAGAAGGGAATTGTGGATATTTCATAACATTCTAGTACATTATTGACATTGAAAAACTAAGAAAAATTTCAATTATAGATTATAATTACTACAATCTCGAACTAAAGATAGATGTATTTGAAATTATTGTTTAATTTATCGATGCAGTGGATAAAATTATAGAGTCCATGTTCCTAATTTCTTCAATTTACGTTGGTGAAACGCATATGAAAATGATTTGTTGGAATTCTCAGTAACAGAAACGGGGGAGTATTAAAAATATCATCCAACACAATCAGAAATGACATGCTTAGAACCCATCTCGCTAATGTCATTTAATTTGAAGCATATGTTTAAGCGACCATGGTCTGTCCAACCGGTAATAATCACGTTCTTTGTTCAAAATGATATTTATTCGACAATCAGGACATACTAAGTGACTATTAGAGACCCAACAAACTGTTCTTCACGTCGAATGTTGATTCTTCTGTTAGTTTGTCCTATGTAGCTTCCTCCGCAATCTTTGCATGGTATTTCGTAGACCCCTTGTGTTTCCAGATTTATTTTGGATTTAGCGTTAGGCAGTACTTGACCAATCTTTCTTGTCGTTTTGAAACTTGTCTCAATGTTGTGTTTTTTGAGAATTCTGCTGATCTTCTCTGTAGTACCTTTGACGTATGGCAGATGGGCTTTGGCGACAGGTTCTCCTTTTTCTTCTTCTGTGGTTCGATCTGTCTGGCGTCGTGGTCTTAGTGCTCGTCTGATATTGTCTTTTGAGAACCCGTTTTGTTGTAGCGTGGTTTGTATTGTCTGCATTTCTTGTTGTTTGTGGTCATTGTCGGTTAGTCGGTCTGATCTGGTTATGAGTGTTTTTATTACGGATTGGAGTTGTGCTTGATGGTGATGTGACTGGGCGTTCAAGTAACGATTCGTGTGTGTTGGCTTCCTGTATATGGTGTGTCCTATTCTGCCGTTTGTCTTGCTCACAAGAACGTCTAGGAAGGGTAGTTGGTTGTCCTTCTCGATCTCCATTGTGAACTTGATTTTTTCGTGAATCCTGTTTATGTGGCTCAGAAATTTTGTCAGTGCGGCTTCTCCGTGAGTCCAGATAACAAACGTATCGTCTACGTATCGTAGCCATAGTTTTGGTTTTTGGCTGGCTGTTTGGATGGCTCGTTCTTCAAAGTCTGTCATAAACAGGTTGGCTAATACTGGGGATAAGGGTGATCCCATCGGCGCCCCTTCAATTTGTTTGTATCTTTGGTCCTTGTAGATGAAGTACGTATTTTTGAGGCAGTGTTTGGTAAGTTCGATGATGTCCTTTCGTATCTGGTATTTCTTCTGGATAATTTCGACGGCCTCATCGATGGGGATATTAGTGAAGAGTGAAACGATGTCGAAGCTCACGAGCATGTGGCCAGGTTCCAGCTTTATGTTCTTTATGCGTTCGATGAAGTGGCTTGCGTTCTTCACGTAAGATTCGGCTTCTTCGGCATAGGGTTGTAGCTTCTTTGCTAGGAATTTTGCGAGCTCCTGTAGAGGTGAACCTATCGAACTGACGATATGCCTAAGTGGAGCTCCTTCTTTATGGATCTTGGGAAGGCCATACAGTTTCGGGCACTTCGACGATTTCTCTCTTGGTATTAAACTCTGCTGTTCTTCTTTGTCGATTTGGCTTGCCTTGATTTTTGTTCTGGTGGTTTTCTCCAGGTACGTAGTGGGGTCAGTGGCTATCGGTTGGTAAGTGTCATCTTGTAATAGTGTTTGAATTTTGTTATCGTACTCTTTGATGTCCATTACTACAGTTGCGTTGCCCTTGTCTGCTGGTAGTATGATGATGTCAGTGTTTGCTCTTAGGTTCATCAGAGCATGGTGTTCATCTCGTGTCAGGTTCTTCTTTGGAGGTTTAGCTTTTTTCAGAATTCGGACTACATCCTGTCGTATGGCGTCAGCTGAAGTGGATGGAAGACTTGTTATTGAGGCTTCTACACAGCAAATGATGTCTTCGGTAGGAATCTGGGTGGGTGCTATTGCGTAGTTGGATCCTTTGGCGAGGACACGTTGTTCGTTGTGGTCTAGAGGAAAACTTGACAAATTGTACACCAGTTTATTGATGTCCAACGGCTGTACCTCCTTATTGGGCCTTTGAGTCCTCTTCAGCTCTTCAAATTTCCTCTTCTGTTTGGCAGTGGTCCATTCGGCGTCTGTTTTGGAACGGAAATCCGACAGCTGGTCTATTTTGTTCCAGAGTAATGGATGTAGTCTGCTGCTTAGTTCCAGATGTAGTTGTAATAGCTCCTTGTTGGTTTTGTCCAGGATCTTTCTTGTGTCTTGGATGGATTCTCGAATCAGGGCACGGCTTGTTCTTCTTAGAATTTTGTTTGTTTTGGAATTATTCTTGTGAAATTTGATCTGCATGCTTTTCGGAATGATGTCCTCGTCTCTGCAGCGTTCCAAGAAGATGAGGGTACACAATAGCTTGCTTCGTTTGGATCGAAGGTTCTCGAAGATCTTAGTTTCGTGGGTTATCTTCTCCCCGTAGAGTTGATTTATGTTCTGCTTCAGGTTTCCGCGGGCGTTGTATGCTGTATTGGGTTGCCGGGATATACTCCGCGTTGTCGTAGATTGGTTTCGATAGAAACCGTTGATATGACGACGTTTCGGCACAATCTCATGTGCCATCTTCAGGTCTTCTCTTCAAGCACGAGCACTAAGACCACGACGCCAGACAGATCGAACCACAGAAGAAGAAAAAGGAGAACCTGTCGCCAAAGCCCATCTGCCATACGTCAAAGATACTACAGAGAAGATCAGCAGAATTCTCAAAAAACACAACATTGAGACAAGTTTCAAAACGACAAGAAAGATTGGTCAAGTACTGCCTAACGCTAAATCCAAAATAAATCTGGAAACACAAGGGGTCTACGAAATACCATGCAAAGATTGCGGAGGAAGTTACATAGGACAAACTAACAGAAGAATCAACATTCGACGTGAAGAACACCGCAATGCAGTCGCAAAGCAAGAAACAACATCATCACTTGCCGAACATGTGAGAAAAACTTCACATGAAATCGATTTTGACAACACCCGAGTCCTAGCCAGCCTGGAACACAAAAGAAAACGCATCATAAGAGAAGCTATCGAAATCGAGAAGCGACCTTCAAATCTCAATACAAGAGATGATACACAGAGATTACCAACTGCTTGGAAACCAGCCCTTCAACCACCCAGGAGAACAGTCAACCAGACTAACTCAACGGACCGGCAAACTCGCTCGAACGCAACGAACCGACAAAATCGCTCGAACGCAACAGACCAACAAACTCAATCAGACGCATCAAGCCGGCAAAATCATCCAGATGTAACAAGGATACATAAAACACCAACAGGATCAACGGTTTCTATCGAAACCAATCTACGACAACGCGGAGTATATCCCGGCAACCCAATACAGAATATATATATATATATATATATATATATATATATATATATATATATATATATATATATATATATATATATACATATATATATATATATATATATATATGTTTCTTCTTAGGTTCTCGCGGACGTAATGTGTAGAACTGGATTCTCGGGTATTGATCCGCGTTGTGTGGTTTCGGTCCCCAAAAGGACCAATTTCACGACGTTTCGCATTTGCCATCTTCAGGTGATTCGACCGTAGAGTCTGGAATTCGCCTAGATTTTCCAGACTCTACGGTCGAATCACCTGAAGATGGCAAATGCGACTTTGCCGAAACGTCGTGAAATTGGTCCTTTTGAGGACCGAAACCACACAACGCGGATCAATACCCGAGAATCCAGTTCTACATATATATATATATATATATATATATATATATATATATATATATATATATATATATATATATATATATATATATATATATATATATATATATGTTTCTTCTTAGGTTCTCGCGGACGTAATGTGTAGAACTGGATTCTCGGGTATTGATCCGCGTTGTGTGGTTTCGGTCCTCAAAAGGACCAATTTCACGACGTTTCGGCAAAGTCGCATTTGCCATCTTCAGGTGATTCGACCGTAGAGTCTGGAAAATCTAGTTACATCTCATTCCAAGAGAAAAATCATCCAGATGTCCGAAACTGTATGGTCTCCCAAAAATACACAAGCCAGCAGTACCTCTGAGACCAATAGTAAGCTCTATCGGCTCAC
Organism: Endomychus coccineus; assembly: GCA_958510875.1. Classification (NCBI taxonomy): domain Eukaryota; kingdom Metazoa; phylum Arthropoda; class Insecta; order Coleoptera; family Endomychidae; genus Endomychus; species Endomychus coccineus. The sequence goes on along the minus strand of OY294071.1, from coordinate 14,763,956 downwards.
CATCACATGCATTAGCAAGATTCCTAGCCAAGAAGTTACAACCGCACGTAGAGATATGCAAATAGTAGGACCTGACGACATATTAGTAAGCTTCGACGTAGCATCCTTGTTCACACAAGTACCCATAAACGAAGCCCTAGAGATCATCCAACATAAATACAAACCGGAAGGATACATTATTGACTTGGCCAAACACTGTGTAGCCAATACTTACTTTATGTACGAGGGACAGCGATATAGGCAAATCGAAGGAGCACCGATGGGATCACCAATCTCACCAGTGATCGCAAATCTTTTTATGGAGAATTTTGAAATTAAAGCTCTTAACACAGCGTAACTAAAACCCAAACTTTGGCTCAGATATGTAGATGATATTTTCGTTATTTGGCCACATGGAGAAGGACAACTAAGAGGGTTTCTCGATCACCTGAATGGAATCCATGATCCGATAAAATTCACTATAGAAGCCGAAGAGAACAACCAATTACCATTTCTAGATGTTTTGGTAACAAAGAAAACTGACGGCAGTTTGGGACATACAGTATTCAGAAAAAAGACCCACACGAACCGATATTTGAATAGTAACTCGCATCACCATCCATCCCAGCTACAATCAGTCGTAAATATCCTCATGACAAGGTCAAAACGTCTCGCTGATGCGGAGAACTTCGATGGAGAAATGGAAACCATCCGAGCAGCCCTTAGGATGAATGGCTATTCAAGAAAACAGATTCATAACTCTCAACGCAAAAATGAGAAGGATGTCAACAATGAAGATCAACCAGTGGGAAACGCTTTTCTACCTTACATAAAAGGCACAACTGACAAAATCTGCAAAATACTGAGCCGTCATGATATCAAAACAACCTTCACAACAGATAGGAAAATCAAAAATGTTCTTCGGAATCCAAAAGACAGAATTCCTCTAGAATGCCAAGGAGTGTACGAGGTGCCATGTGGTAATTGTGAAAAGACATACATCGGGCAGACCAACAGACGCATTGATGTGCGAAAGACTGAACATGCAAACGCTGTGTCGAAAAACGAAACCACGTCTTCACTAGCTGAACATGTAAGAAGTACTGGCCATATGATCAACTTTAGCGGCACAAAGACTCTAGCCAACATTGAACACTTCTACACCAGAATAACCAGGGAGGCAATAGAGATCGAGAAACGTCCACATAGTCTTAACAAACGAGATGACGGACTAAGATTACCAGCAACATGGAAACCCGCTTTAGAAAGTCGGAAGATACAACCAAATACAAGAGAGAACGTGATATCCAGTGCACGTGCAACAGGTCACGGAAACTTTCCGGCTGATTCCAGCGTCGCAATGACGTCATCCAAACGTGTCACTCTGAGCCAAACACGTAGAAATCAACCAAGCGTGAAATAGTTCGAAAGTCCAAAGGTCAAGCATAACGGGGGATATAAATACCTGTCCCTCCAAGTAAGCGTCAGTTCGCCTAGATTTTCCAGACTCTACGGTCGAATCACCTGAAGATGGCAAATGCGACTTTGCCGAAACGTCGTGAAATAGGTCTTTTTGAGGACCGAAACCACACAACGCGGATCAATACCCGAGAATCCAGTTCTACACATTACGTCCGCGAGAACCTAAGAAGAAACATATATATATATATATATATATATATATATATATATATATATATATATATATATATATATATATATATGTACTGTAAATGGCCAAAAAAATAGATGAATCGTAGAAAAAAGCTGATAGGAACATATACCACATTGAAGTACATAAAATAGCTTCCAATTTGAGCCTAAGTAGAGCACGCCCCGACTTTTTTTGACAAGGTAGAGCCATTTAAAAAGTCGGGGCAAATAGGCCCAAATACCAACAACAAAATATATTCTAGTAGGGTGGGGGGGAGTGGTGAACGGAATGTCACAAAATTCAGAATAAAGGTTCCGATAATAACGGTATCAATTTCAAACCTTAGCCGGGAGGCTAAAGGGTAAAAAAAAATAAAACTCCAAACCTGACCTAAAAAAGGCAAAAAAACAGTTTTTTAAAAGTTAGACACGGTTCCACCCAATATTGATAATAGAAATTTTACGATCTTATGATTTTCATCATAAGACACCAGGTTTTTTTCCAGGTCACTAACCTCTATCAAATTTTCACGAACCTCGTCCTATTTTTCCGTAGTTTGCTCCACTAATAACTCAAACACAGTTGAGAATCAAAGTAGGGTTGTATCATCAAACTCGCTCTTAATTGCGATAGAGAAACTAAGAGAGCAGAATGAATGGGGTTGTTCCATATAAAATAACAAAGTTGATAGCAACTTTCTGTATAACCGGAAGTGATGAAATATTGGAAATATTCTAGAATTACCTTTTTCAAAAATACGTTATACCTATAGTTCGAAACGATATTCGTTTCAAATCTAAAGATACGTATAGGGGTAGAAAACGAATATGGCCGTGTATGGGGTTGTTCTATTGAGATAGAATAGTATATTTCTGTTTTTGGACCCCTTTACTCTTGTCATTTTTTCTAAAAGAGGCATCCCCTCTGAGTTACAGTTTCAAAATTGGCCCATAATGCAAAAAATAAACATTTTTGTTGTCACTTTCTTCCCAAAACCAATAAAACGCTTAGTTTGTGAAACGAAGACAAGAAGAATGTTTTTTGAAAAAATTCTTCCAAGAAACTGATTAGGATTAGGTAGACAGACTAGACGAGCTTAAGCTGGTCATTTCTTAATAGTCAAGTTCGAAACCTGCCAAATCGCTAGCTATTCTTTCAAGCTTGGAAATGGATAAAAATCGTAGAGGCTCAAATCTGGAGAATATGGTGAATGACGAACCAGCTCGTAGTGCAATTCATGCAATTTTGCCAATGCCACTGCGGAGCTTTGCGTCGGTGCGTTGTCCTGGTGGAAGAGCACTTTTTTCTTTGCCAAATCTGGCCGCTTTCTCTTCAAATCTCTTTTCAAGGTAATCGATATGGCTGATGACCCCTTTTTCGGATTCGTTCCGCCAGGACAAGTCTACTGTTTCGACTGTTCTTTGGTCTCTGGTTTGTTGCGATGGATCTATGTTTCGTTCACAGTTACGAAACGAAGCAAAAAGTTCTTCTTATAGCGCTTGAACATCGCCAAACACTGCTTTGAAATTTTCACACGGTCGCGCTTGTTGTCAACAGAGATCAAATGTGTCACCAGTGGCAGCTCGTGAAATTTTGAGAGAGGAGGCTGGACATAAAACGTTTTTGTAAAAATATACTCTATTCACAGCCTTTTAACCTTCGCACAGCCACCGTACCAGCTACTTCAGTGACAAAATTAAATGTTACCCAGCAAGAACCAACGTGGAGGTATAGAGTTTCTCTTGCCAAAAAATTTTTTTGTTCGTTTTTTGTCTTTTATTTTTTTTGGATTTTTAATACTTTTTCTTTTTTTTGGAATTTTTCATATTTCGTTTTTTTTTAATTAATTTTATTAACTTTTTTTTATATATTAACGGAATTCTACGGTCTTTAGTTTGCGAAAAATGATCAATAATATTATCAAAAAATGTATCATTTTGTTTTAAGTGTTTTACTAAATCTTTTTCAATAGATATTAAACTAACATTGTATAAACGATTTTGGCCCATTGTATTCGGCATGTAAGTTTTAATTCGTTTGAGAGTAGAAAATGATCTCTCCACCGATGCCGACGTGACAGAAATGGTGACTGTCAAACAAAGTAGTTTATAAAACTGAGGTAAAACTTGTTGCAAATCATTGTCTATCATATATTTTATCGTATCGGCGTGACTGTCATACTGGCCTAAAATATCTTTATCCGAGTAATATAACCCATAATTCATGGTGCCGTGCTATTTTATCAAAAAATTTATATTTTAGAACTAAGTTATCTTAAAGTGTATTGGGGAACTCTTTTGTAAAAGATTCGAAAAATCTTCTATTCGTCAAGTCAAAAAACTTCAATTCATGTAAATCGGAAAATCGAATCTCAATTTGACCTTTAATAGTATCTAAAATTTCGTAAAAAAGTTGTTTATAATGTAGTTTCTTGTCTACCAAATTATACGTTTTCCTCCTTTTCGCGAGAGGAGCCTCATCAGTTGAAAAATTTTCAAATAAAATATTAAAATGAAATTATGTATTACGGAAACTTGAAATTTTTCCAATGAGATGTTTCAAACGATCTCTTGAATAAATTATAATAGTGAATTTATGTTGTAAAATTTGAAAAATAATATCAGTTTGTTCAAATATTAGTTTAAAATTATTAAGAAAAAACAAAAATTCTTCATTTCCTAAATAAGATTTTGAACCAACAGCAGCATTTAATGAAACCTGATCTGTTCAAAAGCCATCACTGTTTAATACAAAATCAAATGTTTCAATTAATTTGTCTTTATTTTTATGGATGGTAAATACTGCACGTGATGTAAAATTCCATCGAGTTGGAGCATTACAGGGAAATCAATGATTTTTTTTAAAACTTCGTCTTGTCAATACTACTATTAGTATTAACAATGATCGATTTTGATAGTTACCTGACATTACTAATCCTTTCAAATCCGGTAAAGGCCGTTTATTTAGAAGAAACACTTTTATCATATGTTAATTCACTAAAAATATTTTTTCTAAAAGGCAGCAACTAACTCACTAACACTCATTTTAAATTTACAACAGATGGCGTGACAACACATAAACAAGCACTGACTGACCTACTCAGCAGTCGGCAGAACGCACGTCTCGTATTTCATAGATTGCTAGCGGCTGCCGCAGGCTAGCCTCCAGAGGGTGTTGCCATTTTCGCTGATTTACCCAGTTGGCGTTCGGACTGGTCGGAAAAACGGCAACTGCGTTGAACAACACATGCTCAGCGTTTGAGATATATAGAGAGTCTAGCCTCAGGGCACTGTTGCCAGATTAAAAATAACTACTGAGAACGGGGAAATAATAGTAAAATTTTAAAAATTATCAGAGAAACAGGAAATAAAATGGAGAATGATCATTAAGATAAATTGGTGAGCAGGCTGAGCCTCCTTAGCCTCCTTCGAGGAGCCGCCACTGTGTGTCACCCATCTGGCAGATAGTTTTCTCATATTCAAAAATTTATGGAAAATGTTCCGTACCCGTAGCCTCAACAATCTCGTGCACTATAACTCGCCGATCGTCCAATATCATACCATGAATTTTATCGAGGATTTCTGGCCTTGTAAACTCAATTGGACGACCAGAACGTTCGGCGTCCTTTGTGGTCATACTACCACAACGAAAATCACTAAGCCACTTGTGAATAGTCCAATCGATGGTGAAGAGTCTCCATAATGTTTAACAAGCGATGGTTTGGTTTGCCTAATTTTTTTTCCACTCAAGAAATAATTTTTGATCAAGACACGAAGTTCACTTTTTTCCATGTTTACAAAAATTTTCAAGTTTGGGTGTCAAAACGAAACTCGATGACGTATCAGTCTGAAAATTTTAATGCGTTTTAGTTAAGGATGGTACATCACAATTGACACATGGGATTTCTGATTGTGGTGCCATCTGTCTTATTTTTCAGGGACTTTTCACCTTGCAAGGAACCTTGCCCTCGTAGTCATTATTTTAGCATTATATTCGTAGAACATCCGCAAAAACAACCAAATATGAATTGTTCACTATAAATGGAACCACCATTGTGGAGCATTCTGTTTATTCATGAGAAACGCACACGGATATCGTTGAGATGTAACGCAGTTGTCGCTAGGATGTTGTTTGTCCTTATCTTTTGGTACAAGCGGCCATGCCCATTAAATGTTCTCATATCCTCAGGTATTGTAACAAATGAAGAATTCTAATACCATTATATTCTGCTAGTATTAGTGCTTTCACGTAGCTGATATTAAAAATCTTTATACTCGATTTAACTAACCATAAATTATGGTTGACACGGTACCTTCACTTCTCAGGCAAACATGTCGCATATTACTGAAGATTACAAACGACATACTTACATCCAAAGCGAGTAACCGTTCCAAAGGTCACAACCTGCCATTATGTGACTCATATATAAGCATTTATAAAGTGATATTAAATATTACAGATTTATTAACTGAATTTATTACATTTCGCAGGGAACTTCTATCAAATTGTATATGAGAAATATTGAATAGTATGCTTCCTAGTTGTAAATTTAATGGAAACTGTACTCCGCATTTTAGTCTACGGATAAATTTATTTTCTTTCTCTATACAGAAAGGCATTTATGTTATATCAATAATGTAAGTATATGTCGTATATCCTGACTTTGCGTATTTCAATAAATTAATTCTACCATTGAATAATAAATGATAGATTGAATACAAATTTACAGCTGAATAACAATGTATTGTTTTGCAACATAGTGGAATCTCTCTATGAGTTATAAACTGAATATAACAAATACATTCTTCTGAAGAACAGAACGTGTTGAATATGGAGAGAACGACGTTTTTTCAAATTTCATACAATAAAATACAGTCTCCAATTTAACCTACAAATTAACATATAAAATAAAAAAATCAAAATTATTCCTTCACACTATGGAAAGAATTTATTATTATATGCTTTTCAAAATTCTCTGTTGAAAAGGAATGTCTTTTATCAGTTAAAATATTTTTATAGAGCGAAAAACTGCGTTCTACATCAACAGATAATATGGGACAATGTTTTGATTTTTGCAATATATTGTACTCCAAATTTTGATCAGAATCGTCTGATATTATTTCACCTAGAAATATTTTAGATATATTTGTTAGATATTTATAGTCTGCATTTTTTGTATCACGTTCTCCAGTTTTCCGAGAACTCTACTTCCCATAGTTCCTTGCACGTTTTCACATTTCCCTGGAAAGTCTTTTATAATTTCTACGGATTCGACAAGTGATCTAGACCTTTTCTCTAGGGCTAGTATTGCGTTTGGGATAAAACTATAATTAGATCTTAGATATCATTTTAGCAAAAAAAATAATTTGTTTATGTTTCACAAATTAAAAAAAAATTATTCATAAAATAAATGAAAGTACTTACAATTTTGGAACAGACCTTGCTGAATATACGATTGCCATCCTTAATGAGTTCATGGTAGGCCTTGATTCATAATGAATTACACTTCGGCATTTCAAAAGTCAGTCAAACGGTGCACAAAGCGGCAATTCTAGAATACCCAACAATAGTACACTCTTTATAGTATCAAACAATATTCCTACTAGAAAAGATCCCGTTCCACATCTTCATTTTGAAGGCATTTACAGTATTCCCTTGTTCTTGCGGTGAAGTCTACATTGGTGAAACTGGTCGTATAGGGGCTACTTGTGGATAAAATCATTTAGGAACATACAGATGCCACCAATCATCAAATTCTATTCCAAAACACTAAAACACTAGCACGAGCACCTTCATTGGATGACGTAGACATTGTGAACGGGACATGAGGTCACTTCCAACAGATCGTTGATACGGAGTAGAAACAAAGTTGGTGCCCAAACAGATTCCTAGAGATCCTCTTGATATCTTCCAGTTGGAAGGAAACACACCAAATTTCTATGGAAAGGTGAACAGAGTTAAAAGAACTGATGTTAATTCTGGGGAACATTTATTTAAGACAGTAGTCGGAAATTCGTCAGGCCCCATGCCTGCTTTGGATTTGAGGCCAAGCAGAATGTGCTTTAAAAGGCGCTGACGAAAGCCAATTCCAGGCACATGGTTATCGATAGAACTAATTCTAGGAAGGTCTGTCTCTTGTGGATCTTAAATGGAATTCGCTGGAAAATCCCCTTAACTAACGCGATGTATCATCTCCACAACTTACGGAACGTGGCTTACCAATTATTTCCGCACTTGATTTCGCACCCAAGATGAGTAAACTCTTTTCACTATAAATAGATGTTCCAGATGTTCTAGAGAGGTCATTAAACTCTTAAGTGTGACATCATAAAGAGAAGGCGCAAGCTTGAGTTTTGGTTGCTCTAAACTGTACTAGATTATCAGATCCCCATCTCAAAATTTTTGCCAGATCTCCATTAATTGACTGAGATAATATTGAGCTTCTACTGAATTGTATTTGTCTGTTCCAATTTCGGTTAACATTTCTTTTCAACTACTGTAGGGAAGACATGACCTTATGCCGTTGAAGGTCCATCCATTCATCTCATCAAATATTGAGCTTTCGCAAAAGTAGTGGCTAAAAATTTGAATTTCATTCCTTACTCTTAGGACATAGTGGATAATAAGGTAATACAAGTGTTAAATACCCCGAGGAATGCAATTTTATTACCTACTTATAATTGAATAGATTATAATTTTTAATGATGCAGTGAAATGATAGAGATATGTAGGTTCCAAAAAATTATATGAATTAGAATGTTATATTTAGCCTGAAGTAATTCGTGCTAAACTGTTTTGCTGGGATGAACTTCTACTTTTAGGTAATTATTATTATAACATTCAGGAAGAGTTTCAGTTTGCCGCCGGAACAGAATCTTCTAATAGTTTACATCTTATTAAATTTACATTCATATTGTAGTAGATTATATGCTTCAGTAACATATGCAAGGATGTCACCCCACTCAAAGAATACACTTTTACTATCATCACTTATGGTACGGATACATATTCACCACCCACACATACCACTTGGAAACTTTCATCGTTGGTGTTATTTTCAGTAACAGTATGAAATTGAATTCAATGCAATTACTTTAATCATTTCAATCACACTCATCCATAAATATTTGTTCCGCATCTCAACTGAATATTTTTACTGGCATATTATACATTCCTGTTTCCAATTAGTTTACTTAAACTATAGCATCTACTAAATTGAGAATCATTGAAATTGTTTCATATGAAATAAATCCAAATATACGTAATCGATTTGTTACAGATAATTAACTGGTTTCATAAAAATGGAATGAATCACAAGAGGGCAGTTGAATCTAAAACTACGGTCACTAAATTGACGTTAATATCTTCCAGCAATGAAAATGAAGCTAAAATTGTTAATGTAATATCGCGAGAATACTAGATAAACATGAATGATCTCTAGCTATCACATTTCGGCCTTTATGCAAATATTTCTACTGGAGAAGAGTGCTGCTCTGGGCCTCCTAGCCTGGAGAGACAAATAGCACACTAATGTAGGGTATATAATAGAATATAATAGATTCATGTTAATGTTGTTAATATACATTTAGCAAATGTTAATAAAGTTTCAATAATATGAAATGGGTTGAAACTGTTAAACATGTAAATAAGTTAGAACGTGTGGTTGAAATTTAACAACAATATTTCTGGATGATTGTAATTGATCCACTTTATACATTCAAATATGCATTCGGATTTTTTGGAACTTATATGCATAATGAAGAAACTTACTAGATAAAGAGTTCCACAAATTCGCTGTTCGATAGAAAAATTAAGTCCGATAGGAAGAAGTTTGGCAGGTCTCTAGCTTGACAATGAAGGGGTGACCAGCTTGAGCTCGTCTAGTCCCCCTATCTGGAATCTCTCGTGGTGGAACAAAAGACGAAATTTCCGATGAACAGTGTCCATGGAAATATCTATAGAAAAGGGAGAGATCTCCCACCTTCCTACACTTGTTAGTGTGACATCATCAATCAATCTAGATTTATCTGTCAATGTTGTTAGCAGACAACCACTCGCATGCCTTAGACAATGCATATTCACCTAATGTTGTCACGCTGTCCAAGTCGGCACTCGAGAGAGAACTATATGGTTCGGACTAGTCCGGGAGTAGCCTCAGCAAGTAACGTCTTTTACGTGGGTCTAGAGATAAGTGCCCCTATGGGCAGGGGCGAAACTAACAGTAGTCTATGCAAAAGATCCGGTGAGCTGTGCACCATATACATTTCACCACTAAAGCCATGATATCGTGCTCCTTCCTATCCCAGAACTCTGGTCGAAATGGATTCACGGCCTTGGTAGACATATGCGGTAGGCTGGTAGTGTTTCCGCAAGAAGCCTTGCCGAGGGTGAACAAAACAACTGCCTCTACGTGGGTAAAATGCTGCACCACATGGCTTTACTCCTAAAACTCGGTGTATGTGCTTCTTATCCCAGGTATCTGGGCAATTGATTCGCGGCCAGGGATATGATATGTGGTGGGCCGATTGCTACTCGTCAAACGAAAGCTGGTTGACATTGAACACGAGTAGGCAGGGGTAGAGAGGCCCAGACGGTTCGAAAGACTGTCTCCTTTCCAATAAGACGTTGGTCTCTGTCGGGCAGTTGTTGAAAGACGCATGCTGGCTAGCGGGTGTTGGAGTTGGGCTACAATCCTTCACCTTCGACGGGTGAGCTGCGTTTCAGCTCCGGCACTGACACTGCAGAGCCAGTAGGGACTTGGATAGGGTTCCGCTCTTACCAGTGGGATTCGGGGAATATATTTCCCGGACATACTGGCAGGTAGGTGTCATCCTGCGGCGCTGATTCGGCGTGATCCCAATTCCTCGCCCATGGGGGCCGTGCGGTTGAGCCCTCGGAGCAGGCACTTCACGTAAAACTAACACTTGGACATCTGTCCAAGTCGGCATGAGAAAGTGCCATTAGCAAACATTTCAATGACCACATCTGACGAGTATTCGGAGGGGTCGCTTATGAACACAGGAGACAGGGAAGATCACATTATAGAGCACTGGGGCACTCCTAAATTCATTAAAGCTCCCTCCAAGTATTCGCCAATTGCCTATACTCTGAAATACTGATTTGACAGATGAGATATAATGAGATTTAATTCAATTTTGGCGAAACCATACTTCTCCATTTCGCTGGGGCGGTTGTAAGGTATAAAAATGATGATAATGGATGAACAACTGGATAATCTTCCGTTAATGGTCTTCAAAAGCATCAATATATGACAGTACCAACATTCTTCGACAAAATATTCCACATAGCAAACATATTTATACTCTTGAACCATCGGGATAGATGTATTTCATAGTTATTTTTGGTATTAAGGTTCTTTCGTATTACTAGGAATGAAATAAATATTTGTTTTGACGTTCCAATATTTTATAGATATCTTTAGCAAAAATTGATATTGTTTATCAATGTTTCCATCTGATTTAGAATAGAATGGATGACTATGAACAATGCGTCTATTGGCGAGCAGTGAATTTAAATCCAAAATAAACTTTAGATAAGTTTGACGCGATAAGCGCCCAGAAGAGGGTGGTTGCAAGGTGGGCATTCTAGGAGTTATGGGAATAAGAAACTTGACTTCCGTTATGTCAAACATTTCGCAGAGATGGGCCATCAATTCAATGAAAACTTTGTTGTATATGATGATAGATTTAAGATAACTTAGAATACTCAGAAATTAATAACTATAAGGATAGTAATCTTTTACTTAATAATCAGGTAAATTTGTCATATTTTCCGTTTCTTAATCTCCCACATAAACAACCTCTCGCAAACTGATTATTAGATTTTAATCCATGTAGCAACTTTCATTCTTGTAATCATTAAGTTAACCTTAAATAATCTGAATTCCTAATCATCAAGTCAGTCCCCTTCGTCATTATCTGTTTGTGTATCTTTAACTATAATACCTTATTAGTTTATGTATCATTAAGTTGTTCACCTGAAGAAGTCACTGTTTAGCGAAACATGTGGTGTTTTATTTTATTTTTATAATAAAAGTTTATTCTGATTATTTTTCCATATGCAATTTTATTATTTTTCAATAAGGAATTTAATTTTTTGTTGGATTTTATAAATAATGACCAATAAAAAGTTCGTATAAAATATAGCTCGTGTTACTTTGTTTTGCCCCACCTTACGAAAGATTCTACAGGTGCCTATGTTTGAATCGGTAGTGTGTGAAAATACATTATGAGAAAATGTTAACGTTTCATGAAGTATACATGGCTAATTATTTAATCGATGTTTAGAATCAGGAAATAATTGAATTTACTTTTCTAAGTATTTAAAATATTCAATATACTACTCATTTTCTCTAATTCCTACTTATCTCAATATCTCTGTGAATTTGATAACATCAATATATTTTCTACAATTAAATAAAAATAAATCGTTTGTACATAAAACACACAGATGTACATTCTAGTATCAACCGTTCATCATTATTCTATTCAAAATTGTTGTATTCTTGTCAAAGGAATGATTTATATGTGTCATGTGTTTATTTTGTGTGCAGTTGCTGAATACTATTATCGATCTATTGGGGGGCAGATTGGCCGATGTATCGCAATCTTTACAAGTAGAATATACAGAATCGGTTATTTTCTTGAAAGTATGTTGCTTTTCAATTTTGTAAAAAGATCTTTCTGATTTGAAAACCTCTATGGCATAAATATACAGAATGAGTTTCTATCTGCGGTATATATGAGAATCATGTGAGTTAGAATGGGCCAGACGTATTGTATTGTTGCACAAGAAATACAACTAACAGCTTGGAATGAACCAAAGTATATGGTCCAACTAGACACAGGCGCATTATGAATAGAACGCCCATTTTTCCTCATCTTTGTCCAATCTCGCTCGCACTTATTAAATCACTGTACACCGCTGAGTTAAACGCAATCTGTATTTAGATTTCTCGGTGTTTCCTAATTTTTCAGAAAGATTATTCGCCCTACGAAGAAGTTGTGATGCAGAGATACAATTATTATTCTTTTGCAAGGAAATGAAACAAGTTAGCAAAATGTATGTAGAGAAGAAAGTTCTTATATTCGTTGAGTCAATGTGAAAGTTCTGGTAATAGATGTAAAAGGGGTCTCTTATTCCACCCTTTTCCTACAAAGGAGTAAAAAGCGCAATAAATCAAAATAGTAGCATTTTTTAAGTACAATTATTACCAAAAAACATTTGTATCAATTTGGGCAATTTTGAAGAAAAAACACATTTTAACTTCAACGTTTGAGGGACTGTAGCTTGTCAAGGAATGAACTTATCAAAAAATTGTATATGAAACACCAATTTCATTTTCCGGAACTTTTTCTGGAACATCCTCCAATCACGAATTTCATAATCCCAGAGTTCCTACTTAATATTATCAAAGTGTTATATTGTATCTCATTCTAGAGAATTTAATTTGCTATAATTATATCTTTCTATTTATAGATTCAAATGCTTACAGCATTTTTCAGAGTGGCTTCAATAGTTCCGAATTTAGTGTTCGTCTTACTGTTAATTGTGATCATCAAACGCCTGCTCTTTGCAAATACATATCTATTGACACAAAATTATTCTTGGATGATTGATCGTTGTATTGAAGAAAAATAATAAATAATAATTACATCGGTGTACTAGAAGCATATAATTTGATAAAATCGTGACTAGAGTTTCGTCTGTCATAATTCAATGACAAACATTAAAAAGGAGGAAAAATACAACGACAACTTGACAGCATATTCCCAGCCTTGGATGTTGTGAAATCATGTATTGAATATTATAATTAACTTCATAAAAGTCTATTACATCATCGAGATCTTGATGTGAAGGATTGTGATTGGAACTATTTATCCGATATGGAACATTCCAAAACATTCGTTTCTATATTGACATTCAGTTTTTACAATTGAAGCAAAATGAAAAGGAAGAAAAATAGAAACACAATTGTTTCTTTCAACCACATGAATGTCAGTAATGCAATCGTGACCATTTTCTCAACTGAAACGGAATTTTCAATCTCAAGTTACATAAGAATATATTTAATATATATTTAAACGCAATTTTACATTGTAATGGAACAATACATCGAATTTAACTGGAACTAGAAATAGAACAAAAAGAATGTAACTATTCATACATTACTTTTGCAAAATACACAAATGATAATGGAATGAATAGAATAGATTAGAATATAAAGAATACTATATTCATGCTAAATACGAAGTATTGGCTTACATTCGTCAGGATAAAAGAAAAAAAAACGTTGTCGACTGGGAGCTCCCTAATCTGTAATGGTAGTTTATTGAAAAAATAATATTCGTTAATATATATTCTAACGTATATTAGACAATGTTGAATATAAATGAAAGGAAGAGACATAACTTTTAGGTCCTTAAAGGCAAGCTTACAGTCTTGTCGGTAAGGCAGGTTTTTTATAATCCTAATTGCCTTAAGCTGAATCTTGAAAACATGAGAGATATTTGCTGAGTGACCCCAGACTAAAATACCGTAACTAATTTCCGAGTATGTTACACCAAAATAAGTTGTGAGCATTACATTAACAGATAAAATTTTGTTTAAGTTTCTCAGTACGTAAATGCCTTTACCAACTGACGAACAAACTTGATCACAATGTTTCCTCCAAGTTAATCCTTTATCTAATAGTAATCCAAGAAATGATATAAATTCACAATTGTTAGAGTTCGATAAATGTCTTAAGGAAAAATAAAAGGTCACAGTTTTCTCATTATTAATATTCAATTTATTATGTGTTAGCCAGCAAATCATTTCGACTCTCCATGAATCAACTAAGTCTGTATTAACCCTTGATGCGGTTGTATCATCTGCATATAAGATTACTTTGCCTTCAGGAACTTGTAAAGGTATATCATTGATGTATAATAAAAAGAGTACAAGTCCAAGTATGGAGCCTTGAGGTACCCCTAAGGTAACCGGCAACATAGGCGGGTCAATAGAATGTATATAGACAACTTGCGTTCCACCAGATAAATAATACCGTATCAAAGACAATGATGTTTCAGAAAATTTATTACTGTTCAGTTTAGACATCAGAATATCAGCAGAAATACAATCAAATGCCTTTGTGAGATCACAGAAAATTGAGCCAAAATGCTCACCTCTATGAAATGCTTCACAAATTGTTTCCGTCAGTTTCAAAAGAGCAGATGTTGTGGATTTGTTTTTTCGAAACCCAAATTGTGCTTCCGTGAAAATATTATTTTTTTCAAATATCTTCCCAATTATTGGTAGGATAGATATAGGTCTTAAGTTATTTGACTCATTTTTTGAAAATTTTTAATGTTACAGTGATACTTTAGATAATTTCAAAGATTTTGGAAATGTGCCAGTGTTAATGCAAACGTTAAAGAGTTTTGTGAGAGGATACACTAAGTAATGAGAAATACACTAATCTTCGAATTTAAGTTATAAATATCAGGACAGTTAGATTTATTCAATTTAGAGATCCCTTAGTAACTAAAAAGAGAGTTGAAATTTGAAAGCTACGTAGTATATAGTGTAAGGGATGTATTGTAATTTTTTGGAATTTGTGTCGTTCAACAAGAAGAAAACAGCACAAGTTTGTTTAAAAGGGGTAAACAAACTGATTTTAATTCTGGAACACATTTCTTGAGGACAATAGGCGAAAGTATGTCGGGCCCCATAGCCTTATTGGTATTGCGATGAAAGATAATTGCAAGCTTATGTTTATCGATGGAAGTGATCTTTGTTTATTAAGTTAGGTTAGAAATCGTTAGGTTGGGTTAGGAATGAAATTTGTTCCAATTGTCTAGGCGAACCATTTGGGCATTCGAAAAATTGGCTCTTATCTTGGCCATATATGCCTCTTTACTGTGATTGCGCAGATATTCCTGGATCCAATATATTCTGTTCTGGAATTCAGGTTCTAACACCAGAACCTCTATATCGACTTTTACTTCATCAAAATCCATGTAAATAATGCACGAAAAAATTTCAGATTTTCACAACATTCATTGTTGGCTATTAGTTGGGGTTGAGGACTCAATAAAACTTCCACAATTCCACACAATCGTCTGTGAAACCATCGTTTACTGAATTACAAAGGAAGTGGAAGCAAAACATATGCATAGGGTCGAGTCTGTCGTTTCCGTATATGAAGCTGTTTGCTAAATCTGACCGAGGATGGATCTACATTGTTAATTCGAATCAGTAAGTTATCTCATTGTTTGTTTTGAGAGAGTTGAATAATTCATTATGTATCTCATTAAATCCATGTTGCGTCCTTTACTGAAAGATTTGGCTATGATCACCCATGGAGTTGAAATAATTAAGTAATCAATATAAATTGCCAATGTTCCGAATTTAACAAGGATAATTAAATCTTGTTTATTATGCAATACCTTACTTAATTAACAAGAGCGGCATATCTTATAGCTATTTATAAATGCTTTCGTGATAATAGTAGTTTGTACTAATATATTCTATAATCACTAATTAATCGTTTGATCAAAATCAATAATAGGCAAGGTGTGAAACTACTTTCTCTCCATCACTTATGAATCTGTAATCATCTATCTATTCACATCTTGTTCGGAATATCTTCAGCTTTTTTGTAGTTTATTAGTTTTGAGCTACCCAACATTTTGGAGCAAAGGAATGAGAATCACGAACATACGTTCGCCTATTGTGGAAAATGTGTCTAGTAACAGTAATTTCTAAAATAAGGAGAAAAAAGTATGAATGTAAAAACAGCTTACGCCGATGATTTGGCAGATGTATCAAAATTAACCGATGAAGGTGAGCAATGATACTTCGACCAGAATCCATGTATCTATTGGGACCTGAAGAAAGAACCGGAAACTAGCATCTTTGGACTTTAGCGAGTCTGATGAGTTAACAACAAAATGTAGATCTGTTCCTTTCAAACTTGCGGGAGAACATGAACACTTCAAATACCAAAGAGTCTTTGGTAATGGACATCTCATTTTGGAGATCACTGAATAGGACAATGCTTTGGTTTGGCGGAGCTGAGTAGAAACATCAGGAAGCAATGTTACAGAATCATATCCTAGTAGAATGTCCATCACAGGCTTCTCCTAGTTTACCTAAAATCAGTGAGTCGAGGAAAAGGAATAAATATAATGATTTTTATTTGTGAGTTAATTTTAGCTTCATAACTGTTCTAGAGATTATAGATAATTTTACATGAATTGCCTATGTCTATGCCTATGATGAAAAAAGAATGAAGAATATTCTAATTGCATCTACTGTCATTAATCATCATCATTATATAAACATGGTCTTATTATTACTATTTCATTCCACTCATATTCCTTAAATGTTTATGTTAAAGAATAAGGAAGTATTTTATATGACAATACTACCTCAATTTCTTTCCTATCATGGGGCTTCCTGTTTCTTTTTCTATAACCATAAACGAAGATTAGATGTAGAACAATAGCCTTCATCACCTGCTTACTCGATCATATAATTTCTGATTGTTTTCATTCATTTTTGTTCAATATTCATAATACTAGTATAACATGACAAACAGTTTTAAGAACAAAATTATTGAAGAAATAAATTGTTTTCGAGCTTACAGATTTTATATTTTCCAAAAAAAAAACAGAAACTCATTTAAAAATCTTATGAGCCGATATTGAAGAAATTCTTTCAGGGTAGTTGTGATCTCCACTATTTTTTTAGGGTTTTAGGATAATAATATAATGAAATGTGGTAAATTTAATATTCATCTGTATACAAATGTGGGGTACATAATTTTCTTATTTAGTGCTGGTTTTAAAGCTAATACAAAGCAACTTGTATTAAAAGAGGAATATATGAAAATTTTATGAACATCGACATCACATGATATTCATATTGACAGTTTTGAAACTGATTCGGCCGTTAAAATCGTATAAGCTCACTTCATAATCATCTTCATTGCCACTTGGAACTGGATCAAAAGTATGCATGAAACTTCATCCATTTTGTTGCTTTCATATGAATATGAATCAATTGAATTATAATTTCCAAGTCAGGTTTTTTTTCTATACTTTGACCTTTAACCTCGTGTGAGCCAGCAGTGGAATGATGGGAGAGGATACAGGCATTCGAATTTTTCAGGTTTGGAGTTTATAGGATGTCAGGTATGTATCATTCTATGAGTCAGTCGATGGTTCAATATGTGGTAACACTGTTAAGTTGGCACACATCAGCATGTCAGCAGTCAATCGAGCTGTAATGATGCATGGCGTCTTGCCTGACGAAAGATTACAAAGTACGTTATACTTTATTATAGTAATAGAGTTAGACATAATAATAAAATAGGCATAGGGAAAGACTTCACTAGGCAAAGAGTTCCACAACTTCGCTGTTCGATAGAAAGATGAAATTTGGTAGGAAGGAGTTCGGCAGGTTTCGAGCTTGACAATGAAGGGGTGACTAGCTTGAGCTCGTCTAATCTGCCTATCTGGAATCTCTCGTGGTGGTACAATAGAGGAGATTTCTGATATATACCAACCATATCCAAAGTAAATTGAGAGATCGCACACTTTTCTACGATGCTCTAGAGTTCATAAGTGTGACATCACCAATCAGACGAATAGCTCTCTTCTTGATAGCATGCAAGAGCTTCAGCTCATGTTTGGGAGCTGAACTCCAAACATGTGAACAATAGTCTAGAACAGGTCGAATATGTGCTTTGTAAATTATGAGGAGCTGCTGAGGTGTGAAGTAGCTCTTGGCGCTGTATAGAAAATCAAGTTCTTGTGATCCGCAATGAACCCATGTGAGGGTACGCTTGGTGGTGATAACGAACATAGATATAGAAGATTTCATAGGAATGGTTGTACCTGACATCATCATATTAGGGATTGTGGGATCCGCCTCCCTGGAGAAGACGCAAGCTTGAGTTTTGCTTGCATTAAACTCTACTAGATTATCAGATCTCCATTTCAATGATTATTGCCAGATACCCATTAATTGGGTCATGTGGAAAGCTGTGGATCATCATCTGCAGCAAAGCTGTTGACGGGACAGGTGGTCACAGATCGTTAATATGGAGCAGGAACAAAGTTGGTGCCAAAATAGATCCCTGTGGAACAGCAGCGATGATAGCCATTGTATCGGATAATACTCCGTCAACCATCGCATGGAGTGATCTATCTGAGAAAAAATTCGATATGGAACACTTCATTAAACTAGTTGTATCTGGCATCATCATATTAGGGATCGTGCGATCTGCCTTCCTGCAGAAGTTGCAAGGTTCAGTTCTGGTTGCATAAAATTTTACTAGACTATCATATCCCCGCTACAGAATCATTGCCAGATCTCCATTAACTGCGTTAAACCTGTCTCTGTCGCGCTTCACTGGCTTCATTGAATAGTATAGATGCTTTAGATGGAAAAGCTATATGAAGTGTACCATCATCTGCAAAGCTGAGGACGGGGCAGGTGGTCACTTCCAGCAGATCGTAGATATGGAGCAGAAACAAAGTTGGTGCCAAGACATATTCCTGTGGAACAGGGTATCTGAGGATACTCCATCAATCACCACATGGAGTGATCTATCTAAAAGGAAACAGCGACAAAGTCGAGGCGGCAAACCGTATGACAGAAGTTTTCCAAGAAAGCTTTGGTGCCAAACTAGGTCAAATGTCTTGGAGATATCCAATTCTACAGCTAGAAGTTCCCCAAGTATTTCAATGGATTTTTGCCATTCGTAGACAAGCAGGTCTCCTGTTGACGAAAGCCATATTGCCAGTGATGCACGATTTTGGAGCTCTCTAGTATACTTATTGGGAGTTACTCTAATTTACAATATGGAATCATTGAATGTAAGACTCAGATATGTCATTACCGGCTATTTGCATAGCAACAGCCTTCGATACAACGTGGAACTTGTAACTCAATATGGTATACTGGTTATAGACTGTAGTCAGACCACATTCAAATTTTGGTAGGTATAACGACCAAATATCTTTTCGTTTTTCAGTAACAACACCTTATTGTATTCAAAGAATTATTTCTTCAAGTTTTCAAGTCCAGGCCTGAACTTTATATGTTTATTTCCTTCTATTAATTATTTATGAGCCATATAAAATAGGGTAAAAAATTGAAATTTATGGGTACAATCACAGGCAATTACGTGAGGTAAGGTGTTTGTTTTGGCTTGTTAATTTGTATTTTCTCTATGTACGAAACCTACGTTAACATTTTGAAGCGTGTTCGAATCTTGAACGTCTATTTGCGGGTCGTGCACATTGTCTTCACGTAGGAGGACACTATTTCATGAAGGCATTTCCCTTCTTATGTCACCTGTGGCTACCTGCTATATCATTTTTGTAGGAAGAGCGACATTTCAAAATTGATTTAGAATCATTCATTCTCTTCGTAATACAATATTATTCAATGAATTTTCTATTATGTGGCTGTTATTATCTTGCAAATTCTATTATTAACTTACGAGAACAAATTATATCTTAATCATTAGCTTCGGTGTTGGTTACAATTTTGATAAAATTTGGTAGACTAAGCTCATTTTACTACAATTACTCATGCCTCTAACCTCCGAACCTAAAAGAAAAAAATCCAATGCCTATTTCACTCTATATTCTTCGAACATTATAGGTTTTCTTCTCTTCTAGTCAAAACAAAGAAAACCATTCTGTGTCAAATGAAATTCATTGATTTGAAATTGATGCTTACATTTTGAATTATTATTATTTATTACATGAATTAAGAAAAATGTACATGATCGAAAATTGATCACGTGGAATTATTTCTCAAAATTTCGGGTTTGAATTTCGTTTTCTATCCTATCATGCATTTCTTAAGCCAACGATTATAATAAGTGTTCCCCATACGAAGCTGAATTTTCATTGTAAGGTTAATAAGTCAAGAAGTTTGATATACAAGAAGGATCAAGAAGTATTTGACATTTTTTAGATAAATAAAAATACTCAGTACAGAGGATCTTTCAGCTACCAAAGAGCCATCATCATAGTTGACTATACGGTAGCCATATGCTTGAAATTGTCTTTCGTCAGCGCATTCTACTTGATCTCAAAACCAAAAGCTCTATGGGGCCAGACGAAATTCCACCTGTTGTTCTCAAGGAATGTGCGCCTGAATTAACACCAGTTTCTGCAGGTTGCTTATCCTTTCATACAAACTTGGTGTGTTTTCTTCCAGCTGGAAGACATCTCAAGTGCAACCAATTCCAAAAAAAGGGAAGAAGACCCTTCCTAATAATTATAGACCCATTGCATCTGTGATCTCTAGAGTGATGGAGAAAGCAATCAAAATTGAGCTCAGCAAATACCTAGAGAGCTACAAATTCGTGAATTCAAATTTAGTTGTCTCAACGTCACACGTTAGTGACACCGGTGGATCAGTATTTACAATTTATGGTAGTTTTACAATTGATTTATAATGTAGCCTATATATTATCCAGAAATAATGTTTAAATCATATTTACATTTATCTAATAATCTATTTTCTGCAGTGAGTAGTATAAGTTGCTTTCTTTGAGAAAAGGCATTAAATTGTTTAGATTCAGCACATTTGTGTCTAGTATTTCATGTAGGTTGTCACTCTGTAAGCTCTGTATATTTAGGACAGCTTATCAAGAAATGTTCAACAGTAATTGGCACATTACATACTTCACACACCGGCACAGGCTGTCTGTCTAGAATATGCTTATGAGTTAGTAGTGTATGTAACACCCCCTGATGGACTTACCAAGTGGAAGAACATCGGAAACGAGTGAGAAAACTCTTCAACAAAGTGAAGAGAACGTCGTGTAGTTCAGACTGGGAGACCTGTGAGGTTGCCCAAAAGAACTATAAAAAAGCTCTGAGGCGCTCCAAAAGAGACTCGTGGCGTACCTACTGTGAGGGCATCAACAAGATGCTGTCAGCAGCGCGGCTATGCAAGGATTCCTCGATTGGCACAGGATCAGTGATTTTGCCGAACGGGGAGGGGAATACACGTCATCGCCGGACGAGACGCTACGACATCTAATGTCAGTCCATTTCCTCGGGTCTGATGACAACCTCATAGTCACACCACTTCCGTGTCAACGTGAGAGCGATTGACTACAGGATGGCTTCGAACGTGGTAAGCTATGAAAGAGTGCGCTGGGCCATCTCGAGCTTTGCGCCCTACAAATCACCAGGTGAGGATGTGATCCTTTAGGCTCTCTTACAAGAGGGCTTGGAGCTTATCACCATCCCGGTGCTCCGGACATTCCGATTTTGTATCGCCTCTGCCTTTATACCAAGGCTTTGGAGGTCGGTCAAAGTTATTTCCTTTCCTAAGGCGGGGAGAACTAACTTCACTCAAGCCAAATCTTTCCGCCCTATCAGCCTCACATCCTTTCTCCTGAAAGTGCTGGAGAGGCTGATCGATAGGTATATCAAAGACGGTGCTTTACAGGATTTTCCTCTTCACCGTTGAAAGTACGCCTATCAGGCGGGCAAATCAACCGAGACGGCCCCTCCATCACCTGGTTACCCAGATTGAAGGAGCTATTAGTCTCGGACAGGCGCCATAAGCGTTTTTCTGGATATCTAATAATTTTGTAAATAAATGAAATCTCAAACTTATCCTTATATGTTGCATTCATTTAATTTTGTATCAGTAAAAATTATTTACTGAAATAATTGAATAATTGTTAAAGAGATCCACAAGCATAACGTCAGTATGATTCACTAAGAAAAAATTAGAGGTGTTACAAGGAAAATACTGTTTGATGATAAATAATGATTTAAATGATGTAAAAGTAAAAGAAATTAGAAATCTAAGAAAAAATATTTCCGAGTCTATTTTGCTTCTAAGGCAAAAATGTATACAATATTCGTGTTTATCTCGATTTTTTTACCTGATCCAAAAGCCGAGATATTGCAGATTTTGCAGGCACAAGCCACCTCAGTTTATGTTCGTCATTTCGGCATTTCGGATCGAGTTGCATGAAACAGAAACTCACATTTAAATTTAATTTCCTATACGCTCATATTTTTTCCCAGGTATTAGTTTCTGCAAATTATAAATTAGGCCGTCGTCTATTGCTTGGACTATATGTATTTGTACGTTAACGTGACTCAAACCTTTTTTGTTAATAAAATTATAAACTCTCTCAAATTGAGTAGGATGTACTCTAGAAAATTAGTTAGAATGTAGTAACTGAAGAGAAAGATAAAAATAGCTATACTATCGCAATTTACGTGGTTGCCTCCAGTAATCGCCATGATTACCTACACATATGTGTCCATGCATTAGACCGTTCATGTCATCTTACACTTTCACCGGTTCACACGCTCTTCGATGGACACTACAACTATCATCTGAGCCCACTGGGATGCTAATTAACGAACTATCTATTGGCGTAATCTGTAAGAAACATTGCACCGATGTCTCTGTTTCGTTGAAATGTGGTTCAATTGGACTAATGAAGAGATGACAGAATTGATTTCAGAATTTGTTTATTCCAATGTATAGCACAGTAAAATTGGGAAAACGGTTTTGAAAAAATTCAAGAAGCTGATTTCGTCGTACGTGGAAGGGATGAAAGGGAGGACATATAAATTTAAATCCAAAAACTCGGGGCTGTTTTTTAATACCATAATGCTGACACTCTTTCATTACTGCAGTACTGTGTTATATAAAGCAAACCATCAGTGCTATACGACTAATATTAGATTGCAACAAGTTTACCGCATTGGGGATTTTTTCTTATACTTTGACTACACGAGAGGGAGACCTATAATGTTCGAAGAACATCGTGTTAGCCAGAAGTGGAATGTATTGAGAGGAGATAGGCATTTGTATTTTTCTTGAAGATTTGGAGATTATAGGCATGGGAAAGACCTCACTAGGTAGATCTGGTAGAAAGAAGCACGGCAGGTCTCTTGTTTGACAGTGAAGTGGTGACTAGTTTGAGCTTGTCTAGTCTGCCTATCTGGAATCTCACGTGTTAAACAACAGATAAGATTTCTGATGAACACCGACCCTGGAAATGCAGAGAGGTCAATGAACTCGTAAGTGTGACATCATCAATCAAACGAATAGCTGTCTTCTGGATAGAATCGAAGAGCTTCAGCGTATGTTTGGGAGCTGATTTCCAAACATGTGAACAGTACTCCAGGACAACTCGAATCTGTGCTTTGTAGATTTTGAGGAACTGCTGGGATGTAAAGTAGCTTTTGGCACGGAATAGAAAACCAAGATTTTGTGAAGCGGTTTCAGCAATGAACCTCACATAATCGTCCCATGAGAGGGTGCTGTTAATGGTGACCCCGAGCATTGTTATGGAAAACTTTATAGGAATAGTTGTACCTGACATCATCATATTAGGGATTGTGGGAATCGCCTCCCTGGAGAAAACGCAAGCTTGAGTTTTGGTTGCACCAAACTCTACTAGATTATCAGATCCTCATGCGTCACCCTGTCTCCGTCTCGCTTCTGTGGCTTCAATACATGGAATAGGGGATCTAGATGAGAAAATCGGTATGAAGTGTACCATCATCTGTAAAGCTATGGACAGGACAGATGGTCACTTCCAGCAGATCGTTTATATGGATCAAAAACAAAGTTGGTGCCAAGATCCCATTGGAACACCAGCGTTGATACCCATTGTATTGAAAAATATTCTGTCAACTACCACAGGGAGTGATATTCATCTGTGTTGTATTCTAGTCTCACATTGACGAACCGAATATTCTGTTTGATGATGTCTGACATTTATTTTTTATAATGTACTACATCATCTGCACTAGAACTGAATTTATCAGAATCTGGTACAAGGGAAGTAAGAACAGGAAACACTGTCACCTCTCGGACAAGGCGTATCAACCGATATGAGAGCTACGAATGAAGAGAAGGGAAAACTATCAATATCTTCTCTGGCAGCTCTTCCATGTGCTGGCTAGGTTAAATTGGATGAATAGAACCAATTTTTTGGATTTTTTATTCATTCAGGAAAGGTCGACTTTCGTTTTTCATTTTGTTTTGTCTTTTAATTTTTATATTTTATACTTATATTTATTCATATAGATATAAGGGTAAAATAATATTCGGGGAACTAGTTTAACTTATTTGTTTCTTTCATCAATGCAAAGTATTTGTACTGAATAGCAAAAGAGCTAAACAAAGCGTATTATTATTATATATTTATGTGTGCTTGCGGTCGCTGTCTTGTAAAATGCAGATGGCTCTGTAGTTTTGTTTCTGTTCTTTCAAAATACTCATTAGAACGAAAGGTGTAGAAAATTAATTAATCTTTCATTTTTAATAGAACTCTTCACCGGCCACGGTAGCACGGTAGACACTCAATGATGTCTGGAAATTATGTGGGTACAGAAGAATATAACAATCTTCCACTTCATATTAATTGTTCATGGACTTCTGCTAGAAAGATGCTGGTGTATGTACCTATGGGCTCGGAGTATTTGGTTTTGGGCCCAAAGAATACTACCTTCTGCAGCTTTTGATCCATCGGTATACCAACAGATTGCTCATTTCCTAATAGGGTGAGTGTTTCTTCCAGTCTTATTTATTTTACGTGGGCTTGGAAGTTCTTTGAATCTTGCCCATATGATCTTTAGATGACATGAATATTGTCTTCTTCGACGTCTTCCACACAAGTTCAATGTCTACATGAGATTCTTCTTCATTTATATTAAACACAGTATTTTTGTCTATATGGAGTGGGGTTAGTCCCAGTATTTTCTCCATGTTAGCCGTAAGGCAAGACCTTGTAGCTCCCGTTATGCATATGCATGGGAGCCTTTGGGTTTCACTTAATCCTCTTTCTATGGTAATTTGCTTAGTTTCATCACTCGTTCGGAATAGTTTTTGTGAAGCTGTTTTCGCAATGGACCTCACATGATCGTACCATGAGAGAGTGATGTTGGTGGTGATACCGAACATGGTCATAGATGACTTCATATGAATTACCTGAAATCATGAATTAGGAATTGTGGAGTCTCCTTTCTGGAGAAAATACAAGTTTGAGTGTTGATTGCATTAAGCTTTACTAGATTATCAGATCCCTTTTTCTAAATTCTTACCAGATCCTCATTATTCATCGACCTGTACCTGTCTTGCTTCTCTGGCTTCATTGGATGATATAGGGGCTCTAGATGAGAAAGCGTTGTGAGGTGTAGCATTATTTGCAAAGCTGGTGACATATCCCTTCTTGATATCACCGGAATAATATTTCTACATCGATTCATTGAATTTTCAATTTCAATTGCTTGCAAAGTTTGAAAAAGGTAAAGTGAAATAGTGTTCCAAGTTCTCCATAACGTTTAAAAGGTAACTACACCCAAGACTGGCGAGGAAAAACTATGAATGGTGATACTCACTGGTATCATTACAAACATCACCTGTCACTTTAGATTTTTCACAATGCTGTGAGATGACAACACTCGGAATTCCACGATGGATAAATCATAATGTATAACATTGGTGAAATTCTTGATATAGATTACTGTTTAAGAATAGTAAATTCTTCAAGCGACAGTGTAAGGTAAGGTAGATATTTCGTTAATACGCATCGTGTTCTACTGTCGTGGTGACCCAGATTGTGCTCTGCTAAAGTACTTGGGCGGGACTCCGTGCAGCTCTTGGTACAAGCAAAAATTAATACAAGCTAATTTATTATCGCACTGGAGTTGATTTCACAACGGCTTGATTGCTATTAGAAATAACACAACGAATGTGGACACGGATGATCGTGTGAACTTACAGTTATTGTGAAATTGCGATTATCATTTGCCACTATACGTGTGGCTGTGCCAATTATTCCGTATTTACTGGGTGGAGTCGATAACTATTAACAATTATTGTTTCTTTAAATGAGAACCGCAAAGGTGTGAATACCGTTTTGATTAATTAAATTGGATAAGTAAAAGTGTATGCGCACACCCACAGCAGTTGCTCAACCAAACATCGTTCTATATCACCCAAAATAAATATTTTAAACCATATTATTTGCATTCATCTGTTGAGCTTTGGTGCAAATAAAAATTAGCACTATGAGTAAAATAAATATTCACCATCCAACGTAGAACTTCAGTCGTTTTTGAGCATCCTCATTCAATCATGGCATGACAAATAATAATAACAAAAATAAATGGTCGAATCTACCCAAATTCATCGACATACTGTATGACTTGTGACCCTTCAAAGTAGTGTTCGATAAAAGAGGAATGATCGCTCCATAAATAAGATCAATATCATGGTAGAAAATAAATGCATCGTCCTACAAATTACGAGGGCCTGAAAAATAAAACAGATTGCGCCACAATCGAAAATCCTATATGACATTTGTGATGTACCATCTTTAACTAGAACGCATTAAGATTTTCAGACTGATATGTCATTCAATTCTGTTTTGACACCCATCGAAACCAAGCACACTTGAAGATTTTTGTAATCATGGAAAAATTTCGCGTTTTGATTAAACATTATTTCTTTTGTGGAGAAAACATCATGCAAACCAAAGCATAGCTTGTTACATATTATAGGAACTCCTCAACATCGATTGGAATGATTCACAAGTGGTTTACTGATTACGGCCGAACGTTCTGGTCGTTCAATTGAGCTTACAACGCCAGAAATAGTCGATCAAATGGTATGATATTGGACGATCGGCGAGTTAAAGTGCACGCGATTGCTGAAGCAATTGGCATCTCAACCGAACGCGTACGGAACATTTTGCATACATTTTTGAACATGAAAAAGCTATCTGCCAGATGGTTGCCGCATTTGCTTTCTGTTGACAAGTGCGACCGTGTAACAACGTCAAAGGTGTGCTTAGCGATGTTCAAGCGCGATAAGAAGGACTTTTTGCGATGTTTCGTAACCGTGACAAACATGGATCCATCACAAGAGACCAAAGAAGAGTTGAAACAGTGGAAACCGAAAAAGGCCAAAGTGGGTTTATCGGCCAACAAATTCATGGCGACAGTTTTTC
The DNA here is from genome assembly GCA_958510875.1 of Endomychus coccineus. NCBI lineage: Eukaryota > Metazoa > Arthropoda > Insecta > Coleoptera > Endomychidae > Endomychus > Endomychus coccineus. Next base: position 14,736,291 of record OY294071.1, on the reverse strand, counting down.
GGGATGCACGCGGTATCGTCCATATCTATTACCTTGAAAAGGGCAAAACGATCACCGGCGTATATTATGCAGAGCTGTTGGATCGGTTCGACGCCGATTTAATGAGGAAGCGGTGGCATTTGGCAAAGAAAAAAGTGTTCTTCACCATGTCAACGCACCGGCTCACAGGTCCGCAGTCACAATGGCAAAATTGCATGAATTTCTCTTCATTGGTTCGTCATCCACCATATTCTCCAGATTTGGCCCCCTGCAATTTCGATCTATTCCCAAACTTGGTGAAATGGATCGGCGGAAAGAGATTTGGCTCCAACGATGAGGTCATCGCTGGAACACACGCCTTTTTTGAAATATTGCCGAAATCGTATTATTTGGAAAGGATCGAAAAATTTGAAAAACGTTGGACGAAGTGTATCGGGCTACAAGGAGATTACGTTGAGAAATAAAATAAGTTTTGTTCAACTAAATCATTTCTTGTTTAATTTTTCAGGGAATTTTCACCTTGTCCTCGTACATATGTTGTGAGAGATAAACGAAAATGAGGAATCTTTCCTTAAGACTCTCTCATAGTTTTATTTGAAGTTAACTGAAAATCACGGAGGCTCTCACATCTCAAATTACTAATTTTATTATACAGGGTGTTTCAGTTTTTCCGTTCATAACTGCGGCAAGCGATAGAACTTCTAAAACTAATAGGGGTCTTTCATATAAAATTTTCCTCTAAATCGCTTCGTTTTAGAGATACAGGCTGTTGAAATTGAAAGAAAAATTTAGTGTTTTGCGAATATCTCCGGAACCGTTCATCGTACAGAAAACAGCTTTTGTAAGCTATCTCTACTCATAGTAAGCCATGTTTTGTGCTACAAATTTTTTTTTATTCATAGTTGGTGAAGATTTTGAAGGGGTAGTGGTTGTTTTTCTCCCCAACTTCTACGTCACTGGAAAAAGTACGGTTTTGAGATTTTGACATTTGAAGGTACTAGGTCATGAGCTCTAAAGTTGACCGTTTTCGAGAAAAATCAACTTTTATGATGAAAAACATTGTCAATTCTTTGAAATAATTTTTTTTTTTACCAATTAACGAAATTTCTTTATACAAGTAACAAAACCAAAAAATTGACCATGTTTTCAACATAAAAGTTGATTTTTCTCGAAAACGGTCAACTGTAGAGCTTATGACCTAGTACATTTTTTGTGTAGAAAACATTGGCGGTTCAAACGGGCATCTCAAAACCATACTTTTCCAGTGGTGTAGATGTTGGGGAGAAAAACAACCACTACCCCTTCAAAATCTTCACCTATTATGAGTAAAAAATTTTTTTTTATCTCACAAAACATAGCCTACTATGAGTAGAGATTGCTTACAAAAGCTGTTTTCTGTACGATGAACGGTTCCGGAGATTTTTTTTTTCAATTTCAACAGCGTATTTCGAAAACGAAGTGATTTAGAGAAAAATTTTATATGGAAGACCCCTATTATTTTTAGAAGTTCTATCGTTTGCCGAAGTTATGAACGAAAAAAACTGAAACACCCTGTATATTACTAAGAATAATATCTTTCATATATTTGGTACAGATGAACATTACTAAGAAGACTATTGGATAACTTTGCTTCACTTACTTAGCTGGAAAAGCATTCAATTCTCTACCTGAAATGTATAAAATCTATATAACCACTCTGAACTCGTTTATAATGCTGAAAGATATTTTCAAAATATACATAAAAAAATCGACTTATACTATTATTGAAAATAATTGAAACATTAATGGACTTAGAATAAATAAGATGCAATTATCGAAGACAGCAACACCAAACATTATAAATAATACCATGCTCTGCCATATATGTATATATTTAAAAAATTTGTTATTTTATTTTCTTCATTTTCTTCTCTATTTTTCTTTACAATTCAGATAATATGTACTAAGGTATCTATATCTTTAGTCAGTGAATAAATTATTCGATCTGACTTGTATAATACGTTCCTGTAATAGTATGAATAATATCTTATCTTAGCTTTAATTATATGTTCTAAGTAAGTAACCATACTTAAATAATTGTTTTAGTTGTTGTTGTTGTTGAACGATTTTGTTGAAATTTGAGTGGAAGCAGTTTTGAATTTACTGTAAAAGTTTTGAATCAATTCATGGTATACTTTGAGGGTCCCGATTTCTTAAATTTTCAACCCTTCAGGAAAGGGTTACTTTATGGTAATTTATCATTATGATTAAATGAAAGAACCATTACTTTGTTTTCATACTTTTGATAATAACATACAAATGCTAAGTTTCAATACCGAAGTGCCATTATGAAAATTATGAAGTTAACAATAAACAGTTCAAGCATAAATTTCTCGACATTGACAATGAAGAGGTGACTAGCTTGAGCAGGTTTAGTCCGCCTATCTGGAATCTCTCGCGGTGAAACAACAGACGACATTTCTGATGAACAATGACCATGGAAATATCTATAGAAAAGGGAGAGATCGCAAACCTCTCTACGATGTTCTAGAAAGGTCAAAGACTTCGTAAGTATCAATTAGACGAATAACTCTCTTCTGGATAGAATCCTGAAGCTTCAGAGTATGCTTGGGAGCCGAACTCAAAACATGAGAACAGTACTCCAGGACAGGTCGAATCGGTCCTTTGTAGATTATGAGGATGCTGCTGGGATGTAAAGTAGCTTTTGGCACGGAATAGAAAACTTGTGAAGTGGTTTTCGCAATGGACGTCACAAAATCATCCTATGAGAGGGTACTGTTGGTGGTGATTTCGAGCATGGATATGGAAGACTTCATACCTGACATCATCATATTAGAGCTTGTGAGATCGGCCTTCATAGAGGAGATGCAAGCTTGAGTTTTGGTTGTATTAAACTTTATTAGAGTAACAAGTCCCCATTTCAAAATCGTAGCCAGATCTTCATTAATTGCGTCGACCTGCCTCTGCTTTGCTCCTCTGGCTTCATTGGATGGTATAAGGGCTCAGATGAGAAAGCGGTATGAAGTGTACCATCCTCTGATAAGCTGTGGACGAGGCATGTGGTCACTTCGAGCAGATCGTTTATATGGAGCAGAAACAAGTTGGTACCAAGACAGATACATGTGGAACACCAGCGTTGGTAGCCATTGTATCGGAGAATACTCCGTCAATCACCACATGGAGTAATCTATGTCAGAGAAAACTAGATAGTAAGCGATCTCATGCCTTGTACTATGCATTATTAAGTTTAATATCTTCTATATAACGGTAATGGAAGCATGGGCACTGTCACGTCTAATGTGTTATTAAAAATGCTTGATATCTTCTTCATAAGGATTAAATAAAGTGTAGGGTCTTTCACACTCTATAAATAATTCATTACAAATCTTGATACGGGCACAGAAGGGGAAGTAAACTTCTTATTTTTCATTTTTAGTTCATTTTGTTGAAACTGATTAGAGCTTCTTATTTTTTCTCAACGCTCGTTGGTGAAAACGTAAGGTGCCATTAGAAAATATGTGATGAAGAGATAGTTTTCGTAAATAAATCCATTCATCTGAATTCTTCACTTACAAATGAAGTATTTTTGTAAGGTGTAATTAGGTTACAAAGTGTTCACAAAGGTAATGTAAATAAAATTGCAATCTTTTATATCAAATGTCAATAAAATAACGGAAGGATGAATGATATTTATATTTCCTAACTTTCATAAATTCAACTGGCCTTATTTCAATGATATTTTTTGAAAGTGGTTGATGTCAAATAGAGGGGTTGACATTCCCGAGATCAGAGCACGAGGGGAGATTTAGATTAATTCTAAGTTCAAAGGATCGCATGCCTTGTTTGCTTTGTGACTTGTGCTTCATTTGCTGATTATTTTTATTGACCATGAAGGAAGCTATAAAAGCTCAAATTCCTTTCTAGTATAACTTAAAACATGAACTATCAAATTATATCTGGAGTAATTTCAATTTATGAGTTATTTTTGTTAACTTATTATGAATACGATTATTGTTTCTCTATTTATACAAGAATGTTGACAAGTCTTAATCCATCTTTTGATATAAGATAAGTTATTTGAACTGAACATGTAAGTGAACATATATTATTTCCAATCAACAATTCTAGGTTAGTAGGTCATTTGAAGTTTATTTGTAGATGCAATAACAATACCTGAACACGTAAGAAAACATATAATCATCTCCAAGCCTAAATTGTAGGTTAGTGGTTGATATTTGTATGTTTATTTTTGAATGCTAGATGAATTTGAGAGCTGTTAAAGTATATTTTCGAAAATCAGAAGGTATGAAACTGTACCCATGTATTCGGGAAAGAGTTTCTTGAGAATTCTCCATTGCGTAATGCTGTGACGAAACTGTATCTTCGGCCAGCGTCGAGTTGCTCGACGGCAGGTAAAATTTTTGAAAGGTAACTTCCGAAATGCGAGGCGAAGGCAAGTCTGAGTTGAAATTCAGATATTGCGGTATCTGCCCTCAGTCATTCGGATATGCAATATTTACCTATGTTTCTGTGATATCAATAATTATGATTACAGGATTGAATCCTTAATTTTCCTGTGTAAATATGCTTCTTATTGCCTAATATAATCCTAGGTTAGTAGTTTAGTTGTTTCCTTTCGTATGCAATAATATAAACAGAACACATGAGAGAAAATAAAATATCTCCATACAGCAATTATAAATTGGCAGGTTATTTGTAATTCCTTTTTTCTGTTTATGTTGTGGAAAATTGTAAGTAAAGTGTATTGAGGTTGGCTTGAATCTGCTGTGGAAAAATTACCTTAGAAGTTGCTGATTTACTTGTGATGTACAATCGTGGAAACTGTATTACAACTGTGGCAGGAGTCCCCTACATCAAGTAGGAAGTATTAATCCATAACCGAGCAAGTACAACATCTTATCCAGCACTCACCAGGTCAGGCTATCCGACTTTGGGTTTATGTAACATTTCTGGCACCCGAATTTTTAACACCTAAAATATAACTCACGACCGTCTTCACTGTAGCTGTCGGCAACCAAGTGATAAAATAGAGCTTTTAGTTTATCCTCAAGTAAGAGTAATTTGTACTCTTTTGAATGCAATAATATTAACTGAACGCATAAGAGAACATATATCATCTGCAAACGGCAACTACTCTAAGTAGGTTATACGCAAATTTATTTCTGAATGCCAGGTAAATCTTAGAGCTGGTAAGATAGTCGAAAATCAGAAGGGGGCACACTGAACCTATGTATTCGGCAAAGAGTTTCTTGAAATTTCTCCATCAAGTAATGCTGCCGGATGAAACTATATCTGCCATCTGCCACTGGGATTTGCAATATGTAAATAATAATTATGATTATATGGAATGAATTATGGGATCGAATGCTTAATTTTTATTCGGTTAGTATACTTCTTATAGTCTAATATATTTCTAGCTTAGTAATTTGGTTGTAATTTTATTTATGCATGCAATAACCTTACCTGGACACATAAGAGAACACATATTATCCCCAAACGGCAATTCTAGGATAGTATGATATTAGTAAGTCTATTTTAAAAAGCTAGGTAAATTTTAGAGTTGGTAAGACGGTTGTAAATGTATATTCTAGAAAATCAGAAGGGGGTAAACTGAACCCATACTTACGGGTATGCGTTTCTTTGAATTTCTCCATTAAGTAATACTGCCGGACGAAACTATATCTGCCCTCTGCCACTGCTATTTGCAATATATATCTACGTTTCTATGATAATAATTATGATTATAAGGAATGGATTATAGGATTGAATGCTTAATTTTCACTCGGTTAATATACTTCTTATGGTCTAATATATTTCTAGCTTAGTAATTTAGTTGTAAGCTTATGTATGTATGAAATAACCTCAACTGGACACATAAGAGAACACATATTATCCCCAAGCAACAATTCTAGGTTGGTATGATATTTGTAAGTGTATATTTGAATGCTAGGTAAATTTTAGAGTTGGTAAGGTGATAGTCAGAAGAGGTTAAACTGAACCTATGTCTACAGGTATGAGTTTCTTTGGATTTCTCCATTGGGTAATGCTGACGGACGGAACTGTATCTGTCCTCTGCCACTGGAATTTGCAATATGTACCTACGTTTCTATGATAATAATAATTATGATTACAAAGAACGAATTATAGGATTGGATACTCAATTTTTACTGGCTTAATATACTTCTTATTGCCTAATGTATTTCGAGCTTAGTAATTTGTTGTAAGCTCCTGTATGTATGCAATAACCTCAACTGGACACATAAGAGAAGACATATTATTCCTAAACGGCAATTCTAGGATTGTATGATATTTGTAAGTGTATTTTAGGAAGCTAAGTAAATTTTACAGTTGGTAAGGCGGTTGAAAGTGTATATTCTCGAAAATCAGAAGGGGGTAAACTGAACCCATACTTACGGGTATGCGTTTCTTTGAATTTCTCCATTAAGTAATACTGCCGCACGAAACTATATCTGCCCTCTGCCACTGCTATTTGCAATATATATCTACGTTTCTATGATAATAATTATGATTATAAGGAATGGATTATAGGATTGAATGCTTAATTTTCACTCGGTTAATATACTTCTTATGGTCTAATATATTTCTAGCTTAGTAATTTAGTTGTAAGCTTATGTATGTATGAAATAACCTCAACTGGACACATAAGAGAACACATATTATCCCCAAGCAACAATTCTAGGTTGGTATGATATTTGTAAGTGCATATTTGAATGCTAGGTAAATTTTAGAGTTGGTAAGGCGATAGTCAGAAGAGGTTAAAGTGAACCTATGTCTACAGGTATGAGTTTCTTTGGATTTCTCCATTGGGTAATGCTGACGGACGGAACTGTATCTGTCCTCTGCCACTGGAATTTGCAATATGTACCTACGTTTCTATGATAATAATAATTATGATTACAAAGAACGAATTATAGGATTGGATACTCAATTTTTACTGGCTTAATATACTTCTTATTGCCTAATGTATTTCGAGCTTAGTAATTTGTTGTAAGCTCCTGTATGTATGCAATAACCTTAACTGGACACATAAGAGAAGACATATTATTCCTAAACGGCAATTCTAGGATTGTATGATATTTGTAAGTGTATTTTAGAAAGCTAAGTAAATTTTAGAGTTGGTAAGGCGGTTGAAAGTGTATATTCTCGAAAATCAGAAGGGGGTAAACTGAACCCATACTTACGGGTATGCGTTTCTTTGAATTTCTCCATTGAGTAATACTGCCGGACGAAACTATATCTGCCCTCTGCCACTGCTATTTGCAATATATATCTACGTTTCTATGATAATAATTATGATTATAAGGAATGGATTATAGGATTGAATGCTTAATTTTCACTTGGTTAATATACTTCTTATGGTCTAATATATTTCTAGCTTAGTAATTTAGTTGTAAGCTTATGTATGTATGAAATAACCTCAACTGTACACATAAGAGAACACATATTATCCCCAAGCAACAATTCTAGGTTGGTATGATATTTGTAAGTGCATATTTGAATGCTAGGTAAATTTTAGAGTTGGTGAGGCGATAGTCAGAAGAGGTTAAAGTGAACCTATGTCTACAGGTATGAGTTTCTTTGGATTTCTCCATTGGGTAATGCTGATGGACGGAACTGTATCTGTCCTCTGCCACTGGAATTTGCAATATGTACCTACGTTTCTATGATAATAATAATTATGATTACAACGAACGAATTATAGGATTGGATACTCAATTTTTACTGGCTTAATATACTTCTTATTGCCTAATGTATTTCGAGCTTAGTAGTTTGTTGTAAGCTCCTGTATGTATGCAATAACCTTAACTGGACACATAAGAGAAGACATGTTATTCCTAAACGGCAATTCTAGGATTGTATGATATTTGTAAGTGTATTTTAGAAAGCTAAGTAAATTTTAGAGTTGGTAAGGCGGTTGAAAGTGTATATTCTCGAAAATCAGAAGGGGGTAAACTGAACCCATACTTACGGGTATGCGTTTCTTTGAATTTCTCCATTAAGTAATACTGCCGGACGAAACTATATCTGCCCTCTGCCACTGCTATTTGCAATATATATCTACGTTTCTATGATAATAATTATGATTATAAGGAATGGATTATAGGATTGAATGCTCAATTTTCACTCGGTTAATATACTTCTTATGGTCTAATATATTTCTAGCTTAATAATTTAGTTGTAAGCTTATGTATGTATGAAATAACCTCAACTGGACACATAAGAGAACACATATTATCCCCAAGCAACAATTCTAGGTTGGTATGATATTTGTAAGTGCATATTTGAATGCTAGGTAAATCTTAGAGTTGGTGAGGCGATAGTCAGAAGAGGTTAAAGTGAACCTATGTCTACAGGTATGAGTTTCTTTGGATTTCTCCATTGGGTAATGCTGACGGACGGAACTGTATCTGTCCTCTGCCACTGGAATTTGCAATATGTACCTACGTTTCTATGATAATAATAATTATGATTACAAAGAACGAATTATAGGATTGGATACTCAATTTTTACTGGCTTAATATACTTCTTATTGCCTAATGTATTTCGAGCTTAGTAATTTGTTGTAAGCTCCTGTATGTATGCAATAACCTTAACTGGACACATAAGAGAAGACATATTATTCCTAAACGGCAATTCTAGGATTGTATGATATTTGTAAGTGTATTTTAGAAAGCTAAGTAAATTTTAGAGTTGGTAAGGCGGTTGAAAGTGTATATTCTCGAAAATCAGAAGGGGGTAAACTGAACCCATACTTACGGGTATGCGTTTCTTTGAATTTCTCCATTAAGTAATACTGCCGGACGAAACTATATCTGCCCTCTGCCACTGCTATTTGCAATATATATCTACGTTTCTATGATAATAATTATGATTATAAGGAATGGATTATAGGATTGAATGCTCAATTTTCACTCGGTTAATATACTTCTTATGGTCTAATATATTTCTAGCTTAGTAATTTAGTTGTAAGCTTATGTATGTATGAAATAACCTCAACTGGACACATAAGAGAACACATATTATCCCCAAGCAACAATTCTAGGTTGGTATGATATTTGTAAGTGCATATTTGAATGCTAGGTAAATTTTAGAGTTGGTAAGGCGATAGTCAGAAGAGGTTAAAGTGAACCTATGTCTACAGGTATGAGTTTCTTTGGATTTCTCCATTGGGTAATGCTGACGGACGGAACTGTATCTGTCCTCTGCCACTGGAATTTGCAATATGTACCTACGTTTCTATGATAATAATAATTATGATTACAAAGAACGAATTATAGGATTGGATACTCAATTTTTACTGGCTTAATATACTTCTTATTGCCTAATGTATTTCGAGCTTAGTAATTTGTTGTAAGCTCCTGTATGTATGCAATAACCTCAACTGGACACATAAGAGAAGACATATTATTCCTAAACGGCAATTCTAGGATTGTATGATATTTGTAAGTGTATTTTAGGAAGCTAAGTAAATTTTACAGTTGGTAAGGCGGTTGAAAGTGTATATTCTCGAAAATCAGAAGGGGGTAAACTGAACCCATACTTACGGGTATGCGTTTCTTTGAATTTCTCCATTAAGTAATACTGCCGCACGAAACTATATCTGCCCTCTGCCACTGCTATTTGCAATATATATCTACGTTTCTATGATAATAATTATGATTATAAGGAATGGATTATAGGATTGAATGCTTAATTTTCACTCGGTTAATATACTTCTTATGGTCTAATATATTTCTAGCTTAGTAATTTAGTTGTAAGCTTATGTATGTATGAAATAACCTCAACTGGACACATAAGAGAACACATATTATCCCCAAGCAACAATTCTAGGTTGGTATGATATTTGTAAGTGCATATTTGAATGCTAGGTAAATTTTAGAGTTGGTAAGGCGATAGTCAGAAGAGGTTAAAGTGAACCTATGTCTACAGGTATGAGTTTCTTTGGATTTCTCCATTGGGTAATGCTGACGGACGGAACTGTATCTGTCCTCTGCCACTGGAATTTGCAATATGTACCTACGTTTCTATGATAATAATAATTATGATTACAAAGAACGAATTATAGGATTGGATACTCAATTTTTACTGGCTTAATATACTTCTTATTGCCTAATGTATTTCGAGCTTAGTAATTTGTTGTAAGCTCCTGTATGTATGCAATAACCTTAACTGGACACATAAGAGAAGACATATTATTCCTAAACGGCAATTCTAGGATTGTATGATATTTGTAAGTGTATTTTAGAAAGCTAAGTAAATTTTAGAGTTGGTAAGGCGGTTGAAAGTGTATATTCTCGAAAATCAGAAGGGGGTAAACTGAACCCATACTTACGGGTATGCGTTTCTTTGAATTTCTCCATTGAGTAATACTGCCGGACGAAACTATATCTGCCCTCTGCCACTGCTATTTGCAATATATATCTACGTTTCTATGATAATAATTATGATTATAAGGAATGGATTATAGGATTGAATGCTTAATTTTCACTTGGTTAATATACTTCTTATGGTCTAATATATTTCTAGCTTAGTAATTTAGTTGTAAGCTTATGTATGTATGAAATAACCTCAACTGTACACATAAGAGAACACATATTATCCCCAAGCAACAATTCTAGGTTGGTATGATATTTGTAAGTGCATATTTGAATGCTAGGTAAATTTTAGAGTTGGTGAGGCGATAGTCAGAAGAGGTTAAAGTGAACCTATGTCTACAGGTATGAGTTTCTTTGGATTTCTCCATTGGGTAATGCTGATGGACGGAACTGTATCTGTCCTCTGCCACTGGAATTTGCAATATGTACCTACGTTTCTATGATAATAATAATTATGATTACAACGAACGAATTATAGGATTGGATACTCAATTTTTACTGGCTTAATATACTTCTTATTGCCTAATGTATTTCGAGCTTAGTAGTTTGTTGTAAGCTCCTGTATGTATGCAATAACCTTAACTGGACACATAAGAGAAGACATGTTATTCCTAAACGGCAATTCTAGGATTGTATGATATTTGTAAGTGTATTTTAGAAAGCTAAGTAAATTTTAGAGTTGGTAAGGCGGTTGAAAGTGTATATTCTCGAAAATCAGAAGGGGGTAAACTGAACCCATACTTACGGGTATGCGTTTCTTTGAATTTCTCCATTAAGTAATACTGCCGGACGAAACTATATCTGCCCTCTGCCACTGCTATTTGCAATATATATCTACGTTTCTATGATAATAATTATGATTATAAGGAATGGATTATAGGATTGAATGCTCAATTTTCACTCGGTTAATATACTTCTTATGGTCTAATATATTTCTAGCTTAATAATTTAGTTGTAAGCTTATGTATGTATGAAATAACCTCAACTGGACACATAAGAGAACACATATTATCCCCAAGCAACAATTCTAGGTTGGTATGATATTTGTAAGTGCATATTTGAATGCTAGGTAAATCTTAGAGTTGGTGAGGCGATAGTCAGAAGAGGTTAAAGTGAACCTATGTCTACAGGTATGAGTTTCTTTGGATTTCTCCATTGGGTAATGCTGACGGACGGAACTGTATCTGTCCTCTGCCACTGGAATTTGCAATATGTACCTACGTTTCTATGATAATAATAATTATGATTACAAAGAACGAATTATAGGATTGGATACTCAATTTTTACTGGCTTAATATACTTCTTATTGCCTAATGTATTTCGAGCTTAGTAATTTGTTGTAAGCTCCTGTATGTATGCAATAACCTTAACTGGACACATAAGAGAAGACATATTATTCCTAAACGGCAATTCTAGGATTGTATGATATTTGTAAGTGTATTTTAGAAAGCTAAGTAAATTTTAGAGTTGGTAAGGCGGTTGAAAGTGTATATTCTCGAAAATCAGAAGGGGGTAAACTGAACCCATACTTACGGGTATGCGTTTCTTTGAATTTCTCCATTAAGTAATACTGCCGGACGAAACTATATCTGCCCTCTGCCACTGCTATTTGCAATATATATCTACGTTTCTATGATAATAATTATGATTATAAGGAATGGATTATAGGATTGAATGCTCAATTTTCACTCGGTTAATATACTTCTTATGGTCTAATATATTTCTAGCTTAGTAATTTAGTTGTAAGCTTATGTATGTATGAAATAACCTCAACTGGACACATAAGAGAACACATATTATCCCCAAGCAACAATTCTAGGTTGGTATGATATTTGTAAGTGCATATTTGAATGCTAGGTAAATTTTAGAGTTGGTAAGGCGATAGTCAGAAGAGGTTAAAGTGAACCTATGTCTACAGGTATGAGTTTCTTTGGATTTCTCCATTGGGTAATGCTGACGGACGGAACTGTATCTGTCCTCTGCCACTGGAATTTGCAATATGTACCTACGTTTCTATGATAATAATAATTATGATTACAAAGAACGAATTATAGGATTGGATACTCAATTTTTACTGGCTTAATATACTTCTTATTGCCTAATGTATTTCGAGCTTAGTAATTTGTTGTAAGCTCCTGTATGTATGCAATAACCTTAACTGGACACATAAGAGAAGACATATTATTCCTAAACGGCAATTCTAGGATTGTATGATATTTGTAAGTGTATTTTAGAAAGCTAAGTAAATTTTAGAGTTGGTAAGGCGGTTGAAAGTGTATATTCTCGAAAATCAGAAGGGGGTAAACTGAACCCATACTTACGGGTATGCGTATCTTTGAATTTCTCCATTAAGTAATACTGCCGGACGAAACTATATCTGCCCTCTGCCACTGCTATTTGCAATATATATCTACGTTTCTATGATAATAATTATGATTATAAGGAATGGATTATAGGATTGAATGCTTAATTTTCACTCGGTTAATATACTTCTTATGGTCTAATATATTTCTAGCTTAGTAATTTAGTTGTAAGCTTATGTATGTATGAAATAACCTCAACTGGACACATAAGAGAACACATATTATCCCCAAGCAACAATTCTAGGTTGGTATGATATTTGTAAGTGTATATTTGAATGCTAGGTAAATTTTAGAGTTGGTAAGGCGATAGTCAGAAGAGGTTAAACTGAACCTATGTCTACAGGTATGAGTTTCTTTGGATTTCTCCATTGGGTAATGCTGACGGACGGAACTGTATCTGTCCTCTGCCACTGGAATTTGCAATATGTACCTACGTTTCTATGATAATAATAATTATGATTACAAAGAACGAATTATAGGATTGGATACTCAATTTTTACTGGCTTAATATACTTCTTATTGCCTAATGTATTTCGAGCTTAGTAATTTGTTGTAAGCTCCTGTATGTATGCAATAACCTCAACTGGACACATAAGAGAAGACATATTATTCCTAAACGGCAATTCTAGGATTGTATGATATTTGTAAGTGTATTTTAGGAAGCTAAGTAAATTTTACAGTTGGTAAGGCGGTTGAAAGTGTATATTCTCGAAAATCAGAAGGGGGTAAACTGAACCCATACTTACGGGTATGCGTTTCTTTGAATTTCTCCATTAAGTAATACTGCCGGACGAAACTATATCTGCCCTCTGCCACTGCTATTTGCAATATATATCTACGTTTCTATGATAATAATTATGATTATAAGGAATGGATTATAGGATTGAATGCTTAATTTTCACTCGGTTAATATACTTCTTATGGTCTAATATATTTCTAGCTTAGTAATTTAGTTGTAAGCTTATGTATGTATGAAATAACCTCAACTGGACACATAAGAGAACACATATTATCCCCAAGCAACAATTCTAGGTTGGTATGATATTTGTAAGTGCATATTTGAATGCTAGGTAAATTTTAGAGTTGGTAAGGCGATAGTCAGAAGAGGTTAAAGTGAACCTATGTCTACAGGTATGAGTTTCTTTGGATTTCTCCATTGGGTAATGCTGACGGACGGAACTGTATCTGTCCTCTGCCACTGGAATTTGCAATATGTACCTACGTTTCTATGATAATAATAATTATGATTACAAAGAACGAATTATAGGATTGGATACTCAATTTTTACTGGCTTAATATACTTCTTATTGCCTAATGTATTTCGAGCTTAGTAATTTGTTGTAAGCTCCTGTATGTATGCAATAACCTTAACTGGACACATAAGAGAAGACATATTATTCCTAAACGGCAATTCTAGGATTGTATGATATTTGTAAGTGTATTTTAGAAAGCTAAGTAAATTTTAGAGTTGGTAAGGCGGTTGAAAGTGTATATTCTCGAAAATCAGAAGGGGGTAAACTGAACCCATACTTACGGGTATGCGTTTCTTTGAATTTCTCCATTGAGTAATACTGCCGGACGAAACTATATCTGCCCTCTGCCACTGCTATTTGCAATATATATCTACGTTTCTATGATAATAATTATGATTATAAGGAATGGATTATAGGATTGAATGCTTAATTTTCACTTGGTTAATATACTTCTTATGGTCTAATATATTTCTAGCTTAGTAATTTAGTTGTAAGCTTATGTATGTATGAAATAACCTCAACTGTACACATAAGAGAACACATATTATCCCCAAGCAACAATTCTAGGTTGGTATGATATTTGTAAGTGCATATTTGAATGCTAGGTAAATTTTAGAGTTGGTGAGGCGATAGTCAGAAGAGGTTAAAGTGAACCTATGTCTACAGGTATGAGTTTCTTTGGATTTCTCCATTGGGTAATGCTGATGGACGGAACTGTATCTGTCCTCTGCCACTGGAATTTGCAATATGTACCTACGTTTCTATGATAATAATAATTATGATTACAACGAACGAATTATAGGATTGGATACTCAATTTTTACTGGCTTAATATACTTCTTATTGCCTAATGTATTTCGAGCTTAGTAATTTGTTGTAAGCTCCTGTATGTATGCAATAACCTTAACTGGACACATAAGAGAAGACATGTTATTCCTAAACGGCAATTCTAGGATTGTATGATATTTGTAAGTGTATTTTAGAAAGCTAAGTAAATTTTAGAGTTGGTAAGGCGGTTGAAAGTGTATATTCTCGAAAATCAGAAGGGGGTAAACTGAACCCATACTTACGGGTATGCGTTTCTTTGAATTTCTCCATTAAGTAATACTGCCGGACGAAACTATATCTGCCCTCTGCCACTGCTATTTGCAATATATATCTACGTTTCTATGATAATAATTATGATTATAAGGAATGGATTATAGGATTGAATGCTCAATTTTCACTCGGTTAATATACTTCTTATGGTCTAATATATTTCTAGCTTAATAATTTAGTTGTAAGCTTATGTATGTATGAAATAACCTCAACTGGACACATAAGAGAACACATATTATCCCCAAGCAACAATTCTAGGTTGGTATGATATTTGTAAGTGCATATTTGAATGCTAGGTAAATCTTAGAGTTGGTGAGGCGATAGTCAGAAGAGGTTAAAGTGAACCTATGTCTACAGGTATGAGTTTCTTTGGATTTCTCCATTGGGTAATGCTGACGGACGGAACTGTATCTGTCCTCTGCCACTGGAATTTGCAATATGTACCTACGTTTCTATGATAATAATAATTATGATTACAAAGAACGAATTATAGGATTGGATACTCAATTTTTACTGGCTTAATATACTTCTTATTGCCTAATGTATTTCGAGCTTAGTAATTTGTTGTAAGCTCCTGTATGTATGCAATAACCTTAACTGGACACATAAGAGAAGACATATTATTCCTAAACGGCAATTCTAGGATTGTATGATATTTGTAAGTGTATTTTAGAAAGCTAAGTAAATTTTAGAGTTGGTAAGGCGGTTGAAAGTGTATATTCTCGAAAATCAGAAGGGGGTAAACTGAACCCATACTTACGGGTATGCGTTTCTTTGAATTTCTCCATTAAGTAATACTGCCGGGCGAAACTATATCTGCCCTCTGCCACTGCTATTTGCAATATATATCTACGTTTCTATGATAATAATTATGATTATAAGGAATGGATTATAGGATTGAATGCTCAATTTTCACTCGGTTAATATACTTCTTATGGTCTAATATATTTCTAGCTTAGTAATTTAGTTGTAAGCTTATGTATGTATGAAATAACCTCAACTGGACACATAAGAGAACACATATTATCCCCAAGCAACAATTCTAGGTTGGTATGATATTTGTAAGTGCATATTTGAATGCTAGGTAAATTTTAGAGTTGGTAAGGCGATAGTCAGAAGAGGTTAAAGTGAACCTATGTCTACAGGTATGAGTTTCTTTGGATTTCTCCATTGGGTAATGCTGACGGACGGAACTGTATCTGTCCTCTGCCACTGGAATTTGCAATATGTACCTACGTTTCTATGATAATAATAATTATGATTACAAAGAACGAATTATAGGATTGGATACTCAATTTTTACTGGCTTAATATACTTCTTATTGCCTAATGTATTTCGAGCTTAGTAATTTGTTGTAAGCTCCTGTATGTATGCAATAACCTTAACTGGACACATAAGAGAAGACATATTATTCCTAAACGGCAATTCTAGGATTGTATGATATTTGTAAGTGTATTTTAGAAAGCTAAGTAAATTTTAGAGTTGGTAAGGCGGTTGAAAGTGTATATTCTCGAAAATCAGAAGGGGGTAAACTGAACCCATACTTACGGGTATGCGTTTCTTTGAATTTCTCTATTAAGTAATACTGCCGGACGAAACTATATCTGCCCTCTGCCACTGCTATTTGCAATATATATCTACGTTTCTATGATAATAATTATGATTATAAGGAATGGATTATAGGATTGAATGCTCAATTTTCACTCGGTTAATATACTTCTTATGGTCTAATATATTTCTAGCTTAGTAATTTAGTTGTAAGCTTATGTATGTATGAAATAACCTCAACTGGACACATAAGAGAACACATATTATCCCCAAGCAACAATTCTAGGTTGGTATGATATTTGTAAGTGCATATTTGAATGCTAGGTAAATTTTAGAGTTGGTAAGGCGATAGTCAGAAGAGGTTAAAGTGAACCTATGTCTACAGGTATGAGTTTCTTTGGATTTCTCCATTGGGTAATGCTGACGGACGGAACTGTATCTGTCCTCTGCCACTGGAATTTGCAATATGTACCTACGTTTCTATGATAATAATAATTATGATTACAAAGAACGAATTATAGGATTGGATACTCAATTTTTACTGGCTTAATATACTTCTTATTGCCTAATGTATTTCGAGCTTAGTAATTTGTTGTAAGCTCCTGTATGTATGCAATAACCTTAACTGGACACATAAGAGAAGACATGTTATTCCTAAACGGCAATTCTAGGATTGTATGATATTTGTAAGTGTATTTTAGAAAGCTAAGTAAATTTTAGAGTTGGTAAGGCGGTTGAAAGTGTATATTCTCGAAAATCAGAAGGGGGTAAACTGAACCCATACTTACGGGTATGCGTTTCTTTGAATTTCTCCATTAAGTAATACTGCCGGACGAAACTATATCTGCCCTCTGCCACTGCTATTTGCAATATATATCTACGTTTCTATGATAATAATTATGATTATAAGGAATGGATTATAGGATTGAATGCTCAATTTTTACTCGGTTAATATACTTCTTATGGTCTAATATATTTCTAGCTTAGTAATTTAGTTGTAAGCTTATGTATGTATGAAATAACCTCAACTGGACACATAAGAGAACACATATTATCCCCAAGCAACAATTCTAGGTTGGTATGATATTTGTAAGTGCATATTTGAATGCTAGGTAAATTTTAGAGTTGGTAAGGCGATAGTCAGAAGAGGTTAAAGTGAACCTATGTCTACAGGTATGAGTTTCTTTGGATTTCTCCATTGGGTAATGCTGACGGACGGAACTGTATCTGTCCTCTGCCACTGGAATTTGCAATATGTACCTACGTTTCTATGATAATAATAATTATGATTACAAAGAACGAATTATAGGATTGGATACTCAATTTTTACTGGCTTAATATACTTCTTATTGCCTAATGTATTTCGAGCTTAGTAATTTGTTGTAAGCTCCTGTATGTATGCAATAACCTTAACTGGACACATAAGAGAAGACATGTTATTCCTAAACGGCAATTCTAGGATTGTATGATATTTGTAAGTGTATTTTAGAAAGCTAAGTAAATTTTAGAGTTGGTAAGGCGGTTGAAAGTGTATATTCTCGAAAATCAGAAGGGGGTAAACTGAACCCATACTTACGGGTATGCGTTTCTTTGAATTTCTCCATTAAGTAATACTGCCGGACGAAACTATATCTGCCCTCTGCCACTGCTATTTGCAATATATATCTACGTTTCTATGATAATAATTATGATTATAAGGAATGGATTATAGGATTGAATGCTCAATTTTCACTCGGTTAATATACTTCTTATGGTCTAATATATTTCTAGCTTAGTAATTTAGTTGTAAGCTTATGTATGTATGAAATAACCTCAACTGGACACATAAGAGAACACATATTATCCCCAAGCAACAATTCTAGGTTGGTATGATATTTGTAAGTGCATATTTGAATGCTAGGTAAATTTTAGAGTTGGTAAGGCGATAGTCAGAAGAGGTTAAAGTGAACCTATGTCTACAGGTATGAGTTTCTTTGGATTTCTCCATTGGGTAATGCTGACGGACGGAACTGTATCTGTCCTCTGCCACTGGAATTTGCAATATGTACCTACGTTTCTATGATAATAATAATTATGATTACAAAGAACGAATTATAGGATTGGATACTCAATTTTTACTGGCTTAATATACTTCTTATTGCCTAATGTATTTCGAGCTTAGTAATTTGTTGTAAGCTCCTGTATGTATGCAATAACCTTAACTGGACACATAAGAGAAGACATATTATTCCTAAACGGCAATTCTAGGATTGTATGATATTTGTAAGTGTATTTTAGAAAGCTAAGTAAATTTTAGAGTTGGTAAGGCGGTTGAAAGTGTATATTCTCGAAAATCAGAAGGGGGTAAACTGAACCCATACTTACGGGTATGCGTTTCTTTGAATTTCTCCATTAAGTAATACTGCCGGACGAAACTATATCTGCCCTCTGCCACTGCTATTTGCAATATATATCTACGTTTCTATGATAATAATTATGATTATAAGGAATGGATTATAGGATTGAATGCTCAATTTTCACTCGGTTAATATACTTCTTATGGTCTAATATATTTCTAGCTTAGTAATTTAGTTGTAAGCTTATGTATGTATGAAATAACCTCAACTGGACACATAAGAGAACACATATTATCCCCAAGCAACAATTCTAGGTTGGTATGATATTTGTAAGTGCATATTTGAATGCTAGGTAAATTTTAGAGTTGGTAAGGCGATAGTCAGAAGAGGTTAAAGTGAACCTATGTCTACAGGTATGAGTTTCTTTGGATTTCTCCATTGGGTAATGCTGACGGACGGAACTGTATCTGTCCTCTGCCACTGGAATTTGCAATATGTACCTACGTTTCTATGATAATAATAATTATGATTACAAAGAACGAATTATAGGATTGGATACTCAATTTTTACTGGCTTAATATACTTCTTATTGCCTAATGTATTTCGAGCTTAGTAATTTGTTGTAAGCTCCTGTATGTATGCAATAACCTTAACTGGACACATAAGAGAAGACATATTATTCCTAAACGGCAATTCTAGGATTGTATGATATTTGTAAGTGTATTTTAGAAAGCTAAGTAAATTTTAGAGTTGGTAAGGCGGTTGAAAGTGTATATTCTCGAAAATCAGAAGGGGGTAAACTGAACCCATACTTACGGGTATGCGTTTCTTTGAATTTCTCCATTAAGTAATACTGCCGGACGAAACTATATCTGCCCTCTGCCACTGCTATTTGCAATATATATCTACGTTTCTATGATAATAATTATGATTATAAGGAATGGATTATAGGATTGAATGCTCAATTTTCACTCGGTTAATATACTTCTTATGGTCTAATATATTTCTAGCTTAGTAATTTAGTTGTAAGCTTATGTATGTATGAAATAACCTCAACTGGACACATAAGAGAACACATATTATCCCCAAGCAACAATTCTAGGTTGGTATGATATTTGTAAGTGCATATTTGAATGCTAGGTAAATGTTAGAGTTGGTAAGGCGATAGTCAGAAGAGGTTAAAGTGAACCTATGTCTACAGGTATGAGTTTCTTTGGATTTCTCCATTGGGTAATGCTGACGGACGGAACTGTATCTGTCCTCTGCCACTGGAATTTGCAATATGTACCTACGTTTCTATGATAATAATAATTATGATTACAAAGAACGAATTATAGGATTGGATACTCAATTTTTACTGGCTTAATATACTTCTTATTGCCTAATGTATTTCGAGCTTAGTAATTTGTTGTAAGCTCCTGTATGTATGCAATAACCTTAACTGGACACATAAGAGAAGACATATTATTCCTAAACGGCAATTCTAGGATTGTATGATATTTG
Source organism: Endomychus coccineus (assembly GCA_958510875.1). Classification (NCBI taxonomy): domain Eukaryota; kingdom Metazoa; phylum Arthropoda; class Insecta; order Coleoptera; family Endomychidae; genus Endomychus; species Endomychus coccineus. The sequence goes on along the minus strand of OY294071.1, from coordinate 14,715,794 downwards.
TAAGTGTATTTTAGAAAGCTAAGTAAATTTTAGAGTTGGTAAGGCGGTTGAAAGTGTATATGCTCGAAAATCAGAAGAAGGTTTCTGCCACTGGGATATACAATATGTTCATATGTTACTATGATAATAATAATTATGACACTCGGTTATTATACTTCTTATTGTCTAATATACTTGTAGCTTAGTAATTTAGGGGTACGTTTATTCATGTATGCAATAACCTTACCTGAACACATAAGAGAACACATATTATCCCCAAACGGCAATTCTAGGATGGTATGATATAAGTAAGTGTATTAATGAATGCTAGGTAAGTTTTAGAGTTGGTAATAAGGTGGTAAATGTATATTCCCGAAAATAAGAATAATGATAATAAATTAAGAAATGCATCATAGGATGGCTTAATTTTCCCTAGGTAAACATGCTTCTTATTGCCTAATATATTTGTATGTAGAGGACATTAAATTCATTCTAAATGTGATAGCATAAGTTATAAAATTCAAAAGAGGATTTCACACTTTCAACACATTCCTAAGAAGTTTTATGAGGTTGATATCTGATTAATTAATGGATAGTTTTCCAGAGGTAATATATGAGGTTGCCAATATGAAAGAGACTCGAAAATGCTCATAAATATAACCATAACTTTCATTACTGTTGAAACTGTTATAATATTATATTGTCGCTATGTTCACACACGATAACTATGACTCTCTAATATGGGAACTAATTTCAATAGCGGCGTGCCATCAGAACTCTCCCCAGGTTTATTACCTATATTAATGTAGCTTATAGCATATCAAAGTCGTTCATGGAGTATGGTGTATCTGTTTTTACAACATGCTTAAGATATTTCTTGAGTAGTTTTCATATTCAATGTCACTTCATTACAGACATTAAAGGTTGTTGGTAGCGGTATACGATAACGGAAAAAGATTTGCATTTTAAATTGTCACAAGCTGTGGTGGTAGATGTACGATAAGCGCTCTGGCAACAAGTGAGGTGGAGGGACAACACTGGTTATAACAATCAGATAATTTCTCAATTTGTATATCAATGTAGACCCGCTATGTCACCTGTCAGCTCTAAAGTTCACGGCGATTTCAGGCCAGGAATAAATACCATATCTACCGGAAAATCAATCCATTATTTGTGAACCTCAGTGCATCGTCTAGAACGGTTGCAATGAAATAAATTTAATTCCGTTCCTTTGATTTCTCTTAAAACACAATAACCGAATTAAGTTAACCGTTTATTTCGTAATATCCGTCTTGATCAACAATATAAATTTACTTTTAAATACCACTAATACATTCATTAAAATGTTTGATGCAATTTCGAACTTTCTTTCATTTTCAAAATATATCATAATAGATTTTTTTAATACTTTGACTACATGAGAACGAAACCTATAATGTTCGAAGAACATCGCGTGAGCCAGCGGTGGAATGTTAAGAGAGTTAGCATTCGAATTTTTCATGAAGGTTTGGAGGTTATAGGAATAGTGAGGTCCACTAGGTAGAGAGTTCTACAATTTCGCCGTTCGATGGAAAATTGAAGTCTGATAGGAAAAAGTTCGGCAGGTCTTGAGCTTGACAATGGAGAGGTGACTAGTTTGAGCTCCTCTGGTCCTCCTATCTGGAATCTCTCGTGGTGGAACAACATACGTGATTTCTGATGAACACCGACAATAGAAATATCTACAGAAAAGGAAAAGATCTCCCACTTTTCTACGATGTTCTAGAGAGGTCAATGAACTCGTAAGTGTGACATCATCAATTAGACGAATAGCTCTCTTTTGGATAGAATACAAGAGATTCAGCATATGTTTGGGAACCGAACTCCAAACGTGTGAACAGTACTCCATGACAGGTCGAATCTGTGCTTTGTAGATTGTGTGAAGCAGCTGGGATGTAAAGTAGCTCTTGGCATGGAATAGAAAACCAAATTTTTGTGAAGGGGCTTTCACAATGGACCTCCCATGATTGTCCTATGAGAGGATGCTGTTGATGGGGATCCCGAGCATGTATATGGGAGACTTCATAGGAATTGTACCTGACATCATATTAGGGATTGTGCGGTCTGCCTCCCTGGAGAAGACGCAAGCTTGAGTTTTGGTTGTATTAAACTCTAGTAGATTATCAGATAATTGCGTCAACCTGTCTTGTCTCGGTCATCTGGCTTCATTGGTATGAAGTTTACCATCATCTGCAAAGCTGTGAATGGGACAGGTCGTCCCTTCCAGCAGATTGTTGATATAGAGCAGAAAGTTGGTGCCAAGACGCATCCCTGTGGAACACCAGCGTTGATAAACATTGTCTTGGAGGATACTCCATCAACCACCACATGAAATGATGTATCTGAGAGAAGACTCGATAGTAAGCGACAAAGTTAAGGCGGCAAACCATATAAGTCCATAGAAATTAGTCGAAAAAAGGCCTATTCCCAGAAATAGAGACACCATTCATTTCTTTAACATACTATTCATGAATCGAGTGGCCCTAACGCGTCTTCCTAGCAGGAAATTGGTCGTTGATTTCTTTTGCTGGTTTGTCTCAAGTAAGATGTGTTTTTTTTAGGTTTTTAGCAACTTAATTGATGTATCTTAATGAAACAATCTTCTCATTTGACGCGTTTCGGCTTTCACCTTCTTCAGAAATTCATTTTTTGTTTACATTTGGAGTGAGTTGATTTTACGAGAGCACACACTCATCTTTGCTTTGAAAGTCAGACTAAATTTACCCCAAGCCATACCTTTGGCAGTGCTAAGGAATAGAGTTTGCGCATCTAAACAGACTGCGGCTCGCGCGGAGTGATCGTAGCAAACGAATTCCTCCTTCCTTTCGGCTCACTTACCCACTCCGTCTTAACCCTTCTGCCATATGATCGGTATACTAACTGACCTCTCAATTTGAAGCATCAGACTGAATATCGAGCTGTACCATAACTTAAGCGTGCTGTATTATACACATTTTCCGTCACTTGTAAAAGTCATCTATCCATTGAGCGCTGGAGCATATATTAAGTTTATTGTTTCAATGAAGAAATAAAACGTTGACAATATTATGCTCAAATATCAGTGTTGTTATCTGACAGTTTGACCAATATAACAATATAACATTTCAGACAGTTTAACGATCAATTTTTATGTAATTCATTACAACAAAATTTCACTGGTTTTCTGCTTTCAGCTTATACATATACATGATTCCTTTTTTAGAGCAGTAGTTGCAAAATCTATATTAGATGTTTGAATTTTAGTAATGCACAACAGATTATCATTCTGAAAGTTTGATCGAAAGTCGGCAATGAACCGTTCTTAAGACTTTTGAAACTTTTTCTTCGTAAAACAGTTGTGGCTACGTAATTAGTCATTTATGAATCCAGTAATTGCGCATAAAAAGATAAATAGATGCTCCCGCTTTAATGGGCAACAAGCCTGTTGGAATAAGAACCTTAAAGATCTTGCGTTAAGAGAGGTTGAAGTTATTCTAAAATGTGCTGTATTTTTGAACAAGAGGCTTTTTAAGGTACTAACTTAGTCAACGAGGCCGTTTTAACCGTAAATATAAATGCAAATTAGGATTATATTAATCTGGATGATTAAATTGAAAAGTTTCTTCCCATATTTAAGCTTCCATCTCAGATTTACAATGTGGTCCAAATCTACCAGAGTTTCATACTTTAACTACTTTGTAGAGACTAAAATATCTATACCTTAACCAAATGTGTTAATTTTGCATAAAACCGGAAGTACGTTCGTCTAAATTCTAAGTAATTTATGGCTTTTCGTTTCTCCTTGAACATGGTAATCTATAACCAATTTCCGCCACATAGGTCACTCGAAAACAATATTCAAACAATTTCAATTCCAAAACTCATTATGTTGATTCAATTGCAAACAGTTGACAAATTGAAACTTCCATAGCAACTTTCAAAATGCAAAGGATATCGGGTAGTTTACAAATAGACACCAGAATCTAAGAAGACAATGTGGATATAATTATTGTGAAATTCTTCAAGCTTAAAACTTTCCAAAAAAATACGAAACGTAAACAGTATGTTGATGATTGGTCAAAGATAATGATTAACTGGCGATTTAGCAGTGAATGTATGAAAATCATCCATTGGTTGGGAAATTACGTAATTATTATTAATGAACAAAAAATATTATCTTTCTGCCAAAAGTTTCGCTTTTATCATCAAGCACGTTCGTTTTAAGGCAGCTGGCTTGTATGCAAAAATGCTGAGAACCCCGATTTTGTTGGAAATATTCCCGATGAGGTCGAGTTCACGATGGAGTTCGAAATTTACGAAATACATATGTGAGGGTAGATGGACCGCTTCATTTGGAACACGGTCCCATCATTCCGGAAGAGCAGGGTCGACAGGAGAGGTAGTTTTAGCATTGGTAGACGAGAATATGACAACTAATTCGAGGAGTATCAGCCAATGTAGGGATTAGTGCTCCTCTGTCTTAGAGAATGCTCCACCAGCAGCAGCTTCACCCGTACCATTGACAACGAAGGTAGGTCCGGAATCTACCTGATCATCAAGCACGTTCGACTCGCTGCAGACGGTTTGTATGAAAAAATGCTGAGGACCTCGATTTTGTTGGAAATATTCCCGAAGAAGCCGAGTTCACAATGGAGTTCCCAATTTACGCAATACGTATGTGAGGGTAGACGAACCGCTCCATTTGGAAAACGGTCCCATCATTCTGGAAGAGCAAAGTCGACAGGAGAGGCTGTCTTAGCATTGGTGGACGATAATATGAGACCTAATTCGAGGGGATTATCAGCCAATGTAGGGATTAGTGCTCCTCTGTTTTAGAGAATGCTACACCAGCAGCAGCTTCACCCGTACCATGGACAGCGAGTGTAGGTCCGAAATCTACCTGATCATCAAGCACGTTCGATTTTCTGCAGCTGGTGTGTATGCGAAAATGCTGAGGACCTCGATTTTATTGGAAATATTTCCGATGAGGCCGAGTTCACAATGAAGTACACAATTTACGCAATACGTATGTGAGAGTAGACAAACCGCTTCATTTGGAAAACGATCCCATCATTCTGGAAGTGCAAAGTCGACAACAGAGGCAGTCTTAGCATAGGTAGACCAGAATATTGGAAACGAATTCAAAAAGATTATCAGACAATGTAGGGATTAGTATTCCTCTGTCTTAGAGAATGCTCCACCAGCAGCAGCTTCACCCGTACCATTGACAACGAAGGTAGGTCCGAAATCTACCTGATCATCAAGCACGTTCGACTCGCTGCAGATGGTTTGTATGAAAAAATGCTGAGGACCTCGATTTTGTTGGAAATATTCCCGAAGAGGCCGAGTTCACAATGGAGTTCCCAATTTACGCAATACGTATGTGAGGGTAGACGAACCGCTTCATTTGGAAAACGGTCCCATCATTCTGGAAGAGCAAAGTCGACAGGAGAGGCTGTCTTAGCATTGGTGGACGAGAATATGAGACCTAATTCGAGGGGATTATCAGCCAATGTAGGGATTAGTGCTCCTCTGTTTTAGAGAATGCTACACCAGCAGCAGCTTCACCCGTACCATGGACAGCGAGTGTAGGTCCGAAATCTACCTGATCATCAAGCACGTTCGATTTTCTGCAGCTGGTGTGTATGCGAAAATGCTGAGGACCTCGATTTTATTGGAAATATTTCCGATGAGGCCGAGTTCACAATGAAGTACACAATTTACGCAATACGTATGTGAGAGTAGACAAACCGCTTCATTTGGAAAACGATCCCATCATTCTGGAAGTGCAAAGTCGACAACAGAGGCAGTCTTAGAATAGGTAGACCAGAATATTGGAAACGAATTCAAAAAGATTATCAGACAATGTAGGGATTAGTATTCCTCTGTCTTAGAGAATGCTCCACCAGCAGCAGCTTCACCCGTACCATTGACAACGAAGGTAGGTCCGGAATCTACCTGATCATCAAGCACGTTCGACTCGCTGCAGATGGTTTGTATGAAAAAATGCTGAGGACCTCGATTTTGTTGGAAATATTCCCGAAGAGGCCGAGTTCACAATGGAGTTCCCAATTTACGCAATACGTATGTGAGGGTAGACTAACCGCTTCATTTGGAAAACGGTCCCATCATTCTGGAAGAGCAAAGTCGACAGGAGAGGCTGTCTTAGCATTGGTGGACGAGAATATGAGACCTAATTCGAGGGGATTATCAGCCAATGTAGGGATTAGTGCTCCTCTGTTTTAGAGAATGCTACACCAGCAGCAGCTTCACCCGTACCATGGACAGCGAGTGTAGGTCCGAAATCTACCTGATCATCAAGCACGTTCGATTTTCTGCAGCTGGTGTGTATGCGAAAATGCTGAGGACCTCGATTTTATTGGAAATATTTCCGATGAGGCCGAGTTCACAATGAAGTACACAATTTACGCAATACGTATGTGAGAGTAGACAAACCGCTTCATTTGGAAAACGATCCCATCATTCTGGAAGTGCAAAGTCGACAACAGAGGCAGTCTTAGAATAGGTAGACCAGAATATTGGAAACGAATTCAAAAAGATTATCAGACAATGTAGGGATTAGTATTCCTCTGTCTTAGAGAATGCTCCACCAGCAGCAGCTTCACCCGTACCATTGACAACGAAGGTAGGTCCGGAATCTACCTGATCATCAAGCACGTTCGACTCGCTGCAGATGGTTTGTATGAAAAAATGCTGAGGACCTCGATTTTGTTGGAAATATTCCCGAAGAGGCCGAGTTCACAATGGAGTTCCCAATTTACGCAATACGTATGTGAGGGTAGACGAACCGCTTCATTTGGAAAACGGTCCCATCATTCTGGAAGAGCAAAGTCGACAGGAGAGGCTGTCTTAGCATTGGTGGACGAGAATATGAGACCTAATTCGAGGGGATTATCAGCCAATGTAGGGATTAGTGCTCCTCTGTTTTAGAGAATGCTACACCAGCAGCAGCTTCACCCGTACCATGGACAGCGAGTGTAGGTCCGAAATCTACCTGATCATCAAGCACGTTCGATTTTCTGCAGCTGGTGTGTATGCGAAAATGCTGAGGACCTCGATTTTATTGGAAATATTTCCGATGAGGCCGAGTTCACAATGAAGTACACAATTTACGCAATACGTATGTGAGAGTAGACAAACCGCTTCATTTGGAAAACGATCCCATCATTCTGGAAGTGCAAAGTCGACAACAGAGGCAGTCTTAGCATAGGTAGACCAGAATATTGGAAACGAATTCAAAAAGATTATCAGACAATGTAGGGATTAGTATTACTCTGTCTTAGAGAATGCTCCACCAGCAGCAGCTTCACCCGTACCATTGACAACGAAGGTAGGTCCGGAATCTACCTGATCATCAAGCACGTTCGACTCGCTGCAGATGGTTTGTATGAAAAAATGCTGAGGACCTCGATTTTGTTGGAAATATTCCCGAAGAGGCCGAGTTCACAATGGAGTTCCCAATTTACGCAATACGTATGTGAGGGTAGACGAACCGCTTCATTTGGAAAATGGTCCCATCATTCTGGGAGAGCAAAGTTGACAGGAGAGGCTGTCTTAGCATTGGTGGACGAGAATATGAGACCTAATTCGAGGGGATTATCAGCCAATGTAGGGATTAGTGCTCCTCTGTCTTAGAGAATGCTACACCAGCAGCAGCTTCACCCGTACCATGAACAGCGAGTGTAGGTCCGAAATCTACCTGATCATCAAGCACGTTCGATTTTCTGCAGCTGGTGTGTATGCGAAAATGCTGAGGACCTCGATTTTATTGGAAATATTTCCGATGAGGCCGAGTTCACAATGAAGTACACAATTTACGCAATACGTATGTGAGAGTAGACAAACCGCTTCATTTGGAAAACGATCCCATCATCCTGGAAGTGCAAAGTCGACAACAGAGGCAGTCTTAGCATAGGTAGACCAGAATATTGGAAACGAATTCAAAAAGATTATCAGACAATGTAGGGATTAGTATTCCTCTGTCTTAGAGAATGCTCCACCAGCAGCAGCTTCACCCGTACCATTGACAACGAAGGTAGGTCCGGAATCTACCTGATCATCAAGCACGTTCGACTCGCTGCAGATGGTTTGTATGAAAAAATGCTGAGGACCTCGATTTTGTTGGAAATATTCCCGAAGAGGCCGAGTTCACAATGAAGTTCCCAATTTACGCAATACGTATGTGAGGGTAGACGAACCGCTTCATTTGGAAAACGGTCCCATCATTCTGGAAGAGCAAAGTCGACAGGAGAGGCTGTCTTAGCATTGGTGGACGAGAATATGAGACCTAATTCGAGGGGATTATCAGCCAATGTAGGGATTAGTGCTCCTCTGTTTTAGAGAATGCTACACCAGCAGCAGTTTCACCCGTACCATGGACAACGAGTGTAGGTCCGGAATCTACCTGATCATCAAGCACGTTCGATTTTCTGCAGCTGGTGTGTATGCGAAAATGCTGAGGACCTCGATTTTATTGGAAATATTTCCGATGAGGCCGAGTTCACAATGAAGTACACAATTTACGCAATACGTATGTGAGAGTAGACAAACCGCTTCATTTGGAAAACGATCCCATCATTCTGGAAGTGCAAAGTCGACAACAGAGGCAGTCTTAGCATAGGTAGACCAGAATATTGGAAACGAATTCAAAAAGATTATCAGTCAATGTAGGGATTAGTATTCCTCTGTCTTAGAGAATGCTCCACCAGCAGCAGCTTCACCCGTATCATTGACAACGAAGGTAGGTCCGGAATCTACCTGATCATCAAGCACGTTCGATTTTCTGCAGCTGGTTTGTATGCGAAAATGCTGAAGACCCCGATTTTGTTGGAAATATTCCTGATGAGGGCGAGTTCATAATGAAGCTCCCAATTTACGCAATACGTATGTGAGGGAAGACGAACCGCTTCATTTGGAAAACGGTCTCATCATTCCGGAAGAGCAAAGTCGGCAGGAGAGGCAGTTTTAGCATAAGTAGACCAGAATATGGAAACTGATCCAGAGAGATTATCAGACAATGTAGGGATTGGTATTCCTCTTTTTCAGAGAATGCTCCACCATCAGCAGCTTCACCCGTACCATATACAACGAGTGGAGGTCCGAAATCTACCTGACAATCAAGCACGTTCAATTTTCTGCAGCTGGTTTGTATTCAAAAATGCTGAGAACCCCCATTTTGTTGGAAATATCCCCAATGATCAGGCCGAGTTCATAATAGAGTTCGACGAAAATTCTCATGTTACTATGGAATCCAAGTACGTGTTTTATTGAACATTTGGATGGATATTTTGGGCGACAGATTCGGTTGTTTCACCAAACCGATTAACAGGCGCTGCTTATCTGAACTTTAAGCAGAAAACACTGTATGACCTTTGAGACAACGTTCCTCTGAACTAAAGACAATAACTGGCATGATGGTGATCCGCCACATTTTGTCTTTGGCATTGGGAAGCCTTAGTGTCCGCTACGCCTGTGAATTACTTCGAGCAGCTGCAGCGATGACTAGATCGAGAAAGCCACCAAATTCGAGACAATTGAGGGTTTTCGAGAGGGTTTGGAGAGTGATCTCTTTGAACTGTGAATATGAACATCTCATTTGACTTTGTGCCTTTGTGATTTATTCATAAATTAAATTGGTTTATTATTCATAGTACGAAAGTAGTGTAAATGTAAAATGTTTCTTACCGTCGATTTGCTTGACAAGCTTGTGTTGCATTTTTTGAACTCCCTGTATAGTTATTGAAGTGTACGTTGACGTTCTATTCGCATTTTACTATTGATTGATATTTATTATAACTGTTATGATGACAATTCTGTTAATTTTGATCATCGCACATCACAGCGAATCTAAAAGATTTAAAATTTAAGCATGTCTAAAATAATTCCACCTGTCACAGAATGAGGACAATTGTAAGCTGACCTATTGTTCATGCTATGAAATAACAAAAATATTGTCAGTTTCGTCACGGATGCCATACTTCAATGATGTTGTAAATGCCGAATTCACGATTGAATACTTACAACTACAGACACTGAATCGTGATTTTTATTTATAGTACAGTTTTGTGACAGGAGTCACTAATAGATAGAAATCTTATTTAATTGATAACATTACCGAATTTCACAATGGGCTCTCTCTTTGTGTGCTATGAAATATATTTCATTGTATTATAATCCAAAACAATACCTCATTAAACATAATTCGAAATCATTTACGAACTAATATATCTATTAGATCGATATCGGAACAGGTATAATCAATACTGAATTGATGAATTGTTGTTAATAATTCAATGGATTACATTATTTGTGTTTTGAAATACTTTTCGAACATTGACTATCGCAAATCACAATATACGCTGAACCGAAAATAATAAATAACATTTTTATATTTATCTCATTGCGTTCAAAATTAAGAGGAACTCACATCTACATTATAATAATTAATATTTATTTAAAGTCGTAAATGACTTAACGAAGCTGCCGGAGAATTCTTGAGGATGAACAAATATTCAATACTAGGCAAGGATATCAGATCACATGGAAGGCTTTTGCATGACGAACATTTTCAGGATAATCTTCCCCAATCGGGAAGAATGGAAAGATGAACTTTGGAGGATTTGCCATCGTACAAAAAACATAAATATCCGCCATCTTAAAGTGTGCCGAAATCATGAGAGTTCTTGGGATGACGGTGATAAAGTCTTCACTAGTCATGGAAAGCACACTAAGGTGTCAAGGATTACATAAAGGCGGATGGACTAGGTGAGAACGACGCAAAGGAGGCTTTCATAGGGCCCAAACTAATCTGTGGCATAGCTTACGAGAAGGCGAAGGGCCAAATGAAGGGACTACTCGATACAGGGCATAAATTTCGCTGTAACAAGTTTATCAATCAATGGTTCATCCTGAGGGATCTCTGAAGAGATGCTCGAAATGAGCAGATTGAAAATACGTAAAACGGTATGACTAATTTATGGAGCTTTATCAGCTCAATGAACACCTGATTCAAATCCACATTACACAATTCCCATGTACAGAGGCCGTGAAGAAAGAGAGAAATTCCACAGCACTTGCTCTACATCTGTAGAAGACCCACGGTCATCCTTAAGCAAGAGCAAGCTTACCGAACTTGAGCTTGGATAGAGATACTTATGACCAGCCCGTAAAGGAGAACAATATTTGACTGGCAATACCTCTACGGATATTGCTTTACCAAAAATATATCACAACAGAGCAGCTAAGAGTTGAAAATTGTTACTGGGTTTTGTCAGAACACTGTGCCAACCTTTCATATCATCCTCCGTATCGATGTATAATTTGTCATCTTACCAGTGATATTATTGCGTTATCCCAGTTTACTCGTTTCATGTAATGCAAACTATATAGATATTCTTCTTTTGGAAAGTTGGAGACCCTACCGGGTAGATTTGAACACTTTTCGTAACACACTATATGTCGATCATGCATGGTTCCTTCATCGCCAACAAGAATGTTCTATTGGCACATATACATCTAGTTACTTCTGAATTTTTTTGGGTTGCCATTTTGGAAAATCATCAGCATGATTTCTGATCAAATATGGAATATCTCTAAAGATGAATGGTTAATATATTTACGTATATTCAGGTGTATGGAAACTATTTCTTGCACTATACATAGAAGCTACTGATACTCAAGTGGCTGCTGAATGGTGGATGAGGAAATCAGGAAATATTTTTCACTAATCTCAACACTAGGAAAACCAGATCTGTTACCACTTTGGCGAATGCGCCAGAATAACAGTAAAAATTACAGAAAAGTGCAAATTAGCTAATTTCTCCAAATTGCATTGTGTATTTAAAAATGTCCTGCTATGAATGAAGGTCGATTGATTTGGAATTGTAATAAGATATTTTGATTGACTGTAATTGTAATAAGATATTTTGATTGACTGTATATTTGGGCGTGTTAGGCCCATTTCGAGTGGTATTTCTTACATCCAACTTCATTTTTGCAAATGGAGTTATTATATTTCATTGAACCACAAGGACGACCATGTTTTTCTGATCATAAATAAATATCATACGTATATATTTAACTTGCCCAAGTGTCCGAAATTCTCGTTTTAAAATTCAAGTGACGTCATTGATGTGACGTTACCCATCTATTTCATATCTTTATTCTGTGCAAGGAGTCTAGACTCCTTAATGCTGTAGTGCATTTTGATAGTTCATGTTACAACAAGTGACAGTATAAAAAATAAGGTAATATTATAATGTGAATAGCTGCGAAAGTCAACCTAACAGCTGTGTCATTATGAAACATAGAGTAGTGAAATACATTATGTAGACCATTTGGATAAAATTAGTGCAACATTTACGTCTTTGTTTGTTAATCATTTTGGTGTTCACTCTGTGGAGTGTGGTATAAATAATTGAACTGTTACAATGAAAGAAGGTTAGAATAGCGTCAAATAAATTTTTAGGGTTACGTTAAGAAATGCTGCCTGCATAAACAAGAAAATAGATGGGAATTATGCATTGTTAAAACTGTATTCCAGCAGCTGGTGACCATTTTTGTAGTTATAACTATACAAATAATGATTATCTATATCATGGTCTGGATAGAATTGGGAAAAGCTTATAATTTCCAGTAAAATTATTCAAAAATAATGTTTTAAAATTTAAAAATTATGCAGAAAGGCACATTTGAAATTGTATCTAAAAAAAACATAATTTCTTACTTTAAAAAAACTTTATTTCAATTAGATAAAAAAATAAACATAGACTTTCATTAATAAACTAATTAATTAGAATATTTGAATAATATTAATAAATAATTTATATTTAATTAAAAAAATATGAAACTATATATAAAAATATTGCTTCAAATTCTTATAATGAATGATATATTTCGATTTATTATATAGTGTAGATAATAATTTAGGTTGTCTGGCATTAGGGGGTGTTGAGTGTAAAGGACAAAGCGACAAATCTGTATGAGTATCGTGTGAGTTAATTTGAAATATGTTTAGTTATTTATTAGTAAACAAAATTTTATTTTATTTTTCATCTTTATCGTTTTTCAGATGAAATTTTAAAGGCATATTTTTGTAATTTTTGATTTTATCAATAAATCTACCAGACTTTTATAGTTTTTGGATATAACAAATTCATTTATAAATGAGAAATAGTAACCCTTATCCACTAAAAACACTATTAAAGTATTGAGGACCTTTCGGCTACCAAGAAGCCATCATGAGTTTACTCTGATAGTCGAAAGGTTATCAGTACTTTAATAGTATTTTTAGCGGATAAGGGTGATTATTTCTCATTTATAGTGTTATAGTGTATCCACAGTGAGAATTCTTTTATGTTTTATTAAATTTATTTATATTTATAATTATTAAGAATTAAATCATAAAATAATTTCTGGTGAATTATTATTAATTTTGATTTTATGAAATAAATTAATAAAGAGTATAATTATTTATTATTAAAATATGAAAAATTTATATAATTATATTTTATTAGTATTGAAAAATTATTTGAAAAAATGAATATCATTTTATTAAATAAAGTTTTGTTGCAGTAAGAAGAAGAAATTGTTGTTAATTTGATTGCTAGTTATTTTGAAAATTCAACGACGTATTGTAATCGGACCAAAAAAAAATGTCAAATTCTATTTCATGCGATTACTCTGTGACAAATTTTGATAGCAAGTGTCGGTATAGCACAGGTTATATTATAGTGTGGATAATTTGAAAATTCATCATTTATATATGACCCGGAAGAGTGTAGGAAAACTATTTTGCTAACAAAAATGAGGGAAGTGACATGATCAATTGATCACAGTTCATTAACTGCGGAATTCGCCTAAATACATGATGGGGTTGATTCGAAATGCCAACAGAACTCAATCTGAATCTACCACAATACCACCTCTCCGGAAGAATTCCTGAAGATTCAAATTCACTCACATCATCCAATGTAATTTAATGTAATGCAAATCTAATGGTTTGCGACCTGGAATATGGTAACATGTTAAAACATGTGAGCAACCAATTTTGTCACAAAACGTTGTCAATGAATGATATCATCCTGGTGAACAAAAACGGCTATTATAATCGCAAAGTGGTGTTGAAGATATTTTAAATAAAAGTGTTTCTTCTGACGTATATTTTCTAATTCATCTTGTTACCCCAGTTGTAATTAAAGCGCGTTGTTTAAGAAGGGCCGTATATCTTGGGAATTATCAATTTATCCCTCTGCATCTGCGACAATTTTAATTTTTGTCATTAAAATCTCATTCTGTGGCAATTTGTTTTGCTAATTAATCTTAAAAAATTAACCACAAGGGCTGACTCTTTACGATTACGTCAGTTTAATAATTCAGAGTCATCTGCTGTTTTATCCTCTTTTAAATATTGAGGGGATCTATTTCTTCTGCTGGTTCACATTTCATCAATATGTTAATTGTCAATTACAAGTTAGTGTAACGTTCATTTATAAATCCTTTTAATATTTAATCACAATTTGTTTAATCCTGGAACGTAAGCAAAGAATGAGGGAGGGAGCATGTGGCGGCAAGTGTCCCCAAACGTGCTTGATGAATATATCTGATGTATTTACCCCAGGCTCTCTGTCGCGTGCGGGTTAATCGACCAGAAAATGACAAATATTAAGCGAAGTTGACATTACTTTGCCGTTTCCTTTGCCACGATAATTGAACAGAATAATTGGCAGGCGTTTTTTACACGTATGTTTCTGATTGTTACTTGCGGTGGTTATTACATTAGTAGCAGTGTTGAAAATACAGAATACATCAATTTATCATCAGCGAATATGCGCTTTAAGATTATTCATGCAAAACAATGTTATAGACTCCACCCCATTGAGTAAAACTCACAGAAAAAAACAGTTGATAATATATGTGAATTCTGTTTCCTAGAAAACTTTTTAACTTATTCAAGTTTGCGTACCTACTATTTTTCCGAATCGAACTTTCTATTTGTCAAAACAATGTTCCAATTTAAGGTAAATATCCTGAAGACAGACGTTTAACAAGAACTTGAGTGAATTTTTGAATGAAACTAGATTTAGTTGGCTTGTTGGAGAAAAAGGACACATATTGTTCACTATTGTACTTTTAAATATCATTCAAAGTCGGATTAAGTTTGGGAACAAAGCACTTTGAGTATAGAGTCGATCTGAGTTGGCCAACTGACAAATTCTACATCATGGCCTAACCCTCTAGTAGTCTGTGTTTGAAATTTCAAGTCTATGTTTCCAACCCGCCGGCATTTTGCGCTCTGGCAGAACACAACGAAATCACTCTCATGTGGGTCCCAAGACACTATGGCATCGAGGTTCGAGGGCGACGAAAAAGCAGATGAACTAACCAGATTGGGGTCATCAGCCTCATATATTGGCCCATAACCTGCACTCGAACTGACAAAAACCGCTGTCCGAGGAAGAAACAAAAGAAGTACTCCACATGAGTAGGAGTGATGTCTGAACAATAATAGGCCCAATAAGGGGACACCTGCACAAGATGGGCTCTACAATATAGCAAAGGGATCACAACAACCGAATACATCCTGTCAGAATGCGAAGAATTAGATCTCAAAAGACAAACAATATTCGGGCAGCCTAGACTATCCTGCGAGGAATACAATAACCAACCGGTGAAGAACCTGTGCAGACTAGTATAAACAGGGGACCAGAGTTACGGAGTGGATGTGAACTGTACACTAGAATGCAGAGGAAGTCCTAGACGCTGAGAATTGGCATGTGAAAAGGACATCCAAGTCAAAAAATAATGCCCCTCAAACTTACCACTTCTGTAATATCTAGTTCCTTGGATATTACCTCCCTATAAGTAATACCCTCAAACCTTCCCCTTTCATAATATGAAGTTCCTTGGGAATAATCTCCCTATAAGTAATACCCCTCAAACTCTTCACTTCTATGACGTTCCTCGCAAATCATCTCCTTATATGTAATACCTCCGAGATGACAGTTCTATAGAAAATTTAGAGGAGAAGACTCTCTACATTTCTCTGCTTCGAAAATGTCGAGAAGATAGACTTTTGAGAAAAAATGTGAAAAGATCCATTTCTAGTTCAAAAAATTAAGGTTTTCATTAATTTTCTAGAAAAATGATTGTTTCATAGAAAACCTGATTACTTGTCGAGATTCTACTTAAAACTGTATGAGAAAGCAACATATTTCATTACTGAAAAATTCAATAATCTGGACTAATCAAACTGTCATAAATATAAGAGTACAATATACCAAAAAATCGCATCGATCGATAGATCTCAAAACTGACAGTAGGGTTCGCCATTCCATCTATGCTCAACTAGCTCTACATGCTGAAAGGGCTTGATGAATATCTTCCTAACCCGGAGGACGCCAGGTGCTGCGTATCGGCTTGCTGATCCGGGCCGGTGCGTCTGTGCCTCGCGGTCATGGAAAAATTTGTGATTGGGCAGCCGTGAACTGCCCAATCCTCCGACTGACGCAGGATGCAATAGCGCCTGCTGTCAGGTTTCAAACACCAGACGTTCTCATAACACAGAGGACGGAATGGGACAACAAGGACTTTGGGTCGCTTCCACCAGGGGAACTAGTGTGATTCACAGACGGGTCTGAGATTGACAAGTCTAGCGGAGCCGGTGTCTACTCGTGTACACCCAGAAGGGAGATTTCAGTTGCCCTAGGTGCCCACGCAACCGTTCTCCAGGCTGAGGTATGTGCAATACGCACCTGTTTTCTGGAAAACCTGAGATTAACCTACCGAAGTTGGCGGATTTACATCTGCACTGACATCCGAGCAGCCCTGGGCGCACTTCGCGCCCACAGAGTGAATTCTAGGCTTGTCTTGAAGTGCAGGGAAACTCTGGCTGCATTAGCTAGAAGGAACGAACTCCAGCAAGCCCACTCTGGCGTGAAGGGAAACGAAGTGGCCGATGAACTGGCCAAACGGGGTTCCTTGAGGGCCCCTAGCCCCGATACAACGATTGGAAGTACATCTACTACGCCCTCAAGGAGCTACTAAATAGACAGTGGTTCTCAGTCTGGCGTGGTGCCCCCGGCATGAGGCAAGCGAAGCTCTACATTAGGGAGTTCTCGCCTAAACTCTTTAAGACCTCAGTCTCTATGAGCAGTAGAGGCCTGAAACAGGTGACAGGACACTGTCATCTGAATAAACATCTACACACAATGGGCATTGTTGAAGACCCAACTTGTAGTGGATGGGAAGAAGCGAATGAAACTGCCTCCACATCCTCGCAGAATGTCCAACACTGGCTTTTCTTAGAGTACAACACCTCGGCAGCACACATATGCCACTCGAAGCCATAAGAGATATGCGAAATCTTAGCCTTCGCCACTGCCTTAGACCTGCTGCATTGATTCTTGTATTAAGGGGCGCACAATGGACCCAATCAAGCTGTCTAAGTGCTCCGTACTTGTCCACCCCGTTTTGATTGATTCTCATACAGTGCCGAAAAGATTTATAAATCTTGATGAAATTTTGTGGACACGTTCCTTTTGACAGTCTTCCGAACCCTATTGAAATTGACGAGAATCGATAAGTCTGGAGTATTTTTTTTGGCCGTGTATATTATCCAAAAACAAGTACATATATTTGGTAAAAAAAACTTGCATATTTCAAAGAGAATGCATTTTCCCCGGACTTTTTGAGATATCCATGGTTTAGGGCTAAAAACGCGAAAAAAATATATATCTGTTGCTATTAACGTACCAACTCGCGAGCCACGCGCTGGTGGCATATGTTTGCTGACATCAAAAACTACACGTTTCTCAAGGAAAAGCCCAGCGACTTGCTTTGTTCCTGAAATTTTCCTAATTTGCCTGGACTATTTCTATAATTCTTGAATCAGTTACTTTCACGCATTCTCTTCCCAACGAATTATTTATGCATGTGTTATATTTCCAATACTAATCTTTCATTAATTGATCTATTAGCTTATTTATATATTCCACGAACTTAGTTTCATGAGAATTGACCACACATTAAGAGAAAGAAAGGTCATAATACTGACTAATAATTCATTAAACACCCATATCATACTGAATGAGTTATAGAGAGTGAATGATCGTGATCTATTAGAATATTTGTAAACGTTTAATGCCTCCAATAACTAAGAATCAGCATTAAAGTTCACACGCCACAGATATGAAAGAGGCAATTTGTAACGTAGAGATACAAAATTTCAAGACGAAATTAGTGTTGGTACAAGCTTTGAAATTGATTGATATATTAGATGGTATCGGGTTATTTCCTTAAAGATAATTGATCTTAAATAATTTGCTCGGTCGTATATTGCAAAAAGAACAAGAGAAAAACAATTTGCACCATAGAATAGGTCTTAACGTAATAGTGCGATTAATCATTTTCCATCATCATTGGGTTAAGAAGAATGCCGCTGAACCAAGTTCATTTATAATCACTTGCAAATTGATTCCTATTCGAACATATCAACTACTACTTTCTTCGTTTATTACAATTCACTTATTTTTTTTAATTGTACTTCTCATATGAATCATACGTATTATTGTAATGCAATTTTTTAGAATGGTCACCTGAGCGTACATCAAGCATTTATGAATATAATAATAATTGTAAAATAAAACTGAACTAAACTAACCTAAACTAAATTCATATTCATATAGTAATAATAAAAATCCAAACTGTAAGCCAGAATACTGAGCAAAGAATAAGAATGAAATATGCTTTGTTCAACAGCTATGAAAGATGATCTATTGATTAATTATTACAATGAGATACAAGTAAAAATAATAATAATAATAACAATGATATCAGATTATTATGCTGGATTTGAAAATTTTTTCAGGCTATTAATTGAGATGGAGTGTTGTATTTCCAGTAATGAATTTCTTCAAGTGAAATATTATATCATTTTACTCCATTATATTTCAAACTTTTTTGACGTACAGTTTTACCAGAATTTTTGTTTGTTAACAAATCTTTAATGTTTGCTTTAATTTCGTGAAAATGATTAATATTGGAAGAATGATGAAACAACAACAAAATTAAAATCTGACCCTACATTATCGGTACAAAATGACATGAATAAATTAATAAATAAAATAAATTCTATTGACTTGGAAAATGAATTAATTTGCCATAATGAGCAAGCACATTATATCTATAGGCTTCCGAAACTGCATAAAAGTGATATACCTTTAAGACCTATTGTAAGTAATATTGCAGCGCTTACCAACAATTTATTGAGAATTTTCTCAAAATCTATCAATAATATAATAGGAAAGAATGATTTTTAGTGAAGGACTCATGACAATTTAATGAGAGCGTGCGCAACTACTCAGGTCAGGCGTCAGGCAGTCTCTCTATACGCTTACACACGTGTGCATATCTGAGTCGAATACTCGACATTATTCATTTACTCAATCCTCGGTCCTCGTGCAGATGAAAGTTATATTTTTATTGAATTTATTAATTGTACATTGTGTACTTAGTATCGTATCTACGTGTAAGGTTTTAAATATTGTGAATATAATTCTTGCCATAAAAATATAACATTAGTGATGTGTATAAGTGAGAACTTTTACATGTGTACTACACGTTGATGACGTTGTGTTATATCTAGTTTATTATTTTCATTGTTCGAATGTTGGATCACAGCATCAAATATAATAGTGAACGTCGTCTTGATGTTTTTCTTTAAGACTACTAATACGAAAGTACAACATTTTATTTCAAATAATTATTTGTCTGTAATTTACGATCATACTGACATTTGACGGAAATGTTTATATGTTTACATTTTGCGTTTCTTTTTAGATTATTTGTTCATTGGTCCGAATTGAAGATGTTTCCTTTTACCACCATCCGTAGACATCTTCAATTCGGACCAATGCTGTTTAACATTACTTTCATTTACATCGATGTAAATATCAATAAATAATATGTTTTGAAAATAAAATAATGTGTTTTTATTATAATGACTATCGGGTTACATTCCTACTCTTTACAGGGATTGTACCGCCCATTTTACGTTTTTCATTATTGAATATAAAAATGTATATAATTGTTCATTGAAATGCTGACAGTTGTGAAAACTAAAGAAGAACTAATTATATTAATTTTCATTTAAAAATAATAAATTTGTAATTTCGGAGTACAACAACTTCGTTGGTAGTCATAATGCTGAGCAACAAAATTTCGTCAGGCAGAAGTTGCATAAAATGACAACCGATGATACGGGTGGATTACCATACGAGTTAATTTAAGTTCTCAACCGACCATACATGATAACTAATAAGATAGGGGATGGATTGTCCAATGGCACTGTCGGAAAACTGTGTCATGATACTGGTGAAATCATACGAATTTGGATGAAATTCCCAAAATAAATTGGTTACTTCATATTGTCAATTTTCACTTCTGTCAGCAGTGCTCGGTGACTGCCCAATTTTTTTTCAATGTAAATGGGTGTAATTGTATATTTGAACGTAGTTTTTAGTTCTGATCTAATTTTCTCCATAAAAATTTTCGGTATTGTCAAATATAGAGGTACTCTTGAGTAAAATACATATTTTTTGACAAACCGCGTAAACGACTGAAACAATTTAATATCTGATGATTGTGTTTTAGATATTAGAATATGTAGAACTTTTTATGAGGAATAATTTTTTTCCTAAAATTAATAATAAAAAAGTTTTCAACATGGTTCCAACTTAGTGAGACATATTGTATATGCATGGTATGCATAAAATCCGCGCCTTACTCATCAGACTCACCGTGAACATTTCCATTGAAATGAATGTTATTTGTCCATTCATTGAATTACACAGTTGCTCCAAAATAAATCACTAGCAACGAAATATTAGGTAAACGGAATTGTAATAGTTATAGTTTCATTGACATTTAGATTTGAAATATGCAGATAAGTTTATATAGGTGCGACCTCTCCGATTTTGTACACCTCTTATATTGGTAACAATAAATTGGATTTGAAGTGTAAATTATTGAAAGTATTCACGACACTCGAGTTGGGTAGTTATTAGCGAGTATAGCCGCATGTTGATAAATAGCAAATATTTCCTCAAATCATGCTGGACAATTTACAACACCCACAATGTGAACACGTTTTAATAATTCTGCCAATTAATAACCTGTAAACATCTTGCAACAGTTCTTATAATATGAAATATAGCTGTCAACTTGATTGATAGAAACACATTTTAGATGTATTATTAGCATTTAGATAGCATTAAATGTCATTTATATAATATGAACAATATTCACATGTTTCTGATTGAACACTTCCTCCGTTATGTTGATTACATTTGAGTACAGTCTTTGATTCCGGAATTCAAGCAGATAATAAATTGCGTTTGCTCGAACATTTGATCATATGGATCTTGGGCCGGTGTTAAATCCTAATATAAATTACGTTTTGTAAAATGATGATGAGTTTCGTTTTTTGGACGTAATAATTCCTTCATTAATCCTCATTAATGTTATGATAACACATTAATTTACCGTTTTCAGGTAACGTAATTTCAAAATGATGTTATGGAATAGGTTGAATTAGTCTCAATTAAGGAGTTACAAACAACAAGATTTCATACAGGAACCGGATTGCGCAGGATCATGCCGCGTTCCGGCTCAGATTGATATTTTCACAGACTGAATACACAGATTACACCAGTATAACGCAAGCGTGTAGACCCAGTCTTCTCAGGTCTAGTCTTAAGTCCAGATGCACGCTAAATACAATCAGAGGTACGGTATCCGCTCAAATAGCTCAGTCCAAGTATTACACTTCGTCGCAATATAGAACCGCCGGAACTATGTCCAGGAGGAACAGAAGCAGTTTGGAACATTCCAGCGACACCGAAGCCACGGCGGGACCCAGAAGCAATCATCATTACTATAATAGTTCTATGTGAGATGGTATAATGTAGATTCTTTTATTATTTCAATTCATAGCGGAGAATTTCTTCAAATTATAGCAGACCATGGGAAATTGATATCTTGACATGACAGTTTCCCGGGAAATCCTGAACTACTTCACCCCAACAAAAAAGCTTTGAATTAACATTATTATAATCACTAGCAATTCAGATAATTTTCAGATAACTTACATAACCAGCCTTAAGGAAATGACCGACTTATACCAGTCTCTCTTTTGAAACTGTTTTGAGCATGTTATTCCTGATTTGTTCTTAGTTAGAAATTAGTATGAATAGTATGTAATAGTGATTCTTCATCCAGGTTTTTTCTCTATACTTTAGACATAGGTCACATTTTTATTTATATCTATTATATATTCGTCCTTATGTACGATTCGGTCTCACGATCACAGTAAACTTAAATTTAGCTGTGCAGTATTTTTAAACTGGAGAAGACGCAAGCTCAAGTTTTGCTTGCATGAGACTCTACTAGATTTTCAGATCCTCATTTCTTAAATCTTTGCCAGATCTCCATTAATTGCGTCAACCTGTCTCTGTCTCGGTCCTCTGGCCTCATTGGATAGTATGGGGCCTCTAGATGAGAAAATGGTATGGAGTGTACCATCATCTGCGAAGCTGTGGACAGGGCAGGTGGTCACTTCCAACAGATCGCTTATATGGATCAGAAACAAATTGGTGCCAAGACAAGTCCCTGTGGAACAGCAGCTTGTGAATTTACCACCATTATTGGAAGACACTTCGTCAACCACCACATGGAGTGATGTCCATCCGTGTTGTATTCAAGTCTCACATCGACTAACCGAAGATTCTGATTGATGATGTCTAACATTTGGTTTTTTATAATGTACTTCATCATCTGCACTAGAACTGAATTCATCGGAATCTGGTACAAGAGAAGTTAGGACAGGGAACACTGTCACCTTCCGGATAAGGCGTATGAACCGATATGGGAGCCATGAATAAAATGCGGGTGAAAACTATCCATATCTTCACTGACAGCTCTAAAAACAAATTGGAGCTAGCGCGAGTATTTACACGAAAGAGCTTAGCCTATTCCAAGCAATCTCTTAGGAAAAAATGCTATTAACCACGGGGTTGAAGAGATTCTGAACCGATGAATACATTGACCGATAGCAGAGTTGCAATGATACGATAACGTCTGAACTGGTATTAGAAAAACCCAACACAATAAGTCTAGCAGCAAATGCTAACAACATCAAGCTACCTTAGGTGGAGGGGCACAACATAACCGAAGGCGATTATAAGGCAGACAAGCTGGTTGAAAAGGATCCGCCAAGGGAAATCCCGATGAATGATCAATGATCACCCCATCACGCAATTACCTCCATAATTTTATACAAGATGTTCCAGCAGCGATGTCATGAAACCACATGTTTCAGACAGGCTAAGAAAGTGATGAACAAACCTTGCCCAAAGAACCTGCGACTACACACAGTAATCACTATGGGATACTGTCATCTAAGAAAACAAACGCATACCATGGGGTCTAGTGTATACCCAGCTATGTAGGAAATGTGAAGGAAGGTCAAGACAAGAGCACATATTGAGGAGGCCTCGTCAACAGTATAAACAATTTGTTGGGGAAATTTTGGCTTAGCTTGACCCATCCTAGTGATTTGCTTTCGGCCACTCAACAGCTGTGGTGGCTAAACAACTAGACGGATGTCCCCTATGGGGGGGGGGGGGTAAAATGTTCCTAATGAGGACTAGGGCTCTCTGATTTTAGTTGCATCTTGAATCTTCTTAAATTATCACACTGTACTCTTATGTTTGAATCAGTCTTTCCCGATGCTGTGATGTACGATAGTGCTGATATTACATAATCAACATGGTGTCCACTGGAACGGCATCAAGTAAATAGATAAAGGTTATGGCAAGGAAAAAATATGTTCATATTGGAACGTTCATCATTCATATTGATTATAAAGATGAACGAAACAACAAGACTCCATTTTAACTTCAGTTCAATTAGTATCAGTGGATACTGGTATACATATTTAGACAGTAATTTATTTGCTTGAATGTAAATCTTTATTCTTACTGCAAGTTGTTCTGTAGGAGCTTAATGTTAATTCAAACATTACCGATAACCGAGTATTGTTGGAAAACTTACATCCTATAGCCTATTTTAAATAATATTAGACGAAGGTATTTACACTCTTCTCACCCAATATGTTCAGATTCAAATAGGTTACTCTCGCTTACATACTTGTTAAAGTGGTTGCAGGGTTTATATACACTTTGCTTCAAACTAGCAAATAGGGAAAACGAGATTCCTAATATCCAAGGAAAATTGGTACATTTTGTTTTTTAATTTAGTTTACTCTGATGATGACTGCTTGGTAGCTGAAATGTTCTTAGTACTTCAGCAGTATTTCTACTGAATGAGGGTGATTATTTCGATCTTATTAATGTTATAGTGTATCCATAATTGTTAACACTTTGAGTGTAATATAACTGCTTATGATACTGTGTGCTTGCTATAAGTGTCATAGAGTAACAAATAGAATAATTGAATCCAAATACCATCGATAACATTCTACAAGTAATAATCAGATGTGTAGAATATTATCGATGTTGATTTGCATATACATAATGTTTTCCAATATTATATAGATAGATATTTGTCTCATAGATAAAAACATAAAGTAGTAAATTAATGATATCTTGGTTAGACAACGAATACGAATCGTTTTGAAACAAATCATTGAAGACTTCCTCAAAATTATTGCATTTTCTCAAATTTGATTGAGTTGAATAAAAACAGAACAGGAAATATCTATTTCAAGAGGTCTAAGAGACTTTATTATTGTTAGAGGAGAGAATGCCACATAATATTCGGTGTGTCTTCCATCACCGAATATTGGGGAGAACTACAAATTAAACCATTACGTATGAAGAGCTTGTGAACAAACCACACGGCTTGGCCGATGAATAGTGTCCATTATCAGGTCTTTGATGTGTTCTGAACAAGACCAACGTAGCTGCAGCTTTATGGGTCCTAAACAAAAACATCATTACTGATCTCAGTGTTACACCCCGCAGTAAACTATTCTCAAGCCACTCTGCAGTATTCCTTGCTCGTGTCCCCAAACTACTAATTACTGTTTGCCGCTTTTGGTGCCTCGGAGGCAATCAGCTGTACTAATACTTTAGTTTTATTACCGTCAGATCATTTGCCGCATATTGCACCTTTAACGTGCGTTTGAATGTATTTTTAAATTAAAAAATACAGACAGTTTCTTGTTAAAATTATGATAATGAGCAAGCATTGATTCAACAACAAATGAATATCAACAAAATGTTTACCCATCTTTCAACAACGATCGGAATTTCTTCATATTCTCCAATAAAATGAAATTTGAGGCAGTATAATATGTGTAACAACTTATTTTTAGTTTCAAAAGTAGAATTGGATTGTGGTTATTCACTTGATCGAATTATCTCTGAATACTAGCTCAATTGATTATCAATTAAAATTGCCAAAATGTTTCTTACCTAAAAGATTTGATAACCTGTAATTTTGATTTTGCCATATTTGACAAGATTAAAAAAAACAAACTAAAACCTTCGTATGAAGGACCTTCTGCGGTTATAAATAAATCAGAAGTTTTGATCAACAACAGTCCAGTGGCGGCTCGTGAACTTTTTAAGAGAGGAGGCTGGACATAAAACGTTTTTGTAAAAATATACTCTATTCAGCCAATAAATTTAACCTTTGCACAGCGATCGTACCAGCTACTTCAATGACAAAATTAATTGTTGCCAAGCAAGAACCAACGTGGAGGTGTAGAGTTTCTCTTGGCAAAAAATTTTTTTGTTCGTTTTTTTTTCTTCGGATTTTTGATATTCTTTCTTTTTTTTTGAAATTTTTCATGTTTTGTTTTTTTTTATTAACTTTTTTTATATATTAACGGAGTTCTACGGTCTTTAGTTTGCGAAAAATGATCAATAATATTATCATAAGATGTATCATTTTGTTTAAAGTGTTTTACTAAATCTTTTTCAATAGATATCAAACTAACATTGTATAAACGATTTTGGCCCATTGTATTTCGCATGTAAGTTTTAATTCGTTTGAGAGTAGAAAATGATCTCTCCCCCGAAGCCGAGGTGACAGGAATGGTGTCAAACAAAGTAGTTTATAAACCTGAGGTAAGACTTGTTGCAAATCATTGTCTATTATATATTTTATCATATCGGCGTGACTGTCATACTGGCCTAAAATATTTTTATCCGAGTAGGTATATAACCCATAATTCATTGTGCAGTGCTATTTCATCAAAAAATTTATATTTTAGAACTAAGTTATCTAAAAGTGTATTGGGAAACTCTTTTGAAAAAGATTCGAAAAATCTTCTATGCGTCAAGTCGAAAAACTTCAATTCACGTAAATCGGAAAATCGAATCTCAATTTGACCTTTAATAGTATCCAAAATTTCATAAAAAAAAGTTGTTCATAATGTAGTTTCTTGTCTACCAAATTATATGTTTTCCTCCTTTAACAATATTCTGTTTACCGGTTAATTTAAACTTAATACTCGATGTAATATGTTCCTGCGATTTTTCATGTCTGTCTATACCACGAGCTAAATTTTTCAAATCATCATAACCCGAGTGTCCCCAACATGAAGTTGTATCAGATGTAAATAGCAAGCAATATAATTTATTCTGTATTTCGATTTTGAAACATACCTCATCACTAATCCTTTCAAATCCGGTAAAGGCCGTTTATTAAAAAGAAACACTTTTCTGTAATATGTTAATCCACTGAATGGATTTTCTAAGAAGTCAGCAACTGCACATTTTAACGTTAAATAGCTCACGGAACAGATAAATTATAACTTAACCTTACTTCGGGTCGCGAAACAAAAACAATAACTGACGGAGCACGTGTCTCGTATCGCCACCTCGCAGCTCGCAGGGCAGGAAGTAATCGTATTTCGACCGAGTGCGAACGAGAAGCTAGCCTACAGAGAATGTTGCCATATCCGCTGTTTTACCCTATTTGGCAGTTGGACTGGTTGGAAAAACGGCAACTGTGTTGACCACACGTATTTAGCGTTTGAGATATATAGAGAATCTAGCCTCTAGCCACTGTTGACAGATTGAAAATAACTACTGAGAACGGGGAATTAATTGTAAAATTTAAAGAATTATCAGAGAAACAGGAAATAAAATGGAGAATGATCATTAAGATAAATTGGTGAGGAGGCTGAGCCTCCTTAGCCTCCTTCGAGGAGCCGCCACTGAACAACACTCCTATATTCATTTTCATAGATCGTTCAACACCAGCTTATATACAAGACGAATCACATCACCGAATTTTGTAAGGCAGAAGAACTATCCCTAGTACTACTATCCCTAGGTAATTTCATGTTATTTTGGAAGGGGAAGTATCTGTTGTGACCCATAGATTTTATTCTTCGAAGGTTCTATTGTGAATTCATCATCATTGTTAGGCAACTACGGAAATATCAGATAAATAAATAACAACATCATTATATCATATGTTATTTTCAACTAATATGGAAAAATATGTATCAACTCCCATTTACCATTTTCAAATATTGCTGTTCTATTAATTCAAATAAATTATATTCAACTTTTCAATGATTCTCTAATAAACTAACTTTCTGAAGAGGAAATCCACTTTCAACAAAGATAGCTTGTAATATTCCAATTAGGGATTCATCCCAAACTACATAACTCATAATATTTGAGTTCCATATGTATAAATAATGTTATTGAATATAAACATACAACACATTTGTTATAGTTATTATAGCATAACAAATGATGAGTCTACAAGGTTCCGCCGTGAGTGCATGACATGGGTGTCAATGTCTCACGTGAGTCAACCTTCGTCGACTTAGAGCATGGATTATTATTAGAGGAGCAAGGCTTCTCCCTTGAGAATAGATATTTAAGTTCATTAGATGATAGTAACAAATTAGTTCAGTATAGTCCTAAATAGCTGTTAGTCAGTCTAAGTTAGAATTAGAAAGTACTATGTAGCGAATATTGAATCCATACATCACATTTAGTACCCAGTGTTGTGATTCCAACCATCTGTTCCTATGGCTCTAAGGAACTACACCTATAGCCCAGCACCGAACCTGTTAACTGATAAGACATGGCGTTTTTCGCAAGCCAAAGAAGGCACCCTTGTTCAGATATTATAGGGCAACACTGCAAGCCCTTACATCAGTTAGCCGACGTGTAGAGTTTTGCGAAAAGGCCAAGGCCACCGACACCGACGAGACCATTAATGAATATAGTGCCAAAAACATCTGAAATTTCTTAAGTATGTTTGGTTTTTTCAAGTTGGCTAAACCTTCTTCTTTTTGCTCAAATGGAGCATTGTTAGTGTGTGTGTAACGATGTCAATTTGTCAATGATTTGATAGCCACACGAGAGGAAAATGTACGATGTCCATAGAACACCGTGTGAGTCGGCAGAGGAATGTTGGCAGAAGAGATTGACATTAGAATTCTTCTTGATAGTTTCGAGGTCATAGGCATCAGGGAAAACTGGACAAAGAACTCCACAACTTTGCCGTTCCCTAGAGAAATGAAATCTGGTTGATAAGAGTTCAACAGATCTCGCTCCTGACAATAAAGTGATCAACTTGAGCTCGTCTAGTCTGCCTACCTGTAATCTCTTGTGTAGGAATTACAGACGAGGTTTCTGAAGAGCGTCGACCATGAAAATATATAGAAAAGGTAGAGATGTCAATGAATTAGTTAGTGTGACATCACTGGTCAGACGAATTCTGAATAGAATGTATTGTATTATGTTGGCGATATTTGCACACTGCAGCCTAATAGGTCTTAGCGGCTACAGCAGTTCCCAAACCTTGTAGCTTTTAGGATTTTCAGGATGTTGGATGACTTCAACTAAGGCAAATCTCCGTCTTCTAATTGGTATGCTCCAAGGTGTCGTGCCCTTGGATTTTCCAAGATAGTCCGAAGGTGTGGATAGCAGTTTCATCCTTCTCTTTGCAGAACCTGCACTCTTATTCCTCTACTTATCCGAGCTTCTTAAGGTGTTCTTTCAACTCGCAGCTAATTTTATTCAGGTTGATGCATTCGTTAAATCTCTTCTGATTATAGTTTCCCAAAAGAATATTTGCCTGCCTCAGTGCTTGTTGTCCTATCCAGTGACGAGATCTTTCATTGTCTACTTCTCTCTTGAGTTTTCCAGTATTGGTGCTGGCGATTATTCCGCAGAAAGGTTCAGGTCCCAGAAACACTGTTTCTGCCCATGTTTTGCCTGGTTTTTCATTATCCTCCACTTCGGTCTGTTCTGGAATCGATAGGAAGGTAGCTGCATTGTTCTTGATTACTTTGTTCAGCTGCTCTGAGAATTCCCAGGACATCTTGGAGCTAATTAGGTGGGAGCTCAGCGCGTTGGAAGCTACTTGACTATCCGGATGATGATCATTTCTTGCCCACGGCGGTCTCTTCCTATATTGAACTGAACACATTTTCCTATAGCCTGAATTTCAGTTTCGAAAATGCTCGGGGATTTGCCTAAGCTTTCAGGGTATTCGGTTTCAGGCCAAGACACTCCTATTCCAGTCCGTCCTGTTGTCTAAGAGCCTTTAGTGTACCATTTAATGGCCTTTCTTCTGAGTCTTGGGATGGCATGTTTGTTCCATTCACTTTCGCGACTCAGCTTCGTGTTAAATTTTTTCACGGAGCTATAAGTTTCTTTCATCTCATCTTGAGGCATGTGCCAGGTTTGCTTACAATCATATATGTGCAATTTGCCATTTCTGGTAGATAAAAAAACTATCACCGATAAATCGAAATCCACTGAACTATCATTTGCTGTCCATGCCAAACTCATAGACCATGTTTTCGGACTGGAATGGAGTAGGATATAATAATACAGTAGAATCTATCATCCAAGATTACCGAAGATCTTTTTCCGTGAGAACTGAGAATGATTTCCTTCAATTCACCACAAATAATAATAATTAATTACGACAGGTGCTAAACACGATTACATTTTACAATTATTTATTAACAGACTTTAAAAGATGTGAGTAACGATTTTCACATATCCAAGTTATAGACACACACGCAACACTATGTAATTTTTTGGTGACTGTGTGCCTTGACATTAGTGCAGGTGTTCGTAAATAATTTGTATCTAGATCCGTTCCCTAGATCACGATATTATTTAGCAATAATACGCCAATTGATTTATTTGTATAAGGAGCACACCGTAATATAACGTGCACGATCAAATAGGCAAGAAGCCGTTTAATACAGAATCCCACTGTTTTATTAATGGTTGCCATGTCGAGATTCCACAAACAGACAAAGTTAGTTAACGACAGCGACGTCGTGCAACGCAGTAGCGTAACTGATTATCTTTACAAAACTCAAATAAATAAATAAATGAACAAATTGTTTTTATTGAGTTGATATATTACAACTGATGTAATTTTGAAAGATTGTTAGTTTCATCTGTTGAACGGACATTTACAAAGACGGTACCGAAAAAATTTCCTGCTGGTTCATGCTGTAAACAGTAATTAGGAAAGCTATTAGACAGACGCATACCGAAGATGCACGACCTAGAAACATGGTAAAGAAATGGTTTACAACTATGTTCGTAGGTATGATGCACTCTACCATTTGCAACTTCAATATGTTGAACTGTAATATGTTAATGAAAAACAAAATTACACATCAATAACCATAGTTCAACAATTATTCCACCACATGGTGGTATCCTCAGACTGAGTTATTAACTATAGACCTGTTAATCAGTATTCCGAAGTCTTATAGTAAACTATAAAAGAGTTCACACTGTGGATACACTATAACACTATAAATAAGAAATAGTCACCCTTATCCACTTAATATACTTTCAAAGTGTTGGATACCTTTCGGCTTCCAAGTAGCCATCGTCAGATCAAACTTTACTCTTATTATGGCTACTTGGTAGCTGAAAGGTCCTTAGTCTCTCAATAATATTTTTAGTGGATAATGGTATTATTTCGTACTTATTACATTCAATATAGAAAGAGACCTCCGTAGACAGGAAATAGTCATCAAGTCGCATAGTCAAGCAGTCATCAACGCCCTGAGCTCCTACATAATCAGCCCCAAAATGGTCTGGGAATGCTTGGAAAACTGAATGAACTAGGCAAGAATAAATCAGTCAGGGACACACTGGGGTGGAGGGTAACGAAAAAGCAGACGATCTAGCAAAAAAAGGGACTGAGGCACCATTTGTCGGACCTGACCCTTCTGCGGGATAAGCGCCAGCACACTACTGGAAGAACTTAACAAAGAAATAGATAACAAAAGATCCCACCACTGGGAACTACAACCCGAAGCATTCTAATAACTGCATCTATTTAAGTAAAAATACTCTTGAAGAACTGAGGAAATTTCGGCTACCAATTAGCCATCGTCAGATTAAACTTTACTCTGATTATGGCTACTTGGTAGCTGAAAGGTCCTTATTCCTGTAATGATACTTTTGGTGGATAAGGGTGATTATTTCATTCAACATAGAAAGAGACCTCCGCAGACAGGAAATAGTCATCATGTAAGATAGTCAAGCAGCCATCACCGAGATGGAAGGTAATGAGAAAGCAGACAATCTAGCAAAAAAAGAGACCGAAAGACAATTTGTGGGACCTGAATCCTTCTACGAGATAAGCGCCAGCACAATACTGCAAGAACTTGAAAAAGAACTAGATAGCAAAAGATCCCACCACTGGATACGTCTGAGGCAAGCAAAGATACTTCTGGGAAACTACAACCAAAAGCATTCTATCATCAACCTAAGTAGAAATAAACTGAGAATACTTACGGGAATGCTAAAAGGGCACTACCAGTTGAAAGGACACATTAAGAGACTCGAAATAGTAGAGAAGAACAGTGCAGGTTCTACGAGGTGAGGACGAAATTTCCCCCACATCCTCGCAGAATGCGCTACCTTGCAACTACCAAAAGCACGATACCCTGGGGCATACTAAATAGAAGAAGAAGACTTATCCTGAAGGACGCAGCAGCTTAAGGGGACACAATAGATCTTTTAGGTAGCAGTGTGCAAACATCACCAAAACCATACAATACAATATATATTCAAACTTCAGGCATCTTTGTTGCATCAATGTTGTCTTCAAAGGGATCCTCCTCACTAGTGAAATTTACAATTTCTGTTTTCTTAGGGTTACAGTCCTTTGTCACTGCACCATTTACTCAGTACAGTCAGGACTGATTGAATTAAGTATATCAGATGATTCACAAATTTTCCCTTGACGATTATGAGTATGTCATCGGCATACCCAATCACATTCCACCATCGACCATCACTATGTTCCAGTTGGTGGATGAGAATACTCCACACTGTAGCCGTCCGTTTTCCACAGAACCAGTAATCGTAGTGGTACCTCTAGAGACTTGTATTTTCCTGTTCTTCGGCCTATCCTGAATCCAGGTGCTTACTAGACTAGGAACTCCTTCATCTTCAAGTAGAGATACTTTGTTTGGTGGTATTGTTGAAGGCGCCCTTTTTATTTAGGAAGGTTCCTACCGCATAGTAGGAATCTATTTTTCAATGAGGAAAATTGCTGAGTGTAAGACAGATTCCGTCGAATGACCTTCTTAGTAGGCTTGTTGTACGGCACACAGTGGATTCCTGTTTCAATGTAAGTAGATATTGAGGCAATAGCAAGCACATGAGTTATTTTGTGAATATTGGAGTATACATCTGGTTGGGACACATAAGAAAAAGAGAGACAGAACCATCGTATATCACAGTATTATTCGCGAAATGAATAGAAATAGCAGAGCCAGCGATCTGCTTGTTTTCAACGGCAAACAGAAAAACTTGAGTTCATGAAGTTAAATTTATATTAGAACAGGAAGAAATTTCTATTTCTTCCCACGCTTCATTTCTCATGCGTCCTATAAAATGTATTTTTAATGTCATATAAACAGGGAGGCTCTCTTACAAATTATATTAGCTCTCATTCCATTTTCACTTCACACTGAACTTTTGACTGCAGAGAAACACCGGACGCTTCTCGGCGAAAATCTGTTGGCGGCAACACGTTTCGTAGAATAGAATAGCGCTGCGTAACGTCAGGCGCATGTGCACATGGGTAATAGATTCTTATGGGAAATTGGACTTCGAATTCACCTGAGGTGGCGCTGCATCACGTCGCGTTGCTTTGCGTCAGGTAAGTGTGTTCCTCGCTTGATTCTCGTATTTGTCATGCTTCAAAATATTTTCCGCGCTATGGTTCCACATTTAATTAACTTCCATCATCAACGAACATCAACTTTCTTAACAGCTGGCTCACCAATTAGTCAAATTTGTTCTTACTTTTGCACTTGTATTTATGTAGGTATGATAGGATAATGCCATGGTTTAGTTGTGTAACAAGATATGTTTATTATTGATTCGATAATATATATCATATAGCATGTGAAAAATAGCATAGCCATCGATGAGAACTAAATATAAAATTAAAAACTTTTATGGATAATCATGGCAGACCTTCCGCAAATGATATATAAGCGACAGAAATCAGGAACGGGTCAGGCAGTCACGACTAATGAAGCGTTGTATAATAACTAAGTACTTGCCGATGAGAACGAAATAAAACCTCTTATGTGAAGTCTCTACTACGCCTAAGAACAAAGTCATTAAAAAAGCATTTGACTAATGAAACAAATGATTGATACTTTATTATTAACTGCAGAACGCGGAATGCCGTTCTTTGACCTATACAGTGGCTTAGAAGCAATTTTTTACAGGGCAAATTACATTACTATGATAGTTCATCATATTACGTAACGCATTTGCATGTTACTGTTCCGTATTCAAATACATAATTAATGATGTCTTTTGTCTCAAAGACACTTTCATTTGTATTCCAAAGAGTGCATTATTCTTTGCACAAAGAAATCAAGATGATTTTACCGCTTAGAATTTGCTAAGTACCTATACATTCATTCGTGTTTCAATCTTATCTCATTGTATGTTTTGAAAATTAAATTATTACCTTCGAAATTGCAAATCTATTAAATAAATTCATTGATTGATTAACGGAGTGAAACTATTTTTTTTGGCTTATCTGTAAAAGGTTTACATTTAGACGTGAAACCAGCTTTTTTGGATGGCTATCTTGGAAAAAATGTGACAACCAGAGGCTTTCAAGATCAAAGGTTTAGAGAACAAGGTTTGTAAATTGAAAAGGGCTGTTTAGGGATGACCCAGAGTAGTAGTGCTTGAAACAAAAGAGTGGAATATACGTTCTAAAACACTGAGCAACGTGTGTCGTTATTTATTCATTATGTACCCAGTTTTTACTATTAGTCGAGGAAATAAAGCATTTCACCTTCCAAAACTGGAGCAGCTATGGATTGAGATGCGATTTTCTGTAATCGTATCAGGAAATAATTTAGAAATTTTGTGCCGGGGTTTGTTTTTTGAGGAAAAAATGTATACAAGCAAAACATGCATTTTTGGGGTTGCTGAACACGAATATTCTATCAAACAAATTCCCTCAGGTTCCCTTGGACCTTCCCCTGACGCCCTAGGTATCGATGAATTTCATTAAAAATTATTTTTAATGCTTGTTAACTGTTCGAGATGGCTTATGATGATAACGATTTGCGAAAACTCTTCTGCAATACCTGGTGGTACACGGAGACTGGATATGTACGTCATCTTCTAGGAATTGGTTAATTTCTTTCGCTGATAACGACAATGACATTCACAATGTTCTGCAAATTACCTGGGGGTGTTTCCGGATCTCTGTAGCCCTGCGTATTCACTTCATCTTCTAGGAAGTTGTTAATTTAGAAAAATTGTAATCATACTCCGGTCCAAAAATAATATAACGTGAAAAATAAATATTATATTATTAGCAAAATAATAATATGATTCTTGAAAATTCAAGCTGAAATTTTTTAAATAGATAGATTATGCACAGATTATTAGTGTTATATATATCTGGTAAGTACTTTATTATTTTGTCAATTTGATGATAAATATCATTTAAACTTATATATTGAAGGTGCTAAGTAAATGAATGTCATAAAAATCGCATTGAAAATATGCAAACTATATATATTTATTTTAACATAAAGTATAAATTTATTGCATGATCATATTTAAATATAAAATATTTTTTACTTATTAACATTAAATTATTTCACTATAATAACAAACAATTGATAAGTTGGTTTCAATCTTGAACCAGCAGGTCTTCAGGTACATTTTTGAAATCTAACGTCTCTGATTCTGCCATGTATATTTATTTCATAATCGTGATCGACGACTCCGAAAATATTATGGAGAAAAATTGATAAATTCCTAGAGGATGACGTAGATACGCAGGGCTTCAGAGACCCTGAAACACCCCCAGGTAATCTGTAGAGCATTGTGAGTGTCATAATCCTGATCGGCGACTTTGAAAACCCCTGAGAACCAGAATTTGTTACATATTATGAAGAAAAATTAACAAATTCCTAGAAGATGACGTAGATATCCAGACTCCAGGTACCATCAGGTATTGCAGGAAAGTTTTCGCATGTCGTAATTATCATTAGCGACCTTTATATCCCCCCTCGAACAGTTGACAAGAGTTAAAAAATAATTTTTAATGAAATTCAGCGAATATCCCGGTCCGTCAGGAACCCCGGATACCCGGGGATGGTCCGAAGGACATCAGGGAATGTTTTTGATAGCATATTCGTGTTCAGCGACCCCAAAAACCTCCGAGAAACCAACTCGAGTCCTTTTTTTTTTATTCTCCTCAATAAGTGCACTCAGAAAAATGCATTTTATGACTGTAGAAACGCAATAAATTTTTTCCGCAAAAAACAAACCTGGCACAAAATTCTTAATTACTTTCTGAATCAAATGCAGAAAACCGCATCTCAATCCGGTTTTGGAAAGTTCGGCCCTTTTTAGTGCTTTATTTCCCCGACTATATCAAAGAACTGCTCAACAATAGTACTGATCGATCTAGACTACAGAGATACTTTATTTTCGCAATATATTTAGTTTGTTCCATGTTTCTCCTAATTTTCGTCCATTTTGCTGAGCTGTACCTGCGCGGAATATCGAAAGTATAAATAGTAGGTTACGTTAATTGTAAAATAGTTTTCTACCTCTACTCAATTATATATGGAAACGGAATCAGTGATATAACTATAATTAAATAGACATGACAGGGTTACCTTTTTAAAAAGATAATTGGAGAAGTATATAATTAAAGAGATATAAAACACATGGAATCCTGTTATTACCGGGAATAAAAAATACTGGTATGTAATTTCAATACCATATTCCGCAATATATCTCGAAAAGGATTATGTGACACGCATGGATTGTGGATGTATCTTGGAGATGAGAAATTTGAGGTCATAGAGATTGATACTTTTTCAAGCTATTGGAAAGTCAGCAACACCAATTTTCCGAGAAGACAAGTTAGGTATATTTTGCTTATTACATTGAGCAAAGAACATATCCAAATTATGTAGGATGCTTAAAATATATTTAATATAACTTACCTACACATACCTAGATTTTGCACATATACCGTGTGTAACAGGATTATGGTCCACCCCCCTTTTGACCTTCAGTTTTGGAGATAATTTTTTGAAATTTGAGGTATCCTATATACATAATAAGCGGCTCTTTTTGACATACAAGTGATTTAAAAAACGAAAGTTAGTAACTTTTCCGGGAAAACCTGAAGTTAATATATACTTTAAACTAAATAAGAACCGCCGCTAAGTGGAATTAAAATAATAAATTTCAAAACCAGGTGAATACAAAATTCTGCCACTTATTTTTGGCAACCGGATGAATCGCCCAGACGTGAATGACATAGAATTCAACCTATAAAATTTCTCATATTTTTATTCAATAATCACAGTCAATATGCTGTTACCTCAGAAAACATGACTACAGACACATAAAAAGTTTTATTGGAATTTAAGTCTCTATAGTGACCATTATTGGTGTAATGCTCAAGAGATAAATATATATCTTAGGTTCGTTAATTTGAACTAAATCTGAAATTTTGCGGTTTTTGTTTCGTTGCTACTAAAAATAAACGGTCAACATGTGTATTATTTCCACTCAGGAAGAATGTCATGTATTATTTAACTGTATGATCTAAAATATTTACGAGTATCCGCATGTATAAATAGATTTAAAAAATACTGTCGACAGTTAAAGTATTATTTTTTTTTGTGCATGCATTATCCAAAAGTAAACGAGCAAGTGGGTGGTAATGCATTAAACTAAAGTTTCTTGGAACTGTTTGACCATTGAATAGTTACAGACGCAACCTAACTGTGCATGGCGACACAAGTGACATTAACTAAAGCGAAAATATATATAAAAATTCTCGGGAAATAGGTCACAATAACACTTTGTTTTAACTATTCGTCTTTACGTACGTTTCGGTCTCACGACCATCATCAGAAGACTCACTATGTCTAAAAAGGGGGTTTATTAAAACTAATTATAAAACAAGCGTCCAAATCGCACAATTTAACTTCAATTAAAAGAGCCCACGCCGTCGAAACGAACAGAACCACGAATAATCGAAATTGTATCGTCAGAATTAATGTATAAAAAATTATTTTTTGTAGTAAGAATCCGCTATTCAGTAATATTATTAAAATATATGAGTGCATATTGATTGGTATTCTCACAACAAATGAGAAGAACGAAGTTATTTGTCAAGTATCTACTTTCGAAACCAGATGTGTAGGATTTATGACATGGCACTTAAGAAAGGTTTCAGACCTGTACTGGGAAATAACATTACGAATTCTTCCTAAAAACATTTTCTACACTTATAAAGACGTATGTAAGAATTTGCAAGAGATTATTTAATCAAATTAGTATAAATATGACTTAGATTTTGTGTGTCTACCCTATGATTTACAGATTTGGGGTCCCGTTTTATGTGAATCATCTCCAGGATAGATCTTTTATAATAATTGGTTTCCTTAGTTAAGATATTAACATTTTTGTAATCAAATTGATGGT
This sequence comes from Endomychus coccineus, assembly GCA_958510875.1. NCBI lineage: Eukaryota > Metazoa > Arthropoda > Insecta > Coleoptera > Endomychidae > Endomychus > Endomychus coccineus. The sequence continues at coordinate 14,677,725 of OY294071.1, read as the reverse complement.
TATAATCAAAGCAATGCTTAGCAAGGGCGGTGGAATTTTCTAAGTTGTTATTTCTTGTGCTATATTTATGGCCGTACATTCTTTTTTGTAAATATTGTTTAGAGATTCCAGTATAGGTTCCATCACAATCTAAACAATTCAATTTATACACTGTGTGGGTTTGTTTATCTTTGGGTATTAACGGTTTTAGATTTGAGAAATATTTCCCAACACAGTTAGTAGGTTTATGCGCAACATTTATATCATACTTTTTCAAACATTTTTTGATTTTCTCTGAGGTCTCCGGAATGTAAGGTAGAGTTATAAAATTGTCTGTATTACCTTTTATGTTATTTTTATTAGACGAACCATTATAGATTTTGTTTATTCTTTCTTTAATGATAGGATTGAAAAAAGTTTTTGGGTAGCCATTCAATTCTAGTGTAGTACGAACAATTTTTAAAATTGACCGCCCCAAAAATTTAAAAATTGTTCGTACTACACTAGAATTGAATGGCTACCCAAAAACTTTTTTCAATCCTATCATTAAAGAAAGAATAAACAAAATCTATAATGGTTCGTCTAATAAAAATAACATAAAAGGTAATACAGACAATTTTATAACTCTACCTTACATTCCGGAGACCTCAGAGAAAATCAAAAAATGTTTGAAAAAGTATGATATAAATGTTGCGCATAAACCTACTAACTGTGTTGGGAAATATTTCTCAAATCTAAAACCGTTAATACCCAAAGATAAACAAACCCACACAGTGTATAAATTGAATTGTTTAGATTGTGATGGAACCTATACTGGAATCTCTAAACAATATTTACAAAAAAGAATGTACGGCCATAAATATAGCACAAGAAATAACAACTTAGAAAATTCCACCGCCCTTGCTAAGCATTGCTTTGATTATAACCATCAATTTGATTACAAAAATGTTAATATCTTAACTAAGGAAACCAATTATTATAAAAGATCTATCCTGGAGATGATTCACATAAAACGGGACCCCAAATCTGTAAATCATAGGGTAGACACACAAAATCTAAGTCATATTTATACTAATTTGATTAAATAATCTCTTGCAAATTCTTACATACGTCTTTATAAGTGTAGAAAATGTTTTTAGGAAGAATTCGTAATGTTATTTCCCAGTACAGGTCTGAAACCTTTCTTAAGTGCCATGTCATAAATCCTACACATCTGGTTTCGAAAGTAGATACTTGACAAATAACTTCGTTCTTCTCATTTGTTGTGAGAATACCAATCAATATGCACTCATATATTTTAATAATATTACTGAATAGCGGATTCTTACTACAAAAAATAATTTTTTATACATTAATTCTGACGATACAATTTCGATTATTCGTGGTTCTGTTCGTTTCGACGGCGTGGGCTCTTTTAATTGAAGTTAAATTGTGCGATTTGGACGCTTGTTTTATAATTAGTTTTAATAAACCCCCTTTTTAGACATAGTGAGTCTTCTGATGATGGTCGTGAGACCGAAACGTACGTAAAGACGAATAGTTAAAACAAAGTGTTATTGTGACCTATTTCCCGAGAATTTTTATATATAATTCATACTGGGTCAAGAATCTTATTATTAAAGCGAAAATAGAAACAATGATCAAAATTTCAACATAGTTATTGAAACAACCAGGACCTCATTCACTCGAATTTAACATGTGCATTCTAACTCATTCCTCTGAATATTATTGCTGATAAATGCTGAAATACTAATAGAATAGGTTTCAGGAATACAACATTTGAGTGCGACATTATTGTTTGGAGTCGCCTAATTACAGATGCCTATCTGTATATTCCATAAAATTGTTCTCTCATTTGGTCTAGATATCATTTGTGGTGATTCGATCACAGTAGAAAACCAAATTTATATCGGTAGCTAGTTGATATAGCATGATTCATCTTCATATCATGCATTTTCCAAGAAACAAATCTGTTGACTGTATTTGAGAGCGGTTCGCGGATCGGGATTTTCCAAAATGAATATCTAAAATAACTTTTTTTTTTTTCAGGTCAGACGGAATTCCACCTGTCGTTGTCAAGGAATGTGTGCCTGAATTAACACCAGTTTTTTGCGGTTTGTTCACCTTTTCATGCAAGCTTGGTGTGTTTCCTTCCAGCTGGAAGTCAGCTATAGTCCAACCAATTCCAAAAAAAGGAAATAAGACCCTTCCTAATAATTATAGGCCCATTGCAATGTTATCTGTGGTCTCTAAAGTAATGGAGAAAGCAATCAATATCGTGCTCATCCAATACCTAGAGAGCTCCAAAATCGTGAACGACCGTCAGCAGAGATCAACTTGCCTACGCAACACATTATGGCGTAAATCTATTGAAAAACATGGGGAATCATCAGCTATATCATTGGATATCTCCAAAGCATTTGACCAAGTGTGGCACCAAAGGCTTCTTGAGGAACTTCCGTCAAATGGTTTGCCACCTCAACTTTGTCCCTTACTATCGAATTTTTTTTCAGGTAGATCACTCCATGTGGTGGTTGATGGAGTATCCTCCGATACAATGGCTATCAACCCTGTTGTTCCAGAGGGATCTGTCTTGGCACCAACTCTGTTTCTGATCCATATAAACGATCTGATGGAAGCGACCACCTGTCCCGTCCACAGCTTTGCAGATGATGTTGGATGCAATTAATGGATATCGTTTCTCAAAAACTTGGTTCTCTTTGCAGTGCCAAGTGCTATTCTACATCCCAGCAGCTTCCATTATCTACAAAGCACAGATTCGAGCTGTTCAGGAGTACTCTACACATTTAAACACATTTGGAGTTCGGCTTCCAAACATACGCTGAAGTTCTTGGATTCTATCCAGAAGAGAGGTATTCGTTTGATTGATGTTGTGACACTTACGAGTTCATTGACCCCTCTAGAACGTCGTAGAAAGGTCGGAGATCTCTTTCTTTTCTATAGATATTTCCATGATCGTTGTTCATCAGAAATCTCGTCTGTTGTTCCACCACCACAGATTCCAGATAAGCTGACTAGACGAGCTCAAATTATTCACCCCTTCATTGTCAAGCTCGAGACCTGCCAAACTTCTTCATACCAGACTTCATTTTTCTATTTGAAGCGAAGTTGTGGAACTCTTTACCTAGGGAGGTCTTTCCCTATGCCCATGACCTCCAAACCTTCAAGAAAAATTCGTATGCCCAGTTCCTGTCCCAATATCCCACCGCTGGCTCACACGATGTTCTTCGAAGATTATGGGTTTCCCTCTCGTGTAGTCAAAGTATAACAAAACAAAGTATAAAAAAAACGCAAGCTACAGCTGTCCAGTTTATTTCTAGCTGTTCAGCCACCCTAGGTGTCTGAGGAATGAGAAAACGGAACCGAGAGGGGCTTCCTAGGGGCCATGCTTGGTCATAGTTCCCCTGCCATGGCCTTTCTAGTGTTGACGAGGGCTATTCAGGTCCTCAGCAGGTGTTCTACCGTCTCGCCCTCTCCTTCGCATACCCTATAAAACCAGTTAACCACTATACCCATAATGTTCATTGTCTCGCACTGATTCTTGTAAGTACTTGGAGGTTTTTCCGAGACAGTCTCAAATAATATTCAACCACTTTAGAACAAGTCGCGTTCATCCCTTTCTTGGCCTGTCTTCAACGTGGGTCTTCAACTGATCGCTGCTTGAGCGCCTTGAGAATATTGTCTTTGAGAATATCATTAAGACTTTTGGGTGGAGCATTATGATAGCCTTCTATTGTGGATTTATAATACTTGTTTGCAGATGTGGAAAAATCAGGTGTTGGCTGAAAAGTACTCACAGGAATTTCATTGATCAAATCCCTGTTTCGAAACAATGCTCATCAATTGTTCAATAGTTCACTAAGCCAAGTCATTACAATGAATACACTTGCATATATTTCTGTAGTAATGAGGTAGAAATAGGAATAGTTTTTTAGGAATGATTAACTATTTTCAAATTGGGTGAAGTTCATGTTCCTGATTCTTCTAAAATCTTACTAGGCTTATCTTCCAAAGGGCGGATGAAGGTTCTCCATTGCACTTGGTTCATTGTGCACCCATCAATTCGGTTCCCAGTTGTGATATCCCGAAGAGGTTCATCCTGAATTAGATAACTCGTAATATTCTCACGTCATAATAATGTTTATTGAATATGAATCAGCAACATTTTTGTTATTGTATTACATAGCATAACAAATGATGAGTCGATAAGGTTCCGACCGTGAGTGCATGACATGAGTGGCAATACCGGCACGAAGGTCCACCAATAGAGTAAAGTTAGTTATTAGAAACTAGCAAGTAGTGAACATTAAAACCATACATCACATACCCAGTATTGTGATTCCAACCATCCTGCCCCTATGTCTAAGTTCTATGCGAAAATTCTACCGTAACCCAGCACCAAACCTGTTAACCGTTGAGACATGGCGTTCCTTGCAGGTCAAAGAAGGAACCCTTGTTTAGATACTGAGATACTGCCAGCCCTTTCATCAGTTACCATATACCATAATGAGAAAAATGCTGTCGTATTTATTTAGAGTTGCCTTCCCGTAGTATGGAAACATGACACGCCGGAAAAGATGACTCTTAATCCAAGATTGAGGATTCTGTCATTCCTGACCAAATGGATGATGAAATAGTGATGGACTAAACGAATCATAATTTGGATAATATAAAATACCCCCATGGTCTAATCAGGAGATTCTCAGGATTCATATCACATTTCTTCCGTGGAAAATTGAATTAGTTAAAAGTTAACTAAAATCACAATCTTCGTAGTGGAAGCTACGTTATTTCTTCATACATATCACATTATATTGATAACAGTTTTTTAAATATTCTGTGTGTTATTATTGGTAGTTTTTCATGTCTATTCCTATCTAATGGAGGAAGAGGGATTTTAAGTGGTTGCACGAGTATATATGACTAGTACAAGCCTGCAAGAATTAACGATCTATGAATGTTTTGGAAATTATAAATAACTTATGCCGCAATTCCTACATTGTTATGTACATACATTGTAGGATGTTGGTATATTGACATGTTTTGAGTGTTCATAAATCACGTTTTATGTTCATTTGAGAAAGTTTATTACTATCAACGATCAGTTATTTCGACAAACACCTAATATTGTAGTAATTCAATTTAATAAATAATTTATTTCGTATTTGTTTTCAAAATTATTGGATGGGAATGTGATTTATTAAGAATTCACTAGTTATCAACATTTTGTCGACAACTTTTCTGGAACTTATTCCAATCACAAACATTGCCAAATTTAGGCAACACTAATTATGTGAAATACCTAAGATTACCTTCAAATGTCGTGTCGAAAACGGAACTAGTATTTGTTCATTGAGAAGTTTCAGAAAAATACATTAGTTTTTTGAATTTGTATTCGCTCATAAAATTTGAAATAATAAAAAAAAGTGATTTTTTTTTAGCTCTGAATGAACTGTTTTTCCACCTCTATCAGTAATACAAGTTTGGAGTTGCCGCAGCATGCTGCTTATAGGGAGAGGTGTCGACTGATACCTCATTTTAAAGGTATGTTCACCCTGATTATAACCTCCTAGTTTGAAGTCGCTACTATTATGTCCGTTGATATGACGCCTGTCAAAATTTGTGGGGAAAAGTTTTTAGCTAATAATTAATCAGAAGAGCAAGAGACTTCAAAAAGAATTTCTAGATCGATGAGAAGAAGAAGCGTAAAGTGGACATTTTGAAAATTTTCTTTGAATATAACTGATGCTTAAAAAGTAAAAGGACGTAAGGGGCTATTTGGTCAAATCACTTTTCTAATGTTACTATGCAAGATTTTTATTTCTGCATCGAATAAGCCGTTTTTCAAGTCTGTATCATAGCTTTTGTGGCGCTTAAGTCAACTGCAAATAGAAGAAATATGTGGCTTATTTTTGTCTTAACTGACCAGTTTTCAGGCACTACAAAAACATTGTTTAGGCTATTTAGAGAAAATAATAATGATCTGTTGCCTTCCTGCTTTTCCTCCGAATCGGAAAGTACGCCTATTTTACCCAAAGCCCATTTTGCATAATTTGACTACTTAAACTGTTTTACCTTGCATAACATTGGCACTTGTTCTGTTTTGCCTTGCTTATCCTGTATATCTTGTTTCTTAAGGGTATAGAAAAATGATAAGGCCATGCCAGAACTATTTGATCCTGATTTTATTAATATTTCTACTTCTAATATCATTAGAGATACCTTGCCAGAATAAGATATTGAGGATGAAAATTTGAATGATTAAATCACAACTTTAGCCGAATTATGGAAGCATTTTTGTTTTGTTGGTACTATTTTTATTTTTATCGATATATCTTACATTTATAATAATGTAAGTGAACATTTATATTTTCTTAAAAATAATTTGGTGCTCCTTTTTGAGTTTTTGATTTTATTTGTTGTATTTTGAACAATTTTATATTTTCATTTTGTGCCAAAGAAAAACCATAATATAAACCTTGTTTATGAACTAAAGTATTTGATTTTATCTCTCACCTATTAAAATACAAAAATTTATATTTCCATCAGCTTTCTTATAGATAAAACTAGTAGAAGAGAAGGAGAGGAAAAACTAATTTCCAATCTCCATTATCCCATATAATATCAATGTTATACATTCAAAAAGCCATAAAAAAGTATAATTCGCCTAAGATTTCAAGTCAACCTTACCCACAAACCCCCAGCTCATCTATCCACTGCCTATCTACCATACATATATTGAAAATACAACAGATCGAATTTCTAAAATTCTTAAGTAGCATACTATTTCCACTCGTTCTTCCAAAACTATCTCAATTTAACAAACCTATCAAAGATCCCCTTCCTCCTCTTCATTAAGAACGCAGGGTCAGATGCACTATATGACGTAAAGGTTTCCCTCACAATGATACCGCTACAGAAAACAGAAGAGTCAGTCTCACTTCAAGCTTCAAGCCTGCCCTGAAGATGCCACCTGTAATGGGTGGCGAAACGTCGGCATCAAGTCGTGCTATTGTGACGCGGAATGCAGTCGGAAGCCAAGAATTTTCAAGATTCACGAAAGGTTGATGTCAAAAATAAGATGAAAGATCTTATTGTTGTTAATGTTGATACTCCACGATATAATATCCATTGTATTTCAAAATTAAACATGTTTTAGTTCATATTATGATTAGAAATAACTTGTTCTATACCTGACTGACCAGAGAATTTCTCATCCGGTTGTTGGATAATTGACAAATTTCGAATTAATTGCATCAATCAATATCCCTATAAATAACCTATTTATTCATCCAGCATTTATCAGAATTATCACGTCTGCTATGTATTTCATTTCCAAGTCATTGTTTAAATAATTACATATCCATCTACAACAGTGACGATTGGCTACATTAAAAATTTTAATTGTATTTTAATAATGAGAATTTTCTCAGACAAGAATAATAACGATTATTTGTTTTTCATTGTAATTTATTTTCCGGTTTAAAGTATCGATTTTATTCATGCTGGAATTATTGTGCCTGTCAATAGTTGTTTAGAATATCTGTTAGTAGGGAAGTTGGTTGAAAAACCTTATTGAATAAAGAAATTTCAAACGGTTCATCATTTCGTGTTCATTCCTTCCTCATTCCAGAAGTCATAGCTTGAGTCAAAAATTCATTCAAAATCAACATTTATTATTCCCACCATCAAATTTTATCGTTATTTCTTCAAGCAAATGTATTGGTCGGATTCGAAAATCGCCAAACAACTAACTTTACAATCATGAAGTCATCTTACAATAATTAATTAAAACGGATTAAAATTAATTAAATTTTTGGAAATAAGACAGAAAATTTTACTTTGTTAAATATCACTTTATTTAAGCACATGGACATCTTGGAACGACAACAGCATCCCTATTGACATTGGCTACCTAGACTTCTGCAAGGCTTTTGACCAAGTATCCCATCAAAGGTTGTTGGACAAACTAGAGCATTACGGAATGATACTAGTCTTGTTAAAATGGATCACTGAATTTCTGTCCAACCGTTCATACAAGGTGCAGATTTCTTCTAGTCTATCGGAGTCTTTCTCAGTAACCAGCGGTGTTCCTCAAGGTTCATCTCTGGGTACATTGTTGTTCAATGCCCACGTAGCAGAAATACAAGCTTTGATCAAATCATTTCTCTCGAGCTTAGCTGACGACTCCAAAGTCTTTATTGAAGCAGCGAATTCTAACATGATCCAAAAAGACTTGCTCGCATTAGAACTATGGTGTTCTGACTGGTTGCTACAATTGAACCCATCTCAGTGTTGCGTAATACATATCGGTTCTAATAATCCTAAGCACCAGTATATCATTGGTGGAACTCGATTAAAAATAGTTAGTGAACATAAAGACTTGGGAGTCATAGTGAGCGAAGATTTGAAATGGGACCTACAAGTACGCAGTGTCGTTAAGAAGGCTAACTCAGTACTATATCTTACCAAAAGAGTGTTCCCTAACTTAAGTGGCCCCTTCTTTTCAAAACTGTTTAAAACCTATATAAGGCCAATATTAGAATTCGCCTGTGTCGTATGGAATTCTTATTTCATAAAATATATTGATATGATGGAAAGAGACACTAACATTACAGCGAAACAGCTGTCTAGAACTATCAGTTTGTAATGTTACTGAACAACAATACTTCAAACACAACATATGATTTGTAGCGAAAACCTTGGAGAAAATACATAGAAATTCAGGTCAAAATATTGAGAGCACACGCGGTATTGTTTCACAACTTCAATTATTCATACTCTATGGGTTCCGACTTTCCTATAATTATCGAATATTAACCAGAGGTAAACTTATGTAAGATCGGATTAGATTAGATTAAATAAGGGGTGTTGTCACTACCTCCCTTACAGGATTATTGTATCCCCCTGTTGGTATTGTTTTATATTTGTACGCCCGGTGATCTTTAGATCTTTTGAAAAGATTAGGATTTTTCTCGGCTTCAATGGTCTAAGGCTTCGTATGTCCTGAAGTATTTCCTTCTCGGTTGGTGAGAAAATGTATCAGCGATTCTTCCGCTTCTCTGCAGAATCTATGCATCTCATCATTCACTAGGCCAACTTTTCTAATTTAGTAGGGTGTTCCTGCTTATACTTCTCAAATCATCAATTTTCCTAGATAAGTCCTGCTTCCCCTTATGTTTTCCAAGACGACTATTTTCCTAAATTTATCTAGAAGGAAAAACTGTATGTGCTTTTATGGCTACTTGACTATCAGACATGATGGATATGTCCTTGATCATGTATCCCTAGTTCAAATTGAGTTATGGAGATTCCTCAATTGCATGGACTTTCGCTTGAAAGGTAATGGTGTATTTTGGTTCCGAGTATATGGTTCTGGGCTAGGAGACTCCGGTCCCCGTATATTCTGTTGTTCTGGATTCATCTGTATACTAACAGATTACTCCTTTCCTAACAGGGTATATTCTACTTTGATTCCCATGTGGGTCCATATCGTCCCTTGGTGCCAAGAGTTAATGTTAATAATGGGATCAAATCATGACATACTGCGAAAACGGAAGTATTGTAAAGGTCACATAGATTAATGCCTCATCGGAACATATATTATGATATCATACATGTATGTATGGATAAAATATATGAAACTTTACCAAATGTTGCCCTAGAAATAATTAGTAGATTGAATAAACAGAATCTCCAATCAATGTAATATGGAGAAGAAGTGATTCTTTTTTACTTTTGAGTATTCAAATTATTGAATAGTAAAAGTGTTACTGAATGTGTTAATCAAAATTTCCAATTGTTATTAGGTTACTTTACAGTAAATGATACGTTGAGTGAGTTTGATTCCGAAAATTCTTGAATCTGATTTGCAATAGTATAGGGATTTGTAAACAATATTTCGACTAATAATTGCTGGGGTCACTAGAAAAACTGACAATAATAGATACAGACCAACAGAACTATGTTATAATTTCGATTGCTTGTGTTTCTGTTCGTTTCGGCGACGTGGGCATTTTTATTTGAAATCAATGCAATAAGGACGCCTTGTGATGATACAATTAGTTTTAGGAAATCACGTTTTATGCATTGATACTGATACATTGTGATGATGCTCGTGAGACCGAAACGTACGTGAAGACGAATATAATAAGCATATGTGTTGGTGCGACCTATTTCACGAGAATTCTATATCAGAGATAATGAGTTTTTGATTGAAAAACTTTGTCAAAAAATTTGAAAACCAGGGTAGAACAGTTCTTCTATTCTTAGATAACGCTGCTACCCCCCCCCCCCCCAAAATAGAATTGGATATTCGAACTTTTCTACCTCCCCGCCAACACTACGTCTGATTGCCACCACTGGATCAATACACAATTTTGAAATAAAACGTAGAAAATGTTTGATAAGAAGGCTGTTATGAACACCGAAGTTGATTTTGAAAGAGCAGAAAAAAGCATAGATTTGTCAAGTGGTATGGTATAGATAGTTGTAGCATGGAAACATTTTTAATCTGTGACTATAAAAAAATGTTTCCAAAAGGCAGGTATTATGGAAACGATCCGAGAAGATGAGGCGTTTGGAGAAGAAGATGACATTTCCCTCTGTCAGTTGTCCTTTCCCTTAAAAATATGCCAGGAAATGTAGATCCGAGAAAATGTCTCTTAATCGATTCAAAACTCTTAATAGAGAACTCAGATTTTGATTTGCAGGAAATAATTCAGGAATTCACTGACAAAGAAAGCAAACCCAATCCTATTGCAGAAGAAGAATGTGAAAGTGACCAAGACGAAGAGATATTGTCTTAATCTGTGCAAAGTATGAGTGAAATTTTTTATTAACAAAAAAGAATGGTGATATGGCCATTGATATTTCCCAAATGTTGATGAAATGTGAGGAAGTGGCTTTGTATTTCAGTTAAATCACATTATTTTGACAAAAATATGGTAATGCTAAGTACAGGGTGTCCCATTTTGGGTACTTTTGCGGGGTATCTCCTTTATTTTTAAAGATAGAGAGTTGCGGTTTTCGCTACACTGTGCTACTTTTTCGTAAAACTCAAGATGCCGTCAACAGAATTTTCATAGCCCTTTTAGTTTTTAAGATACAGGGCATTTCTGAAAATGTTGCATTTTGTGACCCCCCTCGTATCTCCGTTATCCTTCAACTTATCGAAAAGGTAAAATAACATTCTAATAGTTTTTTTTCCGTAGAATGCAGTGGTGTAGATAACTTTTGTTACATATTTACTGTTTTTGAGTTATAAAGTAAACTTATGTTTTTTTAAATGGAACACCCTGTATATTTATAGACTATAAAATTTGTCTTTTTTTTACCTTTTCAAAAATATATGATAGTATAAACTTTTTTCCAGAAACACGCAAATAATTGACAATTTTCAGAAATTAATTACATATTTTAATAGTAGGCTATGGATAACAATAATAAACAAGTGCAACTTACATATTACTAACAAATAATTGGATACCTTGTATATAGGTATCTATTAAAAAAATTTCCATAGATCTTTTTTCTAACAGTAAGTTTGTAACAACAGTTTTGTGGCGTAAAGTGACAATATAACAAAAACACAAAAAATAACATTATTAAAAAAAATTAAATGTGATGTTCAAATTGACCACCATTTTCTCTAATGCAAAATTGGCACATCTTTGAGATTCTTTGAATAGCGTTCAAAAGAACCATTGTTCTCATTCGCAGATTTCGAAAAGCTAAATGAATTGCCTCTCCAAGTTTTGCAATGCCGCCATATCGAGTTTTATATACTTCATTTTGTATATAACCCCATAAAAAAAAATCTAAAATTGAGAGATCTGGTGATCGTGGAGGCCATCTAACAGGTCCGTTGGTACCTATCCATCTTTGAGGAAAGTTATTATTTAGAAAGGCCCTTAAGAGCCTAGAGTTATGACTAGGGGCAACATCTTGCTGTAGGTAAACAGCATTATACTGGGCTAATGCAATGTTTTCGAGCAGTTCTGGAATAACTTCCTCAAGAATTTCTAGGTATCTACGTGCTGTAAGACCTCCTTCAAAAATCCTATAAACTATATGTCTACCCAAAATAAAACATGAAACCCCAACTCCAAAGCGTCCTTGTTGTGCCCTTTCAAACATTAAATGCAGATTTTCACTACGCCAGTTCCTGGTATTGTGACGATTGAAAATGCCAGCACTTGAAAGCATTCGTGTGACCAGATAACAAGTCTGCCTAATAAATCGTTAGCATCGATTTGTTGCAAATACCACTGGCAAAACAGTGCCCGGCGCTCGGCATCGCCAGGATGCAAATGTTGTAGTATATTAAATTTGTATGGATGATACTTATATTTCTTCAAGATCCTCTGAGCGTTAGTTTTTGGCACACCAATTTCCTTCTCAATTTTTCTACATGAGGACGAAGGTGTTGCTTCTATATATCCTAAAGTATCTATCTCTTTTCTTTCCCTGTTCTCTTTGTTGTATGTTTTAGGGCGCGGGTGAACAAATGATCCGTGCTCAACTAAATTTGCTTTTAAACGGGCAAATATCCCAAAAAACGGTTGCCTTCTTTCTGGATATCTAACAAGCAAAAATTAAAATGATAATAGAGATTTTCATAGCCATAATAGCTTACTCACCTTTGGAAATATAATTCCGAAGCTTCTTCAGAATTTTCATTATTCTGTATAAAACATACCATCATATCATATTTCTCATAATTTTCGTAAACTGCCATTATTCGAAAAAATTAATAAATATCTATTGAATAATGATACCAAAAGAACGAAAATAAACAGCTTAAATGCGATAGAGATTTGATGTTTATTTCTGTTTCTTGTCATAAACAATATCAATGGCCTACAATTAAAATATGTATTTAATTTCTAAAAATTGTCAATTATTTGCGTGTTTCTGAAAAAAAGTTTATACTATCATATATTTTTGAAAAGGTAAAAAAAAGACAAATTTTATAGTCTATAAATATACAGGGTGTTCCATTTAAGAAAACATAAGTTTGCTATATAACTCAAAAACAGTAAATATGTAACAAAAGTTATCTACACCACTGCATTCTACGGAAAAAAAACTATTAGAATGTTATTTTACCTTTTCGATAAGTTGAAGGATAACGGAGATACGAGGGGGGTCACAAAATGCAACATTTTCAGAAATGCCCTGTATCTTAAAAACTAAAAGGGCTATGAAAATTCTGTTGACGGCATCTTGAGTTTTACGAAAAAGTAGCACAGTGTCGCGAAAACCGCAACTCTCTATCTTTAAAAATAAAGGAGATACCCCGCAAAAGTACCCAAAATGGGACACCCTGTACATACATAGTACATTTATAATTGTTGTTATTTCTTTCACATAATCCCTAGAGCTTGTATTCCTTCATAGCAGCCACTCCTCTGAATGGCCAAAATTTTATGATATTTTTAGTGACCGCTATTGAGAAGTTTTACTGTATATGCCATAGTTGGTATTTATTATTCGAAAGTTCGTAGTAGGTACTATAATTTACATTACATGTTTTTGTTATTCGTAAATAGAAACAGATCAAATTATATAAAAATTGTTGGTTCATATCTAAACATAATTATACAGCATATTGGTTTTTATAGAAAGTAATAATTTACAGATTCAGGCAGAGCATGTGATTTATTCAGAACAAGTTGGATAAAATACAAAGAAGTTGAGTTTAAAATGAACATGATAGGCCAAACCGCAATCTCGAACAACTTCATGGGTTCCCAACGCAATACATATTCGAATAATAACTACGGCGTATATTTTGACATCATTATGCATTGATCACGTTTCTTATAGTAGCCGGTGTCTATCACGATTTTCGAATGACAACCTGCAAGTCCGGTATAGATGAGACACGTCACTAGCAATATAGCCACCAGCCGCCACGTTAATTTCGCAATTACCCCACCTGTCATTACTTGAAGGTAGTCACGTACTTTGGCGAACTGTAATGAACTTTATTGTGGAATTTGTCCGGTGGATTTCATGAAAGACCTTTACTGACAACGGTAGCAGCTGACTGACCTCTCATCAACTTTATGTATACTTAATATTCTTCAATCGATTAATTTGCAGCAATTATGTGGGTATAAAAGTGATAATAAATACGAGACTTGGTCCACTTGGATTGAAATAATCTATCCTGATATTTGAACTGTACATAATTATTAATTAAACCATAACCTCCCTAGTTAATAATTCGACTCATATTGAATTATAAAGAATAAATTACAAATATTAGGAATATTCAAGTAGATTATTAGGGACGTTGCTATGTGCCATAGTTATTACTTATTTATATTTCAAGCATCTTAGAATATATTTTAAATTTCACAATATATATTGAATAACTTTCTATATAAATATTGATCATGTTTTATATATATGGGTTGTAGAATGTAAATACGGGGTGTTCCATCTCAGACGAGCCACCCCGTATATTTCTTATCCCATAGTGAGTGGAAAAATCTCCCGAAACACGTCGAATGATTTTGTTTGGGGGACATCCTTTGACGTATATTTGAGGCTTGAACGAGCAACCCCCTAATAGGGGGCGCTTCAACCCCTCAAAATTGAATAGGGGAGCCAGGTTGAGTGATACGTCATTTGGAAGGTCTTGGAAGCCTCTTTATAACGTTGCATGGAAAAAGTGAATTTGATGAACCGTTTTTTACAAACTTAAACAATCTTCAAAAAATCACATTCGTAAAAATTGAATTTCATGCTTACAATGAAAAAAATTAAATCTGCGTGCTTAAATTAAATGTTCAAATTGTCCTCCATTGACTTCCATACAATAATACATTCTCTCAAACTAATGAATAAAAAAACAGCAAAACATTTCCTTATGTTGCCTTCATTTTTTGTTCTTAGAAGGTGTTTATCTGGTTTTAACGTTTCTTCGATCATTTCATGATTTTAAACAATCTGTTGAGTTAGTATTTTGCTGATTTGTTTAAAATTTCAAAAAATATGGTGTACACATTGCAAGAACGTGTTGAGCTGGTTAGCTTTTATTACCAAAATCAAAATTATGGCCGAGAGGCTGCAAGGATATTTAACGAAAACCATCCTGAACGTAGCGTTCGCCATAAGTACGTAATGGAATTGATTTCAAAATTTGTGGAGACGGGTTCAGTAATGGATAAAAAAAGGGCACCCATTGGAATTGTTAATGATGAAGGAGCAGCTGTGGCGGTATTGGGACATGTCCAACTTATGCCAAACACGCAATCTGTACGACAACTTTCTGCAGCTTCCAGTATTAGCCAATCTAACGTTTTCAGAATTTTACATAAACACAAGTCCTATGGAGTGGCCTGCCCGATCTCCCGAACTGAACCCTCTAGACTTCTTCTTGTGGGGACATCTTAAGTCCAAGATTTTTGTGACTCAGCCTGAAAATTCAGACGAACTACGCCAACGAATTGTAAATGAGTGTCGTCAAATAACTCCAATTATGCTGAACCATGTTAGAGACGGTTTTCAGTCAAGATTGTATTATTGTTTGGAAGTCAATGCAGGACAATTTGAACATTTGATTCAAACACGCAGATTTAATTTTTTTCATTGTAAGCATGACAACACAATTCAATTTTTGTACGAATGTGATTTTTTGAAGACTGTTTAAGTTTGTAAAAAAGGCTTAATAAAAATGAGCTTTTACATTGTACAAATAACCAAAATATTCAAGGTGGCGCATTCGGGCAACAAAATTAATTTTTGGCGAAAACGGTTCATCAAATTTACGTTTTTCATACACCGTTGTAAAGAGGCTCCCAAGTCCTTTCAAATGACGTATCACTCAACCCCTCTTCCTATTCAATTTTGAGGGGTTGAAGCGCCCCCAATTAGGGGGTTGCTCGTTGGAGCCTCAAATATACGTCAAAAGATGTACCCCAAACAAAATCATTCGACGTGTTTCGGGAGATTTTTCCACTCACTATGAGATAAGAAATATACGGGGTGGCTCGTCTGAGATGGAACATCCTGTATATAGAAGTTGTGAGAAATATATATAAAACTTTAGCTTCGAATATTCGCCACTGGAGGCTCTCAGGCTAATATATTATACTGAGGAATTATCAATCAGGTTCGCCAACACCGATGATATAACGTCATGTACACAACGGTGATTGCTTTTGGCTCAGAATGTCATATTTTACTTTCATTCTGAGAAGTTCAGGTTGTGAACAACTGGAATATTCAAGGAAAGAAGAAATTACTATAGCCAGTTTTGAGGAAATGAGATGAAGATAATAATCAATGAAATTAACCTAGCTGAGCTTGTCTAGCCTGCCTACCTAGAACCTATGGTAGTGGAATAACAGAAGAGTACTGATAATGGAAAGATCCATAGGAAATGAAGTGATCGCCCACCTTTTCTGCACGGTTCTAGATGGATTCGTAAGTGTGACATCACCACCGGACAAATAGCTCTCTTCTGAATAGAATCTAAGGAATTCATCAAAAGCTTGCGAGCTGAACTCCAATCATGTGAACACTACTCCCGGATAGTTCAAAACTGAATTTGTCTAGGAGGATTTTGGACTGGTTGTATCCTGGAACAGTACTCCAGTGGTTAGTTCTGAGTTCTTTGTCTTAAGTTTTTAAGATCTCCCGTACAGTTTTAGTGACGTTACTGATCCCTTGGGTGCAAGGACCTACGCTTGTTTCTCCCCTCAATCCCTATATCTCATGATACCCTGTGGAGGGTGATTCTCTTCTGTACTCCT
Organism: Endomychus coccineus; assembly: GCA_958510875.1. Taxonomy (NCBI): domain Eukaryota; kingdom Metazoa; phylum Arthropoda; class Insecta; order Coleoptera; family Endomychidae; genus Endomychus; species Endomychus coccineus. The sequence continues at coordinate 14,660,956 of OY294071.1, read as the reverse complement.
TAAGTGGTTAGTTTGGTGTTAAGAATCATCCTTGAACTAATTATGTTCAAACTCGGCGCTTTTATAGCTGCTGTACTTTCGGACATGATGGCTTAGCCCTTCTTTTTCATTTTGCCTTGTCGTCTCTTGATGCCATGATTATTTGTCGTTCCATCTTCAGAGAGTTGTTGGCCTTGCACCAAAGTTGTATGTCTCGCTGAAATTCTTCTTTGCTTATAATGTAGTTTGTATTGCTATATGAACTTTCTAGTTTACATCCAAGTGCTGGCAGTAAGGGAGAGTCTCATCCATAGTTATGTCTAGATATTTCACTTCAGCCTTCCGCTCAATTTTCTCCATGATCTATCTTCCTTTTCCTGGTAAAGGGCACTGTTATAGTTCTACTTCATATAATGCTATATATTATGATGAAGCGTTGAAATATCTAGTACACGTTACATTTTAGTGGATAATTTATTCAGCGTTGGTTTTGACCGTCCTTTGAGTAGAAAATGTCGCACTGTTCCTACCAGAGACGAGGACTATTCCGATGCCTCCATTTGTATAATGTACAATTTGTAAAAATCAATTTTAATGTTGCTTCCAAGCCTCCTTAAACAGCTTTCAAATAATCGCTCAATGACACGGCTCATGCAATATTTCGATCTTCAGAAAATTGTTCACCTTGCACCAAAGTTTTATGCTTTCCTGATATTCTTCACTTATGTTGAACTTAGTTTGTATTCCTATTTGGACCTTCTTGTTTATATCCAAGTGCTGACAGAAGATGGGAGTCTCATCCAGAGGTATGTCTAGATATTTCACCTTATCGTTCTGCTCAATTTCCTAGATGATCCATCTTCCTTTTCTGGTGAAGGCCACTATTATAGTTCTACTTCATATAATGCTATATATTATAATGAAGCGTTGAAATATCTAGTACACACTATATTTTAGTGGTTAATTTATTCAGCGTTGGTTTTGACCTTCCTTTGAGTAGAAAATGTCGCACTGTTCCTACCAGAGACGAGGACTATTCCGATGGCTCCATTTGAATAATGTGTAACTTGTAAAAATCAATTTTAATGTTGCTTCCAAGCCTCCTTAAACAGCTTTCAAATAATCGCTCAATGACACGGCTCAAGCAATATTTCGATCTTCAGAAAGTTGTATACCTTGCACCAAAGTTTTATGACTTCCTGATATTCTTCGCTTATGTTGAACTTAGTTTGTATTCCTATTTGGACCTTCTTGTTTACATCCAAGTGCTGACAGAAGATGGGAGTCTTATCCAGAGGTATGTTTAGATATTTCACCTTATCGTTCTGCTCAATTTTCTGTATGATCCATCTTCCTTTTTCTGGTGAAGGCCACTATTATAGTTCTACTTCATATAATGCTATATATTATGATGAAGCGTTGAAATATCTAGTACAAGTTATATTTTCGTGGTTAATTTATTCAGCTTTGGTTTTCTTATGCTTGTTGATATGTCAAAATTATGAGTAGAAAATGTCGCACTGTTCCTACCAGAGACGGAAATGATCCGGATGGCTTCATTTCTATAATATTTAACTCGTGAAAAGCAATTTTAATGCTGCTTCCAAGCGACTTTAAACGGCTTTCAACTAACCGTTCAATGACCACGGCACTTGAAATATTTCGATATGTTTACAACGACCAACTCCAATTCTGTCAGTCAGCGTTTGGCCAGTACCAAGTAACTAAACGACGATAGCGAAAGAAGCTTTTAGTAGAATGCAAAATGAAGAAATATCGTAGGCACACTATTCTGAAAAATTTGTATCTAGTTAACAACTCATCCTGGGAATATCAGTGTGTGGTGAGATAATGGTCACTATTTTGGCAGTAGAGCTTCAATTTCTGTTTTAATCAGATTTTACTATACAGTATATGAATTGAATAGACTGCACTTGAAGAATTAAAGTATCCATTAAATTTCTTCAGAAGTATATGACCCAATTGTACTTCAACTAAAGCAAAACATGATCCTGATGCTGTTCTGCTCACTTTTAGTATTCTCTTGAAAATAAAAGGATATTCTGTTTCAACGAAAGTGACTACGAGGTAGTTGATTTGTATTTCCAGTTTATCGTTGAGTGGCTAGAAGTGTCAAGAACTTTCGCAAGCTGGCTGTTCCCACAAGTAATGAGTCCATCGCTCAAACATCGCATACGTCACTCAGTGCCGATGTCACAGCTGGTTCCACCAATACAGGGTGTCTTACTATTATTTCCACTCCATCATGTTGAGAACCTTATTAAACGAGCCACTTCGACAAAACAAATATAGTTATCTTGTTTGTCACGAAGCATATTACATTCGATAGAACAATTGTTTATAATTTGAATGTACACCTGGGCTTTTCCGTTATTGGTATTCTAGGGGACAAATTATACAGATTGCAATTGATAATATGTCACTAGCTACAAATACTGATGAAACAAGCTAGCTTGATCAACTTTCCTACTAACTAAATGTTGACAACATGGAGATAATATTACAGTTCATTATTTATCTCTTCCATCTGTAATTTCTGAAGATACATTGGAAATTAGTAGTGTACATTTGACATCTGTATTAGTTTCAGAAGATATTTTCTCAAATTTAGTTGGATCAACAATTTTTTTTTTACATTTTGTCTACATCAGAGGAAAACCTACAAAGTCCTTAGAACATCGTGTGAGAGAGCGATGGAGTATTGGGAGAAAAGACATTGGAATTTCTCTTCCGCAACTTCGTCGTTCTATAAGAAAATGAAATGTGTTAGCAATATGTTTGGCAGGTCTTGGACTTGACAAAAAAAAGGATGACCTAGCTGAGCTTGCCTAGCCTATCTACTTAGAACAATGGACATATCCATAGAAAAGGAAGTGATCGCTCACCTTCCTACGATGTTCTAGATGGATTCGTAAGAGACAAATATATCTCTTCTGAATGGAATCTAAGGGATTCATCATAAGCTTGGGAGCTGAACTCCAATCATGTGAACATTACTCCTGGACAGTTCAAATCTGTGCTTTATTGATCACGAGGAGCTGCTGTATATAAAGTATCTCTTGGCAAGAAACAGAAAACCGTGTTTCTGTAACTCAGTTTTCGCAATGGACCTCACATGATCGTCCCACTAGAAGGTGCTTTTGCTGGTGATACCGAAAATGGCTATGGTGGACTTCATAAGAGTATCCTGGAAAAAATAGGAGGAATTGGAGTTCCATTTACTCGACTAGATTTTCAGATCGCAAACTTCTTGCCAAATCTTAATTTATTGCATTGACCTGTCTCTATGTTGCACCTCGTGCTCCATCAGATGCTATAGGGCCTAGAATGCGATATGAAGTGTACAAACATCCAGAAAGCTGAGGATGGGACAACAATTCAATTCGAACAGATCGTTGATATGGCAAGGTTGGGGAGGTAACCATATGACGAAAGTTTCGCAAGAACGTTTTGGTCCCAGACTCGGACAAATGCTTTGGACTCAGTAAAATATGAAACTTCTTCGCATTCTTGTCATGTTAATATTCTTATTAATGGTCAAATTCAAGCTCCAAAAATGAGGAAAGAATCGAAACTACAAGAGGAAAACAGGTGCCGGGAGAAATATATATGTAAAGGTAAGGCTAGAGCTAAAGCCATTGATGCTGGTAGCAGTTCTGGAAATAAATATGAAACTTTCTGCTTCTACTGGACGCATCAAGAATGTATAGATAAAAATCCACATTTCTACATTTCGTCTGCACTCACTGTAATTCCGACGACGATATATGAAGGAGTAGGGCTTGTAATAATCAACCCCAAAAGTGTCACAATCAACCCGGGGACAAGTTCGGACATTTGAAGGAACCTTCTTTTATTGTCAATAAATATGTTTGAATCGCTTTTGATTTGTACGATTCCATACGTTTTTTACAGATAAAAGTTCAAATAAAATATATGTGTTTAAGCAAACTTTATAGTCTTCCACATCAATGTTCGGGATCACCTACAACAGCACCCTCTCAAGGGACAATCATGTGAGGTCCATTGCGAAAACCATTTCACAAAATCTTGGTTTTCTATTCCGTGCCAAGAGCTACTTAACATCCCAGCAGCTCCTCATAATTTACAAAGCACAGATTTGATCTGTCCTAAAGTACTGTTCACATGTTTGGAGTTGGGCTCCCAACATACGTTGAAGCTCTTGGATTCTAGCCAGGAGAGAGCTATTCGTTTGATTGATAATCTCCCACTCTTTTATAGATATTTCCATGGTCAGTGTTCATCAGAAATCTCGTTTATTGTTCCACGACGAGACATTCCAGATAGGCGGACTGAACGAGCTCAAACTAGTCACCCCTTCTTTGTCAAGCTCTAGACCTGTCGAATTTTTTCCTACCAGACTTCATTTTTCTATCGAACAGCAGAAGTCTTGGAACTCTTTACCTGGTGAGGTCTTTCCCTATGCCTATAACCTCCAACCTTCAAGAAAAATATGAATGCCAATCTCCTCTCCTACAAACCACTGCTGGCTCATACGATGTTCTTCGAACACTATAGGCTCCCTCTCGTATAGTCAAAGTATTAAAAAAATCTAGATCGGAGTCAATTATAAAAAATTTTTCAATTTGTAGTTAAAGACTCCCGGAAAAATTCTATGAACAGTATAATAGTGTGGGAAAATTTGTGTCAAAATAATCAAAAACAATTGGTAAAGGAGTTACAGACTGTTAAAATTAAGTTTTAATTGAGTTTTCTCGAATGTAAGGTTACGTTTCTGAGTGGGACTATATATCCATAGAATTAATATGCATTTATGGGATTCAATTCTGAAGTGCCCATCAAAAACCTGTAAATCTTCAACAAAATCTAATAGAATTTCGTTGGCATGTGTTGCAATAATTGTAATATTTTCACGATTAATTTTAACAAGTCACCGCAATATCGTCTGCTAACGATAACTCGTCCATTGGGTAAATTGGTTGAGCGTGACTTGGAGTTTTCGTGAAATCTGGCTACAAAATGTGTTTATGATGACGTCCCTATTGTTTTCAACCTCAACTCGACTCACAGATGACAACATATTCAGCTTAGATTGTCTTCAATCATTTCAGAATCTTATGTTTCTTTTCTCTTACCTTGATTTTGCTTCGGGCAAGATTGATACAAATGTATAAGGAATGTATGTCATAGATTATTGACAATGTGTTATCGTGAACTCGGAAATACTGCTGGAGTAATGATGTTTTATTATTAACTTTCGTTTTTAAGTAATATACATTTCCATATGATGATAAGGTTTCTCTAGTCTGCCATAATGCCTACTTGTCCTTTTCCAAATGAGCAAAAACTATCAAGTATTGAATTTAGGAAAACAAATGTCATCAGTTTTGAAGTCACCACCACTTGGCACACTGCACTTAGTGAAAGTGGAAGTTAAAATCTTTACCAAAAATGCGGCTAATTCAATTGGCATAAGAGAAAGAAACACAGTACAGAAACGATTTAGATAGAAAAAAATCAAAGCATCAGTCTCTTGTTGAAACATTCTGGGGATGCATGGATAAACGAACAAAGCCTTGGATATGTCTTAACAGCAGAAAATTCTGAATCGGGCTCTGATGACGAAGGCCAGTCGGTTAGAGTTTAAGTAATAGTTATTGTGATAAGATCTTTCTAGTCCAGATCGATCACAAACTTATATTTCCAGACAGATGTTTCGTTCTTCTCATAGACGACCTCATCAGTGAAACGAGCAAGTTTGCAATGTTATTGAAGGATCTCTGTTGAAGGTAGTCATAACCGTCCTACAACGTGGTAAAAAGAGCAAAATATCTCACGCCATCTATTTATAGATATCCCAGTAGAAATCATTCCATGTACTACATTGACTGATCGATTTCTCTAACTTTACAAACATTACGAGGAATGTGAGATTACTTGATTGTGCCAGATGGCGACACCAAACCAAACCAATGTAAGAGAATTATAAATAAATGAATATATGAATATACTTATTCATCTCATGTTGATTTTTGCCAGATAACTATGATTGGGTCTTTCTAGTCCATATCAATCAGTAATATATTTTAGTCTTTTTACCACGTTGTATGGTAGGACTCGATCCACCGATGAGCTCTATGAGAAGAGCGAAACAGCTGTCTGGAACTATAAGTTTGTGACATTATTGATCGATCTGGAATATAAAGACTTTGACATGAGATAAATGAGTATATTATATATTCATTTGTTTCTAATTTTCTCACATTGAATGCCTGTATATTATTGACTTTTCTTATACCATGTTGTATCATCAGTCTTTTGAACAATAAAAGTATTATTATTATCATTATTATTATTATTATTATAACCTCCGAACCTTCAAGAAAAATTCGAATGGCTATCTCTTCTCCCAACATTCCATACCACTTTTTCTACGCAGTCATTCAGACTATTTTGCCTCAGTACTATTGGTAAATCATCGACAAATAACAAGGACAGAAGGAGTCCAACTACAGACCCTGGAGGTACACCATTTACAACCTTCACTCGGTTAGATTTTATACCATCAATATCAACAACCTGATAACGACCAGACGAATATGATGAAACCCACTGAACAACATCCCCCTAAAACCATATCCAGATAATTTAGCAAGGAGTAGATTGTGATCAACAAGGTCAAATGCCTTGCTTAGATCCATGAACACTCCACAGCTTTTTCTGTTACCATCAAGTTCCTCAGATAACTTTTCCATAAAATTCATTATGGCGAACTGCGCAGATCTATTCCACCGAAAACCGTGTTGAAGACATGACATTATCTCTTACCGATTTATGAAGATTAATATTCTAGAAGCTATACATTTTTCTAGTATCTTCGATAAACAGGGAGATAGAACTCAAATTTTGAACTTGTTTCATGCTTCCCTTTTTAAATAATGATATGACTTGCTGTTTTCAAAACATCTGAAAAAATGGGCACAACTATGAACGTCGAGTTCATATTTAATATATTACTGCTTATGTTATCGAGACTGAATTCGAGTTTTTCAGATTCATAATTGTGTTGAATATATCATTCTCAGATACTGGACTATGAAATATTGTTCGATAATTTTTGGGCAATCTATCATTGTAATAGCAACCTTCAACCTGTTCAGCAATCTGAATAACGTTGGATTCATCCTTAGCTGTTTGAGGTATATTGACAAAGTAGCTGTTAAATTGATTGGGTTTTTCCTACTATTCTGCAAGCCACTGTTAATAATACTCCAAGCTGCTTTACTTTCATTCTCAGCGGTATTGTAAATAATATCAAAATAATCGCGCTTTGAACCAACGATAGCTTTTCGATATGACTTTGATATGTTTCATAAATATTATCATCCATCACATTATTGGAAGCATATACGCATAGGGAAAGACGTCACTAGGTACAGAGTTCCATAACTTCGCTGTTCGATAGAAAAATGAAATCTGGTAGGAAGAAGTCGAACAGTGCTCGAGTTTGACAATGAACGGATGAATAGTTTGAGTTCGTCTAGTTCGCCTATCTGAAATCTCTCGTGGTGAAACAACATACAAGATTTTTGATACACACCGACCATGGAAATATCTATAGAAAAGGGAGAGATCCCCCACCTTCCGACGATGTTCTAGAGAGGTCAATGGACTCGTAAATGTGACATCATCAATCAGATGAATAGTTCTCTTCTGGATAGAACCCAAGAGCACCACAGTGTATCTTTTGGAGATGGTATGAAATGATTTTTAAAGTAATATAATTTTTTTAATGCGGTAGTCTGGAATTTTTAAGAAATTCCAGTTCACCCTTTTGAGCAAAATATGACATCTACATATTTCTCAAATGCAAAATCCGAAACGTGCATAATTCACTTGCTAAAGTTGATATTGTTCTTTCTAGTTGTCTCAAAATAACTTATGCAACAGAAGTCGCAGTTTGCATTTAAGCGGCTCATTTGTTGATTTGAATGTCTCGACCAATTACAATAAATAAAATCACTTTAGCGGAAGAACAACATAACATTAATTACCAAAGCGTCATATCTGATATTATTTTTAACATTTCATGCTGCAACGAGATTTAGTATAACATTAGTGTGAGAATATTGCAAACGGCGTCTAGGCATTATTTATAGATTGTGTAACTTGTAATTTTACACGGCTTCATTTGTATGTTTCGTTGACAATAAATTCTGGTTCAAACAACTTAACATGGTACTAAAAACTTAAATACTTTCAGTATGTGAATTATTGGACGGTGACCAGTCGTTGACAGCTGTCGATAATAAAGCGTGTATTTTTAACTCATCCATTGTGTGAAACTTGCACTCATATCTCTCGGATGGGTGGGCCACTCGTTTAAAAACCCTCTAACCTATATCCGGTATTACTTTATCAGTTTATTATGGATACATATCTCGCACTATGTGTTTTCAATACCATAATTATGTATATGAATTATGTAGAAACTAGACCTAAACTGCTTGATAATGATCAACTCAAAGCTTTGTTCACATTTTTTCTGTTACTTTGTGTTAGTGATCAGTGAATCAGTTCCAATCGAATTAATAATAATAATAATAATAAGATTCATTAGCCAACATCACAATTATAAAATATGTTCGTGACAAAATATGTTTGTCAACAGAATCAAATAGAATACAACATAGTGCAAAGTATCCACATAGTAACGTAATAAATATTCAAGGAAATACAATTAAGTACCAATATCTACATTGAACAAATCAAATAACTAAAAACAAGACTAACCAGCCTACCTACACATGAAAGATGCCTTCTACAATGGGACAAATAGTGAAGCACGAGAAACAGGCAAAAAGAAAAAAAAATTATGTATATATACATACATATACATCCACATACACATACATACATACATATATACACATATACATACATACATACATATACATACATACAATACATACATACAATACGTTTCATTATTATTGAATACCAATTTTGGGAATAATTGGACATCAAGTAACGGACCAATGGCTACCTCGATCACCTGACGCTACTGGATTTTTCTTTTGGTGCTACATTAAAAAGAAGTTATACAAGAAAACCAGTAACGACATGAATGAAGTCAGACAAAGTTTAATAGACTGTGTGAATTTCGTTTCAAATGTTCTTGTTCACAATGCAGTTCAGAGAGTTATGAAGAGGTATAATTTTTGTATCAAACATAACGGACATCAGTTTGAATATTTACTTTCATTTGTATTTCTATTCTGTATTTGTAATGTGTTATAAAATAAGATATAAATATCTGATTTTTTGGTCTTGAAAAAATACAAACTTTACAAACAACCACGATATTCTTCTAGGCGATGGCAAATTTTTGTTTCCATCTGTGAATTTGCATCAAAAAAGAGATAGAATATGTCTTTCACTTTTTTGTGTCTTCTATAGTTAACGAGTTACCCTATACAAATGATGAAATTTGCCCAGCCTGTACATTTGTTGGTTATTAATGGTTTGGCAGAATGTCTTCGGTCTCTTGTTCGACATACATGGGATAGCACAGCAATCAGAACTGGATATAGTGTGTTATTTATCTTAATTCGTCGTCCTTTCAAATTCATTTCAGTATTCAGAATTGTATTAAATCGTAGAAGAACATACAACAAATTCAAGAAATTCCACCCATATAGTGTCTTTGATTGTTGCAATTTTAACAAAAAAATTGTAGATCCAATCTACAATTGAACATTCAATTTACAAATGTAAGTTCGATCTACAATTGTAGGTTCAGTCTGAAATTCGGTGTACAATTGTAACTTCAATCTACAATAAATAATTGTAGGTACCTACGTTCTGAAATTATTATCCAAACGATCGAGAATAATAAATCAGTTCTCCCATGACCAACATTGTATGAGGTATATAGGCGGTGCCCAAAGGTCCATTTTCTCTAGGGTATAACCAATTCAGTATTTTTATTGGGTATGGATTTCGTTGATACAATAATAAACAATATATCGGAATAGGACACCCGTACAAGAATATCATCATTTCTCAGAAGTATAACGTGTTTATGAGTTCGAGAACCTTAAAAAGACACATATGCAGACTCGGTCATGTAAGAAAATGTCCTTTGGAACACGTTTATGTTTTTATTATGTGCCAAATCACTACTTCGGCCCAATTACACGGTTACAGGTGCATGCATTTAGAATGCATCGAGAATGGTCTTGTCGTTACTCAAAATGTAGTGCAACAATACTCGTTGATGAAGGTTTCAAACTCATGAGCTGTTCAAATTCAAACCTAGCTTCGGTCCCATCAAAGTACTCAAGTGTAATTATTATCAGATAGGCACTATGGTTTCAGCTCAAATAGGCCTGCATAGATTATGTTCCAAATATGTATACGCTAATTGAATACAAGTACAATATATAGTATCCCTATTCTTCGATTTAACAACAGCATCTGACATTGCGAATGTCACATTCTTATTGGAGACAAAGAGGAAGAGGGAAAATATCAAAGTGGAAAAGGAGATATTTAGAAAATAGAAAAATCCTCGTTCACATAAAAAGCAAAACTTGTAATACGTATTCACTAAAAACAGGTATATTCCAAGGCTATCATCATGTACTTTTACACATTAGGGTATAATCTTCCTGTATGCGGATGACATTGTCATAATAAGTTATGGATTAACCCAAGAAATAGTAGAAGAAAAGGATACAACTTGCTAAGAATGGTGCAGGCTGAATCAATTAGTTATCAAAAAAAGCCAAATGTACATATCATGTTTTAAAAATTTACATCTAAAATACACTTCTCAAAATTACCCAAGGAACATAAATGCTTTTCATCGGATTTGTCTTCAACCTTTACAAATCAAACTGATATACTATTTATTTTACTAGTTTGTCCAGTACAAAACTGTGTTAAAATAAAGTTGTACAATAATGCCTATTTGTTTAACAATGACAATAGCCACGTAATGGTAGCAATATAAATAAGAAACAATCATCCTCATCTACTATCAATCAATCAAGCAACAAAACGGGGGTGGACAAGTCCGGAGCACTTAGACAGCTAGATTGGGTTCATTGTGCGCCCCTTGATACAAGAATCAGTCCAGCAGGCCTAAGGCAGTGCCGAAGATTTGCATGGACTGATATCTCTTATGGCTTCAAGCGGCATAAGTGTGCTGCCGAGGTGTTGTGGCCTAAGAGAAGCCAGTGCTGGACATCCCGCTAGGATGTGAGAAGCAGTTCCATCCGCCTCTCCACATCTACTACAAGTTGAATCTTCCACAATGCCTATTGCGTGTAGATGTTTATTCAGACAGTGTCCTGTCTCTAGTTTTAGGCCTCTCCTGGTCATAGAGAGCTTAGGCGAGAACTCCCTAATGTGGAGCTTCGCTTGCCTCATGCCGAGGGCACCACGCCAGACAGAGATCCACTGTCTATCCAGTAGCTCCTTGAGGGCGTGGAGCCCGGTCGATAAAATTCCGATCATTGAATCGGGGCCAGGGACACTCAAGGAACCCCGTTTGGCCAGTTCATCAGCCACTTCGTTAACCTTCACGCCAGAGTGGGCGGGTACCCACACTAGCTGTAGTTTGTTCCTTCTGGCTAACCCAGCAAGAGTTTCCCTGCATTCCAAGACGATCCTAGAAGTTACCTCTTAAAAATACTGTTAAAGTAATGAGGACCTTTCAGTTACGAAGTAACCATCATCAGCGTAAACATCAATTTACTCTGATGATGGGTGCTTGGTAGCTGAAAGGTCCTCAGTAGTTTAAAAGTACATTTAATGGATAAGGGTGATTGTTTCTTATTACAGGATGTGGATAAGAAAGCGGACAGACTAAGTAGTTCCATTGGAGAATCAAAAAGCATACCAAAATAATAAATATTTCAAAAAAGTAACAAAAGCGATTGAAATGGGTAAATTGCGGACTAGTGAATTCGATCAATATAGAGAACTGTCCTCACAGGAAATAGAAGTTGTATCCTGATGACCTTATCCAGAAACGTCTTACTCAGATTACCAAAATTATTTAAATACGTTGATAAAACTTGCCAAATATAATTATGATAAAAATGAAATATTAAAAAATAACCTTTGCTCGAAAAATTCATGGAAAATGATAGAAGCAATATAAAGCAATTCAAGAAATACTAACTATAACTAGAGATGGGCTTACTGACGATGTCCCCATTTTTTTATATACCACAACTTCGCTGTTCGATAGAAAAATGAAGCCCGGTAGGAAGAAGTTCGGCAGGTCCCGAGCTTGACAATGAAGGGGTGACTAGTTTCAGCTCGTCTAGTCCGTCTGGAATCACTCATGGTGAAACAACACACAAGATTTCTGATAAAAACCAAATATGGAAATATCTATAGAAAAGGGAGAGATCTCTCATCTTCCTACGATGTCCTAGAGAGGTCAGTGAGCTCGTAAGAATGACATCATCAATCAAACGAATAGCTCTCTTCTGGATTGAATCCAAGAGGTGCAGCGTATGTTTGAGAGCCGATCTCCAAACATGTGAACATTTCTCCAGGACAGGTCGAATCTGTCCTTTGTAGATTATAAGGAGCTACTGGGATGTAAAGTAGCTCTTGGCACGGAATAGAAAATCAAGTTTTTGTGAAGCTATTTTCGCAGTGGACCTCCCATGATCGTCCCATGAGAGGGTGCTGTTAGTGGTGATCCCTAGCATGGATATGGAAGACTTCATATGAATAGTTGTATCTGATATCATCATATTAGGCATTGTGGGATCAACCTTTCTGGAGAAGACGCGAGCTTGAGTGTTAGTTGCCTTAAATTCTAATAGATTATCAGATTGCCATTTCAAAATACTTGCCAGATCTCCATTAATTGCGTCCGCATGGCGTTTATAGACGTTGTTTCGGAGGATATTCCGTCAACCACCACTAGTGTGATCTATCGGAAAGAAAACTCGATAGTAATCTACAAAGTTGAGGCGGCAAACCATATGATGGAAATTCCCCAGGAGGCTTTGGTGCCAGACTCGATTAAATGCTTTGGAAATATCCATATTCTGCCATACGTATGTTACGTAGGAAAGCAGGTCTCCTGTTGATCTCTGCTGACGAAAGCCATATTGCCGGTCATTCACAAGTTTGGAGCTCTCTAGGTATTGGATGAGCTCGATGTTGATTGCTTTATCCATCACTTTAGAGATCACCTATAATAGTGCAATGGGTCTATAATTAGTAGGAAGGACAAATAGTTTCAATTTATTTTTTCCTCACCAGGTGAAAGGTATGCTTAAAAAATTACTAAACCGCAGTGTCCACCACCAGCTAGAAACACGGCAGTCCAGAGGGAGAGAGAGAGAGCAAAAATTGCGTATAAAATGCCTAATTCAGAAAAGGACAAACAGACGGGGAAGAGTTGAATGGCTCCATTTCAAAAAATAATAAGTAATCTGCAATTTTAATGCAGCTTCCGAGCCTTCTTGAAACATCGTTGAAATAACCACAATAACACAGAATATATACCGCCGCTACTTGCAATATGTAGATATGCTTCCAACGACCAACTGCCATTCAGCTCTCGGCCGGTATCAAGTAACTAAGTGGCGTTGAGCGCCGATAGCTGTAGAATAGTTTAGTAAATGGAATTAGAATATTATACAATATATATTTATTACAATAACTACACTGATACACTGGGAAAATATATGTATAATGTAGTTCACAATCAAAAATTAATAATAAAAGAGCCAAGAGAGACAGAGATCAAGGGGGATAAAGAGAGAGGGAGAGAGACAGACAGAGAGAGAAAAATAGAGGGGGAGATATAGAGAGAGACAGGCAGACAGAGAGAAAGAAGGGGGGGGGGAGAGAGAAAGAAGTAGCGAACATGAATAGTTCAACCCAATCAGTATGATTTGTAAAGGTTGAAAACAAATCCGATGAAAAGCACTTATGTTCCTTACACAATTTTGAGAAGTGTATTTCTTATGAATTCAACATAGTAAAATTGAAAACATGATGTGTACATTTGGTTGCATACCGTAATACTCATTCACCGTACCGGTCGAAGTAAGAAACTATTTTAGTTTCGTTTGCAGGCACGATATAAAATTTAGACTTAACGATTCCACAACAACGGAAACGAATGTTTTCCAACAGCACGTTTTAATATCATTAGATACATGCAATTTCCTCACCAAGGCAAGAAATAACTTGATAACTTGACAATTGACATAATGTACTTTTATTTCTGCAGAAGATAGATGGACATGCAAATTACAAATATATTCCTTTGTGATAAGTAAAGCTTCCTGCTTTAGTTGGAGGAATTCTAAAACAAATTTCGCTTTGTTGGTTAAATTGAATACACGCTATAAATTTCTCGTGCTTGCTTTTCTTCTAGTGGAATAGAAATGTATTTAGAAAAAACATCCTAGAACAGTACAAGTTATAGGGCTTTTATCTGCAATAGATCTTGTAGGTCGACTCACTTTCCTCAGCGGCCACTTCTCAGCACCCCTGATCTAGTCTTTGTCCTGCAAGTCCGTTCGACGTATTTCTGAGGGCGGCAGTGGCAGAGATACGTGAGAGCACTATTTCTAACTGTATTATCTTACAGCAGCAAACCTAAGTTTACTTTTCAACTACGTCCTACAATAGCCAACTTTCCGTAATGGATTATGTGGTTGCAAGTTGAAACTTTGAAATTACATTGCCATGACAACCAATTATTATTTTTTAAATGGTACTCTACATTTTTTTTGTGCTATGAACAGATCCATGTCTTCTGCGTACCAGCCAGTAAAATTTCAATGACCTTGCATGAGAAGAAATTGACAAAAATTATCCCTTCCATTTTACTTCACATTGACTTGAATTCGATTCAATAAGACCGGAAAACCAAGTTGACCGGGAAAACAAGGTAGCCATGGAAAACAATTTTCAGATTGAGAGATATGTCAGTTACTGTCACTTTGTTATTGTTCTTATTTGGTTGTGTCTGATGAACCTATTTTGGCACATTCAACAGAGAAAGAAAGAATTTAAATTTTAATGTTGTTAGGATATAATGACGGGAAACGCTCACAGAGAGAAGTTTGCACATTGTTCAGCGAAGCTTATAGAACCCCCACGGATCATAAGCTTGTGTTTCAAAACTTGTAAGAAAATTGAAGAAAGTGCAAGTATTAAACACAAACTTCGTGAAGGTCGTCCAAAAACTTGTACTGACGGAGAGGCAGCCTTAGATGTTCTACTGTTCAAGAAGACTATGGGGCATGTCCATCGGTAACGTTTCTCGTTCGTAAACCCAAATTTCATTCCTATAAAGCTTAGTTAGAAAAGGCGCTAGGAGAAGCTTCTGATAGACGGGTAGAATTTAGCAAAAATATGATCAGGATCAAGAGTTTATTAGAAAATTGCTTTTTTCGAACGAAGCCACTTTCATGTTTAATGGTTTTGTTGATAAGCCTAACTCGATTCAATAATAGCAATTAATACAGCTTTTCATACAAACCTCATGTCTCCTACAACATTAGGTGAAAACAGTAGTTAAGTATGCTCCTGTTCCTGTTGAAGGGAAATAATAATAAGATTCTTGACCCAGTATGAATTACATATAAAAATTCTCGGGAAATAGGTCACAATAACACTTTGTTTTAACTATTCGTCTTTACGTACGTTTCGGTCTCACGACCATCATCAGAAGACTCACTATGTTTAAAAAGGGGGTTTATTAAAACTAATTATAGCACAAGCGTCCAAATCGCACAATTTAACTTCAATTAAAAGAGCCCACGCCGTCGAAACGAACAGAACCACGAATAATCGAAATTGTAACGTCAGAATTAATGTATAAAAAATTATTTTTTTGTAGTAAGAATCCGCTATTCAGTAATATTATTAAAATATATGAGTGCATATCGATTGGTATTCTCACAACAAATGAGAAGAACGAAGTTATTTGTCAAGTATCTACTTTCGAAACCAGATGTGTAGGATTTATGACAAGGCACTTAAGAAAAGGTTTCAGACCTGTACTGGGAAATAACTATTACGAATTCTTCCTAAAAACATTTTCTACACTTATAAAGACGTATGTAAGAATTTGCAAGAGATTATTTAATCAAATTAGTATAAATATGACTTAGATTTTGTGTGTCTACCCTATGATTTACAGATTTGGGGTCCCGTTTTATGTGAATCATCTCCAGGATAGATCTTTTATAATAATTGGTTTCCTTAGTTAAGATATTAACATTTTTGTAATCAAATTGATGGTTATAATCAAAGCAATGCTTAGCAAGGGCGGTGGAATTTTCTAAGTTGTTATTTCTTGTGCTATATTTATGGCCGTACATTCTTTTTTGTAAATATTGTTTAGAGATTCCAGTATAGGTTCCATCACAATCTAAACAATTCAATTTATACACTGTGTGGGTTTGTTTATCTTTGGGTATTAACGGTTTTAGATTTGAGAAATATTTCCCAACACAGTTAGTAGGTTTATGCGCAACATTTATATCATACTTTTTCAAACATTTTTTGATTTTTTCTGAGGTCTCCGGAATGTAAGGTAGAGTTATAAAATTGTCTGTATTACCTTTTATGTTATTTTTATTAGACGAACCATTATAGATCTTGTTTATTCTTTCTTTAATGATAGGATTGAAAAAAGTTTTTGGGTAGCCATTCAATTCTAGTGTAGTACGAACAATTTTTACATTTTTGGGGCGGTCATCTGCGTGGGACAATTTTATCGCGCGATCTGTAAGGCTGTTTATGACACTTTTTTTATAACAAGCTGGTGCAACGGAATTGAAGTGAAGATAACGTTGAGACCATACTTCTTTAGTAAACCAAGAGGTTTTTATTTTTCCATCAGCATCATGCCTAATGCTCATATCTAGGAAATTTATGTTATTGTTTAATTCTATTTCACAAGTGAATTGAAGTTTACAGTGAAAATTGTTAAATTTATCAATTACATATTGAATTTTATCGTTGGGAACACACATAAGGCAATCGTCTACATACCGTTTAAAGAATACAGGCCGAAAATCTAATGAACTCATAACAGATTCCTCTAGGCACTCCATAACGAGGTTAGCAATGGTAGCTGAAATGGGAGATCCCATTGCTGTGCCGAATATTTGTCCAAAAAATTGCTCACCATACTGAAAGTATGTGCATTCTAAACAAAATTTTACAGCATTTATAAATTCCGATTGATCTAGAGGTGTGTGGTTTTTAATCTCTGCCCAACGTTTTTTGATGCTATTCAATGCCAAAACAACAGGTATATTTGTAAATAAAGAAACAACGTCTAAGGAAATCAGTTGATGGTTTACGGGTACGGATTGATTTTTTATGAATTCATTAAAGTGCCATGAATCTTTTACATAGAATTCATTTTTTCCTATTATATTATTGAAGGGAAATGTACAAACCAGAAAAGCTGAGTGGGAGAGAACACCATCCAAGTAAACACAACAAGGGGATGGCCATAAGGTCGGGCTCTATCCTCCTACTGTAGAACCTGGCGATGAATGACATCCTAGAGAGATTAAGCATCCAAGGAATCTGCTACCAAGGATATGCAGATGACATAGTCTTTTTGGGAGCACTTGACGGGAAATAGGTCACAATAACACTTTGTTTTAAATATTCGTCTTTACGTACGTTTCGGTCTCACGAAACGTACGTAAAGACGAATATTTAAAACAAAGTGTTATTGTGACCTATTTCCCGAGAATTTTTATATATAATTCATACTGGGTCAAGAATCTTATTATTATTTCGGCTGGGATATAAGCCTCAATATGGAAGGAATAACCACCTATCCTAAAGTTTTGAAGGAATACGGAAAGTTAATGAAGATACTAGCAAGAGAGAAGAATCGTAGAATATTTCTGGTAAGATGTAGGAATTTGCAAGTTTATCCAAATTTCATTATATCTAAATCAAAGGAGAATATGTTTAGCAAGGTGCTAAATAAGAAGGCGTACGCAAAATTATTAAATTCTTTTCATAAAAACTGTTTGAACCTGTACATTAAAGAAGCATGTGCAATTGTAGCTGAGGTTGAAAACAAAATCAAACTGGTTAAACAAACCTGTCATCAAAATTTTGATAGCAACTTTATATCGCAATTTTTTCAAATTCAGCATAACAATTTCGAAAAAAATTTCAACAAAATCAAAGCCATTCAATCTAAAAAGATAAATAATTTAATGAAAGGCGTAACTTATGAAAAAAAGAATATCAATGAACAATGGTTGAAAAATCTAACGGACATAAAAATTCCGGATGAGGTGCAGCACACGTTAAGTTTAGGTCCGAAATTTGCATTGCCTAATAACAATAATAAACTGCCTATCGACAATATTATTGCAAATTTAGAATGCGGAATTAGGAATAAAAATGTAGAAGAGAAAAACGAAATTAGAAACAAAGTTTGTAACATCTTGACAAACAAAAAGAACAAACAGAAGGCAGAAGTAAGGATTGCAAAGAATCGTTTTAACTATCATACAAAAATAACAAAAGATTTCTTAGATGCTAACCCTCAAATATTAGTTTTGAACGCGGATAAATGTAATAAAACCGTCATAATGCATAGAAATGACTATGAAAACAAAATAGGAAACCTTTTAAATGATGAAACAACTTATAAAAAATTAAAATCTGATCCTACTTTATCAGTACAAAACAACATGAATAAATTGATGAATAAATGGCATAAGAATAAGATAATCCCTATTGAATTAAAAAATAAATTAATTTGCCATAATGGGCTAGTACCTTATATCTATGGGCTTCCCAAACTACATAAAAATGATATACCTCTAAGACCCATTGTTAGTAATATTGGAGCGCCTACTTACAATTTATCAAAATTTCTATCAAAATCTATCAATAATATAATAGGAAAAAATGAATTCTATGTAAAAGATTCATGGCACTTTAATGAATTTATAAAAAATCAATCCGTACCCGTAAACCATCAACTGATTTCCTTGGACGTTGTTTCTTTGTTTACAAATATACCTGTTGTTTTGGCATTGAATAGCATCAAAAAACGTTGATCCTCTAGATCAATCGGAATTTATAAATGCTGTAAAATTTTGTTTAGAATGCACATGTTGTTTCAGTATGGTGAGCAATTTTTTGGACAAATATTCGGCACAGCAATGGGATCTCCTATTTCTGCTACCATTGCTAACCTCGTTATGGAGTGCCTAGAGGAATCTGTTATGAGTTCATTAGATTTTCGGCCTGTATTCTTTAAACGGTATGTAGACGATTGCCTTATGTGTGTTCCCAACGATAAAATTCAATATGTAATTGATAAATTTAACAATTTTCACTGTAAACTTCAATTCACTTGTGAAATAGAATTAAACAATAACATAAATTTCCTAGATATGAACATTAGGCATGATGCTGATGGAAAAATAAAAACCTCTTGGTTTACTAAAGAAGTATGGTCTCAACGTTATCTTCACTTCAATTCCGTTGCACCAGCTTGTTATAAAAAAAGTGTCATAAACAGCCTTACAGATCGCGCGATAAAATTGTCCCACGCAGATGACCGCCCCAAAAATGTAAAAATTGTTCGTACTACACTAGAATTGAATGGCTACCCAAAAACTTTTTTCAATCCTATCATTAAAGAAAGAATAAACAAAATCTATAATGGTTCGTCTAATAAAAATAACATAAAAGGTAATACAGACAATTTTATAACTCTACCTTACATTCCGGAGACCTCAGAAAAAATCAAAAAATGTTTGAAAAAGTATGATATAAATGTTGCGCATAAACCTACTAACTGTGTTGGGAAATATTTCTCAAATCTAAAACCGTTAATACCCAAAGATAAACAAACCCACACAGTGTATAAATTGAATTGTTTAGATTGTGATGGAACCTATACTGGAATCTCTAAACAATATTTACAAAAAAGAATGTACGGCCATAAATATAGCACAAGAAATAACAACTTAGAAAATTCCACCGCCCTTGCTAAGCATTGCTTTGATTATAACCATCAATTTGATTACAAAAATGTTAATATCTTAACTAAGGAAACCAATTATTATAAAAGATCTATCCTGGAGATGATTCACATAAAACGGGACCCCAAATCTGTAAATCATAGGGTAGACACACAAAATCTAAGTCATATTTATACTAATTTGATTAAATAATCTCTTGCAAATTCTTACATACGTCTTTATAAGTGTAGAAAATGTTTTTAGGAAGAATTCGTAATAGTTATTTCCCAGTACAGGTCTGAAACCTTTTCTTAAGTGCCTTGTCATAAATCCTACACATCTGGTTTCGAAAGTAGATACTTGACAAATAACTTCGTTCTTCTCATTTGTTGTGAGAATACCACTCAATATGCACTCATATATTTTAATAATATTACTGAATAGCGGATTCTTACTACAAAAAAAAAATTTTTTATACTTCAATTCTGACGATACAATTTCGATTATTCGTGGTTCTGTTCGTTTCGACGGCGTGGGCTCTTTTGATTGAAGTTAAATTGTGCGATTTGGACGCTTGTGCTATAATTAGTTTTAATAAACCCCCTTTTTAGACATAGTGAGTCTTCTGATGATGGTCGTGAGACCGAAACCTACGTAAAGACGAATATTTAAAACAAAGTGTTATTGTGACCTATTTCCCGAGAATTTTTATATATGATAAGTGCAGCCTAATATTACCATTTCCAAAAAAAAACCAATTTTTTTGCCCTCGATTACAAACTTTTGTTTCTTTCAATAGTCATGGCCTCGAAAACCCTTGATATGCCACTGTTCTATGTTGATTTATATGCCACAATTTTAGTACAACGTCTTGAAAAGTAACAGTATCCAACATCAATCGTCCTGGATTGATTGTTAGGAATCAATAATACAACATCTGATCTCTGAGATAAGTTTTGAAGTCAATATGACGTGTTTTTACTTTTCTAGAAAATATTCCAGATTCAGAAACAATCAGCTTTAAGTTATGTTGAATATAAATTGGAAAGGTGTAATCCCATGAATTTACATCTGTGTTTGAAATGTTTATGTCTGGTCCCTATCTCACTCTAGCAACAGAGATAGGCGACATAGGGGAGATCTGGCAATTCGAAAGTGACAATCCCAGAGGTTAGAATTCCCTTGACGGTGAATCATTCGCTATACCCCTATGAAACGGCGAGAAGACGTATTATAGATTTTGGGAATATTAAAATCGAAAATCCTATTCTTACATGTTATTCACAGTCGCGTTCTTGGAACTTTTAGCTAGGAATTTTGCTATTAACTGTATATATTATGTTTAGACGTGAGTTAATTACTTTAGTTTCTATCAATATGTCCTAGCACAATGACCTGTGAATAAGTCTCACTTTTCTGCCTCACACGTCGACTAATATTGAACTGCTCAAATTCTGACGAGGCGGAGCACGTCAATACGAGGACAAGGTGAAAAGTCCCTAAAAATGAAACAAGGAATGATTTATTTGGTCAAACCTTATTTTATTTCTAAATATAATCTCCTTTTTGGCCGATACACTTCGTTCAACGTTTTCCAATTTTTCGATCCCTTCAAAATAATATGATTTCGGAAATCCTTCAACACAGGCATTTGTCTCATCGTTGGAGCCAAATCTTTTTCCGCCGAGCCATTTCTACAAGTTTGGAAATAGATAAAATCGCAGGGGGGAAATCTGGAGACTATGGTGAATAACGAACTAATTCGTAGCGCAATTCATGCAATTTTGCCATTGCGACTTCGGACCTGTGCGCCGGTGCGTTGTGCAGGTGAAAGAGCACTTTTTTCTTTCCAAATGCGGCCACTTTCGCTTCCAGTCGGTGTTGAATAATATACGCCGGTGATCCTTTTGCTCTTTTCAAGGTAATCGATATGGACTATACCGTGTGCATCCCAGAAAACTGTCGCCATGATTTTGTTAGCCGATAAGCCCACTTTGATCTTGTTCGCCTTCGATTTGCCAGGATAAGTTCACTGTTTCGACTGTTCTTTAGTCTCTAATGTGATGTGATGGATTCATGTTTCTTCCACTGTTACGAAACGGCGCAAAAAAATTGATGGAGGTCCTGGAGTACATTACAAGCATTACCGCGAACGAACATTGTTTTACAATTCGGACGAAGGGCCCAAAGTCCAGAACATCACAGGTGGCGTCCCACAAGGCTCGGTACTTGAACCGTTATTGTGGAACCTAATGTACGATGAGGATCTGAGGTTGCCCGCGCCGACAGGAACAAAGACTGTCGGCTTCGCAGACATTGCTGTGGTTATCATAGCCAAGTACTTGAAAGAAGTCACGCAGAAAACGAACGAGGCGGTCGCCACAATCCGTCGGTGGCTCTCGGCGAATGACATACAATTGGCAGCCCAAGGTAATACTGGTGGCCAGCAGGAAAGCGATAGAAACTGTGACACTCACCGTTGGGGGCTGCGACATACCTTCGCAACCTTCATTGAGATACCTTGAGTCCAGATGATAATAATAATATGTTTATTCGGAAATATCAGAATAAACAAACATTTCCTCGAAGGTATTATACACCCTGTGTGAGGCTTTAAAATAAACTTATATATAAATAATACCCGGTACCCAGAATACAATCTTAAGTAACATTGTGTAATGTTGTAATTTTTTTGTCAATTATACTAAAACTCAAACGATTTTTTAAATCCATTTTTTTACCTGTGTTTTTAGGACATTATTGAAATGTTCCGTACCCTTCGGTTGAGATGCCCATAGCCTCAGCAATCTCGTGCATTTAATCGCCGGGGTACTTTTACTTCGGAGTAAATCTGGCTTCGGAATCGTATTCAGCCACCCAAAAAAACCCTTTGGTGCATTCGAAATGCCAAAAACACGTAAATTGCAAAATAACATATTAGGGGTGCGAAATAGGACAATTTTGTCGATTTGACCGCCCCTACGATGGATTGCAAGTAAATCTGGCTAGGTGTTTTTGGCATTTCGAATGCACCAAGGAGGTTTTTTTGGGTCGCTGAACACGAATCTGTAGCCAGATTCACTTGCAATCCATCATAGGGGTGGTCAAATCGACAAAATTTCGCACCCCTAATATGTTATTTTGCAATTTACGTGTTTTTGGCATTTCGAATGCACCAAGGGGGTTTTTTGGGTCGCTGAACACGAATCCAGTGACATATTTACTTGCAATCCATTTTAGGGGTGGTAAAATCGAAGAAATTGGTCAATTTTGCACCCCTATATGTTATTTTGCAATTTACGTGTTTTTGGCATTTCGAATGCACCAAGGGGGTTTTTTGGGTCGCTGAACACGAATCCAGTGACATATTTACTTGCAATCCATTTTAGGGGTGGTAAAATCGAAGAAATTGGTCAATTTTGCACCCCTATATGTTATTTGCAATTTACGTGTTTTTGGCATTTCGAATGCACCAAGGGGGTTTTTTGGGTCGCTGAACACGAATCCAGTGACATATTTACTTGCAATCCATTTTAGGGGTGGTAAAATCGAAGAAATTGGTCAATTTTGCACCCCTATATGTTATTTTGCAATTTACGTGTTTTTGACATTTCGAATGCACCAAGGGGGTTTTTTGGGTCGCTGAATACGATTCCGAAGCCAGATTTACTCCGAAGTAATTTCAAAATGCAAAAATAATAAAAATTTAGAACCGTGTCAAATTAGCCATTTTTGTAAATTTCCCACCCCTACGATGATATTCGAATAAATCTGGCTTCGGAATCGTGTTCAGCGACCCAAAAACCACCCTAGGTGCACTCGAAATGCCAAAATACCTTTTTTCGTAGAAAATACAACTCAAGACTTGGAGATATCGGGCCATTTTCGCCCCCAATGGGTGGGGTTGGGGTTCCCAAGAGGTTTTAAGGTGTATGAATGATTCTGAGAGCCTCCTGGAGCTGATGCAAAAAAAATTTTGGATTCGAACTTACATGTTTTTTTTTTTATTATAGCTAAAATCCCGGTTCACAGGCTGGACTAAATAGCTAACAGTTACATACAGAAAATTATTGGAAATACAGTTCAGTTTGGAGTTTAGCAAGACATAAGAATGGTAATATAATGAAGTATTCCACATTCAAACTTACTTTAACTCTTCATTATATGCTCTAAAAATATTTTCTTCTGGGTTTTCTTGCACTTCTAATCCTGTTTTCAAAGTCAGTAGCTTTTCTTTCTCTTGCAAAATTCTATGTGCTTTGGTCCAATTTTATACCGTGGATTATATCGACGATTTTTGACGTTGTAACCCCAATTGGATTACCTGAACGTTCGGCATCCTTTGTATTCATACTACCACAACGAAAATCAGTACTACTTGTGAATCATTCCAATCGATGGTGAGCAGTCCCCGTAATATTTAACAAGCGATGCTTTGGCTTGCGTAATGTTTTTTCCGCTCAATAAATAATGTTTAATCAAGACTCAAAATACACTTTTCACTTTACATGTCATGTTACGTTTATAATTGATATTCTACCGGGATATCAAAAATTATCTTGGTCAAGGGTGGTTGTGGAATCTAAAACGTGTCTTACTTCTCGTTTGAAATAATTATGTCACTGTCACACTGACATCATCAATAACCTACAAATTTCATACCTATTTATTTGAGTTTTAAAACAATATTGAACTACAAATTAAAAATTATCTTGGTCAAGGGTGGTTGTGGAATGTGAAACGTGTGTCTTACTTTAAATTTTCGAATATGTTTTGTTGTGTCAGAATCTGTTAAGTCATTGTGCTGAAATTTTCTAATCCAGTTTTTGAATCATGCCTCTTACCACACAGAACAAAATTTTCATGATTGAAGCCTATATTCGAACGGGTGCGTTAGTTAATGTGCATCGAACAAAACGGGGGACATTTCCAACAATTACTGTAATTTAGTTTTTCTTATTACTAAAACTGTTATTTCATAATTTGTAGTTCATCATTGTTTTACAACTGAAATAAATAGGTATGAAATTTGTAGGTTATTGATGATGTCAGTGTGACAGTGACATAATTATTTCAAACGTAAAGTAAGACACACGTTTTAGATTCCACAACCACCCTTGACCAAGATAATTTTTGATATCCCGGTATATCTACACATGACAATGAAAATTCACATCATTTCATTACCATGAATGTAAAAAATTCGAAAATAAAAAACATAGTACCACCCACGCTCTGATATGCCTTAGTAGGCCCGCTGTTTGTTTATATCTTATTTGCAATTTCATTTCACATATTTTGCTCATCATACCACTACTTTTTTCTATGATTCCATATGTACATTAGCTCTGACATAACTCATATTGACAACCCCAGGATGCTTTTGCAAGAGGTATAGGTGCCCGCCAGCACAGATTCGCACAAGGGCAAGCGGATCTGCTCTGTGCAATTGTGACAACATTTTCAGGAGAGAAAAAAACTTTTCACGGGCAGGATGTTTAATATTGTTCTTTGTGTGTATTTCATCCTATGGCTATGTACAGGAGTTTTCATTTGAACATTTTTAATTATTACACCATTATAGTGATATAAGTACACTAAATATAACGAAAAAACTAATGGATTTGACTGACTCATGCAGAATATTTTAGTTTATTAGGAAATAAAGTAAATAAAAAATTGAAAATAAAATTTATTATTAATTTTTCAAATTCAGGAATTGATGCTATCTACACAAACATTTTGCAGGATAATTAAACATCTTCATGTATTCATCATCACTAAATTCTAACACAAAAGTTTGATTATTGTCTGGCAAAAAGATTTTGTGGTATTCCCCTATTTCGTTGTAGGACCATTCATGATTTTGGGGTTCAAATTTATTTTTCTATAGCTTTCTTCTTTCTCTATATAGTTCATTTTCACCATTTGGTAATGATAACATGTTATTTAAGTTCCACTTGTCATTTGTTTCGAAAGTAGTAAAAATAGTGAATAATACTTCTTCACTACATTTTAATACTATTTCTTCATTTGAAGATTGTAAATTTTTCTATTGTTTTATGAAGGGTTCTTCACAAAAAAACTGTTTCTAATCCAAAAACATATCGATTGATACTTTGCAAGAATCAGGCAAGTTCAGGACTTGCAAAGTATTAGGTGGCATACAAGTAACTACACACACAGTACGCGTAATTATAGGGATAGAAAATTGGTTTATGGACAGGGCGATTCAGAATTTGAAACCATGTAAGAATGCGTTATTAGCTAATTTAGGTCAAAAAAATGGACTTGACTGGCTCATGTATTGAACCCTTCAATTGACTCTCAGTTAAATACACATGAGATCTAATGAAATATTGCACTAAAGTTTATTAGTCATTGTTATAATGCAAGATATAATCTTGTGAGAATTATTTCGTTGAATATGCATAGGTATATTTTATTCTCAAGAGCTTAATATTTGATAGTTTTTCTTCACTCCCAATCTTCAAATACGTTGTTCACGGCATCTATATATGGAGTTGACCTATTATGATATTATAGCATGTGATTTCCTACTAGTTGAGTATTAGGCCTTTAAATGAACTTGATCGTGAAATAGTTTGAGCGTGTTCACTACGCTTCGAATCTACAAAAGTCAAAAGCATTCTGCTAAGAAATTCATCTATCAATGTAAATATAGGAATCAATTAAGTCCATCCATTTTGTAATCTGGTACAAGAAGATATATTCACGCCACAAAATAAAGCAAAATAAAGAGTGCGCTGCACTAGAACGTTTCTGAATTAAATTAATGATAATTTTAAGTTCCAGCACCTACGAAGTGTAAAATCAATAAAATTGAACAGTGACATTTCAGGAACAACACTGACTAGCTCGTTAACTCACTCATCATGTTCCCGAAATCTTTGGAACTACAAAGTCGACAGACTCGAAATTTGGCAATTATAGTCAGTGGCGGCTGGTAAAGAGCGCAAGGGCACATGCTCACCCAACCAGCAAAGTGCGCACCCAATCACCAACATAAACACAGAAAGAATATCGCATGTGATTCAGTTTGTTATTTTAATCCGCAAGTCAGGCGACAGGCGCATGCAATTCTAACGCTCAAAACTATGTACCGGGGAACGTTCTGAAGTGTACCTATTTCAAGTATGATTCGGCTGACTACGCTTATCTTCACCATACGTGCTTATACCATCGGTTTGAGGCACAAAGCAACATATCTCCAGCAAACGTCTTGCCTTCATAGTGTACAGTGTGTGAATTCATCATTTGAGGAAAAACTTTTAATTAAAAAGGAAGGAAGGCCTATTCCTGATCTTCAAATAAACTACACATCTATGACAAATACAAGTGGATGTGTGGAGGTCCAGTAACGAATAAACTATTCTGTTTCATGTGCTCAATTTTTAAGAAAGAGGTTAGTGCGTGGAATAAACAATGGTTGAAAGATTCAAAACACACCGCAGAGAGGGCAAAGTAACACGAAAATTCTGTTTCTCACATGAATGCATACATGGATTTTACTGTTCTAGGCAAAGTGGACATACGTGAACAGTTAGACAGTACTTATTTGCGACATAAAATTAAGTCAACGAAGTTGTGAAAAAAATTTTTAATATTTTGCGCCAGTTAATTAGGTGTATAAAATTTTGCGGAGCCACGAGGCCATGATAAGACAATGACGTCGGAAAATCCAGGTATTTTTGTAGGCTTAATCAACTTAAACACTATGCTTCCAATACATATATGAAAGGTTCGAGTTCACAAGTGTTTGAAGGCGTCTCAAAAACTATTCAGTTGAGTTCAAATTCAAAGCATATTTGTCATTTTCCTTTACCTTTGTGCTGATATAATTAGTTTTAAGAAATCCCGTTTCAGACATAATACGTCTTCTGATGATGGTCGTGAGACCGAAACGTACGTAAAGGCGAAAATAATAAACCAATGTGTTAGTGTGACCCATTTCTCGGTAATGTATATATAATTCAAACCTGGATCATTATTAAACATTATAAGTCTACGATTTGTTTCTCATCTGAAATACCTTCAACTGTTCTCACAAATTTTTGACGTAAGGAATCAACACATTAGATTCCTTCATTTCATTCTCTATAAATCATATTTTAAGGCTCTCAAATTCAATTGAACATGTGAAAGAAGAATTCGGACGGTTTTATTGAACGTTGAATGTATGTCGGCCTTAAGGAAACATTAGACCTAAAAGCGACATTGTCTTGATGGAAAACAGATGGCGTTTATTTCAGGAACTTAGTTTATACAATCTAGTCACTTGAATATTGCATGTCGTTTGTCCTACGTGTTCTGTTAGTACTTGTACTTTAGTTCTCAGTTATTGGCACATCTGAATGTACAAGCTACGAATGCTATAAATGGAAAATTTAATTACTGTTGAGTGAATTGTTCCAGTAATTCGAAACATTATAACAGTAATTTGTAGTAGACACTAGCACGAAATGATTTTCGACAATTCTTTCACTAATATAGGTGTCCTAATAAAAATAAAATTTCAAATGTTTTATTTGAAAAGCCTCAGATATTTTAATTTTTGGTTGAGAATATTTGCATGAGAATATTTTATGACATGTTTCAGGGCCGGATTAGCAACATACGGTGGCCTAAGCAAATAAAATTACGTCATCCTCCTTTATATTATTGTATGTGATATATTGAAGCAAACTTTTTGCTACAAAGAAACATTTAAAATCTTTATCACTCAAAATAATAAACTATGATACTATTGTCTTCTGTCATCCTCGATCGAACGGAGTGATGAAAATGTTGTCATGAAGATTTATACTCAAATCTTAGATTAGTTCTTCCCCCACTCCAAGTATTACATTATGGATTCCAGTAACCTAATAATTCGACGCCACGCCATTCAACAGAACGGAACTAGTTCGAAATCGTTAATATTAATATAATCAGATTTCTTTCTAACAAATGATCGTTAATGAATCTAGAGAAGTTACAGTGTTGTGAAGTTGTGGAAACAAACTAAATTCAGTCCCAACAACAATTTTTTGGGCAATTGCGTTAATCCAGCATATAGGCTTGGTAAAACTTTTCGCTGTCATCCAGTCACTTGGATACGAATCAAAGAATGGCTCGTAATGAAAGATTTTCAGAGGATAGAAAGTTATTCATTGGAAATCGGAAGTGTTGATACGTTGGACCAAAAATACGTATTTTCAGTTTTTACATGAAAATCAAAGAATGACTAGAAATAAAAGTGTTATATGATCAAATTAGAGAGGATAGACAGTGATTCAATAGAAATTGGGAATGTTGAAACGTTGGATCAAAATATTCAACCGAAATTTATAAGTGCAAATCGTATTTTCAGTTTTTACATGAAAATCATAGAATAGCTCGGAATAAAAGTGTCTATATGATCAAATTAGAGAGGATAGACAATGATTCAATGGAAATTGGGAATGTTGATACGTTGGATCAAAATATTCAACCGAAATTTATAAGTGCAAATCGTATTTTCAGTTTTTACATGAAAATCATAGAATGTCTCGGTATAAAAATATCTATATAATCAAATTTGAGAGGATGTACAGTAATTCAATGGAAATAGGAAGTGTTGATACTTTGGGCCAAAACATTCAACCGGAATTTATGTGTGCAAATTGTATTTTCAGTTTTTACATGAAATGGAAGAATTACTTGAAATAAAAGTGCTAATTCATTGGGAATTGGAAATGTTGCTCAGTTGGACCAAAATTTTCAGTGATTCATCAAATATTATGAATAAATTTCTTCCCTTCAAATATGTAGGAATGTAATTGGGGAAAACGTATAATGTTCCTGTTATAATTGGAGGTTTACATTGAATGAACAAAGAATTTATATTCGAAATTGTAAACTCCCAACGTATTTAGAATAATATTTAGTTAAACCTAGAATATGAAGGGACATGGTTTAAAATAAGAGATATCAGCTCCGAGAGAGATTTTGCCCTTGGCTTAGTCAGACAGACGAGCGGTTGTGGTATTTAGGCAAATTCAGAAATTATACTACGCGACCCTGCTTACTATTTAATGGCATATTATATTACTAGGGTTTATGTCAAATTTGCGGCTATTACAACGTGCTCAAGGGGAGATTCTATACAAATTTTGACTATTTAATCTCATGTAATGGTTATTTCCGCTCATTCAATATGTATATTCAATTTGTTTCCAATTATAATCTCTTAAGGATCAAGATATCTTTGAGGTTAAACTGATTCCATTAATTATTAAATTTTTGCAGAGTTCAATTTCACATTTCCTGTCCTTATTTCAAAGCGGAACGTGGAAAATAGCCAATACTATTTCCAATTTAATGCAAACGAATTAAAATCAAGTGGAAGCTTCCGTTGAATAACAGGTAAATATTGGTGAATCCTGAATCATCAAAAATGTTTGTCGTTATTGTATCTTTCTCTCTTGTAATTCAAACTAATAAAACACAATTACTTTGGTAGAATCGTTTATTGAATTGTTGCAATTGCGATTTCGAACTTCACAATTCACTTTCAAAACAATTACCGCATGTTTCAATGGAGCTTTTCTATATTTTGACTACATGAGAAGAAAACCTAATAGTCGGGTCAAATTAGACGTTAAAAATGTGAAAGCTCGGAATTTTTTCCAAACAGACCAATCAACTTAATTTTTTCTGCAAATCGTTCCTGGACGGATACTGAACGATATTGAACTTTAAGATCTTGCCGTTCGACTATTTTTCACATGTTAAACCGGAAATTGGCCAAAAATTTGCAAAATTGGTAAGTATTGCCAAAATTGGCTGGAAAACTCCACTCGGAGGTTTTCGGGGTCGCTGATCACGATTCCAAAGTTAGATTTAACATTTTCGACTGCGGTAGCTAGAAATTGGCCAACTTTATGTCCCAAAAATGGTCAAATTTAATAATTTCGCAGTTTTTGTTGAAATTGACTAATAGGTAAATCTAACTTCGGAATCATGATCAGAGACCTCGTAAGCCCCCGAGTGGAATGTTTTAGTCAATTTCAACAAAAACTGCGAAATTATTAAATTTGACCATTTTTGGGACATAAAGTTGGCGAATTTCTAGCTACCGCGATCGAAAATGGTAAATCTAACTTCCGAATCGTGATCAGCGACCCCGAAAACCCCCGAGTGGAGTTTTCCAGCCAATTTTGCCAATACTTACCAATTTTGCAAATTTTCCCATGAAAATTGGCCAATTTCCGGTTCAACAGGTGAAAAATGGTCTAGCGGCAAGATCTTAGAGTTCAATATCGTTCAGTATCCGTCCAGCAACGATTTGCAAAAAAATTAAGTTGATTGGTCTGTTTGGAAAAATTTCCGAGCTTTTTCGCTAAATTGACTCGACTATAAAGTGTTCTTAGAATATCATGTGATCCAGCGATGTAATCTTGAGAAAAGGGATTGTTATTTTTCTTAAAAGCTTGGAGGTGATAGGCTGGAGTTGAAAGCTAAAATGTCATTGTTATCTAAGGAAAAATTCGTTCTTTCATGTTTTTTATTCCAAGTAATTTTATTGTCAACCCACGCCGTTCTAGCATCCTGATTCAGTTCTCCTTACATCGAGTTGAACTTCCTATCTTGTCTGAATCCATCCTCAATATTTTTCTTTTCTCCCTTACTTTTTCCAAAGTGGATCCTTTCTTCTAAAGTTGCTAAACCTCCCTTCATAGCTCTTTCTGTTTTTTGTACTTGAGGAAATATTTCCGATTCATCAGTATCAGTTCCTTTCTACCATTCATACAATTCCTCGAAATTTCATAATTTAGTTCCACCAAAGAATCAGTTGAGTAGGTTTCGACATCGTATAAAGTTGCAGGAGTAACACTTCTAACCACAAGCATCCAATCAATAATAATAAATAACATTTCAGAATGAAATTAGACAATTATTGACTTTATCTGTTAATATTATGGTAAATATTTCATCTTGAAGATCTTGAAGAGCAAACGAAAAAGCTGTCGTCTGAGAAATTGTTCACATTTTCCAAAGACTGTTCCTTGAAAAATATTCTGGATGTAACTCATTTGTCTCATGATTTCGATGATAATTATTATAGCTAGTCTAGTGAAGTGAATATTTTTATATGTCGACTACATGGGAGGAAAAACATCGTGAGTGAGTGGAGATACGCCTTGGAATTTTCCTCGAAAGCTTGGAGGTTATAGGCATCAGGAAATATCCAGTGGGTAAATTCAGTAACTATTAACCTAGTGGACCTTCACCAATCGAGAGAGAAATTAGGTCTATTAGAGAAAGAGAGAGAGAAGTTCGGCAGCTCGAGAGTCAAAGGAGTGCTCAGCCTGAGCTCGTCTAGTCTGTCTTCCTGGAATCGCTCTCGGTGAGGTAACAGACGAGATTTCCGATGAGCCCCAACCATGAAAATGGAGAGATCTCTCAACTTTCTGATGTTTTAGAGAGAAATTCGTTAGTGTGACATCACCAACCAGGCGGATAGCTCTGTTCTGAATAGAATCTGAATTTTTTTAGACTTACCATGAACGCTTCATCGAATCGAGTGCATTGTCTAGTTATCGCACGATAAGGTACTGACAACGGGCGCTTTATTTGCTGACTACATGAGACGGAACACATCGTCAGACAGTGATGAAATGTTGGGAGAGGAAATACACCTTGGAATTTTCCTCAAAAGTTTGGAGGTTATAGGCATCAGGAAATATCCAGTGGGTAAGTTCAGTAACTATTAACCTAGTGGGCCTTCGCCGCTCGAGAGAAAAAGTCTAGTAGAGAGACACGTTCGGCAGGTCTTGGGAGTCAAAGGAGTGGAATCGCTCGAACTGATATAACAGAAGAGATTTCCGATGAGCACAACCATGAAAATGGAGATATCTCCCAATTTTCTACGATTTTCTGGAGAGGTCAATGAATTCGTTAGGTGACATCAGCAAACATGCGAATAGCTCTTCTTTGAATAGAATCTGAAACTATTTATACTCACCATGAACGCTTCATCGAATCGAGTGCATCGTCTAGTTATCGCTTGATGAGGTACTGATAACAGGCGTGATATAAATCTATGAATCACCGGTCTCTTCATCAAAAACTCTATGATTATCAATTAATAATGATTCCTGACCCAGGTATGAACTATATATAAATTCTCTGGCAATAGGTCACAATAAGCAATAAGCATGTGTTAGTTTGACCTATTTCCCGAGAATTTATATATACTATATATAATGTATGATGAATCTTATGAATATAGTCGATTTATTATCTTATGAATAAAGTCGATTTATTATTATTATTATTATTATTATTATTATTATTATCTCGGACAATAGTAAAATGTTCAATAGAATAAAAGATTTATTTTCTGACGAACTTGGGTCCAAATTTCCCAGACATCGGGAATAAGATCATCCTGGGCATAAAAACTTTTTGTCGGAACAATCCATGTTATACTTATTGTTAGACGGTATTCTGACGCGAGCGATATGTCTAGCCTATAGTGGCACTAGAGGGACAGTTTATTGAGATCTGATTCATGCAACTGCAACCATCCATAACTTGGTCCAGTACTTGCGGCTTATGCTCTAACATGAAATGTGATAAATACCGTCTATACACCAAACCAAACCCCTCTTTTCTTGCACGTGCATATTACTCCCTTGTGCAATCTTTAACTTAATGTCTTAGAAACCCACCTTCCTTAATGCCTGTACTTACGTTTTCTTTACTAGTCTCATACTTTTAATATTCAAACACAATCACCAAGTCGAACATTTAAAGATGTCATTTTTTCAAAAAATAATTCCTGTTGCTTAAAATCGATGGTATGAGTTTGCGAAACACTTCACGCAAGTCCGAAGAAGAAACAAGATCAATGAAATTTTCAGTGTATAATTAATAATTGGCTATTTTGAAAAGTGGGTTGCGTTACCTTCATGAATTTTAGATCATCCATAAACATATTAAAAAATACCTCCTAGAAATTGTAATTCATTAGATCGTAGGATGTAAGATTATCAAGTTAAACGACTACACTTTGAGTCTAGTGACCCTCTAATTCATAAAATGAATGTTCCCATGCTAGGATAAAAACGCGACACAGTTTCGTCCTCTTGCATAAGACCAATTTTATTCGGATGCTTCCAGATTCTGGTTGGTGCTAACTTACCATGCAAATTAATTTTTATCGACAATTTCCTGTTGCTACCGCCGTGTTCCGAAACG
Organism: Endomychus coccineus; assembly: GCA_958510875.1. Taxonomy (NCBI): domain Eukaryota; kingdom Metazoa; phylum Arthropoda; class Insecta; order Coleoptera; family Endomychidae; genus Endomychus; species Endomychus coccineus. The sequence goes on along the minus strand of OY294071.1, from coordinate 14,626,709 downwards.
TGTGTTTTTTAATCAAAAACGGCTTGGAGTATAAATTTGAGATTTTAACGTTTTTAGGCAATACTTGGTGGCAGCTGAAGGTCATTTGTTTTTGGCTTTCCGATTTTTCCTTTCTGAATTTTTACGTCAAATGTGAGTTTTTTCAAAATTTTCGTTTGATACGTACGATAAATGTTAAAAAAAATTATTAATTTTGATAAAATAAGCGATAATGGGAGAATGGCGAGTATTATTTTTGGGATGTATATTTTTGAAAAAAGAGTCACTTTGGCTAGTTCTATTGCCGAAAAAGTAGTAAGGATTAAAAAAACCAAAAGCACATTTTCGATAAGGAATTTAGAGTAGAAAAATTCCTCTAGATGCTTCTCCGTTTCGAAAAAATCGGGAAAGTGGACTTATGAGGGAAACTGTAAAAATATCTGTTTATATGTCAAAAAACAGAAGGTTTTTATTTTTTGTCTCAAAAATGATTTTTTGATAGGAAACTAGATCACTTGACAAGAATCTATGCCAAAATCCGAATAAGGACAAATTATACATGATGATGCCTTCTATACAGGGTGAGCTATTTTCGTCATTTCGAGTTTTGACACAACACGTCGCCACATAATAGTTTATTACTGGAGAACTGAATAATCTAGAGCAATCAAAAATCCCTACAATGAATAGAGGGATTACGAAAACAACATACCAAAAACTCGCATCGATCTGATCAAAAATGTCGATTAGGTGATGATTACATGCAACTGCATTTGTTTGAATGAGTCAAGTATTTCACTAAGCGTAATCCACATGGTGAACAGACCATTAAACCTGACACAACCCTGGTTGTATCGTAAAATACTTGCTTGTGCTCATCATCTTGAATCTGGTGTTTTCGTTCCTCTCTGTTGAGCTGCTCCCATACAATCCTGGTGTATCCTCTTCATGTCGACATATATAACTCAATTCGTATTGGCCATGTTTGATACATGTAGGATGGCTGATACCAATCTGACTGTCATTCGTTGACATAGATTATTCTGTTATTGCATTGCATGCACAGCAGAATCTTGGAAAACCCGTATCTAACATGCACCAAAATGTATACTCAAGTTGGGAGGCTGTGAAGAAAAACCTAGTACAATATAGGAATACTTGATTGATCATCTCAAATTTGCTAGAAAACGGACAAGATTGAAGGCGTGGCTATATGAGGGAATTTTGCTTATCTAAAGCACCACGTTCTTATCCTACCATATTGGAAATATGACAATGAAGAATTTTGCAATGCTGACAGCTTATAGGCTTAGTTACAATGGCTCCCTCAAGAGATAGAGTGTAGACCAAGTCGGTCTATTTAGGGAAAGACTGCGACTAGAACCGCAGGACAGAATCAAAGCCCTGTGGTTCATGGAGCAGCATTTCAGGGTCGTCATTTCGTCGAGGAAGGAATGTGAAATAGGCCGCATGCCAAAGCACGACATAAATTGGTATACGGATGGGTCTTGAACAAACACAAGAGTCGGAGCAGGCTTTTGCGGTCCTAGATATATTGATTGGTACTCCGTGTGAATGGGGGATCTCAACACAGTCTCCCAAGCCGAAATGCTTGCCATCTACAATGTCCGGAGATGGACGGCTATGGTAAGATAAATGAGACCATCCGAATCTGTTCGGAAGTCAAGCGGCCCTCAACGCACTGAAAGCCCGACTGTGTACCTCGATGCTTGTCAGGGATACCAAGGAGATCCTCAACAGGCTAGCCGGTGGAAACTGGCTCAACCTGACCTGGATTCCGGGCCACTCAGTTTGGAAAGGGAATGAGAGAGTGGACCCACTGGCTAGAGCGGGGGCCATTTTGGACGATCCTCAAAACTCCCTTGCTGGTATCCCCTTAAACGGGGGTATACAGATCTTGCGGACCCATCTGAGAGATCAACATGCTTCAGCATGAAGAAGCACGCCGAAGCGCCAAAGCGCGGCTTGGAAATGAGGTAGGTCTGAGGGCGAGCGAGATACTCTCGTTGAGTAGGCAAAGTATCAGGATTATCTGCGAGATCTTTACAGGTCACGGAAATCTGATGAAATTTGAACATACAGTGCGTAGAGTCGTCTACTCAATTTCATTTTGAATGTCCTGCGCTAATCCGAGCCAGGTTCACCTAGCTAAGCCCGGGGATCATCACCGCCGATGACATAAAGGATCTAAGCGTAAAACAGATCTTAGGATTCTGTCGAGCAGCGGGGTATCCAAATACCCCCTGAAAAACGTAGCGGGGGTAGTGTATATAGTACATAGGTAGTGTTATATTAAGCCCGCTACCGTCTCAACCAATACCAATACCAATTGGAAATAAACGTTATCAACGTTTGCTTGATTATTGGGAAAGATTTATGAAGTGCAAGATCACATCTTTTGTAAGACAGTTAAACGTTTCGAAATGATGGAAAATATGATAGAGAACAAAGAGGAAGTAAAATGGGAAAGCCTTTAAAAAATATCCTCATAAAGTATTACAGTTGAAAGACCAAATTTAACAAATATGAGTTTTTAGTAGCTAAGAATCCCACAATACTGGATGTCAAAATTTCTCTCTAGGCTACGGAAAAAAAGCTTAAGACAGACTGTCATTGTCAGTTTATTCAATCTATGAATCAACAGTCAGAATTATCAAGAGTATTACGTTTTGGGGTGATTCTCAAATTGAGAGTGTTGATTAATATTGCAATACAAAAGTGTTGCTGACTACGACAGTAATGGAATAAAAATCGTAAATTTCTTCATGAAATTTTAAATACGTTTAATCCTCAGGCTAAATTGCTTGTCTCTATATTGAATATGCTCGAGATACAAGCCATTTTGCCCATGAAACAATGGAAAATAGGACTTGGAGCAATAAAATTTTGGTGCATTATTAATATTGCAATGAAACAGCTCTCTTAAATTGTGAAAAGTTGTGACAGTAGCACGTCTTCCGGAGATTAAGTTCAAAATGTAAACACAAGAGAAATAAAGAAACCATAATACCCCGGTTCTTTACAGTTTTTCTGAATATAAAACGCTAATTTAATCTGGCTCCCCCATTTATAATACGCAGTGAATGTCAAAGCGCGTCTTCCTATACTTGTTGCCAGCGGTCGCCTTTGGCTTTTTTAACTCCCCAGACCCTGAAATCCCTAGGGTTGTACCGGTTGCTTTAAAACACGTTCTCGGGATCTCCGTTTTTGTTATTAATCACTTTACAGGTTCAAAACGTTTTATCGTATCTTTATTTCGCCTTTCCTGAAAGGAAATTATTTTATTCCGTATAGATGACAAGCGAACGCAGTAGAAACACAATGATGAAAGAATATCTCGTGCTTATATTAGGCAAATCAGAAAGGTTAAGTAGGAATAAGAATATTCATTGCGATAATACCTTCTTGCAACCACTGTTGATAATAATGGACTGTATTTGCTTTTTGTTGTAATTGATACCCTTTTTCACTTCTTTAAATATATTTCTCTTTGACAGTTCTCAACAGAGGTATATTTTTACAATAACATAACCAATACGTTGCATAGCAATGTACTCGGAAAACCATTATAATAAAATTAAACTATAGATTTTTGAACATGCCCCCGACCCTTGAACACAAATATAGTAATTATAATAAATTAAACATCAAATACCAGCAACTTCTCCGAAGGGCAGAGGACATATTTTGCTAAAACTAACGAATTAGACCAGATGATGCTTTTATCGTTGCAACACGTTTGACTCTATCTTTTCCTGGATGCAATTGAACTTTCATTGGAGTGGAGTTAACTTGTCGTCCTCAATGAGAACTAGGCTGTCTTTTTGAAGCTGATGTTGATTGATTTTACAACGTGACCTCTGTTGTAACTCAGATACATATTCTTTGCTCCAATGGTTCCAAAAGTGCTGCTGAAGGATTTGAATCCTTTGATAACGCGATAACCTACTTTCAGGTATATGCCATACATCTGGTATGGTGGTTAACGTTTCACCCAACAGGAAATGAGCCGGGGTTAGGGGGGAAAAATTATTTGGATTGGATGATAAGGGAAGAAGGGGTCTGGAATTGAGTATGGCCTCAATCTACACTAGCAAAGAATAAAAGTCCTCAAATGTAAGATTTGCGTTACCCATGACTCTTTTAAGACGATATTCTGTGTTTTTAACCCCAGCCTCCCAAAGTCAGCCAAAATGCTGAGAATAAGGCTGTGTATAATGCAAATCTATTCCTTCTCAGGTAGAAGAGTCTATAAGGTCATTCTTATTTCCTACTAGATAATTGCCTAAATCTTACAATTCTCTATTGGCCCCACTAAAATTAGAATCATTGTCTGAATAAGATGTTGATGGTTTGCCACGACCAGCTGCAAAATAAAGCATTCTGTTGTCAAATCGGATACTAGTTCTAAATGTATAGCTTTGGTTACCGAACACGCAAAAAGACGTATAGTATTTTGAAATCTTAGATCATCAACCTTTTTTATCTTTGATGTTAAAAGGACCAGCGTAATCGAGCCCTATTATCGGAAATGAACTATCAAAGATAAATCGACTGTTAGGTAAGTCTCCCATCATAGGAGTACAGAGTTTGGAGAAGAACGGCAACATTTCAAGCAATTTCGAGCAATACTTTCGGCAATATTTCATCCGGAAGTAGGCCAACATTTTTCTCTGACTGTGGTTGATAAAAGTTGAGGACCGGGATGAGAAAGACTTGTCCACTAACAAAAAGGAAGCAAAATAGGATATTTTTTGTCAAATTTAAAATTTAAACTACTCAAAGGTCCGCCAATTCTTATTAATTCCTTTTCATCCATAAATGGATTCAATATCAGAATATTTCTTTTATTGCTGAATTTTTACCTTGTTTCGAGTTATTATAATCATATTCCATCTGAGACAATCGCAACAAATTTGAAAATACATTTTCGCACTCGGTTATTGTGAAAGGTCCTATGCTCCTATCTGAAGATGTTTTTGAGCAATTATTTTTGGCAAGGCTGGAATATCTTTTGAAAAGATGAAAATCTTCTGTCTTGATTTTAAGAAAAGTAGATTTCAATTCATTTTCGCGCACAATATTGCTGATTAATTCAATTTTTGGCCATTTTGATAGATTTTTTCCAGCCAATTTGAACTAAACCACCTCAAAGTCTCATTAACTATTTCATTTGGATAAACACCCATAGGTAATAAATCAGCAGGAATTGTTAACCAAATTTTGCTAATATGTGTTTTTCCATTTTTCAATTGTTATAGAGGAATATAGAAGAAAATGGCCAATTTTCATGGCCAAAAAATTATGCCAACAATGGCTGGAAATGCCCACTCGTAATATTGTCCAAACGAAAATTAAAATCTATGAACAAAAAATTGTGAAAAGACATTTTTTTCAAAATATCTGTGTTGATATGGAACAATAGAAAAGAATACAAATACTTACAATTCGTAATAAGTGGATGTAAAAAAAAATTAATTTGGGGATGAATAATTAATTATTAATTAATTATTCCAAAAAATAATAAGTTAAAAATAATAAAATTCAACAGCCACGTGCTTAATCAACGGTTTTGAAAGTATGCGTCTCCCCGAGATGATCTTAATATGATTCCAATATAGAAAGTGATCCCTCCTTACTCTTCTCCATTACCATGCGTCTTTCTTCCACATTTCCCCTTCATATTTTTTTGAACAGCTGTCATATAGACGGTCACGCCACCATATTATCTTGACGCATACAGACTCCATAAATACTAGATAATTTCTTGGCCCACCACTTTCTTAAATTTCTATATATATTATAGTCCCATCATATTCAGAATTGAAGCGCGGTAACTTGAATGCTACTTCATAGATCGAATATAAATCTTTCAACAATCTAAAAAGATTTGTTACCACTACCCTCGAAAACCCCCGAGTACAGTTTTCTAGCCATTTTCATGAAAATTTATCATTTTCCTCTATATTCCTCTATAACAATTGAAAAATGGAAAAGCACATATTTTTTTTTTCCGGTAATGTTGTAAATCCGTTAAGGAAAATTTTGCAAAAAACCCGGAGTCCACCTGAGTTGCCCGCAAATTTTCCCAGCTTTTATACTTTTTTCGTCTAATTTGACGCGACTAAAAGCAGTGAAGTGGTATTTATTATTTTTATGTAGTTGTTCAGTAAGGTGTAGAGGTGCACAGTTATGATAACATGTGGATTCATTTTCATTTCTAGAATTTATTTATTTTCATTGTTTGTTATTAGTACCTTGGTGGGTGATGGGGTAACTTACTGTTCCAATAATTAACACTTGCTATATAATTAAGTTCTGTTTGTGGAAGTAGAAACAGTAAGTAGGAACAGTTTTATTCAATTTTAAATATCCACATGCACTTACTTTCTTATCTTCAAACATTTGGTAAACTCTTCAACAGGTTTTGAATTAGATTTAAGATTACAAATAATTTGTATTACTTCATATTATAAGTTAAAAAAACTCTCAATTTTGTGTGTAAAAATTGTTTAACATAGTTTATTAAATCAAATGGTTAATTGTATTCAAAAACATAAAAAACGTGGTTAATCGGATAACATTGTCATATACTGCTATGATGTCATTTCTTTTTCAACGTGAACATCTTATTATACTTCTATTATCCTCCACTTTTACGGTTATTCAAAATAATGTTGGAGATCACTTATTACATCACTAATTTAATATTCCTGTTTAACATTTTAACACATAATTATGCTCCTTCTCTTTGACCAGTACCGGGAACTATAAAATTTTTTTTATTTTATTAATGTAACAGACTCAACGGTAACAGGAAATTAAGATTTTTATGGTTATGCTCATTTTGATAGATTGAAAACCCGTTTAATAGCAACTTTATTTCATGTTATTACAACTAGAAACGGGTTAACTGTCTAGTTGATTTCCTCAGGTAATACTTTAGATTGGAATTTGGTAGAACGTTGAGTAACATCTGTAAAAGACGTGGACCAGCTCTTGCTCTGGCAGGAGAAGCAACGACGAGATTCCCGAGCGTCACATTAAGTGGCCTGCTCTTAGTTTGACCGTGAGCTATTCGGATCCCAGTTGAGACTAACTGGCTCCTTCCCCGCCAGTCCAACTTAGATCTCACGAGGCTTCCTTGGCCGCTTCCCTTTGTTTCGCGTCCTTCAGGGAACCGATTAATTATTGCTAGTTGATCCTTGTTTCACATCAGAACATGAACTGCGTATTGTAAGACGTTTTAGTCTTACCAAGTGCTAAATCTTACACAGTTAGATTCAATTATACATGTTCTTTTATCCTAATTCGGTTCCTGAATAATGTTCACAAGCAACCTGTAAAACATGAAAATCACGGGAAAGAGATTTAGTAACGATAACTATTCTCGTATTGACTGGAAGTTGAGTTACACTTAGTTAAGTAACACATGGGGAAGGTCTGTGGATATTTTTATAAATAGACGCATCTTTGGTTTTTATATGATTTAGGGAAAACTAAAAATGATGGAGTTATCGGTAAATGTTGTTTTATGGTCACAAAATTAATCGGAGATAGTGATGAACTATTTATTTTATGGAAATCCATTTTGATAAAATGAAATAAACTATTTTTTTTGTCTAATTTCCACAAGAGATTTTATTTTTCAATGAACACTGTCTGAGCGCAGAAGAATATCACGCTCAAATGGAAGATGCTCTAAGAAAACTGGATATAATTGAGATAGATAGATAGATAGATATTATGATTTAGGGAAAACTAAAAATGATGGTGTAATCGGTAAATGTTGTTTTATTGTCACAAAATTAATCGGAGATAGTGATGAACTATTTATTTTATGGAAATCCATTTTGATAAAATGAAATAAACTATTTTTTTTGTCTAATTTCCACAAGAGATTTTATTTTTCAATGAACACTGTCTGAGCACAGAAGAATATCACGCTCAAATGGAAGATGCTCTAAGAAAACTGGATATAATTGAGATAGATAGATAGATAGATATTATGATTTAGGGAAAACTAAAAATGGTGGTGTAATCGGTAAATGTTGTTTTATTGTCACAAAATTAATCGGAGATAGTGATGAACTATTCATTTTATGGAAATCCATTTTGATAAAATGAAATAAACTATTTTTTTTGTCTAATTTCCACAAGAGATTTTATTTTTCAATGAACACTGTCTGAGCGCAGAAGAATATCACGCTCAAATGGAAGATGCTCTAAGAAAACTGGATATAATTGAGATAGATAGATAGATAGATATTATGATTTAGGGAAAACTAAAAATGATGGTGTAATCGGTAAATGTTGTTTTATTGTCACAAAATTAATCGGAGATAGTGATGAACTATTTATTTTATGGAAATCCATTTTGATAAAATGAAATAAACTATTTTTTTTGTCTAATTTCCACAAGAGATTTTATTTTTCAATGAACACTGTCTGAGCGCAGAAGAATATCACGCTCAAATGGAAGATGCTCTAAGAAAACTGGATATAATTGAGATAGATAGATAGATAGATATTATGATTTAGGGAAAACTAAAAATGATGGTGTAATCGGTAAATGTTGTTTTATTGTCACAAAATTAATCGGAGATAGTGATGAACTATTTATTTTATGGAAATCCATTTTGATAAAATGAAATAAACTATTTTTTTTGTCTAATTTCCACAAGAGATTTTATTTTTCAATGAACACTGTCTGAGCGCAGAAGAATATCACGCTCAAATGGAAGATGCTCTAAGAAAACTGGATATAATTGAGATAGATAGATAGATAGATATTATGATTTAGGGAAAACTAAAGATGATGGTGTAATCGGTAAATGTTGTTTTATTGTCACAAAATTAATCGGAGATAGTGATGAACTATTTATTTTATGGAAATCCATTTTGATAAAATGAAATAAACTATTTTTTTTGTCTAATTTCCACAAGAGATTTTATTTTTCAATGAACACTGTCTGAGCGCAGAAGAATATCACGCTCAAATGGAAGATGCTCTAAGAAAACTGGATATAATTGAGATAGAGAGATAGATAGATATTATGATTTAGGGAAAACTAAAAATGATGGTGTAATCGGTAAATGTTGTTTTATTGTCACAAAATTAATCGGAGATAGTGATGAACTATTTATTTTATGGAAATCCATTTTGATAAAATGAAATAAACTATTTTTTTTGTCTAATTTCCACAAGAGATTTTATTTTTCAATGAACACTGTCTGAGCGCAGAAGAATATCACGCTTAAATGGAAGATGCTCTAAGAAAACTGGATATAATTGAGATAGATAGATAGATAGATATTATGATTTAGGGAAAACTAAAAATGATGGTGTAATCGGTAAATGTTGTTTTATTGTCACAAAATTAATCGGAGATAGTGACGAACTATTCATTTTATGGAAATCCATTTTGATAAAATGAAATAAACTATTTTTTTTGTCTAATTTCCACAAGATATTTTATTTTTCAATGAACACTGTCTGAGCACAGAAGAATATCACGCTCAAATGGAAGATGCTCTAAGAAAACTGGATATAATTGAGATAGATAGATAGATATATATTATGATTTAGGGAAAACTAAAAATGATGGTGTAATCGGTAAATGTTGTTTTATTGTCACAAAATTAATCGGAGATAGTGATGAACTATTTATTTTATGGAAATCCATTTTGATAAAATGAAATAAACTATTTTTTTTGTCTAATTTCCACAAGAGATTTTATTTTTCAATGAACACTGTCTGAGCGCAGAAGAATATCACGCTCAAATGGAAGATGCTCTAAGAAAACTGGATATAATTGAGATAGATAGATAGATAGATATTATGATTTAGGGAGAACTAAAAATGATGGTAATCGGTAAATGTTGTTTTATTGTCACAAAATTAATCGGAGATAGTGATGAACTATTTATTTCATGGAAATCCATTTTGATAAAATGAAATAAACTATTTTTTTTGTCTAATTTCCACAAGAGATTTTATTTTTCAATGAACACTGTCTGAGCGCAGAAGAATATCACGCTCAAATGGAAGATGCTCTAAGAAAACTGGATATAATTGAGATAGATAGATAGATAGATATTATGATTTAGGGAAAACTAAAAATGATGGTGTAATCGGTAAATGTTGTATTATTGTCACAAACTTAATCGGAGATAGTGATGAACTATTTATTTTATGGAAATCCATTTTGATAAAATGAAATAAACTATTTTTTTTGTCTAATTTCCACAAGAGATTTTATTTTTCAATGAACACTGTCTGAGCACAGAAGAATATCACGCTCAAATGGAAGATGCTCTAAGAAAACTGGATATAATTGAGATAGATAGATAGATAGATATTATGATTTAGGGAAAACTAAAAATGATGGTGTAATCGGTGAATGTTGTTTTATTGTCACAAAATTAATCGGAGATAGTGATGAACTATTTATTTTATGGAAATCCATTTTGATAAAATGAAATAAACTATTTTTTTGTCTAATTTCCACAAGAGATTTTATTTTTCAATGAACACTGTCTGAGCGCAGAAGAATATCACGCTCAAATGGAAGATGCTCTAAGAAAACTGGATATAATTGAGATAGATAGATAGATAGATATTATGATTTAGGGAAAACTAAAAATGATGGTGTAATCGGTAAATGTTGTTTTATTGTCACAAAATTAATCGGGGATAATGATGAACTATTTATTTTATGGAAATCCATTTTGATAAAATGAAATAAACTATTTTTTTTGTCTAATTTCCACAAGATATTTTATTTTTCAATGAACACTGTCTGAGCACAGAAGAATATCACGCTCAAATGGAAGATGCTCTAAGAAAACTGGATATAATTGAGATAGATAGATAGATAGATATTATGATTTAGGAAAAACTAAAAATAATGGTGTAATCGGTAAATGTTGTTTTATTGTCACAAAATTAATCGGAGATAGTGATGAACTATTTATTTTATGGAAATCCATTTTGATAAAATGAAATAAACTATTTTTTTTGTCTAATTTCCACAAGATATTTTATTTTTCAATGAACACTGTCTGAGCACAGAAGAATATCACGCTCAAATGGAAGATGCTCTAAGAAAACTGGATATAATTGAGATAGATAGATAGATAGATATTATGATTTAGGGAAAACTAAAAATAATGGTGTAATCGGTAAATGTTGTTTTATTGTCACAAAATTAATCGGAGATAGTGATGAACTATTTATTTTATGGAAATCCATTTTGATAAAATGAAATAAACTATTTTTGTTGTCTAATTTCCACAAGATATTTTATTTTTCAATGAACACTGTCTGAGCACAGAAGAATATCACGCTCAAATGGAAGATGCTCTAAGAAAACTGGATATAATTGAGATAGATAGATAGATAGATATTATGATTTAGGGAAAACTAAAAATAATGGTGTAATCGGTAAATGTTGTTTTATTGTCACAAAATTAATCGGAGATAGTGATGAACTATTTATTTTATGGAAATCCATTTTGATAAAATGAAATAAACTATTTTTTTTGTCTAATTTCCACAAGAGATTTTATTTTTCAATGAACACTGTCTGAGCGCAGAAGAATATCACGCTCAAATGGAAGATGCTCTAAGAAAACTGGATATAATTGAGATAGATAGATAGATAGATATTATGATTTAGGGAAAACTAAAAATGATGGTGTAATCGGTAAATGTTGTTTTATTGTCACAAAATTAATCGGAGATAGTGATGAACTATTTATTTTATGGAAATCCATTTTGATAAAATGAAATAAACTATTTTTTTTGTCTAATTTCCACAAGAGATTTTATTTTTCAATGAACACTGTCTGAGCGCAGAAGAATATCACGCTCAAATGGAAGATGCTCTAAGAAAACTGGATATAATTGAGATAGATAGATAGATAGATATTATGATTTAGGGAAAACTAAAAATGATGGTGTAATCGGTAAATGTTGTTTTATTGTCACAAAATTAATCGGAGATAGTGACGAACTATTCATTTTATGGAAATCCATTTTGATAAAATGAAATAAACTATTTTTTTTGTCTAATTTCCACAAGATATTTTATTTTTCAATGAACACTGTCTGAGCACAGAAGAATATCACGCTCAAATGGAAGATGCTCTAAGAAAACTGGATATAATTGAGATAGATAGATAGATAGATATTATGATTTAGGGAAAACTAAAAATGATGGTGTAATCGGTAAATGTTGTTTTATTGTCACAAAATTAATCGGAGATAGTGATGAACTATTTATTTTATGGAAATCCATTTTGATAAAATGAAATAAACTATTTTTTTTGTCTAATTTCCACAAGAGATTTTATTTTTCAATGAACACTGTCTGAGCACAGAAGAATATCACGCTCAAATGGAAGATGCTCTAAGAAAACTGGATATAATTGAGATAGATAGATAGATAGATATTTTATGATTTAGGGAAAACTAAAAATGATGGTGTAATCGGTAAATGTTGTTTTATTGTCACAAAATTAATCGGAGATAGTGATGAACTATTTATTTTATGGAAATCCATTTTGATAAAATGAAATGAACTATTTTTTTTGTCTAATTTCCACAAGAGATTTTATTTTTCAATGAACACTGTCTGAGCGCAGAAGAATATCACGCTCAAATGGAAGATGCTCTAAGAAAACTGGATATAATTGAGATAGATAGATAGATAGATATTATGATTTAGGGAAAACTAAAAATGATGGAGTTATCGGTAAATGTTGTTTTATGGTCACAAAATTAATCGGAGATAGTGATGAACTATTTATTTTATGGAAATCCATTTTGATAAAATGAAATAAACTATTTTTTTTGTCTAATTTCCACAAGAGATTTTATTTTTCAATGAACACTGTCTGAGCGCAGAAGAATATCACGCTCAAATGGAAGATGCTCTAAGAAAACTGGATATAATTGAGATAGATAGATAGATAGATATTATGATTTAGGGAAAACTAAAAATGATGGTGTAATCGGTAAATGTTGTTTTATTGTCACAAAATTAATCGGAGATAGTGATGAACTATTTATTTTATGGAAATCCATTTTGATAAAATGAAATAAACTATTTTTTTTGTCTAATTTCCACAAGAGATTTTATTTTTCAATGAACACTGTCTGAGCGCAGAAGAATATCACGCTCAAATGGAAGATGCTCTAAGAAAACTGGATATAATTGAGATAGATAGATAGATAGATATTATGATTTAGGGAAAACTAAAAATGATGGTGTAATCGGTAAATGTTGTTTTATTGTCACAAAATTAATCGGAGATAGTGATGAACTATTTATTTTATGGAAATCCATTTTGATAAAATGAAATAAACTATTTTTTTTGTCTAATTTCCACAAGAGATTTTATTTTTCAATGAACACTGTCTGAGCGCAGAAGAATATCACGCTCAAATGGAAGATGCTCTAAGAAAACTGGATATAATTTAGATAGATAGATAGATAGATATTATGATTTAGGGAAAACTAAAAATGATGGTGTAATCGGTAAACGTTGTTTTATTGTCACAAAATTAATCGGAGATAGTGATGAACTATTTATTTTATGGAAATCCATTTTGATAAAATGAAATAAACTATTTTTTTTGTCTAACTTCCACAAGAGATTTTATTTTTCAGTGAACACTGTCTGAGCGCAGAAGAATATCACGCTCAAATGGAAGATGCTCTAAGAAAACTGGATATAATTGAGATAGATAGATAGATAGATATTATGATTTAGGGAAAACTAAAAATGATGGTGTAATCGGTAAATGTTGTTTTATTGTCACAAAATTAATCGGAGATAGTGATGAACTATTTATTTTATGGAAATCCATTTTGATAAAATGAAATAAACTATTTTTTTTGTCTAATTTCCACAAGAGATTTTATTTTTCAATGAACACTGTCTGAGCGCAGAAGAATATCACGCTCAAATGGAAGATGCTCTAAGAAAACTGGATATAATTGAGATAGATAGATAGATAGATATTATGATTTAGGGAAAACTAAAAATGATGATGTAATCGGTAAATGTTGTTTTATTGTCACAAAATTAATCGGAGATAGTGATGAACTATTTATTTTATGGAAATCCATTTTGATAAAATGAAATAAACTATTTTTTTTGTCTAATTTCCACAAGAGATTTTATTTTTCAATGAACACTGTCTGAGCGCAGAAGAATATCACGCTCAAATGGAAGATGCTCTAAGAAAACTGGATATAATTGAGATAGATAGATAGATAGATATTATGATTTAGGGAAAACTAAAAATGATGGTGTAATCGGTAAATGTTGTTTTATTGTCACAAAATTAATCGGAGATAGTGATGAACTATTTATTTTATGGAAATCCATTTTGATAAAATGAAATAAACTATTTTTTTTGTCTAATTTCCACAAGAGATTTTATTTTTCAATGAACACTGTCTGAGCGCAGAAGAATATCACGCTCAAATGGAAGATGCTCTAAGAAAACTGGATATAATTGAGATAGATAGATAGATAGATATTATGATTTAGGGAAAACTAAAAATGATGGTGTAATCGGTAAATGTTGTTTTATTGTCACAAAATTAATCGGAGATAGTGATGAACTATTTATTTTATGGAAATCCATTTTGATAAAATGAAATAAACTATTTTTTTTGTCTAATTTCCACAAGATATTTTATTTTTCAATGAACACTGTCTGAGCACAGAAGAATATCACGCTCAAATGGAAGATGCTCTAAGAAAACTGGATATAATTGAGATAGATAGATAGATAGATATTATGATTTAGGGAAAACTAAAAATAATGGTGTAATCGGTAAATGTTGTTTTATTGTCACAAAATTAATCGGAGATAGTGATGAACTATTTATTTTATGGAAATCCATTTTGATAAAATGAAATAAACTATTTTTTTTGTCTAATTTCCACAAGAGATTTTATTTTTCAATGAACACTGTCTGAGCGCAGAAGAATATCACGCTCAAATGGAAGATGCTCTAAGAAAACTGGATATAATTGAGATAGATAGATAGATAGATATTATGATTTAGGGAAAACTAAAAATGATGGTGTAATCGGTAAATGTTGTTTTATTGTCACAAAATTAATCGGAGATAGTGATGAACTATTTATTTTATGGAAATCCATTTTGATAAAATGAAATAAACTATTTTTTTTGTCTAATTTCCACAAGAGATTTTATTTTTCAATGAACACTGTCTGAGCGCAGAAGAATATCACGCTCAAATGGAAGATGCTCTAAGAAAACTGGATATAATTGAGATAGATAGATAGATAGATATTATGATTTAGGGAAAACTAAAAATGATGGTGTAATCGGTAAATGTTGTTTTATTGTCACAAAATTAATCGGAGATAGTGACGAACTATTCATTTTATGGAAATCCATTTTGATAAAATGAAATAAACTATTTTTTTTGTCTAATTTCCACAAGATATTTTATTTTTCAATGAACACTGTCTGAGCACAGAAGAATATCACGCTCAAATGGAAGATGCTCTAAGAAAACTGGATATAATTGAGATAGATAGATAGATAGATATTATGATTTAGGGAAAACTAAAAATGATGGTGTAATCGGTAAATGTTGTTTTATTGTCACAAAATTAATCGGAGATAGTGATGAACTATTTATTTTATGGAAATCCATTTTGATAAAATGAAATAAACTATTTTTTTTGTCTAATTTCCACAAGAGATTTTATTTTTCAATGAACACTGTCTGAGCACAGAAGAATATCACGCTCAAATGGAAGATGCTCTAAGAAAACTGGATATAATTGAGATAGATAGATAGATAGATATTATGATTTAGGGAAAACTAAAAATGATGGTGTAATCGGTAAATGTTGTTTTATTGTCACAAAATTAATCGGAGATAGTGATGAACTATTTATTTTATGGAAATCCATTTTGATAAAATGAAATAAACTATTTTTTTTGTCTAATTTCCACAAGATATTTTATTTTTCAATGAACACTGTCTGAGCACAGAAGAATATCACGCTCAAATGGAAGATGCTCTAAGAAAACTGGATATAATTGAGATAGATAGATAGATAGATATTATGATTTAGGGAAAACTAAAAATGATGGTGTAATCGGTAAATGTTGTTTTATTGTCACAAAATTAATCGGAGATAGTGATGAACTATTTATTTTATGGAAATCCATTTTGATAAAATGAAATAAACTATTTTTTTTGTCTAATTTCCACAAGAAATTTTATTTTTCAATTAACACTGTCTGAGCGCAGAAGAATATCACGCTCAAATGGAAGATGCTCTAAGAAAACTGGATATAATTGAGATAGATAGATAGATAGATATTATGATTTAGGGAAAACTAAAAATGATGGTGTAATCGGTAAATGTTGTTTTATTGTCACAAAATTAATCGGAGATAGTGATGAACTATTTATTTTATGGAAATCCATTTTGATAAAATGAAATAAACTATTTTTTTTGTCTAATTTCCACAAGAGATTTTATTTTTCAATGAACACTGTCTGAGCGCAGAAGAATATCACGCTCAAATGGAAGATGCTCTAAGAAAACTGGATATAATTGAGATAGATAGATAGATAGATATTATGATTTAGGGAAAACTAAAAATGATGGTGTAATCGGTAAATGTTGTTTTATTGTCACAAAATTAATCGGAGATAGTGATGAACTATTTATTTTATGGAAATCCATTTTGATAAAATGAAATAAACTATTTTTTTTGTCTAATTTCCACAAGAGATTTTATTTTTCAATGAACACTGTCTGAGCGCAGAAGAATATCACGCTTAAATGGAAGATGCTCTAAGAAAACTGGATATAATTGAGATAGATAGATAGATAGATATTATGATTTAGGGAAAACTAAAAATGATGGTGTAATCGGTAAATGTTGTTTTATTGTCACAAAATTAATCGGAGATAGTGATGAACTATTTATTTTATGGAAATCCATTTTGATAAAATGAAATAAACTATTTTTTTTGTCTAATTTCCACAAGAGATTTTATTTTTCAATGAACACTGTCTGAGCACAGAAGAATATCACGCTCAAATGGAAGATGCTCTAAGAAAACTGGATATAATTGAGATAGATAGATAGATAGATATTATGATTTAGGGAAAACTAAAAATGATGGTGTAATCGGTGAATGTTGTTTTATTGTCACAAAATTAATCGGAGATAGTGATGAACTATTTATTTTATGGAAATCCATTTTGATAAAATGAAATAAACTATTTTTTTTGTCTAATTTCCACAAGAGATTTTATTTTTCAATGAACACTGTCTGAGCGCAGAAGAATATCACGCTCAAATGGAAGATGCTCTAAGAAAACTGGATATAATTGAGATAGATAGATAGATAGATATTATGATTTAGGGAAAACTAAAAATGATGGTGTAATCGGTAAATGTTGTTTTATTGTCACAAAATTAATCGGAGATAGTGATGAACTATTTATTTTATGGAAATCCATTTTGATAAAATGAAATAAACTATTTTTTTTGTCTAATTTCCACAAGATATTTTATTTTTCAATGAACACTGTCTGAGCGCAGAAGAATATCACGCTCAAATGGAAGATGCTCTAAGAAAACTGGATATAATTGAGATAGATAGATAGATAGATAGATAGATATTATGATTTAGGGAAAACTAAAAATAATGGTGTAATCGGTAAATGTTGTTTTATTGTCACAAAATTAATCGGAGATAGTGATGAACTATTTATTTTATGGAAATCCATTTTGATAAAATGAAATAAACTATTTTTTTTGTCTAATTTCCACAAGATATTTTATTTTTCAATGAACACTGTCTGAGCACAGAAGAATATCACGCTCAAATGGAAGATGCTCTAAGAAAACTGGATATAATTGAGATAGATAGATAGATAGATATTATGATTTAGGGAAAACTAAAAATGATGGTGTAATCGGTAAATGTTGTTTTATTGTCACAAAATTAATCGGAGATAGTGATGAACTATTTATTTTATGGAAATCCATTTTGATAAAATGAAATAAACTATTTTTTTTGTCTAATTTCCACAAGAGATTTTATTTTTCAATGAACACTGTCTGAGCACAGAAGAATATCACGCTCAAATGGAAGATGCTCTAAGAAAACTGGATATAATTGAGATAGATAGATAGATAGATATTATGATTTAGGGAAAACTAAAAATGATGGTGTAATCGGTAAATGTTGTTTTATTGTCACAAAATTAATCGGAGATAGTGATGAACTATTTATTTTATGGAAATCCATTTTGATAAAATGAAATAAACTATTTTTTTTGTCTAATTTCCACAAGATATTTTATTTTTCAATGAACACTGTCTGAGCACAGAAGAATATCACGCTCAAATGGAAGATGCTCTAAGAAAACTGGATATAATTGAGATAGATAGATAGATAGATATTATGATTTGGGGGAAACTAAAAATAATGGTGTAATCGGTAAATGTTGTTTTATTGTCACAAAATTAATCGGAGATAGTGATGAACTATTTATTTTATGGAAATCCATTTTGATAAAATGAAATAAACTATTTTTTTTGTCTAATTTCCACAAGATATTTTATTTTTCAATGAACACTGTCTGAGCACAGAAGAATATCACGCTCAAATGGAAGATGCTCTAAGAAAACTGGATATAATTGAGATAGATAGATAGATAGATATTATGATTTAGGGAAAACTAAAAATGATGGTGTAATCGGTAAATGTTGTTTTATTGTCACAAAATTAATCGGAGATAGTGATGAACTATTTATTTTATGGAAATCCATTTTGATAAAATGAAATAAACTATTTTTTTTGTCTAATTTCCACAAGAGATTTTATTTTTCAATGAACACTGTCTGAGCGCAGAAGAATATCACTATCAAATGGAAGATGCTCTAAGAAAACTGGATATAATTGAGATAGATAGATAGATAGATATTATGATTTAGGGAAAACTAAAAATGATGGTGTAATCGGTAAATGTTGTTTTATTGTCACAAAATTAATCGGAGATAGTGATGAACTATTTATTTTATGGAAATCCATTTTGATAAAATGAAATAAACTATTTTTTTTGTCTAATTTTCACAAGATATTTTATTTTTCAATGAACACTGTCTGAGCACAGAAGAATATCACGCTCAAATGGAAGATGCTCTAAGAAAACTGGATATAATTGAGATAGATAGATAGATAGATATTATGATTTAGGGAAAACTAAAAATGATGGTGTAATCGGTGAATGTTGTTTTATTGTCACAAAATTAATCGGAGATAGTGATGAACTATTTATTTTATGGAAATCCATTTTGATAAAATGAAATAAACTATTTTTTTTGTCTAATTTCCACAAGATATTTTATTTTTCAATGAACACTGTCTGAGCACAGAAGAATATCACGCTCAAATGGAAGATGCTCTAAGAAAACTGGATATAATTGAGATAGATAGATAGATAGATATTATGATTTAGGGAAAACTAAAAATGATGGTGTAATCGGTAAATGTTGTTTTATTGTCACAAAATTAATCGGAGATAGTGATGAACTATTTATTTTATGGAAATCCATTTTGATAAAATGAAATAAACTATTTTTTTTGTCTAATTTCCACAAGATATTTTATTTTTCAATGAACACTGTCTGAGCGCAGAAGAATATCACGCTCAAATGGAAGATGCTCTAAGAAAACTGGATATAATTGAGATAGATAGATAGATAGATAGATATTATGATTTAGGGAAAACTAAAAATAATGGTGTAATCGGTAAATGTTGTTTTATTGTCACAAAATTAATCGGAGATAGTGATGAACTATTTATAATAAAGATTCTTGACCCACGTATGAATTAATACACAATTCTCGGGAAATAGGTCACATTAACACATATATTTTTATTTTTACCCTCGTCTTTACGTACGTTTCGGTCTCACGACCATCATCAGAAGACTTATTAATACAATAACCTTTGTGTTATTACAGTATTTCTAAGTAATCAGGTTATTGTATTAATAAGTCTTCTGATGATGGTCGTGAGACCGAAACGTACGTAAAGACGAGGGTAAAAATAAAAATATATGTGTTAATGTGACCTATTTCCCGAGAATTGTGTATTAATGAACTATTTATTTTATGGAAATCCATTTTGATAAAATGAAATAAACTATTTTTTTTGTCTAATTTCCACAAGATATTTTATTTTTCAATGAACACTGTCTGAGCACAGAAGAATATCACGCTCAAATGGAAGATGCTCTAAGAAAACTGGATATAATTGAGATAGATAGATAGATAGATATTATGATTTAGGGAAAACTAAAAATGATGGTGTAATCGGTAAATGTTGTTTTATTGTCACAAAATTAATCGGAGATAGTGATGAACTATTTATTTTATGGAAATCCATTTTGATAAAATGAAATAAACTATTTTTTTTGTCTAATTTCCACAAGAGATTTTATTTTTCAATGAACACTGTCTGAGCACAGAAGAATATCACGCTCAAATGGAAGATGCTCTAAGAAAACTGGATATAATTGAGATAGATAGATAGATAGATATTATGATTTAGGGAAAACTAAAAATGATGGTGTAATCGGTAAATGTTGTTTTATTGTCACAAAATTAATCGGAGATAGTGATGAACTATTTATTTTATGGAAATCCATTTTGATAAAATGAAATAAACTATTTTTTTTGTCTAATTTCCACAAGATATTTTATTTTTCAATGAACACTGTCTGAGCACAGAAGAATATCACGCTCAAATGGAAGATGCTCTAAGAAAACTGGATATAATTGAGATAGATAGATAGATAGATATTATGATTTAGGGGAAACTAAAAATAATGGTGTAATCGGTAAATGTTGTTTTATTGTCACAAAATTAATCGGAGATAGTGATGAACTATTTATTTTATGGAAATCCATTTTGATAAAATGAAATAAACTATTTTTTTTGTCTAATTTCCACAAGATATTTTATTTTTCAATGAACACTGTCTGAGCACAGAAGAATATCACGCTCAAATGGAAGATGCTCTAAGAAAACTGGATATAATTGAGATAGATAGATAGATAGATATTATGATTTAGGGAAAACTAAAAATGATGGTGTAATCGGTAAATGTTGTTTTATTGTCACAAAATTAATCGGAGATAGTGATGAACTATTTATTTTATGGAAATCCATTTTGATAAAATGAAATAAACTATTTTTTTTGTCTAATTTCCACAAGAGATTTTATTTTTCAATGAACACTGTCTGAGCGCAAAAGAATATCACGCTCAAATGGAAGATGCTCTAAGAAAACTGGATATAATTGAGATAGATAGATAGATAGATATTATGATTTAGGGAAAACTAAAAATGATGGTGTAATCGGTAAATGTTGTTTTATTGTCACAAAATTAATCGGAGATAGTGATGAACTATTTATTTTATGGAAATCCATTTTGATAAAATGAAATAAACTATTTTTTTTGTCTAATTTCCACAAGATATTTTATTTTTCAATGAACACTGTCTGAGCACAGAAGAATATCACGCTCAAATGGAAGATGCTCTAAGAAAACTGGATATAATTGAGATAGATAGATAGATAGATATTATGATTTAGGGAAAACTAAAAATGATGGTGTAATCGGTGAATGTTGTTTTATTGTCACAAAATTAATCGGAGATAGTGATGAACTATTTATTTTATGGAAATCCATTCTGATAAAATGAAATAAACTATTTTTTTTTGTCTAATTTCCACAAGATATTTTATTTTTCAATGAACACTGTCTGAGCACAGAAGAATATCACGCTCAAATGGAAGATGCTCTAAGAAAACTGGATATAATTGAGATAGATAGATAGATAGATATTATGATTTAGGGAAAACTAAAAATGATGGTGTAATCGGTAAATGTTGTTTTATTGTCACAAAATTAATCGGAGATAGTGATGAACTATTTATTTTATGGAAATCCATTTTGATAAAATGAAATAAACTATTTTTTTTGTCTAATTTCCACAAGAGATTTTATTTTTCAATGAACACTGTCTGAGCACAGAAGAATATCACGCTCAAATGGAAGATGCTCTAAGAAAACTGGATATAATTGAGATAGATAGATAGATAGATATTATGATTTAGGGAAAACTAAAAATGATGGTGTAATCGGTAAATGTTGTTTTATTGTCACAAAATTAACACTGTCTGAGCGCAGAAGAATATCACGCTCAAATGGAAGTTGCTCTAAGAAAACTGGATATAATTGAGATAGATAGATAGATAGATATTATGATTTAGGGGAAACTAAAAATAATGGTGTAATCGGTAAATGTTGTTTTATTGTCACAAAATTAATCGGAGATAGTGATGAACTATTTATTTTATGGAAATCCATTTTGATAAAATGAAATAAACTATTTTTTTTGTCTAATTTCCACAAGATATTTTATTTTTCAATGAACACTGTCTGAGCACAGAAGAATATCACGCTCAAATGGAAGATGCTCTAAGAAAACTGGATATAATTGAGATAGATAGATAGATAGATATTATGATTTAGGGAAAACTAAAAATGATGGTGTAATCGGTAAATGTTGTTTTATTGTCACAAAATTAATCGGAGATAGTGATGAACTATTTATTTTATGGAAATCCATTTTGATAAAATGAAATAAACTATTTTTTTTGTCTAATTTCCACAAGAGATTTTATTTTTCAATGAACACTGTCTGAGCACAGAAGAATATCACGCTCAAATGGAAGATGCTCTAAGAAAACTGGATATAATTGAGATAGATAGATAGATAGATATTATGATTTAGGGGAAACTAAAAATAATGGTGTAATCGGTAAATGTTGTTTTATTGTCACAAAATTAATCGGAGATAGTGATGAACTATTTATTTTATGGAAATCCATTTTGATAAAATGAAATAAACTATTTTTTTTGTCTAATTTCCACAAGATATTTTATTTTTCAATGAACACTGTCTGAGCACAGAAGAATATCACGCTCAAATGGAAGATGCTCTAAGAAAACTGGATATAATTGAGATAGATAGATAGATAGATATTATGATTTAGGGAAAACTAAAAATGATGGTGTAATCGGTAAATGTTGTTTTATTGTCACAAAATTAATCGGAGATAGTGATGAACTATTTATTTTATGGAAATCCATTTTGATAAAATGAAATAAACTATTTTTTTTGTCTAATTTCCACAAGAGATTTTATTTTTCAATGAACACTGTCTGAGCGCAAAAGAATATCACGCTCAAATGGAAGATGCTCTAAGAAAACTGGATATAATTGAGATAGATAGATAGATAGATATTATGATTTAGGGAAAACTAAAAATGATGGTGTAATCGGTAAATGTTGTTTTATTGTCACAAAATTAATCGGAGATAGTGATGAACTATTTATTTTATGGAAATCCATTTTGATAAAATGAAATAAACTATTTTTTTTGTCTAATTTCCACAAGATATTTTATTTTTCAATGAACACTGTCTGAGCACAGAAGAATATCACGCTCAAATGGAAGATGCTCTAAGAAAACTGGATATAATTGAGATAGATAGATAGATAGATATTATGATTTAGGGAAAACTAAAAATGATGGTGTAATCGGTGAATGTTGTTTTATTGTCACAAAATTAATCGGAGATAGTGATGAACTATTTATTTTATGGAAATCCATTTTGATAAAATGAAATAAACTATTTTTTTTTGTCTAATTTCCACAAGATATTTTATTTTTCAATGAACACTGTCTGAGCACAGAAGAATATCACGCTCAAATGGAAGATGCTCTAAGAAAACTGGATATAATTGAGATAGATAGATAGATAGATATTATGATTTAGGGAAAACTAAAAATGATGGTGTAATCGGTAAATGTTGTTTTATTGTCACAAAATTAATCGGAGATAGTGATGAACTATTTATTTTATGGAAATCCATTTTGATAAAATGAAATAAACTATTTTTTTTGTCTAATTTCCACAAGAGATTTTATTTTTCAATGAACACTGTCTGAGCACAGAAGAATATCACGCTCAAATGGAAGATGCTCTAAGAAAACTGGATATAATTGAGATAGATAGATAGATAGATATTATGATTTAGGGAAAACTAAAAATGATGGTGTAATCGGTAAATGTTGTTTTATTGTCACAAAATTAATCGGAGATAGTGATGAACTATTTATTTTATGGAAATCCATTTTGATAAAATGAAATAAACTATTTTTTTTGTCTAATTTCCACAAGATATTTTATTTTTCAATGAAGACTGTCTGAGCACAGAAGAATATCACGCTCAAATGGAAGATGCTCTAAGAAAACTGGATATAATTGAGATAGATAGATAGATAGATATTATGATTTAGGGAAAACTAAAAATGATGGTGTAATCGGTAAATGTTGTTTTATTGTCACAAAATTAATCGGAGATAGTGATGAACTATTTATTTTATGGAAATCCATTTTGATAAAATGAAATAAACTATTTTTTTTGTCTAATTTCCACAAGAGATTTTATTTTTCAATGAACACTGTCTGAGCGCAGAAGAATATCACGCTCAAATGGAAGATGCTCTAAGAAAACTGGATATAATTGAGATAGATAGATAGATAGATATTATGATTTAGGGAAAACTAAAAATGATGGTGTAATCGGTAAATGTTGTTTTATTGTCACAAAATTAATCGGAGATAGTGATGAACTATTTATTTTATGGAAATCCATTTTGATAAAATGAAATAAACTATTTTTTTTTGTCTAATTTCCACAAGAGATTTTATTTTTCAATGAACACTGTCTGAGCGCAGAAGAATATCACGCTCAAATGGAAGATGCTCTAAGAAAACTGGATATAATTGAGATAGATAGATAGATAGATATTATGATTTAGGGAAAACTAAAAATGATGGTGTAATCGGTAAATGTTGTTTTATCGTCACAAAATTAATCGGAGATAGTGATGAACTATTTATTTTATGGAAATCCATTTTGATGAAATGAAATAAACTATTTTTTTTGTCTAATTTCCACAAGATATTTTATTTTTCAATGAACACTGTCTGAGCACAGAAGAATATCACGCTCAAATGAAAGATGCTCTAAGAAAACTGGATATAATTGAGATAGATAGATAGATAGATATTATGATTTAGGGAAAACTAAAAATGATGGTGTAATCGGTATATGTTGTTTTATTGTCACAAAATTAATCGGAGATAGTGATGAACTATTTATTTTATGGAAATCCATTTTGATAAAATGAAATAAACTATTTTTTTTGTCTAATTTCCACAAGATATTTTATTTTTCAATGAACACTGTCTGAGCACAGAAGAATATCACGCTCAAATGGAAGATGCTCTAAGAAAACTGGATATAATTGAGATAGATAGATAGATAGATATTATGATTTAGGGAAAACTAAAAATGATGGTGTAATCGGTAAATGTTGTTTTATTGTCACAAAATTAATCGGAGATAGTGATGAACTATTTATTTTATGGAAATCCATTTTGATAAAATGAAATAAACTATTTTTTTTGTCTAATTTCCACAAGAGATTTTATTTTTCAATGAACACTGTCTGAGCGCAGAAGAATATCACGCTCAAATGGAAGATGCTCTAAGAAAACTGGATATAATTGAGATAGATAGATAGATAGATATTATGATTTAGGGAAAACTAAAAATGATGGTGTAATCGGTAAATGTTGTTTTATTGTTACAAAATTAATCGGAGATAGTGATGAACTATTTATTTTATGGAAATCCATTTTGATAAAATGAAATAAACTATTTTTTTTTGTCTAATTTCCACAAGATATTTTATTTTTCAATGAACACTGTCTGAGCGCAGAAGAATATCACGCTCAAATGGAAGATGCTCTAAGAAAACTGGATATAATTGAGATAGATAGATAGATAGATATTATGATTTAGGGAAAACTAAAAATGATGGTGTAATCGGTAAATGTTGTTTTATTGTCACAAAATTAATCGGAGATAGTGATGAACTATTTATTTTATGGAAATCCATTTTGATAAAATGAAATAAACTATTTTTTTTGTCTAATTTCCACAAGAGATTTTATTTTTCAATGAACACTGTCTGAGCGCAGAAGAATATCACGCTCAAATGGAAGATGCTCTAAGAAAACTGGATATAATTGAGATAGATAGATAGATATTATGATTTAGGGAAAACTAAAAATGATGGTGTAATCGGTAAATGTTGTTTTATTGTCACAAAATTAATCGGAGATAGTGATGAACTATTTATTTTATGGAAATCCATTTTGATAAAATGAAATAAACTATTTTTTTTGTCTAATTTCCACAAGAGATTTTATTTTTCAATGAACACTGTCTGAGCGCAGAAGAATATCACGCTCAAATGGAAGATGCTCTAAGAAAACTGGATATAATTGAGATAGATAGATAGATAGATATTATGATTTAGGGAAAACTAAAAATGATGGTGTAATCGGTAAATGTTGTTTTATTGTCACAAAATTAATCGGAGATAGTGATGAACTATTTATTTTATGGAAATCCATTTTGAAAAAATGAAATAAACTATTTTTTTTGTCTAATTTCCACAAGAGATTTTATTTTTCAATGAACACTGTCTGAGCGCAGAAGAATATCACGCTCAAATGGAAGATGCTCTAAGAAAACTGGATATAATTGAGATAGATAGATAGATAGATATTATGATTTAGGGAAAACTAAAAATGATGGTGTAATCGGTAAATGTTGTTTTATTGTCACAAAATTAATCGGAGATAGTGATGAACTATTTATTTTATGGAAATCCATTTTGATAAAATGAAATAAACTATTTTTTTTGTCTAATTTCCACAAGAGATTTTATTTTTCAATGAACACTGTCTGAGCGCAGAAGAATATCACGCTCAAATGGAAGATGCTCTAAGAAAACTGGATATAATTGAGATAGATAGATAGATAGATATTATGATTTAGGGAAAACTAAAAATGATGGTGTAATCGGTAAATGTTGTTTTATTGTCACAAAATTAATCGGAGATAGTGATGAACTATTTATTTTATGGAAATCCATTTTGATAAAATGAAATAAACTATTTTTTTTGTCTAATTTCCACAAGAGATTTTATTTTTCAATGAACACTGTCTGAGCGCAGAAGAATATCACGCTCAAATGGAAGATGCTCTAAGAAAACTGGATATAATTGAGATAGATAGATAGATAGATATTATGATTTAGGGAAAACTAAAAATGATGGTGTAATCGGTAAATGTTGTTTTATTGTCACAAAATTAATCGGAGATAGTGATGAACTATTTATTTTATGGAAATCCATTTTGATAAAATGAAATAAACTATTTTTTTTGTCTAATTTCCACAAGAGATTTTATTTTTCAATGAACACTGTCTGAGCGCAGAAGAATATCACGCTCAAATGAAAGATGCTCTAAGAAAACTGGATATAATTGAGATAGATAGATAGATAGATATTATGATTTAGGGAAAACTAAAAATGATGGTGTAATCGGTAAATGTTGTTTTATTGTCACAAAATTAATCGGAGATAGTGATGAACTATTTATTTTATGGAAATCCATTTTGATAAAATGAAATAAACTATTTTTTTTGTCTAATTTCCACAAGAGATTTTATTTTTCAATGAACACTGTCTGAGCACAGAAGAATATCACGCTCAAATGGAAGATGCTCTAAGAAAACTGGATATAATTGAGATAGATAGATAGATAGATATTATGATTTAGGGAAAACTAAAAATGATGGTGTAATCGGTGAATGTTGTTTTATTGTCACAAAATTAATCGGAGATAGTGATGAACTATTTATTTTATGGAAATCCATTTTGATAAAATGAGATAAACTATTTTTTTTGTCTAATTTCCAC
Organism: Endomychus coccineus; assembly: GCA_958510875.1. NCBI lineage: Eukaryota > Metazoa > Arthropoda > Insecta > Coleoptera > Endomychidae > Endomychus > Endomychus coccineus. Next base: position 14,598,689 of record OY294071.1, on the reverse strand, counting down.
AAGAGATTTTATTTTTCAATGAACACTGTCTGAGCGCAGAAGAATATCACGCTCAAATGGAAGATGCTCTAAGAAAACTGGATATAATTGAGATAGATAGATAGATAGATATTATGATTTAGGGAAAACTAAAAATGATGGTGTAATCGGTAAATGTTGTTTTATTGTCACAAAATTAATCGGAGATAGTGATGAACTATTTATTTTATGGAAATCCATTTTGATAAAATGAAATAAACTATTTTTTTTGTCTAATTTCCACAAGATATTTTATTTTTCAATGAACACTGTCTGAGCGCAGAAGAATATCACGCTCAAATGGAAGATGCTCTAAGAAAACTGGATATAATTGAGATAGATAGATAGATAGATATTATGATTTAGGGAAAACTAAAAATGATGGTGTAATCGGTAAATGTTGTTTTATTGTCACAAAATTAATCGGAGATAGTGATGAACTATTTATTTTATGGAAATCCATTTTGATAAAATGAAATAAACTATTTTTTTTGTCTAATTTCCACAAGAGATTTTATTTTTCAATGAACACTGTCTGAGCGCAGAAGAATATCACGCTCAAATGGAAGATGCTCTAAGAAAACTGGATATAATTGAGATAGATAGATAGATAGATATTATGATTTAGGGAAAACTAAAAATGATGGTGTAATCGGTAAATGTTGTTTTATTGTCACAAAATTAATCGGAGATAGTGATGAACTATTTATTTTATGGAAATCCATTTTGATAAAATGAAATAAACTATTTTTTTTGTCTAATTTCCACAAGATATTTTATTTTTCAATGAACACTGTCTGAGCACAGAAGAATATCACGCTCAAATGGAAGATGCTCTAAGAAAACTGGATATAATTGAGATAGATAGATAGATAGATATTATGATTTGGGGGAAACTAAAAATAATGGTGTAATCGGTAAATGTTGTTTTATTGTCACAAAATTAATCGGAGATAGTGATGAACTATTTATTTTATGGAAATCCATTTTGATAAAATGAAATAAACTATTTTTTTTGTCTAATTTCCACAAGATATTTTATTTTTCAATGAACACTGTCTGAGCACAGAAGAATATCACGCTCAAATGGGAGATGCTCTAAGAAAACTGGATATAATTGAGATAGATAGATAGATAGATATTATGATTTAGGGAAAACTAAAAATGATGGTGTAATCGGTAAATGTTGTTTTATTGTCACAAAATTAATCGGAGATAGTGATGAACTATTTATTTTATGGAAATCCATTTTGATAAAATGAAATAAACTATTTTTTTTGTCTAATTTCCACAAGAGATTTTATTTTTCAATGAACACTGTCTGAGCGCAGAAGAATATCACTATCAAATGGAAGATGCTCTAAGAAAACTGGATATAATTGAGATAGATAGATAGATAGATATTATGATTTAGGGAAAACTAAAAATGATGGTGTAATCGGTAAATGTTATTTTATTGTCACAAAATTAATCGGAGATAGTGATGAACTATTTATTTTATGGAAATCCATTTTGATAAAATGAAATAAACTATTTTTTTTGTCTAATTTCCACAAGATATTTTATTTTTCAATGAACACTGTCTGAGCACAGAAGAATATCACGCTCAAATGGAAGATGCTCTAAGAAAACTGGATATAATTGAGATAGATAGATAGATAGATATTATGATTTAGGGAAAACTAAAAATGATGGTGTAATCGGTGAATGTTGTTTTATTGTCACAAAATTAATCGGAGATAGTGATGAACTATTTATTTTATGGAAATCCATTTTGATAAAATGAAATAAACTATTTTTTTTGTCTAATTTCCACAAGATATTTTATTTTTCAATGAACACTGTCTGAGCACAGAAGAATATCACGCTCAAATGGAAGATGCTCTAAGAAAACTGGATGTAATTGAGATAGATAGATAGATAGATAGATATTATGATTTAGGGAAAACTAAAAATGATGGTGTAATCGGTAAATGTTGTTTTATTGTCACAAAATTAATCGGAGATAGTGATGAACTATTTATTTTATGGAAATCCATTTTGATAAAATGAAATAAACTATTTTTTTTGTCTAATTTCCACAAGATATTTTATTTTTCAATGAACACTGTCTGAGCGCAGAAGAATATCATGCTCAAATGGAAGATGCTCTAAGAAAACTGGATATAATTGAGATAGATAGATAGATAGATATTATGATTTAGGGAAAACTAAAAATAATGGTGTAATCGGTAAATGTTGTTTTATTGTCACAAAATTAATCGGAGATAGTGATGAACTATTTATTCTATGGAAATCCATTTTGATAAAATGAAATAAACCATTTTTTTTGTCTAATTTCCACAAGATATTTTATTTTTCAATGAACACTGTCTGAGCACAGAAGAATATCACGCTCAAATGGAAGATGCTCTAAGAAAACTGGATATAATTGAGATAGATAGATAGATAGATATTATGATTTAGGGAAAACTAAAAATGATGGTGTAATCGGTAAATGTTGTTTTATTGTCACAAAATTAATCGGAGATAGTGATGAACTATTTATTTTATGGAAATCCATTTTGATAAAATGAAATAAACTATTTTTTTTGTCTAATTTCCACAAGAGATTTTATTTTTCAATGAACACTGTCTGAGCACAGAAGAATATCACGCTCAAATGGAAGATGCTCTAAGAAAACTGGATATAATTGAGATAGATAGATAGATAGATATTATGATTTAGGGAAAACTAAAAATGATGGTGTAATCGGTAAATGTTGTTTTATTGTCACAAAATTAATCGGAGACAGTGATGAACTATTTATTTTATGGAAATCCATTTTGATAAAATGAAATAAACTATTTTTTTTGTCTAATTTCCACAAGATATTTTATTTTTCAATGAACACTGTCTGAACACAGAAGAATATCACGCTCAAATGGAAGATGCTCTAAGAAAACTGGATATAATTGAGATAGATAGATAGATAGATATTATGATTTAGGGGAAACTAAAAATAATGGTGTAATCGGTAAATGTTGTTTTATTGTCACAAAATTAATCGGAGATAGTGATGAACTATTTATTTTATGGAAATCCATTTTGATAAAATGAAATAAACTATTTTTTTTGTCTAATTTCCACAAGATATTTTATTTTTCAATGAACACTGTCTGAGCACAGAAGAATATCACGCTCAAATGGAAGATGCTCTAAGAAAACTGGATATAATTGAGATAGATAGATAGATAGATATTATGATTTAGGGAAAACTAAAAATGATGGTGTAATCGGTAAATGTTGTTTTATTGTCACAAAATTAATCGGAGATAGTGATGAACTATTTATTTTATGGAAATCCATTTTGATAAAATGAAATAAACTATTTTTTTTGTCTAATTTCCACAAGAGATTTTATTTTTCAATGAACACTGTCTGAGCGCAAAAGAATATCACGCTCAAATGGAAGATGCTCTAAGAAAACTGGATATAATTGAGATAGATAGATAGATAGATATTATGATTTAGGGAAAACTAAAAATGATGGTGTAATCGGTAAATGTTGTTTTATTGTCACAAAATTAATCGGAGATAGTGATGAACTATTTATTTTATGGAAATCCATTTTGATAAAATGAAATAAACTATTTTTTTTGTCTAATTTCCACAAGATATTTTATTTTTCAATGAACACTGTCTGAGCACAGAAGAATATCACGCTCAAATGGAAGATGCTCTAAGAAAACTGGATATAATTGAGATAGATAGATAGATAGATATTATGATTTAGGGAAAACTAAAAATGATGGTGTAATCGGTGAATGTTGTTTTATTGTCACAAAATTAATCGGAGATAGTGATGAACTATTTATTTTATGGAAATCCATTTTGATAAAATGAAATAAACTATTTTTTTTGTCTAATTTCCACAAGATATTTTATTTTTCAATGAACACTGTCTGAGCACAGAAGAATATCACGCTCAAATGGAAGATGCTCTAAGAAAACTGGATATAATTGAGATAGATAGATAGATAGATATTATGATTTAGGGAAAACTAAAAATGATGGTGTAATCAGTAAATGTTGTTTTATTGTCACAAAATTAATCGGAGATAGTGATGAACTATTTATTTTATGGAAATCCATTTTGATAAAATGAAATAAACTATTTTTTTTGTCTAATTTCCACAAGATATTTTATTTTTCAATGAACACTGTCTGAGCACAGAAGAATATCACGCTCAAATGGAAGATGCTCTAAGAGAACTGGATATAATTGAGATAGATAGATAGATAGATATTATGATTTAGGGAAAACTAAAAATGATGGTGTAATCAGTAAATGTTGTTTTATTGTCACAAAATTAATCGGAGATAGTGATGAACTATTTATTTTATGGAAATCCATTTTGATAAAATGAAATAAACTATTTTTTTTGTCTAATTTCCACAAGAGATTTTATTTTTCAATGAACACTGTCTGAGCACAGAAGAATATCACGCTCAAATGGAAGATGCTCTAAGAAAACTGGATATAATTGAGATAGATAGATAGATAGATATTATGATTTAGGGAAAACTAAAAATGATGGTGTAATCGGTAAATGTTGTTTTATTGTCACAAAATTAATCGGAGATAGTGATGAACTATTTATTTTATGGAAATCCATTTTGATAAAATGAAATAAACTATTTTTTTTGTCTAATTTCCACAAGATATTTTATTTTTCAATGAACACTGTCTGAGCACAGAAGAATATCACGCTCAAATGGAAGATGCTCTAAGAAAACTGGATATAATTGAGATAGATAGATAGATAGATATTATGATTTAGGGAAAACTAAAAATGATGGTGTAATCGGTAAATGTTGTTTTATTGTCACAAAATTAATCGGAGATAGTGATGAACTATTTATTTTATGGAAATCCATTTTGATAAAATGAAATAAACTATTTTTTTTGTCTAATTTCCACAAGAGATTTTATTTTTCAATGAACACTGTCTGAGCGCAGAAGAATATCACGCTCAAATGGAAGATGCTCTAAGAAAACTGGATATAATTGAGATAGATAGATAGATAGATATTATGATTTAGGGAAAACTAAAATTGATGGTGTAATCGGTAAATGTTGTTTTATTGTCACAAAATTAATCGGAGATAGTGATGAACTATTTATTTTATGGAAATCCATTTTGATAAAATGAAATAAACTATTTTTTTGTCTAATTTCCACAAGAGATTTTATTTTTCAATGAACACTGTCTGAGCGCAGAAGAATATCACGCTCAAATGGAAGATGCTCTAAGAAAACTGGATATAATTGAGATAGATAGATAGATAGATATTATGATTCAGGGAAAACTAAAAATGATGGTGTAATCGGTAAATGTTGTTTTATTGTCACAAAATTAATCGGAGATAGTGATGAACTATTTATTTTATGGAAATCCATTTTGATAAAATGAAATAAACTATTTTTTTTGTCTAATTTCCACAAGAGATTTTATTTTTCAATGAACACTGTCTGAGCGCAGAAGAATATCACGCTCAAATGGAAGATGCTCTAAGAAAACTGGATATAATTGAGATAGATAGATAGATAGATATTATGATTTAGGGAAAAGTAAAAATGATGGTGTAATCGGTAAATGTTGTTTTATTGTCACAAAATTAATCGGAGATAGTGATGAACTATTTATTTTATGGAAATCCATTTTGATAAAATGAAATAAACTATTTTTTTTGTCTAATTTCCACAAGAGATTTTATTTTTCAATGAACACTGTCTCAGCACAGAAGAATATCACGCTCAAAAGGGAGATGCTCTAAGAAAACTGGATATAATTGAGATAGATAGATAGATAGATATTATGATTTAGGGAAAACTAAAAATGATGGTGTAATCGGTGAATGTTGTTTTATTGTCACAAAATTAATCGGAGATAGTGATGAACTATTTATTTTATGAAAATCCATTTTGATAAAATGAAATAAACTATTTTTTTTATCTAATTTCCACAAGAGATTTTATTTTTCAATGAACACTGGCTGAGCGCAGAAGAATATCACGCTCAAATGGAAGATGCTCTAAGAAAACTGGATATAATTGAGATAGATAGATAGATAGATATTATGATTTAGGGAAAACTAAAAATGATGGTGTAATCGGTAAATGTTGTTTTATTGTCACAAAATTAATCGGAGATAGTGATGAACTATTTATTTTATGGAAATCCATTTTGATAAAATGAAATAAACTATTTTTTTTGTCTAATTTCCACAAGATATTTTATTTTTCAATGAACACTGTCTGAGCGCAGAAGAATATCACGCTCAAATGGAAGATGCTCTAAGAAAACTGGATATAATTGAGATAGATAGATAGATAGATATTATGATTTAGGGAAAACTAAAAATAATGGTGTAATCGGTAAATGTTGTTTTATTGTCACAAAATTAATCGGAGATAGTGATGAACTATTTATTTTATGGAAATCCATTTTGATAAAATGAAATAAACTATTTTTTTGTCTAATTTCCACAAGATATTTTATTTTTCAATGAACACTGTCTGAGCACAGAAGAATATCACGCTCAAATGGAAGATGCTCTAAGAAAACTGGATATAATTGAGATAGATAGATAGATAGATATTATGATTTAGGGAAAACTAAAAATGATGGTGTAATCGGTAAATGTTGTTTCATTGTCACAAAATTAATCGGAGATAGTGATGAACTATTTATTTTATGGAAATCCATTTTGATAAAATGAAATAAACTATTTTTTTTGTCTAATTTCCACAAGAGATTTTATTTTTCAATGAACACTGTCTGAGCACAGAAGAATATCACGCTCAAATGGAAGATGCTCTAAGAAAACTGGATATAATTGAGATAGATAGATAGATAGATATTATGATTTAGGGAAAACTAAAAATGATGGTGTAATCGGTAAATGTTGTTTTATTGTCACAAAATTAATCGGAGATAGTGATGAACTATTTATTTTATGGAAATCCATTTTGATAAAATGAAATAAACTATTTTTTTTGTCTAATTTCCACAAGATATTTTATTTTTCAATGAACACTGTCTGAGCACAGAAGAATATCACGCTCAAATGGAAGATGCTCTAAGAAAACTGGATATAATTGAGATAGATAGATAGATAGATATTATGATTTAGGGGAAACTAAAAATAATGGTGTAATCGGTAAATGTTGTTTTATTGTCACAAAATTAATCGGAGATAGTGATGAACTATTTATTTTATGGAAATCCATTTTGATAAAATGAAATAAACTATTTTTTTTGTCTAATTTCCACAAGATATTTGATTTTTCAATGAACACTGTCTGAGCACAGAAGAATATCACGCTCAAATGGAAGATGCTCTAAGAAAACTGGATATAATTGAGATAGATAGATAGATAGATATTATGATTTAGGGAAAACTAAAAATGATGGTGTAATCGGTAAATGTTGTTTTATTGTCACAAAATTAATCGGAGATAGTGATGAACTATTTATTTTATGGAAATCCATTTTGATAAAATGAAATAAACTATTTTTTTTGTCTAATTTCCACAAGAGATTTTATTTTTCAATGAACACTGTCTGAGCGCAGAAGAATATCACGCTCAAATGGAAGATGCTCTAAGAAAACTGGATATAATTGAGATAGATAGATAGATAGATATTATGATTTAGGGAAAACTAAAAATGATGGTGTAATCGGTAAATGTTGTTTTATTGTCACAAAATTAATCGGAGATAGTGATGAACTATTTATTTTATGGAAATCCATTTTGATAGAATGAAATAAATTATTTTTTTTGTCTAATTTCCACAAGAAATTTTATTTTTCAATGAACACTGTCTGAGCACAGAAGAATATCACGCTCAAATGGAAGATGCTCTAAGAAAACTGGATATAATTGAGATAGATAGATAGATAGATATTATGATTTAGGGAAAACTAAAAATGATGGTGTAATCGGTGAATGTTGTTTTATTGTCACAAAATTAATCGGAGATAGTGATGAACTATTTATTTTATGGAAATCCATTTTGATAAAATGAAATAAACTATTTTTTTTGTCTAATTTCCACAAGATATTTTATTTTTCAATGAACACTGTCTGAGCACAGAAGAATATCACGCTCAAATGGAAGATGCTCTAAGAAAACTGGATATAATTGAGATAGATAGATAGATAGATATTATGATTTAGGGAAAACTAAAAATGATGGTGTAATCGGTAAATGTTGTTTTATTGTCACAAAATTAATCGGAGATAGTGATGAACTATTTATTTTATGGAAATCCATTTTGATAAAATGAAATAAACTATTTTTTTTGTCTAATTTCCACAAGAGATTTTATTTTACAATGAACACTGTCTGAGCGCAGAAGAATATCACGCTCAAATGGAAGATGCTCTAAGAAAACTGGATATAATTGAGATAGATAGATAGATAGATATTATGATTTGGGGAAAACTAAAAATGATGGTGTAATCGGTAAATGTTGTTTTATTGTCACAAAATTAATCGGAGATAGTGATGAACTATTTATTTTATGGAAATCCATTTTGATAAAATGTAATAAACTATTTTTTTTGTCTAATTTCCACAAGATATTTTATTTTTCAATGAACACTGTCTGAGCACAGAAGAATATCACGCTCAAATGGAAGATGCTCTAAGAAAACTGGATATAATTGAGATAGATAGATAGATAGATATTATGATTTAGGGAAAACTAAAAATGATGGTGTAATCGGTAAATGTTGTTTTATTGTCACAAAATTAATCGGAGATAGTGATGAACTATTTATTTTATGGAAATCCATTTTGATAAAATGAAATAAACTATTTTTTTTGTCTTATTTCCACAAGAGATTTTATTTTTCAATGAACACTGTCTGAGCGCAGAAGAATATCACGCTCAAATGGAAGATGCTCTAAGAAAACTGGATATAATTGAGATAGATAGATAGATAGATATTATGATTTAGGGAAAACTAAAAATGATGGTGTAATCGGTAAATGTTGTTTTATTGTCACAAAATTAATCGGAGATAGTGATGAACTATTTATTTTATGGAAATCCATTTTGATAAAATGAAATAAACTATTTTTTTTGTCTAATTTCCACAAGATATTTTATTTTTCAATGAACACTGTCTGAGCACAGAAGAATATCACGCTCAAATGGAAGATGCTCTAAGAAAACTGGATATAATTGAGATAGATAGATAGATAGATATTATGATTTAGGGAAAACTAAAAATGATGGTGTAATCGGTAAATGTTGTTTTATTGTCACAAAATTAATCGGAGATAGTGATGAACTATTTATTTTATGGAAATCCATTTTGATAAAATGAAATAAACTATTTTTTTTGTCTAATTTCCACAAGATATTTTATTTTTCAATGAACACTGTCTGAGCACAGAAGAATATCACGCTCAAATGGAAGATGCTCTAAGAAAACTGGATATAATTGAGATAGATAGATAGATAGATATTATGATTTAGGGAAAACTAAAAATGATGGTGTAATCGGTAAATGTTGTTTTATTGTCACAAAATTAATCGGAGATAGTGATGAACTATTTATTTTATGGAAATCCATTTTGATAAAATGAAATAAACTATTTTTTTTGTCTAATTTCCACAAGAGATTTTATTTTTCAATGAACACTGTCTGAGCGCAGAAGAATATTACGCTCAAATGGAAGATGCTCTAAGAAAACTGGATATAATTGAGATAGATAGATAGATAGATATTATGATTTAGGGAAAACTAAAAATGATGGTGTAATCGGTAAATGTTGTTTTATTGTCATAAAATTAATCGGAGATAGTGATGAACTATTTATTTTATGGAAATCCATTTTGATAAAATGAAATAAACTATTTTTTTTGTCTAATTTCCACAAGATATTTTATTTTTCAACGAACACTGTCTGAGCACAGAAGAATATCACGCTCAAATGGAAGATGCTCTAAGAAAACTGGATATAATTGAGATAGATAGATAGATAGATATTATGATTTAGGGAAAACTAAAAATGATGGTGTAATCGGTAAATGTTGTTTTATTGTCACAAAATTAATCGGAGATAGTGATGAACTATTTATTTTATGGAAATCCATTTCGATAAAATGAAATAAACTATTTTTTTTGTCTAATTTCCACAAGAGATTTTATTTTTCAATGAACACTGTCTGAGCGCAGAAGAATATCACGCTCAAATGGAAGATGCTCTAAGAAAACTGGATATAATTGAGATAGATAGATAGATAGATATTATGATTTAGGGAAAACTAAAAATGATGGTGTAATCGGTAAATGTTGTTTTATTGTCACAAAATTAATCGGAGATAGTGATGAACTATTTATTTTATGGAAATCCATTTTGATAAAATGAAATAAACTATTTTTTTTGTCTAATTTCCACAAGATATTTTATTTTTCAATGAACACTGTCTGAGCACAGAAGAATATCACGCTCAAATGGAAGATGCTCTAAGAAAACTGGATATAATTGAGTTAGATAGATAGATAGATATTATGATTTAGGGAAAACTAAAAATGATGGTGTAATCGGTAAATGTTGTTTTATTGTCACAAAATTAATCGGAGATAGTGATGAACTATTTATTTTATGGAAATCCATTTTGATAAAATGAAATAAACTATTTTTTTTGTCTAATTTCCACAAGATATTTTATTTTTCAATGAACACTGTCTGAGCACAGAAGAATATCACGCTCAAATGGAAGATGCTCTAAGAAAACTGGATATAATTGAGATAGATAGATAGATAGATATTATGATTTAGGGAAAACTAAAAATGATGGTGTAATCGGTAAATGTTGTTTTATTGTCACAAAATTAATCGGAGATAGTGATGAACTATTTATTTTATGGAAATCCATTTTGATAAAATGAAATAAACTATTTTTTTTGTCTAATTTCCACAAGATATTTTATTTTTCAATGAACACTGTCTGAGCACAGAAGAATATCACGCTCAAATGGAAGATGCTCTAAGAAAACTGGATATAATTGAGATAGATAGATTGATAGATATTATGATTTAGGGAAAACTAAAAATGATGGTGTAATCGGTAAATGTTGTTTTATTGTCACAAAATTAATCGGAGATATTGATGAACTATTTATTTTATGGAAATCCATTTTGATAAAATGAAATAAACTATTTTTTTTGTCTAATTTCCACAAGAGATTTTATTTTTCAATGAACACTGTCTGAGCGCAGAAGAATATCACGCTCAAATGGAAGATGCTCTAAGAAAACTGGATATAATTGAGTTAGATAGATAGATAGATATTATGATTTAGGGAAAACTAAAAATGATGGTGTAATCGGTAAATGTTGTTTTATTGTCACAAAATTAATCGGAGATAGTGATGAACTATTTATTTTATGGAAATCCATTTTGATAAAATGAAATAAACTATTTTTTTTGTCTAATTTCCACAAGAGATTTTATTTTTCAATGAACACTGTCTGAGCGCAGAAGAATATCACGCTCAAATGGAAGATGCTCTAAGAAAACTGGATATAATTGAGTTAGATAGATAGATAGATATTATGATTTAGGGAAAACTAAAAATGATGGTGTAATCGGTAAATGTTGTTTTATTGTCACAAAATTAATCGGAGATAGTGATGAACTATTTATTTTATGGAAATCCATTTTGATAAAATGAAATAAACTATTTTTTTTGTCTAATTTCCACAAGATATTTTATTTTTCAATGAACACTGTCTGAGCACAGAAGAATATCACGCTCAAATGGAAGATGCTCTAAGAAAACTGGATATAATTGAGATAGATAGATAGATAGATATTATGATTTAGGGAAAACTAAAAATGATGGTGTAATCGGTAAATGTTGTTTTATTGTCACAAAATTAATCGGAGATAGTGATGAACTATTTATTTTATGGAAATCCATTTTGATAAAATGAAATAAACTATTTTTTTTGTCTAATTTCCACAAGATATTTTATTTTTCAATGAACACTGTCTGAGCACAGAAGAATATCACGCTCAAATGGAAGATGCTCTAAGAAAACTGGATATAATTGAGATAGATAGATAGATAGATATTATGATTTAGGGAAAACTAAAAATGATGGTGTAATCGGTAAATGTTGTTTTATTGTCACAAAATTAATCGGAGATAGTGATGAACTATTTATTTTATGGAAATCCATTTTGATAAAATGAAATAAACTATTTTTTTTGTCTAATTTCCACAAGAGATTTTATTTTTCAATGAACACTGTCTGAGCGCAGAAGAATATCACGCTCAAATGGAAGATGCTCTAAGAAAACTGGATATAGTTGAGATAGATAGATAGATAGATATATTTGTAATTCATTAAATACATAGTACATGTTTAAATACATTGAATACATGAGTTATAAGTAATTATAAATAATTACAAATAAAATTAGATTCAATTAAGCATTTCGTGCATTTGCGCTTTAACAATGAAAAATAAATAAATACAATTTTACAATACGATGCATGTCATCGCTATCTTCGAAATGACTCATCATTTTGGACTTTTCCAAAAACTCAAAATTCAACGCTTCAGTATCTCGTTATTTTTTTTATAGGACTGGACATAAACCACCAAAAAACAATTTTTGTTTGTACACAAACCATATTTAACAATCAACATCGCTACCATGGTAACGCCTATTCCATGAATTGATAATAATAATAATAATAATTGCATAGCTTTTACTTAGACATTGTTTACATCAATTTGGGAATATACATTAGCTCTAGAAGCACACAATATGTAATTTTTTAATAATTTCTTGAAAATAGGAACAGACTTTGCAGATTTTATATTCTAAGGGAGCTCATTGAACATTTTAGGTTCCCTACTACGCTGACCTATTGTCTTTCTCATTTGTGGAATCTGTATAATATCTATATTTCTCACATTGTAATAATTACTTTCAAATAATTTTTTTCCAGTGAATACATACAGAACCCTATAATTGGGAAAAATATTTTGGAAGAGTACTGTAGGTAGCAGTTTGTTTTAATGTGACGTCATTTCATTTTATGTTTGTAGATAATAGTAACTATTTGTGTTATTGTATATGGGCATTCGCTGAAATAAAGGAAGATTATTATTATTATTATTATTATTATTATGAATCTGTTGAAAAGTTTGGAGATTAACAAACTGTTTAAAAAACCCCGAATTCAATACACTAATAGCCAATTGTAAATTACTGAATCTGAGAATTTTATGTATAAATAAATCTACCTGTTGTTTCTATATCACTTGATAATGATGTAAATGTCGAAACCGCTCGTGTTTATTGAAAAATAAAATCTCTTGTGGAAATTAGACGAAAAATTGTTTTATTTCATTTCTCACAAAATTAATGTTTTCCATAAAAGGAACACAATATTTCCGAAAAAATAAATAAAGTAAAAATTGGACAGAAAATTGTCGAGTGAGCAAAAACATTCAATAATTTAGGGTATGACCTCCACGTTGGTTTAGCACAGCTTTACAACTGTTGTTCATGGACAAAATGACGTTGTCTATGTCCGCTTGAGGTAAACGTGCCCATTCTGTTGTCAGAAGCTCCCGGAGTCGAAAAGCATTGTGAATTTTTGCCCATAAGTGGAGTAACTCTACGTTGAACTATGTCCCGCACATGCTCAATCGGATTAAGGTCCAGGGATTGTGCGGGGCATGGTAATAATTCAATTTGTAAAGTTAGATAGTTGGCAACGGTCGTCCTGTGGGGAAGAGGTCTTAAGGCTGGGCGGTTTGCCCTAACCTGACCCGTGGTCCTGGTGGAGGCATAGGGCGTTGAAACACAACACTTACAAAAGAGTCACTTTACTTAAGGTAGAGCTTGACGCCATTACGACTTAATGTCTCGCTCTACATAATAATAGCTTGTACACTTGAATGAATATCTTATATCAATATCTTATATGAATATGAATACTATATCTATATGAATGATTGCATGTCCTAGATAAGTATATATATATATATATATATTATAATCTAATGTGACGTTATTGTTATTATATCCTAGTTATCTAGTCTAAGAATTCAAGGTATCTGTGCCACACAATATGTTTAATATATTAACACAACATAAACATTTTGCTTGTGGGTCAGCTCCGAGATCTATAACTTAGGGATTTTAGGTAATCTCGTATAGGAATGGAAGATTCCTCTATTACAAATTGCCTCGTTGGCAAACCTGTTCGTCACAATCTATGCGGTATGGGGACGAGCATTATCGTCCGTTAGGCTGAAGTTTTCACCAACAGCACCAGCAAATATAAGCACAATGAGTCTACTATCCTGATACTGCTGACCTGTCAGGAAACCATTTCGAAAAATGTGGTTGGTTCTGCCACCTATAAATATTTCATCCCTTACCATTGTTGTACCGCCTATGTATGTATGATTTTTCTGAACGTACCTTAAACGTTCCTCATTTTCAAGTCGTCTTCACACTCGTATCCGACGAGAATCTGAATGAAATCCAAATCTGGATTCATCAGTGAACAAAACTGGTGTGCAAGCATTTGCAACCGAATTTTGATATTCTTGGCACCAGGTCTATCGCACGATCTATCTCGTCTAAAATTGAAGGTTGTCGTTCCGTTATGTTTGAAATTTCGGAAGAATGTTTCAGGAACTTATGGCATCAATTTTTCAATTGGGATCATTCCCCGAATTTTTCCCCATAATTTCAGACATCCTGTATATTTGATAATATTGATCGCGATAAGAGTAATAACATATGTGACAAGTGGAGGCTGCAAGATGTATAGAATCAATTAAATATAAAGGGGAAGGTTTGGCGAATCGGTGATAAGGTTATTCTAGAATCAGAATCGGAACTACTTTCCGCTGTCGCGTGTCAGTATGTCCATCACGTAGACAAGCAAGCAGACGTCTATTTGCGCCACCCTTCACGTACGTTTGTACAGATACAAGGCCTCTTGACCCCACTGGCAATTTCTCTGCCCTCAAACGCCAATTTATATCATTCGCGAGGTAATTGTCAACTCACTCAGACAAAAATCTCGTACACCTACTAATATTTTATTCATTCTGATATACCAACGGTTTAATATAGAATGATAATGCAATTGTTCCTTCCCTACATATAAAGAGTGGTCCAAATTTAACTTTAGGATTTGTTTGGCCAATAAAGAACTGTAAAAATTAAAACATCCATTGTTCACACAACACAAACGTCACAAATGAAATTCTTGAAGTTCAATTTTGATCACTCTATTGCCATATTTTAATGTTAAACAGGAATAGTCTAGTTACTCAATAACAGTGGCTTAAAGAGACGGAGACACGTCGATTGAATAAATGAAGATTCGGCAAGACTTATGGACCTTAGTAGAGGTTGATGCAATCAAAACTCAAACTTGTATTTTTTATGAATTCCACAATTCTTAATATGAAATGTAGAAATATTACTATGAAGTCCTCTGTAAAACCGCCAACAGCACCCTCTCATGAGACGATCATGTGAGAACTATTCCAAACAAAAATTTCTTCATAGACATTTGGTTCTTTTCTCCGTGCCAAGAGCTACTTCACATCCCAGCAGCTCCTCATGACCTACAAAGCACGATGCACCTGAAGACCAGTTCTTATGTTTGGAGTTCAGCCAATACCCGCTATAATACAAGGCCTGAACGCTGACTACAAACGCAAGTGTGGCGTTATCAACAAAAGGCTTGGGCTTGAGACGAAGCTTACGATATTCACGTTTAGTAATAGCGCATGGCCAGTACTGAGTGTTGCAGGTGATACATATTTGAATATAACAGAGTTTCACCTGTTTCTTGTGGTAAATAATGTGTTGCTCCTGTTCCTAAGGTCTCTTCGTGTGATTGGAACGCATTTATACCTATAAATAAGAGTGTTTAAGAGTATTGATAAGAAATAAACACCCTTATCCACTGAAAATACTATTCAAGTACTGAGGACCTTTCGGCTAGCAAGTAGCCATCATCAGAGTAAACTAAACTATAAATCAAAATGTGCCTATTTAAATATTATTTGTGGATAATAATGTTAACAAAGGGTTACCCTCAGCTGGAAATAAATAGGAATTTAATAAATTGTTGTTTCATTTGATGTTGTTTCACTATTTACAAATACTCCAATCCTTGAGTTGATGAACATTTTGGAAAAGTGGCTTCCAAATATTAATATCCCCAATAGAAACTGCACAGAATGCGTGATCCTTACATCTTTATGTATGGAACCAAATCATTCCACTTTTAACAAAAACTACTATGAACAAACAAGCGGATGTGCAATGGGCAATCCACTCAGCTACACCATTTAGATATAAAATAGCTCCGTTTAATAGTCTAGTTCATATTATTGAACGTTCCTTTAGGCCAGCAAAATTATAACAACGAAGTTGAGAAAATTCAGCAAATTGCGCTTGACAATGGTAACCACAAATCAGTGATCAATAATTTGATTTCTAAACAAAAAAGAAAATTGGATCATAGCAACTAACCAAATTAGAGCCACCCTCAAATACTTCTATAAAATTCGAAAGTATCACTTATCATTTTTCAGTTTGTTTTCTGAATTTGCAATACAACCAGCTTATAGATAAAGAAATATAATGGTAAAAAATCAGCGGTAGCCATATTTTGAATACAGTTCACACCATTTCTCAAGAAAGTTTATCACTTTTATAACACAGTACAGACAAATATCTAGGTAATTTAGAAGGGATGGAAAAGCAATTTATTAAATTCCAATTTAACTCCAACTGAGGGTAACCCATTGCTTACATTATTATCCCGAAATTATTCAAACAGGCTCATTCTGATTTATAATTTAGTTTACTCTGATGATGGCTACTTGGTAGCCGAAAGGTTCTCAGTACTTTGATAGTATTTTTAGTGGATAGGGGTGATTATTTCTTATAATATATATCCACAGTGTGAACTCTTTTATAGTTTATCAGTGTATAAAAGTGTTATGACTGAATATAGTGCGTTGCAAAATGGCTTCCTCAGTGACCGTTTATATTGATGATGAAAAATGGCTACTATTCCGGAAAGTTTTTTTAACACGATCACAATTCTTCTCTTGTACTACTTACAGTGAGTGAAGTAATAAAACTAATTCCATGAACCTTGACCCTAGATCCTCTATGAATTTCATTCTGCTGAAGACTTTGAATGTATCTTTTAATATAGATCGGGTGAGTTCTTCTCTTTCGCAATTACTTTACTGCATGTTCGTAGCATCTGTTTTGCTCGGTACAAATTTTGCAGCTCTTGTAATTGCCTTCAATATGACATCTAGAATATTGAATTAATATTGTTTTTCCTTCTCCTCGGGAGATGAAAACTAAAAAATAAGGTGCAACCCCTGAATCCTGAAAGTCCAGTTTTAAGCCCGGGGTTGGCACCAATCGACCCATCATAATGTTATGCAATTTGCTTATTATTTTTTGCACTTTCATCATCATCATCATCAGGTTTGAGGCCCGCCAGAAAGCCAGAATATGTTTTGCACTAGAAGTCTGGGAGTATTTAGAACGTGTATGCGCGTACTTTGATAATGTTTGTGTAATACTTATTACTTCTCCGAGGCGTAGATGGTTCGCGCATTCTTATGGAATGGTAACAAATATAGTCCAGGCTTATAATGATCGCAGTTGTGATTGAAAGTACTCCATCAGGATTAGATTTGACCCTAGATAATATACGGATCATAGAATATACCAGTTGGGACCACGTACGTCTTCTTACATCTTATCTATATTTTAGGGTAAATTATTTGGTGTGAGTATTTCTCCTGTGCATTCATACTATTAATGTGTTATAGGGGACAGTGCATAAAATAGAAAAGCATTACCAATTCATGCGACAAAGCAACGATAACAATAAAGTGTTAATGTGTTCCCGAGGGATTCAGGGACATATAGAGGTCTGGCGGTCTGAGACGTGTCGAAGTAAAAGACACAGGTCGCGATAAGAGTCGGTTCTTGTGGCGCTCGTGATAAGCATGCTAGGAGCACGATAAAGAGCCAGCCTAAGCGGTCGGGTGTGTCCCTGAAGATGGATTGTTGTCGCGGGAAATCCACCCACCTATCTCTCTACATTCACCACACGTAATAACGACTTGTGACAACTGTGATCTATAACACTGATTCCCTACCGAAAAATTGCGATTCTTTCGCACGACTTACATTTCTAAGCTTTACTGTCTTTAATTTGGATCATGTTAAACGATATCGGTCTCATTGAAAGGTAGATATGGTTGAGGAATAAGATTTATCGGGTTTGATTCCCTTAGAATCTGTCGCAGATAATACTGCTTGAATTCTAATTATATACCACAAGCGGACAGTCGACAATAAATTTTAAAAAAGTCCTACTATTTAATTTCCAATTATATCAACTTGAATAGTAGCTAATCTAGTGGAGTAAATCTGGCAAATGGTTGGCGAAAATCTTACGATGCTTAGCGACCCGGTGGAAAATGTTTGTTGTGGTACCAATAACAACTCCCCGAAATTTCTATTTCCCAAAGTGGTTGCAACCCCTTTTTTTTGGCCAAAAAAAGGTTTTCTGACATTTTTAAGAGAAGTTTAGCAAAAAAAAATTAATATCTCTGGTTGTATTGAAAATTAAGAAACCAAAGTAGAACCCTTTTATTGTCAATGTCCAAGGAACTTCCAGTCCAAATTTCAAGTTCATCCGACCTCCCCCCTCCCCGTAATATATATATATTTATAGACTCATATATGCAAGGAATCTTTCGACTAACTCAGTCATTTTTGAATCGATTTAGCTGAAATTTGGACTGGAGATAGGTGTTATGGTTCTAAAACTACCTTCCAAATTTCAAGTGAAAATATTGAACAGTTTTTCAAAAATTCAACTTTAAGTCAATTTCTTAGTTATTTTTCAAATTAAGATATCTCATGTCATTTAAATCCGATCGGGATCTGCTTTGCGAGAAAATGTAGATATTTGCATATTGCCTTATGTCATGGAACTCATTTTTCAATTATTATTTTTTCCGGTCTATATTGGTCATTTTGGTTAATTTTCGATAAATCGAATGACGTTCACGTCAGGAGCGCGTAGCTGGCGAGTTAGAAAAGTGCAAACTGGTTGTACCTAATGTACAACCATGTAGTTAGATAAGGTATCGAACCGTGCCCGACGGCCCTTCTTTTTTCGATAAATGTCCATTAAATAGGAAACTTTAATTAAAATAGAAACAGGTACTCTCAGGTCTTAGCTACGCGCGTCTAACGTGCGAGTCGCACGGTGTGACGTACCAAAGGAAATTTTCTAGCTACTTGAATATACCCGAAGCTGGTGAAAGCTAGCGGCCCAAAGCCGAAAATACTTTATTACAGCTGGCGCCGCCCGCACGGGGCACGAAACTGCCCCAACATAACAAGATCGAGGTAAATTGTATAAACTCTAACTGACGAGTAGCGAGCTTCTCGAGGGAAACGTCAAAATGATTACGTTCGTAGCTAATTACATAGGACGTCTGGCGTTCATGCAATTGTGTTTTTATACAATTTGAACCTTCTAATTTCGATAGGCCACGTGAAAATCACGGAGCCTAAAGCGCTATCAACTTCTGAGCCTCACAATATTCGTATAAAATTGCGAAATTTCGCACTTTTAGAAACTTCAAATTAATTAATTTGACACAACTTTTGGGGATATTAATACCGAAAATAAAATGGCCAATATAGGCTGGGAAAAAATAAATAAAAAATGAGTTCCATGACATAAGACTATATGCAAATACCTACATTTTCCCGCAAAGCAGATCCAGATCGGATGTAAATGACATGAGATATTTTAATTTGAAAAATAACAAAAAATTGAATTAAAGTTGCATTCCTGAAAAATCTATAGGGTCGTTTTGAGACCATAACACCTATCTTCAGTCCAAATTTCAACCAAATCGGTTGAAAAATGAACGAGTTAGCAGTTAAGCAAGATTCCTTGCATTTATGGGTATATATATATATATATATATATATATATATATATATATATATATATATATGTATATATATATATATATATATGTATATATATATATATATATATATATATATATATATATACGGGGAGGGGGGAGGTCGGATCAACTTGAAATTTGGACTGGAAGCTCCTTGGACATTGACCATAAAAGGGTTCTACTTTGGTTTCTTAATTTTCAATACAACCAGAGATATTTTTTTTTTTTGCTAAGCTACCCTTAAAAATGTAAAAAAAAACCTTTTTGGCCAAAAAAAGGGAGTTGCACCCACTTTGGGAAATAGAAATTTCAGGGGTTTGTTATTGGCATCCTTACAAACACTTTCCACCGGGCCGCTAAGCATCGTCAAATTTTCGCCAACCTTGCCTTTTTTCTCGCCAGATTTACTCCACTAATCAGGGATACCTAATCTTGAAAAATTCTAGGCTTCCGGATGAATTCCAAGTCACAATAGCACGACTTGATGCCGACGTTTCGCCAACCATTACAGTTGCATCTTCAGGACAGCCTTACATAGTTTGCCGCTCCAACTTCATTGTTTACTATCGTGTTTCCTCTCAAACAGATCACTTCATCTGGTGGTTGCCCGGAGACTCCTCCGATATAATGGCTATCGACGCTAGTGTCCTGACACCAACTATGTTTCTGCTTCATATCAATAATCCTGTCCCTTCCACAGCTTTACAGATTATGGTACCTTTTATACCACTTTTTCATCTGGAGCTTTTATATCATCCAATGAAGCATCAATGAAGTAGTATAGTATTTCTTTATTCCTGGTAAAGCTTGGAAAAATATTCTCTATGTCATGGGTAAATGTTGTATATGTATCCTGATAACTCACCAGGTTTTCAATTCGTCAAACATAATACAAACATCGGTAAATGATATGTTCAGGAGCGAATAATTGGCGGGGAACTACTTTCATTTCAAACTTCTAGAATGGAAGTACTGAAGTAGATGTTTTGTAAACACGGCGCAGATTGTACATTTTTAACTTTAGAGAAGAGTAAATCAAACTCGTTTCGATGGAGTACATGAAGCGCATTCAATCGATTCTAAAACTACAAATTGACGTTTAACAGGGACATGTGCGTCCTTCAGATAAACTTAGAAGGGCTATCGAAAATTGACGAAAGCCAGGATCAAAGTTTAATCCAGATTCAATTAAATTGCAGTTCCTGAACTCCTGTACAAGGGGAATATTGACATTTTATTATGGATTGTGTGTTTTCACGTGAGTATCCAACTGACGTGTCAGTATTTTGAATGTTATCTGTTAATTCCATAATCATGTTAATCAGTGAAAATTCTCAGAAGTTTCAATATTCGGTTTCATTGATTTTATGTATAGCTTAAAACGATTCCTTCAATAACAAATTTTGACTATTAATATCTTAAGTTCTTTCATGTTTATTCATACATTAGTATCATTTTGAAGATGACAAACTGGATATTAATGAATGGGTGGCATTCGACACTGTGAACCTGACATTTGTGGCGAATTAATTGAATGCTCTAGGAATACGAGGTACCATTAATGATTGGATCATATCGTATCTTTCTAATAGGGAACTCAAACTTTCTCTGAATGGTACTCACTGAAGGAAGGCATACCACAGGGCGAAGTCCTGGGTCGACTAATATTTTTTTTGTATGTGATTGACCTTCCCGAAAATATATCTGAAGGGCGACACTTCTATCATCATATCACATAAAAATCCACAGGTGGTAAGTCAAGAAGTTAATAAAATCATGAATGAATTCAAGTGGTGGTGTGATGAAAACAATTTAATGATCAATTTTAGTAAAACTCGAATGTCATAGCAGACTAAAGCGATCTTACAATTTCAATTTGAATTATAATGGAAGTCGGATAACTATAACTGATAAGGCAACATTTCTAGGACTTACATTAGACAAACTTGGGGAAGTGCTAAATTAAATGAAACGTACTTTGCAATCAACACCCTAAAAAATTCACTAGGACCGAAATCTTTGATAAATGTGTATTATGCTTATGTGTTCTCCATTTTCAACTCTAATATCATAAAATGGGGCCAATCGTCTATCTGTGATAAGATAAGCTTTTTAAAACTCAAAAAAGGATTTACCTTACAGAGCTTCTTGCAGTAATATTTTTAGATAGAGCAGCAGATACCTACACTTACCTGCATACCTATATCTCCAAGAAATTCTAACTTATATTCACAATAATGTACAATCATTCAACAACAATAGCACAACTCATACTTATAATACGGAAGGTAGGAACAAAATATTGGTACTGGAACATTAACACAGCTTTCACAAAGAATCACCTAAGAATGCCTATTTATACAAGTTACTGCCTGGAAATATCGAAACATATAACCCCAAAAAGTTCAAACATAAGTCGAAAAAAATATTTCAACATTTGACACGGTAAATCATGCACTACTGATTGAAAAAATTGGAAATTGCGGAATCATAGGTATCACACTGAAACTGATTGAAAGTTTAGATAACCAACAACAAAATAGAAAACAACTGGTCAGTATAAACAAAAAGATAAGTGATCTTATGGTTTTGACTACTGGAATACCACAAGTAACTATTCTAGGCCCTCTATCATTCATTATTTATATAAACGACATGATAGATGTCGTTCTTGAGAGATGTAAAATTATTACATACGCAGATGACACAGTAACTGACAAGACCTGGGAAAAATATTGCAAAACACTGTATGTCCTACTGTAACAAACTATAATGATACACAACCACAACTTTTTGATCTGGAATGATGGAGAGGTAATTAAACGAGTCAATGATACCAAATATCTTGGGATTATGATTCATGAAAACTTATCACTTAACACTTGGACTGTATAAGAAATACATGCTTGAAGCACTGGCATACTACTACAAAGATCTATCAGAAAAATTCGTAAATAATTTATCAAAAACAAGAAACAAAGATATGGTATTGGCCAAAGCAATTTTGGAAGTTGGGAGAAAGATTTCGAAATATTCAGCTCTAAAGACTCTCAATAATCTGCCGAATAGTCATAAAGTAATAAAACAGAGTGATTACAAGATATAACTACAAAGATATATAAAAAAACTACACATTAAGTTGATTATTACCACAATAATTATTATCAATAATTTCTTTTCTTTGCCGTTTTTGGTTTCAGTATAAATTATCAATGTTCTTACTATTTTTCTTATATCTAGGTATTGTTCTCTATTTATTTATTTGCTATTCATTTTTTTCTTTTACTATATTTTTGTAAGATTATAATCAGCCTGCAGGATTGATAGGTGATGTTTATTTTGTAAGCCTGGTCTTATCATACTTTATAGTTTTATACTTTAATCTTTGCAAGAATATGTTAACTTTTCTCTCAATGAAGTTGTTGCTGCCTCTAGGCTGATGGACTTACACTTCATCTCATGTATGTATGTCATATGTTCATGTTTTATATAGATTTGACAAAAATTAGATTTTATTTAACTGTATTAAATTATTATATTACGTAATTTCGTCATAATACATAAAACATGATATGTTTACATGTATTCTAACTTATCAACTCTCAATTAATGTTTTCTGACTTGTCCTATCCATTATATGATTAGCCTACAGGATTAATAAAGATATTATCATTATTATTATAATTATAGGAGTGATAGAAACACAATGTATGTATAATGCTAGATTGATATAAATGTATGGATAAGATTCTTTGAGTTTAATTAATGAGTCTGACATAAAATTTCAGGATTATTTCTCTTCCATTAGAGAATTTTTGGATGTTAAGAAACACTCGAGGAAAGTTTTAGCGGTGATTAGTTAGGAGACTGAAGAATGAAACAACGAATGTCCTGAGCGTCTTGAGAGTTGTTAATTAGCTATATTTTATGGCTGCAGTATCTCGAACTTCGTCTAACCTCGCTTCGTAATTGTAGTAAAATGAAAATTGCACCGCGATGAAGTAGACTCCACAACTCATTGCCTTATGGGTGAATTTCACATAACGGGACAATTTTACCGAATAGAACTAAAAACAATAAAATAAGTTTTTCATAATATTCGGCATAATTTTTTGTTTCCATAATTCTTCAAAAGTAACTTCCCCTATGGATGATGAGGATAACAAAACCTCGACACTCTTCTCTATATTCACGAAAAACATGATAGTTGCCTTGAGAATAATTTTGTATCTTTCTGCTTGCTTCAAGTTAACTGATGAATTGTCATTATATTATAGGAAGCAACTTTTTTGGCACCTCTTCCTTAATTTTCTCTATTTCATTGCTATGAACTTTCCAAATATTTATAGAACCAACTCCAAGTTTTTCTCCAAACGTTTTCTCTGATGAGATATCATTGCTTCAAAGGACCATACTATCAGCTCTTCGTTTCAAGCTGTCTCCCACTCCATCCATTGGACCTTTTCGATGCCCACTTTTGCTAGAGTTCCATGATGTATTCATGATATTCCTAAAATACGAACAAATTTTATTGTGATGTAGGGCCGTCAGATAAAAAGGTCAGTATTTTAGTGTTGGGATAACAAAAGCACTGACTTCTAATTTGTTAAGATAATGGATCACAAGTATAGGTGCCCGTATGGAGAGATATTTGATGCTTTGAGGCTCCATAGTGCTTATACTGAATTCCAGATGCATATTTTGTAACATAATTTTCAGGAAAAGCAATTTGTATAATGATCTCATCAGAAGATATAGTTTTCTTCTCATTTAGCAAAGTGGGCATTTGGTGTTTCAATGAAAACAGATATTTTTGGAAGTCGATTGACTGTTTGTTAGATAAATGCACATTCCAGCAGTTAATAATAACGAGATTGCCCAAGGTAAGAACAAACATAATAAAAGTAGCGAGAAAAACAAAACACCATAATTCTTCATCTTCTCATTCTTTCGCACATTGGAGATTTTAAAATTCATTTGAAGCAGTTGTTCTTGTGAGGACTTAACAGTTATTATAATATTTATGTTCAGGCATTGTTACTGTTATGTCTTTTACGTTTTCCCGTGGTGATCCGGTACCTGAAGCACTCACGCACTTGATTCGATTAAAATTAACAAAACTTGTCTTGAAACTTATAAACTGAAAGTACTCAAAACTGTTCCAAATTCAATGCAACGACAAGCAAACACCAAAAAAATGGCTGCATCCGCGGCTCTTGACCAATTACTTTTGAGCGTTATTGCTCAATATTTTGCTAAACATCAAATACACTTACATCAAAAGGGAATTTTATTTAACCTCGTCATTCATAATCAAATAAAGGACCTATGTGAAATAGTCAAAGTAGCATTGTCACTGTTTCGTTTTCTTCACCTCTGCGAGAAAATAAACTATGTAATATCAATTTGACCAAGCTAATTTCGTTTTTTGTTTCCAATTAGCATGTGTGAAAGCAAAAATGGGATCAACATCTTATATTTGGTCTTATATTTGGTTCGAAATGTCCTTTATAAGTATATAATAATGATTCTTAACTCCAGTATGGAATATGAATTTACATCAAGTAAAGCACGTGGAATATGTATTTAAACATCTTCTGATGATGATCGTGAGACCGAAATGTACGTAAATGAGAAAATGTAATAGAAATAAGTGTTAATGTGACCTACTTCCCAAGAATTTACATATAATTCAGTATATGAGTTTTATTGTGTGTTTCGGTGAAGATAATCCTGGTGAATATAGCATCCAGAGAGATTGTTTCGTTTTTTATAAGAAGTATAATTTTGCGAATAGACCGGCAAAATACATATTAGTGACAGTTCGGCATTCGGCGAGGGCAAGAGCCTAGAAGGGTTAGGAAGATAAAGGGCGGCTGTAAATGAGTTGCTGGTGGTTCTATAGCCGCTGGTCACTTTCATTAACTGCCCACTTGACAAATGATAATTGGTAGAGCCATTGGTCAGTTCGAATGCTGTCACTTACCTATGGCTTGCCAGTTCCTCATTTACCAAGTCTATTTAGCAGACACTCTAGACTGGCATTTACTAATTACCAATGATTTATTTTGTTTATACAATGAAGTATCACGATTTTAATTATCTCTATGCTTGATTGAGAATTGTTCTGAGAGCTATTTAACCATCAACTGGTTTGTCTGTTGACTTAAATATTGCGCTGTCTGTTTAAGTCGTGGACAATAAATTGAGAAAAAGAAATAAGGAATCCATCATAAACTAGTCAATCTTAGTGAACAACTAATTACTTAAAGGTGAAAGCGGTTACCAAATAAGACCTGGGAAAATTGTTTCTAATATTTCTAATTAGTCATGAATACAGAATAAATGAATATGGTTTAGTCTATACATATATGCTTTTCTAACTTTGAATTCGATTTCAATTATAACATTCTAACATAGCGAATTTGTTAACATTCGTCAACTTTTGTATTGATAGCAAGTTTTTATCTATAGTTACGTTTGGGGAGGCAAGCTCCTAGGTAGATTCTGGTCTTAGGGATTCTATAATGGTTTATGATATTGTAAATGGTCTCAAACCAGTAATTGGGGTTTTCTATATTTTGACTACACATTCGTAGAACATCGCGTGATCTAAAATGTTGAGAGAGGAGATTTGTCTTGAAAGTTTGAGGCTTATAGGCATCAGAAAAGAGCTCACTGGGCTTAGGATTACATAACTTCGTAGTTCGATAGGAAAATGAAGTATGAAAGAAAGATGTTTGGCAGGGCTCGAGGTCAGCAATGGAGAGGTAACTAGATCTTGGGGTGGAACAACATACGAGATTTCTAATGAGCCCGAGCATGGAAATATTTATGGAAAAGGGAGAGATCTCCCATCTCTCTACGATGTTCTAGAGAGGTCAATGAACTCGTGAGTGTGACATCGTCACTCGAACGAAGAGCTCACTTCTGGATAGAATCCAAGAGCTTTAGCGTATGTTTGGGAGCCGAACTCCGAACATGTAAACAGTACTCCAGGACAGGTCGAATCTGTGCTCTATAGATTATGAGAAGGTGCTGGGATGTAAAGTAGATCTTGGCACAGAATAGAAAATCAAGTTTTCATGAAGCGGTGGTGATCCCGAGCATTGTCATGGAAGACTTCATAGGAATAGTTGTACCTGACATCATCATATGGGGGATTGTGGGATCTCCTTCCTGGTGAAGACGCAAGTTTGAGTTTTGGTTACATTAAACTCTACTAGATTATTAGATCCCCATTACAAAATATTTGTCAGATCCCCATTAACTGCGTCAACTTGTCCCTGTCTCGCTCCTCTGGCTTCAATGGATGGTTCTAGATAAGAAAGTGGTATGTAGTGTACCATCATCTGCAAAGCTCACATTTCTACTATGTTCTAGACGAGTAGCTAATCTAGGAGCTTGCATATACATATGGGAGCTGAACTCCAAACGTGTGAGCAGTACTCCAGGACAAGTCAAATTTGTGGTTTGTGGATCTTGAGGAGCTGCTGGGATGTAAAGTAGCTCTTGACACGGAATAGAGAAGTTTTTGTGAAGGTGTTTTCGCAAAGGGCCTCAAATGATCTCCCCATGAAAGGGTGTTGTTAGTAGTGATACCGTTCCCATGAAGGTCTCCTTAGGCATAGTTCTACTTGACATCATCATATTAGGGATTGTGGGAACCGCCTTCCTAGAGAAAATACAAGCTTCAGATTTGTATGTATTAAACCGTAGTAGATTATCAGATCCTCATTTTAAAATACTTTCCAGATTTTCATCCATCACATTCGCGTGAAGTCATTGTACCACCACATGGCATAGTCCATCTGAGAGAAAATTTGATAGTAAACGGCTAAGTTGAGACGGCAAACCATATGATGGAAGTTTTCTTAGAAGGCAGGACTCGGTCAAATGCTTAGGAGATATCAAATGCTATAGTTAGAGATTCTGATTCTTTCGGAGCATTTCGTTCTTCATATTCATTGAAAACACTGTCGGTTGTTGGTTTGAAAAAAGCATGGTTCATTCTTCAATATAGTCTCCCACTAGATGCTAAATATTGGCGCTTGCTCGTTGATTTTCTGGATGTTATTCATATGTCCTTGAAGCAAACTAGAAGCCATGTTGTTCGCCAAATTGGAAGAATGGATTACCAATTTTGCTCAAACAGAAAGATATTGACTTTTCAAGATTCTGGCCAAAGTTATGTATCGTCTAGGTAAACCACTTCCGAATGAATAAATATTTGATTGATGTTCCATTTTCAAGCTCAATCTGATTGAATTTTCATATTTACTAGGTGAAGAGTTTCACAACTTTGCTGTTCGATAAACAAATGAAGTCTGGTAGAAAGAGGTTCGGTAGGTCTCGAGTTTGACAGTGAACTCCAAACATGTGAATCTGGGCTTTGTAGATTATGAGGAGCCGCTGGGATGTAAAGTAGCTCTTGGCACGGAATAGAAAACCAAGCTTTTGTGAAGCGGTTTTCGCAATCTACCTCACATGATCATCCCATGAAAGGGTGCTGTTGGTGGCGATCCCGAGAATTGTTATGTTAGACTTCATTGGAATAGTTGTACCTGGCATCATCATATTAGGTATTCTGGAATCCGCCTTTTCGGAGTAGACGCAATCTTGAGTTTGATTGCATTAAGCTCTACTAGATTATCAGATCCACATTTAAAAATCTTTGCCAGATCTCCATCAATTGCGTCAACCTGTCCCTGTCTCGGTCCTCTTGCTTCAATGGATGGTATAGAAGCTTCAGATGAGAAAGCGGTTTGAAATCAAATCTGTCGACGATGCAGGTGGTCACTTCCTGCAGATCGTTGATATGGAGCAAAAGCAAAGTTGGTGCTAAGACACATCCTTGTGGAACACCAGCGTTGATAGACATTGTATCGGAGGATATTCCGATACAAACCATTTCCGATATAAACTATTTTCAATATTTTCATTGGTGAAAATGGATGTAGGATTGTGAATTTTAATGTGCTTTATGTTAAGAATATCATTTTTATATAACGAGAAAGTGATGACGTTCCTCTCATGATAATTTAAAGCATCTCCTATACATAATAACATTGCATCAGCTACATGGCATATGACTTTTCCAAGTTTGAGGAATAGAATTGGTCTTTAGAAGAATCACCAATTTATTTTGATTGATCAGTTATAATTAGAATCGAGAAGAACCTGTAAATAGTGTCTGGTCTTGAGCTTTTCGAATGACTTATGTATTACAAATGTTGGCAGATCTATAATCGGTACTGATTCTCCTTTGACATTTCATCATTCACGTTGATTCAACTCACCGATGTTCACTTGATGGACTCAGGATGTGTAAAAATCATACTAAATATTAGCGTTTACTTCTTGATTCCTTGGATATCCATCATATTCTAAGAGAAAGTCACATCAAAACAGCAGTTTATTTTGAACGAGTTGTGCATCTGAGTTAGAGGAACTGGTCACTCATTTGTATGAATGAAAAATTATGTTTTACTTTCTGTAATACTGAAATAGATAAGTATTACAATTAACAAAACAAAACCACATATTAGAAATGTATTAATTCAATTATTTCCTGTTCCCTCTTGATATTTCATGCAGTATGAAATTGAATTATCCATCTTGAGTATATTTATTCAGGAGGTATCGTATTTATATGTGTGATACATGACTGTTATAGCAACATACCGGCATATACTCCAGAGATACTAAATAATACGTTATTTCATTATGTTCTTAATACTACAGTTATTCTACACACATAACCCTTCACAAGAACAATCTCATTATATTGATTGAATGACAGGCGATTCATTAGGTGTCATTCTTCTAGGGGAAACACTGAACGAACAGGAAGAACGTGAAAGGGTTGCAAGGATGTTTCTTACTTCAGGAATCTGACGAATCTGAAAATGAAATGAACATTTTATTCATTAGATTTATCTCATCATGTGTCATAAAACATTATCCTGTGCGATAACAGGGATTTGTAGGTGTTGATTGATTTCAAAATGTTGATGATCTAACCAATATAAATTATTGCGGTAAACAGCAAGTATTAAATATTAATGACATGAATCCAATATTCAGTTTGTTGATGAATATACACTTAAATTACCCATATCTCTAGATCTCGAACTGTAACATAACATTTTATTGAATCTGAATATCAAATGAGTATTTCGCCAACTCAGTTGCCATCTTTAGTAGAAAGGATGTATGGAAATATAATTATTATAATTAGTACATGATGATAAGAGCATACAGCTATCATGCCCAAAAAAAAAATACACAAAATTTTGAAATGGTTATTGCTGGCTGATTATACGTTAGGTGAAGTGTACCTATAAAAAAAAATAACGACTTTTGAATTTGGGACAAGATCAGACGAGCGTCTAGATGATCATACCATGCTCACAGACACCACCACCACCAGCCACGCACAATGAGGCTATCACAAGGTTGCTGATGTACGAGGGCAAGGGGAAAAGTCTCTGAAAAATTAAACAAGAAATGATTTATTTGGTCCAAACTTGTGACCCGATACACTGCATCCAACATTTATCTATGTCTTCTTCATTCATTTAGAAATAAGACAATTTTTTTACAAAATAACACTAATGTAAATTACAATACCAGGACTTTAGATATATGTTATCCTATTCCCAGGTTATCCTTAACTGAAAAAATTCATCTTATATGTGCATTAAGACTTATAATAAATTGCCAGATCGTATAAAATTGATAACAAACTATAGAGAATTTAAAACAAAAACTAAGAAACTACCAAGCAATTTGGAACCTTATTGTTCAGAGGATTATTTAAGAATGTGAACATTTTTTTTTGGCATATTCATTTATATTGACACCATTTCATTTTGTGTTTCATGATTTTGTGTTCCAAGACTAAATTTGGAGTAAGGATTATTATTACTATTATCCCTTTCAAATAACACGATTTCGGCAATCCATCAAAATAGGCGTTTGTTTCAGCGATGACCTCATCGTTGGAGCCAAATCTCTTTCCTTCGAGCCATTTCTTCAAGTTTGGAAATAGATCAGAATCGCAGGGGATCGAATCTGGAGGATATGCTGGATGACGAATTCATGCAATTTTGCTATTGCGACTAAGGACCTGTCTGCCAGTGCGTTGTCCTGGTGGAAGGGCACTGTTTTCTTTGCCAAATGCGGTCGCTTTTGCTTCAAATCGGCGTCGAATTGGTCCAACAGCTCTGCATAATATACGCCAGTGATCGTTTTTCCCTCTTCAAGGTGATCGATACCGACGATACAAGTCCACTGTTTCAACTGTTCTCTGATCTCTGGTGTGTTGTGATGGATCCGTGTTTCTTCCACAGTTACGAAACTGTGCAAAAAGTCCTTGTTATTGCGCTTGAACATCGCCAAACACTCCTTTGAAGTTGTCACAAGGTCGCGCTTGTTGTCAACAGAGAGCAAAAACGGCACCCATCTGACAAATAGCTATCTCATATTCAAAAACGTATGCAAAATATTTCGTACTCCTTCGATTGAGATGCCCATAGCCTCAGCATTCTCGTGCACTTCAACTCGCCGATCGTCCAATATCATACCATGGATTTTATCGACAATTTCTGGCTTTGTAACCTCAATTAGACGACCAGAACGTTCGGCGTCCTTTGTGGTCATGATATCACCTTAAAACCACTTCTGAATCATTCCAATCGATGGTGAAGAGTCCCTATAATGTTTAACAAGCGATGCTTTGGTTTGCGTAATGCTTTTTACACGCAAGAAATAGTGTTTAATCAAGACGCAAAATTACTTTTCTCCATATTTACAAAAATCTTCAAGGCTGTTTGCTTTCGATTTGTGTCAAAACAGAACTGAATGACATATCTGAAAATTTCAATGCATTCTAGTTAAAGATGGTACATCACAAATGTCACTTGGGATTTTCGATTGTGGCACCTTCTGATTTAATTTTCAGGGACTTTTCACCTCGCTCGTATGGGCATCGTACCTGTTTTTGAAAGTGTTTATAGTTGAAGCTGATATAGTTTCTTCAGGTTGTGCATTTCAGGTGCTGAAAACTGTTGTATAATGTGTTTTGTCGCACCGTAGTTTTGAAATTTTGCGCAAAAATCTTCGTAATCTAACGTCAGTGTTACAGTGTTTCATGTGAACAAGTAGCATAAGTCAACTGAATAGATGTTGTGGAGGATTCAATTTACTTAGATAGCATCACCGCTTTTCCTCCTTTGGGTCATACAGGATAGATTAAGCCGTTGTAATTGAATTTCATAAGGATGTTGGGCCATTTCATTAGCCCATTGGGTAGCTCTTCGCTGAACATTCTCAAGTAATTACACGTATTTGATGAAAAAGGGATATCAAATCGATACGCCATATTGTAATAGGACCGATGTAGGTCTTGTATAATTTAAACTAACTATCTTGATCAGGAGGATTTTCATAAAATATGTGATGTTGAATTGGTTTTTCGAGCTACTCCACTTATCTGTTCTGACCATGATAGTTGATTGTTTATAGTGATTACAAGATCCACATTCTCCTTATCTGAAAAATAGGATACATGGGACTTATTTTTACCAATATGCAGAACTGTGCATTTATCGATATTTAACGATATTTGCCAATGACTGCACCATTCCCCCAGTGATACGATATCCTCTCGAAGTTCCAGTCTCTTGTGGAGGGGGTTACCAAAAATGTTGCTGTCGTCGGCAAAACAAGCATGTTGACACTTGAGGTAGGATCCACCTTTAATAACTATCTGAGTTTAATAGGTTTTTCTAGCATTTCGAAGGTCATGTGAGAGCTTATTAGAAACATCACGATGAGGAGAGAAAGATTCAGCAGTTTGGGTACACTTGTTTTTTCTTCATAGATTACAATTCAGTTGGTCACGTTTCATAAAAGCGTGTGTGATATATGGTTTCTTCGTGTTTGAAATATATGAAATAAAAACTCATAATATTCGTAGCGTAGAACATCGTATCAGATAGCGGGGGAAGTTTGATAGAGGATATAGGAGTTGGAATTTTGCCTAAAAGTTTGGAGACTATAGGCATTAGAAGAAACCTCACCATGGGAGGAGTTCCACAACTTTGCAGTTTGATAGAAAAGTGAAGTTTGTATCACTACCAACCAGACGAATGGCTCTCTTTTTGAATAGAATCTGAAAGCTACAGTGGATGTTTGGCAGCTGAACTGCAGGTTGGGTGGAATCTGTGCTTTGTAAATCATGAAAAGTTGCTGGGGTGTGAAGTGGTTCCTGGTAAGAATAGAATACCAAGTGTCTGTAAACTTGAGTTTTGGTTACATTAAACTCTACTAGATCCCCATTTTAAAATTTGATTGTATCGAAGGATCACTGCAGGGAGTGATCTAGCTGTGAGAAAACTCGATAGTTGATGACAAAGTTGGGGCGAATTCTATGACGATTGGCAGTATTCCCAAAAATTCATTAGAGGAAGTGGAACGTTTTGTCCTGGAGTGAATTTACTTTATTTGGTTGTCTCGGAACGTCCTCCTCAAGTGACATCTGCATACAGATTGATAGTTGTATATCAACGGAGTGAATATAATATAAAATTTCAATAAACATAGTTTGATTTTGTTCGGTTGTCCCGGCGAAATTCTCGTACTCACCCATTCGAATTGTATGTAGGTGTAATCTCATAATATTGCAGCATCCACTCCAGATTTGAAAGAGTGAGATAATATCAGAACAGTTTTGCTTCCTTAGCGGTTACTGATTTAGATTGTTAATTCCGCTAATTTCAGTTTAAGTCCGTTAGCTCGAAGGATCGATTGCTCATTAGACCTTCGCTTAACTTACAGTTAGATCGAATTGCCTTTTGAACTGCACCTTACACAAGACCTTCGGATACACAGAGTATCAGCTGGGCGAATGAGTCTTTGCCATTCCGCATCTTCATTCTGCATTTCTCTGGTGTTAAACACTGAGTGAGCTGTGAGTCGGTTCCATTTCCACAATGACAAGTTTTTTTTCATTGCATCCCGCAATGAATTCTGCATTAATTCGAAATGAGTGCAAATTCTTGATAGCAGCCTGTCTATAAAACTGTATATATCAACTGGAATTCTTTAAAAAAATTTCTTGTCATATGATTAGGCTTATACTATAAAACATAGTGCATAAAGAGGGTTCTTGAAACAAGAGATTATATTACAGTTCTTCTATGGTCACATATCCTTGATATTGCTTCATCAGTGCTTTCAAATCCGGTATATATAGTATTTTCGAATATCTGATTCTGTTCAGTTTCAAGAAAATGATGTCCTGTGGAGTGTTCCAGGTCTGAGGTTTTTCCAACAATTCTACATTCTGCAAGTACTTTTAGGGCTTCAGATGATGTTTTGCTAGTACTGATTCCATGCCAGCTCTTGCATCCTTAAGGCAATCTAGTCATATGATGAATTTAGATATATGCTGTAGAATAAGAGATAATCCTCTCCTGCCATGCCAGTTTGGCATGTATTGCTGTTTGGAGCATGGACGTATTGTAATAACGAGCCCTTCCTTGGTTTTCTTCGAATACTAAAGGTTATCCTTATCAATTTACTTATTTTATCAAATTCGTTCTTATATATCATTTGCCTTGATTAACTAATATCAATATAACTTGCAGTACGTGTACCAATAACCAGGAAGTGACACGCAACACGGGTTTCTCATTAGCTAGGTAAATCATGCAATAATACGGTCAATAGATATATGTAATACTCACTCTTCTTTGGTTGAGACACTAACACATTAATTAAGCAATGTGTGATCGAGGGTAGTTTATAAATTACGCTAGGTACAAAAACTGAATCAAAACAAATATAAAATATTTAATAATAATAAAGAGAATGAACAGTTATAAAAATAAATTAAAAGTTAAAAGATTGAATATAACTAAAGTATTAATCAAGAAATTATGGTAAATTTAGACAATAACTAATCAATCCTTGATTTTAAATCAAAGTTATTAGAACCTGAATATGAAATAAACTAATTTAACTCAGCCCGCATGCACCAGGGTAAGGAGCTGAACAAAACTATTAAGATTTAATTATTCAAGGAATTCTTAATATTGTGTATTAATTTATATGACTTGATTCTAAATGAACTTGGCGAAAATTCTACCATAAACACCACAACTCAAGCTTAACTATAAAACTTGGACAGTTTTCTAAAATATGATTTGAGTGATTCGTGAAATAGTCAAAGTAAGATTTAACTCAAGAAGTTAGAATATAATCGACTTTAGTGTGGTGAGTTTGGTTTTTATAATCTTGGATAACCACTCCTATTTTAGTAATACGTTTGGGGGTAGTAACGTTTACCCAATAAGAGAGAGACTTGCCCCAGTGTAGTGAGCTGAATATAAAAGAACTATTCTATTTTTGTTGACAGGGACCTTGATTTTATGACCTTATTTAGACTCCCTTGAATTTAGGTATTGATAAAAATTATATCAACTTAATATTCTGATTACATATTTAATGAGAAACGACTGCGCCCTGCACATCTTATTTTATGGTTACGTGAATTGATTGTAGCTTCAGAGGAAAAGCCAGGGTGAAAAATCTTTGCAAGTGATCCATTTGCTGTTTCGAATTGATCATAAAAATATATCTTAACTACCAATATCCTGTAAAGCACTTGTTTTCTTAAGAACCATTTCTGTTAACCTTGTCGGTATTTCAGAACAAATTATGATGACCCTTCCTTGACAAGGATTCAGAGACTATACACTGTATTAGTGTATAATGGGACGATCGTACTAAGAAATGAATGAACTCATATACTTGACTTGTCTGTAATAAAAGGCAACAAAGAATATCCTATTTCTATTTAATTTAATGGGTGTTCTTAAGACCCAGCTTGAATTTTAGCAACGTGTTTGATATCTGAATGAATTGTATATGTGTTTTGTAGTTCTTTTTCTTCTGCGGATTTCATATCTTCCTATTGAACCGTATTTCTTCAATATGTAGAAAATATGAGCAAGACCAAAAATAAATTGTAACTCTAGCAAATCGCGTATTTTAATGGAAATAATTTTAGTCAAAATGAGTTTAGATATAGAATAATATAGATAACAATAAATGAACTCTCTCTGAATCAGCAAGACTGGTAGGTGAGTGTGTTCATCAAATATCGTGGTTGACATTTGAAATTAGTATTGGATTTTGCAAAGGCTACGGCTGCAAATCTTCTCATTTTAAATAGCTCTGAACCGTGAATAAATATATTGTGTAAGATGCTGAAGCAAACGGGCTATTCGAATTTGTTACTAACAATTACAGTCTAGTTTAAATTCACATGCATCGTTAATTCGCCAGTCATATAATACACCTACGGCTAATTGCTTAAGAAGCCATTTAGTTAGTTGTTTAATTAACTTAGCTAGTTGTATGTGAGCCCAGTTGTATAGTTGGTTTATCCACCTGTACGAATACGTTTTGCTTCGTCCTCGGCATCCTAGAAATGTGGAGTGTCGGAACGGATTATTTTCAATGGTAATTATATCCTCATCATATAGAACATTAAATGTCATATCAATATTTGTTTTAACTTGTATCTGCTTCTACCTCAAGTGGTAGGTATGCTGGTAATTTGTAATTGAAGAAGCAGAATATTGAATACATTTCGCTCCAATATGAATTTATGTTATCAACCTTGTGTGAACAAAAACATTCAGTATGTTGAATCTTAACTAACGTCAATAATTGAGCATTTCGAAATCAATCTAATCCACAAAGGTAGTATAGATCCTCTAGATCAATCACTGACACCGCAGCTAAATAGTTTCAGATAGATGTTTTCTCGGGTTCATGAGTGGAACGTTCTTGGGACATCCTCTGGAGAGTAGATGATGTTAGTTGTTTATTACCACTGTAACTCTAGATTCCATATACCTTTGTTGATATATCGATCGATGACACTACAGATCTACTAGTTCCGGTGATGGGCCCGAAAAGGAGAAACAGCTGTCCGAAACTACCTAGCTGTCGTCTTACTGATCGATCCAAAGAGACATGTATTACCTACCTAATGTAAGGTTTGGGCGAGAATTAAGAAACAGCTACGAAGATAGCAGCTTCCTGATGGTGAGTATTCTTTTCCATAATCTTCTTTCCTTGCCACAACTTCGCTGCTCGATAGAAAAATGGAGTCTGGTAGGAAGAAGTTCGGCAGGTCTCGAGCTGGACAATGAAGTGGAGACTAGGTTGAGCACGTCCACCCCATCTACCTGGAATATCTTGTGGTGGACTAACACACGAGATTTCTGATTAACACCGACCATAAGCATATCTATAGAAACGGAAGAGATCGCCTACCCTTCTACGATATTCCAGAGAGGTCAATGAATTCGTGAGTATGACATCACCCTCGCCATTGTATCGAAAGGGACTCGATAATAATCGGCAATGTTGAAGAATCACACCATATGACGGAAGTTTCCGAAGAATGGCTTGATGACAGACTCGGTCAAATGCTTTGGAGCTATCCAATGCTACAGTTAGTGTTTCCCCATATATTTCAATAGATTTTCGCCATACATGTGTTCCAAGATAGTCTCCTGTTGATCTCTGAAGGCAATATTGCCATCGTCATCCACGATTTTGGAGCTCTCTAGGTATGAGATGAGCAGAGATAATAGTCCATATGGGTATATACGTATTAGGAAGGATGAACTCTCTTTTTTTGTAAATTGTTGGACTTTAGCTGTCTTCCAGCTGGAAGGAAACACCAATATTGTATGAAAGGGTAAGCAGCCTACAAAAAAATGGTGTTAATTCTGGGGCATATTTCTTGAGAACAAAAGACAGTCGTATCAAAGTATTTCACTACTCTTTTCGGAATTATCCAGTTCACTCTTCTATAAATTCCCACAATTCTGTTTCATACCAGAACTAACTCAATGAATGCTGTTACCATTATTTTCATAATATCTCAGTCTAACTTGCTTTGTCGAGAAATTAGCGACCTAACGTTTGTTGCGGTGACATAGAATCATGGGATCCCTCTTAAACCAAATTGAATACACGCCCAGGGCTGTGAAACATTTGCAGAAGGAGGCAGAAGTTTGAAATGTCCGTGGGCTTGATTCAGGACTAAGAAGTCGATTCAGAACGACTTGGAGCCCTTTGCAGGCGAGGACATGTCGCTTTGACGGCTTGAGGGTAATTACACAAAGTGAATAATGTTCCTACTACACCAATTACCTTCTCCTTGCAGCCCTCTTGATGCATTGCTCTACCTTTACCCTATTAACAAGAAAGATACACTACCGCAGGTGACAAATCGCAATTATTCACCATTCATTTAATTACGTACTGAAACAAACGAATTGTGCTTTTAATTATCTATTTATTCTT
Source organism: Endomychus coccineus (assembly GCA_958510875.1). Classification (NCBI taxonomy): domain Eukaryota; kingdom Metazoa; phylum Arthropoda; class Insecta; order Coleoptera; family Endomychidae; genus Endomychus; species Endomychus coccineus. The sequence goes on along the minus strand of OY294071.1, from coordinate 14,560,175 downwards.
CCGTGGAATTTATTTAAACGAACGATGTACCTACATGAGTGTAAGTTGTTTATAAGAGCATATAACATTTATTCTTCTTTCATAAGATGAATGTTGGCAAAATCCACTACCCTAGAATCTTAATTTCTCAACAAATAAGATCTGGATGATTCTTTATTTTTCTTCTTCGTTTTATGACTCCAGAAATGGCGTGCTTTCGAACATATGTTCATGTATGTAGGTATGTTTCTGCTTACACACTCTACAGCCCGAAACCGATACAACTAGCACGTATTTTAGTTTTGGAGGACACTGTTGCCAGATTGCCATAAAATCCTGGAATATTGAAGAATAATAGTACTAATAAATAATAATAAACGTTTTTGTACTTCTCGTACAGCCATTAAGGGTGGCACTGAGTTATACGTGTATCGTTTGAAATTACGTTCAAAAATACTACTAACCCAAATATGCCTGAATTATTTCTTTTAACAGTCTCTCTCAGATTTTCAGATTATGTTGGTTATAATTTTCTAAATATGAAATGAAACGGATGTCCTTTTGAAAGGACAGTAGACATTTGTATTATATATAAATTCTCGGGAAATAGGTCAAATTAACACTTAAGCTTTATATTTTAGACTTTACGTACGTTTCGGTCTCACGACCATCATCAGAAGACTTATTACTTCAATAACCTGATTACTTAGAACTAATTGTATTAACGTAAAGCCTCCTTCTCGCATCAATTTCGTTTGAATGCCAACGTCGCCGAAACAAACAGAAACGTGAAATCGGAATTATAACACAGCAATGTTACAGCGTAATATCAAAAATTAACTATTTAGCTGAATTATCAACAAATACGACCACATTTCATAAATGTCTACGAGAGACTAACAGACGAGATAATATCAAGTATTTATTTTCGAACCAGATGTCATGATTTATTAGGTGATAAAAGATGGTCTCTGAGAAATACTTTAGACAATTCTAACTAAAATAATTTTTTAACTTTATAAGGACGCAAGTAGGAGTTTGCAAGAATATTAATTAATTAAATGAGTATAAATATGACTTAGTGTTTGAAAGTCAGGCCTATGATTCACAGATTTGGAGTCACGTTTTATGTGAATCATCTCCAGAATTGATCTTTCATAATAATTGGTTTCCCTAGTTAAAATATTAACATTTTTGTAATCGAATTGATGGTTATAATCAAAGCAATGTTTAGCAAGGGCGGTAGAATTTTCTAAGTTTTTGTTTCTTGTGCTATACTTATGGCCATACATTCTTTTTTGTAAATATTGTTTAGAGATTCCAGTATAAGTCCCATCACAATCCAAACAATTTAATTTATATACTGTGTGGGTTTGTTTATCTTTAGGTATTACAGGTTTTAGATTTGAGAAATATTTTCCAACACAGTTAGTAGGCCTATGCGCAACATTTATATCATACTTTTTCAAGCATTTCTTAATTGTATTTGTAATTGACATTTGTATTGATGACATATTTTTTCCTACAACATAAAAGATCTTCATAGTCAATATTTTCTAACCAAGAAGGTCTGCCCTCAATGGCTACAAAATACTCCAGAACGTCCTGACCTCCAGGTACACAATTTTTAAATGACATATTCGTATGGAGACTTTTTCAAACATCGTTTTCGTACTTCAATCTTCAATCAACTCTGGGATTCTATTGAGTTCTGGCAAAGATCTTGAAATGAGGTTCTGATAATCTAGTAGAATTCTATGCAACCAAAACTCAAGCTTGCGTCTTCTCCCTAATATGATGATATCAAGTACAACTATTCCAATGAAGTCTTCCATATCTATTATTGGGATCACCACCAACAGCACCCTCTCATGGGACGATCATGTCAGGTCCATTGCAAAAACCGCTCAACAAAAGCTTGGTTTGACCTGTTCTGGAATACTATCCACATGTTTGGAGTTCGGCTCTCAAACATGCTGAAGATATTGGATTCTATCCAGAAGAGCTATTCGTCTGATGTCACACTTACGAGTTCATTGACCTCACCAGAACATCGTAGGAAGGTGAGAGATATCTCCCTTACTATAGATATTTCCATGAAGACCATCACGAGTGATCCCAAGTCGGCGGACTAGACGAGTTCAAGCTAGTCACCCCTTCATTGTCAAGTTCGAGACTTCATTTTACTATCGAACGGTGAACTTTTGGAACTCTTTGCCTAGTGATGTCTTCCCTTATGCCTATAAATTCCAAACATCTCCCAACATTCCACCGCTGTCTCATACGATGTTCTTCGAATATAACAGATTTTTCCTTCGATTAGTCAAAGTATAGAAAGAAATCATTTGAATAAGAATGATATGAAAGAGAAAGTGCGGTTCCAAAATATCTAAATTCGTTTATTTTATCCTGATTGTTACTTGGGATGGATACACAGAATGTGTCATTTTTTTGGAAGGTATTTTGCTATTCAATTTGGTAAAAATATCTTTTTGGTTGAAATAACTAGTGTGATAAATATTAAGGTTATCAGAAATGGCGCAGTTGTGGAAGTCTTCGTATAGTGAGGTCTTTCCTATTGCCTATAAGTATATGCAGCTGATATGGATCTACTCAGCTATTATTATCCCAAGACTCGGTCATGCTGTCCTCGTATGGTGGAGAAGAATCGAACTCGTAACAACCCAGAAACTTCTAGACAGAATACAGCAACTCTTCCTCAGAGGCATTACATTCATTAGGAAGAGTACACCGAGTGCAGCATTGAAGGCCTTGCTGGGGTACCATCCCTAGCAATGACGATGAGGAATCTCGCAATGATGGCGGTCTACAGGCTCAGCTGTGATGGCTCCCTAAAGAGATGGAGTGCATACCAAGCCCGTCTATCTAGGAGGTAGCCTGAAAAGCTCCAACTAGAACCGCAGGACAGAATCAAAGCTCTGTGGTTCACGGAGCAGCATTTCAGAATCATCATCTCGTCGAGGAAATAATGGGAAAATGGCCGCCCGCTAAAGCACGGCTAAATTTGGTATACGGATGGGTCTAGAACAAACACAAGAGTCGGAGCAGGCTTTTGCGGCTCTACAAATATAGTTGGATACACCGTGCGAATGGGGGATCTCAACACAGTCGTCCAAGCCGAGATGCTTACCATGTACAGATGTGCGGAAAGCTACTCGACTATGGTAAGATAAATGGGACCATCTGGATCTGTTGGGATAGTCAAGGGGTACTCAACCCTTTGAAAAGCCCGACTGTATCATCGAGGCTTGTCAGGGATACCAAGGAGATTCTTAACAGGCTAGCCGGTGGAAACCGGCTCAACATGACCTTAGTGACCCAGGTTGGAAAAATAATGAGAGAGCGGAAAAACTGGCCAGAGCGGGGGCCAGTTTGGACGGTCCTCAAGACTCTCTTACTGGTATCCCTCACAACGGGGGTATACAAATCTTGCGGAACCATCTGAGGGATCAAAATGCCTCAGCATAGAGAAGCTGCCGAACTGCCAAAGTGCTGTTTGCATATGAGGTAGGTCTAAGGGCAAACGAGATACTCTCGCTGAGTAGGCAAAGCATTAGGATAATCTCCAAGACTTTTACAGGTTACGGAAATCTTATAAAATTTAAACATACAGTGGGGAAAAACGACATTCCCTTCTGTATGTGATACGAGGGAAACAAAGCAGAGTCGTCAACCCACTTTCTTTCTGAATGTCCTGCACTAATCCAAGCCAGGTTTACTTGGCCATGCCCAGGGATCATGACGGTCGATGACATAGATCTAAGGATTCCATCGAGCAGTGGGGTGTTCAAAACCTCCTGATGAACGTAGCAAGGGATGATAATGTATAAGAGTCTCTGGCTAAGTGCACTGAACTTTATATTAAGACCGCTACCATCTGAAACAATACCAATAATAGTATTATTGGTTTCTATTACAATATTTATCTCAATATTGAAAAAGGAGTTTTAATATCTATGAATGATTTTAGAAGAACTTTATACATAGAATAATTTTATGAAATGAAGATTTGTCACTTCATATTTAGCATTACCTTTATAATTAAGGTTTATAATTTTTAGATGAATCAGAAACACTAATCACATGTTCACCTATTTAGTTTAATTATACCTTTTATAATATGTATCGAAACAATCAGGTTTTTGTTAGGGCATGCATACTCATTTACCCTAATATATTATACTGATTATCATATAATATAATGGCCAGCTCATGTAGAACTGGGGAATCATGCATATCAGAATTAACTCACAATGCTATAACATAACCAATCGTGTTCCTTCTATTATTTCATTCATGCATAGGGTTCTGCTACAATAATCAAGATGACTCATTATGCAAAAGTGAAATTTTAAGATCCTCATCAATGAACATTGCAATATATTCTTAGAATTTATCCATTTAGTTGGAAAAAACGTGGAGATCAGATCTATAAATAGGTTCACGTTTGTTTAACACGTAATTTAGTGCAGGGAGCGTGTGAATCCAACTACAACTTGCAGCAGGAGCTTGACGAGTCCTGAAGGACGTCGCAGTAATGTGTTGTCATCAGGTCGCTCGTTGCTGAAATTAGGTTTTTGTTTCTTTCCACTTGCACGTTTCCGTTCCTCGTAAAATAATTACTTTGAAGGATATCGAAGAAGTAATTTACTTTCTTCTGTCTCGGTCTCTCCAATTAATCACGATAATGAAGTTACTAGTAGAAGGAACTAACGTTATCACTACTACAAAATAATGAAAACGAATTGTTTGCGGCAATTTGCAGCTGCTTACTGCGAATTTTCCTGGCAGGCATATAATTACGTATGTATGAATATTCAATTACCAAGTGTTAGAGTGCACTTTTGTATGAGATGAGTATGATTTTCCCTAATTTACGTGATTGATGGATTAAAATTTGTAGAACATAAGCTAACAATAGCAAAGAAGACCGTTCCTGATAATTATAGACCAATTGCACTATTATCTGTGATCTCTGAAGTGATGGAGAAAGCAATCAACATCCAATACCTAGAGAGCTTTAAAATCGTGAATAACCGGCAATACCGACAATACCTACTTACCTACGTAACACATGTATGGTAGAAATTTATTGAAACACGTGACGAATCTCTAGCTGTATTATTGGATCTCTCCAAAGCATTTTACCGAGTCTGGCACCAAAGCCTTCTTCGGAAACATTCGTCACATGGTTTGACGCCTCAGAATTGTCGCTTACGTTAGAGTTTTCTCTCAGACAGATCACTCCATGTGATGATTGCCGGGGTATCCTCCGATACAATGACTATCAACGCTGATCTTCCACAGGGATCTGTCTTTGCACCAACTTTGTTCCTGCTCTATATGAACGACCTGCTGGAAGTGACCCCTGTCTCATTCACAGCTTCGCAGATGATGGTACACTTTATACCGCTTTCTCATCGAGAGCATCATATCATCCAATGAAGCCAATTGAGCGAAACAAAGACATCTTAACGTAATTGATGGAGATCTGGCAAAGATTTTGAAATGGGGATCTGATAGTAGAGTTTAATGGAACCAAGACTCAAGCTTGCGTCTTCTCCAGGTAGGCGGATCCCACAATACCTAATATGATGATGTTAGGTACAACTATTCCTATGAAGTCTTCCAGAACCATGCTCGGGATAACCACCAACAGCACCCTCTCATGGGACGATCATGTGAGGTCCATTGCGGAAGCCGCTTCACAAAAACTTGATTTTCTATTCCGTGCCAAGAGCTACTTGACAACCCAGCAGCTCTTCATAACCTACAAAGCACAGATTCAACCTGGCCTGGAGTACTGTTAAACATGTTCGGAGTTCGACTCCCAAATATACGCTGAAGCTCTTGGATTTTATTCGTTTAATTGATGATGTCACTCTGACGAGTTCATTGAACTCTCTAGAACATCTCCCTTTTCTATAGATATTCCAATGGTCGGTTTACATCAGAAATCTTGTCTGTTGTTCCACCATGAAAGATTCCAGATAGGTGGACCAGACGAGCTCAAACTAGTCATTCCTTCACTGTTAATCTGGAGACCTGCCAATTTTCTTCCTACCAGACTTAATTTCTTTATCGAACAGCGAAGTTGTGGAACTCTGCACCTAGTGAGGTCTTTCTCTATGCCTATAACCTCCAAACCTTCAGGAAAAATACCAATGCTTATCTCCTCTCTCTACATTCCACCACTGGCTCACACGATGTTCTTCGAGCATTATAGGGTTCCCTCTCGTGTAGTCTAAGCATAAAAAAACATAGTCTCTGCCCTTAGTGGAACTTCCTAGATTCATTCAGTAGATCTTAATATATGAGCCTGTATTGGAACCTTCATGTACATAAACTCATTATTAATATTATTATTATAAGCGGGATTTGTTTAGTGATGGGAAATACAGAATATCCCAAAAGTCAACACCATCCCTTGGTCATGACTCACCAGAATATCAAAATGTGACCTCGTTCAAATAATTCTACTTTCCGAGATATGGGCACTTTTCGAGCTTCAAAATTCCAGATTCTGAGATTGTTATATCTGCTTGAATAATACAAGAAAAAATTAAATAGTAAATCAAGAAGATCGGTTTTCCAGCAATACTTCGAAGATCGAAAAGTTATTGAAATTTTTATACTTCCATATGAATGGCCCTTTCGTTACGCAATTTTTTGCCTGTAAAACCAAAACGTTATCTCTCACAGTTTCCGAAATCCCCATAATATACATACTTATATTGGACGCACAGTATATCCAGATTTCTCATAATGAAGATTATTCTTATTATCATCATTACGGATATTATTCATAATTTGGAAATTAATCACTTTTATCGTAACCTATATAATAATTCTAACTTACATCACTTATTCCAAGTAACTGAGAATGTCGTTGTTATTTTATTTGCTCGAACAAGTGGATAATGAGTTTTGTCCACTATGACTCCCTAACAATTCAAAACAATATAGCAACCCTTCTAACTGTCTCATGTCAAATGTCAACAAGGAATGCTCAGACTGCATGGAGTGTTTATAGCTGTCAGCTTGGACAATATCAAGAATGTGACAGAGTGAACCAGTAAGATCTTCACTGTCTAATTTTAATATGAAATGCTACGTAGCCATCTACCTCTCGTGATATGACCGAGAATAATTAATGTAATGGCTACATAGTTTAGTTCTGCAACATCATATCCAACTGCAATATTTATCAACCAAGACCTTAGAACTACAAGCATCTAAATCATCTGCAATTGACCACGTATTGCTGGAATGAAACGTTGTACGCTATTCAAATTAATTCAATAAGAATCATAACTATTCAAATAATCAAAATAATCAAAGGAGCTAAACTAAGAAATATCAGGTTACGGTTGAATTAGATAATGTAATTTTCCTATAACGGGATTAAAATATACTTACACCACATTTAATTGACAAAAAAGATTCCATTAAGTGTAATTATATTTCAAATATTATATTTGAATCGCTGAATCATGTTCAGCTCTGTATGCCATATTATGAACTTGTTAATTTTTTAAATTACAGTTTGGAGCTGAGAGTTAGGCAATTCTAAGCATTGATCATCATTAAACATGAACGTACCGAAAAGATTTCCTTAATAAAATCTGATTATTCTTAGATCTGATATAATGAAATATACTCAATGCCAACAGCAATGGTATATCCTGGATCGTAGATTTGAACTTCAAAACACATGTTGTACTAGTTATTTATGATTCATTCCGTATTTCTCCCTTAACTAATAAAATACATTCCCTCAAGCTGTAGAATATCATGAATTTAGCAATACATAAGTTAGAAATTGACATGGTAGTAAGAATTATTTCATCACATTTTATCCTCTTAATGAGTTATCAACGTACTTATGAGGTACGACTTTGTAATATAATTTAGGTTAGGTTAACTTAGAAACAAAGCGGGTACAATAAACATTATTGGTTATTATGAGATTGTTAAGATTAGAGCGATTACAATATAAGCATTTTATATTAACAAAGTTAGGTTAGAAGCAAAGGGGTACAATAAACAATCATTATTTGTTGTTATGAGAGTGTTAAGATTAGCGCGATTACAATATTTGCATTCTATATCACCAAAGTTAGGTTAGGATTCTGCCCATATAAAGAAGAATAGTAGTGAAAAATCACCATTATCACATTTAAAACATAGTATTTTAGAAGGGATGGAAATGTGTAAGCGAAAAATCAATTTATTATATTCGGATTCATCTCCAGCTGAGATTAGCCCCTAGTTTGCTTGTTTAACCCCAAATAGTCATTAAACATGTACATTTTGTTTTCTAATTTAGTTTTACTTTGATGATGGCTACTTTTTAGCTAAAAGTTCTTCAGTAGTTCAATAGTATGTTCAGTGGATGCGGGGATCAATTCGTACTTATTAGTGAAATTTATCGGATAAAAACTTTTTCCTATCATTCTCTCATCAGATTCATTTAGTCCTAGATCATATAAAGTGGCTGCCTTTCATTAATATACATCGACTTTCCTCAATGCCATATTGTCAGTATCGAATTTTCAGCAGGAAGGAAATACAATTAAGCAAATCTCAGTAAATAATGAATATTCATCCCAAATAATAACTAAATTAATCAACTGTAAACAACAAAACAACATTTACTTCAGTACATACCCAAAACTTAATTAAATTTTATGGAAAAATCACTGAAAAAATCCAAAACAATAAAAAAGACGAAACAAAGGCAATTCATAAATCTGGGGCTTATAAACTATCTCGTCAGGAATGCGATTTCTGTGTTATAAGGCCAAACAGGACGCTCATTTTCAATTAGGTTTAATGAAGATAAAAGGTGCTGTAGACTTTCAAAAACAGGTTCCACATTTGCAACTCATTTTTTTGTTAATAATGATTCCTTCCCTGAATTAGACAGTTTACATATTTTACATATAGCGGATAAAGGCTCGAAACTAAACTTGCTGAAATTTGCGGAAATTTACAAATACAAAATCAGTATCCTACTTCTTAATGATCAGACAGACCTTATTTATTCAACATTATGTAAAGCTATGTAAAAATCCACCATGTAATCCTATAGTGATAATCCTCTAAGTTAGAATAACCAACCACAGTAATCCTTTGCTAGCTAATCCTTTGCTAGCTAATCCTTTGCTAGCCACCGATGAGTTTATTTATAGCTGAAGTTATTTATTTTTATTGTATTTGAATACCGTCTGAAGATGGCTTAAAAACGATGAAACTCGAGTAACGGAAGTTACTCGAGTTTGATATCCACATAGTAGTGTTAAACTTTACAATATAGGTAAATTGTTTAGTTTTAATCTATTAGAACATGAGTAAACATGAATCAGCTACAAACTTTACTTTCCAATAATCTAATAAATGATGTAATTTTTCCGATGTAACCGTGGCGAGTAAAAGAAATAGGCGTTTCAGAATTGATCAATGATAATGATATTATTTATAATCAGGGTCAAATAGTTGATGGCACAGTAATTTATGTAAATAAGAATCATAACTATTCTTATTGAATGATCAATGAGGTTAAAATAAGAACTATTAGATTACGGATGAATTAGATAATGAAATTATTAGTATAACAGGATTAGATACACCACATTTAATTGACAAAAAGATTTCAATAAGAATAATTACATTCCAAATTCAGCTGATGAGATATTTCAATCGCTGAACTTCATGATCACTCATGTACGCAGTATAAAGTTGTTTTAATTTCTTAATTAAAGTTTGGAACAGGCAATTAGGCAATTCTAATTTATGTATCGATCATATTTCTATTAGATCAAACTTCTAAGATATGACGACTTTGAACTTCCCTACATTATTTGATTGAATTACCCATCACCATTCTTTGATCTATGTTTTTTAAGGAAAATACGTCTGAAAAAATGTCTATCTTAAAAGAATCATCTATTAAAATAAATTATATGAAACATTGAATATGGAAAACTGGTGTGGAATGTGCATGAATAATCAATAATACATCCATGAATTAATTTAATTATTGTATAACTATGTGAACCTCAATGATAATGATGAAACCTAATCAGAAACGGAGCTGTAAATGGTTGAATCGGAGGAAAAACGGCGCAAATCTTCCCATCGGCACTATGAGAATGTAAATATCATCGGCATACAATAAACAAATCAAATTTAGAATTGAATTTTATGTTGGCTTAGCTAATAGTCGAGGAAATGAAGCACAAAATTAGGCCAAACTCGGAATTTTTGAACGGATTTTGATGTAATTGGGCTCATTGGATTCAGAAAGTCGAGTGAAAAAGATGTTGGTTATTGTATTTTCTTGGATAATTTTTTCTGAGCTGTAACACGGGAAAAATGGACATTTTCATTCCATTTTCTGGAGATGATTTATCTAATTATATAACTTTGAAAATCAGGGGTTTTTGAGGGTCCTGAACACAAATATGATGTTCAGAATATTCTATGATGTACCTGGTAATCGGTAACCCTGACTATAACGTCGGTCACGGGGAAGTTCTCAAAAATTTATCTGGATTGGTGCAATTGAAGGTTTTTTCGAGGGTGCTAAATATCTAGAAGTTATAATGAAACAAACTTCAAAACTTTGCCAAGACTGTAAATATTCATGATCCTACACCTTCTGAAATATTAAGAAAATATGCTCCATATCATAATTTTTATTGATTAGTTGTTATATTATGAAGAAATAGCATGTAAGAAAATAGTTAATTGTTAACTGAAAATTTCCCCGTGACCGACGTTATACTCAGGGTGACCGATCCCAAGGGGCATTATTAAATATTTTGAATATCATAGTCGTGTTCAGCATCCTCGAAAACCCCCGAGTGACAAATTTGGAACCGTTTTCGAAATAATTTCTGTAAAATCCCTGAGACCGACGTGGTACTCACGTTTACTTACCTCCAGGTGCATTATGAGCATTTGAAAAAATAATATTCGTGTTCAGCACTCTCGAAAACCTGTGACTAACCAATTCCAGCTATTTTCAATGCTTATTTTCAAGGTTAGATAATAATTAGATAAATCATCTCCAGAAAATGGCATGAAAATGTCCATTTTTGAAATTAAGAAAAATTTTCCAAGAAAATCCAATACCCCATATTTTTTCACTCCAATTACACCAAATTCCGTTCATTCATTCAAAAATTCCAAGTGTAATGCTTTATTTCCTCCACTATAAAGGGAATGTTTTTACCAAAAAATATATCTCTCATATTCATACTAATAACATTGATAAGTCGGCCGTAGCCAACCATATCTCACAGAACGGTAATTCAATCACAAATTCGGACTTTCTCTCTTAAAATACGTCAACGAACCTCACTTGGGGATGTTGGAACCTATAGAAATGTTTAACCATATAGATAATTTATTGAATTTGATTTATCTTCAATCGAAAGTAATCCATCATCATAAAGTACTTCAATAAATATCAGGTCAGCTCTAGGAACACGTATTTATAAGTAATTAGGACGGAGTGAGCGATAGCGAATAAAATCTATCCTGTCACCTCATGCGGCACGTTGTTGGTTTCTATGGTCGAAGCGGTGATTCCGATCAATGAGAACCTACCTCATTCATGCTATCTTATCCAAAAATCATTCATTCAAACAAGATTTGTGGAAGATTTGAATGCCTTTAAGCTGAATTTACTTTTACTGAAACTTTATTGTCCATTTTTTCTAAAATATCCAGGGTATTTAGAGAAAGGGGTCGAATATCGATCATCCTCATTTTTACGCAACCCTACAAACCGATAAAATGATACAATACGTGCCGCCATCTCTTAAGGTAGATGGAAATTACCTACAGCAACAACGGGCAGTTTCATTGTAAATTCGGCCACAAACTGTTTTTGTGCAGTATTTTTGTTATTTTTTTGATTCATTGGATAAAGTATGTACCTGTTAATGTTAGAAAAACCTGAGCTACTTTAGTACTAATTGTTGCATGGTAACCCAAAGTATTCTAAATAGTGTTTTCGAACATTTTAATTTTTTGATGCTAGGAGTTGTGTATGTTAAAACAATGGTCCTCGCGGAGGATAATATCGACCAGTATGATCGATACTACCCGCCTGTGATCGATTTTAACTTCATTGCTTTGTATCCTCTGCAGATGCCCCAAAAAAAGATTCTCGTAAGACAAATCGCTCTGCATGGTCAGAGAAAGACATGAAGCGGGCGTCAACGCGGCTAAACAATAGACCCACTCCATTACAAAGGAAGCAAAATTGAATGGCGTACCATATGCTACGTTGTGCGACAGATATCCTAGTAAGACATTAAAATTAGGAAGGACTGTATCAAATAACGACCAGGAAAAAGAACTGGCCGTGAATGGTTACAGTTTTCCAATGGTGTACGGACCTTTACTTCATAGGGATCTAAATTGTTAGTGAAAAATAAGTCAAGCGTATTGGCGTAAAGATAGTTCTTATCGGGGATTTGTGTTGGTTCATCAGTTAATTAATTAATTAATTAATTAATTCAAACCGCGATGTGAGTAGAGATGGCAACAATTAATCGAACCGTTGGAATAATCGATTATTTCATACTGATTAAACAATTATTCATATATATTTTGCTTAGATTAATTAATAATTTAATGATTATTTACTCGTTAATTGACAGCAGCACCACAGATTGAATGGAAACTATTTTTCAGTATTCTTAAAATACTTCTAGGAAATTTTATTCTCATGGCTTATGAATATAACAAATTTATTTATGTTTATAATCAAGAATTAAATTTTAAGACAATTTGTAGAGGATTATTATTGATTTTTATTTCATTATTTGAATTATAAAAAGAACAAATAAATAAATTATTTATTATTAAAATATTTAGATTAAAGTGTTAGATTGTAGGGAATTAATTTTATTCAACTACTCTTAAAACACTTCTAGGAAATTAGTTATTTATTATTAAAATATATAGATTAAAGTGTTAGATTGTAAGGAATTAATTTTATTCAACTATTCTTAAAATACTTTTAGGGAACTTTTGAAGTTATTTTAATATTATAAAAAAATAATTTATTTGTTGAAATGAAAAAAAAATTACCATGCAAATTGGAATAAAAAATGTTAGGCAGAAACGCTTCGGAATGTTCATCAAATTGCTTACTTATTTATGAATTATAATTAGGTTTGTATTATTATTATTGAATATGAATTATTTACTAATATTGTTTAAGTAGTTTAATGAATTAGTTTATTAATTTTATTAATAAATGTATGTTGATTCTTCATCTATTTAAAATGATGCTTTGTTAATGTGAAAAATTATCTTTTTCAGCATTTTAGATGAAATTTTAAAGGTTCCTATTTTTTAAGTTTTATTTAATTCATGAATTTTTTGATAAAAATGTGACTTATTTTATATTTACTAATATAATTTGAATTTTAAAATATAAAAATACGTTTAATTACTTATAAGTAAACAAAATTTGATTTATATAAAAAATTTTCATCTTTATATTTTTTAGATGGAGTTTTAAAAGTACTATCTCCCTAAATTTAATCTGCAGAAAAAGGAACAATGAAGATCTGAAACCTTTGAACCTTATGTGTGAGATATATATATATTAAATATTGAAAATAATAAAAATCATAATGTATCTAAGAACTACACCTTCAGACTGTAATATTGAACATGTATCATAAAGCAGGATCGTTTCATAAGTTATTCTGTATTCAGGAAGAACTAAATTAAATTATTTGAGAATTAGCATTGCCACTATTTACTTGTCATCTAGAAAGATACTATTGTAATTATCGTGGGTTGTAATGAATATGTCTCGAGACTATATTGTTTTCAGTAAATTATCCTGAAATAGTGCGGAGAACAAGGACGTTGCATTGCATGTTGGGTAGCCATCCTTTCGGCTGTCGCTGAACGACGTAGAGCAGATTTAGTAGCCGATGGCGTGATCTTTTGCTTGTCTTTTGCCCTCTTTTGTCCAGGGGAGATTTAAATTGTCCCTGGGTTAGTGGTTTGCTGTTATCTATTGTCTTCATCTGGTAATTGCCGTCGATAATGGCTTGTTTACAATTCTCAGTAATTTTACTTCCTATTTTACTGCCTGCAAACATAAATTCGCTTGTTTAGTTTTCACTAAACTTCTATACATTGTTATCGTACTAGTTCAGATCATCACTGGCTTCTTGGAATTGGAAAGGTTTTTTCTAATCGCACTCAATTCTTGAGTATACATTCCCTATTTCATGTTCCTCTGCTGGATATAGGTCAATGAAGATAGTGTCTCTTGCCTAAGTTATGTCAGTCAATTCTCAAGGTGGAGACGACTCATCAGTTGGTTCCCATATTCCACAAATGAAGGCATGACTATGTGATGATTGACCTATCAACGCTGGTGTTCCAAAGGGATCTGTGTTGGTACCAATTTCGTTTCTGCTCCACATCAACGGAGTGACTTGCTGTCTCATCCACAGCTTTGAAGATGATGCTACACAGCATTCCGTTTTTTTATACAAAGTTCCTATATCATCCAATAAAGGCAGAGGATCAGGACAGAGACAAGTCGATGCAATGAATGAAGATCGGGGGAAAATTCTGAAATAAGGATCTGATAATCTAGTAGAGTTCGATGCAACCAAAACTTAAGCTTGTATTTTCTCCAGGAAGGCGGATCATAATCCCTAATCCCTAAAATGATGATGCCAGGTACAACTGTTGCCAGATTTCCATTAATTGCGTTAACCTGGATCTGTCTCGCTCCTCTGGCTTCATTGGATGGTATATGGGCTCTAGATTAAATATGGAGTGTATCATCATCTGCAAAGCTGTGAATGGGACAGATGCAACTTCCAGCAGATCGTTAATATGATTGTCATTGTATCGGAAGATGCTTTGGTGCCAGACTGAGTCAAATGCTTTGGAGATATCCAATGCTACAACTAGAAATACTCCATGTTTTCCAATAGATTTCTGCCATACATGTGTTATGTGGAGAAGCAGGTCTCCTGTTGATCTCTGATGACGGTAATTCAGGATTTTGAAGCTCTAGATATTGGATGAGCTCGGTGTTGATAGCTTTCTCCATCACTTTAGAGATCACACATAATAGTGCAATGGGTCTATAATTGTTAGGAAGAGTCTTCTTTCCTTTTTTTGGAATTGGTTGGACTCTAGTGGTCTTCCAGCCGGGAGGAAAGACACCAAGTGGGTATAAAAGGTTAAGCAACCTGCCGAAAACTGCTTTTAATCCAGGCGCACATTCCTTGAGAACGATAGACTTCTCTCCAACGAACGGCGGAGTTGTGGAACTGTTTGTTTCAAGATCTTTCTTTATGCTCATAACCTCCAAACCATCAAAAAAAATTGCAATGCCTAACTCCATCCAGTCGACGTTCCTCAATCGTTATAGGTTTTCCTCTCGTGACAAAATAAAACAAGTAAGAGTATTGGACAAATTAAGAAGGAAAACTTGAATGCTAGAGGATACTCTTTACAGGCTGACATGCCATGGGAAATTGTCCTGAAGTGCGAATGAAGCAGTAAATGAATCTGGATTCAAATTGGAAGTATCAGTATACGGATAGGTTGACAATGAATATTTCAAATGATTCACTTGATATACAAGCCTTCAGGAACCAAAACATGTCTTTATTCGAATTTAAACAAAGGGGTTCCAATTAATCAGAAGAAAGTTGCTCGTTCAAAGATCGACCGTACAGGTTGAGACGATTTTAGCAGAAGAAGAATGCATCGATATCTCTCGTAAAGGAGTTTCAAAGGCGTCAGTTCAAACTCATTAATTTTATTGAATCACGACAGTTGCTCAGGCACGTAGTTCGAAACACTTAGCGGTTTTTTAGTTGTGTCGCAGCTTAGCATTTGTTGACGGAAGAACTGCGCTTCAAACAATTACAAGATTTAATTAAAACTACGTTTAAACGTTGTCTGCTGGGAGTCATCTATCACCGAACGTGTCTCCCAGTCTTTAAATTCTTGCCGCATTCGTTTGCATACCTCTTACTTTTGCCCTTTTTCAGGGCACTTTCTCCTGTAGCTTACCAGAGTCGAACTAATTTTCTAATTCTCCTACTACGTTATGTCATAAATATTTCATTATCTCAACAAGAAGTAATCATGGGGCTTGCTTCAGTATATTTTATTCTATTGGAAGCAAGTTTAAATTCATTTCTATAACAAATATAACAAATCAATTCATGATTTGTTTGCTACTTTGTGATGTTTAATTTTGAACAAATAAATATCACTTAGGTTTGTAAGTTTCCAAAATACAAAATTGCAATTACCGTTTCAACAATCGTAGTGATATTCAACAAAATAATTGTATTTTCTTTTGTAGATTCATACTGTTTCTGAATTCAATATATCTAGACACAGGGATGTATTGAGAACTAGGCCAAACAGACCATAGCCTATTTCGTGCAAACTTATTCAAATGCCAAAAAAAACGCCGCGTCGTTTGTCGAAACGCCGAAATGAGTCGCCAAAAGTGAGCCACGATCGCTAGGCGCAAGCGTTCACGAATCAAAGAGGCTGCGTTTTCAACGAGACATCTGCCTCGTCTCACTGACGAGCTCATGAGAATAGCGAAACAATTGTCTATAGGACGTTTTGTCACTGTTCAACCTGGTGAACCAAATTTTTGTCTATTGATCACGAAATGTGTCTGTATTTCACCATGCTTTGTTAAATGTATTGAACTACAAAAAAAATTCTAGATAACCTAGGGAAGATTGCAAAAAAATTGAATAAGAACAAATTTGAGAAAAAATACATAAAAAAAAATATTCAAGTATGTCAAATCCGGGGATTTGGCAGGCCAGTTAATCAGACTTGCTGGACCAATCCACCTATTTACAAATATTCCATTCAAATGATTACGGGCCTCAAACGCATAATGGGGTGGAGCTCCATCACGTCGTCTTTCTCTAGAGTGAGTGAACATTTTAGGAATTATAGGAATAACAAACTCGACTCGCATTATGCCAAACATTCATGACGCAAAAAGTATCAGTAATTGCACTACCTGAAGGATTTGATAGTTAGGTTGGAAAACTCTCCGAAGATGAGCACTTTTAAAGCAAGACTGAAAAAAATGGATGACCCAGAAATTCAACACATTCCCAGATATTTGCAAAGAAAAAATGATACTCTTTTGTTCATATTCCTCGTGAAGTTCGAACAGATTGTCAAAAACATCTACCAAAATACCACTTCAACTTGTCCTGAATAATAAAAGAAGCTTTCCACGCTCTTCACATTGAACAAAGTATTCTTATTCATTATTGGTTAATCTATTATTTGTCTTAAACCTGCTTTAGATGATACAATCTTATTTCTAGTTACTGAATTACGTTGCGGAGCTCTCGCCTAGACGCTCGAAAACTCTCCCTCCATGAGCAGAACAGGCATGAAGATGTTCACAGGACTTCTTAGAGGCCACTACCACCTGAACAGACATCTACACATGATGATCAAGGTTGTAGTTGATGCGGAAAGGCGGACTAAACTACCTCTCTGTAGAATGTCCAGCACTGGACTATCTCAGGCAGCGACATTTCGGATGTCATAAGAGACATCAGTCCAAGAGTTGCCTCAGGCTTGCTGGTTGAGTCTTGATCCAATGAGCACACAATGTATACATCCAAACGGTCTGAGTGCATGGACTTGTCCGGCCCTGATTTGATTGATTCAATGATTGAACCTCTTGCCAAAGATGTCATATGATTGATATTACTTATCAAACTTTCTGATACAATAGATATTTCTAGTTCTAATTCATGGAATAACCTCAAAACCACTCAACTATACTTGGTTCTTTGATGACAGAGACAACTAACAATTCAAAAATCGATTGGTTAGAATTTCTAAACTATGTTTGACTCATCTTCATTACTAGTCGAGGAAATATAACATTTTAGGTCCAAAATTTGTGCAGTAAGAATCGAAATGCTGTTTTTTGCATCCGATTCCTTGATGCATTTACTCCATTTGCCCAGTTTTTAAATCTTATAAAAATGAGAAATTGCATTTCTGCATCAAAAATATTTATTTTTTCATGTGCAATTTTTTAAGCAAATTGAAAAAATTATCGAATATTTCGATCCATATTTAGTAAAAGTCATACGTTGGAAATTTTTGTTGCTAAAAGTTGAACAATATTTTTTCTGATTCTATGGTTTCATAGATACATAGTAATTAGGTTTTTCTTTTTAGAAAGTTAATCAAGTTAACTTTTATTACGTTGTCCCAAATTACAATTTGAAGCACAATATTAGGTAGACAAGTGTCGTAAAAACTGACAGTTTTGCCAGTTTTATGAAATTTTGAGAATGCCCCACAAATTTAGTTATAAAGAAAAGAAAGAATAAGAAGATATGATGGTTGTTTATCGTTTCTGTAATAGTAATACTGTGCCTTACTGAGGAAGGTTATTTACAGTTTTTGGAAGATCATTTAGAGGAAATTTTGGACGAAGTACCTTTGAATATTCGACGATGTATTATCTCTCAACATAATGGAGCACCTCCTCATTATTTAAACAATGTTGGAAATTTCCTAAGTACCATTGGAGGCGGCTCGCACCCTTGGCCACCGAGATCACTGGATGTCACTGTCCTAGATTTTCGCCTTTGGAGATGAATAAAGTCGTTTGCTTATGCTACGAACGTGAACCCAAGGGATGGGTTACTAGATCGCATTCTTAATGCTGCAGCTTTCAATAGAGCAAATCATAGTTCACTAAAACTTGCTACTAGTATCGAAGTGATGTTTTCGAAAATTTAATGTAAGTTTATGCTATTTAATTCAGGGTTTGAACTACAATTAATCAAAGTATCTCTGGAACAAGCGAAAATCAGACTTGAACATTTGAGCTTATTTTATTTATATTTCCGAAACACCCTCTATAAATTGTTTGTACTGTTCAAGTATTCTGTATTCAATTTTAGACTACTCTCCTCTTTATGTTGTGTTTCTGGGGTATGGATGAAGTGGTTGTGTTCGAGCCGATAGTTGGTGCAATTTAAATCCTAGTTTTCCATCTATAGTATATCATATATTCCAGAACCCTCAGCGATTGTCGCTGAAACCTTCAAACACCAAATAGAACCACAGTAGTCGATATCGTAAAGCACATGATATATAGAACATTTTATAGATTAACAAGAAGAGAGTCGCGTTATGGATAAGAATGTTTGTCAAATTATCACATATTTTATGTATTGGATGATATATTTTTTCTATTCCAAGTGCTAGCTTACGTTCCTCAATTTCTCCATTGCTTTCCCCAATAGATCTTCAGAACGAATTTGTTGTTTCTCTATTTACGAGAACGCCAATTTGGATTTCCCTGAGATAGAAGTACTTTCTTGTATGCATTTGATCTTGTGAACTTGTGAGCTGTATGCTACCATGGATTGTATTCTTTTTAAAGCAATCCTTCTACGGAACAAACAAGTTCAATTGACCTTGGTTATATAGTGGAGAATCTATCTCAAAGCTTTTGAGTGAAGAATTTCGAAGGTGAAATTCTTCACTCCAAGAAGGTACCAGAGGCTTCTCGTTTCTACATTTCCTCCCTATGACTATGATTCCAGATTCATACAAATTGGAATGACTGCTTTCCTTATATCATTGTTGTTGTTGAGAACCGAGTACGGTTCTCATTTAGGATAACAAGGTGGCAAAGAAGAATAAATTGAATGGTCATTTGAACCTAGGGTCACAGCCACGATCAAGAAAAGAGTTTGCCAAAACTTGAAAATGAGTATTTCGCGAAAATGTTGTTGAACATAAACTCTTTCATAAAATACTGATGATAGTCATGGATTACTCACCTGCTACTCCTATTCCAGAATAGAATCAGCGGGAGGTATTTGTAATTAAAATTGTGTATATTATGAGATGCAATTAGATAAAGACATTCACCACGTATTTATTGTAATGCTGGAAGCGCAAAT
This sequence comes from Endomychus coccineus, assembly GCA_958510875.1. NCBI lineage: Eukaryota > Metazoa > Arthropoda > Insecta > Coleoptera > Endomychidae > Endomychus > Endomychus coccineus. Next base: position 14,540,169 of record OY294071.1, on the reverse strand, counting down.
AGTAGCAATCAAACGTTCATTCTATCATGAATTTTATATTCCATTGCGATCATAAATATATCTGATTTGTGTGGAAGTATAGGTAGTTAACCATGCGTTATATATGTAAAAACATAATATATACGCATAGTAAATAATATATATTCTAACAGGAGATTTTTCTGGTGTATGTCACGATCATGAGCTAGTCACGAATTCATAATATGATGGCACTCTATGAATACAACTTATCACTCCTCAGCGTGTATCATTTGATTGATCTTATACTACACACTTGTGTCATTTATGTATCTAACGGATTATACATTGCAATTAGTGTGTTAGGAAACATAGAAACAAGAGGAAGGCACTTTAGAACATCCAATTAAAATTTATATATGATGAATATTAAAATGAGATCTGCGGTAGGCTACGGTCAAGATATGTCAGCTTGTAGAACATATAACTTTCTTCTGCGTGCTTCATGATTTTCTGTTAGTTCACTGTCCATAACCGAATAGTATGGAAATTATGTTGCGAAGCAATGAATTTAGTGTAATGGAAATAACAAATCATCGTAATACCGAACAAGTAGGATGAGGATTGTTTGGCTCCGCTGCCCTCCAATTCACAGTGTGTTATAGAACGCTCTTCAATTAATGTGTTGATTTCCTTTATAACCACAGAACAATACATCTATTACTTATTTTTCCGGAACGTGTAGACATGCTCTAGGCCAGTGTTTTTCAACCTTCTTGAATACGCGACCCTTTTACGTGTGGAAAACTTTTGGCCTCCCCCCAGGACCTTTCGATTTAAATGATGTGCTTGATATGTGATCAAAGTTTTGAACTCTATTGGAGGTAAAGCCTCACAAATTCGATTGTTCAGAATTGTTTGTAAGTACATGGATTTGCTCCTACAAAATCCTCCTCTTCCTTTATCACACACAGATCAGGGAGCTATCCAAAGGAAAAGTATTGAAGCGAGTTCTAGAACTAAAACCTGTTAATGTTCTCATCAGTATTGAATATAATCAGCCATTATGTGATGACAATCAATTCTAAACTCAAATAAAATGCTATTAAAATCAGAGAAAAAACCTTTTTACGATCAAGGGTAAACATTGAAGAATTCCTCTTGGTTTGTGGTTAACATCTTCAAAAAAAAAAGAATGTACGAGTATATCCCTTGCGTTCAGAAGACTGGTGAAGAAATTGCGACGTAATAATCACATTCCTTGCATGATACCGACCTTGCATAGTTTGGAAGTGAAACTATTACTTACTTTCCCGAACTGGATTCGGAAGCTTACAATGGGCATAGATGGATACCAAATCCGCAAGTGCAGATTAACTGGTGTCATGAAGCCTTGTGCAAATTTCATGTTCTTTCGTAAGAAACAGAAAAGTTTGTAAACTCCTTCTAAATGAAGAGAGGTAAAAGGATACTTGACAGCTTTGTATAACTACGATACTTCTGGGAATGTGGAAAAATGTGTAGGAATAATTTGCTTCTACATCCGATTTGCTATATTTTCAATACATGGAAGGAGGCTCAAGTTGATTTGGAATTTTAGATAAGGCACCATGGTCTTTTTCTTGGAAGAGGTGATCAATACCCCACATGCTTTAGTGTTGGCTAAGGAAGGTACTGTAAGTCAAGTAGGTTTCCTAAAAAGGACCATGATACCTACACAACAACTTTTGAGAAAAGCCTTGGACTGGAGGCTAGGTGCGGAGATAACAAGACCAAATAGAATTAGGTGGGTTATAAATAGATTTCCACCATACAAATCGTCTAGAGAAAATGGAATATATCCCATCCTACTCCAAAAGGGGCAGAAAATTCTGATTCCATTCTAAGTAGAATATTTGAGGCTTGTATAGCTATTCGACACACACCTACTGAATGGTACCCAAGGTGGGTAGACTAAATGACACGAACACCAAGTCATACCGACCAATTAGTATAGTGTCCTTCCTGCTTGAAACACTGAAAAGATTGATAGACAGATTCATAAGAGAAGGGTATTATCAACAAATCCCTTCAACGAAAATCCTTTGAGGATATAGATATTGCCATGGCGACGTTTGTCGACATTGAGGGTGCCTTCAACAATGTATCAACAAAATCAATCACCAAAGCTCAGGAAAGGAAAAGGATTCCATCCCTCCTGTGCCATTAAATAAAATCACAGTCACAGCTAGAGCTGGTAGGGGTGCTCGCAACAAGGAGTGTTATCATCTTTTCTGTGGGATATCCTGCTGGATGAACTATTGATAAGGCTAGAATCCAAAGGTATTTACTGCTTAGAATATGCCGACGACCTAGCGAGTATCGCAATAGGCAAATTCGCAGGAACAGTATCAGAGCTCACTCAAACGGCTCTAAACATATTAAACAAGGGGAGCCAACCCGAGGAACTTACCGTAAACCCTGTTAAAACCACTATAGTTGTCTTTACTAGAACAAAAGTACTGACAGGACTTAAGCCACCTGTTCCGAACGGATGGGGTAGAAATTTCAATTGCACAAGAGGCATAATTCTTGCGAGTTATCTTTAATCACAAGCTGAGATGGAATCAACATCTACAGAAAACAATCCAAAAGAGTACATTAGCCCTCAACATATGTGTGATGTACGATGTACAACAAGCTATACAATGGATTAGAAGCTGACCCCATAATGGGAATGCCATCGGACGAGATGCTTCTCAAGTATAGCTTTGAGAAAAACTTGAGAATAGTCATAACAAGCAGAGAGGCATGGAAGAGAATACCTCAATTCCCAACTAACACATGAACTATATCGGACTGACAGATACAACCTTATGCAAGTTCTGCCAGGAAGACGAGGAGACCTCAGTACACATACTGTGCAACTGCGAAGGCCTAAAAAGGCTGAGTTTCTCAACGATAGGAAAAGAAAAACCACAACCCTTCTATTAAATGGAGGACCTAAGGTCTGGCCTATGGAGTCTAGTAATGAAGACGGGTCTAGACAGGGAACTTCAACATAACAAGAGGGCATACACAATAAATCTGCAAAGATCGCGGTGGTGAGGCTCCTAGTCCACAATCCCCATACAAGCTATCTAGCAGATAGATAGATAGATTGTATGATAGAGAGATACTCTATAGTTCTGTTCAAAAGCAATCTGTCATTAATTCACTGGTCCATAAATATGTTAAGTTATCCCAACACCAACCCCCAAAATCAGAATATATACACCTTTCGTCTGTCTCTCCTATTATTGAACGTTATTATTAAAATATCTTTGAACAATATATTATAATAAAAAATAGGAGACCTTATACAGTTCCTTGTGGTATACCGATTTTCAATTGTAGCTTGATTATTAGTAACATCATTTATTTTTACATTTTTTTTTCATTATGATAAGTAATTCCTCATTCTATTGAAACATATCCGTCTAAGTGGAAGTCATCAACAAATAAAACTGGAAGAGTGGAATTATTATTAATAATAAAGAGGCACAATAGGAGCCACGGTATTTTATTTAATTTATTCTAGGAAATAAATGAAAGAAACCAATGACATGTAGTCATCCGGTAAATTCCTCATAATATATGAATGCTTATGTTAGTTTGCTTGGTAGGTTATTTTATTATTAGAAGTTGAAATGTCGGTTATGGTTAAATTATTTTTAAGAAGTGGAATTCTTGTATTCTATCTTTAATGCGAATGATACACAATAGTGACCCTGAAATAGGCCAATAAGGTATCCAAAGTACACGCTGTGTTAAAGTAATCTCATTTTTAATTTTCTTAAAAACCTTTCCTGAGTAAGTTATAACTGTTCAACGTTATGTAAGGTGTCCATCATGTCCCCTTGACAGAAGCTTTCCAGGACATAAATAGAAGAAACCAATAAAATGTTGTTATCTATAAACCTCCTCATTTATTCAGATGGCACCCTCATGTGTTAGATGGCAATCGGCGTATTTGTCATAATAAAAAAGTTACCTCAAAATAAATCTAGACCCTTGGTTTTTGTCAATTACAGAAAAATCGAACAATATTTTTGGGCCTGAAGCTCACAGTCACATATAAAAGCTGTAACATATTGATATCGTATTTAGATGCCAATAAAAAATACCGCAAAGTGTTTCATAATGTATTTGGCTGGGTAGTGTGGCTTCCTGAATAAGGGTGAATTCGTACAGTGTTGGGACTTGCCCTCAATCATGGCTATTTTCCCCTAGTCGCGCGTTTGGCGGTTAAGAGATTCCATCATTTCGATCACTGTAGTACTCCTGAGGGCCGTCTCAGTCACTGCTGAATGATATCTATGACCTGGGCTGGTCTGAATAAACAATACGAAGACAGCACATACTAAGAATTTTATTATTGTTCAAGACAAACGACTTGCTTCCAATACACATGTACAACATGTATAAGAAGTATGGACTCAAATAATGCTCACTTCTGATTTACAAAGAATTTATACAGAAGAGTGAAACGGAAAATAACACTTTAACAAAAACGGAATTCATCCTATTCTAGAATTCATCAATTGGATATTCAGATTTCTCGATCCAAGCCGAATTTATAACGCGTTTGACAGAATAAAATACACTCTTCTGTTAGCAATTTTACATTTTATTGAATTTTCTGTGCAGTATCATTGCTACAGTCGTATTTGGCTGAGAGAATGCAAGCGGTTGTGGTGAGTTGAGACATCTCAGAGCTCCTGACTTCAGAGAACGGAGTTCCACAGATGTCCATTTTGGACCGACGACACGCAGACGTACTTGTCTTTCCAGAGTCTGAATTCATGGATGCTAACGCTCAACTGAACTCTGATTTAGAGTCAATTATATCATTTTCAGAATAATTTTTTCCCCCATAAATCCTGGCAACTTTATGGTAATGTTGTTTGGTAGAAAAGAGGCTCGTTCGTTGTTTCGATGCCTTGACAATTATAATCTAGGACATGTTTATTTTCCCAACTCACAGTGCCAAAAACTTGATTATCTTAAACTCATCTCTGAATTTCACCGGACATGCCAACTTGGTTATAAGACGAGTTTTCTAGAATCTGGAATTGATCTTCGCCGACAAAAAGTTCTTGGTAAACGAAGAAAAATTATTTCATGTGCAAACCTGGTACTTTCACATTATGGTGACATTATATATGGACCTGTCATGCCGAGAAGATATATGAAACGGAACACTGAGTGATGATGCGAAAGAATTGCTGGTCGGCTCCAACGAAGCATGTTTTTTATCCGGATACTGTTTCTAGAACTTCATCTTATATCTTCATCTTTTCAAAAATAAATCCAACCTACTGTCATGAGGTTCCTACTTTACTCACTGTTCCTTGGAGTTTTTGGATGATGTGCCATCGATTCAGAGATGGGCAGTCAAATTTTTCTTGAAGGTTTGGAGGTTATAGGAATAGGGATAGACCTCACTGGGTGGAGTATTCCACAACTTTGCTGTTGGATAGAAAAATGAAGTCTGGTAGAAATAAATCCGGCAGGTCTCGAGTTTGAAAATTTAGGGATGACTAAATTCAGCTCCTCTAGATCGCCCATCTGGAATCTCTAGTGGTGTCATCATCAATCAGACGAAAGCTCTCTTCTGGAGTAAATCCAAGAGCTTCAGTTTATGTTTGGAAGCTCAAAACTCAAAACATGTTAACAGAACATCAGGACCGGTCGAGTTTGTGCTTTGTAGATCATGAGGAGCTGCTGGAATGTAAAGTAGCTCTTGGTACGGAATAGAAAACAAAGTTTTGGTAAAGCGGTTTCCGCATGATCATTCCATGAGATGGTGCTGTTAATGGTGATGCTGGACATGCATATGGAAGTGTTATTGTTGTACCTGACATCATCATATTAGGGATTGTGGGTTGCATTAAACTCTACTAGATCAGATCCTCGTTTCAAAATCATTGGCCGATTCCCATTAATTGCGAACCTGTCTTCGTCTCGTTCCTCTAGCTTCATTGGAAGGTATAGGGGCTCTAAATGAGAAAGCGGTATGAAGTGCATCATCATCTGCAAAGCTGTGGACGGGACTGGTGGTGACTTCCAACAGATCGTTGATATGTAGCAGAAACAAAGTGGGTGCCAAGACAGATCCCTGTGAAACACCAGCATCGATAGCCATTGTATCAGAGGATACTTCGTCAACTACCACATGGAATGACCTATCTGAGAGAAAACTAGATAGTAAGCCAGAAAGCTGAGGCGCAAAACAAATGACGGAAGTTTCCCAAGAAGACTTCGGTGCCAGACTCGGTCAAATGCTTTGGAGATATCCAATGATACAGCTAGAGATTCCCCATGTTTTCCAATAGATTTCGGCCATAGATTATAGACCTATTGCACTATTATCTGTGATCTCTAAAGTGATGGAGAAAGCAATCAACATCGAGCTCATCCAATACCCAGAAAGCTCCAAAATAGTGAATAACCCGCAATATGGATTTCTTCAACAGAGGTCAACAGGAGACCTACCAGAGAGAAAGATAGAGAGAGAGAGAGAGAGAGAGAGAGAGAGAGAGAGAGAGAGAAAAAGAGAGAAAGAGAGAGAAAGGTATTGGGATTAACATATTTTCCAATATATGTCTGCCATACATGTGTTACGTACGGATAAGCAAATAGGTTCACTGTTGAGATCACTGATAATAGTGCAATGGATCTGCTATAATTAGCATAGCTCTTCTTTCTTTCTTATGGAATCTACTACGAAGAAAAATTATATAATAGTAATATCATGGTCCTCACATATTGACACTACAACAAAAGATTCAGAATGTGATTTTTCACTTAGAGTATAGGAAAAGAAAAAGATCCTAGCTAATCAGTGTATTATGACCACCAGATGACTATTGAGGGTCATGGTCATGACCAGAAACCTCAAGAGAACCTCCCTATCCTAAAAAGTTTCACTCTTTTGCAGAAGATATGTTAATGAATCCCCTGGAGACGACTTGGGTACCAGGATGCCCTGTGCCCCAGGTACGACGTAGCTCGCATTTGGCACCGGAATCGTGGTCAGTGACCCCAAAAACCCCCGAGTAAGAAATTCTGGGCTATTTCGGTCATATTTGGGCATTTTTTTCCACATTGAATGTCAGTTCCTTAAAGTGCATTCAAAGAGATGCATTTTCCACGTCATACAAAAACAAACTGGTAACATGACTTCCAGAATCGATTAAAAAAAAACGTCAAAATCAGTTCAGCCGACTTTTTTTCGGCCTTTTTTGTGCTTTATTTCCTCGACTACGAACACCCCAACATGTTGAACTTCGATATTTTTTGATACAATATATGAAAGGATAGACAAAATTTACTAACCTAGATATCTTAATAGTGGGAACAATTTTCAAGATAATAATGTTGATACGAGCACAACATAAATCTACTTGGTCGTGTGGTGATCTTGTCTCATAGTTTATAGAGGTTATCAATAAATCACAAAACTAATTCGAATTCTTTTTGTAATTGCATATGTTAGAAATTTAAATATTCATTGATATTTTGCGCAAATATTCATTAGTGAAAGATGTATCGAATTGATTAAACACAATGGTGAAGTGCTATATGTCGAAGAATTAATTCTTGTTGTATATATTAGCTAAAAGTATTTGTTCATAGATTGTATGATTGTAATAAATAAACATGTACAACACACTGTTTAACAAATGGAATAATGATCTTACTTATATTTATTAACCATTTAGTAAAAGACAAGTTTAATCTAGGAAGATATATTCAAAAGCGCCTCATGATATACATATTACTTTATAAAGATATATTACTAGCGTTTAGTGTAATAATTATTGGCATTATTTACGTCTATAAATCAGAACTATTGTAATGCAGAGACATACGCTGCCATAAATACTGATTTTTAAATGCGATAGATATAAACAGTACGTATAATTGAAAGTTGAATGGATATAGCCTAAGAAAACAGTTGATCTTTAAATTTATAAATCTGCTTACGTCACATTCGAATGTTCTGCTACGAGTGTATGTGTAAAGGTTATAGAATTTGAAAAATAACCGACAAAACAGCAGTGTGCTAATTGTAGCTCCACCCTTGTAATTTATTAACAATAAATATCACGAAAAGAATTTTTATTGAGGTAATCTAGGAAAACATCCATCGAAATGTAATTGCATATATTGGTTTCATATTCAATTATATATTATTCATTAATTGCGGATTATGACGTAAACTCTAGGAATAATTATAACTATACCATCAGATCCGTTTGAAACTTTGTTGGAGTAAAAATGTATACATATAAGAATTGACATGTTTCTCATCATTGATGTGGTATAATACGAAATATTGATGAACAATTATACAATCTTACAACTATACACGTAGAGAAAAAGAGACAAATAGTTCCAGCCAATTGAGTTCTAATAATGCAATCAATCGTACAGTTAGATAAATGAATATATAGATAGTACTTTATGCTGAGAATGTATACGAGAAAACAATTAACATAAGAAAAGTAAATCTTGAATAGTAGACTTTCGCAGATAGCTAATCTTTAAAATCTTGGTTTCAGGATGAATTCCGCGTCACAATAGCATGACTTGATGCCATCCAAGATTTTTCAAGAAAAGTAAATTAATTTTTTTTTCTATACTTTGAGAGGGAAACCTATCATGTAAATACATTGGGAGAGGAAATTCGAATTTTTCTTGAAGGTACTCTTCATACCGCTTTCTCATGTAGAGCCCATCCAATGAAACCAGAGAAGCGAGACAGGGACAGGTTAACGCAATTAATGGAGATCTGGCAAAGATTTTGGAATGAGGATCATATAATCTGGTCGCGTTTAATGCAACCAAAACTCAAGCTTGCGTATTCTCCAGGAAGGCGGATCCCACAATCTCTAATATGATGATGTCAGGTAAAACTATTCCTATGAAGTCTTCCATAACAATGCTCGAGATCATCCTCTCATGGGACAATTATGTGAGGTCCATTGCGAAAACCGCTTCACAAAACTGTTGTTATTCTGTGCGAAGAGCTACTTCACATCCCAGCAGCTCCTCATAATCTACAAAGCACATATTCGACCTGTTCTGGAGTACTATTCACATGTTTGGAGTTCGGCTCCCAAACATACTCTGAAGCTCTTGGATTCTAACCAGAAGAGAGCAGAATCGTTTCATTGATGATGTCACACTCACGAGTTCATTCATCCCTCTAGAACATCGTAGGGAGGTGGGAAATCTCCCCTTTTTCTATAGATATTTCCATGGTCGGTATTCATCAGAAATCTTATCTGTTGTTCCACCATGAGAGATTCCATATAGGCGAACTAGACGAGCTCAAACTAATCACCCCTTCACTGTCAAGCTCGAGACCTGCCGAACTTATTCCTGCCAGACTTCATTTTTTTATCGAACAGCGAAATTGTGGAACTCTCCACCTAGTGAGCTCTTTCCCTATGCCTATAACCTCCTAGGAAGGTTTTTTTTTTCTTTCTTTTGGAACTAATGAAAGACGTTAGATTATACTCTATGTTACATAGAGATTTTATCTAAATAGTCCACACTCTTCATAATTAATATTTTACAACTCTATGTTTCACTCGTTGTCAGGTCAACTTTCAAAATTATTGACACTATAATATAACCTCGTTTTATACTGACACCTGCTGCTACATAAACTATCAAAATTATTGATACTATATAACCTTATTCCATGATAGATCATAGAACCATACTCCAAACATTATAATATTTGGAGTATAGTTCAGTGCCACCGAGTGAACACATAAAATAAATTCTAACGTTGACATCCAGTAATGTGGGTTCGAATCGCGCCTATGGTTCAATGTTTTACGTTTATTCATCTTTATAATCCTATGTTAAATTATCAGAGGTATCTTCATAATACAGAAAATTTAATTCTATATCTCTTAATGTGCTTACACGAAATTGTGGCCAATTAGGCAAGGAAACTTTAAACTTGTTTATACTTACCCAGAACATTTCTCAGTCAGTTCTATTGAAATATATAAGATCCAGGATGCTGCCATTGAATGAATACGATCAGAGTAATTGCTAACCATAGTGATACTCTAACCTACACTACTCACTTCAAAACGATTGTACTTTTGATGTATGTGCTTGAATAGTTGATCTATAGTGGAGCATCGAATCGCATTGTGTTCATCAATGATCTACTGTCCTTATAGACGTTTATATTTACAAAAATGTAGACGCTAACAGGACCAAAGTGGTGTAATTGGTAAGCACCCTGAACTAGAGATTCAGAAATGTGGGTTCGAATCCTGCCTATTGTTCAATGTTTCACGTTTATTCATCTTTATAATCCTATGATGAATTATCTAAGTCATCTTCAAGAAAGAGTTGTCATTATGGTTCAATACTTGAAAAACTGAAGATTATAATACGTCTAGTGAGGGAGGTAAAAATCGACTAAATAATCACGAGAAAATTGAAATTTTGTAAATAGGTAAGTTAAGTTGTGAGAAATAAATATTACAATATTAATATCAATATGAACTCACACTTGGGTAAAACAAATTTTCTAATCTAGTTATTGGAATATGTATTCGCATTTCTAAATATTAGTATAGTTTCTCGCCTTTATTCAAGATAATATCACTCACTCGCCTCATTAATCCTTTGATTGGATATAATACTAATGTTATTATTACCCAGAGGTGTTCATTAGGTTTTATAACGAATACAGTATTACCAATGCACGCATATTATCTGGTGAATATTCACTTCTATGTTCGATAATATCATGAACTGATGTTGCTAGATGCTTTAGGTTGGCAGTTAAAGAAATGTACCAAATACAATAAGACGGGTGTCTAGCTCGTCTCTTGTAGTAGATTAGAGATCAATACTCAATTATCGGTGCTTGATAAGACGGAGCACCACTGTTGATGGCCAGCTAATGCCACATGCTGGTCGTTAACCACCCTATCACCCATACTTCTCTGCCTTTTCTCTTTCCCGAGACAATCGCCTTTCTTTATTACCAAGCTTTCGCTTAGATGTTCTAATGACACTCTGCCACCGAAGTGTTTTCGTTAACCTATTGAAACGGCACATTATTAAAATTTTCAACTACTCTGAAAGTAATCCAAAGACAGTACTGCAAACTGAGCTGCTTTCTATTTTGTAGAACTCAGAAGTTTTCTAAACCTGATGGAATATGTCATTATTTGTTCGAATAAATGAAGAATATACTTTGGCTATTCAGATAACGATCAAAGTCATCTTCATCTATCTCGTACAGAAATTGAAAACAGTTATTCCAAATAGTTTATTATCAAAGATGGCAGAAGATAACATATACAAAGGTTTGTGTTTGAATTTATTCATACAATTTCCTGTAAGAAAGCTATAAGAATGGAGCAGAATTATTAATTTCAGTAATTACATCTAATTGTAAACATTAATATAGGTATGTCAAAAAGACATTTATTTCATCGAGTGTTTCGAGTATTAATCTTGGAGGCAAATAAATGATGTGTCCTTGCAGTAAATAAGTGAATTTCCCAAAAATTACTTCAGGTCATTTCCATTCAATGATTAATTTCAAATTCAAAAAGATTGTTCTCCAATTTTATCTGACTTGTTGATGCTCAACTTTTGTGGTGGATGATATTTCAATATTATGGGAGTCATTAAATAATTTCTTACTATTTTACCTAGATTACTTCAGAAATGGAAGACTAAAAGTCTACTAATTCATTGAACTGATGAAAAGGCGTCTAAATTTACGGGAAATTTTTGTTGGCAACAGATAACCATTGAGAAATATTGATTTTATGGGTGTATTCCGTGTATCAGGAGCTCGTCAACAACAGACCAGTATTGTATTGTTCATGTTGAGGTATCTGTTTACTGTGGCCTTACGAGATCTATTCATCTGCTGCTGAACCGTTCAGGGTACCTCAACGAATAGAGCATTCCCTCCAATCCCATGGCTCTTAGTAAGTTCAGGATATCGGATGACTTCAGGTTAGGTGAAGCGCTCTCTTCTATTTCATGTTCTACCAGGCATCTTGCCTCTGGGCTCTGCAGGGTAATGCTTTCTGAGAGATCGGAGATAGAGCTTCGTCCTCTTCCTAGCAGAATCTGCATCCTTCTTTCTCTGCTTATCTGAGCTCCTTAAAGTATCCTCTCAAGCGGCAATACCTTGTCAAAATTATCCTTATTATGCCGAGTTAATTTCTTCTCAGGTTGGTGCAATCGTTAGATCTCTTCTGGTTATAATTTCCCAGCAGTATGTTTGCATGCAACAATCCTTGCAGTTTTCCGGCAATGGTAGCTTTTTATCCCTCCATTTCGGTGTGTTCCAGAACCCATCTTGAAGCAGATTTCAGGTTAACTCGGCGCTTTTGATGGGTGTTCCATCTAACATGACGATTTCTTGCTTATGAAAATTCATTTTTATATTAAACTGGGACCATTTTTCTATAACGTTTATGTTTGATCGGAAGATACTCGGGGATTTATCAAAGCCTTCCAAATATTTAAGAGCTATCAATGGCCTTTCTATCGAGTCTTGGGATGGTGTCTTTGTCCCATTCACTCTTGCGATTTAGTTTTGTGCCAAATTTGTTATTAAATCTATACCTTTTGTCATCTCATCTTGGGGTACTCCCCACTTTTTCCCTTTATTTTCTAAAGGTTATCAATGAGTTTATTTTAACAAATTCATTCATATATATCATTTGGCCTGATTAATTTATATCAATATAACTCACAGTACGTGTACCGACAACCAGGAAGTGACTCGATATCACAGGTTTCTCATCAGCTAGGCAAATCATGCAACAATACGGTTAATAGATATATATGATACTCACTCTTCTTTGGTTGAGACACTAACACATTAATTAAGCGCTGTGTGATTGAGGGTAGTTGATAAATTACGCAAAGTAGAAAAAACTCTCAATCAAAACAAATATAAAATATTTAATAATAATAAAAAAATAAAACCATTCCAAAAATGAATTAAAGTTAAAAGATTAAGTAAAACTAAAGTATTAATTGAGAAATTATGTTAAATTTAAAAAATAATTAATCAATCCTCAATTTCAAAATTATTCTTATTAGAACCTAGATATTTATTTATTTATTTATTTATTTATTTAGTATATATATGCCCAACAGGTTAACCCAATTATAGGACAAACAATACAGAGCAACATAATATAAACAATAACAAGAAATATATAACAAAAATAATATCTTATAGGAATAATGAAAATAAACTGGCTAAATTCTTAAATTACATGGTGATAAAAATAAAAAATTAAAATAAAAAATTAAAAACCTCACCTAACCACACTAATAAGATACTGAATACTATTGAAAAATAAGTCACATTGTGAACAAATAACATTAAAGTTTGTTGTCATGACAAATATCGGACATCTAGATGATCCATTTGTACTAGACCTAACATTGTAAAAAGTTAAGGGACAGCGAGAAGATAATCTAGGTACAACAAAATTTAATTTACCTAATAAGCAACTGCAGGTTATATTATTATTCAACAAACTGTGGAGGAATATTGTGCTCCTTATTTTTCTTCTCAGTTCAAGTGTCAAACAATCAAAAGTAGATAATAATAATTGATGATCAAAACCTCTTCTAGGATAGATATTGAAAGTTCTAAACCAGAGATATTTCAAATATTTACGTTGAATGCTCTCAATTAGTGTAATCTGGAATTTATACTGAGGATTCCAGATAAGTGAAGCATATTCCAGTTTTGGTCTAACTAATGAATTGAATAGTGTTTGTAGTACCTGTAAATTGTTGAAATATTTGGAATGCCTAAGTACAAACCCTGAAGTTCTATTACCTTTAGCACACATATCACTTATATGTAGATTAAAAGTGAACTGATGATCATATAAAACACCTAAGTCTTTGACTGTAGTATTACGAGAAATGATTACTGAATCTAAAAGATAATCGAACAAATTACGACTGAAGCTAACAACACAACATTTACTAATATTTAGACTTAATTTATTGTTGGCGCACCATTCGAAAATATTGTCCAGATCATTTTGTAGTGCATAGCAGTCATCTATTGTCTTTATTTCTAAGAATATTTTCAAGTCATCAGCAAAAATTACTTTCAATCCGATTATGGTTTCAGCCAAATCATTAATAAATAACAGGGACAGTAGAGGACCAAGGTTTGAGCCGTGAGGCACACCGGATTTGGCGATAAATGAATTTGATCTTCGACCGTAATACTGCACAAACTGGGATCTATTGATGAGGTATGAGCAAAAAACCGCTACTAAGGAGGTATTAAATCCAATGGATTTGAGCTTGCCTAGAAGAATAGTTTATCAAAGGCCTTCGAAAAATCTGTATATAATACGTCAACCTGTCATTGGTTGTCAAGAATAGCAGCAATATACGTGTAAGATATGAAGTGAATCTAACTCAGCCCGGATGTACCAGGGTAAAGAGTCTAACAAAACTATTATGATTTAATCATTCAAGGAATTCTAAATTTTATGTATTCAGCAATATGACTTGATTCTAAATAAACTTTGCGAGAACTCTACCATAAACACCACAACGCAAGCTTAACTAGAAAATTTGGAAAGTTTCCTGAAATATGATTTAATTGACTCGTGAAATAGTCAAAGCAAGATTCAACTCAAGAAGTTAGAATATAACTGACTTAAGTGTGGTGAGTTTGGTTTTTTATAATCTTGGATGACCACTCCTACTTGAGTAATATGTTTGAGGGTAGTAATTTTTACCCAATAAGAGAGAGACTTACTCCAGTCTAGTGAGCTGGATGCAAAAGATATTTTTGTTGACAGGCACCTTAATTTCATGACCTCATTTAGACTTCCTTGAATTTAGGTATGAATGAAAATTATATCAACTTGATATTCTAATTACATGTTTAATAAGAAACGACTGCGTCCTGCACGTCTTATTTTATGGTTACGTGAATAGATTGTAGCTTCAAAGGAAAAGACAGGGTAAAAAACCTTTGTTTAAACCATAGCAAGTGATCAACCTATCGTTTCGAATAAGATCATAAGCATATGTCTTGACTACCAATATACTGTGAAGCACTTGTCGTCTTTAGAACCTTTCTGTTAACTTCGTAATCTATGATTTCCTATTGAAACTGTGAGGAACCTCTTCGACTTTGTCGATGTTTCACAAATTATAATGACCCTTCCTTGACAAGGATTCATAGACTATACATTTCGCTTCCGTCCCACAGATTTGAAGAGCGAACTGTATTAATTTATGATGGAACGTTCGTACTAAGAAATGAACTCATGTACTTGACTTGTCCATAATAAAAGACAACAAAAAATATCCTGTTTCTATTTACGCTCATGGGTGTTCTTAGAACCAGCTTGAATTTTAGCAACATGTTTGATATCTAAATTAATTCTAATTGATAATTAATAAGGCAGCTTTGCTACAATATTAGTGTTAGCAATGCTTGTAATTATACTTCCTCCTTAAATAAAGCACCCTGTATAGTATACTATTGATTCTGTCAAAACGAGAGAAGCGAAGTAGGGGATGTGAAATACCACCGAGAATATTTTCTAAATCAGTGTATTAGTGCGGCGGGTCGGCGCTGAAGCAGAACCTAATGGTCCTGGGCAGTCACCGCGTCCGCTGATGACCAGAAGACATTTACAGCAGTTGACGGAAGGTGTATATCACTAGAACAGGCGTATACCGAGTTATGGTACCCTAGGGTTAGTTAAGTCGACTGACCCTACCCGTGTTTCTATCTATCAACTTTATTGCCCAAGGGTTATTGGCGTGGCATCTCCTATTGTTTATACACTTTTTTTATTAATACTTCATGTCGATTTATGCATTTAAAGCATTCAAAAGAGTACACGAGCGATGTGGTAAAATTCCAGCCTCACCGTTACTTAACCGCATCAAATACATTTGGATTCCAGATACTTGAAAACATTTACAAAAAGTTCAATTATTTGTATCCATCCATGTTTGTTGAAATGAAGTTCCTACATACCGAATCGAGTCTTTCATGAATACACTTCAATATGTAGTGGCGGCTATATCGAAATTTTGAAATCACTGAATCAATTGAATAAAATATCCCATACATAAGATCTCATTCTATTGATTTTTTCGATAAATGGATTAATGAATATATAGAATATTTGAATATCAAATGATCGCCTTATAGCTTTATTGTGTAAGAATTTTCATACATTACATAATCGAAATATGGAATAGGCATTGTCACCTAATCGAATCTTCTATATCTAGACTTGATTGTGGATGATAGATTCACACGTAGACTAAAACTCTTCTAGATATTTCTTTTATTTGCTTAGATAACACTTTGACTTTCCGAAATGTTGCATCTTCAAGCGGATAATCGTTTTGAAGTAGCGGAGAGTGTGTCCAGTTCCCAGAAAATGTTGGAATAAATACCCCAGAAGATAGTTACAAATTATCTGGTGAATTTCTCTTTGCTGAATGAGATGATCTTTCTTGACATTTTTGTATCTCTAACTCCCTGGTTTTCACTCATAGAGCAATCTAGATAACATCAAACAAATTTCATCATCTATTTACGACCTTCACAGTCATATATGGTGATAATATGGATTTATTCGTAGTTCGATAGCAAACAGGTATCTGAAGTTGAATGGACTGATATTCTGTTCATATATGCCTAGTCCATTTCTTCTGTGTGCCTGCAAGAATTTTAAGATACATCAGTTCCTCTGACACATGATACTTTCTACTTTGCAGCTTAGGACCATGACCTTTTTCCTCACTGGAATGTGTATAGAGAATAGGTTCACAATAGCCTCTATTGTTGCCGCTTGATAAGTAAGTATATCATCAGATGTACCAGTTTTTGAACGGGCCTGGAAATTTAGATGTTGTAACAAGGTATTCACCTATTCAAAACTAATTATCTTATCTAAGAAAATACTCAAAAATGGTGGTCTCCCAGCGGCGATGGTGGCTGGAGCAAGCTATTGAAAACTGGTGATACAACTTCAGCAGTGAGATTCTCTCAACAAACAAATGTTCAACACTATTCCATTTAGTAACAAAGAGTTGTGATGACAAGTGTCACTACAAGTGTTACTAGCTAGTATCAAATTCCACATATCCAAGACTTTTCTTTGCTTGTATTTGAGAGCTAAATTCTCACTTCCAATTATGTTAGAGTGTTCATCGAATATCTATTGAACTAGGGATGTGATGATTTTTTATGTTACACTCTTTCACTAGTCATAAGACTGCGAAGGGAGAGATTCAAACACAATGTCCTCTAATGATCCATGATCGATTCGTTCAATACTATGTAGGCGAAAATGTAAAGTTTCACCATGTAGATACTTTTCTGCGCTTGACTGCTTCATTGGGTGTTCGAGTTGCCAAAACTTGTTGTCACATTTTGAATGTCTCGGATTAACTGTAACAATTAAAAAAATTGGCAACCTGTATATAAATGCGGCATTATGTGATGAATTTCCAGCTAATCAGATGAAAATAATGTGGATATATGTTTGTTTTTTTATAGATTTCGTATTTGGTTATTTGATGTTGTAGATGCCCCTCCTAGTGTTATTATAAATGATATCAGAATATTTTTTGAGGGTGCGTCCAAAAATACATACATTTCTATTAATGATAAAGTGTATGTACATTGAATACCGTCAATTTATGACAATTAATATATCAATAATGTTAAATGTTACCGACATGAAGAATGAAGAAACAGTATATTTATAGCAGTAACTGCATAAGCATTATAACTGCGAACCTAATGTGATGCCTGAGGGATGCTTTGTTATTATACGGAATGAAAAAGTTGATATCGGTGGGATGAATTCAGTTCGAACAAAAATTCTATTGAAAGGGTGTGGTGGACTTTCTAATTTACATTTTTGATAACTAACAAGATTGCTTAGACTAACGTTTACACTTTTAACAAACAAGGCATTTTAAAATGATATTTCTCAATATAGAGTGTGAAATTGTATCAAAGGTTGCTAATGTTTTTGAATGAGAATAGATTGACCTCATATTGAACCTTGTTTTGTTTTGTTGTATTTATTAAATTTTTGTCCGATGATTTCTGTGTTTGTTATTGGAGGGAAGCATCGAAATTGGTTTAATTCACCCGAATTTTCCTCTAGTCGGGACAATTCTGAGAATATCAAATCAGGCGAATATGGTGGAAGGGGCAGCATCTCTAACGTCAGGTCGACAAACATATGCTTAATGACATTGATCCATGCACCACAATATTTTCTCATGGTTCCTGCATAATATTGGTCAGTGGCGGTTTCCTTCTGAAGATAATCAATTTGGACAACACCCTCCTCATCATATTTTATCAGAATTTTCCTTTAGTCGGGACAATTCTGAGTTTCGGCAATAGATAGTGATTCTAGTGAGTCACAAATCAGGCGAATTGGGTGAATGGAGCAACATCTCCAAAGTTAGGTCGACCAACCTATGCTCAGTGACTATGCTTCCATGCACCACAATACATTCTTATGGTTCCTGCATAATATTGGTCAGTGGAGGTTCCCTTCTCAAGATAATCAATTCGGACGATACCCTCCTCATCACTTTTCACCCGAATTTGAATTTTCATTTAGTCGAGACAATTCTGAGTTCCGGGAATAGATGGTAATCCTAGAGAATCTCAAATTAGGCGAATAGGCTGGATGGAGCAGCATCTCTAACGTCAGGTCGACAAACCTATGCTTAGTGACTTTGCTTCCATGCACCACAATACGTTCTTATGGTTCCTGCATAATATTGGTCAGTGGCGGTTTCCTTCTGAAGATAATCAATTTGGACAACACCCTCCTCATCATATTTTATCAGAATTTTCCTTTAGTCGGGACAATTCTGAGTTTCGGCAATAGATAGTGATTCTAGTGAGTCACAAATCAGGCGAATTGGGTGAATGGAGCAACATCTCCAAAGTTAGGTCGACCAACCTATGCTCAGTGACTATGCTTCCATGCACCACAATACATTCTTATGGTTCCTGCATAATATTGGTCAGTGGAGGTTCCCTTCTCAAGATAATCAATTCGGACGATACCCTCCTCATCACTTTTCACCCGAATTTGAATTTTCATTTAGTCGAGACAATTCTGAGTTCCGGGAATAGATGGTAATCCTAGAGAATCTCAAATTAGGCGAATAGGCTGGATGGAGCAGCATCTCTAACGTCAGGTCGACAAACCTATGCTTAGTGACTTTGCTTCCATGCACCACAATACGTTCTCATGGTTCCTGCATAATATTGGTCAGTGACGGTTCCCTTCTCAAGATAATCAATTTGGACAACACCCTCCTCATCATATTCCATCAGAATTTTCATTTAGTCGAGACAATTCTGAGTTCCGGGAATAGATGGTAATCCTACAGATTCTCAAATCAGGCGAATAGGGTGGATGGAGCAGCATCTCCAACGTCAATTCGACCAACCTATGCTTAGCGACCTTGCTCCCTTGCACCACAATATGTTCTTATTGTTCCTGCATCATATTGGTCAGTGGCTGTTCCCTTCTCAAGATAATCAATTCGGACAATACCCTCCTTATCATATTTCTGAGTTTCGTGAATAGATGGTAATTCTAGAGAATCTCAAATCAGGCGAATAGGGTGGATGGAGCAGCATCTCCAACGTCGATTAGACCAACCTATGCTTAGTGACCTTGCTCCCATGCACCACAATATGTTCTTATTGTTCCTGCATCATATTGGTCAGTGGCGGTTCCCTTCTCAAGATAATCAATTCGGACAATACCCTCCTTATCATATTTCTCTCCAAATTTTCCTGTAGTCGGGACAATTCTGAGTTTCGGGAATAGATGGTAATTCTAGAGAATCTCAAATCAGCCGAATAGGGTTAATGCGGCAGCATCTCCAAAGTCAGATCGGACAAGCTATACTTAGTGACCTTGCTTCCATGCACCACAATACGTTCTCATGGTTCCTGCATAACATTGGTCAGTAGCATTTCTCTTCTCAAGATAATCAATTTGGACAATACTCTCCTCATCCCAAGCATCTGAAGCCATTAACTTTCCAGCTCTTCATACCTTCATTCCTCTTGGTCACTGTTTTGATTGCTCTTTCGTTCCCGGTGTATAGTGGTGAATTACGTTTCAGCCATGGTTTAAAATGTTGCATGGAACTTATTAAATGATTCTAAAATACATCCAAACAATTGAGGTATCACAAAAGTCTTCTATTCAAAATAAGGAAGTTTATAGAGGTAGGGGGTTAGGGGTGAATAATTGGAACTGTTTTTGAAATGTTTGGTCTTCTTGCAATAACTTTTATACACGCTGTAGATTCATCTGATACAACCAATATAGAATTTAAAAGGGATTTGGAAGTGATTCAAGTACTTGCAGGTATATTATGAAGATAAATTCTTTATGGTTTCAATTAATTGAGGAATAAATTAATTTATTCATAGTAATTTTCTTCCGAACCCTCCAAGTGTCACTCGCAGTCTGACTAGATTGATGTTGTCTTCTCAATTTGAACGTGACACTGGTTTGACACTGAAAAGTGGCTATTTATCAAAACCCATAGCTTTGAAAATAAAAGTTCCTAACCGTATAACTCAATTTGTAGTTGCTCGCTATATTATGTCGTAGGGAGAAAGAGCTCGCATCATATTGAACACTAAGCATTTAGGAACCTCGGCAAATTTAAACGGGGTTTATAAAAATATACGACGACAGGGCACATAACTTATTTAAAATGTCAGCTCCGAAAATTAATTCGGGTCCTAGCTTATAATACAATGTTATTAAAGTTCTGCCTGTTTACGTCAAACGCAGAATGGAGTTATGAATTGTTTCTCGCCATAGTTTGCACCAAATTTTCAGATCTTGTCTTCGTGAACTGGCTAAGAATTCATGTGATGAGTTTATTTGAATATGCCAGTTGGAATAACAATTTGCACATTCATAACTTTGGGACGAACACGTTTCGGGGTGCAGATATACAAGGGTTCACCAATATATTTAGTTATTTGAATGACTTATATATTATACTTTGTTATTAGTTGATTCTCAATTTTCGATAATCTCTTCAAATTAATGAAATAAATGAATTCTGTATTCATACTTGGGTGATAGTACATTGAGGGTGAGATGTACGAGGGCAAGGTGAAAAAAGAAGCAAGAAATGATTTATTTGGCCAAAACTTATTTTATTCCTCAACATAATCTCTTTGTATCCTCATACCCTTCGTCCAACATTTTGCCAATTTTTCGATCCCTTCCAAATGATACGATTTCGGCAATCCTCCAAAATAGGCGTTTTTTTCAGCGATGACCTCATCGTTGGAGCCAAATCTGCTTCCGCCGAGCGATTTCTCCAAGTTTGAAAATAGATAAAAACCGCAGGAAGCCAAATCTGGAGAACATGGGGGATGACGAAACCATTCGTAGCTTAAGACATGCAATTTTGCCATTGCGACTGCGGACCTGTACGCCGGGGCTTTGTTCTGGTGGAAGAGCACTTTTTTCTTTCGATATGGACGATACCGTGTGCATTCCAAAAAACTGTCGCCATGAATTTGTTGGCCAATAAACCCAATTTGGTCTTTTTCGGCCTCGATTCGCCTGGACAAGTTCACTTATTCGACTATTCTTTGGTCTCTGGTGTGTTGTGATGGATCCATGATTCGTCCACGGTTACGGAACGACGACAAGAGTCCTCCTTATCGTGCTTGAACATCGCCAAATACTCCTTTGAAGTTGCCACACGGTCGAGCTTGTTGTCAACAGATAGCAAATGCAGAATTCATCTGGCAGATAGCTTTCAGCAATCTCGTCTCTCCGATCGTCCATGGATTTTATAGACAATTTATGGCGTTGTAACCTCAATTGGATAACCAGAACGTTCGGCGTCCTTTGTAGTCAAACTACCACAACGAAAATCAGTGAAACACTTGTGAATCGTTCCAATCGATGGTAAGGAGTCTCTAGAATGTTTAACAAGCGTTGTTTTGGCTTGTTGAATCAAGACACGAAATTCACTTTTTTCCATGTTTACAAAAAGTTCAAGCAAGCTTCAAGGCTGCTTGCTTTCTATTGGTGTCAAAACAGAACTGAAGGACATAGTCTGGTTCTAGTTCTAGTTAAAGATGGTACATCACAAATGTCATATGGAATTTCCGATTGTAGTAGCATCTGCTTTATTTTTCGGGGACTACTAAAAAAACTTGCCATAATAGTAACAGAAACAATATAATATAAAAATGTTCAAAATATTTGGAAGATTCACTAATGAAAGATAAAGTGCAGCAAACTTTTCCCTTCCGTAGTGCACTCTTCCTCTAACAAAATTATTCATTACATTTTGCAATATTTGCTTTGGTACTTTTCGAATTTCTTATTGTAGGTATATTTCTCTTGAGACCATCAACATCTGTGGGTTTATTGATGAATACCGTGTTTTCAAGTCAGATATATATTACTATTTTGAATTTTTATTAAAAAACTTGCGATAATTGTAACAAAAACAGTATAACATAATAATTTTCAAAATATTTGGAAGATTGATGAAAGATAGAGAGCAGCAAATGTCCTCAAGATATTTTCAAAGAAAGAGGCTGGTATGGTGAAATCCGGTGATCTCGCCGCCAATGGCAAATCACCACAATGGGAAATTAATCGTTTGCTGGAACCAATGATCCCCAGGTAACTTTTCAAGTTGAGGTTGAGGAAAGTCTGTAACATTTCTCTAAGTCTTTGCGATCTTACAGTAACACAAAATTATTATTCTCTTCGGAAAAATAGAACCTAATAATTCTTAGATTCTTTACAAAATTCTCAACACAAAATGTTCAACATTGTTCAATTGTGTACACATCGAGTTTAGGCAACTTTGATATTAACGTTTGGTTCACAATAAACAAATCTCCAAAGCCTACTCGTTACTCAAGCAAAATGCGATTGCTGCAGTTTTCTATTTAACACTTATACCGTAGGTTAAAAATGTGACTCTCACTGTGTGAGGATAGTGTTTTCCAGGACAAGAACAATTTCTGACATCGGAAGTGAATGAGTATTTATTCAACAGTATGGCGTGTTCGTTCTTCACATGAAGAAGCCTAAGGCACTCAACTAGCAATTCAAACGATGTATCATTGACGATGTGCCAATTGATTATCCTTGGTTTCAATTGATCATATTATTAGACACCTAGTGGCCTCAGGTCCATTGTTACTCGTAAGTATTCAATCAACTATCATCATCTATGCTTTTCAAATCAGATATAGTAGCTTGTGGGTTACAATATTATTTCGGGGGATTTTTAATACTCCAACTAAATAAAAACTTCCTCAAGCTCTAGAGTAATCGAGACTATTTCTTCCTTCAGGCTAAATCTAAAGGACGGATCGTTTCAGATTTTTCCATTGACTGTTAAATGCTGTCATTAATCTTTTTATTGGGATATTTTGAGTTTCTTGAGTGGATGACAAGGAATCTTTCCACTAAACACTAAATATTACCAATAATAACACGTGTACCTAAAATGGCAAGTGGATGTGAGCAACGCTGCTGTTAAATTGAGTTTCTGGAGTCGTGAAAACTCTAGAGAATAATTTTGCGGATATCAAACTTATCTGTAAATACACCTATAACTCGCCAATGTCTGTGAGTGAGTTATACGAGTTTGCAATCATTTGATAAGGCATGCAATCCAACTTACACATACAATTATGTTCAATTCAGCTGGTGGAATTCATATCTATATTGCATACTAGTTCACTGAATCAATTTCTACTAATACAAAGGCAAGGTGAGAAGTTCCTGAAAAATTAAACAGATGGCGCCACGATCGAAAATCCCATGTGACATTTCTGATGTTCCTTAACTAGAACGAATTAAAATGTTCAGACTGATATATCATTTAGTTAATTACTCTAGATAATGAACATAATAACTTAAGAATGTTTTTCCATCTTGAAAAGTATGATATCATGATGTTGATTATTTCTGTGTCAAAATTCATACTGAATGTAGTAGAAAGACAACTATGATTCCAAACGAACTAAAGTTGAAATGGCAATCGAGCTGTTTGATAAGACATTCGGTTTGTTTAGAATTCTCGTCAGTTCTTAGCGTCTCTCTATTAATTGGCCAAGTTGTGATCTGGAAGAAAACGGCAAAGAGTGCTTTGAGAGTGCGAGGAGAGGGTGGCTTGATGAACATCAGCAATCACAGTTCCATTCTACTATCGAAGCCACTTACGTAGAAATCAGTATTAAGCACTACAGAGAGGAATATATTCATTGCTTTATTTCGGCAATAAAATCGGAAAAGTTTAATATATACAATGATTTGCAAGTTGAATATGACTAATGTTACCTTCACGAAGCGTAAATTCACTGTGTTTTGAATAAAAACTTCGTTTGTAATGAAACACTTGTAATGTTGGTTTTTATTTATTCTAAAATAAATATAATGCACTGCCCATATTCATGTAAATAGAAGATATACCTAAGCTAATACACTTATATATCTAATAAACTCAAATCAAAATATAAAAGTCACATAGACAATCAAACAAGGAACCAGGACTATACGAATACATATTAAGTTCTGGAAACAAAGTCAACACGTGGATGGGATAAATGGCAAAATAAAAACACGCAATGAGGTAAATGGGAATATTAATCCCACAGCGGAAAATATGAACAAATTCTTTACAAATATTGGTCAACATATATTAACTCAACAAAAAAAAGACTTAGAGAAACCTGATCAAAATTTCATGAAAAATATGAAATTAAGACAATGAAGCTCGTTGTTTCTGTACAATACAACTACCGAAGAAATTATAACTGTAGTGAAAAAAAAGAAAACTGAAATATCATTTCATTTACTGATTTTCGGTAGACACATTAAACGACATAATTCTGCATATAGGAGAACCTCTATGGTACTTAATCAATGAATGTTCCTCTCAAGGTATATTTTCAGACAAACTCAAGATAGCTAGAGTGATTTCTAAACACAAAACGGCAGATATAAACAACTGTAGGCTCATTTCTATACTACCGGTAATATCTAAGATCTTCGAACTGCTCTTAACAACAGGATAGTAAAATATATCGAAAATAAATCAATTATGACATGGACTTGCAACATGATTTTCGAAAAAATCGATCAATATTCACAGAAAAGTCTTGGAAGCAGTCAATAATACTGAAAAGGTTGAACTTATCTGTATTGACCTGATTAAAGCTTTTGTTTGTGTAGATCATAAGAAACTTTCAAAGATAATTGATTATTACGGACTACGTGGACCAATATAAAGAATACTATCATCATATCTTGAAAATAGATACCAAGTTGTAGATTGGAAAGCAGAGCAGTTTACAAAAGAAAAATTGGAATTGGGCGTAGCACAGGGTTTATTTTGGGTTCAATTTTGTTCATTATCTACATAAACGACCTTATATATAATGTTGAATCGGCAATAATACTAAAAGACAGCAAGAATTGAAGAAAAAATAAATAAATGTTGGGAAGGTAATATCCTGAGTCACGGTTTAGATTATTTGAATGTTTTAGAATTTCTATCGTTTCAAGAATTTTTCGCTGATAGCAGTGTGCGGCTCGGACTATGATTTTAGTATTTTTGGAAAGGATTTGATGATTAGTGTCAAACTTATGTTCCTGAAGTGCAAATATACTGGTGTCACGAAGCCTTGTACAGCGCTCATGCTCTTTCACACGAGGAACTACTGTACGACTTGTTTCGCCAATGTAGACCTTACCGCAGGAACAGGGAATGCTACACCTTCTACATGAAGAGGAAGATTTATGATTATGTTTTTAAAACTGAGATAGTCTTGGAAGTGTGGAGAAACGGGAAGAAATATTATGCTTCTTGAAGATTTTGGAAACTCGATCTATTATATTTTCAATATATGAAAAATAGGCAATGGATAAAGGAGGTGAGGGGATTTGTGGCTCAAGTTGATTTGAAATATTACGCGAAGTGTATTTCTTTATGGCTTTTTGAATGTAATTGGAAAAATTATTTTATAATAAGGCATATGAAAGGTGTTTTAATTCTGATATCAAGGTTGGGGTTGGGATAAGTTAACAGCTCTGTGGACCAAGGAGCGTATGATTGCTCTTGAGCAAGGTGGTGGTGAGAACATTAAGGCATCTATCGGTGTGAGTGGATTTTCGATACACAGAATATCCCAAAGTCAGTCTGTCGACTAACTAATATATCTAGGAGCGGGAGAGAACCTTCCTATTCAGCTTCCATGGTGGAACGGATATTGGGATGTAATGAATTTGAATGATTGAGGAAAGGAATACGATTTTCGTGACCATATTGCCAAATAACAAAAGTGTCATCGACATATCTAAGCCAACAATTCGACTTAAGAGCCGATGAGAGATTAGCATCTTGCTCAAAAGGTTCCATGAAGATATTAGCTATGACCGGAGAAAGTGGGAAACCCGAGGCAGCTCCATGGCAAAACTCGCCATCGTACAGAAAATATGTGGGAAATGAAAATCAATTAACGGAAGTGGGTCCATTTAAATGTTTTTGGTGGATAACAGTTGAGAAACTATGGAAAAGGTATCAGGGATAGAAACATTGGTAAAGAGTCATTCGACGTCGAAGCTGACGAGCAAATCGCCTGGGTCAGCATTTACTGTTTGCAGTTTTTCAACGAAATGAGAGAAATTTAGGATAACATCACCTAATTAGGGGATCCAATGATGCAGACAATTGGTCTTAGGGGAACTGAGGGCTTGTGGATTGTAGGAAAACCTAATCGGGGAATTCGTGAACACTAAGGGATAAGAAACTTCTTATCTGGATTAGGAAAGAAAGAATAATGGATGATTTGACTGAACGTTCTATAGAGGGGTGGGATCTTTTCTTGAAGATTTTGCAGGATTTTGTTATGATAATCTGAACGATTCATGACAACACTTGAGTTTCTTTTATCAGTTTTGGAAGTAGCTAAGTCAGGATTTGGTTTGATGGAATTAAGAGCTTGGATTGAAGGTTTTGGGCAATTTGATTTATGAATGCTGGAATAACGAAAACTTTTCAGATTTTCGAAACGAATTTCATCTGCTGCGGGATGGGGAACTTTATGTAGCGATGCTTCTACACCAGAAATAATGTTTTCTATAGAAGCACCCCTACATAAAGTTCCACATCGGAATCGGAAGGTTCACTCTCGTTCCTAGATGTGTTAGTTAGTCGATTGACAGACGGTACTTTGGGGTATTCTGTGTATCGAAAACCCACCCACACCGATAGATACCTCAAATGCCTTAACCACCACTACCCCGCCCAGAAGCAAATTGATCATAAGCTCCTTGGTCCACACATCTGGAGGTTAATCCCAACCCCAATCTTCTAAATCGGAATTGAAACACCTTCCATCTCTCATCGTCTTATGATCAAATGATTTCTCCAATTATAAAATTCAAAACCCCACATTATACCGTAAATTCTTCAGGGATGAGGTAACAAGCAGGTTAAGCTTATGCCCAGGTAAATTATAGCATTATTTAGACATCAGAATCGTGATCAGCGATCCCATAACCCTCAGATAACAAGTGAGATTGCACGTTTAAAACATTCTAAGGAAGTGTTCTGACCTAGATAACTAGGATATCCTGGACTCCAGGTATAATTTCAATGAAATATATGTGATCAGAGATGCGAAAAACCCCGGACGAGCATTCCCTGAGGATGACCTGACACCCTGGCTGTCACCAGGGGTCCCCAGATGTATAGTAGTACTATTCAAACATCAGAATCGTGATCGGCAACCCCAAAAACCTCCGAGTAACCGATTTGAACTAATTTTAGTGGATATTTATCAAATATTATTATACGTAAAAAAAATTGCATAGAAAAAATGCATTTTTGCACTTAAAAATGCAATTCAACCTTCCTACTAAAAACAAAAAGCGGACAAAGTTTCCAGGTACGTTCTAGAATATAATGCAAAAATTGTAACGTTGTTGTGCTTCATTTCCTCGACTATAAGTTATTTGAAAGTTTGTTTTTGCCATTGACTGATTTTCACTGCCCTGGTACACATGTATATTGATCTCAATCGCGTCACGTTGGGTTTTGTTTTATTTAAACAAAGCTGTAAATACACTATATCATGATAATATAAATAAGAAACGATCACCCTCATCAACTAGAAATGCTGGATCCACTCCATTACCCACGAATTACCGGACGAATAATTTCAAGCTTATTTTGTCCAGGCGAGTAGCTCACCCATAAATTTATCATGAATATTCGTTACTAGTTTGGAAGAAGAATAATTTGCCCATTATAATTCAGCAATATGCTAATTACCTTCAATTTTAATTGATTGGAAAACTACGCATATAGGCTCAACATCATCAAACTAATAGAAAATCAGGATGAACTCACGAAATCCTCGCAATTAATCAGCTATCAAGTTATTTCTACAAGACAGTGTGTAGGCGACAAAATGAAATATGTCCTTGTGTATACAGTCGATCAAATACATGAAGGAAAACTGTTCTTCTTCCCTTCTACACATTTATATATGGTCGGCTATGATCAAGCTTATTGGGGTAGACAAAAGCGAGAATTGGCCACTTTTTCTCGTTGACAGATGTACGTGGTTAATAAGTTGGAAAACTCATGTCATTTTTTCAGGCGGAACTAGCGATGTGATTTGTCTTTAGTTCTATCCAATTTAATTCTATTGCTGCATTGAACTTTCACGTAATGAGTTTACTGTATAAATGACATTGAATGTATGCCAATCAGTAATTATTTCATTTCAATACCGTTAGTAATTTCATAAGATAAGAGACCACCTGGAAGCTCAATTAGAATAAAGTATTCTAAACATTTTGCAGTCATTTTATGATTTAATCGCATAATCACCCAATTATATCAAATATATGAACAGATTTGAAATTTGAAATCCAGTCAATTCCATATGAAAATTGTTGGTTTTCTTTACCGCTCTATTGATATTACCAGACTTCAGATCAACATTTAGAAATCAGAATACATATTTTGGTAACTCATTTGCAACTCCAAGAAATAACTTTTTTTCTGTCCATTTTTGTTCCCTTTCAATCCAATATAATCAGATTAGTCAAAGCATACTTTATTGTGGAGTTTTTTCCCTTTTCCTATTGGCATTATAATTCTCTGCGATGCAATTAAATAAAAAAAAGGAATTGAAAAATCAATTTTGAAAAACAAAATTTCGCAACAAAATATCAATATGTTGACAATTGATTCAATTTAGTCGCACTCTCAAAAATTAGGTATTACTTAATTGAATACAAGGCTGATAATGAATATTAATTAGAAGTGAGGTAGGTACGGTAACGTATTTGATTGAACTGAGTTTACAAAAAACGTATTGACAAAATTTATCAATAAAAATATCTCTGGGCAGGCGATTGAAATCCTTAACACCCTCGAAAGAGGGATCAATGCACACCTGGGAAAAGATTAACACCCAGCTCGAAGAAGCTAACCAGGCTCTTATGGACAGGGTATAAACACGTTACGAGTTCAGGGTTCCGTTCAAGGTCCTTCTAAGCATGAAGGGAGTTTTAGATCGAGGTAGGACACCCCTCAGTACCTCATAATGGAACCTCTGGTACACAGATGGGTCCGGGAAGCAGAAGAGGGTGGAAGCACTGGATTGAGGTGAAGGGATGAGGGTAGGCGAAGAGCTGATGAGAAAAAGGCTCAGGAAACGCAGTGGGCAGGAGGCTGGGCTACTCACCATTATTCACGGATATGTGATCTCATCAAACAAATGTCAAAACCAGGCAATGTCACCCTTACTTCTGATCTCATACCTTCATCATAATTTTCAAATCATTACATTTTAACTGGATCCAGTGAATAAGAAAATCACAATTTATTATCCAGGTCTTCTTGAATTGTACCAGTAAACGTCGAATCTCTAGAATTCAATACGAACGAATTCGTAAATATCGAAACTGTTGGGAACAAAAAAAAGTTTGGTGACGTTGCTAACAACTAACATAAGTTTTTTTGCGAGGGAAAGTGTATTTCATTTTTCGATGTACACGACTGATTTCACACATTGTCTAAGTGTTGAAGGAAGTGTCTACAAACGAAGCTGAAGCGAAAGCACCCCTGACATTTGACGCCTCGTGAGTCGTTGAAACACCCCGATCATTTATCATCTTACGATTAGTCCTCTGATTTATGAACTCTGTTTAAATATTGTATTTCACACATGTCTTAAATGCTAGCAGTAATACGTTAATAAATTGCTGAATTCATGGAACGTTAGCGAGTAATCTATATATTAGAATGGAATTTATATTCAAATAAATGTCAAGAATCCTTAAGAATAAGGAGAAACACGAACATTCGTAAGTTATAAATTACTAGCTTGCTTTACTCTTTGAAACAAATATCCTTACATTTTCCTTCACTAAACAAATAATTACCATTTTGAAATGCTACTGTCAAAATCGATCTTCAATATACACATTTTGTAATACTGCATTCCTCTCTATTTTGACAAGCTATGAAAGACGAAATTTGAGATGACAGTGTCTCGAAAAATTCCGTCCTCAATTGGAAAACTCGACGAGTATATAAGTTCAAGAAAACAGTATTCGTTTTTTTGGATAGAAGATAGAAGATGTTTATAACGGTCACTTTGGGTTATTGTAAATACACATCTCAATTCACTTGGACACTTGAGGCACTCTGGTTAACCGCGGCTCATGGTGGTTATCACAGAATGAGAGGAGTTGAATCCAGGACGTCTTGGAAGGGTTTAGGAAGATGGTCCCCTTGTTACAGGATTCTAGTTGTGGGAACGTTGAGCTTATGTTTAAGGCGTCGGAAGATGCCAAGATGCAATGAGAGTAGCTTTGACTGTCCGTGCAATAATGCTTTTGGGGAAAGTTCAGGAGTTAATCTATCGGTGTGATCTCCAACAATTCAATAACCAGCCGGTTCGGATAGCGGTATGGGAACCTGTGAATCTGGCGCAAGATCTTGCACTCACAGCCTTCCAGATGATCTATCTGTCTTCTAGGAAGGGAAGAATAGACTAGAGCTCGGTAGTGGATGAAGGGACCCACGAATTGTTTGTGAGTGTGTTTCAGAGTTACAAGTTGCTCCTATTCCTGACTTCCTTCAAGGTATTCTGGAGATCGATAGACGAGTTGAGACTCTGGTCAAAGGTGGTCCACAAGAATGTTACCTCAGAGGTCAGGAGTAGAGGCTCGCCCCATAGCTTCAATCGGATAGCATTCAACATCCTTCTTGTCGTTAGATGTAGTTGTCGGAATTGTATTGTTTAAGTTTTTAATGGGTTGGGTGGGATTCTCCATTTGCACGCCCAAGTACTGATCACTTTAATCGGTTTTGCATCCTCATCTGTTAAAACTCCGCTAGGGTCATCTGTAAATAAGGATATATCTGTATTATGGATATCAGTAGGTGAAGCAATATCGTGAGCATATATGAGACATAGTGGAGGAGCTGGGACAGTAGCTTGAGGTACTCCCTTCAGAGAGGAGAAAAAGGACAGTAACTGCCAAACATATACTTTCAGAATGCGAGGTATTAGATCGAGAAAGACTAACAACATTCGGGCAGCCCAGACTATCACCGAAGAGTACAACAGCCGACCAATGAGGAACATGTACAAACTAATGCAAGTGACCATAGTGAATGTTGGACAATATCAAACAGATATATACAGAAAGCTTCAGTGACTGAACGGTGGCTGGTGGAAGGACCAGAATTAACAGGGAAAAGTAGAAACGTGTATCACACTAAATTCCAATATTATGGACCTTCAACTCTGAATTTTTCAGGTACGTAATGTCTCTACCAATTCATATTTAGACGCATCTTCATTTTTTCCGAAATACCGCCATCCCTTGAATCTCCTAAACTTTCGCTAATTATTACATCACTTATGCACTTATGGCTCAATGAAAGAGATGTATTAGCTCCGCCTGCAAATTCCAAGCATTGACAAATAATTCTGAAGTGTATATATTACAAAATCGAGAGATTCTTGAGAAAAACGCTTTACCGGTAAAAAGGTGAATACGCCCATGACTATAAGCACTTTTAGATTACAATTACCGGTGTGCATATTTGCAACTACGTGATTATAATATGGTACAGTGTATGCAATTATGATGTAAATATAGAATTTAATTTCCTATTGTTGCTAGCTGTATCCGTGAAGTATATAATTAGATGATGTTTGTAAAATACTTCAAATATCGATTTCCACTTGAATCTACTAACCCAAATTCTATGAAAACTACTACTATGAGTTTGTAAGCCACCCTTAAATAACGCTCACCCCTACGGAAGATCCCTTCATAATATTTCCCAAGGGAGGTAGGAATTCTCCTCTTGCAACAAACGTCTACAGTAGCTGTGTTCCCGAAAAGTGGACACCCATTTCACGAAGTCTATATGTATACTGATATACAGTGTATTCTTTATTCAGCGACCCTCGAGGCCGGCCAAAGTGTAGCATCTTAACGCAGTTGTCCGTCGAAGAGAATTTATTCAAAAGGCTTAATGGTTCAATAAGTAAGAATTTACTAACTAGAGATGACTTGTTTTTCATTGACTCATCAATTACCGGAGAAATATCCAGATCAAGTTGCTGAAAACCCATCTATATTCACACACAATGGCATAGTTGCTGATTTTCCTCTATTCATTATTGAATCCACTGACTTAATTTTGAAAAAACGTTTCATTGGGAAATATTAATCTCGCTTAGAATGTCCAACCACGTAGTACGAATGGTATTCTTAATTCTAAGAATAAAATTTTGTACGTTTTCGCATTTTTCTAGAATCAACCACATCTGTGGGCTGTTATGATTCTATGCAAAAATTTTAACTTTGCTAGTTTAACGGAAATAAGAATTTTTTCTCATGGAATTCATCATAAGGTAACATCAATTGAATCACAAATTCGAATGTAGTGATACTTACCTTTTATAGATCACCACTAGATAATTTTGAAAACTTTGTTCAGAACTTACAAAAAACCGTGAGAATTATTGGGAATTTCATACATGTTCTTATCTGTGGTGTCATTATTTTATTATTTTTTGTAAATGGTAACCGACCTAATTGAAAAAGTTCAATGAACATAGCCATCATATACCCTTGTAACTATACCGTGCTACGTTTTCAAGGAGTACTTAGATACCCGGGTGCTTGACAGAATTCTGAAATCTGCTTTACATTTTGGTCCTTTATGTAATCGGTTGTTATTAGAACTGCTCCCAGAAGAACTTATGGAAGCCAGCACTGGCAATATTCTTGGTTTCTGGCTGCCCACGAACCTGCTAGAATAGGATAGGCTTCTGACCACGGGGAGCACAATGGGCCCAACCAAGTGCCTTAGCTTGATGATGTTTATTCAAGTAAACCTGCTTCTACTAAGGGCAGAACATTCACTTTTTTAATACTTTGACTACACAAGAGAGAACCCTATAATATTCGGAGAACATCGTATGAGCCAGGGGTGGAATGATGGAAGAGGAGATAAGCATTCGAATTTTTCTTCAAAAGCTCTCTTCTGGATTGAATCCAAGAGCTTCAGCGTAGGTTTGAGGGCCGAACTCCAAACACGTGAACAGTACAGGTCGAATCTGTACTTTGTAGATTATGAGGAGTTGCTGGGATGTGAGGTAGCTCTTAGCACGGAATAGAAAATCAAGTTTTGTTGAGCGGCTTTTGCGATGGACCTCACATGATCGTCACATAAGAGGGTGCTGTTGGTGCTGATCCCGAGCATGGATATGGAAGACTTCATAGGAATATTTGTACCTGACATCATCATATTAGGGATTGTGGGATCCGCCTTCATGGAGAAGGTGCAAGCTTGAGTTTTGGTTGCATTGATTATCAGATATCCGTTTCGAAATATTTGCCAGATCTCCATCAATTGCGTCAACCTGTCACTGTCTTGCTCCTATGGCTTCATTGGATGGTGTATGGGCTCTGGATGAGAAAGCGGTATGAAGTGTACCATCATCCGCGACGTGAGAGGTGGTCACTTCCAGCAGATCATTTATATAGAGCAGAAACAAAGTGGGTGCCAAGGCAGATCCCTGTGGAAGACAAGCGTTGATAGCCATTGTATTGGAGGATACTATGTCAACTACCACATGGACTGATCTATCCACCCATATCACGGAAGTTTCTCAAGAAGGCTTTGGTGCCAGACTCTGTAAATGCTTTGGAAATATCCCATGCTACAGCTGAAGATTCCCCATGTTTTTCAATAGATTTCTGCCATACATGTGTTACGTAGGCAGTTGATCTCCGCTGACGAAAGCCATGCTGCTGAGGAAGTGAATTGATGAGTCCACTTTGTCTCCATCTCATTCAGAAGGTAATGTTTACCTTTTTCTTCAAATCTCCCCTCCTTTGTTCCTTCTATGATGGCAAAAATACCCACACGAATTTAATTTCTGAAAGTTGCATGTTATTAATATCTAGGCGCCTACTTATTTTCGAATACTTTATTATTTAAATTTAGATTGAAACATATTTACTTTTCTTGACTTTTGATGAACAATTAGATATCCGTTTTTAATGTATAGAAAGAAGCTAACATTCAATGATAATATGAAGAATTGTGTTCTCTCGTCGAAGGATAACTGACACAGTCTATACATCGTTCATGTCCCAGACGCAAATAACACACAGTATACCTTATTAGATACATTCCAGATTCACCAGGTTCATCTACCAATGTTTAGAACCATTTCTAATCTTTACAACTTATCTTTCTTCAGTTTCAGTAAAGCAATTTCACAGCTTTTATTACGTATATGTGTTTAGATTAATATAAACATTGCGAAATAAATAATTTTCTATTTCAGCAATCTTACTCTGAATGTTCAACGAGAATGCAATAAAATCTGTACTAATTTATAGTATTGTTAAAACATCTCTGATCTTTGCCTTGTTATTTATAGTAAAAGAGTTGTGTTAGATCGAAATCATAAATAATTTTATAACCAATTAATAATTATTAAATGTACGTAGCTTGAAAGTTTGATAGAATATCGTTAACACTTCAGGCCAAGAAATTAGATCTAACCGTTTTACGATCTGTAAATTATATATCATGACTTTTATTGTTAATAGTATACAGGATGTTTCATGATGGATCTTTATTTGGTGTAACTTATCATATCTGAAACCAGAACTGAATAAAGAAGAGTGGAGGTGGTATATCGATGGTTCCAGAGCAGCGGAACGTGCAGGGACCGGGAGTCTTTGAGCTCAGAACAAAATACTCGCAATCCTTCGGCATCTTCCAACCGGAGGTTCATGCAAACGAGAGATCTAAACAAATCATTCTGGACAAAGGATTCAAAAGGAAGGACAGATCCATCATGTCTCAAAGTCAAGAAGTCATGAAACATAATTAGATCAAGGATGGTTCTTAAATGCAGAACCAAACTGAACACCTCAGTGGTGAAGAACAGAATCACCCAGGATATACAAAAATTGAGGAAAATGGGTAGGCGGATAATCTTGAACGCACGATTTCTCTTCCTGGACACAAACAGTCCAAGATCCTCCTAGACATTTAGGTGAAAAGATGTCTTGGAATGCCTTAGTGAAAGCAAAAGCAACCTAAGAATCATAACAGGACTCATGACGGAACATTTCAAAGTCCATGGTGATATGAGAAAATAGGCATAGTGAATAATGGGAAGTGTAGACTCTACAGAAGAGTGGAGGAAACACCGATACATTTGCTCATGGACTAACAAGCTACAACCCTCCGCAGAAGCAAAAACTTGGGGACATCACTACACGATCGTAGAGGAAATTATACCAGAGAAAAAGCTTAATGTTTCTGCAGGTTCTGCAGCACATCGGCGTACTGTGACATTACTGAAAGGAGGATACACTAGTTCTTCAAGGACAAGTTGGAGCAACACTCCTAATAATAATAATAATTTGAAAATCATACAAAAGACGATGGTAATAGTTTTGAGAGCAAAAAATGTCTCAGTAGTAAATATAGACACGACGGAATGTAGTTCACTTAATGGAGAGACTATTCGAAAGTTTTGAATATATCTAGTATCATATCTCGATATCTTTGGGCGTCAGAAAAAAACTTCTGAAGCAGCGTTAATGAAGATACGAGGGTAGGGTAGAAAGTCCCTGCAAAATTGAGCAAGAAATGATTTATTTGGTCAAAACTTATTTTGTTTCTCAACATGATCTCCTTGTAACCCGATACACTTTACTTTTTTGTAATTTTTTGATCTGTTCCAAATAACACGATTCCGGCAATCCTTCAAAATAGCCTTTTATTTCAGTGATGACATCGTTGGAGCCAAATCTCTTTCGGCCGAGAAATTTCTTCCAGTTTGGAAATAGATAAAAAACGCAGGGGGCCAAATCTGGAGAATATGGTGGATTACGAACCAATTCGTAGTGCAATTAATACAATTTCACCATTGCGACTGCGGACCTGTGCGCCTGTGCGTTTTCCTGGTGGAAGAGTAGTTTTCTTTGGCAAATGCCGCCCCGTTCACTTCAAATCGACGTCGAATTGATCCAACAGTTCTGCATAATATACGCTGGTGATCGTTTTGTCCTTTTTAGGGTAATCGATATGGATGATACCGTGTGTATCACAAAAAACTGTTGCCATGACTTTGGACTGAGATCATATTCTTCTTAAGATATTTTGAGCTATGAATGATATCAGGAATTTTTGGACTACGTGATCATAGCCCTTTTGGATTCAGTTTGTAAGACGCTCAATTTGTTCTTAAGAACAATGTTGATAAAATTAATCTTCAAAATCGTTGTAACAATAATGTCATATATTAATCACTGCATCTCGACCAGAGCATATACTCTACTTGGTGATCCTAATTTGTTCTTCTTCCATAGACACAGAACTTTAGTAACGAAAGTTTAAAGTGATGTATCTATCTGTGAGCAACATAATTTTTCATTGTTGGTAGAAAATAAGGAATCCTGGTACTTACGAAATAGAATTATTTACAATCATTAGTTCTGTAATGAAATAAGACTGAACTCACATTGATGATGTTGGTTGGTATCTCAATGGAATTAATATCCAGAATATTGAAATTTTAACTCTGCGATTGTAATGGTATAAAATTCAAATCCTATCTTGCGATAGGGAGTAAGATCGAATATCTGATATTGTTGATACGATGTCTTATCTTACATCACTACAGATCACAGGCATTTATCCATGTGTAGGTCTGAGACAGCATGTGAATGGAGTTCTTCAAGAATATTCCTGGCCAAAATGTATGCTTGACATACGATCAAACGTTCCAAGTTCCATTTTGTTGCTTGAACGAAAACATGCATGTGAAGATAAGCGCAACATCATTTTCGTTTTCTGTTGTAATTATTTAGATTCGCATTTTGCTCTTAAAAGGAATTCGTGCAATAGCTTTTAGCGTTGATAATTTTTAATTTAACAGAAAGTATAATTTTCAAGGGAAATTGTAGAGCGTGCATAACACGGAGATTTATCTATTATTATTATTTTATTGATGCTTTTATTGATGCTAATGACAGAAGTAGTTCCATCCATCTAATGGAAAAAATAAGTAAGGTTACGCCTTTCATAATTACAAATTGCATAAAATGTCATGGCCTAAAGTTCATGCTGGGTTCTAGCGGGCTTGTTTATAGATCTCCATACAGAATACATCGTCACTGGGACGACCTTGGCTGAGTTTATTAATTATTATAATTGCAAGACCTAAGTATTCTTCGATTGCTTTCGTCCTGGTTAAGCTTGTATTGGTCACGAGTTTATTTGCAACTGATTTTAATACAATTATAATAAAAATGACAAATCTGACGCAAATTATCTTATTCAATAGCTTTTCAATTCCTTTTCCATTAGTTATATACATTATTAGCGTTCACGTTTACATATAATACAACGTCATTCTTCTTAGAAAACTATTATTCACAGGATTGGAATAGATAGTATAATTTGAAAGTGTTTTAAAATAGCTTCTTGAAGTCTTTGTTTACTAAATAATTTGTAGAATAGTAGAATAAATCACGAATTAAAATTAAAATTGCAAAGTTTGATTGCTTACAATTATTTCATTAAACATTGTCATTTTTTAGGCGAGTATCAAGCATTGATAACTTGCTTAAAAAAAACTACTATATGACGAAATATTGTAAGTAATTAATATGTGAGTTCGTGCAAATTTAAATTTGTCCTGTAGATAACTCGCTTTGAAAATTGCACTGTGTGACGACAAAATTGTAGGCAATTGATCTTTTCAATTCGTGTAAATTCAAATTTGTATTCTATCTCACTATTTCACATAATTTATTACTACCATAGTATTATAAGTCTAAGATTTGCTGCTATGTTAATTTACTGCATCAAACTTAACCAAAATGTTAGTGCCATTTTTATCAGCGAAATGGGGGTGGGATACACACATATGACTTAAGTGGTCTAAGATATAGACCGAATGATGTATTTCTGATGTGTTATCTCAATTCTCAATTAATTCTGTCAAACGAAATGGGATTTGCAATCCCTGATGTTATATCGTTAATATGATGATGCCAGGTAAACAATTCCTATATGATGTCCTTAATATCTATGCTCGGAATCACCACTAACTCATGGAACTATCATGAGGTCCATTACAAAAACTGCTCCTTAGAAACTTTGGTTTCTATTCCGTGTCCAGAGGTACAAATAATCGTCAATGACTGGCAATATAGGTTTCGTCAGCAGAGATCAACATGAGACCTGCTTGCCTACATAACATATGTATGGTAGGAATTCATTGATCTAGCTGTAGAATTGGATATCTCCAAAACATTTGATCGAGTCTGGCACCAAAGCCTTCTTGGGAAACTTCCGTCATATGGTTTGTCTGTCACTTACTATAGAGTTTTCTCTCAGATAGATTACTTCATGTGGAGGTTAACGGAGAATCCTGCGATACAACGGCTATCAACGCTGGTGCTCCACAGTTACATGTCTTGGCACCAACTTTGTTTCTGCTCCATATAAACGATCTGCTAGAAGTGACCACCTGTGCCGTCCACAGCTTTGCAGATGATGATACACTTCATACCGTTTTCCCATATAGAGCCCCTATACTACCCGATAAAACCAGAGGAGCGAGACAGAGACAGTTTTCCGCAATTAATTGAGATCTAGCAAAGATTTTGAAATGGAGATCTGATAATCTAGTAGAGTTCCCAATCTTCCGAGTGTTGTGTTCTAACCCAGCAGTGGATTGTTTCTATGATGTTATTCTTCAAGATGCCCCCCGCTGGTTCGTGGCCTATTAGGGGTTCTATAGCACCCAGTTTTTAAGTTCATCGGGTATTTCGTTCTGCCTTATTCCAGAGTGACCGGGGACCCAAAATAGGGTGAGATTGTCTTCGTATCCACCAAGATGCTGTCTGTGTATATAACTATATACTGATGTGGGTTTGCATTCTTTCGTCCAGGGCTACTTGGCCACAGAGCGTTATTGTCAGTATCCGCTTGGAGAATAGTAGCGTGTTTGCCCAGAGGTATAGAAATACTTTTACCTGGGCCCTTGCGGTATATCCCTGCTCTTGCCTGCCCGTGGTTTCTGGCTCCATCAGTGAACCAGATTTCACCGTTGGTTGGCAGGGCTGATTGGTTATTGTTCAACCAATCTCCTCTGGGGGGTATGTTTATTTATACGATACCTCTTATCAACGGTTTATTGTTACATCTATCAGGAAAATTTTCAAAAATTATTATTATTGTATCGACCCGAATTACATTTGTCAAAATGAAAAAAACTAAAGAAAAAGACAATTGTAATATGGTATGAAAATTCATATCATCCCAAAATGACAACGTTTTGCAACTCAAATCCTGATAGAGTCTAACAGAATAAATTCATGTGATACTCATAACTTTATACAAATTTAATTTGAGTACTTTAAGCATTTTACAGTAATTTAAGTTCCAAAAAAAGGACTTAATCTTGCAAACAACACAATCAATTATAAAATATTCATTGCATGTCAAAACATAGCAGGTGGGGGGTTGAGGCTGCAAATGATGTGAAAATGGTCCTGGGATTTACCAATAACAAGAGGAATGGATTTTAGGAATATGAAAGACCCATTATTAAACAACAAATTATTTTAATGTAAAGAATGAATTCGTACTAGCTTAATTTCAAAATATGTTAGTACATTTTTGATTATATCGATAGATAGACAATCTAAGAAAAGTAAAAAACGCGAGTTTAAGGATATGGGGAGGGGAGTATAAAACATGTAATATATGCTCCCGGTTTTTTTTTTCAGGTAAAGGAATTCGTCTACTGTGGGTATTATATAGCCTTGTGATTTTTTTCACTGATCTATGGTTGTTTTCCAGTCTTATCGAGCAGCTGTAGATGATGAATGTCGTTCAGGTGTTAGTTAACGTAAAGAAGCTCAGTTGAGTCTCGTTCATCGTTAAATTGTTGATTATATTAAAACCTAGAATATGTTCCAGTAAAGTTATTTTTTAATATGAAAATAATAGACAAAATTATGATGTTATAAACATTTTGAAAAAATGAAAATTTTTCTTATTTATAATTATAATTTTCTTATAATTATCGAGTTCAATTATTTCAATACTATTTTTAAATATTATTTGTGTGAAAAAGAGGAAATTTGTAGCATCTAATAAAGGAAACGAATTTGAATATTTTGAAACAACGTGTATTTTCTTATTAGATGCTATACATATTATTATCAACACGAGTCGAGAATAAAAAGTCAGCAGAATTTGATTGACGGTTTCCAAGATCTGCAGCTGTAGATGCAAAAGATGGCCACTTGTGTAATAATGGAATCCACCTACGGGCAGCACCAGTTGATGAAGAAAAAATTTAGCACTGTTAATATGAATTCAATTCTGAAACATTAGTCATCTTGATATAATTTTTATACAAGGCATATACGCATAGGTAGTCATCTATATTACATATGGAATAAGTAATCAATCATCAACCTTCTCGTTTATAATAATGGTGTTTGTTTTTAGTCCGATGTCTCTTACAGGATATGGTCCAATGTTCGGTTTACGTCTGAGACCTCATGCTGATCCACTCTGAACTGACTGGCCTTCTCATTATCAATTATCCGTATCTTAACACACTCATAAATAAACCACAGGTATAAAATTCTCATTATATTCTTATGAAATATGAGTGTAATTGATAAATTTTATCCTGTATCCGTAAACGAGTTTATCAGTGTCTCAACATTTGTAACTAACACTTTCAATTGGCTCAAGTATATGGTTTATAATTGCACGCCTCATCTAGTTTTGCATTCAGACATGTTTACTTAATGAAATGCACTTATCAACAGTAGCAAATCACTCCAAAACATGCAAAGAATGGTACGTTTGAATTTATTATGAAAACTCTAATTTCCCTCCTGTGCCATTGAATGAACTAATGTAGGTACATATGAAAGTTCTTACAGAATATCTTTGAAAAACAGTATTCGTGCTGCATTGCTTCTTGCAATGAATGGATCTAACGTTTCTGATTGTATGTTTTGTGAATGATATGTGGAGTTCGAATCTGCAATCCACAATTTAAAAGACATTTTTATTCATATTGGGACTACACGTACACATCGTGTGAGCCAACGATGGAATGTTAGGAGATGAGATATGCATTGGAATTGTTCTCAAAAGTTGCCTATAAGGCATCAGCAGACTCACCTAGGCTAAGAGTTCCACAACTTTGCCATTCGATAAAAAATGGACTCCGGTTGGTCTAAAGCTTGACAATGGAGGGTGACCAGCCTGAGTTCGTCTAGTTTGTCTACCTGGAGTCACTAGTGGTGGAATAACAGACGAGATTTCTGATGAGCACCATCCATGGAAATTCGCCGATGACAAGACTTAGCAAACAGTGATTATCTGATCAGCTAAATCAGTCCATGAGCAGTCTTAAAGTGAAGGTTAATCAATGGTTCCTGGATCATCATTGATGTCTCAACGAAACGAGAACCGTTATGAGATATTCCACACTTAGACCCACTGAATACGATAATGTGTCCGCGCTGCCAAATATTTAGGCGTTACCATTGATAAAGGTCTTTTATGGAACGCTAATTCGAAAGAAGTTTCTTTGGCATCGTCCAATGGTGTTTATGTGATGCGTAATCTGAGTGCAATAATATCAAAGGACATGCTTTGGATATATTTTTTCACGCCTTTGTAGTGTCTCAAAAGTTGCCTATAAGGCATCACCAGACTTACCTATCCTAAGAGTCCCACAGCTTCGCCGTTCGGTAAGAAAAAATGGAGTCTGGGCGATATCAAGCTTGACAATGGAGGGTGACCAGCTTGAGCTCGTCTAGTCTGTCTATCTGGAGTAACTCGCGGTGGAATAAGAGACGAGATTTCTAATGAGCACCATCCATGGAAATTCGCCGATGACAATACTTAGAAAACAGTGATAATCACATTGATCAGCCAAATCAGTCCATGACCAGTCTCAAACTGAACGTTGATGAAAGGTTTCTGGATGACCGTTATGAGATACTTCACACTTAGACGCACTGATTACGCTGATGTGTCCGCGCCACCAAATATTTAGGCGTAAAATTGGTATTGAACTTGAAGAAATGCAGGTTCATGCAATTTTTAAGAAGAATTGAGGCTACTATTATTACTTATTATTTGAATAAGTTTAAGTTAGAAACATGTACCTCCATTAGTGTAGTATTATAGTGGGATTACCTCCCCTCCAATTGGTAATCTAAGGAGAGGCAAGGCTTGGCGCCTTCAGAATACAAAATACACTAGAGAATGTTCACATTGGGCCAAGACACATGAGCATTGTAAAAATCATGACCAGGGACGTTTTAGGCATGGGAACAGATCACATTCCAAACGATACCCTTTTAACAACACATTCATGGTATGAATAACAAAAAGGACTGAATGGGAACATACAAACCTAGGCGACACTCTACAGGGAATAATCTGGTATACAGACGGGTCTAAGACTGAAAAAGGTGCAAGTGCAGGAGTATACTCTAGAAACCCAAAGACTGACTTCAGCTATTCATTGGGTAAATACACAGAGATATATGCAATCCTCAAATGCGTGGAACAAAACAATTGGAGAGACATCGAAGATGAGCAGATCCTCATATTGACAGACAGTCAGACTGCACTTAAG
This sequence comes from Endomychus coccineus, assembly GCA_958510875.1. NCBI lineage: Eukaryota > Metazoa > Arthropoda > Insecta > Coleoptera > Endomychidae > Endomychus > Endomychus coccineus. Next base: position 14,496,821 of record OY294071.1, on the reverse strand, counting down.
GCAATGGAAAGTCAGGAAGTGACATCCCATCTGGTATGGACTTGCAAAGAAGAACTTGAAATACTAGTAGACTGAAACTACGTTAAGCTGATCTGGGTGCCGGGACATCAGGGAACGAAAGACAATGAAAAAGCCGACGAATTTGCAAGAAGAGGGTCGGAGAACGCTCCAGATCCAGAACAGATAATGGGGGTATCAAAAAGTACAGCACGAAGGTCTGTAGAAGACTGGATCATGGTAAACCACAAAGAATCCCGGGATGAAATTCCAGGAAACAAACATAGGAAGAAATACATCAAAGCCCCGTGTAACAAAAGAACGACAGACCTATTAGCACTAAAAATGGTGAAAAAATAAAAGTCCTAACAGGGCTCAAGACTGGCCATGCACCAGTAAAAGGGCACCTATACAATGGTGACCTGACATGCAGACTTTGCGGTAAGGATACAGAAACAGTGACACACATACTGTGTAAATGCGAGACACTGGAACGCAAAAGACAGTCTATTTTTGGAAAGCCTAACGGCGAACCAGAACTATACAGTTCCCACCCAGTAAAGGACTTGTACAAACTCGTACAAGGTATAAGAATACTTTAGTGGATACCGTAGATAAACAAAACAAAGGCGAGATACAATGTGCCAGCAGGCCTAAGTGTCACTGGAGGCAATAGTCAGACAAGCCTACGAAGGGGGTGCAGTTTTTAGTGAGTATGCCTATAAAGGTGGCTCTCACAGTAGACCATGAGATCCAAAGGCTCACAACCTCCCCATAAATGGTTTTCTTCACCTCCGCAACCAAAAAAAAGAATGTTGTATTATGGATTCTTCACTATCCTTTGATCTCCATATTAATCAGCTCATCAATAAATGTCTCAAAATGATGTTTTATGAAACGATCTACTAGAAATGTTTCTAATATTCGTCGTATTCCTCGTACACCTCACTCCTTCGATCACACTGAGATTACTGTTGTTGAATATGGAGACCATATTATTCTATTCATATCAACTCACTAGAAATAGTTCAAAGAGGATTGTCAAATATATGATGTACACATTTCTTATCATAGAACGTTTTATGGAGCCAATAGCCCAATAAACAGAATTGGTGGTATAATCTATATGTGCAATGATCAATTTGATTTTATTGAACAATCTGTTAAAAGGTTTACTACTGACGTGAAACGTGTCTTATTATAGATATTAACAATTAAAATGTCATGTGTATGTTTGAATGTAAGGCTATTATCCCACTTAAATAGGCAAATGAAATATTGTCGGTCCTTCACGATTTCGGAGCTCTCTTGATTTTGGATGACCTTGATGTTGACAGCTTCCTCCATTAGAGTAGAGATAACAGATAGTAGTGCAATAGATCTATATTCATTAGGTCATTTTGAACTCTAGCTATAAACCAGCTGGAAGGAAACACACCAAATTTGTATTGATATTTAACAAAGTGAAGTGTTTCATTTGTTTGTAATGTAATATCACGAAAGAAGGAACAACTCTATACAATTACTAATTATATCGATTACGACAAATTAACATGCAACTAAAATTGATAATAGCGTAAGTGAAAATTGCAAGGAACCGTTCCACAATTTCCGAATTAATCTCACTGATTGAAAATTCGTAAAACCAAGAAACGGCAACTGTTGGCATTTATCAATGACATAGGAAAATGGCAAGAAAGATATTTTTCATAAGTCGGGAAGACGCCGGGAAACGCAATCTTATTTTATCAGTAATGAAATGAGGCTTTCAGCTTGTAATTGCGAGTGTTGAGTGTGTTTTCACACGCCGCCAGTTCGCGAATACATTAATTACTTGTCCAGGGTGCGTCCAGGGGCAGAGACACAAGGAGAGGAAGTTGCGTGAGTTTAGCGTGTCATTAGCGCCTTGCAGTGATGGATTGTAGCGCCACTGCTAGTGTCGTGGCTGTATCACGCACTACCAATCACCAACAACCCCATTATACCCTCTGTTTGCTCTCGTAAAAACTGCAAACGAAAACAAATGATCTACTTACAAACATGTAATTATCGTGTACTATCCGATCCAGTCATCGCATTTTGGTTTCGACAGCATAACATGCTGGAAGTAAATGAACAAAATATAAACATCAACAGCAAGTTTAACGGTCTCCTGATTCGATTTTCCATCCCTAGGAATCCGTATGATTCACTATTTCGTATAACGTTGCTTATAAATTAAGAGATCAGTCATATTGTGCTGTTTTCCTGAAGGTAAGTAGATATGTCCAAGTAGATATAATGAATAACGAATACGATCTTCCCAATTCTCAAAAGACCTTAATCGATTAAACATATATATTGCTTGATTCGACTAATACAGAAATAAATAATTGTGTTGTTGAAGACAGACAGTAATCACCACAAACAAATTATCTCCAATTTACCAAATAGAAAGGGATAATACCATAAGGATGAATCATAATTCTCGATTTTCCATGTCGTATAATATTGGTGCTAACACACATCCTTGTGGGCTATGACAGTCGTCATTGTATGGGGGAGACTTTGTCTACCACCACATGTAGTGGTCGATATGGGAAAAACTCAATAGCAAACGACAAGTGGGGGCGCGGCTAACCGGAAGTTTCCTAAGAAGGCCTTGGTACTACACTAGGTCAAATGCATTGCAGATAGTTAATACTATGGGATTCCCTAATTTTTCAATGATTTTCTGAAATATGAATTTGTCCTGTTGATATCTGGTGATTAAAGGCATATTCTTCTGGAGAGACTTGGTGAGAAAGGTATTGGTGGTGCTGCATTGAACTGGATGTCATCAAATCGGAGACATTATGTGGCTGTCAATTCATGTGCGGCCGCTTTTGCTTCAAATCGGCGTCGAATCGATTCAACAGCTCTGCATAATATACGCCGGCGATCGTTTTGCCCTTTTCAAGATAATCGATATGGATGATACCGTGTGTATCTCAAAAAACTGTCGCCATGACTTTGTTTGCCGACAAACCCACTTTATACTTTTTCGGCTTCGATTCGCCAGGACTAGTTCACTGTTTCGACAGTTCTTTGATCTCTGGTGTGTTGTGATGGATCCATGTTTCGTCAACGGCGCAAAAAGTCCTTCTTATCGCGCTTGACCATCGCTAAACACTCCTTTGAAATTTTCACACGGTTGCACTTGTTGTCAACAAAGAGCAAATGGTTGAAATACCCATAGCCTCAGCAATGTCGTGCAATTTAACTCGCCGATAGTTCAATATCATACCATGGATTTTATCGACGATTTCTGGCATAAATCTCAATTGGACGACCAGCACGTTCAGCGTCGCTTCTAGTCATACTATCACAACGAAAATCAGTAAAACACTTGTGAATCGCTCCAATCGATGGTAAAGAGTCCCCATAATGTTTAATAAGCGATGCTTTGGCTTGCGTAATGTTTTTTCCACGCCAGAAATATTGTTTAATCAAGACGCGAAATTTACTTTCTCCATGTTTACAAAAATCTTCAAGGCTGCTTGCTTTCGATGGGTGTCAAAACAAAACTGAATGACATATCAGTCTGAAAATTGTAATGCGTTCTAGTTAAAGATGGTACATCACAGTTGTCACATGGGATTTTAGATTGTGGCGCCATCTATTTTATTTTTCAGGGACTTCTCACTTCGACCTCGTATATCGATCGAATGATTCCATCTCCCATGTTCGTATGACTCACTTTCCATTGATTTCAATATGCGGCATTCTGTTCACACAATGATACATAGACACACACACAGACCTTCTTTTTGTTAAATCACTTGAATTTTCATTTATTTTAAACAAGCTAACCCGTGCCTTGACCAATTATCAGATTAGGCGTCACATTTTTCATCAGAATTCTAGGCCCCCAATTTTAATTCTTCGATAGAATGTTGGGAATGTGCAGGGTGGGGCAAATTTTGATGTTTGTATAGGAAAACTTGGTAACTACAGTCACATTTTCGATCCCTTTTTTTGTGACAAATTTACTGGAGGGAGCAAAAATTTGTCATCGTCTTTTGTTTTCGAGTTATAAACAATAGTTCGATATTTCGTCTTCTAGACACATGTGAATATCGTGGTTTTTTGTAAAGTTGGTGGAAAATACGTTTCACATTCGTGAGGCACTTTTTCATATAATCCAGTGGCTTCCAGAATATTTGAAAAAAGTTGCAATTTCGAGTTATGGCGTAAAGTTGTATTTCTTCAAATGGGAATCATTAAATCATGGTTTAATTGAAACGAATTTTTTTCTCTTTCTAACTATGTTTCATATATCCGGTAGCTTTTGATGTGTAAGTCTTTAATAGCTAAAATAATATTTTACTACAATACTTTTTGCGGTTTCTATATTTATCCTAAGTAGGCAGGTGTCATCTATGACAGTGTTTATTCATTTGTCAGTCAATTTCATATCAAAGATTCTGTTTCCGTCATAATAACAATTAACTGATTTAATCGTAAAATGAAGTTTCGCATCTGAAATATATTTCAATAGCCATCCAGAAAGGAGACAATCTGATAAAGCAATTTTCAAGAGGTTAAAAGAAAATCTTTTTAATTCTATCTCCTACAGTTTCCGAGTTACCCTATATAAACATCGAAAGTTGCCCACCCTGTACACGTATGTTTTGGTATCATGTTTTGGTGAGAGATTGTTGACATGAAAATATTTTCTCGTTTGTGGATATTTCTGTTTTGTAACTTGTTTCACGTATTATTGAGGAAAACGCAATATATAACAGATCGAAAGTGTTTAGTCATGTTTCGAATTAATAAAATAATAGAAAATCCAACGGGAAGAGAAAAGTAGAAGCAGACAAGCGAATGGATTTGTGATTTGTCATTGATAGATGATGGAAACCATTCATCAAGTTCGTCCAGTATACACGGATGCTGTCGGTCGCCCCGGAACATTGATTCCGGCCTAAGGAACCCCAGAGCCGGACCACAACTAGAGAGCATTGCTAATCTAATGGACTGGAAAATTCGATGTCGACACAGAACAGTTCATATGATTGCCTTACTTGATTCTTTGGAAAGGTCTCCTATTCCTTCCGTTCCGAACTGAAATGCAGTTGAACTGAAATAGATCAACAAAAAATTATAGATGCAGCTAAAATTTACATAAAATATAATCTATGAATTGAATGTACTTCCATTCATTCTCTACAATATTCTCCATTGCAATTTAGGCATATTGGAATATGCAAAGATATACAGGATGTTCCTTTCAACAGGGTGTTCAAAAAGTAATTTTAAGGATGGTCTTTCATGCAAAATTTACCCAATTTGAGACCTCCCTGCGGGATTATTCCCATAGATAGAGTTAGTCGAAAACGCAGTTTTGACAATTTTTCTTAAATACGAGGAAACTTTTAAAATTTGATTGTTGGCGTGTGACAAGGAATGGGATTTTAATAAGCCCTGTCGCAATCTGGTGGAGCCAGAAACCATGGCCATGGAGGAGAAGGGATATACCGCAAGGGCCCAGGTAAAAGTATTTCTATACGACTGGGCAAATACGCCACCATTCTTCAAGCAGAGATACTGGACACAACGCGCTGTGCCCAAATAGCGCTGGAAGAAATAATGCAAAACCACATCAGTATATGTACAGACAGCAGAGCAGCCCTTGCTGCGCTGGGTAGCATGAGGACAACAACGAATCTGGTGTGGGAGTGCATCAAAACGCTGAACAACCTTGGCGGAGATGAAGGCAAGCTCACCTTATTCTGGGTCTCCGGTCACTCTGGAATAAGGGGAAACGGAATAGCCAATGAGTTTTCAAAACTGGGGGCTATAGAACCCCTAATAGGTCTCGAACCAGCGGTGGGAATTTCGAAGAGTAACATCAAAGGTACAATTCACTGCTGCGTCAGAACACAACACTCGGAAGAGTGAATACGAGTGAACGGTTGTTGGCAGTCGAAAGCACTGATTGGTTGCACTTTAGGGGAGACTGGTATCAACAAGAGAGGAACATGGTTAAAACCGATGCCAAACTGCTGACACAGATACTGACAGGGCACGGACCGTTCAACTACCACCTCCACATAATGAACTTCAGCGATTTGCCTTCGTGCAGGTGGTGAAAATGGAAAAACGAAACAATAATACACATTCTGTGCAGATGCGTCACACTCATCCCCCAAAACACAGAGCACTCTCAGTAGAGCTATGTGCCACTGAGGAGATCCAGAAACTAGATACAAACAAGGTGCTAAATCTCTTCAGGGCATTAACCACCTATCCGGTCTCGGCTGAGAGTTGAGTAAGTGGTTGTTTGTCCACTTCGGGCACCTGGTGAACACTCTAAAGTGGGAACCTATCCCGCCTACGTCTGAAGCCAGGTGAACACCCTCGAGTGGGAATCGCTTCACTAGGATGAAGTTTAAATAAGATATGACGAAGTTGGTATTAACCTCCTTAGGAATCCTTCACCTGGGTGAGAATGGTGAACATTCTCGAGGGTGAACCACCCCTCTGGTTGATAGGTAATACTCGTGGGAGGGAACCGCTCCAATAGATGACACGAGATTTCGCCTAGGCATTAAGGGACCTAATTATCAATAATAATATCCCCTGTTGATCTCCAAGTCAAATTGATAGAAAAACACAGTAGGCTGCTGTCCTATTATTCTGATTAGACACCGTCAATAAGAGAGAGTAAATATTTTATTGAAAAACTCGTTTAAGTTTCCTTGTTCAGTAAACATACGACGACTGCATTATAAACGCGAATGCAGCCAGAAGACTCATCACCAAGGATTTCCCGATCGCCGCTTACCTAACGCCCGAACATTTGTTAATGGGCACACGAGATTGCGAGAAATAAGAGCGTTTAAAGAAAACGAAAGGAATGCAGGAAAACATAATGAGGTACGAGTTGAACAAGAAGAACAAGTTTTAGAGCATTCTGAAGAAAATCCTAGAGGAAGCATTAGAAAGGCTTCACAGCATTTGGGTATGCGGAATTCTACAGATACAAGAATTTTAACTACGAATGAACTGCAACTTCATAATTGTTAGAGAAACCAAGAGCTGTTGACTCAAGATATTCCTCTAAGAGGCAGATTTTGTCGCAGAATGCATGAGAAGCACATCAGACAACCTCAGATCCTCCCAAAAAGTCTTCCTACTGATGAAGCCATGTTCACACGGAATGGAATATTCAATTTGCTCAATATGCATATTATGTGTGCAAATGGAAGCCCCTATGCTGTTATGATGGGATGGTTTCAACATATTTTTTCTGTGAACGTATCGGCAGCTATTATTGAAGATCATTTAACATATTGCCAAGAAAACTGGGCGGACAAGAGTATCTTGATTCCCTAGAAAACGTGCTTCACCAACTTTTGCAAGATTTGCCTCTACAGTTAAGGCAAAATCTATGGTAAATGAACGATGGAGCCTCTGTCCACTTTAGTTTGACTGTCCAGCAGTGACTTGTCATAATTTCACTTCCCTCACTATACGCAATAAGTGCTAAGGAAGTATTGTAATCGGTCTCAAAAAAATGTGAATTCACAGTCTATTTTATGCGTTTACTCTGTGGCAAATTTTGATATCTCATGTGACAGCAGGTGTCAGTATAAAACAGGGTTATATTATATTGAGAATAATTCGAAAGTCAACCTGGCAGCAGGTATAGTATGAAACATTAGAATAGTAAAATACATTAGATAGTCTACTTCACAAGATTGTTGGGTAGAGCATTGTTTTTTTTCAGTCCAATACCCAACAATCTTGTAAAGTAATTCATAACTGGATTCAATCAAAATAATCAGATAGTCTATTCGAATAGAATTTCAATGTAACTTATATATCTTAACATTTTCCATTAGCTGTTTCTAAATCATTTCCAATATATTTTCTGTTCCTACAATCATACATTTGACCGCCAAAAGTGGCGAAGACCTATTTTGCTTACAAAATGAGGGGAGCCACGTGATCAATTGGTCACAGTTAATTTTTATTAAGCACTCCCTATACCTAAAATTGATTTCTGACTTATTCCCAATTTAAGAACAAAAACATATTTTTTGAAAATATTTTATTATAACTAGTTAGTCGTGGAAAAATTTATTTCAACTCAATACTTGTATGTTTCATTGCTTTTGTATATCAATGTCTCTCACTGTCATTCTACTTTCCATCTTAATGAAACACAATTTTCATTTAACATGTTTCAGCTTTCACCTTCTTCAGAAATTTATGTTAACGACTTACATTGTTAAAATTATCAGATATTTCTGGAGCATTTACTCATTGTGACTTTGAATTCAGAATTCATCCGAACTAAGGATAAAATCATTCTTGGTATTGACGTTCCGATCCTTTATTTCTACATCACAAATCAAACAAAACAATGAGAAAGTCAGCAATAAACATCAAAACCAAGAAAAACCTAAATACCAATATAAGCTACGTAATATATACAATAATAATAATTCTGACAGCAGTTTCGATGCTCATCGCATTATTAACAAATTTATATACCTAAACATGACTGTCTACTATCTAATTTTTACATTTTGTATGTTTAGCTCGAGTTAGCTGATGCATAATGAAATGGTACAAAAAAAAACTAGTCGAGTTATTCATAAGTCAGTAAACGCTCCGGTTGATATGAGCAGCACATGTTAAATTCGCAGTTTCCATTTACGTAATTGAAATATTTGCTTTCATTGAACTATTGAAACTCAGAATCTCTATGAATGAACTGAAATCCTGACTCTTTTTAATTCTGAAAGAGAACACGCTCACTTTATTCCTTTCAGCTCTGTTCGGATTCCGAATTTTATATAGCAGGTAGCATTTTACTAACATCATTTTAAATTAACTGATTAGTCAGTCATTTTGTTAATTGCTGTTCACTAGATTTGGAATATCCATTGCTTCTTTGAATCTGAATCAGATACCGGTGATAAAATGAATAATGGTAATGGCTACGTTATAAGAAAATGCTCAATCATGCTTAATCAATTTCTGACAAGAATCCAAACTTAGTATTAAGTTCGCATACATATATGAATCACTGAGATACTCAGGTGTAGGATTCGAATTTGGTAGCGAAAAAAGGAAATCTTGTGTTGTTATTTGAAAATTGAAATGCCTTAATAGGTAAAAGACAAATGTTTATGGTTGTCAAATTTGTTCTTTCCAAATCAACAATTACGTTCAATATCATATTATTATTCAATTTAAACCTCGTATCAACAGAAAGAAACAATACATATGGAAGGCTAATGTCATCAACGAACGTACAAACACTGCTTGATACCATCAACATAAGTTAAACCAGTAAAAGGTCAGATTCCAATTAGAAAGACTGTAAAGAACCAGTGGAAAAAAGTTTGGGCATAGTCGGTGAGAATGTGATGGCACATATGGAAGGCTAATGTCATCAACGAACGAACATAAAATGCTTGATACCACAATATAAGTTAAACCAATGAAGCGCCAGATTCCAATTAGAAAGATTGTGAAGAACCAGCGAGGAAAAGTTTTGGCAGATTCGAAATATTCAAAAAGAAACTGAAAACCTGGCTCATAGTCAGTGATAATGTGAGAGTGATAACAAAGCTGTTACCTCAACATGAGGAGAAGGAGTTGAATGGAAAAATCACCACAGAAACTCATTGGTAATTGGTATTAGTTCAGGAAGAATGTATATTTTTATCAGAATCAGCGTAAGTTTTGGATATTATCAGGCTTGGAATGGAAACTTACATACGCCATACCTACAAATCACCGTCATCTGATGAACGATGGTTCAATAAAATCTGTTCTAGGGCCGTCGCTTCAAACCAAACAGCACACCGTCGTTGGCGCAGTAACCCATATCTAGAAATCAGAACAAAATATGTTGAAGCTTGAAATATGTATAATGAAACAATAACCGCTTCGAAAAGGCATACAATGCCGAAATAAGATCAAAGCTTATCGAATGCCCAGATTACTCACGTTGGTTTTGGACTTTCGCCAAAGCAATTGGTAGAAATTTCACTTCCAGTTCATTTCCTCTCCTGATCAAAGATGATGGCACACTGGCTACTACACCACAAGAAAAAGCCAACCTTTTTGCTGGAACGTTTGCAGCGAATTCCACTTTGGATTCACAAGGGAAGAACCCTCCTAATATCGCTGGCTGACAGCTAGAGTCCAACCTATTCCAAAAAAGGAAAGAAGACCCTTCCTAATAATTATAGATCCATTTCAATATTATCTGTGATCTCTAAAGTGATGAAGAAAGCAATCAATATGGAGCTCAACAATACCTAGAGAGCTCCAAAATCATGAATGATCGGCAATATGGCTTTCGTCAGCAGAGATCAACTGTAGACCTGCTTGCCTACGTACCACATGTATGGCAGAAATGTATTGAACATGGGGAATCTCTAGCTGTAGCATTGGATATCTGCAAAGCATTCGACCGAGTCTGGCACCAAAGCCTTCTTAGAGGCCCACAGAGTGACTTCTAGACTTCCTTTAGAGGAAAGGGAGCCCCCCGCTGAATTGGCCAGAAGGAACAAACGTCAATTAGTATGGATACCCGCCCACTCTGCCATGAAAAGAAACAAAGTGGTCTACGAATTGGCAAAACGGGGTTCCCTAGGCAACCCTGGCCCTATCGGAATCTCATCTACTGCATAGACAATGGCTTCGTTCTGGCGCAGTGCCCCCTGTATGAGGCAGGCGATGCTCCACATCGGAGTTCTCGCCCAAACACTCGAAAACCCTGGTGACAGGACACCTCACACTGTCATCTGAATAAACATCAACACTTAATGGGCATCGTTGATGACCCAGGTTGTAGTAGTTGCTGAGAGGCTGACGACGCTGTAGAATGTCCAGCACTGGCTTTTCGACAGCTCGGCAGCGCATACATGCCACCTAAGGCCACACAGTCCATCCTAGCCTTCGGCGCTGCGTTAGGCCTGCTGGGCTGAGCCTTGTATCAAGAAGCGCATAATGGACCCAATCTGGTTTGGACTTGTCCGCCCTTGTTTTAATTGATTCATTGGTTGATCTCTATATGACAAATTTACACACCACCTGTTCATGTCATAAAAAGTCACAACTCTTCTTTTTGAAAGGTGAGAGTAGTTAGGTATCATTTGGTAGATAAAATATTGGTTCTTGTGCTGCTTTCTTAGTACCTTCAACAGAAACTTTATCTGTAATAGACAGAACTTGTTGCCATATGTCGTTGGGGCATAGCGTATGCCACATTTTTCGTAAGCAATGAAATAAGTTGAAATATAGTAATGTTACGTAATCTACGTTAAGGGTTAAATTGAAACTGTTTACATTGTTAAATGCCTAATATGTTACTATAATTTACTGCAAATTCATACTATCAGAAAGCAGGTGATAGTTGCATATGTTTACAAATTTTTCTAAACAGATCACGCAACTTATAATGTCTGAGGAATTACCGTGCGCATTACCTTTACTAAGCTCATGCATACCGGAAATTAAACAATTTCCCTCAATGGACGGAAGCTTTAAGTAGATTGACACAATCACTTTCTTACCAACCATTATGTTATAAAATTTTAGCACGATATAATATACTAATTTAAAAATAAATTAAAATGAAATTATTCTTATAGGAATAATTTGATGGAGCATTCCATGTTGTCTCTGCCGGAAATACTATGAACTGAATTCGTTTAATTGAACAAACTAAGAAATACGGCGGAATGTCATTAATTTGTGATTCGGAACTAAATTGATACTGACAATCACAATTGATCAGAGCTAGAGCTTGAGCTCGGGAAGTGGAACTCTAAAAAACAATTGGCTAATACTTACCTAGTTTATATTTTGCTCAAATCTCTGACGAGTGGGTTTGATCTCATTATCAGACAAAAGATTGTTCTGACCAAAAAAGACTAGGTGGATTCATATCGGCATACTGATTCAGTCCTACCCCTCGTTTTTCAGCAGGGTCACTCCTTCATTTGGTTCTCTATTACAACGTCGCATTATACAAGATGCAATTCCTGGCATCAACTCCCAACGTCTTAATACCAGAGTTGATGCAAGACCATCTCTCTTGGTTCTCAGACTTGACCTAGATCAAGTTTTATCTTAGATAGCTCAATCCATGTGGTGGTTGACGGAATATCCTCCGATATTAACGTTGGTGTTCCACAGGTACCAGTATCGGCCCCGACTTTGTTTCTGGTCCATATCAACGATCTGCTGGAAGGGACTCCCTGTCCCGTCCAGAGCTTTGCAGATGATGATACACTTCATACCGTTTTCTCATGTAGAGCTCCCATACGATCTATAGAAGCCAGAGGAGCGAGACATGGACAGGTCGGCGCAATTATTGGAGATCTGGCAATAAAATGGGAATGGAAAACATGGGAAATCTCTAGCTATATCATTGAATATCTCCAAAGCATTTGACCGAATCTTTCACCAAAGCCTTCTTGGGAAACTTCCGTTATATGGTTTGCCGCCTCAATTTTGTTGCGTACTATCGAGTTTCCTCTCAAATAGATCACTCCATGTGGAGATCTGGCAAAGATTTTGGAATGGGAATCTGATAATCTAATGGAGTTTAATGCAACCAAATCTACAAGGCACAGATTCGAGTTTTCCTGGAGTACTGTTCACATGTTTGGAGTTCGGCTCCCGAACATACGCTTAAGGTCTTGGATTCTATCCAGAAAAGAGCTATTCGTCTGATTGACTTGAATTTCTACATCGTAGAAAAGTGGGAGATATCTCCCTTTTGTATAAATATTTCCATGGTCGGTGTTTATCAGGAATCTTGTTTGTTGTTTCATCACGAGAGATTCTAGATAGGCGAACCAGACGAGCTCATACTATTCACCCTTTCACCGTCAAGCTCGAGACCTGCTGAACTTCTTCCTACCAGACTTCATTTTTTCATCGAACAGCAAAGTTGTGGAATACTTCACCTAGGGAGTTCATCCCTATGCCTATAACCTCCAAGCCTTCAAGAAAAATTCGAATGCTTATCTCCTCTCCCAACATTCCACTGCTGGCTCACACGATGTTCTTCGAACATGATAGGTTTCCCTCTAGTGTATACTTTTACAATCGCTTCAGACTAGCTGATCAAATTATTGGAATTTCCACATTATGCCAATAACTTGCCCCTTATATCTCAACCAATAGACGCAGCTGCTCCACATAGATTTTTGTCGAAAACTCTGAGGAAGAAAAACGGCCGAGAGATGCACCAGAAGTCATCATCGAATATACTAGTCTTCAGTCGGTACTTATGATTGTTGAATGTTAGCAAAAAAAATACGATCATTTCAAGAAGCACAACAATAATCAAAATAGTGCCTTCTTGTACGATCCCAACACATTACAACATGTTTGATTGATATTTGAGGGATGGAGAGTTGTTGGAGGTTCATTCATATACCACAGGAATCATTCCACTCGAATTTTCACTTATCAAATCCTCGAATTTAGCGTTCAGTTCAAAAACGATAGGTATAGATCTCATTAGGCAAAGAGTTTTAGAACATCGCCGTTGATAGAAAAATGAAATCTGGTAAGATGGAGTTCGGCAGGTCTCGAGCTTGACAATGAAGTGGTGACTAGTTTGAGCTCGTCTAGTCCGCCTATCTGGAATCTCTCGTGGTGGAATAACAGAAGAGATTTCTAATGAACACCGACCATGGAAATATCTATTATAGAAAAGAGACAGATCTCCCACCTTCCTACGATGTTCTAGAGAGGTCAGTGAACTCGTTTGTGTGTGTGACATCCTCAATCAAAAGAAGATAGAAGCTTCAGTGTATGTTTGGGAGCCGAACTCCTAAAATGTGAGCAATACTCAATGACAGATCGAATCTGTGCTTCGTAGAATATGAGGAGCTGCTGGGATGTAAAGTAGCTCTTGGCACGAAATAGAAAACGAAGTTTTCCTGTGATTTGTAGAGTAAGGAATATTCTTGAATTATGTCATAACTTTCCTATATGTGGTTTTTGGGAAGGTTATCTCACCCGGAATCGAATTTTCCCATGTGGCATACTTAGACAAAGAATATTCTGTGCAATGGAATATTTTGAGGATTAGATAACTTCCAGTCGACCACATGAAATAAAATCCTAGAGCGATAAGAACACAGAGTTCATAAAGGTCTGGTAAAATCAGACATAACGAATTTTTAGAAGTAGTGTGTACAAAACTTGATTCATGGTAATGAAGAGCGATGCTGCGATGTACTGTATGTTTTAACGACGCAATGGGTACATTAGTTTACACTATTCCTGAAATAACAGATAACGTTTGCGTGAGGCGATCAGCGCGAGAAAGTTCCACTACCTTCTTCTGCGATGCCCGGTATTCATCTGCCCGTGTCCAAGAGATGTTACGTACGATGTTAACTGTGACTGGTGCATGGCTTAGGAAAGCGACTATCCACCGAAACCGTTCGCTGTTACAATACACGGTTCGCCGGGACTAACAAAGTAGTATTGCAGGACTGGATGGATACCTACCGATAACTTACTGTTGATATTTCGGTAGAATCACAAGACAGCATTGTAAAAAAACAATATTGCTATTACCACCATACTAGCCTTTACTCCTTGCAAATTCATCCAAATTGGATAATAAGCTAAGAAATACAAATTTACCAATTATTAACAACATGTTAAATAGTGGCGGCTCGTGAGTTATGAACGAGGGGTGTGCACAAGAAAAAAATTACATATTTTTTGTACATAAAATCCATTCTCCTATTTTTCATGAAAAAAAGTCTATGACTTTGTTGTCAAAATCCGGGATAGACTGGACGAAATTCTTTTCTATTGATAGGACCGCCAATGCGTTCAGTCGATCTTCTGACATTGTGCTTTTCAGAAAAGCTTTAATGCGTTTGAGGGTGGAGAATCATCGTTCACATTCTGCTGTCGACATGGGCGTTGTCTAAATAATATCCAACAGTTTGCATGTTTCCGTCAAAACCATTTTCAGGTTGTTGTCTCTTATGAACACTAAAAGTGGCAAAATAAATAATTCCAATAATTTGCTGTTGGGATTGTTGCAGTTGGGCACTGTTAATCCCGCGCATTTGAGTCTGGATAAATAATGTAAATAATATAAAAGTGGATGCTTGCGATTCCGGATAGAAATCGTTTTAACGAGGTCTTTTATGTGTGCGAGCATGTATAACGAAAAAGGGGAAGTTATTTCTAAGGTGAGTAATACATTTTGACAAGAGTAATAGTTCTATTCCTCTCTGAAATCAGAGTACTTAGTAATACTGCTTGCGATTCCGGAAAGAAATCGTTTTACCACTTCGATCCAAGCGCTAGCTAGTGGCTGAGCGAGGGACTACGAGTTTGGAGACTCGTAAGAGACCCATGTCAAACATACGAGTCCCCAGACCTGTATGTACGACCGTGGTCATAACTAACGTAGAATGTTTTCAATTAACCCAATGTCCTTACGAGGGTATTGCTGCCCCATCACGTATGAAACATTGACATAGAGACGAACTTGAACCGTATTGCTAATTATGGTATATTAAATTGAATGATCTTATTAACATTAGTTATGTTAACAAAAAAAAATTCTGTTGATTTAGTTAATGACGTTATCTGTTTTACTTATGGTATGATATTATGTTTATAACTTTCAGTATACTTTATGTAAAATCCATGCTTATGCTTTATGAGCTAATCTGTTTCTGGACGGGTTACTTATTTCTAATTTATGTGATTTGAAGTGATTGTGGACAATCAGTGTCAGGATGGACGAACTGTAGAATTTAAGTTTGTATTTGAATACGCGCTCAGTTCTGGACAAGATGGCGTACAGGTGGTTTCCGTGAATAAGGTTTAGCGGAGAGTGAAGTGGTCAGGGTTTTGACCGTGAGGATAGTTTTTGAAGTAAATGAGTTTTGTAGTTGTGAATTTGAATTAAACTAACTAAAATATAACTGGTGTTTCCATACGAACTACTTCAATGTATAAGTTACATTTATTCGAAGAATGCTATACAATTTCATAAAGCTTGTGTATTTTCGATCGAATGATATTTAACTTCAAAATAATATTATTTCAGAGTTCTATTATTCCATAATGTCGGTTATTGTATGTGCCGTTTGTCCACATTAAGTACATTGAATATTAAATCAAATAGGTTGTGTGGCATAGAAATTTCATAACATTTGACGAAATCGCTTTCGGATGTGATTTTCTCAGTTTAAATATACATAAACATAATCATACTTGACGTATTGAGAGTAGTAATATAACCAGAGTAGGCGAACACGATGAATCCCTTCAGTTGAAAATAAGAATATGTCCCTATATTCTTTGTCGAGATGCTTCTAAATGTCATCTGTGCACTTTGTCATTACCTTGTTTCAATTTTAAGTTGATTATAGAAGGCTGATGCTTTCGACTTGAGTTTGATTAGTGGTTAAATGATGCTTCGGTTAAAAAGCGTGATACCTTGTTTCGGTTGTTAGGTAATTGAATAATGTTAATGATAATCATGTTAGAGTACATCGATTAATTGTGAGCCGGTTCTATTTCGGTAGTGATTCATTGACATCTAAATAAAAATGCCGAGTATGATAATTGTGAACATTGATAACAAAACGTGACTCTGTTTTCCTGGTGGTAAATAACAATTTCATAAAGAATGTTTCGGCAAGTTGCTATAGTTAGGTAAGAGAGTTATATATCCAATTTATCATATAGCATCAAACATCGAAATAAGAGACCTCAGATAGAAGTATTGGGCTCCAACACAATTCCGGTTGAAGTTCAGAGGTCGCCCGAGTAACAATATGAATTCCGCTGAGGAAAATCACCACACTATGTACAACTAACTTCATTTTTCAGAAGACTACATATGTTTGAAGAGCAGAATTCTATTTTTCGATTGTATATGATTCATCGAAAAGCTGAATTCAGTGCTGCCGTAATACTCTTTGGAAATGTATCGCGAATCTGTCAAAAATAATACCCAAAATCCCTAAAAAGTACTTCTTTCGTTTTCATTTCGAAACAAGAGGCACTGAGAGCAGTTATTATAATTTAGGGTTTTCCATTCCTCTCCAATGAAATTTTGAACCATATTATATGTATATTCTTTACTCACATGAGAAACGGAACTAGATTATATTTATAAAGCCTGGCGATGAACTAAAACTATACTAAAAATATAGTTATCTGTAATCTTCAGTTAACACTTAAACAGCTGGCTTTCGGCTATTGCTCACTCTTGGTCTGGCGCTGCACTTATGTTATGTTGGATTTTGAATTTACGTTAAGGATAGTTATGCTTAATTTTATTTGTCCAAACTTTTTGTTTGATATATGAGAACTTTAGTCTGTGGTAAACGGTCCTCTGTGGGTCATAACTAGAGAGATATATGTCGATGTTCGGATACAGTAGTGACTCACGGGTATTGTAGGATATGACTTTGTGTAGTTAATATAAAATAAAATAACAATTTATATAAATTTATGACTGACGTGTTTCATCAACAACCTAAAGAACTACAAGTTAATACACTATCTACCGGAAAAATATATAAAATAGATAAATAATCAAAAATAAAACAAAATAGGCTTTAACTTAACTTTCTTCTTTGGCTTTGTACACGAGATTAGATTAAAAATTAACAGGTTTCAACTCAAATAAATTTATTCTATTCAATTCTACTATCGTTTAACAAGGTCCGGACTAGGATTCCAAGAACAACAATTATTGTTATCTCCTAGTAAACTTTTGGTCAACATCAGGTTTCTCAAGTTTCTACTAACAAACAATTCCTATATTTTGTTTTGATCAAATTTAAATTTGAGAAAGTCCTCTCTGCGGCAGCACTGCTGTGAGGAAGAGTAACTATAATTTTCAATAAAGTTACCAAGCTTGGGAAAGCTGCTTGATCCAATCCATCTCTTTATTTGTCCAAATAGTTCTTTCTCTGGTTTGAATTCATCAATCAATTGCCATTCAAAAGCCAGATCATTTTTATTGATGGGTATCTATTACTAATTGAATTAATTGAAGATTTACCACAATCAAATATTTTAGTTGGATCTAACATTTGCAGACTTTCTAAAAATTTGTCATTGAAATCAAATCCCTTTCTTAATTCTCTGCATAAACAAACATAAAATTCCAAGTATTTCTTTCTAAATGCATCCAAATCATTTGGATTCATTATTAGACCTGAATCTTGCATCATATCCTCAACGCCGAAACCAAGATAATTATGTTTTAAATCCATGTAGTTATTCGGATCATTAATATTCACCTCTGAATTTTGACTAGTTCATATAGTTGGCTTTATAAAGAATTTCAAAATTGTTGTGTAATAGAACTTCATATTTTTCAATGGACATGAATTCTTGGAGTTTCACTGTGGAATTCTGTGTTTGCTTTTGTTATGATACTCAAGAATCCAAGATACCAGAACACAGTGCTCCAAGTCTAGATCACAGAACAGGTACATTTCCAACATTCAATGGAAAAATAAAGCACAGAATTGAAGATAACTGGAATCTAGAACGAACACACAGTGCTGGATCACAGAATAGACTCATGAAATATACATCGCAGAACGCCAGTGAATGATGTGTTGTTTTGTCTATAATTTTCTGGCTTTCCTGAGTGGAAGGATAGTACCGAATCGAGCATATTTCGAGAAAGTAGTACTTTGGTAGCAAGTACAATAAATAGTACCCAATTGGTACAAAAGTACCCAAACGGCAGCACTGAGCTGAATGCACTTGGCACTCATAATTCAATTATTATACTCACACCAACCATAGATTTTCGCTCGAGTACATAGATTACAGAGGCAAATATGCTGTAGCTTCGGAAAATAAACTTGAAAAAAAGGATGATGAATCCGTAAATCGGAAAACCTATTGCTTGAATTTAATTATTTATCTGCGATTATCATGAGTCAGCTACATGTTGCTTTTTGGAAGATATCGATTCTCGATTTCCACTATCTATGATAGATGTTCGTTAATAATCACTTATTCTTATCTCATAGTAATTTTGAATAATTGGTAGCACCAAAACGTAAATTTTTGCAGAAGAACTTATAGACATAAAATATTTAGGGGATTGGGTTTCACATAACACTATATCAACTTCAACTTAATGAAAGAGCTGAAGTTCGTAAAAAGTTATGTTTTTGTTTAATATAAGAAAAAAATATATATATGTGGGGTGTCCAAGTTACCCCGGGCTTGGGGCAACTTGGTCACTTTTGCTAATTTCAATGAAATGAACGTTTTTAATGGTTTGCATGGCCAAGTTACCCCGAATTCGTTTGGAAATTGATAAAACGAACCCGTAGCTACTTATTTCAGTTCGAAAATTTCATAAATAACACAAAAATAAATACAAAAATTTCCCAAAAATATTTTATTTATAAAAATATCAAACTTAGAGATACAGAAACAACATAAAATGTAAAAGAAAATCTAAACTCGTAACTCCAGCTAAATCTTAGCTCATTGACTGGGGTGTAAAATCTTTGTCGGCGTCAGAATCGTCTTGATATTCCAACGGCTCTGCATCAGAATCGTCACAGTAATCGCATTTGAAATAAGGATCTTTACTTCCGTTGTTGCATAGGCCACATATCCATTTAAGGCACTGAATACATTTGATCCATTCTTGTCCGCCAAGAAAGTCTCTCCAGTTACAAATACAAAGGCCACACTTTGCATCTGTTTCACTTTTCTTTTGTCTCTCACTTTTTTGCCTAGGCTGAATTGGACGAGATTTCTTCTTATTTTTGTTCTTTCCGACTATACCAGACGATCCTGGGCCAGCTAATGGCTTCGATGCAGTTACAATTGGTTCATCTGTGGGAGCCAGGTTATCATCTTCATCTGTTGCCAAATTTTTACCAGGCTGAAGTTTCTTGCCCCTTTTTTTCTTCGGATTTGCTTCACTGCTAATTCCTCTGTGTTCTTTCAGAAGATCAATCAATGATGCATCAAGAGATCTTCCAATGGTGTCTCGATCGTCTGGTGTTAATCCATCTGGAATTCTTTTCAGAACCTCGTTTGCATTAGGTGGATAAAGCCCAGTGGCTCGAAATCCAGATATCAAATTTTGGCTGACACTCTCAGATATGGCTTTCCATAACCTAGAAAGCAAATTGGGAAACTGCTCTTTGGGAAGATTTCCTGGATATCGGCTTTCCTTTCTCCAGTTGTCTAAAATCCTTCTCCAGCACTTTTTCATGGGTCCAAATACAGCTACATCAAGTGGCTGTAGATGGGTGGCATTTGCAGGAAATGGAGTTATATAAATACCATGCTCCTTACAGGACTGAATAACTGCAGGTGAAAAGTGGCTGGCGAGATTATCACCTACAACAATAGTTGTAGCACCAGGTTTTCGTGTTTCCGTTATGTGCGGGAGGAGGATTTTGAAAAACCATGTCTCGAACAGGTTCATATCAAACCAACCGGAGGGGCTACTGGCATATTTCGTTCCAGGAGGGCCGCCTTCTGTCCAGTTTTCATATAAATTTCCAGATTTATAAACGATCATGGGAGGCAGTAGATCCCCCTTTGCATTTCCGCACACCATAATGCTAATAGAGGTGCGAGAGTGGTTCTGTACCCTTTCAACCCTTTTTGTGTTTCTGGGGACCACCACTTTTTTTGCTCCAGGATCATCTGTGACATTTGTCTCGTCATAATTGAAGATATTGAAATCATCTGCATCGTTCAGGGCTTCATTGATATTGGTGAAAAAATTTAAAATGTCTTCACGGTCGACGGATGATCTGGACCTTTTTATGTTCGAGGCTAGGCGAATGGACAACCTGTTTCTCTGGATGAATGCATCAAGAAAATCTTCTCCTGGAGTGTTGTTTTTGAAGATCGTGACTGTTTTCCCTTGTTTGTCTAGGTATTTTGCGATGACCGTCCTCACATCCAGCCTGGTTAACGGGAAACCCCAATCAGCCACAACTCCGAGGGTCTCAGATATACTGCGTTCTTCCTCGGATGACAGGACTCTTGGGCGGCCCACTGCTCCAGAATTTTTGCCAAGAATCTTACGACCCAAAGTTGTCCGAGGTACCTGATACGTTTGCGCAGCTAATTTTTTCGACATCCCCTCCTTAACAGCTTGTACGGCTTTTTGCATGTTCTCTTCTGAGTAGTCTTGGTAGGACTTTGCCCCGGGTGTTCTCTGGTAGTTTCTCACCATTTTTAGTTACTAGTTACCTGGAATAAAAGATGGGCACCTGAAAATCCAACTAAAAAAGAACAGGAGGAAAAGTATTAACCGAAACAAAAATTAAATCATAGGTGACCAAGTTACCCCGGGGTGGCCAAGTTACCCCATATTACGGTATAGTGCGTTAACCGATTAAGTTTCGTGAAAATTCTCACATATTTAACCCATCAAGGCCCAGGCAAAACGCAGCCTAATTACAGTCAAACTAACTACGCAGTTTATAGCATAAGTGGAAAAAAAATACCCATTTTTTTTGTTTGGCCAAATTGATTGTTTTGATTTTTTTTTACTTTTCTGCAAATAGCAGCCAAACAGTCACACAATTGCGAATAATTTAATATATCGTAGATTGGTGCTGAGTCAAGTTTATAAAAAGTTATTCCAGGATATTCACAGCGAAGCTTTACTTTTGGAAAAAAATTCGCCCTGAGCTCAAAAGCAAACTTTTTAACTTCTAAGGTGGCTTTTAATTATTCGAAATAGATGTAGAATCGAACGCAAATATCGAGAAGGTTAGGCAGAAAAGTGTGTTACATAGTGTAATTGGCTTCTTCAAATTGTTAAGTATTCGTAAAAATCTGATTTGTTTCTTGTAAGAACAACCAGTACCGTTGAGCTGTCAACTAACTAATTCCAATCATATAATTAGTCGCCACAGAGACGATGTCAAGTAAAGGCACATATATCTTACTTACATGAAAATGATTAGAGTCAATCGATCAATCAATGCTACAATTTATTTACATATATAAATGTCACTGTAGACTATGAACTGTTATATCTGTTCCTCAATTGCTGGTCTTTCTCTAACATGTTACTGATGAATCACAATATGCATATTAACCATACAATACAGTCACTGTACAGTTGAGTCTTGTTTCAAATCAGAAACCTGAAAAAGGTACATTTGAATACGAACAAATTGAATATCACTGAGTCTATTAAACAATTGATTGACATATCGGAATTTACAATTCTTTCTTCAAAACCTATTTAGTAAAACAGATTTAGATCTTTCTAACAGAGGTTTTACAATTACATTAAACAGAAATCAATCCCTTTTGGAGATTTAGTCAACGATATTGAAAACTCGATTTATTGGTTAAACAATGAAGACAAAGACGTTAACATTTTCTATCAAGGAACAGAAATGCCATACAATTTTATATTAATGATTATTCAAGCACTATTAGTAACAATTGCTTTCACCTCAAATCAGATGAATGGAATCCTATTGTTATCATGAAAGAATCAGATTATTTGAAAATGTGTCTTATTTGATAGGGGGAGATCCTTATTCCAAATTGATAAATTATCAGGGCTGTTAATGCGTCCTTGAAGGACTATTGTGTGCACCTAACGAAAGATTGGGATTTTTCGTAGCTCCAATGGTGTAATTTCCTCTACGGTCGTGTTGTATGTAAGTATGTGAGTATTTGATTCTGCTGAGAACTGTGGCTCCTGCTTTCCCTTATGGATTTCAAGACATCTGTTCTTCTTTGTGTTAAGTTTTGGGAATGTTCTCTATAGTGTATGATCCTATCATGAGGGGGGTTTCAGTTCGATTGCGTGCAGGGGCGTCCACCTGTAGGCTCCTGTACTTCCTAGCCCCAGTGGATGATGATTCTATTCTGCCCCTAAGATGTTCAGTTAAGTTTTGCAGTTGAGAACCATCTTTGAGCTGATGATAATTGCACTTTTATGGCTGCTTATCTATTTGACATGATGGTTATGCCATTATTTCTGTATCCTCCCTCCAGATTCATTTGTGCTCATCTTTCAATTGCATCAAGTTCCGCTTGAAAGTCCTTGGTGTATTTACCCATGAGTTCCGAGTATTTGGTTCCGGGCGCAAATATTCCGGCCCCCGTCCCTTCTGTTATTCTGGATCTATCGATATACCAACAGATTGCTCCTTTCCTAAAAGGGTGAATTTTTCCGTATCCACTCTTCTTTATTTCCAAGGTGAGTTTGGTATCACTGTATAAACATGAACAGCTGGTCCATGTCGTCCTTTGGTACCTTCCGTATTGGCTGCTCCATCCTCAAAGCATTATGCATCCCTGAGATTCTTCTTCTTTCATAGTACTTCATATTGCTATAGGGGGAGGGGGGTAGTGCTGGTATTTTCTGTAGGCTAGCCGTAGGACACATGCCCTAATTACGCATATGCATGCGAACCTTTCAATCTCACTCAATTGTCTTTATATAAAACTTATTCACTTAAATAATTACACTTCGGTTTATTTACTCCATGGAGTATAATCAATCAATCGATCAAAACGGGGGCTGACAAGTCCCTGAGATCGCTTGATTGGGTCCATTGTGCGCTCGGTGATCGAAGAGATTCCGATCACTGGATCGGGGTCAGGAGTGCCTAGGGAACCCCGTTTGGCCAATTTATCGGTCACAAAACAAGCCTAGAACTCGCTCCATGGGCGCGAAGTGCGCTCAGGGCCGCTCAACTGTCAGTGAAAATATATAGTCGCATATCTCGATAGTTTAGTCTCAGGTTTTCCAGGGCGCAGGACCGGATTACATAGAGCTCGGCCTGAAAAACAGTTAGGTGAGCACCTAGTGGAACTAGATCCCAGTGGAGGATGATTCTGATCTAATCCCTGAGATTTTCAGTTTGGTTCTGCAGTTGACAACCATCTTTGAGCTAATGCTAATTGCACTTTTATGGCTTTATGTCATGACGGCTGTGCCATTTTTCTGTATCCTTCCTCAGGATTGATTTGTGCACATCTTTCAATTGCATGAATTTCCGCTCGAACGATCCTGTTACCTGGATCTATCGATATATCATCATATTGCTTCTTTCCTAATAGGGTGAACTTTCCGATATCCACTGTTCTTTATTTCGAAGGTGCACTGTAGAAAAATGAGCTGGTCTATGTCGTCCTTTGGTGTCTTGAGTATTAGGTGCTCAATCTTCAAAACGTCGTTATCCTTCCGTCGAAGTTTCAGCCTCCTTGAGATTATTCTTCTTTTGTAGTATTGCTTTATGGGGAAACGGGGTAAGTCCCGGTAATCTTTATATACTGGCGGTAATACAAGTGCCCTAATTATGCATTTGCATGCGAGTCTTTGAATCTCACTCAATTATTTCCATACAGTGTGTATCAGGATATAAGTAAAAAATTCGATACGTGATTCTATAACATATGTTCAGCAAAAAAATTCTTATACTACATATTCCGATTTTCAACGTTTAACGAGTAATTCGCTATTTTCTATTTTTTTTTATCAAAATAGCACATTTCTATGCAATTGACCTCTTCCTACAATAAACAACGAATGTAGAAAAAATTAAATCATTGCAAATAGAAGAGCAATAAATAAGCTTTCATATGAATTATTGCGGAAATGTTATCATTTTTATTATTTTTAGGCAATCACATTTAGGTGTCACCTGTTATTTGATGAAGTCGTGAAAATTCAAACGTCAAATACTCAATATTTTTTCAAGACAAATATGGAAGATAACTGGTGTCAAAATATCGCCAAAGATCAAGCTTTAGAATAGTATAAACATTTTTTTTATCGCAAATGCAACTTTATGATCAATGACTACGTATAATCTTGATTAATCCTCTAATATTTAATTCAGTTTCACAGAAAAACAATTGGTTTTCGCCCAAAGATCATCCGATCGAGGATTATGAATGTAAATATTTCTTCCGATATTTTTTGTAAATTAACTAATAATCTTAATTTATTTATTTCACTTATGATGACTAGCGAAGCTAGTGAAATGCGCTCAAGATTTAAAAAATCTATGGTGGAAAAGGTTGTTGTGATTAGTGCAGTATGAAAATTCTACATATATGAGGTCAATTAACGAATATTCCCGATAATTATAGAGTTTTATTGGATTAGAAATATATAATACAAAAGACTTGTAATTATAACAGCGAATCATCAATTCTATACAAACCGTATGTAACAAAACATATAAATTAGAAATAAATAAACAAAATTGAAAAATCTACATTATATCCTGAACTTATGATTTTGAACAACCCCTGATACGAAGTCCCCATTTTCATGTTCTCGTATGTTGTATGTTCTTCATTGAGTTATCCATTGTCTTAGGCGTATGCATAATGTGGTATTTACTATTTAGTGATCTAATGACTGTTATCGAAATTATCTGGATATGATTATGTACGTTATTTAGAGACAATTACAAATAATGGCGACTTAAGGCTATTTAATTTATGCGTCAAACCAACGGTGCGAGAAAATAATTGGAACACGATGGTATTTTGAAATTCATTACTAGAATGTGGGTTTGTTGCTACACCAAGTGTAGACGCATCTCCATATTTCATAAGATTTGCACTATATACACGGAAGATAAACCTTCATGATACTTCTGATTCCTCTGACCAATAAATTCTAATTATTACTTTGTGAATTGAAAATGTTTTAGTGCACTTTCCATTTAATATTTCATGGTAGTCATCAAATTGCAGTTGATTCTGAATCTAACCTTAAATTGGCATTTCATTTTCAGAACATTTCTACATAGTAAATTCTTGGCTACCGGATGGATTCCGTGTCACAATAGCACTTGATAAACTGAAACTGCCTCAAGCCTCAAGCCTGTCCTGAAGATGCCACCTGTAATGGTTGGCGAAACGTCGGCATCAAGTGGTGGTATTGTGACGCGGAATTCATCCGGAAGCCAAGAATTTCCAAAATCAGCTATCCGCGGAAGTCTACTATTCAAGACATTTCCACATAGCCAAATACGAGCTTGATGAGTAACCAATTTGGCTTATGACGTGTCTCCTTAATATTCTGGAATGTTCGCAATGTTTCAAACGTTCGAAAAAGGTACAGATTCCATGTTATCGTTTGTACGAAGGCGCCGCAATCGAAAATATCACGTGACATTTGTGATGTACCATTTTTAAAATTTTCATACTGATATGTCATTCAGTTCTGTTTTGACACCCATCGAACAACCTTAAAGATTTTTGTAAACATGGAAAAAAGTGAATTTCGCCTTGCTTAAACATTATTTCTTGCGTGGAAAAAACATTACGCAAACCAAGGCATCGCTTGTTAAACATTATAAGGACTCCACCATCGATTGGAATGATTGGAAGTGGTTTACGGGTTTTTGTTGTGGTAGTACCACCGAACGTTCTGATCATCCAATTGACGTTGTATTGTCAGAAATCGAGGCTATGGGTATATCAACCAAACGGGTACAGAAAATTTTGCATAAATTTTTGAATATGAGAAAGCCATCTGCCAGATGGATGCCGCATTTGCTCTCTGTTGATAACCGTCAAGTGCGACCGTGTGACAACTTCAAAGGAGTGGTTAGCGATGTTCAAGCTCGATAAGAAGAACTTTTTGCACCGTCTCGTAACCGTGGACGAAACATGGATTCATCACAACACACCAGAGACCAAAGAACAGTCGAAACAGTGGACTTGTCTTGGCGATTCGACGCCGAAAAAAACCAAAGTGGTTTTATCGGCCAACAAAGTCATGACGACAGTTTTTTGGGATGCACAAGGTGTCGTCCATATCGATTACCTTGAAAAGAGAAAAACGATCACCGGCGTATATTATGCAAAGCTGTTGGGTCCATTTGACGCCGAAGCGAAGCGAAAGCGGCTGCATTTGGCAAACAAAAAAGTGCCCGTCCCCCTGGACAACGCACCGGCGCACAGGTCCGCAAGCTTCATGACTACTTCCACTATATTCTCTAGATTTTGGCCCCCTGCGATTATCATCTATTTCCAAACTTGAAGAAGGAGATTTGGCTCCAACGATGAGGTCATCGCTGAAACAAACGCCTATTTTGAAGAATTGCCGAAATCGTATTATTTGGAAGGGATCGAAAAATTAGAAAAACGTTGGACGAAGTGTATCGGGTTACAAGAAGATTATGTTGAGAAATAAAATAAGTTATGACCAAATAAATCATTCATTGTTTCATTTTTTCAGGGACTACACCTTGCCCTCATAGCTATGTTGCCTTGCCATCATCGATAACTCTTGTGCTATAATGTAAGACTTCAAACCAGCACGGTTTTTCAGGTGGATCAACAGTTTGCTTCACTAAATGTTTGTTCGAAGTTATTGACGAGGTTGTTCAGGTGCATTCACTTAGTTTTTCGGAGCTTCTGACAAATTGGATTCCGGAATGTTGTTACTGATTTGGTCATTTGGTTCTTACTAACTGTAGTTGTGAGAGTTGGAATTCATAATTTTTCTCATATACTTTGAAAACACGAGGGGAAAACCACATCGTGTGAGCTAGTGGATTTAAATCCCCTTATCGGGTGAATCTCAGTGCTCAGTGCTGGGTCCATTCCTGTTTACGTTACATCTTTCTTCTTATACTTCTTCCCTCTATACAAAGATTACTTGAAATTCTACAGAAGTTTTTTCTTTGAAGTTATGGAAACGAAGAAATCAATTTACACCAAATGTAAGGTATTTAGTTATTCAATCAAGATATACAACGTCAATGAATGAGAGCGGATGTGAAAATTACCCAATAATTAATTTGTTTTTTTCATCATTACAATATCTATATACGCTTATGCAACGATGAACATTGTTATTATACGAAAAAACTTAATATTAGAGATTGCACTAACCTAATAATTCGTATCAATATAAATTATAGACGTCTGATGATATAAAAGGTAATTATTTAAATTTTAACTACAATTTCGTGATTTTACCAAGGTGTTATTAGTTCAGATCTTGCAGTCACTTTTGGCCAAACAACATAGGTAGTTATTAATAGATCTGACCATCGTGATTTGCATAATCACTTATTCCTAACAATTATTAATTGATAAATGTTGGAATAATGTTAACAAGACTCATGATTGCTCATGATGCTGATAACAACAACCTTCTCTCTTTGTAGAACTTTCACATTTTTTATGAGAACGTTGAAGTAGAAGAGGTAACCTCATTGAGGATTATTTCATGTCAACTGACTGGACATTTGGAATGACGAATAAATGTCAAAAATGATTAAATACGCATTGAGAGGCTTGTGCATCTGTGAATGTTTGACGGGATTGATGAATCAGTAAAGACATACGTATAGAATCGTTCACATAGGCGCCCGTAGAATTTTTCGTAGGATGGGGCAAAACAAAATAACTCGAGCTATATAAGTAAGTATATAAATAAATATAACCTTTTTATTTCACATTATTTATAAAATCCAACCAAAAATAAAATTCCTTCTTAAAAATCATAAAACAAAAATAAAATTTAATGTGGTAAAATTATTACAAATGAATATTTCACTGAAAAACTGTGGAAAAATTCCCAAATAAACTACAACTAATATAAACTAAAAGAAAACACGTTGGCTTCTTGAGGAGAACAATTGGTACTCAATCTTACAAAGATATTATAGTTATATATACACAAAAAGATGTTAGATGTTATAACTACTAAAATGTTCAGACATTGTACTAGAGAAAGACCTATCACTTTGACCTATATACAAATTTGGACAAGATACACAATTTAATTCATAGACTCTAGATTTCAATCTTTTTACTCCCCTCACTATACGTAATATATAATATAAGGGAAGTATTGTGATCGGGGCAAAATTTTTTTCCAGTGTTTCTCGGATATTTCCATTTTGAGCATTTCTGCATTGTTCGAAGTAGTCAACATTTTGCTGAAATGTTTGCACCAAATTCCACTTTGGATCCACAAGGGAAGAACCCTCCTAATATTGCTGCCATCGATAGCCATATGCCTGAAATTATCTTTCGTCAGATCACAATTAGGCGCATTGGAGTAGACGGGCTCAAGGTATTCACCCCTTCATTATCAAGCTCGGGACCTGCCGAACTTCTTTATTCTTCTGTCCAATGGCGAAGTTGGGGAACACTTCCACCCCTGGCTCACACGATGTTCTTCTAACATTACAGATTTCCCTCTCCTGTAGTCAAAGTATAGAAAAGGAAAGTCTTCAGATTTTTTGTTACTTACAGGAAAATTTCTTCAATAGCAATATTATTCTTCTCCCTTTTCAACAATCTTCGCATTTTCATTTTGTTGTTCTGCTCTATATATCTTTTGGCAGATATTCTCTTGTGTTAGATGCTTCCATATTTTGAAATGAAACGTGTCTTCAACTTTTCCCTCCCATTTATCTTTATTGAGATGATTATTGGACAACATCACTTTATACTCACCAATTCTGTCAGTAGACCGATCGTTCTTATATTTTCAGGCTTCTGTTTTTTTCCAGGTTTCTCGAGAATATTTTTCCCCAATCTTTAAAGTTTCGTCTGATATGGTAATAAGACATATTTTGAAAACAATACCAAAATTCTGTTTCTGAAATTTAATTCCGAAATTTTCCATTCGTTAATTTCTAACTTCGTTCTTCCAGGCATTTTTCAGGGGATCTGAACAGAGCAACATACATTGACTGCAACAAGTGTGGTCGAAAGTATTGTTCATTGCTTTGAATTTTATGATATTCAGTTCCTTTTCGAAATTTTGGGCTGACATTGGAATTGACACAGGCTCGTGGAACATACTATGCTGCTAGTTTGTGACAAATTGGATGGAAAACATTCTTAAATCAAGAAATAGGAGAAACAATCGTCGTTTAATTAGACCTTATAAACGCTGAGGCCTCTTATTTCCCGGCCAAAACGGTCTACCACTGCTTCTAAACATTTTGCAGTCCTTCTTGACTAGCTCTCGATGAATTGACACCATGGCAAGTGCAATTTCCAGATTTCCAGTGAGGGGCAACCTTCTCCCTTTCCTCATTCCGGGCGCCTAGATCTTACATAAATTCTCGTTTTTTTGAACAATTAATGTTTGTTCGTGAATAGACTGTTTCCTGTTACAAAACGTTATCAACAGTATAGAACTGAACTTGCGAGGAATGAATCATGCTAGTTATCTTGTTATAAAATCTCGGCATCACTCATGATCTCCCGATGAACTTGCAATTTTCAGAATGAGTCAGCCAGAAGAATTAGATTTTCTGCCGTAGGCTCCTGGTAACTTCTGAAATCTATGGCTGACTGAAAATCTGCTAAAATCTTCTTGAACTGCAATGAGTTCTGTACGTAACAATTGTTGAAATAGAAATGCTGAGTAATTTGTGGTACCATCTCCCAATGAACTGATACTTTCGGAATGAGTCAGCGAGAAGCTTTAAATTTCCTGCCGGAAGTTCCTGGTAACTTCTGAAATCTACGGTTGACTGAGAATTTGCTAAGATCTTTTTGAACTGCAGTGAGTTCTGTACGTAACAATTGTTGCAATATAAATGTTTAATAATTTTTGGTACCGCATCATAGCATCCCTGGATGCTACAGACTTCGGCGGCATTGAATATCACGTTTGGGACAAAAACCAATCCCACTCTATATTTTATTATGCTGTGATTCTTTTGATGGAAGATTTACTTACTTTCTCATATCACCTTCAGTCCAAATTTGATGCTGGAGAAACGATGTTAGATACGTATTGTTGATTGATAAATTGCGATAATTTGCAGGAATAAATGAAGAATCGTTTCCTGCCTATATCAACGATTTTCGAGTAGCTACATAATTGCCGTTCTTGTGAAAGACATAAGCAAGATAAGGTGAGGTAATATTCCTTGAGGTGTCCTTTGACTATCAGCCCTCAGGATGAAGGCGACCATCACGCGATCCTGCGATCAGAGTCACGCATTTCTTTCACCACACCTCTCCGCTCCTTTTCGTGTTTTCGATCATTTCCACGCTTTCAGATAATGTTATTAGATCTATTTAACAATATATAGATCCATATCCATATCTAAGTTATTTCTTCACATTAATGGCTTGAAATATATCGTTATCCTATATACTTTCTTCGTTGAAAATCTATTCATTTCTATATATTCAAATACGTGTTACCAATCCTCTAATCTCGATCCACAGAATGTGAGGTTTTCAGGAAGTACTTCCCTTTGTCTTGGAATAATTCAAAACCATTGTCTATATTCAGAGAATCAAAAGTAGTTCAGCAATGTTTACAAAAACCTGCGTTCCAGACTTACTTTATGAGAGGTGAGCTCATAATTCTTGTCTCCATCTTAACTTGTCACAAACACTATACAATGAGAGGTTTACGAATTCTTTGCACTTTTCATTTGTCTTATTTATTGTTTGGATTATCCATTGGATTTAAACACTGACCTATTTCGAAAGACCTGAACTCTTCTGCGGAATAAGGACAGTACAATACTAAAATAACTCAACAGGACATGAGTAGACAAGGAAGATTCAACTACTGGATAGAACAACGAAGATAGAGGCATCAGGCAAAGATACATCTGAAGATAGACAGTGGTTCTCGGTCTGGCGTAGTGGCCCCGGTATGAAGCAAGCGAAGCTCCACATTAGGGAGTTCTCGCCTTATCTCTGTAAAATGCTACTCTCTATGAGCAGGAGAGAACTAAAACTGGTGACAGGACTCCTCACAGGACACTATCATCTGAATAAACATCTACACACAATGGCCATTGTTGAAGATCCAGCTTGTAGTAGACGTGGATAGGAGGATGAAACTGCCTCTCACATCCTAGCAGAATGTCCAGCACTGGCTTCTCTTAGGCTACAAGATCTCGGCAGCACAGCACACATATGCCGCTTGAAGCCATAAGAGATATCAGTCCATTCAAAATCTTAGCCTTCGGCACTGCCTTGGGCCTGCTGGACTGATTCTTGTATCAAGGGGCGCACAATGGATCAAACCAAGCGGTCTATAAGTGCTCTGGACTTGTCCGCCCCCGTTTTGATTGATTGATTGATTGACATGAGTCCAACTTTTAGACCATTCGAGCTTGAATGTTAGATATGCAATATCAAGACCAAACACCAGTATGTCTGCTACCCAAATATGCACTGAAGAGGTAATATGGATAATGGATATAGGAAATCGAAATTCCAAAGAGTAAGAGATAAAACTATTAAGGGGATGGCATTGCTATGGTGATAAATATCTTCAACCCATTGTTAGTTGTGCTGTTAAAATTTGTTTACTTATAGGAAGGCTAAGCACTTCACGCAAGATTATTGTAAAAGGATTACTCTGTCTTATCAACACATCTCATAAGAAATAGCTAGAAGGCGCAGCGAATTTGCAATACAAAGCCAGTTATGAATTGTTTTATGATTAAGCACTTTGTCACTCGTGACTGTCTAACAGACGTTCTCTTCGTTATATCTCTAGAAATATGTCGCCAGTAATATCAAACGTAACGAACTAACAATGAGTACATTCAATTATATACTGCCTGTAAATGTAAAAGTTATATAGACATCCAAATATTGAATGTTCACTCTGATACACCTTGTAATGATGATAGTAATTCTTGAATTCTTCAGTGAAGAGAATAAATAGGTTCTCCTTTAACGTTTTCTGTTTATTGTGTTAAATTACGTCCAAAAAATTCCACAGCTTGGGCGTGTACTATATGTAACGAATTGTGAATGTCGTGAATGGAACTAGAAATAGTGTTGCCGTTTGGACATTGATAAATAGTGTGCATGGCAAAGTTAGTCTTCGCAAATCATTCGATTTGGCTACTAATTGTATCACATTCTATAAGATACTCTAGTCCAGGCGGGAACCGGAAAAAAAACATATAAGTTCGAATCAAAAAATTTTTTTGCATTAGCTTCAGGTGGTTCTCAGGATCATTCATACACCTTAAAACCTCTTGGGAACCCCAACCCCACCCATTTAGGGTGAAAATGGCCCGAAATCTCCAAGTCTTGAATTGTATTTTCTACAAAAAAAGGTATTTTGGCATTTCGAGTGCACCTAGTAGGTTTTTTGGGTAGCCGAATCCGTAGCCAGATTTACTTGCAATCCATCGTAGTAGTGGTCAAATCGGCAAAATTGGCCAATTTCGCACCCCTAATATGTTATTTTGCAATTTACGTGTTTTTGGCATTTCGAATCACCAAGGAGAAGCTCTCGCTAAGGGGATTCTTATTATATATGTTTCGGAGTAAATTATTGTTTCAATCGATCCTTACGTTACTGCATCTTGAAGTCATTCGTTAATGAAACATTATAAAATAAAACAATCTGAATTTTCCCTCTATTTTCCTATGTCTACCTGTGTTTGCCAGATGAAAAATCGACTCGTACAACTATGTCATGTTAGGGCATGTGCATCGGACTGACCAGAAATGATGTTAAGAATTAAACTTGTAGGTGTATTAAAGTGGAAATGATGTAGATCTAAGCAGGCTGGGTTGAGCCAAATATCCTGGGGCATCCAGAGATATATTTATATCCCAGTTCTGCATCTCGAAATTAACTGTTAACCGAGAACAATTCTCTCACTCTCGCCATATGAAAGGTTGTTAGTTATGTATTGAAATACAAGTATGAATAAATCAAATCTTGCTTCACGACGTACAACCCTGCCCGAACCTTTTCAGGAATTATCACGTTCACTGAAATCACCTACGTCACCTTCAACTAAAATAAAACTTGCTACAAACCAATTATTCATAATGAATTAGCATGAAACCAGTAAATCACACTCCAATAGATATTTCTCCCATTGGCTCACAGAGTATCGAAATGCAAAGAGGAAATTTAATTCGAACTGTTCCAGTGTTTGTTAACAGCATTTCAGAGAGACAATCTACATATTTGAACAACTGATATGTAATACTCTGAGCCGGTTACGATATTTTCAAATGCTGTTGAATTTATTCAATTTTGGACGTCGTGGCCTCATGAATATGTAATTAAATACATTACCAATGATTTTTTGTAGCGAAAGAGAGTGGATATTTTAGGCCTGATTTTGCAGATGCAATTATTGCAATTCTCTGCAACATGATTAACTTTTGCCTTACTTTCAATTACAAATAAGAGGTTTTAGAATTGTTGCACAGACCAAAGAGTTGAATGTATTTGTACAATTGTGATGGGAGTCATAATCTCTGAAGCTAATCACTCCCTCAAGACCTACATCCGGCCTATAGTAGAATATGGCGTATTGATTTGCTGTCCCTTTCTCATCAAATACGTGCAGTTACTTGAGAATGTTCAACGAAGAGCTACCCGATGGGCTTATAGAATGGCCCAATATTCTTATGACGTTCGGTTTCAAAGGCTCAATATATTCTGTTTGAGCCAAAGGAGGAAACGCGGTGATGCTATCTTAACTTACCGAAACATTTACAGTTGACTCATTCTACTTGTTTACTTCGAACACTGATGATAGACTACGGGGATACCAACTTAAGATTGTGCACGAAAATTTCAAAACTACTGTGCGACAAAGCACATTCAACAACAGAGTTTTTAGCACCTGGAATCTACTACCTGAAGAAACTATATCAGCTCCAACTATAAACACTTTCAAAAACAGGTATGATGCTCACTCATGAAGAACCTTGTGCGCGACTGGTGCTATGCTAGTGTGCGTAGTATGGATGTCGTAATTTCTTTTTTCCTATAGGTACGTGGATGAAAAATCAACATCTAAAATGGTGGAACACGCCGGGAATGACACCAAAAGTTGATTGAAGAACCATCACCAAAATGCACTAAGCCAGAATAAAAGATCAACTAGAATCATGGTTAGACGAGGAAACCTCAGTACACAAACTGTGCTACTGCGAAGGCCTAACAAGGCTGAGGTTCTCAACAAACAATGTATGGGAAGCTCATACAT
Organism: Endomychus coccineus; assembly: GCA_958510875.1. Classification (NCBI taxonomy): domain Eukaryota; kingdom Metazoa; phylum Arthropoda; class Insecta; order Coleoptera; family Endomychidae; genus Endomychus; species Endomychus coccineus. The sequence goes on along the minus strand of OY294071.1, from coordinate 14,461,836 downwards.
TACATCTTCACTCCTAAACTTGTAAGTTAGGCATATTTGTCCTCTCAATATAATAATGTACGCAACAACGTTCAGGAGCAAAGATCACCAAATGTCCTTGTGTATCGGAAACCAGTAATGCCGGAAATGGCAACAATTGGCTTCATGATTGTCAGAATTTTTTGGATGTGGTAACAACTAGTTCATGACAAGAACATACAGAGATACATAATCCAGTCTCCTACGAATTTATGTGTGATGTAAGAGATAAACAACAATATTTTAGAGAAACAATTTGCTGTTACTATATAACCTAGATGTTTATTTCCTGCTTGATCAGGGCTGGAAAATGGAAACATCAAACTTTGTCGTTTACTGTCTATTTTTCTCTCAGATAGACACTACATTTGGTCGTTCACGAAGTCTCTTCCGATGCAGTGGTCGCCTATGAACTTTTTGGAGCGAAGCATCGTTGAGGATGAGTATGAAATTCCAGCATTGGTATTTTCTGCAATGCGTGAATGTTAAGGTGCAAAATTCTGGTGAACTATAATTATTTTTGAGGATTGTTCTAAAGAAAGAGGTAGAGTACTACAAAGAATATTAAATATATTAAAAATTCCAGGTAGTGCCTCAACTACCACATCCGACGTTTTCGCTGTGGATATCTTATTAGTAGCCATTGGAGCAATGAAGGTGTGAGACATTCTAGTTATCGCTTGATGTCTGGCACCGGGGTCATGATGGCATATGGCTCGGTGGAATGATGGCCAAAGACCAGTAGGCTGGGGCGATCCAAAGGCTAAGGAGCAAGCTTGCCTGGCTGCCACGAGAACTATGAGAACAACCTCAAGAGCTTCTTCAGACGTCTTGCTGAACATACCGTCACTTCACATTTATTTTTTTTTTTTTTTTTTTTTTTTTTTTTTTTCAAACGAAAAATACATTTCATTTTCACAGTTGAGAAAAAAGAAAAAAAAAAAAAACAAATACATATAATTATTTTGAAATAAAATTATCAAAAATAACAATACTATACTTGTTGTGCACAAACATATACAATATAACTAAAAATTAAATAGAACGAGGAAGTTTAAGATTAAAGGAAGTACTAGAAAGGGAAGTTAAATCCTCAAGTTTGGTATACTGATTGGCATTTCTCATTATGCGTTTAAGTGGAGAGTAAAAAGAATAATTTGTTGTACAGGAGGGAACATAAAAAATTTGAGTTGAATTCACAGTTTGACGTGTAAGACGTTTGGGATTGTGAAAGTTAGCTCTAAAGTAAAGTGAGATAACTTCGCAAGAAATTATATTATTAATAGACTTAAAAAGTAGTTTAAGATCGAAGTGTAATCTTCTCACAGTAAGTGGAACAATGTTAAAAATAGTTTCAAGAAAGTTATAATCACAGTTCCACTTGGCATAACGTATTCCACTTTTGAAAGCCAAATATCTCAAAAATTTATGCTGGACCTTTTCAATATTGTAGGAATGAACGTTATAGTAAGGACACCCAGACGGTCGAGCAGAAATCAAGATGTGACCTGACAAGAGAAAAATATAAAGTTTTCAAAGCATTAATATTTCTGAAATCAACAGTCAATTTTTTTATAAATCCCAACATCTGAAGAGATTTGCCAATAATATGGTTAATATGAGGGACAAAACTTACAGATGTATCAAAAATCACTCCCAAATCTCTAACATTTAATTTACTGTCCAACGATGTACCATTAATTCGATAATTGTAAGTAATGGGACTTCTCAGACGATGAAATCTCATAATATTGCATTTTGAAATATTAAATTCCATTTTGTTAATAGTGCACCAGTTCGACATGTTATCTAAAGCTTTTTGTATCAATAAACATTGATCTACAGATTTTACTTTGAAAAATATTTTCAAGTCGTCCGCAAATAGTAAGAACTTGATATCACAAGGGAAAACATCCTTGATATCATTAATGAAAAGTAAAAAAAGTAATGGACCAAGATGTGAGCCCTGAGGAACTCCAGAGTGGACATTTATTACCTTGGAGTAGTTATTTTTTATTCGAACTATTTGCGAACGATTGGAAAGATAGCTCTTAATCCAAGAAAGTATTGGGCCGTCTATGCCAAGTGATAAAAGCTTAGAAAGAACTATCGAATGCCTTGGAAAAATCAGTATAAATAGTATCTACCTGATACCCATCCTCCAAAGCATCAACAATGTAATTCGTGTATACTAACAAGTTAGTTTCAACTGAGCGACCACTTACGAAGCCATGTTGTTCAGCCATAATATGATGTCTTAAACTAGCAGTGAGTTGATCAGTTACTAAACTTTCAAATACTTTTGGAATCGATGACAGAATGGAGATTGGGCGGTAGTTTTTTATATTCTCACGGTCACCAGATTTGAATATGGGTGTAACAAAACTAGTTTTCCAAATATCAGCAAATTTACCTTCGACGAGGGATCTATTGAAAATTTTATGTAATGGTCTGGAGAGTACAAATGAACAAGTTTTGAGAAGAATAGGTGGAACGCCATCAGGACCTGGACTGGTTTCACTTTTAAGGGAATTTAACTTGTTCCATATATCACTAATTGAAATTGAGAATGAATTTGCAGTAATGTGAACTACGTTATTTGTGGTGTCATCCGAAGCAGGTTCATCATCCACTTCAAATACAGAAGAAAAGTGTTCAGCGAATGCGTCAGCAATATCCTGACCATTATTATGGATTGTGTTATTATAAGACATCAAGTTAGGATATTCATTAGAATTCCTTTTACTATTGACAAAGCTCCAAAAACTTTTAGGATTTAATGAGATATTGGTTTCAATTTTCCTAATATAACTGGAATAATCTGTATATTCCATACGACCACATTTCGATCTTAAACTAGAAAAAATATGATAGTCAGCTTCAGATCCGGAAATTTTATATTTTTAGTGTGCTTCTTTTTTTAAAAATATGTTTTTCTTTAATTCATGAGAATACCAAAATGGAAAATTAAATAATTTACGTAAGCCAAACTTTTTTAGAGGAACGAATAAATTAATTGCTTCCAATAATTAATCATAAAATAAGTTAAGCATTTCTTCGAAAGTAAGATCTAAAAATAAGCTATCCCAGTTAATGGTCGACAAATACTCATTAACTAAGCCAAAATCAGTGTTCTTAAAATCAAAGGAGTAACCTTCACTTTTAAGGATATCATTGGGAAAGTATACAAAATTAATTGGAATCACAGTTTCAAAAGCTGGATGGTGACGGTCAAGGGGAAGAAGAAGAAATGTATCATTAGTAGTGAGCAAGTTTGAGCTGAACAATAGATCAAGAGTTACATTGCGGTAATTTTTAACATAATTGCATTGAAAAAGATTAACAAAAGAGCATAGCTGATTTAAAATAGGTGAGGCACTATTCTCACAAGAAATAGCCGAACTTGATGCTTCTGAACTGCCACAAATGTTATTATTACTCCAGTTTAGGATATTTACATACAAGGCGAAGCCAGGTCAGTCACCAGTAGACTGGTCAGAGGGAATGGCAGAGGAGAAAATTGCACGGTAAGATGTACAACGAGCTATACATTGAGTTGGAAACCGACCTCATAACGGGGATGCCATCGGATGAGATGCTTGCCAAGTATAGCTTCGAGAAAAATATTAGCCAAAGACAAAAATCTGACTGAGCTTGAGCAAACACAAGACGATATTCCAGGCAGAAGTTGCTGCAATACATCACTGTGCCGAAGAGCTATTAAGGCAAGAGTTTCAGGAAAAAACCATCGCCATATACTCTTCAGTTAATTATAGGTCAATTTCAAATTTGGAACTGCTTAGAAATCCTACAAGAGTTGGGCAGTCAAAACATACTTTCTTCAGCCTGGCTACCAGGCCACACAGGCTACAAAGGCAACGAAGAGGCTGATTCACTCGCCCGAGAAGTAGCACGTATGGCTCTAATTGGTCTATAACCCTTCTGTGGTACAGCGAAAGCGCTACGCAAATCTTATAACAGTACTTGGTTGAAAAATCAATCTCGACAATGGTGGAACAGAGCGCCGGGGATGGGACAGGCCAAAGAGTTCATTAAAGAACCATCGCCAAAATTCACGGGGTACCTTCTAAGCCAGAATAGAAGATCAACTAGAATCATGGTTTGGCTCCCGACAGGGCATTGTAGAGTCAACAAACATCGGACTGGCAGGTTCTGTCAAGAAGACGAGGAGACCTCAGTACACATACTATGCTACTGCGAATACCTAACAAGGCTATGGTTCTCAACGACAGGAAAGGTAAAACCACAACCCTCCCATTTTATGATGAACCTGAAATCTGGCCTATGGAGTCTAGTATTAGAGACGGGTCTAGACAGGGAACTCTAACATAACAAGAGGGCATACACAATAGATGTAACCTTTTTTTTTTTTCTGTTGAGAGGAAATGCTTGATGCACGCCAAGAGCTTAGTTTCTATCACTGCTCGACAGTGCAGGACTACTCTTACGAGCTACCTGCTAAAACCTCTCTTTCTTCATCCATATCCCGGGACCGCTCCTCGCATTGCTTCAGGATATGGACTGCGTCTTTTTTTCTTAGTCTTGTCATCTGTTCATATAGTTGTCTTAGGCTTTCTTATCCTAGGGTTGGTATCTTACCCATCTTGGGATATAAAGGCCCATGAGTTTCTATTGAGGGTTGTCTCTTAATTGTGTTCCTCCTCTTCTTTGGATTTTATGATTTGTCTTATGAGTTTCTCGTAATTCATCCATTTGTCTTTATCTTCGATCATTGCCTTCACGATGTCTTTAAGATTATCTATATCGTTGAAATTTTCGATTATCATTCGTTCGATGTCCCATCTTGGGCATTCTATGGATGTGTGGTGGGTGAGTCTACCGCTCCGCAATATGTGCATTTATCGTCGTCTATTATCTTAAAACGACATAGGTAATTCCTGAAGCAACCGTGTCCTGTCAACATTTGTGTGATGTAATAATTGACTTGTCCGTGCTTTCGACTTATCCATTGTTCTATAGATGGGATAAGGTTTCTTGTGTGTTCCGCTTTTGATGTGTTGTTCCATCTCTCATGCCATCTGCTCAGGAGATTGCCCTTTGCTTCGTTCTTAGAAGTCCCTTCATTCCTTTCCTTGCGTTCCAAAGCTATTAAATGTAAGGGAGGAGAATCTGCTAATACTTCTAAAGCTTCACTAGAAGTAGTGCGGTAAGCACTACATGTCCTCAAGTTTAATCTTCTACCTAGTGAATTTAGGTTGTTCCTTATGTAGTTGAACCTAGTAACTTGAAACCAGATTGGAGCAGCGTATAGGGCCGTAGATATAGCCACTGAGTTAATCAGTTTTCTCTTACTGCTGGATGGACCTCTAACATTCGGCATAAGATTTTTTAAAGCTGCTACAACTTTAGAGGTTTTTTCCACTGTATGTTTCATGTGGTATTTATAGGAGTTTTTGGAATCAAACCAAACTCCTAAGTATTTGATGGAGTTTTGAGGAAGTATGATTTCCTCCTCAACCATGAAGGATATCGGTGGTATGACCCTCTTCGTTGATAACACCACTGCTTCTGTTTTGCTTGCTGCTAGGGATAATCCTTTTTCTTCGAGCCAGTAGTTGATATTCCTGATTGCTCCATTGACGTTTTCTATTAGTTCCTCGTGGTTTCTGGCGACTGCGACAATTGCCAAGTCGTCGGCAAAGGCCGCCGTTGTAACGCCTTCAGGTAGCTTGACCTCTAAAACCCCGTTATATTGTATGTTCCATAGTGTAGGACCTAATATGGAACCTTGTGGAACTCCGCCGTTTATGATTTTTTCTGAGGTGATCCCCTCAAAATCAATCATAATCTTCCTATCTTGTAAGTAACTCCCGATCAATCTTTTGATGTCTGGGTCTATACCTATCTCGTCTAGTTTATCTAGAATATGTTTCCAAGAAGCTGAGTTGAAAGCGTTTTGAATGTCGAGCGTAACAATGCAGCCTATCTTGCGGTGATGCCAAGGACCCGAGAAAACCGGAGTTAGTTTTCCGTTTATTTCCTTTATAGCGTCCAATGTTGAATATCCTTTTCGGAAGCCGAACTGTCTTTCGGATAAGACGTTGTTTTCCTCTAGTTTTGAGTGCAGTCTGATCATAATCAAATGCTCCAGTGTTTTTCCTAATACATTCAATAAGCATATTGGTCTGTAGGATGCCGGAGAATCTTCAGGCTTGTTAGGTTTTCTCAGTAAAATAACTCTCGCCTTTTTCCAGGCTTTCGGAAAATTCCCCGTTTCTAAAGCTTGGTTCATGATCTTCAATAGATATAACCTAGCCTTACCTAACCTAACCTAACCTAACAAGCAAAGGTCGCGGTAGTGAATCTCTTAGCCCATGATCCCCATTTGAATATATTCTTGATATTTGGCATAAAATTTGTAATATGAGACCATGTCTGCTGTAATTGATGAGCGAATAATTATTAGGCTACAATCGTTGATAGAGTAACCCTTTCAATCGATGCTACAATGGAGCACTACACGCATAGGGGATTTTAATTTGGAGCTTGAAGTCTTCCGCTAAGTTTGGTGTGCGGTGGCGTAAATTAAAAACAAATCAAGACTATAGATTTCATCCAGATGTGAAAGTGAAGCTATGAAGCCCTAAATGCATGTAAAATGAGATACCTATTTGAATTGCGAAATATTTATGTGGTGCTCTTTTGATTAAGACTTTCAAAAATGTCTGCTGAAAATGAAAAGTAGAGTACTTAGAACCATTAGTGAAGATCAAAACGCAAGTAAATATTTGATTTTATTGCTCAAGATGTTTCATCAAATTTGTATGGAACCCCTAGGCATTATCTTCCACGTAGCTGCCTGACCTGTCTAGTAACAACTGAGATACTTATTTGAAGTTTTCAATTGGATAACTTAATTATCATTGGCTATGTAGTGTAGATAACCAAATTATTCTAATTGAAATCAAAACTATTATATCATCGTGGCATATAAAATAAAGCATGCTGAAGTAAAAAATCTGAAACAGAGAGACATTTCCTAGTATGCGTGAGATGCTCTAGGCAAGGCGTATTTCACTTTCGCGAGATTCTAATGATGTCAAGCCCCAGTGTAAGAGCTGGACGCTGGCTTCACCCACATAAAACATGCAATATTGCGAGTGAGAACATGAAATCTACTATCTCTAATGATACATTGGAATTCATTTATTGAGTGGCGATAGCTTTATTTGCTCCAATGTAATGAGTTAATCTGATGTTGATGGTTTCCTGATAATGACAAATGAAGGTCGATGTTTTTTGTTCGTTCGAAGCGATTTGTTTCAAAGATGACATTTCATGTTGGCATGATTTAAGCGGGCCGTTTTTCGTTGAAGATTATGTCAATCACACGAATTAGAACTTGAATCAAGATAGAAACTACACTTTCACTTGACAATGAATCAACTTTACAAGAAAAGAAATTGGCCTTCGGAGTGGCATATACTTTTACCAGTTAGCTTCAGATAAGTTTAATTGATATAATGATAATGTCCCTGATATATTATATGCCTTTGGGTATCAAAACTATGATGTCATTCCTAATTTGAGCGATATTATAGCAGAAAATGTTGAAAGCTGTTCCAGAAAAACGTGTTTTTTGACGTCACTCGTGACATGTTTCATTATCCACCTTTATCCTATTGACAAATCGCTAATTTTTACTTCCCTCACTATACCTAGTGTATGTATTCAGAAGTTTCAAGGAAATATCAATTTGGAGCCTTTATGATTCCATCGCCGTTCCTATTGGTGGCACGAATTTGAAAATTTCCAAATCGATTTAGAGTGGTGAAAATAGGAACTGTTTCATTTTGGGCGGGGTGGCCCCCTTGGAAGTGGTACTTTTGGCAAGCATATTCAGTTTTCCGAATGGAATCTATTCAGTACTTTTTGTATCATTATGCATGTGGAATTTTTTTAATGACGTCATCTCAGTAGTTGCATCACCATTTTTGTGTTTCTCGTCATAGACAAAATACTAAAATCTATAGGTCTTGAATAGAAACTAGATTATATGCTAAATTCATTTAAACGCATACGAGGCAAGGTGAAAAGTCCCTGAAAAATAAAACAGATGGCGCCACAATCGAAAATCCCATGTGACGTTTGTGATGTACCATTTTTAACTAGAACGCATTAAAATTTTTAGAGTGATATGTTATTCAGTTCTGTTTTGATACCTATCGAAAGCAAGCATCCTTGAAGATTTTTGTAAACATGGGATAGAGTGAATTTCACGTCTTGACTAAACATTATTTCTTGCGTGGATAAAACATTACGCAAGCCAAAGCATCGCTTGCTAAGCATTATGGGGACTCTTCTCCATCGATTATCGATTGGAACGATTGGCAAGTGGTTTACCGATTCTCGTTGTGGTCGAGCTTTCTGGTCACCCAATTGGGTTGCAACGCCATAAATCGTCGATAAAATCCATGGTATGATATTGGACGATCGGCGAGTTGAAGTGCACGACATTGCTCAGGCTATGGGCATCCAACCAAACGGGTACGAAACATTTTGCATGAATTTTTGAATATGAGAAAGCAATCTGCCAAATGGGTGACACGTTTGCTCCCTGTTGACAACAAGCGCGGCCGTGTGACAACTTCAATGGTGTGTTTGACGATGTTCAAGCACGATAAGAAGAACTTTTTGCTCTGTTTCGTAGCCGTGGACGAAACATGGATGCATCACAACACCAGAGAACAAAGAACAGTCGAAACGGTGAACTTGTCCTGGCGAATCGAAGCCGAAAAAGGCCAAAGTGGGTTTATCGGCCAAAAAAGTCATGGCGACAGTTTTTTGGGATACGCACGGTATCGTCCGAATTGATTACCTTGAAAAGGCTAAAACGATCACCGGCATTATATTATGTAGAGCTGTTGGATCGATTCGACGCTGATTTGAAGCGAAAGCGGCTACATTTAGCAAGGATTGCCGAAATCGTATTATTTGGATGGGATTGAAAAATTTGAAAAACGTTGAACGAAGGAGATTATATGGACAAATAAAATAAGTTTTGACCAAATAAATTATTTCTTGTTTCATTTTTGCCCTCGTATAATGCAAACTTTTTCGTACATGTACATATATTCGGATATTTGCATATTTTAGAGCATATTAAAACAAGTTTCGGTCTTTTGATATTAAATGAATATGAACAAAATTAAAACGACAACAAAGGTCCCCGTAACAGAAATTGAAATTCTGTATTTTATGATTCTGTTGGGACAGGATAATTTTGTTACCTACTCGCGGAACATGTGCGATTGGAATTACCAGTAAATATATCCAATAATATTGATAAATCGGCTAACGTTTCCTCTTATGGTGTACCGCTTATTATACTCTTCGCAGACGAAGTCGGTCTTAGACCAAAAATTCCTGCACCATAGTATTTCTCATCGAATTTTAAGCAATTTTGGAAAATCTGCCTGTCGGTATGTCACGAATCTTGTATATACGATAACAATAGAAGGAAATGTCCTATCATATTCGAATTTTGACAAAAAATCGTTTGCTATTCGGTGACAAACTCTATTTTCGGGAGGGTTAATTTTTTTTAAAATCGAAACTCTCGAAAAATGTATTGAATCGATTCATAACTTTCACAGTGAATTTAAGTTAATTTAAAACTGCTTTTACCCAAATTTCAACAAAATTGTTCAACAACAACTACAACAACAAAAACAATTATTGAAGTAAACATTATTATACACCGTATTTACACAACAAATTACAGCAAAATGGGTATGTGGTCTACGGGTTACGATATGGAACCCCCTCATAAGACTTAGGTTCGATTCCAAGTAGGGGAAAATTTATTTTTGTATTTTTTCTTAAGACTATTATTAATTTGAATATTATTTAGTTGTGTAAAGTCAATGAAATAGGTCATTATTTATTCTATCATCTTTACAAACATGCAAAGAGTATCTCATAGAATGTGAAACAATTGCGAATAGTAACTTTGCCACGCACACAATTCATCTATTTCCAAGCGGCAACACATTTCTAGTTTTAAAATAGATCTCCATTTTCAGCTCATTTACTACTATTTGAACATCAGTAATTGCATTGTCGATTAACATGCAAACATTTTTATAGTGCAACATGGAAACATTTTTAAAAGACTTATGAAAATGTACCAAGAAAAAATTAACTTTTCTAAAAATGGATTGGTGACAATTCTGGACTAAAAATTATAGAGGATTCTGCAAATTTTTGACGTACGTAACCCGCTAGGGATACGATTGCGCCGTTCCTGTTGGTTGTATGGATTTGAAATTTTGCAGATGGCTTTAAAGTGGTGACTATAGGAAATGATTGTTTTTGGGCGCGGTGGCCCCATTTCAATTGGTATTTCTGACATCCATCTCCATTTTTCCAAATGGAATTATCATATTTCATTAAACCATAAGGACAACCGTGTTTCCTGGTTATAAATGTCTATCACACGTATTTACTCCACCTATAGAAGTGTCCAAAATTCTTATTTTAAGATTCAAATGACGTCATCTATGCCATTTAACATAGAGTATAATTTAACGTCTCTCAGTAGCGGTTTCTAAATCATTTGCAATATATTTTTTGTTCCTACAATAATTTACATTTGACCCACAGTAGCGTCCGAAAGCTAAGCTTGGCTTAGATCATGCGGCGGTGGGATTCTTCCGCCCTTTTCTAAATAATCGATGGCAGAGCGTTGGGCTCAACGGTGAGTTATCGGACGCTTCAGAGGTAACGTCCGGGGTGTCACAGGGCACGGTAATGGGCCCAACTTCATACCTCATATATGTCTTCGACATACAGTCTTCTGTGAAATATGTCAGTATACAGTCTTTTGCTGATAACACTCAGCTGCGTCTGTATCTGAGGATGCATCTTATTTTATCAATGACGATCTCATGTCATGAGAAAAGTACTGAAATGCTCACAATTTGACTTTGAACCCGAGCAAATGCTGCCATATTATCTTTAATTCTGGTCTGATGGCTGATGCGGAGGAAGATACTGATATGCGGCTTAAGATTCGGAGCCAGGTTCTGAAACCTTCAAATAGCGCTAGGAATCTTGGCGTGATATTTGACTGCAAAATACGTTGCGAGCAAACAGACCGAATTCCCGTCAAGTGAATGCTTCGGCGAATAATAATTACCTTTGAGTAATTCACTTTTACCGACAGGTACCGGAAAACATTCAGCGCGTTCTATTCAGCTCGAAGAAACGTCCACACTACACGAATTCAGTTCTTTCCCTGTTTGTTGTGTTCATTCGGAATGAAATTTTCAAGTTTTGACGCTTAGAAGAGACGTCTAGTCTAGATGAAATAATTTTCCATTTTTATGAAAACTGAGGATAGCAGAGTAAAATAAAATTAATAAAGACATTCGATGTTTCTGTAGATAACGTAACGCCTTCCAGGATAATAATTATAATGTGACATTTATTCCAAAGCAAACACGTACAAAAAGGAATTGCAGCTACCTTACGTTATATCAACCCTACTTTTTTTGCTTTTGTGTATGTTTATTATACAGGTAGATATTTAGCGGTATGAAACACAAATTAATCTTATATCGTTATTACATTTTAAGCTGTGAATGACATTTCAGTGCCTCGATTTACACAAATATACACGCAACTGAGTCAAACTTGTTTGTAATTTAATAATTTCTACAACTTGCATGGTGATCAAGTTAACCGTGCATAGAAAGTTTGCAGGATTCACACTGAGTTTATGAATCCAATTTAATTCAATAAAGATAAACTCTTAGTACCTATAACATGATGTCAAAGTGTAATAAAGTTGTCAGATAAAGTTTCATAGTTTGTGAGTTCCGATGTGTATTTAAACTGAACTTAATAATGTTACAACCTCATCAGGAATCCGCTAAAACGACATGATTCGTTCATACATTCAATAAAACGCATTTCTTAGAGTACATGTAAACCCTAAAATTACTGTACTTTACAGAATATAACATAATATTGCACCTGTAAATATAGAATAATCTAGAAAGTCTCATTCCCGGTATGACATTTTTATATTCTAAGATTCTTCGAAGTATCTACTATTCGCTTCCTGATCGGTTATTCAATGGTTTTAAAGAGTAAGCGGTTATTTGAAATGACGTTGACATATATTTTTAAAAGCCAGAAAATGAAATGCAATAGATATCTAGTGAATAGAACAATTTCCAAAAGTCTCAATTTTTAGCTGGAATGGGAACAAAAATAGAAACAGATGGAATACACACCATGCACCACATAACTATGACAGAATCATGATATACGAAAAATTGTATTGCAAAGTGTAGTGGATGGAATCGAACTCCGATCATTTATTTGATTGATCACATCCCGAAAGTCGACGTGAAAAACGAAAATATCCTATAGCGGATGCCCAGAAAACTCTGTCAACCTAATAATAGAAGATCATTCAAGTATGTTGTTGATCTTAGATAGACGTTGATAAACAACAATCCAAGGCGTTTATCATTCAATGATAATAAACTATAAGAGTTCACACTGTAGATATATTATAATCGATTTTGTAAGTCCTGGATTTATCGAAATCGGAAACTTTATCAAAAGTGTTGCCAAAACGGTGTTTCAGCTTGTCTTTACATCTATAAACTGGTTGTATTGCAAATTTAGAAAACAAACTATGAAATTTATTAATTACTGAAGAATGATAAGTGAAACTTTTGAATTATATATATATATAAGTATTTGAAGGTAATGGTCCCTTTTTTCAGTTGGCTACGTTCCAATTTCCGTTTTTTTAGAAATTAAATTATTGATCAAAGATTTGTGGTAACCATGTCCAACGCAACTTGCTGGCTCAAAGAAACCTTCAATAATCTATGAACTAGCTCCGTTTAATAGTCTATACCATTTCTCAAGAAAGTTTATCACTTTTAAAACACAGTACAGACAAATATCTAGGAAATTTAGAAGGGATGGAAATGTATAAACGAAAAAGCAATTTATTAAATTCCGATTTATTTCCCGCTGAGGGTTCACATTATCATCTCATAACAGTATTTAAATAGCCACATTTTGATTCTTAATTTAGTTTACTCTTATGATGGCTACTTGGTCCTCAGTACTTTTATAGTATGTTTTAGTAGATACGGGTGATTATTTCTTATCAATAGTATTCAATAATAAGTTAACCTTCGATAGACGTTGATAAATAACAATCCAAGACGTTTATCATTCAATGATAAGCAACATAATCTGAAAAATGTGAGAAAATACATTGATATGCAGGAGACATATTAGTAGTAGTATGACGATCAGAAGTGACTTGGAGAAACAAATATGGAAATCAGTATAGAGAAAACAAAAACAATGATTATAGGGAAAAAAATTGATATACAACATAAAAAAATTGGACAAAAATAGCTAGGGAGACTAAGAAGATGGTATTAAGGGAAACCTAGCAACGACTGGAAGGTTCTACAACTCAATGAAAACAACTTTCCTCAACAGAAAATTCCTCAATAAATTAACACGGAAGTGTTAGCCAATACTTACCGTGGCATATGTGAGTCATGGACTTTGAATGAAAAACAAAAAATAGAGTGAACAGTATGAGGATAAGCTTCCTGAAAAAAATTAAAGGTACAAAAAGATCAGTAATGAGATATATATTAGGAAGGAGCTATAAATAGAACTAGAGGAAACCAGCCATAAAACAAGGGCATATAGTAAGATGATGTGGCCACTTGCGAATGGATGAGGATATAGTCTAGGAGCTAGAGCGATATGGTAGGCCTGAATGAATATACATTGGCAGAATTGCATATTGGTGGAGGAAGGTTCAATGTACAATAGCTCTCACAGGCCGAATGGTGCATTGTCGGGATGATGGAAAATGTTTGTTATTGTTACCAGTTGTTGAAAAAACACATGCCAAGGTTATTTATCGGGGCATTTCCCAGTAATTGGACATTATTTGGACCAAAAATAGACTTTTTGCCCACGGCTAAAACGGGTGCATTACGACAAAATACCTTAACACCGTGTCAAGTACGTTAATTTGGTGTCAAAGAATAACCAATATGAGTGCCAATGTTTTTTTCTCAATACAACTCCTCCCCTCAACCCCGAAAGCCTCCCCCAAAAAGAAAATAAGTAATTTCGATATCAATAAATTTGATTTGCTAAATTACGCAATTATTTAGACTCTAACAGCGGTTAAATATCGAAATTACTGGTCTTTTGGGGGGGGGGGGGGTTTCTGGGTTGAGGGAGGGGTTGTATTGAGAAAAAAACATTGGCACTCATATTGGTTATTCTTTGACACCAAATTAACGTATTTGACAAGGTATTTTGTCGCAATGCACCCGATTTAGCAGTAAAGTGGTCAAAAAGTTTGTTTTTGGTTCAAATAATGGCCAATTACTCGGAAATGCCCCGATAAATAACCTTGGCATGTATTTTTCAACAACTGGCTACAATGGCAAACATTTTCCACCAGGTTAGAAGCTGTGTTCGTACATTCCAGTTCTAAATTAACTGGCCAGCTCCAAGAAATTGCCCCAATAAAAACATTGGCACTAGGTGCAAATGTATAGGAATTATATGCTTTTCAGTCCAACATTTGAGGTGGCTGTAGCTTGGAAACGCCTGACAATACACGATTCGGCCTAGAGCTATTGTACATTGAACCTTTCTTCTGGTGCCAAGATCATTCCGGCCCACCATATCGTTCTAGCTCCTAGACTAATAGGTTAGTTAAGGTCTACTAAACGAAAGAGGGAAAAGAAAAATGAACTGACCAAGAAAAACCTAGGTAGAGGACGATGAAAAGGCAAGGAAAAACTCACAAAATTATTATGTCCACATTAGCTCTGGAAACGAATAAATCGTTATTATTATTAATTGAAGTTTCCGTTGGAATTTTGATATTTTAAGTATCCATCTCAGAATGGGAGCTGAGAGTGAGAAATGTCTCTACATTCAGTTGTTTCTTTTCATTCATTGCTCATAATTATCATGCGGATCTTAATGTATATGTCACAGAAATATACTTCCATAAAGCAGTAAGAATAATAAAATGTCCACCAAGGTTAAGCATAGCAATTAAAATTTCTCTCTAATTAATATATTTTACAACCCATCGTTAACCGCACTATTGAATTTTTACGGACTATATGCTCGGTTCTTTCAAAGCTATTTGAAATATTTCGATAAAGGATTTATGCCAATTAATGCTTTATAAGTCTGAGTAATTTAGTGCTACTAAATAACACTTTTATTAATACCGTACAAAACGAAATTTATTCATGATATTCTATGAAAGAAATTTCTCATGAGCTTATACGCGTTTTTATGACATTTGCTCCTAATAAACCTTTAGATGTGTGAGTATGGAATAACCGTTAGATCAACTGAAAGTTGTTATTGTTTTTCTCGTAAAAGTTTTGTGATGGACGACAAAGAATATTGTCATTTACGACAACGGTGCATTAGTACAGCAGTTTGGTGTATTAGCGACTATAACAAAAGAACTACAATATAGAAATTTGGAACAGGGATATAACCTAATATGTATTGAGCAGATACAATTCAGTCCAGCCGCATTGCTCAATGTAGAAATTCCAAGGCACTCTTTACTTGAATATATACTGTTTCGTCCGCTTCTCATTTTCGAGAATATACACTTCGACGATCCAAAAATAAACTTACAAATAACATAATAGCCTAGAATTTCCACTTGGAGATACATGTTCTCTTAATGCTATTGCATCTAAAAATAAACTTACAAATAACCCACTAATCTACAATTGAGGCTAGAAGATATATGTTCTCTCATTTTCGTTGCATCGCATTTTCCAAATTATGGTCAACTCCATATATTGTGTAAACTTGTAATTCTAGTACGTAATTTAGGGTAAAAGTTTAGACTACTGCTGGTAAAATAATTCGTTTAAGAATAACGAATATTGAAAGTCATGAAAGTGATTTGCAGAAGATCAGGTGACAGCTAGATCGAAAAACCCAAATATCAACAGCATCCCAAGAGAAAAAGTTTGTAGTTGTAATATTGAAAGCTCCACCATCAAAATCTCGGAATCAAAACATATGATCAGGAAAACTCGAAAATCCAAACCATTCTTAGCCCAGGGTTTAAAAAATCGGAAGTTCTTCCATTTCAGTTAGCGTTATTCCAGGATGATCATACTATCAGATAATACTTGTAGATATTGAATCTCCTTGAATTACTTATTACACAACTGTCATACTTACGTATTCTAGGATTTGTGCATATCTAAAAAATCGACATGTGTTTCCTCGTTGTTATTTGTACTTGCTTTATTATACGTGGGCGCTGTTTTGTCAAATTAATGGTTTATTCGTGTAGGCCAGTTTTCTACTTGGAGGTCAGAGCGTAGCCCTGACTGGCAATCATGAATAAGTCCATCAGTTGCTGAAGATGAGGAATATTTTTCTCACCTTCCTGCATTCCTACAAAAGTGCTCGTCCCAAAGTCATGGATGGGAATTTGGATCATCCAGAAGTTATTACAGCATGTTTCCAATATTTCCTGAACCGATAATATATGATGATATGATGAAGTTTTGTTGATATAACACCATCATCAAATCCCAAATAGAGAAAAATCTGTCAAGCACAGTTACTGCACTCATCTCCTTTTGGAGATTATATGCATCTGCATCTGCATTATAATATAATTTCCGTGGTGGGTGTTCATCAGAAATCTGGTCTGTTTTTCAAGCTTGGGACCTGCCGAACTTTTTCCTACCGGACTGGACATTTTTCTATCGAACAGTGAAGTTGTGGAATTCTTTACCTAGTGATGTCTTTCCCTATGCCTCCAAGTCTTCAAGGAAAATTGGAATGCCCATCTCCTCTCCCAACATTCCACCGCTGGTTCACACGATGTTCTTCGAACATTATAGGTTTCCCTCTCTTGTAGTCAAACTATAAGAACAAAAAACAAATAATAATACCAAGCAACAGAACCTATTGGTATCAAATAAGAACATGCTTCAAAAAGACTATACATATACCGAGTTCTCATTGGCGATTCGATATTTTCCTGGATGAAGCTTCACCACTGGGAAGAAGAAAAGGTTTTTCAGTTCGATTGTTAAGACCACATGATGCCTTCTTTCCTGTTTCTAGCCGAAAAGAAGATTGTAATGTTATCTCCAATTATAGAATGCAATAGTTACTTGGAATGTTTTCTCTCCAATCGCATTAGTTCTAGATCTGTTAGCAGCAAAAATAAATGTACATGTGGAAACTGAATTGTCCGCACCCTGTGATATATACAGAAATGCAGGAAAATGTTATATTGCTTATTCTGTAAGCAATATCGACCTTAATTACCTTCAAACAACAACATAAGGCGCTTTCACCTATTTGTATTGATATTTTAGAATTAAACAGGTATCGAAGTTCAAAATCACAGTTTCTCAGTTATTACAAAACACCTAATCCTCTATGTTTACAATTTAAAAAAACACACGGCAAGATTATGCTTAAATTAATTTTCTTTCAACTTCTTCAATTTTTTTATTCATATTTCAACTTCAATAAAGTTCTTCCACTTCATGTATTTCAACTTTATATGTGGAATTGGATAATGGGCAAACCCCAATAGCCATGCTCACCATAACCCTAATTACTAAGGCGCGGATTTTATGCACCCTGCAAATATATGCAGAGTTTGCCAAAATTGGCAGAACACCTTCTATGTTGAAAGTTGGAAACAATTTGAAAATTTTTTATCAAAATGTAATACATGTAACGTGTTTAGCACAGAGTAGCGGAAACTATAAGAAATGAACTTCCTTTAGTTCATGAAATAATTATCAAATGTTAAAAAAGTATTCATCAAGGCACCTTTGAGGGTGCAACTTCATAAAGATAAGTTACCAGGAATTCCTTCACCTCTTCAACCAATGATCACCTGGTGGGGAACTTGGTTGAATGTTGCTATTTTTCATGCCGAATATTTTGACAATTCAAAGGGAATTATTTTAGACATTGCTTATAGTTCCTAATGTGTTTTAAGATCTCAGGAATTATTTAGAAATAATGCAGTTGCTCAACAATTAGTTTATAAAATCTAGTTATTGGTTTATTCCAAACTTAATACTAGCCCTAGAAAAAAGATCACTTGTCGAATCCGTAGAAATTATAAAAGACTTTTCAGAGAAATGTGAAAACGTGCGACGAGATATTAAAATGCAGGCATAATACCTAACAAATATATCAAAAATGTTTCTAGCTGAAATAATATCAGACGATTTTGATCACCATTTGGAGTACAATATATTGCACTAATTGAAATATTGTCCAATAACATCTGTTGATGTAGAACGCAGTTTTTCGCTGTATATTTTAACTGACATTCCCTGTAACTGGAAATATTGAAAAACTTATAATAATAAATTTCTTCCATAGTGTCACGGAATAATTTTGATTTATTATTTCATATTTTAAATTCTTAGGTTAAATTGAGATTGTGTTTAATTGTATGCAATTTGATGTAATATAAAAATCTGTTATAAAAATGTCGTTTTCTTTATATTTAATACGTTCTGTTCTTCAGAAAAATTAGTATTCACTTTTCGGTATTCGATAATTTTTCTAGGGTGAAACGATTGTGCATAATTCAACAAGAAAAATGGGGAGTATTCATCCTCACATTTTTCTATTATGTTTGCATATGTTCAAAAAATATGTGCATATTGTGAGCATTTTTAAGAAATTATGCGCATATATTAACAGTTTTTCCTGCATATATTCCGCGCTTTACTAATTACATATCTATATTATATTAGCTAGTATTAGGGGAATTACATCTTAGTTGTATGCAGTTCATGACTCATTCTGAGGATGATGCCACTGTGTGGTGGAAAAATTATTAATATAATGTTGTTCAAGTGTAAATTTCATAATTTATTATTCATTAATATGATAATCTTAATCCATTGATTGGAAAGTACTTATCATTCCGTGATGCAGTTATACATCAATTATTTCTGATGAATGACGTGACCTTAAATTGTTGCTGTTTTTCAAATATGCAGTGATCATAAGATCAGGTTTCCTTTTCATTTGGAAAATTCGTAATGCAAATAAAAATATCCCAGCCCATATATCTCGTCGGCGCAATGACAAGTGAAAGCTTGTACGCCTTCTGTGACAGTGCGACAAACCGCAGGACTCAGTGCCAGTTAGACTGCACGACAACTAGCATCCGCCAGATTGTCACTGGTTGTCGCGAAACGCTCGCGCATCCGCACCGCGAAGGACACTGGATAACCTGCACGTGCTACGTAAATAAATAACATTCCTCGAGATATCCAAAGGTGACACTTATGAAATGCATGTTCTAAAGTTCAACATAAAATCAAAATCTCGTGTTACATAAATCAATGTGATTATTAAGAGGACAACAATTCCATTAAAATTTTGCTTACTCTGCACCACTTTGATGTAAGTTTATAATAAACAAATATGCGTAGTTTTGTTGTTTTATTACGTACACGTTTCTAAAGTCATTAAAACAACATGTTGTTTACTTGTCATTCTAAAAGTAGCTAATATTTTCTGTTCAACATGTCGTATCATAACTGTTTTCTATTTTGTTGATACATATTTATTTGCCCGAAACTTCAGAAGTGTTCTATTATAGCCTTTACTTGGGTCTTCTAGTATGTACAGGGTCTTCAGATTTCGTTGGTTTTATAAGGTATCTCGCTTATTTTTAAAGATAGAAGGATGCGGTTTTCGCTACTTTTTCGAGAAGAAAACGCTGGCGAAGACAGATTTTGGATATGTCTTTTAGTTACAGCCAAAAATTTAAAACCCTCGATTACTGGTGACTTCTGTAGCGGCCCCTGTGTAAGTATTTTGAAATATATTTTCACTTTATATTATAGATTTTTTAGGTAGAATCTAATGGAGTTTGTATATTGTTTGTCGGTTCAACCATTTCCGAGATATATGCCAAACTTGCAATTTTTCAATAGAAAACATAAGAGGCCATGACACTGTTGGAACTAGCATTTTTTCATATATTTATTTTCATAAATAGCGACGTTATAACGGTTTTTTGAACTTTTCTTACATTGGGCGGTAAATCCTAGGTGGCCATGGAAACGAAAATCACAGAAAGCCTATTTGTTTTTATTATTAAGCTGAACATTTACACTTAAATTTTTCCTCCTTCTTAGTAGGTCTTGACGAATAATTTGATTTCTGTCACCATATCAAGTTAGCCTTGACATTCTTGTCAAACGGTATTAAAGTGTTATTAGTTGTGTTTTACGTTTATTATTTTTGAATTTTGGCAGCGAATTTAACCTGCTGTGCGCAGTGAAATGAAAATTCAGATGACACGGCGGAAATGTAAAGAAAAAGGTAAGTCCTTTCTCTGTTATCGCGTTATTCTAATATATGTATTTGTGAAATATTTTTTAGGTATCTTGAAAAAAGAATAAAATCTGATTTATTACAATACGGTTCATTTCCAAAACCTCGCCATAAACTTATAACATAAACATAATTGTTTTGGCTTGCAGATCCAACTACTTCGTGCAGAAAGGTAGAAGATGACAACGCCAGTTGTCAAATCGAGGGTGCATTCAATTTTAAAAAAAATATGTATAAACCATATAAATTCAAATGAATTCAGCAGCTACACACTGGTGATGCACAACGCGGCATCGAATTTTGCAAATGTTGAACACTGGGAGGAAATAGAAAAAATGATCGGATGAGGCCTACATATCCTGTACCGGCATAATAACTCATTGAAATGGTAGATTTTGGGCCCAAGATAACCCGCATGATATATTTTCACGAGAACAACAAAGCAGCTTTGGTTGCAGCGTTTCGTGCTTTGTTTGGGGCTTAAGAATGAAATGTCACATATATGAAGACACATACCTGGAGATATTGAAAAACATTGTGCCTGAGATAAGAGAAGATCTGCCTATAGCACTTCTGAATACATATATCTCCAGCAAGACGATAGCGGATAACTATTTTCCATGGCACTGGATTGGGACACAAGAACCTTAAAGATAGCCGCCTCGGTCACCCGACTTGCATGTGTTAGATTTTTTATGGGGGTACTTACAAAATAAAATTTATATTACCCAGTATCCAAAAATTGAAGATTTAAGGAGTGATGCAACCGAAAGACAGTTTAGGCACTTAGAAGAACACCCTTTCCTTATATTAAATGCCCTAAGGCGAGCAAGAATTATGTGCGAAACATATGTTCAACAATGAGGAACAAATTGAACAATATTTGTAGATTTCATGGTTTTTGATTTTCGTTACCTTTAAATTATATATAAGATTAGTTTTCCTTATAAATTAATAATAAAAATACATATGCTTCAGTGTAATTATCGTTTCCGTGACCACCTATGATTAACGACGCAATGTCAAAGAAGTTCAAAAATAAATATATGATTTCACATATTTTTGGAAGGCCTGAAAAATGCTCTTTCCAACTGTGTCATGGCCTAATATGGAAATTGAAAATGCAAGTTTGGCATATATCTCGAAAACGGTTAGACCGACAAAAAGCATACAAACATTTTTCGAAATTCTTATACAGGGGCCACTACAGAAGTCACCTAAAATCTAGAGTTTTTCAATTTTTGACTGTATAGCTTAAAAACTAAGACTCTGTCTTTACCAGCGTTGTTATCTCAAAGAACGCATCTTCGTATCTTTAAAAATAAGCGAGATATGTTACAAAACCAACGAAATCTGGACAGGTAAATTTACTGATCTTTCCAAAAATAGCTGTGGCATTCTCAAAACCTAAGAGTTATTAACTGTAGCTAAATATTAAATCGTGTTCTCAAATATTATAAATCAATCTGAATGTGGTTCAAGTTGATTAATGAGGGTAGTCAATGGTTTGGGTGGGAGTTTATTTACAATATAGGTATCGGCTCGCTCATTCAATATTATGTTACTACCTGTTTTTTTTTATGTTTTTATAATTAGAGTTCTCCTTTTGTGAGCCTGTAACTTCTCCAATTGTTCGTGGAACCTCACACTGAAACTGGGTCAGGTTTGTCCTATATACAAGGCATTAGAGTCATCACACCTCAGCCTGTAAGCTCCAGATTTATTTAATTCATCTTTCTTATATTTTGAATTTTATATATGTCTAAAGATTGTTTGTGGTGAAATAACAGATTTGCGTAAATTATATTATATTCAAGCCATGAATGAAATGTTTTTAATTTGTGAAATACAGGAATAAGAGAGTCTCTTTAAATAACTAGCATCTTTCATACACTACCGCTATAGAGGGACATAAAATTTGAACAGCCGTTTTTATTGGTTAAAAAGTCATGTGTATCTCGATTTGAAATGCGACACTTTTGCATATCAAGGAATTACCAATATCTATTTAAATCTGAATTCAATCAATTTCTTTTAGGTTCTAATTGGAATTCGTTTAATAAATAATTGATCCTAAGAATATTTTACGGTCTTCCTAAAATTTAACTATTTCATTTACGTAACTTTGTACCTATTATTATCCAATTTAATCACATTTACCTATCGTAGTCACCATACTTAACCATTTGGGCGAGAGTTGGTTACAACACAAACAAGTAAAATTCCTATACTTTTGTGAGTAATCATAGTTTATAAGGTATTGTATTATTCATATTGAAATATATCATTCTATTTTACAACCAATAAACTACTTGTATATCATTATTATTTGAATAACATCTTAACCGTTTTATCACGTCAAACGTCATTAAGAAATTATTTAGATTTTTCATATTTTCTTGATTCCTTTCAAGGTACTTTAGTTTTTTTTTTCTTAGCCGCCAAAACAACAAGCCTTTCTTTGATATCAATATTCTCAGAATTTGCAAGTCCTCTCCACAAAAATTTGCGGACAGGCTTAAAAACAGGCATGTCCATTCCGACTAAGTTGATACATTCAAAAAATCATTTCTTGTCCAGAGCCTTACCTCAATTTATATTCAATTTATGATTGATCCGTCAAAAATTGAACCTTTGCAAAGAATTGTTTCCATGGGAATCAATTTCCCGTAAAATTAACTCAATTAAATTCTAATGACACACATAATTAAGATAAAAATGTAAACAATCGTGATCTTCGGCAATTATGTTTATTTATATAAATATTGCAATAATACTGATAAGTTCAACACTTAGCAACAATAAATTATTGTAATCAATTTTTAATATATCCTCTATTTTCATTAGAATCTTGGTCATGTAGAGATTAGCTCACACGTATAACCTAGCTTATCTTCAGAATAGTTCCAGTATTATAACAGATTATTTTACTCATTTTTCTATCCGTTCATGTAATATCTGATGTTGGAAAATGATTTCCAATATACTCCCTACGAACGTAATCAATATTTGTAGAGCTCTTGGATAGAAATCGTACAAACATTTTTGTTTTTGACTTCGTATGTTGGAGACAAAATTGTATATACTTATTGTAAATAAAATAAATTTTACTGATGATACACTGGTATAGCTATGACCGTTTCATTGAATCCTTTATTTGCAAAACTATCCTGTATGAGTTTCTAAAGTTGCAGAACTTAAATCAAATTAGCTTATGAAGTTTCCAGACTGTGATAACTTTTATATAGGTACAACTTGTCGTAATTTTAAACTTAGATACCATCAAGAACATTTTATATTCTCGGGAAATAGGTCACACTAACACATATGTCTTATACTTTAGTTCCTATCTATACTTGAACAGTTTATTGTTTAGCTTATAAATTTGTATCTATTACATAATTGCACTTCGGTGTTGAAAATATAGTAACGTTTTCATGTTATTATTAGTGGTATAAAAACAGAGTAATTGTGAAAAATCTTGGCTTCCGGATGGATTCCGCGTCACAATAGCACGACTTGATGCCGACGTTTCGCCAACCATTACAGGTGGCATCTTCAGGGCAGCCTTGAGGCTTGAACTGGAACTGATTCTACTGGTTTCTGTAGCCATATTTATTGTAGGAAAAATCCTTCATGCTACACAGTTCACTGCCTTTATTCCGTTCTGGCACCTGACCCTGTCGTTGTGTGATCATGTGCGAAGTGGAATTTTCGAGGATTGGTTTTCAAATGTTGGGAAGATAATATCCTGAGTCATGGCTTAGATTATTTGGATGTTTCAGGATTGCTATAGATTCATGAATTTTTCGCTGATGGAAATTTCAGGCTCATGCTAGTATTTCAGTATTTTCGACAAGGATTTGATGATTAGTGTTCCGCAAGTGCAGATCTACTGGTGTCACGAAGCCTTGTACAACGCTCATGTTCTTTCACATAAGTAGCAACTGTACGACCTGTTTCACCAATGTAGACTTTACCGCAATAACATAATGCTATACACACCGTCTAAGTGAAGAGGAGGAGGGGGATCTTTGATAGGTTTGTAAAACTGAGATAGTTTTGGAAGTGTGGAAAACCGAATAGAAATATTATGTTTTTTAAGGATTTTGGGAATTCGATCTGTTATATTTTCAATATATGGGAGATAAACAGTGGATAAAGCAGGCGAGGGGGTTTGTGGCTCAGGTTGATTTGAAATTTCAGGCGAAGTTTATTTCTTTATGGGTTTTTGAATGTTGTAATGGGATAAATTGTTTGATAATAAGACAGATGAAAGATGTTTCAATTTTGATTTTAAGGATTGAGGTTGAGATAAGTTGACAGCTCTGTGGACCAAGGAGTTTATGACTTATGCTTTTGGGCAGGGTGGTGGTGGGAAAGGCTATTGAGGTATCTATCGGTGTGATTGGGTTTTCGATACACAGAATGTCCTAAAGTACCGTCAGTCTGTCGACTAACTAATACATCTAGGAACGGGAGTGAACCTTGCGATTCAACTTCCATGGTGAAACGGATATTGGGATGTAGTGAATTTGAATGATTGAAGAAGGGAACAAGATTTTCGCGACCATGTTGCCAAGTAACAGAAGAGTCGTCGACATATCTAAACCAACATTTCGGCTTGAGAATCGATGAGTCAAATAGCATCTTGCTCAAAAGTTTCCATGAAGATATTAGCTATGACCGGAGAAAGTGAGGAACCCATGGCAGCTCCCGAGGACTGCTCGTGAAACTTGCCATCGTACAGAAAATAAGTGGAGGATAGACAAAAATCAATTACCGCTAGTAGTAAGTCCATTGAAATGTTTTTGGCAGGTAACAGTTGAGAAATTATGGAAACGGTCTCTGGAATGGGAACATTGGCAAAGAGTGATTCGACGTCGCAGCTGACGACCAAATCGCCTGGGTCAACTTTTAGCGTTTGGAGTTTTTCTACGAAATGAAAGAAGCTTAGGATGAAAGCAGTGAACTGTGTAGCGTGAAAGATTATTTCCTACAATAAATACGGCTACAGAAATCAGTAGAATTAGTTTCAGTTCAAGCCTCAAGCCTGTACCCGGCAGATGCCACCTCTAATGGTTGGCGAAACGTCGGCATCAAGTCGTGCTATAGTGACGCGAAATCCATCCGAAAGCCAAAATTTTTCAAGATTAGCTACCCGCGGAAGTCTAATAATCGAAGTAATTGTTAATAAAATATAAAAGAGTTCACTATGTGGATACACTATAAATAAGGAATAATCACCCCCAATATCCACTAAAAAATTTAGTGGATAACGGTGATTACTTCTTATTTGAAAAGTAATTATTTTCATTTATTCATAATGATAAATCACCATAAACTAACGGTTTCTACCATTTTTTTATTACATTTACGCTTCCGTTATGTCGTTATCATATGTAAACGACGAGTTTTCCAGATTATATTTAAATGTAACGATATTCCAAGAAAAGTATTTTTGTTACTTCGCTAAAAAGATTTTATACATACGACAGTTACAAATAGATTGGTTCACGGGAGAAATCAATCATCGATATTGAAAAAAAAACTTCATTCGAAAGAAACGTTATACGTGAAGCTAGTTATGTTCTCCCTTCGAGATTTAAGCTACTGTAGAAGCATAAATATTAGAACCCTATACAACCAGATATTCGAATAGTAGGTCAAAGAACACACATGATGGGGATTTGTTGACCTACATTCGATGGCGGAGGGTGAACTATCCGTCGATAAATATTTTTCTCATCTCGTTCGTCGTATTTCTCCTTTTTCGCAATAATATTTTCGAAACTAATTAATGCTATCATCAAAAACTTGTTAATTTAATAGTTCTTAAGCGACACCTTGCAACATTGTATTGAGTTTTGAGACAAATAATTACTTTTCTATGAATAATAGGATAAATTTACAGTAGGTACCTACTAATATTTTAACTAAGGAAACCAATTATTATAAAAGATCTATTATGGAGATGATTCACATAAAACGTGACTCCAAGTCTGCAAATCATAGAACAGATATTCAATCATTAAGTCAGATTTATACTAATTTAATTAATTAAAACCCTTGCGAATTCCTTCATGCGTCTTTATAATGTTAAGAGTATATTTTAGGTAGAATGCTCAAAAGCAGTAGTTCTAATAAGGTCTGACAATCTTTCACTATTACCTTATAAATCTTCAACATCTGGTTCGAAAGTGAATCCTCGAACGTTATATTCTTAGTTCAGTTCTTTAGTCCTATTACATACCGTGATTCGATATGTATATAGAGCTTATAAGAATATTGCTTAGCAGCGGATTCTTAATTTATATGGGTACTTAAAACATTAATTGTGTTATAATTTCGATTGCTCGTGTTTCTGTTCGTTCCGACGACGTGGGCATTTTTAAATGAAACTAGTGCTATGAGGACGCCTTGTGGTGATACAATTAGTTTTAAGAAATCACGTTTATACGTCTTCTGATGATGGTCGTGAGACTGAGTACGTAAAGACGAAAATAATAAGCATGTGTTAGTGTGACCTATTTCCCGAGAATCTTATATATAAGTGGGTACCTACTTCAATTCTATTCTAGTTCTAGCACCATCTTTAGATAGTATTTATTTTATGCTTACCGTACAATAAAATAATTTGGATGCAACATACATATGGTCTAGCTGAAAGTCTGACAGGCGCTATATATGAATAGAACATCCATTTATCCCCATCTTTGTCGAATCTCGCTCGCACTTATTAAATTTCGATACATCGCTGATTTAACTCAATCAATAAGGTAACAAACTACGTAAGAACAACATAAAAAATTGGTTCAAAAGTTTGATTCGAATATAAAACGGAAACATATTTATGCATATTAATATGTACTACTATAAGAAAAATATAACAAAATAAAACTCGACCTAAATTAAAAAGAGAAAAATATTTTTTTTAATGTTTTATGGACCAATACTCGTCTCAGTCATAGATGTTAAACAACATGATCTTCATAAGAATGCACAAAAACCAAAGATTGGGACCTGTCTTACCTTATTAATCCTCTGACAAGAATTTAGAATACACCAAAGAAATCACGTAAGATGAAGGAAGGTTTCTTGTTCTTCAATGGTCAAGTACAGTGCTGGATGAACGCACAAGCTAACGAAGCAATCGGTTAGGCCCCACACCGAGAGGGTGTTGTTTGCTTAGTAATTTGATTTGCCACCGTAACATTGCACGACTGCCATAGGTCATATGCCATATCATACCATATGCATCACATTCTTTAAATCTGGTAGGTATTAGTGCGGTTGATTGCTGTTTAGGGGGTGCAGTTTCCTCTTCACATTTTTCCTGCTTCACAGTATCGATAGAGAGTACTTGAGGAGCATCATGGCAAACACCATCATCTGAAAAATCTGTGTAAAACTTAGGGGTAATCACCTGCTGTAGCACCTGATGCCACTGTTCAATCTTATACAGAAATAATTGACGCTTTAGATCCCATCGCTGAAGAGGGGCGTCAAAAGGGCGAAATTGAATTACAAGAATTCGAATTTGTATTTATGTCTTCAATGTGGGATCAAATTTTGAAATATTTTCTTGGTAGCTACTAGTCAAATGTTCCAGAATGAAGAACAGAATTTAACAGTATGTGCTGCCCTGTATCAACCATTGGTTGATTACTTGCATATCTTACAAGGAGAAATTTGAGAACATTGCAAAAATGTATTTACCAATTAATTAGTACGACGAAACTTAATAAATGTAATCGGAAAATGCAAGAAAATTACTGTGGTATTTCAATATATACTGTCATCGTCGAAAGCCAGATGAATAGGAGAGGAAAAGTTTATATAGATGTATCAGATGATTCTCTTACTGGATAGTGCCAATCGAAAGACGAAAAACATCAATCCTGAAGATTATTTGACTATAGTGAATATTCATGATGAGTTTCATCACTACCTATGTGTGATCAAAAATGACGGACAAAAGATTAAAAGTTGATTATTCTGAATTTCACAACATTCTAGTGAAAGATGTCTTACGATCTGTTTTTCCAAATGTCGAATTCATATATTTGGGTCTTGAGTCTTGGATACAACTATCAGTTATTCTGCAGGGTTGCCGAAGTCGTGCCCATTTCTCAAAAAAAATGGAAACGCGTGGTCATCTGCTGTATCAATATGATTATATCACCAATTTATGATACTGATGCTCAAGAGCAAGTACATGAAAACGTAACAAAAACGAAAAATCGTATTACTATCTACCTATATATTACATTATGTAGTAGTCAATTACATTTTATCCAATAGTTTGATGTCCATAGGAAAAAAATAGTAGCATCCGTTGTAACTGCACCGTTAGGCTGATGAGTACATTCCGATCCCTAGAGGATTATCGATCCTGGTGTGACACATGTTCCAGACTGTACGATGCAGGATATATGAAGGAGAACGTACCGGAGTTTCACATTGAAATCTGAAACTCTTTTAAATATAAATAGAGATTAAAGATACAGAAGTAAATAAAGCGTTTTGTGAGAGTATTGGGTAAGTTTGGGACCAATAGGACAGGTGGGTCGGGTGTCCTGTTGTCACCGGATTCGGTGGGGATGTCACCATGAAATAAAACGCAAGCGCGGGGCGGTCGTAAATGTCACCTACCTGCTGATACGCCTTGAGAATTGCTACCCACAACTGGCTGCCCTCTGTTGGTATTCATTCGATATACCGGCTTCCTGCTACGAGGATATCATTATTCAATACTTTTCACAGTAATCATACGAAGCTGTTCTATTAAGTTTCATCTACGGGAGGGGTGCAACTTCTATTGTTGTTTGTTCCTTGCAAGTAAAACATCTTGATATCGATTCTCAACATAACTGTAGATAATTTACACTGGAAGGCGCATATACACTACTCATAAATAAGTTTGTTTGATAATTGTTTAGTGTACCTACCGACATCATGGCTACACAAATTTTGACTATACTGTACTTAGAATACTAGTGTTTCAGCCGTACATTTAACACTGGCATATCTTACATTTAGCAACTTGATCCTTATGTTACAATTTTATTTTCTGCACATGAACATTATTACACAGTCTTTCCTTGCTCTTGATAATTATTTTAGAATCATTAACAATTTACCTTGACATTTTAGAGAAAAAATATTCAATGTGTATTTATCCAGTAACCGGACGAATATATTTATCCTTATTCGTTCAGCTATCGGACGTCCCTAAAGACCTCTAGCGGTGACTGCATTAACAGATGATATACCGAATTCAATGTTCATGCTGCAACGGCGATGGTAGCCCAGACGGTTAGACAACCTCTGCATATTTCATTGCTTCTGATAACAAAGCGGCCACGTTATCGCAGATTAGTTTATTAAATTTTTACGTACATATTTTTGGGAATACGAAGTTAGTAGGTTATTTGAAAGTTTGTTTTTTCTTGCCCTTGTGCCCAAGCAGATTGATCTTAGTTGCATCACGTAGCGTCTTGTTTCATTTAAAAAATAAGTTAATTAACTATAAAAGAGTTCACACTATGGATACATTATAGGTACTATAACACTATAAATAACAAACAATCACCCTTATCCATAAGAGATCCTGGATCCACTCCATTACGCACGAATACACGGACGAATGATTTTAAGCTCATTACTCCCATACTGGACGAATACCTCCGCCAAAACTATTACCCATCGATAACAATGGCAATTGCGTATTCCCAACTGACACACCTGTTGATTGAGGTTAAACTACCGAAACATCATCATCCGGTGAATCCACCTCACTATG
This sequence comes from Endomychus coccineus, assembly GCA_958510875.1. Lineage (NCBI taxonomy): Eukaryota > Metazoa > Arthropoda > Insecta > Coleoptera > Endomychidae > Endomychus > Endomychus coccineus. Next base: position 14,431,562 of record OY294071.1, on the reverse strand, counting down.
TTACGTTTAGTCACTACCTCTACAATCATAGTCAATCGTTTGGATTAGAATATTAGAGATACGGCTTTTCTTCCTCTATTTGTGAAGAATTTCCCTTCCATTTTTGTTTCCTTACTGCAAACAACGCTACAGCGGGTGGTTGCATCAACTGAGTGACTTTCGGCGTGAATGGCGTCCTGTAAATATTATCGACTTTACAAACTCCAATCACTTTTGGTGGGAAATGAGTTGCAAACTGTACTCCTACAACCATCACTTTGTCATAACTTTTTGAGTGGCTTCAATATCGGGAATAGGATTTTAAGGAACAAGGTTTCAAAAAGGTTCATATCGAACCATCCACTTGGCCTATTGGTATATTTTGTCCTAGATGAACCACCGTGCGTCCAGTTGTCATATATGTTCAGGTATTTAACATAATCATTGGTGGAAGCAAATCACCATTGGCTTTGCTACAAACCATCAGGCTGAGGCCCGTGAATGTTCCTGTACCCTTTCCACGCGCTTGGTGTTTCTGGGCACCTCAACCTGTTTGGACCCAGGGTAGTCTGTTATATTAGCCTCGTCGTAATTGTAAAAATTAGGGCTTTTTATAACTTGAAGACCTGTGTTCATATTATGGAAAAAAATCAAAACTCTACTTGGTCAACGAACGGTCTGGAACGCTTTATGTTTGAAGGTAATCTGGTGATCACCCAGTTATGTTTTATGGAGAAATCAACATAATCAGGTCCTGGACGATTGTTTTTGACACAAGAACCTATTTTCCTCACTCATCGCTGTACTTCTTAACAACATCCCGAAACTCGGCTTTGGTCACGATACAAACTGTGGGGGTTTTAACGCCCCCTGCCTTCCCGTCGTTAGACTCTAGACATGTTCATAGGGCCCTCTCCTACTTAACAGCACGCCACTGCCCGACAGAGACCAACGCCTTACTTGGAGAGGAGAGGACTTTTGAACCGCCTGGGCCCCTCTCCCCCTGTCTACTCGTGTTAGTGTTATATTTTTATAACAGCTCCCGTTTGACGAGTCGCCGTCGACCTCTTATCATCGGTCTTCCACATATCGTTGCCTCGGCCTCGAATCAATTTCCAAGAGGCCTGGCATATGAAGCACCGACACCGGACTTTATGAGTAGAGCCATGTGGTGCAGCATTCTACCCCCGCAGGGGCAGCTTTTGTTCACCCCCGGCGGAGTTACTTTAGGCGGACCCACTTCAGGCGAACCCAAAGTGGAGCTACTTGCTAGACTCATATAATGCCCCTTCTGGGCTATGGTCAATTCCACCTCCTCGTGTTACCTGTTTCACCAGGAACGTTTGACGAGTCACCGTTCGGCTTCGTTCAAATAGCCTACCGCATTGTCTACCAAGCCCGTGAATCCATTCCCAGAGATCTGGGATAGGAAGCCACAAAATTTGGTTTTAGTGATGAACTGCATGTGGTGCACAGTTCACCGGATCTTAGGCATTGACAACGTTAGTTTCTCCCCGTAGGGTTACTTATCTCGAGAACCACGAAAAGGTGTTGCTTGCTGGATCTACTCCTGGCCTAACGCCGGACCAAATAGTTCTCTCTCGGCTTTGGTCAGTGGAAATCACCATCCTGCAACTACTGTAAGGATTCTTGCGATCATGGCCTCTCCTCAATACTTAAGGACCGTAGAATGTCCAACCAGTCATGAGTTTGTACCAAGTAACTTTCGAACTAACGAACTGGGAGGAACGTGGTAAGTAACAGCCGTTACTTCATCTGAGATTTCGGTCCTTGCGGTATCAATGGCGTACCTACTGCATGTTATTTTCATTATTGTCCTTATAGGTAAGGTCTTCACCATTTTCAGTTAACTCATATCTGTAACGAAAGAGAAGAAATTATGTAATAATGTAGGTGTCCAAGTAGCTCTCGCGTGACCAAGTAGTCCCATTTTAAGGTAGTTTATACCAGACATCCTAAAAAAAATTATGTCTTCATTTTAGTCTACCTTGGTTTCATATCCCATTGATCCGTTGATTAACAGGAAGACAGTTCACATAACCATTTAGGTTCACGATCATAGTCACTCTGAACCTTGAGTAACCAGAATCTGTTTTTTGCTAGTGTAAGTTGTTTTGTTTAAAAACTTCTTCTCCCCAATTTTATTCAACCTGATGAGTCGGAATTTTCTACATTATGAGTTCCTATTTGATATTTTCATGCCCTTTGTTATAATAACAACACACTGTACATAATAACTCTACAAAAGACATGTCCAAAGAAAAGTTCGTTAATAAAGAAGTAGAGCGAGAGTATTATACGTTATTTTCCAGTCCCGGGAGAACATGAATCAAGACAAAAAGAAAACAAATTCCTGTTCCAGTTGCTTCTAATACAGTCGGGTAAAACTTGAAATCGATAGAAGACTGCGTTGCTCGGCGTATACTCGCTCAGGTCTATCATTCTTTCTTCGTTTACTTTATGGTTCAGTATTATCCTTATTCATCAAGATATTGTATTTAATGTTTCAACGGCGATGCGTCGTAATTAATAATTCCGGCTTGCATAACAACATTCATGGGAGTGATACGATTGACTGGAGATGTGATATCTTGAGTGAAAGTGATGATACCAATAGAGAGTGACCCAATTTAGAATACCTATACAAAATCTATATCTGGGTTTGCATTTCTGTAGGATGATTCTTCAAGTGCTTAAATATAGTGGAGTGTCGACTATGTTATTGTATACAGGACATCTCAACAAAAATGAACAATAATATGTACAATATTACATCGAACGATTAGGGGATTCCAGCTATTATGATGGGGTTACATTTACTCCAATCTTCAAATAACTACTGAGAAAGAAAATCAGAAAATATTGCTCCTCTTCCTCCATTCGATTGTTCAAAACATCATGAAGCATGTACTACGTTCATCCTGATATAGAATAAGCTTTCCTTTGAATAAATCTCCATCATATCAAGGGCCTCCGATGTGAATTATAAAACGTTACTTCTGGCGAATTACTGTTTATGAAGAAAAGTCCAACAACATGGAACGAAAATGCCTTCATTTCATTGTTCCAATCTCATTTAATATATCAATTCACACCAAAAGGCGAGGTATAATCTCAAACTACTCCCCGGATAACTTCGAGCTTGGTTGAAAATTTGCTCTGTGGCATATTTATGGAATGTTGAACGATATTATTTTGCTTGGAAAACTATAAGGAGGAAAGGAAGTTAAGAGAATAATCATATAGATGGAATTTTCAAAATAGTGATGCTACAGAAACTTTGAGATATTTATCATTCAGGTTGGTAAAGAATTCACCTAGAATGATTTATATTCAATGATGCACTTTTGTGGCTATCCAGCAGATACCCACCCCATCATCTCATGATCGCCTCAGGAAAGGGCAAAGCGATTACCCAGGAAGCTCCCGGTGGTGAGAATTCTTCGTGCTCTTTCAAAATGATATTTTTCATGTCTTTTGACTTCACAAGAGCATTACCTATAACGTTCAAGGAGCATCGTGTGAGCCAGCGGTGAAATGTTGGGAGTGGAGGTGGGCATTGGAACTTTTCTTGAATGTTTAGAGGTTATAGGCTCTAGGAAAAACCTCACTAGGCAAATGGTTCCGCAACTTCGCCGCCGTTCGATAAAAAAAATGAGCTCGTCCAGTCTGCCTACCTGAAATAGTTTTTGGTGGAATAATAGAAGAGATTTCGTAAGAGCTCCAACCATGGCAATATCCATAAAGAAAATTGAGAGATCGCCCATCTTTCTAGGATGTTCTAGATAGATCAATGAACATGTAAGTGTGGCATCATCAACCAGACAAACAGCTCTCTTCTGAATAGAATTTCCCTTCCCATTAGAACAAAGAACGCTACAGCGGGTGTTTGCATGAACTGAGTCACTTTCGGCATGAATGACGTCCATAAGTATTTTTGCCTTCACATGCTCCAATCCCTTTTGGCGGGAAATGACTTTGCAAACTGTAGTCCTACAACCATCACTTTGTCACAGCTTTTCGAGTGGCTTCAATATCGGGAATAGGATTTCAAGGAACAAGGTTTTAAAAAGGTTGATATCGAACAATCCACTTGGCCTATTGATATATTTTGTCCCAGATGGATCACCCTGCGTTCAGTTGTCGTATATGCTCAGATATTTATATAGTGGAAGCAAATCACCATTGGCGCTGCTAAAAATCATCAAGCTGAGGCCCGCGAAGGTTCCTGTACCCTTTGCACGCACTTGGTGTTTTTGGGCACCACAACCTTTTTGGACCCAGAGTAGTCTGCTATATTATTCTCGTTGTAATTGTAAAAATTAGAATTAGAATAGAATACAAGAGCTTCAGCGTATGCTTGGCAGCCGAATTCCAAACATGTGAACAGTACTCCAGGACAGATCAAATCTGTCCTTTATAAATGGTTTCTTCTTGTTTGAAATATATGAAATAAGAACGTATAATGTTCGTAGAACATCGTATCAGCCAGCGATGGAAGTTTGATAGAGGCGATAGGGGTTGGAACTCCACCTAAAAGTTTGGATACTATATAGGCATCACCAGGGAAAGAGTTCCACAACTTCGTAGTTTGATAGAAAAGTGGAGTCTTGTGTCATCAACAACCAGACGAATGGCTCTCTTTTTAATAGAATTTGAGAGCTTAAGCGTACGTTTGGGAGCTGAACTTTATACATGTAAACAGTACTCTAGGACAAGTCGAATCTGTTCTTTGTAGATCATGAGTTGCTGGGGCTGAAGAGATCTTGGAACGGAATAGAAAACCAAGTTGCTGTTGGTAGTGCTACCGAGCATGAATATCGAGGACTTGATAGGAGTGGTTGTACCTAATTTCATCATATCCCTTCCTGATGGATAAAATACAAGCTACATCTTCTTCTATCACTATTGGCATAGAGACATAACCTCAGAACATCATTCTATTTCATCTGGGGTTTATGTTTGAATAACCGGCAATCCAGTTGTGTATTTTCCCAGAATGGAATTATGTGATTAAGATTCAGTCTACCTAGCTCCCTAAATGAATTTTCTTCAAAACTAGAGCTCATTCTCCTGAATACTAGTACTTAGTTATAAGGAGTTCAGATGGTGAGAATACCGGCATGGTGAAACTGGATATTTCGTTTGAGCAATACATGGATGACGATGCCCCAGCTTCTATCAAGTAATTGTTAAAATATGATGTCTGTCTGATGAAATGCGATGGTATACACTGTTTATGATTCGACTGTATGTTTTGCAAAAGAAGGAAACTGCGGAAACATCTGTACGGAATTATCTTCTTGGTCAAATCTTGATGTACAATAATAAACTGATTCCACTGGGGAAAACTTGTATTGTGGGAATCTTTACTTACAATAATATCCTGCTCTTGCAATTTTTCCGATCTCTGACCCAATTTCATTTCACTTCATGTTGATTATGCTAGCATAGCTGTAGAAATCAATATTGATGCAGAAAATAACCAATGGACCGAGGGTATAAATGTGAAGTGATATTTGGCTCATTAGGAAACGCAAACGATCACAATCTGTGGCCAAAACTTTTAACTTTTACATTCAATGGATTAATTCTGGCGTTTTGGTGGTAGTGTACTATTGTAGACAAACAGAATCATTTTATTTCCAGTATTTTTCAATTCGAGCTTGTGACAAATCGAATATAGCTGCAAATTCTCAAACACGATCTGAATTTCAACCAACATGTGGTGGTTTTTGGAGGAAATTGTTGTTGATTCAACGTTGAGATTTCTGTTATTTGAATGAATTTATAGTATACTCTAGTGTAAACTATATGGCACGAACCTCGTATGGCTACGCAGATCTGAAAATGAGTAGAATGAAAGAGTTTCCGAAATTTGTAACGGAGGATGTAACCGGAAGAAGAAATTGCATAAATTTTAAGTTGTACGTATAAAGGTTGGGCGCATTTATAGGCGGAGCTATTAAATTTGTCACTGCAAGGACGATTGTCACTTGTCGCGAGCGTTGCGCAAGCGCCTCGTTGAGGGGGACCATAGGTCGTCGCGACGGTGTGACACGCCCGACGTCCAGACGACCCTTGACCCCTCAGTGCCCTGTGCCAGCGTCGAACGGTCACACGTACTCTACGGTGGCGCTAGAAATTCAAACACGGTATGCTCTCAACCAGCAATGTACGTATATTCCGCTCTGCAGCCCGTTAAGTCAGTCAGTGGTAAGGATAAAATATTACGTAGTTTTTAGTTTTTGTATCAACCATTCAAGATCGGTGCTATAGCAATAATGTGTCTATATTCGTTTTTAGTAGTTGTTAGATGAAGAATAATGTTCTAGATATTCCATTTGAAACGAAGATTATTATTTATAAAATAAGATGACCTATAATTAACTATTTGTTATTGCATGGTGTCACAGTGTCACGTGTACATGATTCAGATTTCCGATATAGAGTAAAGTAGTCATGACATTCAACCTGTTCAGAAAAAGAAATATAAATGCAATTAATATCAGATGTGACTGCATCTGAAAATATTATTTGCAACAGAAGTTTAACCACACTTTCTATTAAACTATCATTCAATATTTCGAATAGTCTAGATGGAATACAGGTTTATATTTAATTCTTATTTGTTATAGCATTCCAAGAATTTGAACAGTTTTATTTAAATTTATTTAATTAATTCGATATTATATCCATTGATTTTGCCTTGAGCAGGACACTTGATTCATCATCTTCCTGGACCAAAAAACGAGTGGGACTTTTGAAATCTTCCTCTGAATTGTGTAGCATTAGTAATTAGAATCCAGTCCTCTGTGTAGAAATTGAGCTTAAAGACATCTTTCCATAGACTGACACACTCTTGAGACTTTTTTATTCCAGCTGAAGAGTGAAGATCATCATCATTCAATATTATGAACACTTACCGTAGTAGAATTAGTCAAATTAGGATTATTTTCCTAGCGTTCCTGACGTATTCGCTCTCAACTCCGTTCTAATTGAATGATGGTTCCTGTTATTTCTTGCCTGCAAGATTTCCTGAATACAAATTCGATTGACATTTGAGTTTTGAAATTGCGACAAGAACAATAATAATGGGAGAATTTTGCTAATGATTCATATTTCTGAGATATGAACTGTGCTTCATACAAAACATTTTTTTTTTTGCGGAGGTGAAGAAAACCTTTTATGGAGAGGTTATGAGCCTTTGAGTCTCATGGACTGCGAGAGTCACTATTCCAGGCATACTCACTAAAAACTTCACCCCCTTTGTGCGCTTGTCAGGCTATTTCCTCCAGTGACACTTAGGCCTGCTGGTCCATTGTATCTCGCCTTTGTTTTGTCTCTTTACGGTATCCACGCGAGGATTTTTGTACCTTGTACGAGTTTCTACCAGTCCTTTACTGGGTAGGAACTGTATAATTCTGGTTCGCCGTTAGGCTTTCCAAAAATTGACTGCCTTTTGCGATCCAGTGCCTCGTATTTACACAGTATGTGTGTCACTGTTGCTGTATCGTTGCCGCAAAGTCTGCATGTCAGGTCGCTATTCTACAGTCCCATTTTGTTTAGGTGCCCTTTTACTGGCGCATGGCCAGTCATGAGCCCTGTTACAACTTTTATTCTTCATTTAGTGCTAATAGGTCTGTCCTTCTTTTGTCACACGGGGCTTTGATGTATCTCTTCCCATGTTCGTTTCCTGGACTTTTTCCATGATCCAGTCTTCTACAGACCTTCGTGCTGTACGTTTTCCCCATGGTCTGTTCTAGATCTGGAGCATTATCCGACCCTCTTCTTGCAAGTTCATCGGCTTTTTCATTGTATCTTTCCCTGATGTCCCGGCACCCAGATCAGCTTAACGCGATTTCGGTCTGCCAGTATTTCATGCTCTTCTTTACATGTTCATACCAGACGTGATGTCACTTCCTGACTTCTCATTGCCTCAAGTGCAGCCTGACTGTCTGTCAATATGTGGATCTGCTCATTTCCGATGGGTCTCCGATTGTTTTCCTTCACACATTGGAGCCTTGCATATACCTCTGCTTGGAAGACTGATATGTGTTTACCCAATGAATAGCTGAAGCCAGTTTTTGTGTTTCTTGAGTATACCCTTGCACCTGCACCTTTTTCAGTCTTAGACCCGTATGTATACCATATCTTGCCCTGTAGAATGTCGCCCAGGTTTGAATGTTCCCATTCAGTCCTTCTGGTATTGATACCCTGAATGTGTTGTTAAAAGAGTATCGCTTTGGAATGTGATCTGTTCTCATGTCTAACACGTCCCTGGTCACGATTTTTACGATACAAAACATTTGTTACATTCTAATTTTTTTTCGGAATCTTCAATCAACATGAGCATGGATATGAAGATGAATAACATTATTGGAATCATTATCATATTGATAGGACACATCGATCAATAGGAACTGATATGAAATTGTCTAAAGAAAACGTATTTGGAATTGAATAACTGCATTTATCCTATCTACGTAAATAATAATATAATAATTTCTTCTCCTCACAACAATAAATTGGATTTTAATTCATTAGTGGTACATGTAATGGAAAAGCTATTTTGAAATATCATACGAATTAGTGATGAAAATCAAATCATCTCAATTCTTGCAACACCAACGAATTCGTTACCAACTATTCCAAATAATATCCATTGAATCCCATAAAATTATCAATGACATTATGTTTCGTAAATGTATTTCAGAAAAATTATGCTGAATAACAGACATCAGTTGAAAGACAAATCACTAACAGCAGAAAATAAGATTTCTGAATTGACAACTTTGCAATTTATACCAAAAAGGGAGTCTAATTACCCATTCTGGGGAACACCACTTAGAACGATGATAGGATTCAATCCTTACCAATAGCATGATGCTACAATCTCTGATGAAATAGGATGGAAGGGCTTTCTCATTGTTTTTGAAAGAAACTGAATTCTATGGTTTTATTATCACATAATTCGAAAAATGCTCAAATATTATAGGGTGGTCTTAAGTTTCTTCACACTATGGTCACTGCCAAAATACTGTTTGATATAAATCGATTCATTTTGACTTCTGCCTTCTCCACGATGACACATTGTGTAGGGCATCGTGTAAAGTCTTTTCAAATGAAGTGGAATGTTCCCATGAGAAAATAACCTTATCTCATACCGGTTACTTCATCTCATATTCGAGATATGCTACAGAAAATGTTTAGAACTACTTGTCAAAACAAAATATTATCATTTAATCATTTAGAAACATTTGACAAACATATTTGATGAGTATGTATATCAATTATATATTATTTTTGGGAACTTGGCAATTAAATAGTCACAACAAATGATTTTTATGTGACAATCATTAATTTTTTAAAAGAAGTTCATTATCACAAATACGAAGATTGACTCGTATTATCAAATAGATGATAATTCTACAGGTCAACGATATAATATGCTGTAAATGCATCTGCAGGTCAAAAGTCCTTTTCATATAGTCAAAATTTTTAGCAATTCGATTACACATGTAACATATCTGGTTTCGACTCATCATCAATGACGTTTATGAAGTTCGGCGTTACCTATATCTGTTTGGACTTTGTAATCAATTTATCTTAAGCGCAAAAGGAGTACTTTCGTTTTAGATGCAAACTACGAATAACCTATGAATCATCGACATCCTCCACTATCATAATATTTACTGAGAAAACGTATTTTGGGTTGTGTACCTAACTTGCTATCATGATTTGGAAATATTTTAAGCAAGTTATCAACATGACCAGAATATCCAAGTTAGATGACAACGGAAATTTTGTATCACCAGGTATTGTGAACATCAAAGTTAGATGACAATGGAAATATTGTTTCGCCAGGTATTCTAAACATCAAAGTTAGATGACGATGGAATTTTTGTTTTCACTGATATCGTGAAAATCGAACTGAATGACAATAGAAATTTCGTTTTGCCAGTTATCGTAAACATCCAAGTTGGATGTCAATGGGAATTTCGTTGTCCATGTTTTATGAACATTCAAGTTAAATGACAACTGCTTTTCCGGGTATCGAGAACATCCAACCTAGATGGAGAGATTCGTGGCGTGCCTACAGTGAGGGCATCAATAAGATGCCGTCGGCATCGAGGATATGTTAGGCTCTCTCCAAGGTTTCCTGGATTGGCAAGGATCAGTTACCTTGCCGAACATGGAGTACACGTCATCGTCGGACCCCACGCTGCGACATCTAATGTCGGTGCATTTTCCCTGGTCTGATGACAACCTTATAGTCACATTACCCGAGGACTTCCATGTCACCGCTAGAGCGTTTGATAACGCTGTGGCCTCAAAAGTGGTCAGCTATGGAAGAGTGCTCTGAGGGCAAATCACCGGAGGAGAATGGGATCTTCCGGGCTCTCTTATAAGAGAGCTTAGAGCTTATTACCATCCCGGAATTTTCCGATTTTGCATCGCCTCTGCCTTTGTACCAAAGCTTTGGGCGGTCAAAGTCGTTTTCATTCGTAAGGCGGAAGAGCTGACTTCACACAAATCTTTTCGTCCTATCAGTCTCACGTCCTTCCTCTTGAAAGTTCTGGAGAGGCTGATCGGTAGGTATATCAAAGTGCTTAACGGATTTTCCACTTCACCGTCGACAGTACGCCTACCAGGCGGCAAACAAACCGAGAAGGCCCTTCATCCTCTGGTTACCCAGATCGAAGGGGCTCTTAATCTCGGACAGGCATCTTCTTGAACATCGAAGGGGCGTTCGATAACACCTTCTTCAAGTCTATGTGCGTTGCTGCGGAGAGGCGCGGAATTGATCATACCTTGGTTAGGTGGATCAAGACCATGCTCTCGCAGAGACTGATAATAGCTCACCATAATGGTAGTGTAGCATGTACACATGCCACTCCAGAGTGTTCGCAGGGAGAGTATTGTCTCCTATCTTTTGGTGCCTGGTGGTGGACAGATTGATAGTCGAGCTGTATGAGGCTGGGTTTCACGCCCAAGCCTACGCAGACGAATTGATAGCTGTGACCCTCGGCAAATATGCAGCTACCTTGTGTGAACTGCAGAATACTGCACTTGCCGTTGAGGCTTGCTGGTGTCAGATCGAGATACTCAGGATGAACCAGGAAAAGAGTGAAGTGGTTCCTTTCACGACGAAACAGAAGCTAAGATTCCTACCAGAGATTCGTCTGTTATGGACGACCTTGCATATAAAGGGCTCAATAAACTACCCTGGAGTCATTCCCGATGCGAAACTGAGCTGGAAACCCGGGGGAAGAAGGTCATGATCCGCCCAATTATAACAGCCGGTGGCCGGCGACGAAAACGGTTCTGTTTTGTCTGGCGCTGTACAAAGCTCAAGTACTCGCCTGCGTGAGGATAACGGGGATATAGGACCGCCCCCACTGGGGATCCGGAGGTCCTGGTGGGGATCATGTCCCTACAGCTCCACTTTAAAATAGCGAATGCGGCTTGCTGGACTGGGTCTCCGGCTGAAGCAGGATGCGACGTCCTCATAACCCATAGAACGGACTGGGAGAACAAGGACTCCGGATCACTTCCGCCAGGGAGACTCGTATGGCTCGGACGGGTTCAAGACCCTGCCATAGGCTTGCTGGAGTTAGTCTCGTATCAAGGAGCGTACAATGAACGCAATCAAGCGGTCTAAGTGCTCCGAACTTATTGGCCCCCGTTTTCATTGATTGACTGATTGAAGCTATATGGTAATGGACATTTTGTTTTGCCAGATATCGTTGTTGATATCATGGTCACTCGTTATTAACAAAACACAAGACGAAGCGGAATCTTTGACATCAAAACATAATCTGCATTCATTATCACGGTCATTAATATTCATTCAAGATGACTATCCAACTTTTTTCTCGACAATGTCAACCAGAATCATTGTCGTAAAAAAATAGTATCCACAGAGCTGCTGACAATAGTATCAGCCACTGGAATTGCCAAAAATTATGTGGAGCGAGCGTAGGCTTTGTACTCATGAATTGTCACATAGCAGATTGACTCGATGGACTCACCAGACTTTCATCAATAATAACCATCATATATGTGGAAGATTCGACTTCTGTACGTAGGTACATCTTGTCCTTGGTTCAGCTCTGGCGTCATAAGTAAGATTGAACTTGAGAGAAAAAATGGTTTTCTTTGGATAATCCTACAATCAGAAGTAACACTGAACAGTATCTAGCACAGACGTAATATTATGTTTTTCCACCTTATAGGAAGTGATTTTCATCTTGTCATCTGAAGCAAGCAGTGTTCAATGTTTGGTCAAAGAGAATTCATTTCACATAGGCTGCTGCTTCCTTGAAAACAATTATCGAGTAATATAATACACGATTGAATCAATGAATAACAAATACTTCCGTGGGAAATATCTTCGTGTGTATTGTGCAGTACGTGTAGAAGTTTTTCAGAATCGCATAACGAAATAAATAACAATACGGATTTAATGAGTCATAAATCGATTGTATCACTAATCTTTTAATATTATAATTCCACCTGACGTAATTGTAAGTCACAGGAAGTTCCTTCAAATCTATTCTGACATATATATTGGCATTGAACATTTCAAAAGTATTATATAGAAATGGCAGTCACCAATCACCAAATGTACCTAGAAGGATAATTGCTCCTACTTTCTTCAATACCACACACTAGATCCGGAATTATATAAAAAACTCAAATAAACATTATCAATATGCAACAGCCAACAGACAGCAAGTGATCTCGTGAATCTATGGTGAAAATTTCATTGTATTCATCGTAAATTACTTTGGAATCAGTCCAAACTATCCAAAAATGTAAATAACTCAAAGTGAAATCAAGGAATTAACATGGCATTTTTCAACAGTAACCAAATCAAAATGTTTAGAATAAGAATTAAATTCGTTTGTTTTTTTGTTTTACAAACTACTGAAACCGCAATTAAGTCAAGAATCGATCAAAAACTCAAATGCTAAAATCTATGGAGAAAATTATCAAAATTCAACCACCATAGAAAAGTAGGTTGTTCATTTAACGATCAACATTTTTCGGAAATTTCATATGAATATAGCTTAGAGATTAGCAAACGCAAGACGTCTTGTAATACATTTTCCATCAGAAATAAAAAAGAAGAGTATGTTTAGCATTATGCATATACATAACGGGGCTCTAAGGTCTTGCCCTACGGCTAGCAGTAAAAAAATGCTGGGACTAATTCCCCTCCATATAGGCATTCGTAGAACGCAAAATACTATCCTCAAAATAAGGAAAGAATAATCTCAGAGGGATACCAAACTTCGGTGGAAGAACAATATCTCTTTGAAGAAGAAATATACAATACTCATGGCACCAAGAGATGACATGGGCGACGTCTTCCTGTTAACACAGAACTTCCCAACCCACATTGGGAGTAACAATAGTGGAGGTAGGGCAACAATCACCCTGTTAGGAAAGGAGCAAATTGTTGGTACCTGGGTCTTTGGGCATGAAACCAAATCCTCCGAACCCATGGGTAAATACACCAGTATCTTACTAGCAGAAGTTCATGCAAATAAGAGATGTGCACTGCTTAATATAGACAAAGGATACAAGAAAAAAAGATATAGCCATCATGTTCCATAGTCAAGCAGCCATAAAAGCGCTGAGCCTAAACATCATTAGTTCAAAGATGGTCATCAACTCCAAAACTAAGCTAAACTTCTTAGGAGTGCAGAACAGAATCACCCTCCACTGGGTTCCAGGGCATACAGGAATCGAGAGAAATGAATAGGAGGACGCCTTTGCACGTAAGGAAGCTGAAACGCCTCTGATAGGATCGGAAACCTTCTGTGGTATAGGCAAGCACACTATAAATAAATGAATCCTTAGAACAGAAGAAACAGAACTCAGTACGAAGAATACTCTTCTGAGTCATAGACAATCCCAACCCTCCTAGATAAATTTAGGAAAAAGAACGTCTTTCAAAGTATATAGCCAAGCAGGAACAACTTGAGAATATGATCATGACGGGAATCTGCAAACACAACGGCGACATAAGTAAAATTGGCCTAGTAAACGATGGAACGTGTAGATTCTGAAGAAAAGCAGAAGAAACACCGATACATCTGCTAACCGACTGCGGAGCAGACTCTTCGATATGTAAACAACCAACAAGGAGTTTTTGCCACTGGAGCCGTGAAAAACCTTGGCTTTCTTAGGAGAGCTAAAACTCATCGATGTATTGTAAAGTAAAACAGTACTGTAAAGGCGAATTCAATAGTTCTTTAAGCACGCAGTATACCTGACACCCCTTAACAATCTGATCTGACCTATATATACTATATACTGATTGAATATAACTTCAACAAATCTTTTGTTTCGATTCAGTAAAATTGTGGTGGTATTACCAACGATTTGTAACGATTTGTGGAAAAATACATCTATAAAAATACAACTTCGAAAGAATTAAGGACATAGCAGTCTTGAAGGTGGTCTTTCTCCTGCGTTCTCAATGTTGGTCTTGGTCTTGCAACTATAGCAATGCCTCGGTTTTGCTCTTGATCTTGTAAAATACAGATTCTCACATTTTACAGGAAGACATACCTAAGGAGGAGGAATATACTATCATCTCAAGAATTATACATTTCCTAGGTTGCAAAATCCAGATCACACTCCTTGTAAATTTAATAAAGAAGAAAAATGATATTGAGTATGAAGTTATGCATGAAATCTGTTCTCTATAGGTATTAATCATAAAATCATTTACTTAAAGCGTACCTAACGCCAATTACACGCTCATAAATATTAGAAATTGTAGAAAACATCATGCAAAAACAACTTATCGTTGAACCAAGCCTGTCCATCAGAACAGTAACTAATAAACATACATACACTGGTTTCAATGAAACGTGCTTTTTAAGAGAGAAAAATTTGTATTCATTCCACGAACGGTATTCTTTTGATAAATAGTAATTTTAATAGAGTAATATACACCCAGGTATTTAGTAGATTGGTTAAGTATTGGGCCTGCAGGCTAGTTTCTGCGAAAGCTGCATAATCGATTACTGTCACTTTATTTTAATCAATTTGTATTAAAATTTAACTAATGATCTTCTTTAGCACATTTGCATCTTCCGTTTTGTTTTTGTTTTCACAAGCTTACATTCACGGTCAAATTACCCATACTTACTTCATCAGCGGGCTGTAAAGCAAACTCATTATATTTGAACAGAAGCTCGTTGAATATGGAAACATTGTATATTCACCATTATACATATAGGTATCTATCAGTCATCATTGAGCATGACGATTGATAATGACTATTGCTAAGATCGTCATGGTTCAAACCAATGACGATTAAATAGGCTGTCTTAGCTGGATAATGAGTTGGTAAAATCCTCCATTGACAATAGCACCCTCGCAACAACCATAATTATTATTTCTTGGAGATAATTTGAGTTATTTCTATGTTCTAGGAAGCTTGCCAGCTATCACAAGCAACAAAAACATTGGGGTTTCTAGCACACACACTTCGGAAAATCAACTAATCATAAGGAGGGATTTTGGATTGATGGAAATTGTAAGTATCAGTCACTACTACTCCCATACAAGATGCAAGAAAATGTTAGTAACAGTCTGTACAAGAATAAGCTATAAATTTGATCAGGACACTTAGGAAAAATTTTGATATGATTATTTTATTGAACATTCTGGAGGCTAGTGTTCAGCTTCGTTGCTCACGACCGGAACGTACCATGCGGGTCACCAGTAGTACTGTTCAGTGACGTAGATAGAGGGGTCAAGGGGATCAATCGCTCCCAATTTGTGCGCATGAAAGCTAATTTTTATTGTGGTAATACCTATATTGCTAACTACAAAACAAAATACTGAATCAACATCACCACCCTATCCCAAAAAGCTATCTTCGTAACTGGTACTGTTCAAGGAATTATATTTTTCCCCAGATATTCTAATCTTGATAAGATTAAGCAGGTTAGGATCCTAACCGGCCTAACATTACATATTCAGTGATTTTGCGATTGCTGCTAGCGGGATTAAAATACATAGTGTGAAGGTGAAAATTACACCATGAAATCAATTCAAGAACCAATGCAAAGTCAAGAATTTTTGATTCATCATACAATTCCATTGGAGGCTTCATTGGAGAGCGATTCTGGGTTTCCCGAAGAATTCAACGTCACGGGAAGATTGGGGAAACACTTCGGCATGTAGTCATATTCGTGCGATTTGGAATAGATCCGGAACTCAAGATCATAAAATTAGTAGCATTGAATTATGCACTTAACGAATTTCCCCATTGGTCTTCCCTCGAATAATGACAACTGTAAGGCTATTCGCCAAATATATCAAAGTGATTCTGTAGTCCATATTCATTGCCACCCAATTATATTTTTATAATCGATCGCAAAATCTTATGTGTGGGCGAATTGAATACCCAGAAAAATTGATATATTATGTCGTAAAAACGTTTGAAGTTGCCTATTAAGGCGTTTACGGTACTAAATATTTATTCAAATGTACTTGGTCCTGAAGGAGCGTCTGGGCAAAAATAGTGAGGTCTCCGCCGTTTTGTTTACTTTTTTCAGATGTTGGTTCCAGGAAAACTTTGAGTCTAGTATCACCCCAAGGTATTTGTCCTCACCCTTTATTTCTAGGGTTTATTCTTGGAGTTTCAGAAGCCCCAGAGTGAATGCTACAATGGTGGCTTTGTGGGGGCTCATAAACAATCCCTCCGGGTCCGTACATGTTATTACCAGGTTCCGAACCCCTTGCACTCGAACCTCTGATGCGGTGATGTTGTATTTTCTTTGTGCCAAGGCAACTATGTCATCGCCATAACCAAGGGTTCTGTATCCTTTGTCCTGGAGGCCTCCCAGTAGTTCGTCCACGACCAGATTCAGAAGCGGAGAGAGTACTCCTCCCTGCGGGCATCATCTGTCCACTCGGGCCTCTGCGTTTCCCTCCATTATCGTTGCGTGTATCATTCTATTCCCTAGCATTGAGTCTATCCAGGCCACACATGGTTCCTCGATTCCTCTGTGTCTGAGGGACCTGATAATTGAATATATAGAGGTATTGTGAAAAGCCCTTTCTATGTTTAGGAAGGCCGCTAGAAAAATCTCTTTATTTTACAGCGTATCTTCTACCGTTTCCATGATATAAGTTGTAGGTTATTGAATAAATTCAGAAGCAATAACATGTTTCATGTTGTTACATTTAATATTATAGTAACATAAAAACATTTGATTCAATATAAAAATCCTATAAGCATTGTTCCCTTTACTCATTCTAGGGATGTCACAGTGTGGTGAAACAATTGTTCTTTATGCTTAAATTTCTACTTTATTCAGAAATTTATTCTCTGTTCTACTTGGCCAATTTTTTTTCTTATAGTTAGAAAATCTATGAATGTTAGTTGATGCGCATATAACTCAATACGAAAATATGTAGCCAATTATAGACTGATAAATTTCAGATTACGTGCTCGTTTATCGTTAAAACTGTTTGTTTGCTTTATCATAGTGTGCATATCCGATGAACAGTTTTCGGTCACTTCCCCTCTTAGTTTATCTCACTCGATAGTTCCTCCCACCTCGTTTGTGTGATCCCCGCTATTTCTGTAAGAACTAACCAGCACAAGTGATATAGGTAACACATCTTAGCTAGTAGCATTCATAATGCTGTTTATAACATACTTATAATCATGTGAGATAAAGTTTTTAATATATTCATCAAATAATTAACATTAACACTATGCTGGCTGAAATGTCGACCTTTACAATAGCGTATATGATTATAACTATAGACCCTTACTGTCTTACTGATAAATTCTATAAATTCGTTGACAAAAGTTTTTGGGTAAAATGCTTAATTAAACTCGTCGATTTTTATTTTGAAATTGCCATTCAGACCAGTGAATTGGTAGACGAGGACCTGTAGAATTGTCAGCAAGATCGCCAAATTTGACCCCGTTAGACAATTTTCTCTAGAGCTTTTCAAAAACTAAAGTTTATTTTGATAGACCTGAAAATATAAAGGCGTTAAATGAAAGGAGTCGCAAGAGATCGGCTCAATCACTCTAGAAATGGTAGACAATGTTCAACAAGCCTTTCTCACTAGATTAGGGCATTATTTTGTTATTTTTGAAACTTCATTAAAACTTCGTAGTTTTCTCAATCACTTATTTGATACATTTTTGTAAATATCTATAATTGATCAACATAATTTGTTAAACCTCTTTTTTGTGGTATACAGTATAAAAAAATCTACCAATCGAGGTACCTTAAGGGGTACTTTGCCATTTGAATTTTCAAAGTTGGTGTTGTTATTCCTTACGGATGAAGGAGTAGGGGTTAAAATATAAATTAAAAAATAAAAATCGATGTGCCCAAAAATTTTTCTGAGATATTGTCATCGAAGATTTTATAGAATTTAGGAGCTACTTTTCGGAATCTCTGTATGTGTCTGAACCATTGGAATATCTTACAAAATAACAAATTGATATAGTACCAGTGCTACATATGTCGAAAAAATTAGAGAATCTGGTATCTGGATCTACTTGAAGTAGTTTTGTGCCGTAGTTACGACTTCAAATAACACTGGTATGATTCATGAAATCAGAACTAGAATTCAAACTGTAAAGAGTTAACTTTGAAGAAGTAGGCTTTTCTTTGAGACGGTGAAGGATGTGTGATTTTGAAACGTGTATACAGAATTGTCAAAATATGGGAACAATTTAGTGGTATTCCAATGTTTCTTGTTGGAGTTTAGAGGAGTGTGCAAAATTCGGAATCCGTATGTCTGAAATTAGGTGCCCAATCACCATATTTATTATGTTGTTTGACGAATGACGTACCTTGGGTACTTAACAGTTCCAGTAATTGTAATAGCTGATGCGGTAATATCATATTTTTGTTCTCACACCATTACAGTTCAATACCAACCTAGTGATTATTGTCAGTGTTATATTTTGATTGTAGGGACATTATACCAAGTTAATTGGTGTCAAGGTCATAGTTCTCTCAATTACATTATTTGGGAACTAAATTGTATAGACATATCGTAGAATGATCATAGATATGTTTAGTATTTTCACACCGTCTTGTCATTATTCTGATATTTTGTTAATAGTACAATCTACTATTTTCGTTTTAAGACTCAGGACGTGGAAGAAATAAGTTTTAATTTTTTTCTCTGAAACTAACCGAGATACGAAAAACTCAGATAGCAAGAAGGTTGTATTCTCGACAGCTTAATTTGATACAGCAATTAAAATCAATGGATCACTAGCAAAACTGAGGAAGTCAGCTGCTTTTGTTAGCAAACTAGCTTTCGGGCACTCATGCGGATCAAATTTATATGATTGTAGGAGCAGAAGTAAAAAACTTTTATTGATTGGAAATAATCACCCTTCTCCACTACAAATACTATTGAAGTACTCAGAACCTTTCGGCTACCAAGCAGCCATCATCAGAGTAAACTAAATTATTGATGAAAATGTGCCTGCTTAAATATTATTTGGGGATAATAATGTAAACAATGGGTTACCCTCAACTGGAGAAAACTTTTCACTCTTCTTCCTTCAGTAATTAATAAATTCCATAGTTTGTCACTTTTAAAACAAAGTACAGACAACTATCTAGGTAATTTAGAAGGGATGGAAATGTATAAACATAAAAGCAATTATCTTATCTCCACACCTGAAGGTAACCCATTGTTTACATTATTATCCCCAAATAGTATTTAAGCAGGCACATTTTGATTTATAATTTAGTTTACTCTGATGATGGCTACTTGTTAGCCGAAAGGTCCTCAATACTTTAATAGTATTTTTAGTGCATAAGGGTGATTATTTCTTATCAAAAATGTTATAATACATCCACAGTGTGAACTCTTTTTTTATAGTTTATTAAAAAAGCTTTTGTTCTAAAGTGTACTTAAAGGAAATAAAAGATCATGATCTCGAACTTCAAAAACCTCATATGCCAATAATCACAAAACTCGTCTGCCGTCTTAGCCGTCATATTGAATTTTTGAATTTTGACCATAATCACTTGAGTCGGCCCGCTATCTTGAATTTTTGAATTTTGACTAAGAAATCATGATCTCCGACCCCAGAAACCCCTTATACGAATTTTGAATTTTGACTAAGAAATCATGATCTCCGACCCCAGAAACCCCTTATACCAATTTTGAATTTTGACTAAGAAATCATGATCTCCGACCCCAGAAACACCTTATACCAATTTTGAATTTTGACTGAGAAATCATGATCTCCGACCCCAGAAACATCTTATACCAATTTTGAATTTTGACTAAGATATCATGATCTCCGACCCCAGAAACCCCTTATACCAATTTTGAATTTTGACTAAGAAATCATGATCTCCGACCCCAGAAACACCTTATACCAATTTTGAATTTTGACTAAGAAATCATGATCTCCGACCCCAGAAACCCCGTATACCAATTTTGAATAGAATCAGATCAGCCACCATCTTCTTTTTCTCTTATTTATATGCTATAATGCGTTGTCATCCGAATGATGAACTAGGAAAGTAAAAATAAGAGCTTGTAATGATTTAGAAACCACTATGTCACATTGAAATTATAATATATTTCAGAACTCTACGTTTTCTACACCTGCGGTCAGGCTGGCCTTCGAAATATAACCTTATTTTATACTGACTTGCTGTCACATGAAGTATCAAAATTTGCTATAGAGCATAACAAAGACAGTGACGTCATGTCGATGTCACTTGAATCTTGAAATAAGAATTTTGGACACTTCTGCGCCTCGAATATATGAGTTTGATATATATTTATAACCGGAAAACACGGATGTTCTTATGGTTCGATAAAGTACCATAATTTCAATTGAAAAACTGGAGATGAATATCAGAAATACCCAAAAACAATACAGTTCCTATTTTTACAACTTTAAAGCGATCTGCACACACACAACCCACACCACACACACCACACACCACATAAACCACACACCGCACACACCATACACCACACACACGTAAAAATAGTCTAGATCGATTCCAAAATGCTGAAAACGGATGGATCCGTGAAAATCTCTAAGCATTTTTTGGGCCGATTACAATATTTTCCTCACACTATATACTGCGTATAGTGAGGGTAGTAAAGGACAGTGTCGTAGATTGATTTTTCTCATGAATACTAATCAGGTAACCCTCTGCGACGCCAATGGTATTATCATTCAAGATCTAATCACATCACGAGAAGTTGTTACTGCTAACAAATACACCAAGCTTGAGCAAAATCGACAAAACTACTTTTGAGTAATTAATTTAAAACCGTCTTTTTAACTTTGAAACTCGTTTTCTCGAAAATGATCTTTTTTTCATAAAATATGGCAGGGAATTCCCTGAACCTAAAGTCATCACTTATTATACACTCTGCATTTGCTGATGGGGCTGACTAAAATGCTTCAGTCTGTTAACCATATTATTTTACCACAAGTTTGTATTGACATTACAGTGCAAATTGTTGTTAGTTTAATTCACCCTTATCAACAAATATAATAATAAACGCCGGAACTATATAATTGTGCCTCTAATGCTGATTGAATTGAATCAACTAATCAAATAGATACACAATGATAACCTCAAAATGCCTAAACCAGTTCCGACCAGATTATGATGTTTTATTGATGATATGGTGTAGATACGCAGTATGAATTTAAATACATAATATCTTAGGCAAATAATCCAATACGTTTGATGAACAAAATTCAAAGGATCTTCGGCGAGAGTGCGAATCTACAAGTCGCGTTCGCTCCTTTATTGAAAGTCTTTAATTTAGTTGAAGACGAGGCGGCGTGGAGGAGTATTGCACGTCATAACAGCGCCATTTTCATGAATGAATTAACTGCCATAGCCTAATTTATGCGCAATCTATTAAAGCCTCAATTAAATGAAAGATCAACAGAACTAAATTCTGTACATCTGAAATTGCTGTTAAAGGGAGAAAACGAAATTTTCAAAGCAGACGCAATGGTACATTTTGTACGAACCGTATACAACCAATTAGTGGATTCGTTCTCTACACATTTTTATTTTCGTAATAATAGTTATTTGAATTGAATGTTTGATATAATTGAACTCTGTGTACTTATAGCGGTCTTAGGTGTATTGTAGGTATATCTCAATTCTTCACCCAGTTGCCATGACTAGTGAGGCATTTTGGATACGAGGTTTGTTCACATAGATTTGACTAGGTGAAACTGTTCGAAATGATGAGATGCAACTATGCATCGTCTTTCTTTGATTAAAGCATAAAAAACCTGTCGTGTAATAGTCCAGTCTGTAAAGTGGGGAAATAGGCCGACTATCTAACTTCGTTGCAGGAGGTTGAATCTGAAAAATGGACCATGAACGTCATTCGTGACTACTGAGCGACTCTTCAAACCCCCCTCCCCCTCAATTCACCCCTATATGCATAATTAATCCTATTTTCAGCCCCATTTTAAAATAATATTTAATTTATCGAAAAATGGAAATTAAGCCTCCAAAATGGGTTCTAGGAGGTTTTTTGGGTCGCTGAACACGTATTTCCGGAAAAATCATTCAATGAACGGAAAATCGGTGAAATTTGGTCATTTTCACGTGATTAGCGTTTTGTACGTACTAGGTTGACAGTCGCGTATTTCGCTCCAAATAGCAAAAAACTAGGAAAATTTGCGAAAGACTGTGGGAAACCGAAAAAAAAATATTTTCATGTTATGGAACTTATAGTGTCACAATATGGGTTTTTATGGTCGCTGATTACGAATTTGCTAATTAAAAAGTTAAAAATATCATTTTCTGGAAAAACGAGGAAAATCTTACAATGAATTCTCTTTTTTCAAGAGAATTTTTTGAGCGCCGTATTGTGTTTTGTTTTCGATGTCCATGATACATTACAAACATTGAAAGTAATGGCAAAAAAATGTATTTGGGAATTCCGGAAAAATCAAAGGAAATAACAAGGAAAAACACTCTAACGTCATTGAAATTATCGTGTGATAAGTCACTTTAGGCGTTTTTGTGGTGGCTGATCACGAATTTGCTAATTACAAAGTTCAAAAACGTTTTCCGGAAAAACGTGGAAAATTTCTTTATGAAATCTCAATTTTTTTAAAGGAATTTTTTGAGTGTCGTGTTGATTTGCGTTTATGTTATCGATGCTTTATGTTGAATTATACAAAAATTAAAAGTAATGCCAAAAAAATTTGTATTTACAAATTCCGGAAAAATCAAAGAAAATTACAAGGAAAAAAGGTAATTATTATTGATGTTGACGTTGTATCACAGAACAACAGAAAGATTTATACCTATTGATTTATTGATTCTTGTTTCGTTTACTCTTTTGCTTTCGATTTTGACTGGCTGTAAATTGTAAATTTTGTTGTATTCTAGTTCAATACCAGAAAAAGCATTCCACATTGTTTCAAATTTTCTAGCAAAATCCAACCATTCTGCAGCCAGATATCTTAATGTTATTATTAGTTTTTTAAATGTGTTTGTATCCATCCTTAGAAAATTTCAGAACTTTTTTATATCTGAAGCAATGAGCTCCTTAGTTAAACCAATATTTTCTCTAGTTTGGTTTAACCAAGGCCTTACCCAACACCTTCGTTGTCTTCTTTCTCCAGTCTCTCTCGCCAAGAGCAGCGGCAGCAATAATTATAGTAATTCTAGCAGCAACATTTGCTTCTAATCATTTTTACATAAAATACATACAACGAACCAATTAATAATTCCTAACTTTTCATTATTTTAGTATTTTTTTTAAGGTTGGTAGAAAACTGAAGTATGCAATTGCAAGTAAAAACTGCCAAGTGTAAAACGTTTTGCCATAAAAAGTTGCAGGCTCTTGTAAGGTTTTGCAACAAGAATTGCAAACTGTAAAACGATCTTCAGGAATTGGTTCCAATGAACTCAAAAAATTCAGAAAATTGCAAATTGCCTGCAGTCAAATTTTCTGATCAGTTTCTCGTTCAATAGATACTTTTAATAGACGATCAAACGATATATAGAACAGCCCTGATTATAAGTGTATAGATAACTGTGCATTAGATGAAAAGGAAAGGTACATGCATTAGCATTTCTATTATACAGAGTAGATGGAGATAAAATTCATCAACTTGATGAAGATACATGAAAGTTGCCAGTTGAATTCATCGTAGATGAGTTCTGGTAGTCAATAGAACCTCTTTATTATTGCTGTGATAAATAGTGTATGCATTCTTCATACACAATCTTGAGAGGTGTGAATGAAATGGAATCTAGAATTCTGAAATCTATACAAACAACAGTAAGGTTGAAAGGACTGGGTTTTGTATTCGTAGATAGTATACGATCTTGTGAAGCGAGCCAGTTAGTGACACAATTTCTTCTAATACATTCTCGTTGCGCGGTGTTTTGCTTGTTGTTGACTTCAAACACGTAAATCTTGTAGTGAATACTGAAAATTGACTTATTAAACAAATTAAGAAAGGATAATTAAGAATGTTAAAGAATTTCGTTTTTTGCCGCATGGGTTCGGTAAGCGTCGAAGAAGAGCAGAGGGGATATGCACGTTGGTTAGTTCTTACTTCTACAACGCCGGTTGGAACATCGTGTTCACGATGCTTTGAAATGAATCAAATGTTATACATGTGTTCGAAAGTTTTAAAAGCGATATAAACAGTGCAATGCAATGCCTAATTTAATACTATTTGCACTATTTCCCCTTTCTTTCGACTTGTGCTGTGAAGAAATAATTATGTGTAAACATTCTTATCGAAACTTTACATTATATAGTGAAAATATATAATTATCTAGGTGATTAGTGCACATGATTAACAATCACTTCTTTGGCGAGATTTTCACGTTGGACCCCACTTTTCATTTTAGCATGAGTACACCTCAGTCACTATCACCATTTTTGAATGTAAGTTGTAAAGTAGACGTTTGTTCTTAACATTTCTGAAATTATATTGCTATTTTGCAAATTATACAATCCAATCCAAATGAGATACCGTTTCTGTTCGATACTTTCCTCATCGGAGCAGTTTTTGAATGAGAGCAAAACCTGTGACGTAATATTTTGAGCAGCAAAACTTCAATGCTTGAATAATTGTATGCCTTTTGGGATG
Source organism: Endomychus coccineus (assembly GCA_958510875.1). NCBI lineage: Eukaryota > Metazoa > Arthropoda > Insecta > Coleoptera > Endomychidae > Endomychus > Endomychus coccineus. Next base: position 14,406,409 of record OY294071.1, on the reverse strand, counting down.
ATCTAAAATGTCAATATGTTTCAATTAAGACATCTTTGGACCAAATGTACCCTTTGATAGAAGATATATCCCTGTAGCAAATGTAGATACAATGGCCACGATAATGACATGATACTTATACTTTGTTCAGCCGTCAAGGTCGAAGAAGAAATGAAATACTGGATTTAACGAATAATACAATAATTATAAGCATATTCTTTCATTATACAAAAATATTGGCGTGCTTAGAATAAAACGTTCCTGAATCAATATGGTTTTCATATGAATGTACAGCATTATTTGGACAAGCTATAAAAATGTGCCCAGTTTTTAAGGTATCATCTTGGTTACATTCAATTGGATTTGTTGGTGGTGTGATTTCATTGATGAGCATCGCGAACTATACTGTCGGTAAATGTCAACACAGTCTCGAAGAATTGTTTTGTTACATCATATTCCTGAATCTACTTCTCATGTTAGCAAATGATGATAATTGGATTTCATTTTAAAAATGCTGCAGCTATTTTACATATCGCGTTACACGTTTAAATCATCAATTTTCGTAATGAGCAGCTCGTGATGAAAACATATAAGGATAAATTTAAATTATTTAGATAATAGACATATGTCTAAATGGAAGACCTAACACATATTGTGCCAGAAAATGTGTTTTGAGTAAGGATAACGAATGAAGAAAATCTAACATACCATTTTATGCCACTCATTCTGAGTTATCTACGGTTAATTGATACGTGATATTGTCATTCGAAGCTCACGCTTCAGTTTAATTTTGGATATCAGACACAATTTATTGCAAATATCGAGGGACACCTAGGCTGAACCTGCGGTGCAGGCCCTACTGGAAGGAATTTTTTTGAAAATTAACATTGCTCTGTACAAATATAGCTTAGCCTAATATTTGAATCCTATTTTCTGTTAATAATCATAGTCTGAAATATTATAAATTATTTTTAGGTTTCGGACGACAAAAAATATATTATTTTAAACGTTTTTCTTCATGGATTAATGTTTTGTGAAGACATTTGTAGTCTGATGTGTATACGTGTATTTTGTTTTATTGGCTTCACTGTATATTATAATTATTGTTAGAACTGAATGAACATACAGTGAACTGATATGAAGGCCTTTGAACAGTAACTAATTAAAACTATGATATGAAAACCTATTATATAAAAAACAACAAAAAATTGAGATTCTTGTCTATATGCAAAAATCAGTATTTTAATTTAAAAATTTCATTGTAATTCTCAGTGAACATGCAAATGCAACATAAAAAAGTAATGGACAAACAAGCAAATTTCACTTGGATGTGTAATCCAAATACAGTACATTTCGAAACGATTAGACTAGAAATGAAAGTGTCAAATGATCTTATTGGCTAATTGGTTTGCGCCTACATTTCATACTGATGAAGCTACTTCTAGAGCTACTTATAATATCTTCATAACTTCTTTAGTAATAGTGTTAAAATATCATGTTCAATGCTGTACAAAGCTAAAACGTTGAGCGTGTCTTCTATCATGGAGGTTCGAATCTTTGTCGTTTTTTCTTAGGAGTTTATTCATCCACGTCTCCTAACTATTGCCTTTTTCATTTTCCTTTAATTTCCTAATTCATTGTTCAAGCCATTGTCATATGTTTCTACTAAGTTTTGAGCTGCTGCTATTATCTCTTCATTAGTTGGTGCATCTAACTTGTTGAGAAACCCAAAATGGGTATCAGCTAGTTTGTATGCCTCAAGCCTCTGTCGCAATGAAGATACAAATTAACTATGATATGCTTCACTCTCATATCAGTGCGCTCAAATAACTCAGGAGCTTTCATGTCATAGACCTCGAGCCAAAGACAAAAACAAATCACACTATTTGTGAAAAGTTGTAATACAAGGAATCATATTGCACTTGCTTAGCCAAGGGAAAGTGAGTATGCCTACCGGTTCACTTGACCAAAAGGTGTATAAATGGTCTTAATGTATAAAAATTAGGATGCAAATGAACCATATAGTCACACCATTTGCATAAACTTGATTTAATCGTCTCAGAACGCCTAAAACTGAAGAAGATACTTCTATAAAATGTTTCACTGTTGACCTAGAGGCAGTGTTTGCCCACCCCATTCGTCAATCGATCAGTTTCTTTTTTCAAGCGGCAACTATGAACATTCAACTTTTCAATTTAAGATTTGGGAATGGGCGAAGTAACCTGCTTCATATCGCACGAGGCAGAAGGTGGCCGCGGAGCTAATCAGATAGCTACTTGCTTTTTTCTGCATTCAGTGGCACTGATACGTCAAAAGTCAAAAATTAAAATAGTTATTCCATACTAAGACACATATGGAGGGCAAAATAAAAATTCTCATGTAGCAGCAAAGCTCCTTTTCCAACAACCTTTTTCAACAAAATAAAACCTTAATTGTATAGAACACACCTTGATGCTGAGTGGTCACAGCCACATGTAATGCGAAGTAGACCATTCGCTTATTGAGAAACAAAAAAATACTGTTAAAGTATTGAGGACCTTTCGGCTACCAAGTAGCCATCATCAGAGTAAACAGTATTTTTAGTGAATAAGGGTGATTGTTATTCATAGTGTTATAATGTATCCACATTGTGAACTCTTTTATAGTTTATTAATGTGTCTATCTTCACATAAATTATTTTTGTTAAATTGTCCTAATGAGGTTATGAAAGCTGGTCAGTGCAACAATGTAAAATCAAATATACCCGAAAAACCACAACTTAAATACTTATTTCGGCACCTTAGTTATCAGCAGATCACTCCCATCGGCAAATTCTGGAGAAAATTCAAAAGACACAACGAAGCCTAGTAATTTTTTGTTTGTTCCAGATCTACTGAAGATGACAACTTAGTGGCCGTAATACTTATTTAGGTTACTGAACATAATTGTGGCTTTAGATTTTGTGATTCAAAAGGACACGCATATTTATGAATCAGCTGAATTTCGAAACTGAAAATAGTTGGATTTCTGAGCGGTATTTAGATAATTTTCCGAAATGCCATTATAACTGCATATTTACTTATTCCCCCCTTCATCTACTAGTCCAAGAGTCAGTGTATGGATGAAAATCTGCATTTAATAACTATCTGGCGTATAGCACAAGTCATTTCGAGCTCTTTGACGAGTATTTGAGAAAAAAATTTCTTGGTTCCGCCGAACGTCTCCAGATATTCAGTCGGATCGAAAGGTGTATAGAATTAATGTGAGAGTATGAGAGAGCCAGACGCATCGTATTCTTAATAAGGAAAATAGAAGAAGAACGTCGAATTATTGTTAGTTATTAAGAATTAGATAGGAGTTGCTATTCAGCAATCTGTTGTTATTTACCAATTGTACCTCTTATTTGAAACATGTACCATGAGATACAAATAGCACTTGGTTTATGATTATGGCATGTCTATTTAGAAATAACAGTTTTGCAGTTTTACCCATCTCTTGTGAAAATACTGGTCTGTGTCGTTAGTTAAGGGGTACTGACACGCGCCTTATAGGTCACGCCCATTTTGTTTCAGGTTAGGGATACATGCTATTCTCATCTCCGTCGATTCTTCATCGCACTTATTAACTTCCAATAGCTCGGTCGATCTGACTCAAGCTGTATAGTTATTTGCTTAAGTAAAAATTGAATGGTGTGGTAACCTTCTGGCATTATGAAATTATGATTTAGGATCATAGAATGATACATTCAGTTTTTTACTTATGCGAATGACAATATATTTGGAGAACGTCTGGCGGAACCAATAAATTTTTTTATACTCGTCAAAGAGTTCGAAATGCCATATGCTATATGCCAGATAGTTACCAAATGAATTTTCATTCATACACTGGCTCTTGGACTATACCATAGGTCTTTTTCCAATGAATCTTCGACCTAGTTCAGTTTTTGTTTCTTTAGTAGGTACGTCAACCACTTCTGTACTCCATTTTCTCCTGGGTCTACCTTTCCTGTCTTGCCTACATTTTCCATCTCCTTTATCTCATTAGCACTGAATTCTCGTCCATTCTCACTAGTGTTTCTTTCTTTGTACTACATTTATTACTTTTGTCTATCTTCTCTTTTCACTCTCGCGTTTTTTGTAAGTAGTTAGTTGTTAGTTAAAACGGAGGACTCGCCTCTGTACATGAGTTTAGATACGAAGACTGTTTTGCAGCTATTTTTTTCTTAATAGCAACAGGGAGCATATTATATTTCATCTGGTTTGTGGCAAGTATTGCCCTCCCTCAATTCTGTGCTTTGTTCCAGAATGGCAGATGCCAGAATCTGCATATTTTAAATTTACCTTGCGACTTAAACAGTTCTTCAGAAAATAGCAGCAGTTAAAATGAAAGATGGTTTAATTTAAGTGTTGGAAGTCTGAAAGTGCTCTAGTTCTGGAACGAATAGGTGAATTAAAATAAATATAACTAAGGTTAATGCTAGCATTGAGAACATATTTCAGATCTATCCGATGGCTACTAGCCTTCACGTGATGTAGGTACCATGTTGCTATTTAAAAAAAGCCCGTTCCTGCGTCACCAACACAGATATCACTGCAAAAGAAGAATGATGCCAAAATTTATGAAACTGGAAAACAAAAAATGCGTATTATCACCGGTTGTGGAATTATAATAATAAGTGAATAATAAGTGAAAAAATCTATACGTGTTTCTGCTCTATAGCTGCATTTTGAAGGTGTCGTAGGTATCTAACATCGGAAACTCTTGCCAACTCTCAATATTATGAAGAAGGGTGATTTGAGATTCCTTTAATTAGGTTTACTTAATACACTCCCTCCATTGCTCAACAGTCCACACGTACAATTCGTTTAGTTGATTTTATCGCAAATAGGATATTCTATTGAGCCCTATTTGTGAAGAGAATTAATTGAATGGCCGTTACAAGAACGAGTTGTTTTTTATTCAACCCGTTTGGAATGCGTGACAACAAGGTGATTTAGAGTGTCGCATAGTCTTGGTTTTGGTTTTCTCTCACTTGTTTGGTCCTTGGTGAAGCCATAATAGCACTCGAACTAAACTAACATCAAGCTGTGGTCAACCAAGACTTGCAGTCAATACCATAATGATCATGTCAGGGACGAAACGACTACGCGGAAGGAATCTTTTTTGCGTTCCCTCATTACTCAACTTTATATTTTGATATATATATATATATATATATATATATATATATATATATATATATATATATATATATATAAAGATTACAAATAAATTATTATCTGTTATATCCATCCAACAGAATGCTTGAGATTGAGAAATTTCTTCGTATTATCAAACAAAACAGACAAACATAAAATAGTACAATTCGAGACTTTCAGATTCGGTACTGTCTCAGTCTCAATATTCATAGTTTCGGTAACTATCTCGCCATCAAGGCATTGACGGAGTCTTTTCCAATACAATGACTTTCAATGCTGATATTCCACAGGGATCTGTCTTGACACCAACTTTGTTCCTGCTCTATATCAACGATCTATAGGAAATTACCTTCATACAGCTTTGCAGATAATGGTGCACTTCATACCGTTTTCTCCTCTAGAGACCCTATATTTTCCAATCAACCCAGGAAAGCAAGATAGAGACAGGTTGATACAATAAACGGAGATCTGGAGAGAATTTTGAAATGGGGATCTGTTATTTTAGTTTAGAGTTTAAGGCAACCAAAACCCACACTTGTATTGTCTCCAGGAATGTGGATCCCACAATCCCTAATATGATGGTTCAACTGCTGCCTTGAAGTTCTCAATATTCATGCTCGGTATTATCACCACAGCACCCCCTCATGGGATTCGATCTTTTCTGAAGTAATGTTCACACGTTGGAATTCAGCTCCCAAACATACGCTGCAGCTCGTAGATTTCATTCATAAGAGAGCCATTCGTCTGTTCATTGGCCTCTACAGAACACCGTAGGAAATTGGGCAACATCTCCCTTTTCAATAGATAGTTTCATAGTCGTTGTTTATAGGAAATCTCGTGTGCTATTACAACACAAGGGACTTAAAATAGGTAGACTAAACTAGGCTGCTCATCCTTTCGTTGTCAGACTCGAGGCCTGTGTTTTTCCACTTCATTTTCCTAAGTTGTCGAACTCAAGTCAGCTTTTCACTGATGCCTCGAAACTTTTAAGGAAGATTCCAATGCCTACCTCCTCCCCCAACAATGCACCGCTGGCTCACACGATGTTCTACGAACATTATAGGTTTTCCTCTCGTGTAGTCAAAATATAAAAAACATCTCGTCTATGTTGTTTTCGAACATGTCCGAAGCAAATCCCGGATCCGTCGTGTCTGTGAAAGAATCAAGACCAAGCGTATTAGGTACCTTGTAATTACAGCTATCATGTCTAAGTGAAAGAACTGCTGCTCCAATTTCAGGCCTGGAGACGTTTCTAATGGCATTTCGTATTCTTTCCATCATATATACCCTGATTGTTGGTTTCTCTTGAAAAACCAAGTCTTTCAGTCTACCTCATAGGTAAAAATCTAAACAAGTTAGATCCGGGGAACGCGCCGGCCAGGGAAATAAATTTCCTCTTCCAATAACACGACTCGGATATTGCTCGTCTAAATGCTGACGTACGTTTCGGTTATAATGCGCCGGAAACCATCAAGCTGGAACCACAAGTTCCTTCTTGTTTCCAAGGAGACTTCTTCTAAAAATGCTGGAAAGAAAACGTTCAAAAATTCCAATAACCTTTCTCGGTCAAGGGTTTTGTCAAAAAAATGTGGCCCTATAATTTTTCCTTCTACGATTCCGCATGTTCAAACTCCAGGGATTTTGATGTTCTACTTGCCGCATCCAATGTGGGTTTTGCTTCGACCAATAATGCATATTATGCAAATTTATACCCCCTGCCAACTGAAAGTTGCTTCATCCGTTCATAATATAAGGATTTTCCCGAATCATATTTAACAGCCAGTGACAATGGTTCAGTCTACTATCATAATCATGCCTGATGAAAATAATATGATAGGGATGCATATTATTATCTTGAAGAATCTCGTGGACAATTGTTTTTGAAAGTTTCAGGCCGTTGGAAATTTTTCTGGTACCTAAGGTGGGATCGTATCGCACGTACGCCAAAACGTTAACAATATTTTCCTCGATGCATGTTCTACGAATTCTCAGAGGTTCTTGAATGTGCTGCACGTTGCCAGTCTGCCGTAATCCGTAATCGCCTAGCCAATCTTGAAAACACTTCTTGAAAAAAATGTCTTCTTTGTGGAAATTACATTGCATATTGTCGCGACGCAATTGCAACATATTAGAAACATTCAAAATAAATGCCTAACATATCATACGCTTCCGCGTTAGTAAATGGCATATTAAAAAAAAATGGATTTAAATGTAAATCTAAGCCACAGAACTATCACAACTACCCTTTGACAGTTTTCAAATCCGTAATCTTTTCACTTTAGCGGTTACCATGGCTATGTGATTTGTTTTTCTCGCAAAGGTCACTTGATCCGATATAGGTACTCGAATTTTTAATATTTCCCCCTGTAAATCGAGAACGGATGGAGATATCGTGATGCGGTTTTCACTAAAATTTAGCTATGCTTATGACGGCTAAGGATCTGTCAAGAAAATAGTACCATTTGATTCAACTTTTTTCCAAAAATCTCAAAAATGTGTAATTCCTGCGGATAACGCCCTCTTTATTTGTTATCAACTGAACGGCTCAACGAAGCCGTTTTCGAAATGTTCTTTCAAACGAGATCAAAAATATTTAAAACAGTTGAATGGTTCAGGACATATTCAAAAGTAACTATTGAAAAATGCATTGACCTCCCCCTCCCTTGGTATGACAGATACGAAAAAATGTTGCGGAGCAAAATGATACGGTATTACCAAATCTATCAAATGATGTTTTCAAAGTTACAGCTCCTCGTCTAACTTTCCGAGATTGATTGAATTTTATGTTTCTTCATAGAAGTTACATCTCCTAGCGGTTGAATTATGAACTTCAAAATAATTTCCATCCTTTTCTCTTGCCCACTTTATTCATGAGAATTTTTTTCCCAAGCCTCTACGCATTACCATTGTCGAGATACAGCCGCTCCGTACCCTTATCTGGACAGCCTGTACAAGTAGGTATAGTTTATCATGTTCCCTAGTTATCTCAATAAGTATAATATTGCGCAACTATAAAAGCATCTACATATTGGTGACGCGATATTAATAGTAACGATTGCCATTGTTTTTGACTAAAGCCTTACTGATGTTCAATTTGAATTCGACTTTAGAACAGGATTCATCCAAGTAGCGGAACCATATTCAGGATCAATGGAACCAATAGTAGAAGAACATAGATCAAAATAACGGAATATATAATAATTCCATAGATGCTTGAACATTATCCGAGATGTTATCTTATAGATCATCCCACTTCGTTGAAAACTACTTTCAGAATCAATGTGAGAGTCAAATTGTAGTGCATTAGAATGATGCATAATTGAGATGATCGCGATACGATTTTTATTCCATACTTGTTAAACATGACGTAGGTATACACTAATTCCACGTCTTATTGACCACATGGATTGATTATATTGTGGTAATTATGGTTTTATTTACACTGGTCCTGTCCGCAAAACAGCCCGATTTTGTCTGGAATTATAAATACCTCTGCACAGATTGCTTTGCTCGGTTCATCGTGATCTTTAAAAATAAATTTGGAGTATACACTCGATTGAGTTAAATTTAGAATTATCGGTAGGTAGTGATTAATTTACGATTCATAAGAAAGGTTCCAAGATGAGTGTGTCCGCTGAATTCGAATTCAAACAGTCGTCACATAGTGAATAGAATTTCGCTTTTCCTGCATGATAATTTATGTTTTGTGAGTTTTCGTATCGAGTAATCTGATGGATATTATTTCCTACAACGACGATTTCGATCTCCTAATTTCACGTATTCTTAGATGAATTTGCCAGAAATTATTCCTGGCATCATATTCATCAGCAAATTCAGAATGTTCGGATAAAATTAACGCGCAACTTTTTATCAATTCAAATATTCTGTGGTTTTCTGTGATGTTGAAAAATTGCAAACGTTACTCCAAGGGATTAATCTGAGACAATGAAAAAAGGTATTGGTGTTGTATCAGGTTTCTCTAGATTGATCAGGAACACTGCAGCTTATAGTTCCCGGCAGCTGTTTCGCTCTCTTGTACTCATCAGCAGAACGAGTAAACTACAGGGTTACCCTCAGCTGGAGATAAATCGGAATTTGATGAATTGATTTTTTGTTTATTCATTTCCATCACTCTAAATTACCTAGATATTTGTCTATACTGAAGTGATAAACTTTCTTGGGCAATGGTGTGACTTGTATTCAAAACATGTTTAACTAACGCTCATTTTTCACCATTATTTGTATTTATATATTATACAAAATGTTCCTAATACCGAGTTAAAATTTTCCTTCTAGTCTAGTCCCACATAGCATTTTGAACATGACTCACAATCAATTTAGTAAATGCCAGATTTGCCGAAGTCGGAAACTTTATCGAAGGTGTTGCCTATACGGTGTTTCAGTTTGTTCTTACATCTATAAACTAGTCGTATTGCAAATTTAGAAAATACATTTGCAATACAACTAACATTATGCCAATACTCTTGCAGCAAATTCCGCTTGGGATCCACACGGTAAGGACCCTCCTGATATTGCTGTCATCGATAGCCATATGTCTGAAATTGTCTTTCGTCGGCGTACAATTAGGCGCATTCTGCTTGATCCCAATACCAAAATTCTATGGGACCAGACGGAATTCCACCTGTCGTTCTCAAAGAATGTGCGCCTTAATTACCACCAGTTTTCTGCGGCTTGTTTACTTTTTCATACAAACTTAGTGTGTTTCGTTCCAGCTGGAAGACAGCTAGAGACAAACCAATTCTAAAAAAATAGGAAAGGAAACCCTTCCTAATGATTATAGACTCATTGCACTATTATCTGTGATCTCTAAAGTGATGGAGAAACCAATCAAGTTCGAGCTCATACAATATCTAGAGACCAAATTCGTGAATGACCGGCAATATGGCTTTCGTCAGCAGAAATCAACAGGATAGCTGCTTGCCTACGTAACACATGTATGACAGAAATATATTGAAAAACATGGAGAATCTCTAGCTGTATCATTGGACATCTTCAACGCATTTGATTGAGTCTGGCACCAAACCCTTCTTGGGAAACCATCGTCATATGGTTTTCCGCCTCAACTTTGTCGCTTATTATCGAGTTTTCTCTCAAATAAATCACTCCATGTGGTGGTTGACGGAGTATAATCTGATACAATGGCTATCAATGCTGGTGTTCTACAGGTATCTATCTTGGCACCAACTTTGTTTCTACTCCATATAAACGATCTTCTGGAAGTGACCACCTGTCCTGTCCACAGCTTTGTGGATGATGATACACATTACACCGCTTTCTCATCTAAACCCCTGTACCCATCCAATGAAGCCATAGGAGCGAGACAGAGACAGGTTGACGCAATTAATGGATCTGGCAAAGATTTTGAAATGGGGATCTGATAATCTAGTAGAGTTTAATGCAACCAAAACTCAAGCTTGCGTCTCATCCAGGAAGGCGCAATTCCTAATATGATGATGTCAGGTACAACTATTCCTATGAAGTCTTCAATATCCATGCTCTGGATCACCACCAACAGCACCCCCTCGTGGGATAATTATGTGAGGTCCATTGCGAAAACCGCTTCACAAAAACTTGATTTTCTATTCTGTGTCAAGAGCTATTTACATTCCAGCAGCTCCTCAAATCTACAAAGCACAGATTCGACCTGTCCTGGAGTACTGTTCACATGTTTGGAATTCGGCTCCCAAACATACACTGAAGCTCTTGAATTCTATTCAGGAGAGAGCTATCCGTCTGACTGACGTTATCATACTTATGAGTTCATTGACCTCTCTAGAACATCGTAGAATTCATTGTCAAGCTCGAGGCCTGCCGAACTTCTTCCTACCAGACTTCTTTTTGCTATCGAACAGCAAAGTTGTGGAACTCTTCACCTGGTGAGGTTATATGCATAGGCATATAACCTCCAAAACAAAACAAAAATTCGAATGCCTCCTCTCTCAACATTTCAGCGCTGGCTCACATGATGTTCTTCTAATATTATAGATTTCCCTCTCGTGTAGTGAAAGTATTAAAAAAAACCTTCGACAACAAGATCTAAAATAGGTTATTCGAAGGCTTGGCTTAGTATGAGAAGCTCAATATCGACTATGTCTCGAGGATAATGAAACGGTGGTACAAGTCCTCTGTGAATGCCTAAGGTGGGCAAAGAATCAGATTTGTTCATTTGTTTAATATAGTATTGTATTTGTCAGAATGTAGTATTGAAGAGGTGACATTACGACTCTAAATATCCAGTACATCTTAGTATGGTCCACAGACTTGTGTCAATTCCAATGTCAGCCCATAATCTGCAAGTGAAACTAAATATTATAAAACAGATAATTAACAATAATTTCGACCACAATCTGATAGATGATATGTTGAAAAAGAAGGAATGTTATTGCTATTGAAGAAAATTTAAATCACCAAAAATCGGAAAATCATAGAAGCAATACCTAGTTTGGTAAAATCTGGAATAATATAAAATATGAATCAATATGAATTTAACTGCTTCTTTTAAAAGTACTACTACACATCAAATTTTGAAATCAGTTATTCACCAGAAGAAGTCACTGTGTGGCGGAACATGTCATGTTTTCTCTTATCTTTATAACAAAAGTATTTGGGTATTTTTCTACAGTGTATAATTCATTGTAGTGTTTATTTATAATGTCTTACATATTGAATTTTGTTATTGTTTCATTATTTTCTGAAAAGTGATTTCATTTTTGATTGCATTTTATACATAATATGCAATAAGAAGTCTATATTTATTTACGTACTTAGATAGTTCCTGTAATTTTGTTTAGCCCCACCCTACGGAAAATTCTGCGGGCGGCAATGGTCATGTCCAGTGCTGGATTATAGCATAAGCTTGACTAAGCTGTAGCTTAGGGCCCCGACATTTTGGGGGCCCCGCGGAAGTTGTAAAAATCAAAAAACTAATAATGACAATTTTTCTGGGAAAAAATAACGAAGTAAAGAAATTACTGGAATATAAAAGTTTGCGTATGCCTAACGACTGGTAATATCTAAAAGTAGTCAAGAATTAGTTGACTTTGTATTAAAGGCGAATAATTCGCGCTTATAACTACTCTTCATCTTGGAAGTGCAGTGCAGTGGCAAGTTAAAACGCATTAAAAACCCTTTGAGGACAAATATGCGACAGGATAGGTTAGACCTGCTTGCACAACTGTGCATGGAAGCTGATGTATTGCGTCGAATCAGCTTTGATGACCTGCTAAGAGATTTTGCGGCTAGAAAGTGCAGGAAAGGATTGTTCTAAGTCAGTTAAATATAAGCGAATCATTCAGCGGATAAGTTTCCAAAAGTGCAATTGTAAAAGTGATTAATGTAGTTACGCATTGTATATTATGTCAAATTAAGAAGACGTACTAATAGTGTAAATATTCATTTATGTACTTATTTTCCTGGCAATAACCTTCTCCACGATTTAGAGCATTATATTACTCTACAAATTATTTTATTCTATGAATAAAGAGTAATTTAAAAAAAAAGGGGGGGGACCCCCAAATCTGTTGTGCTTAGGCCCCTCATAGTGTTAATCCGGCCCTGGTCATGTCTGCGTTCAATGAATCGCCAACACATCGAACGATATAAAATAACATTTAGGAATGTTTAAAAAACAGGAAATTTTAACTTATTTCCCCTCATGTTCGGTTACAAATAAATGTGGTCTCGTAATTATTGTAATCGAATGGGACTACATCAAGTTTAGTTCAAATTGGCGGCATAAAGAAGTTATCTTCATGTATAATTACAAATTATTTTTTGGTAAGCGTACTCGGGAGTCACCTGTATAAATATGAATTTATCTAGATAAATTATAGAGACGCTTAACGATTTAGTTGTCATTTAATAAAGTGTTGCGTGTAGAGTGCGGGGACCTGTAATTACTCGACTGTTCTTCGATCTGCTAATATACTACTACGGCTTTTTTCTTTGTTTCCAATATCAAAATAAAATCACAACCTCACCGCTTAGAAGGCATTTTATAGATAGCATTTAACGACGTTCTGTATGGAATTATCATTTTGGCATTATTTGACACCTTATAAACTCAATGTAACGAACACAATACGGTGACAATTATTTGTTCACAAGAGGGCAAAATAGCAGCAGATAGAAAGTCTTCCATATTCTATATCTAATTTATGATTTTCCATACACTCTAGCCTCATTTTTTTCCACCTCTCGCCAACAAAAGTTATTAATTTATCCACAAAAGTTCTGTATGGAATTATCCTTTTGTCATTATTTGACACCTTATAAACTGAATGTAACGAACACATTACGATGACAATCGTTTGTGACCCCACAAGAGGGCAAAATAGCAGCACATAGAAAGTCTTCTGTATTCTATATCTAATTTGTGATTTTCCAAATACCCTAACCTCATTTTTTTCCAACTCCCACCAATAAAAGTTATTAATTTATCCTCAAAATGATAGGCCAGTTTTGTTGTAGGAAATGTTTTGTGGAATGAGGTCTAACTATAGTGTTGGAATCATAGATACCTCATGACAGAAACCCGATATAAAATTGCTTGACAGTTCATAGATACCCCCTGACAGTTCATTGATTATCTTTTGATCTATACCACACATTACTCTATGATCTACAACATAGCGTTGCCTCTATATTACGCACAATACTGTGTGACTACAAATTCTACACCTAGATAGGATGTAGAGACCGGATATCCTGAGCAAAACGTATTACAATGTACTTCTATGACCTCATTTGAATTTCGCGGGGTTAACCAAAGGGATGAGAGCCAAAAAGTAGAGTGGAAGAGATGCTCCAAGTGACGAAGTACCTACTATCATTGGGTATAATGATGTCACATTGTGAGAATATGATTCTTTTTTGAATAAATAGCATTTGCCATATACCCTAGCCTCATTTTTTCCATCTCTCGCCAATAAAAGTTATTAATTCATCCACAAAATGATAGGCCAGTTTTGTTGTGGAACATTTTTTGTCAAATGAGGTGCAACTGTAGTGTTGCAATCATAGATACCTCGTAACAGAAATCCGACATAACATTGCTTGACAGTTTATAGATAACCGCTGATAATTCATTGATTATCTCTTGATCTATACCACACATTACTCTATGATCTACAACATAGGGTTACCTCTATATCCCGCACAATACTATATGACTCTACAATTCTACACCTAGATAGGATGTAGAGACCGGATATCCTAAGCGCAATGTATTACAGTGTACTTCTAGGACCTCATTTGAATTTCGCGGGGTCAATCAAGGGGGTGAGAGCCTAAAAGTAGAGTGGAGGAGATGCTCCAAGCGACGGAATACCTACCGTCATTGGATATAATGATCTCACATTGTGAGAATATGATTCTTTTTTGAATAAGATAGCATTTGCCATATACCCTATCCTAATTTTTTCCCATGCCTAGGGAATAAAAGTTATTAATTTATTTGACTATTTTGTTGTAGAAAATGTTTTCTACTCGCTTGTGGTGTAACTGTAGTGTTGGAATCATAGATACCTCATGACAGAAACCCGATATAAAATTGCTTGACAGTTCATAGATACCCCCTGACAGTTCATTGATTATCTTTTGATCTATACCACACATTACTCTATGATCTACAACATAGCGTTACCTCTATATTACGCACAATACTGTGTGACTACAAATTCTACACCTAGATAGGATGTAGAGACCGGATATCCTGAGCAAAACGTATTACAATGTACTTCTATGACCTCATTTGAATTTCGCGGGGTTAACCAAAGGGGTGAGAGCCAAAAAGTAGAGTGGAAGAGATGCTCCAAGTGACGAAGTACCTACTATCATTGGGTATAATGATGTCACATTGTGAGAATATGATTCTTTTTTGAATAAATAGCATTTGCCATATATCCTAGCCTCATTTTTTCCATCTCTCGCCAATAAAAGTTATTAATTCATCCACAAAATGATAGGCCAGTTTTGTTGTGGAACATTTTTTGTCAAATGAGGTGCAACTGTAGTGTTGCAATCATAGATACCTCGTAACAGAAATCCGACATAACATTGCTTGACAGTTTATAGATAACCGCTGATAATTCATTGATTATCTCTTGATCTATACCACACATTACTCTATGATCTACAACATAGGGTTACCTCTATATCCCGCACAATACTATATGACTCTACAATTCTACACCTAGATAGGATGTAGAGACCGGATATCCTAAGCGCAATGTATTACAGTGTACTTCTAGGACCTCATTTGAATTTCGCGGGGTCAACCAAGGGGGTGAGAGCCTAAAAGTAGAGTGGAGGAGATGCTCCAAGCGACGGAATACCTACTGTCATTGGATATAATGATCTCACATTGTGAGAATATGATTCTTTTTTGAATAAGATAGCATTTGCCATATACCCTATCCTAATTTTTTCCCATGCCTAGGGAATAAAAGCTATTAATTTATTCGACTATTTTGTTGTGGAAAATGTTTTCTACTCGCTTGTGGTGTAACTGTAGTGTTGGGATCATAGCTACTTCCCTCCCTGACAGTTCATTGATTCATGGGTTACCTCCTATACCCAACACAATACTCTATGACTCTACACCTAGATCGCATGTAGAGACTGGCTATCCTGAGCAAAAGGTATTACAGTATATTTCTATGTCCTCAATCGAATTTTGCGGGGAAAGGCCAACCAATGGAGGTGAGAGCCTAAAACTAGAATGCAGGAGATGCCCCAAGTGACGGCAATACCTACTGTCGTTGGGTCTAATGATGTGACATTTTGAGAATATGATTCTTTTTTGAATAGAATAGCATTTCCTCCATCGATTCGGTTAGGTATATATCTAACAATCGTTTTACTTGAGACGCGCATCCACATGATGATTAATGTTTGAAAAAAATTTCGAGTCCGTTGTGCCTGAATCATCTTTGATAACTTAGAGTCGATGAGTAAAATATTTTTATTTTCAAAATATCGCCTAAAAAAATATTAAATTGAACTTTTAACAACTTCTCGGAAAACTATTTATCTGCTCCGTTATTTACTTTTATTTCAGATTGTCTATACACATGACCAGTTTAAATTGGGTCCACTTTATTTCCGTCGTTTGTCGCAGACCACTTAAGGTAATAACCCTATGATCAAGATAATGTTTATAGCAGACCTATTAATTTAAACCTATTTGGTAATGTGTTTCTGGCGTTTTAACAAAATTTGGACATGTTCTTAAACGCTACAGTAATTTTCTGTCATAGCATGAATCACAGCGCAGGAAGGTTAAATTATAGAGACTTTTTGTAGCTATAAAACGTTAAAACGTAGCATATAATATGATACGTTTCTCCATTCAAACTAGCTTCATCTCTACTAGAAATTAGGCAACCAATTTTTCTGTTCTCCATGGATCGTAAAGCATTCGATGTGTACTTTTCAATACTATTCCGACAGATCTTCTGCTACTGTAGCAAAAGAATGGCGTGAACATTGAGTTCTGAAATATTGAGATCCATTTCGCTGTATTTATTTTACTCGGGAAAAAATGTTGGAATTGTTGTTCCAATATTAGATTATTAAATTCCAATTGTGAAAGAAGTTTTTTATTTGAAGTAAGGGTTACGGAAGATGGTATTACCCAAATGTATCTAATAATTGTTGTTTGTTTACAATTATGTTACTTGGCTACCTAACCAAGTCTAAGGTAACTGTATATTTAATATAAATAAAACAACATAAGCAGTGGCGGCTCCTCTAAGGAGGCTTAGCCTCCTCACCAATTCATCTTGTTGATCATTCTTCATTTTATTTTCTGTTTCTCTAATAATTTTTAAAATTTTTCAATTAATTCCCCGCTCTCAGTAGCTATTTTCAATCTGGCAACAGTGCCCTGAGGCTAGACTCTACATATCTCAAACCCTACACAGTACACACGTGTTGTTTAACATAGTTGCCGTTTTTCCGACCAGTCCAATTGCTTAATACCGTAAAACATAGCTGTAATGGCAACACTCTCCTTAGGCTAGCCTGCCGCCGGCCTTTGTTCGGTACGGTCGGTAGTTACACATGCGTCAGTGTTTGTTTCGTGACACCACGCGAAGTAAGGTTAGATTAGAATTTGTCTGTTCTGTAAATTATTAAAATTTAAAATGAGTGCTAGTGATTTAGTTGCTGCCTTTTCAGAAAATCTATTTAGTGGATTAACATATGACAAAAAAGTGTTTCTTAAAAATAAACGGCCTTTACCGGATTTGAAAGGATTAGTGATGTAAGTATCAAAATCGATCATTTAATACTGACAATTAAAAAAAATATTAATGGTTAACGGGATCTGAGATACACAATAAATTATATTGCTGGTATTGCTTACTATTTAATTTAACTGAAAATTCTTCATGTTGGGGCGCTTGGGTTATAATGATTTGGAAGATTTAGCTCGTGGTCTAGACAGACATGAAACATCGCAGAAACATATTACATCGCTTGTACATGCGTATTGAAAAAGATTTAGTAAAACACTTGAAACAAAATGACACATTTTATGATAATATTATTGATCATTTTTCGCAAACTAAAGACCGTAGAATTCCGTTAATATATAAAAAAGTTAATAAAATGTATAAAAAAAAACAAAATATGAAAAATTCAAAAAAAAAGAAAAAATATTAAAGTCACTGTCACTTCTCACTGAAGTAGCTGGTACGGTCGCTGCGCAAAAGTTAAATTAATTGGCTGAATAGAGTATATTTTTACAAAAACGTTTTATGTCCAGCCTCCTCTCTTAAAAAGTTCACGAGCCGCCACTGAACATAAGAACAATCATAGATAATAAAAACAGTTAGTGAACACTACAGCCGTTCTTGGGAAAGAACCATGAAAATATTGAAAATTGGATTATGAGAGAAAGTGAAAATTGCTTTTTTCTATATTCGATAACAATGTTTTATTTCTAAGTAGGCTGATTTCGAATGGTCCACGGAAACTAGTTTCAAGAGGAAATCTTGTTTTATCTATGTATAACCTCTTGATAGAATATTATGTCAAATATAGATCAGTTAGAGCTAGATGCTATTCTAAATTTTAGATGAAACTGTGAGATTGAACGAAATCTCTCCTAAGAGCGCGACCTCGAAAAACCCCGAGTGATTTTTTTTACCCTAGTGATGCACCGTTTGCAGATTTTGGTTGTAATTTTCCATGAAAATGTCGAATTTTCCGATTCTGACAACGGATTCGTGATCAGCTGCCTCGATAATCCCCGAGTGAATTGTTTTACGCTCGTGATGCAACATTTGCAGATTTTTGTAGAAATTTCGCATGAAAATAGTTGTTTTCCGGCCAAATATGTAGAATTTTCTGATTCTGATGACATAATCGTGATCAGCGACCTCGAAAACCACGAGTGATTTTTTTTACGCTAGTTATGCATCGTTTGCAGATTTTGGTTGTAATTTTCCATGAACATGACGAGTTTTTCCGATTCTGACAACAGATTCGTGATCAGCGACCTCGAAACCCCCCCGAGTCACGATTTGCGACCAATTTCCTTTCATATTTTTTTGTCAAATACATTAATTAATTATCGGTTCAAATCAACAATTAATTAGAGGCTTAATTGTTAATTAACAAATAGGGATAACAAAAGCGCGGGCTCAAAATGAGGTCTTATGGTTCGGGGTGCTTTCCCGTACATTTTGACACCAAGAACGTTCAAATCGGTCAATAGTAGCAAAATAGCTGCATTTTCGATTTTTGAGGGCTATTATGACAGTACTAAAAGTACCCCGAAGTTGTATTTTTAAATAATTTCTATACCTAAGATGCACCTGAAAATATAGTAGCGTTTGAATTACATATATTTAAAAAAAATTGTAAAAAGTCAGTAACTTCTGTCAATTTTTAATAATTGGCAGACGTTATAAAAAAAATTGCTGTAGCACAGTAACTCCTGTACAGCAAAAAGGCAAACTTTCAATTCCTTATTTACCTATCCTAAATTCCTAAATGAATCAAACATGTAATGAAAAAGGGGTCACGACTTCTTAGGCTATAATGAATTATTTCATAACTTTGTAGGTGTTATAAATATGTATGACCGTCTGAAATGACAGCTTTATAGCATTTGCGAGTAAAACGGCATACTGACAGATATGGCGAAACTATAAGGTTTCCTACTTTGGTACTAAGATATTCTGAACTTTTGTGTGTAAGCAGGATATCCAGAAATATTGTAATTAATTATTCATTTTATTCTATCTCATAATAATACTAAAATAATATGATTAATATGTAGATTGAATCACATATTATGAAGTTGGTTATGCCAAAGAATATACGGCCATAAGTATAGCACAAGAAATAATAACTTAGAAAATTCCACCGCCCTTGCTAAGCACTGTTTTGATTATAACCATCAATTTGATTACAAAAATGTTAATATTTTAACTAAAGAAACCAATTATTATAAAAGATCTATCCTGGAGATGATTCACATAAAAAGGGATTCAAATTCTGGAAATCATAGGAATGATATTCAGGGATTGAGTCAGATTTATACTAACTTGATTAATTAAAACTCTTGCAAATTCCTACATACGTCTTTATAATGTTAAAAGTATATTTTAGGAAGAACGCTTAAAGTAAAGTAAATTCCAATGCAGGTCTAAAACCTTTTCAAGTACGTCATAAATCTACATCTGGGTCGAGTTATTACAAATAGCTTCGAACTCTAGTTGCTTTGAGACCATAGCAATATGCGTTTGTACATTATGAGAATATTACTTAACAGTGGTTTCTTGTTACAAAAAAATCTATACTTTAATATTAACGATACAATTTTCGATTATTCGTGGTTCTGTTCGTTTCGACGGCGTGAGCTTTTTGTTTGAAAATTGTGCGATATGGACGCTTGTGCTAATCAGTTTTAGTTAACCCCTTTTTGACAAAATAAGTCATCTGATGATGGTCGTGAGACCGAAACGTACGTAAAGACGAACATTTATAACAGAGTGTTAATGTGACCTAATTCCCGAGAATTTTTTATATAATTAAACTTAAGATTGATGATTATAGTATTGTACGGGCTGAATCTGGAGATCTTTCTTTTTCATAACAATTTGAAAAAGTGGTCATTGATTCGATTTATATTTATTGTATCTTTATCTCTCGATGGTAGTTGATATGAATCATCAGGGAGAGAGAGAGCAAGCTCATTGAAGTTTAGATTTTTGTACTTGTTTAAGAGTACCCAAGGCAGCATTCTTGTAATGGTATCGATATTATAATGCAGGAAATTTAACATCACCCTCGGCATATATTAAATCTCCACTTTCCGTAAGTTATAGCGGAGATTTATTTACGGACAATGTTTAATCAAACTCTATTTAGGCACGTTTAATGCTAATTCTCTTTAATTTATTGGCGTTGAAATTGGTGATTATAGCACATCGCTTTCCTTGCTCGAAATATTTATTGAACTTGTTTTCGACCTTATCTGTACTGTTATTTTCCTAGATCAACAACACATTATGTAATAAACTGATCTTCAAAATATTTCATGCTATCGAACTGACTGCAACAATGTCCAGAATATTCTATAGTGTATACGAGATTTACAATTCCTTACTTGTATTTTTCTAAATTAAATTCTCAACCTCCTATATAATAGTCGTGATAATCTTATTGGAGACAGTGTAGACCTAAAAATGTATACCGCCATCCTGGCTAAGATAACTATGAGAGATTAGATTAGATTTGATTAGATTAATCAATGGTGCCATGTATACGGCGTCCTCAAATAACTATGTAGCCCCCTACAGTACTGATATACAGTACACCGGTGAGTTTCAACTCTTTTAGGAAAGCTGAAGTTTTTCTCGGCTACAGTGGAAAAATTTCCTCGATGGTGATGTATGTTCCGAAAAGTCTGTTCCTGCAAAGGAGGATAACTTCGCGGTCGGTTCGGTTAGCAGATTTAATGTATCGGTCTTTCGTGGTTGTTCTTCTGCTTCTTTGAAGAATAACACTTCCCATCGTTCACTAGGCCAATATTTCTCATATGGCCAATTAGTGTGCAGTGTCCCGTTAAGAATTCAAATTATTATTCTCTGGTTGTTCCTGGTTATACTTTTCCAATCATCAAATTTCCCAAATTTATCTAGACGGTTTTGGATTGTCTCCAGTATTCCAGTACTTTGTGCTGAATGCTGTTCCTTCTGTGCTGAAGGAATTCGTCTCTAGTGTGCTTGGCTATACCGCAAAAGAGTTTCGGTCCTATCAGATGCGTTTCAGTACTCTTGCTTCCTGCTTGACTATGGCTATGTCCTTCTTTTTGTATCCTTGGCCTATATTGTGATGTGCACATCTCTCAATTGTATAAACCTAAGCTAGAAAGATACTGGTGTATTTGCCCATGGGTTTTGAACACGGTTCAGCTTCCGCACCTTGTATTGTTCTTAATGCATCGATATACCAACAGATTGCTCCATCCGTAACGTGGTGAGTGTTCCCCCCTCTCCACTAAGATAACTAAGGAACACACCAGCTTAATTTGATCTCAGGAAGGGACTCATTTTGAAGATGTGATATTTTGGCTTAGACCACAGGGTCAAATATTGCATTCAAAATCTATAATCGCTGCTCCTCTACACAATTTGTAGTAATCAGTCATAGTAAGCTATGTAAATTGACCAACAATAATAATTCCTGAATATGACTAGACTAGTACTCTATGTTCTAACTTCAGACTGCAAAATAGATGAACGTGCTCACGTAATGTTGAAATATGATACGACCATCAAGATGAAAATATTGTCTGATTTGTATCTTAATGCGGCTTTAATCAACTACTCGTAACAATAATTGAATGCAATAGATGATACTTCAAACATATTCAATTTTGGTCCTTTGGGGGGTCTTGTCCGAAACTCTCCAGTATTGCATCTATAAGATCAGTACAACAGCATGAAGTTGACTTCATATTCACGACAAGGAGTTTGCAATATAAATGAAGATGCCTAATTGAAAGAGCAGCCCCACAGTACAATCTTCCAAACCCACTTTTTGAGTGTACAAATATGCATTGGGAGACTATTTGACAAATAGTAGTTGTGACTGAATATTTCATCAGAGTCGCAATGTATTAGTCGAAAACTGATCTAACGATGAGACGATAACCTCGTGAAAAGCTATATGGAGCGATGAATCCCATGAATTGAACTTACACATTACTGGGACAGATCACAAGTTTGAATGGACGCAACTATCTATGGAAGTATCTTACAGCATTCTATGGCATCGCGGCAACGGAAAATCAGATGAACTAGCCAGACTGGATTCATCAGCCTCATATATTGACCCAGAAACTGTACTCAATAACAAAGAGAGCGCTGGAATGCACCGTGGGGATACATTCATCAGAGAACCGTCAATATGAGTAGGAACCAGGTCCTGAGAATAATACAGACACTGGTATGTAACCAGTGAGAGGACACTTGTACAAAATGTGGCAGTACAATGGAGACAAAGGAACTGAAACAGTCAAACACGTATTATCAGGGAAGCACAAGATCGCAATACAAGAGCCAACCAGTGAAGAACTTGTACAAACTAGTACTGGAGACTAAGATTATGAAGTGTGTGTAAAACATCCGACTGTAATACCAAAAAAGCCCTAACGGCTGAGATGTGACTGCTGTAAATAACCAACATCCAAGACAAAAAACTCTTAAATATCCAGTTTATTCAAATAGCAACAATAAAGATATTGAAACAAATTTTGCGCTTTCGTACTGTTGCTAATGCCGCAGGTTGTAACTTGAGTTAGTCTCGTATTTAGAATTTCAAAACGGTTGTATTTATAATAATTAAGGTTCTGTTGTTTATATATTTTAGGGAGTCTAATTTAAAGGGATATACAACATATGACAGTCGTGACCGCATACCTGTTAAACCGCACAAGTAAAAGGGCACAATTCTATTGTCCATGACTGGTTCTGAAAGTTCGACACATGTCCAATGAGCAATTAGTATGAAAATGTTCGTGACAAGTTGGACGAAAGTGATCGTTAGTGCGCTTCGAACGTAAGACATCACGAAATCTCGGGCGAATGTGATCCTTAGTGCATATTGAAGAAGCGACATACGGCGTGATATGCTGACAAGACAACGAATCTCATTTTTAAGTAATTCATCGATATCAACATGCGATAGATGGGGATGGCGTGTTTGGGTTGTGATAGACAACAGCTTTGTCCTGGAATACACCTAGCGTGAAAGACTACATTATATAACTAGAACCTATTACTAATCAAACTAACGTTTGTTTTCTCAACAGTCCAATATGTGTCGCCTTGGATATGACTCTTTATCACGCACCATACACTCGATTAAATACCAGGTAGCACCATATAACTTTCAACATCTACTTACTTTATGACTCTATTATCTAATCGTTGAGCTCCAGAACTACACCTCGTATTACTTCACATGCCACTCTTCACCAGGCAACCAGACCTCGTGGAAGCTACATTTGATCCAATTTCCATAGTATTACAGGGTTGAGTTTGATTGTTGATGAAGTATGGTAAGCTTTTCATTATTAATGATACTCCACATACCAATGTTCACCAGGCAACCTGATCATGTAGAAGGAGCTACTTTGATCCAATTTCACTGATGTTACAGGGTTTCGTCAAATTTCTAATATGATACACAAATTATGATTTCATCATTAAAGATACCAATTCTTCAAGAGCTTCAATTCTCAAATCCTGAGCTGACTTGAATACATTCGTGTTGTATGAAGACATTAAAATCTACTACCAGGCTAAGTCAAAATTTCACCAAAATAGAATGAGCATTATTTTCCATCACGTAGTCCAATAGTAAGTTCATGTATTATATCTGTGGCACTAAGGCATAACCCGATATGTCACAAAATATCGATTTTTTGATTTTAATGCCAATACGTACTGTTAGTAGCGATGAATATGATGGCAAAATCCGATATGTTTCTGAAGCTCTTGAAAATTGTAGGTCAACAAAACAAGATTCCGATGTGTCTCTTATTTTGCAATCAGCCGATGGCAAAACCCAGTATTTTAAACATATCGGACTCTTGCGCCGTCGGGTAACAGCGAAGAAATCGTAAATCGCGGTATGTCTGGCGGATTATGGCCATATCCTATAGAATCTCTATAATTATGGCATTTATGTCAAAGTTGATACTTGTTAGTCGATCGAATGAAAAGAACCAGTTGATCTTAGAGCATACTCATCACAAGGATATGGCAGACTTAGCATATAAGTTAAAAGATGTGGATAAAAAGAAGGCGAAAGAAGATCCAATGATAAGGGTTTTGGTATTTGACTTCCGGCAAGTTTTAGCCAGTCTACCACCAGCTGCTACATTTGGCACGAAGCAATCGGAAAAAGAGGGTCCCAAGAGATTGGTTTCTTTTTTTCGTTTCAAAAAAATTGGAAGTCTCTCCGAAAGTGTGACACATGTCACATACTCAAATACATGTGGCGGCCAAAATATAAATAATAACATGGCAATTTTTTTGTGCGTAGATGAGGGTAAATCTTGCATAGACGCATCGGGGGCCCCCCAAGTGTGCCAGATTCTTACCGGCGACTAAAACGCCTCTCACGTAAGGTTGCCTCTCCTTCCTTCAGAGGGAGCCCCACAGCACTGCGGTCATTAGTATCTTATTGTGCCCTCACATGAAATTGAGTAGCATCGAGCAGAGATGTTTGTTGCATGGGGCATGTCCGGTCAGGAATGCAACAAGATTCAGTATTTCTTGTTAGCTGAACGTCAGTAGATTTTTCACTCGTTTTTGTTGGAGGTCTTCCATTAGTCGATTGGAGTGCGACATACGGGGCAGTTCCCTCCAATAGGAACTTTGCTCTGCCTCGAGCCATTTTTGGATTACATATTTCGCTGCATCGGAGCATGTCGTGGATCAACCCTCGCTCTTGCGTTGCTCGGACAATCGATTCGAACGAGTTGTTATCAAAAGCTCCCTCCATGTCCAGAAAGCTCGGTAGCGCAATTTCTTTGCAGTCTGTATTAGCTAGTGTACCGCTATTTCGCAGGATTTCCCATGTTGGTAGGCATACTGGTTACGATGTAGGGGGTTTTTCATGAGAGTTCCATCCCTGACATGCCTGTCGATCGGTTTCTCTGGAGTTTTCAGGAGAAACGATGTCAAACTGATCGGACGGAAAGATTTTGGCGGGGCGTAAGAGTCTCGCCCTGGTTATGGTATGAAGACCACGTTTGCCGCCCTTCACTTCTTAGTTACAGTCTCTAGTTATCAGGTTTGGTCAAGATTTCTATACTCACAAACTCACAATTGATTTCCTCACTTACTGCTAGAGAAACCCTCGAAAATTTGTTATGCATTTACTGTTATTTTGAAAGAAACTCGATGTTTACAAATCGAATAGAGGAAAAATGTTTTTTCATTTCATCCAAAATCTTTCGACCGATCCCACTTAAATTTTCGATACTTGTTGAAGAGGCTTGCTACTATCAGTAGCCTCCCGTCCATTAACCTTGCAGCAAAATGTTTTTTTTTTCACTCAAATTGTCTTCTATTAGTCATAGAGTGTAGGTATCAAATTATCGAACTCAGTAGATGAAATTTTGCATAATAATTAATAAATGGTCAGAACCTCCGATTTTGAAACACCACCATACAATGGAGAATTCAGTATGATATGTATTCGATGAGTACCTACAGTCTTTCAGAAATATGTTCTTAAAACGTTTGAGTATCCAATTCTCATTTTGCAGTAGTTTTTTTCTGTATCAGGTTGGTATGATTTATATTGGATAGGAATCCAAATGGAATTATGAGACAATTATTTTACTAGTGATATAGGTCGATTAAAGATTTAAAAACTTTAACGGAATATTTTATCACATGAAAGCTGTTATATTTTTAGATTTAATTGTAGATTGTTAGGCAGTGCATATAAATTTGTATCGAAGTTCGAGACATAATTCATATTTGATCAAAATACAAGGAGGGTTGTAGAAGCACGGAATCGAATAACCATATCTTATGCCAGGTATAAAAGGGAAGACGCACCGACGAACTTGTTTGAGTTTAGCCAATAATTTATTGTCCGCCTTTACTTATTATACAATATGGCTCGCACCTGGTCATTTTACAGACGTACTCATACAGGACCGTACTAATGTCGAGCATAATTCTGTATATTACAATATCCCCACTAGGCGCCAGCCTTTCTTCTATGGTTGTAATAATGTAGTGTAATGAAATAATATTTTGTTCAAAAATTATCATCGTAGTTGAACTAGTAAATATAACGTAAGATCAATGGAAAACCTCAATTTTCCTTCGGGAAAGAACACACATATCCTATAAAATCTCTATGATTATGGCATTTATGTCAAAGTTTAGACTTGTTAGTTGATCTTAGAGCATACTCATCACAAGGATATGGCAGACTTAGCATATAAGTTTAAATATGTAGATAAAAAGAAGGCAAAAAAAGATCCAACGATAAGGGTTTTGGTATTTCACTTGCAGGAAGCTTCAGACGAAATACCAGTAGCCGCTACATTTGGCAATCAAAAAAAGAGGGTCTGAAGAGATTGCTTCCTGCGTGGTACAAAAATTGAAAGTGTGTCCGAAAGTGTGACACATGTCACATACTCACATAAATGTGGAGGTCAAAATAGAAATATTAACATGGCCAGTATGTTTTCATTTTTTTTATGCGTAGAGGAGGGGAAATCTGTCTTCGACGTGTCGGGGCCCCGTGACCCCGGTTGTGCCGGATTCTTACCGACTAAAACCCCTCCACAGTGAGGTTGGTTCTCGTTCCTTCAGAGGAAGCCTCACTGCACTACAGTCATTCAAAAATTATCATCGTAGTTGAGCTAGTAAATATAACGTAAGATCAATGGAAAGCCTCAATTTTCCTTCGGGAAAGAACAGCTATATCGTTCAGACGCAAATATACGCTTTTTTGATCTGTTGGCAGGAAGAGATGAATAAAACAGAAACGTTCAATGCTTACACAAAGTTTCGGGAAAACTAAATAGTAATTTGGATTTGCGTATACCAACACATTTCGTGTTAAAATCGATAGACGATTTTCAATCCGGAACTGAATGACGTGTTGTCACTATTCAATCTGGAGACCCAAAACTTCGTCTATCGAATGATTTTAACACTATATATGTTTGTATTGACTATTAAAACAGTTTTATCAATCCGTCGCATTGTGAATAACGCTCTCAATGGAACTTCTACTTTTCCGTTAGATGGTGTTTTTTGCGATCATTTCCATCGTTCAAGTAGTTGGACTTTGTGAGTCAAATTCAACTATTATGCCATTCAAACTTTACGTTGGTCATTGATCGACTTTCATAGCTGACTCATATATACGAATTACTCATGTGCTCAAACACGAATGAAGTCATAGTATGTCTCTCCAAACCAAAAATTATTATGGAGAATGGCGGCTATAAATCTACTGTTTATTCTGATATACAGGTTGAGATTATAAGACTCGTACGTAGTATATTCAAATTTAATAAGTGCGATAAGGATTTGACAGAGATGGGGATATGAGTGATTTATTAACGCGCCTGGTGTCAGTACCTCATCTATCGATAACTAGATTATGCATTCGATGGATCCATTTCACTTGCAGCGTTTGTGGTTATTTAGCATGAGTTATTTTATAAAATTACCATAAAATAGCCGTGACCATTCGAGTTGCGCACATTTCACATGACCATGGCCAACCTCCTAAATAGTTGAAATAGCAATTTGTAAAACTTGTTCTGTATATTTGAATCAACTCCTCAGGAAATATTCTCTCTGCGGATTATGCAACATTTTCCACCAATGATGATCTTCTGACTCAGAACTCAAAAGACTGGAGCAATAGAGAACCACTGAGTATGATAGATTTAAGGAAGTTCCCAAAAATATATGTAATAACGGATGAAATGCACTGTTTACAGACTCAGTCGAAGAATATTCGAAGTTCGACATTGCGTAACCAATACCTTGTATGAATTGAATTCAAGCTTGAGACCTGTCTTACTTCTTTCTACCATACTTCATTTTCCTATCGAACGGCCAAGTTGTTGAACTCTTTGCCTAGTGAGGTCTTTCATGATGCCTATAGCCTCAAAACTTTCGAAAAAAATTCGAATGCCTTGCTCTTCTCCTAACATTCCACAGCTGGCTCTCACGACCTTCTATAAATATTACGGATTTTCGTATGGTATAATTAAAATATATATTAATTTCACTTTTCTCGTGCAAAACTATGATTGAAGAGTTGGTGGATGCGGCGCATTAATGATTGGTAGAACTGTATGGAAAGCAATTTCAATCATTGTATCGCCAAGGTGTAATATATGCTTGAGCATCTATGGAATAAAAACCAGTGTGCATTTCATTTGTTTTATGAGATGTTTTTCGTACGGAATGGAACCCTAAAATTTGTAAAGTATAAATATTCAAACTGAATCCAAACTTGAAATAAGCATTCGTCCGAAAGGAAACACCTTTGGGAATTCATGCGCCCACACAGACACAGATGATCCTACCTGAGGACATTATTTATGAGGGAGAATAAAGCGTCATACATAATCCAAACAGCTTGACCTGCTATAACTCGACGGCAATTCTGCCCTTGCGATGGTAGTGATAACTTAGTAGTGAAAAGGGATCTAGCGGATGAACCCTGGTAAGATAATTCTGAAGCGCAGTACAATCAATCACGATCAAGGACTCCGATGATACAAAACCAAAACTCTTTATTATATTCTGATGGAGAGATCAGCTTTAATCTGTACCAATAATAGGAATTAATTTACTCTCCTGTATGTTTTCAATTCAAAACTTCACTATGCAGGATTATCTTGAATGGCGTGAACCGATCCATTCCACATACTCATTGAGTAGATGCGAGGTAATCGAGAGTTGTGTGAGGGATTCCATGAGGTATACCCGTTTATGCAAAAAGGAATTTCACACTGTTTGACGTTGTTTTGAAGAGGAGCAGAAACAAGGACGAAGGATTGGCATAATATTTGAATGTGTTTTGCTTACTAATTATCATTACAGTGTTAATACATTGACAAAACAATGAGCGTGATTTCTTTACATTTGGAACCAACTCTTTTGTGATCTGATGCGGTCCTGTACTTTCATTTAGACCGCTCTCATCTCAACATCTAGTATAACCACGTGATATTGCATTTGGATATTAAAAGGTATATGATTCTGTAGATACATGCTCACTATCATGAATTGGGGCGGAAACAAATCCTCAATATTTGGAAGTAGTCTAATTAAGAAATAAATTTATATCAAATTGCTGTTCTGGTTCATTCTAATCTGATATTGTAATCTAGCGTTCGGGTGCTGTAAGACATTCTGTGAAGGTGCTGAACCACGAATTATTTTTTATTAGTTTCATGATGTGGTAATATTTGTAGAATCGCTAGGATTGTTACTACACACTGTTAAGATGAAGGGAGCCAACATGTCTTGCTTGAGTCATCTTGAACGAAAGTGGCACATTCAGGATATCCTTAGGAGACATTTGGTTAAGTTAATACGCTCCTTATCTGAACCATTTGATGGTCACATATCATGATGATCTGTTTTTCGCTATACTTTGAGTACACGAGAGGAAAGACATCACTAGGCAAAGAATTCCACAACTCCGTCTTTCGATAGAAAAATGAAGTCTGGTAGGAAGAAGTTCGGAAGATCTCGAGCTTGACAATGAAAGGGTGACTAGCTTGAGCTCGTCTAGTCTGCCAACCTTGAATCTCTCGTGGTCGAATAGCCGACGAGCTTTCTGATGAACATCGACAATGAAAATATGGAAAGGGGAGAAATCTCCCACCTTTCTACCGTGTCAGTGAAGTGTGACATTATCAATCAGATGAATAACTCTCTTCTGCATAGAATAAAAAAACCTCCGGAGTATGTTGGGAACCGAACTCCAAACATGTGTACTTCTGGACAGGTCTAATATTTACCTTGTAGATTATGAAGAGCTGCTGTGATTTAAAATAGAACTCTTGGCACGGAATAGACAACCAAGTTTTTGTGAAGCGGTTTCCGGATGCTTCTCACATGATCATCCCAGGAGAGGGTGCTATTAGTGGTCATACCGAGTATGGATATGAAAGACTTTAGATGAATAGTTGAAAATCATCATATTGAATGAGAAAGCGGTATGAAGTGTACCATCATCTGCAAAGCTGTGGACGAATTTTGAAGAAAGTCGCGCATGTCGTCACCGCTTGAGAAAATTGTTTGGCAATATTATAGGGGACATGGGGATATGGTGTTGTATATTTTCAGGAAAATTTATTTTCATGGTCACTTATATCAGGCTATTTAGTTAAAACATGTTGAAGGTACAGATATATAAACAAAATGGTAGGTAACAAGAAAAAAGCAAAATAGCTATTATCCAAAATTGAAAGTTGGAATAAATAAGATAAATACTTAAAATTCAACAAATTTCATCTATTTCAATTATTGGTATCGACACAACAAAACATGTCTTTAGCTTAATGCATTTTTATTTCTAAGTTACTAAAATTGTTCTTATTATTAACAGTTTTGGATATTATATTTAAATATGATATCTTCCAACTTCCACTTTGGGCAACTGGAATAGTCTTCCTTTGACCGAAAATATTCTAGCATTTTTCATATTAAAAACACCCTTTTTTACGCATAAATTGCAAAGCTCAAACAACTATTGAAAAAAAGTATCGGTAAATGGACGAATAGTAATCACTTTTATTATTGGTACTGGTACAACCCCTCACTGCAATAACCTGTCTGCCAAATAGGTAACGCGCCGACGTCCGTGGAGGAAAAGAGACAGAAGAGATCATGCGCGTGAGCTTACCTTACCAGTACTAGTATCGAGTTGACGTAAATCCCACATCTATTTGCCTTTATATGTAGGTAAATTCAGCGGGTTTTCCGATGGTCTACGTAAACTGAGTCCCATGTATGTACCTGGTTGTTAGGTCAGATAATTAGCATGTAGAACCTGCCGCCTATAGGCCAACCACCTTTCTGTATGCAAGTATTTGTACAATAACCAGTAATGATTGTTTATTGTACCCCTTTTGTTTCTAACGTAACCTAACCTAACTTTGTTAATATACCGGGATATCAAAAAGTATCTTGGTCAACGGTGGTTGTGGAATCAAAAACGTGTGTCTTACTTTACGTTTGAAATAATCACTGTCACACTGACATCATCAATAACCTACAAATTTCGTACCTATTTATTTCAGTTGTAAAAGAATAATGAACTACAAATTAAAAATTATCTTGGTCAAGGGTGGTTGTGGAATGTAAAACGTGTGTCTTACTTTAAATTTTTGAATATGTTTTGTTGTGTCAGAATCTGTTAAGTCATTGTGCTGAAATTTTCTAATCCAGTTTTTGAATCATGCCTCTTACCACACAGCATGTGGATGCGCGTCAACTTGTGCATCGAACAAAACGGGGGACATTTCCAACAATTACTGTAATTTAGTTTTTCTTGTTACTAAAATCGTTATTTCATAATTTGTAGTTCATTATTGTTTTACAACTGAAATAAATAGGTATGAAATTTGTAGGTTATTGATGATGTCAGTGTGACAGTGACACAATTATTTCAAACGTAAAGTAAGACACACGTTTTAGATTCCACAACCACCCTTGACCAAGATAATTTTTGATATCCCGGTAGAATGCAAGTATTGTAATCGCGCTAATCTTAACACTCTCATTTCTAAGAATATTCTGAGAATTATATTGAAACACGGGACTCAATTTTTTTAGTATGATTTTACGTAGGAATATGGGCATGGGATTCAATTTACGTTTTCCACTAGTATCATGGTCACATACACTTCTGATTACAAACTCGACCAATTAATCTATTATAGTCATTATTTACCTAATTTGAAGAGATGCAAAATGTCCGTGTGAGTATCCTGTTTTTTTCCACTATACTTCCATCAGCATTATGTCGGCACGCTCTGGAAATCATCTTCAAAATGCTAAGAATGTTAATTCAAATTCTGATGCATTCTTCCCACAGTACTTCCCATCAAATGTCTGATGATAAATGAACAATTTGTTGTAAAGAAGTTTGATATCTTCATAAAACATATGACATATGTAACATAATAAGTCTGAGACCTCCAAAATATTTACTATTTATTATATTAGCAATAGCATATTACATATTATTATTGAAATTATTGAACCGTGTACCTCGTGTTGATAACCGGTCAATACAAAAATAGTCTGCATGTACTTAGTTTATGTCGGCGTTAGAAATAACATATTTGATGATATGTGACATATCTCTTATTGCTTGTTACTTTATCAAGGTCATGCAACATTGTGGCATTTGTAGTAAACAGTTGAGTGATTCTGTATTTATTTATTCAACTAACCAACATGCAAATATAATTTTCCATTCAATTAGTATGAAACAGGTGGTGCAACTGTGTTACTTCACAGTTATAGTATAATCAGTTTATCCCAAACAGTGTTCGCAATTATGTTTCAATTGGTGCGGGAAGAACGATATTAAAAAAATACTGCTCAAAGGTTTGTAAGTCAATTTGTTACCAAAACAAACTGAAAAAGCAGGTTTTTCGCCTACAACACGTCAAGTATATGCTTCTTTCTAGAGAAATAAATTCTGTAAGCAATATCTATTCCTATAGGAGTAGATATTTACAAAGCTGCTATCTTTTGGCGAATTAATACCAAAACGGGAATGAAAGTCTGTTAGTTGAGTTTGTGATTGCCGATAGAAATTTATTCGGGCCCAGTTGCACTATCTTTCAAATTAAATTTGTTGTTCATTCTGAATAATTTCTCAAATTCCTCTCCTCTCATAATGGTACATTATATAGATTCAGCTCCTTCCGACACTGCGACTCAATTGGATGAGTTGCCTTCTAGTTCGTGAGATATACTTCTATGCTCATCTGGCCTAAGACTAGAGAAAGTTTCCATAATTCCCAGATGCAAAACTAGACAGCTCATCAGGAGACATGTAGAGGAAGATTCTTATTACTTGAGAAAAAACTTCTTATTAACTTCACGACTCTAGTAGGGTATGTTTCCAATATTGTCCATGGCAAATATTTCTAAAACTCCTTGCCTAGTATGGAATATTCATTAGTCAACAGGTGTTCCCTTCTCCTCAATGCAACTTTTCGAACTTTACCACTGGTCATAATCCTGGAATATCGTCCCAGAAGGTTGATTTTGGATCTCTCATGGCTTCTAGATATTCACCAGAATGGTTGAAGAAATATAAAATCAAACTTTAATATTCAATATATTATTTCATTTCTGTCTCGTATGCAGACAAATTAAGATGTCCTTGTTGTTACCCGCCTGGGTCTATTCAGTATTATTTGTACTATACCTCCGTTTGTGGGCCGAAAAGTTTAGAAACTAATTGATGTTATGTCGAATAATATCATCACGATACTCACAAAAATAGGGATATGATTATATTATGCTACTTCTTTCTCAACTCTATCCATCTCTGAGATTGAATTATCAATAAATCTCGTAAAATTGTTTAAAGTCTTAAGAGCTCTTCACACGTCCATTCTTACCTTAATACTTGCCTGTGCAGTTCAAGTCCCAA
Source organism: Endomychus coccineus (assembly GCA_958510875.1). Taxonomy (NCBI): domain Eukaryota; kingdom Metazoa; phylum Arthropoda; class Insecta; order Coleoptera; family Endomychidae; genus Endomychus; species Endomychus coccineus. Next base: position 14,372,522 of record OY294071.1, on the reverse strand, counting down.
GGCAAGTATGAATACCAATGTTGTAACCGAACGTGTGCAGTCTTTAGTACATACTTTTGTTCAGTTCTCAAGTTTAGCTTTACGGAAAAATCGTAAACCAAGATTGAAGTGGACAAAATAATGGTTATTAAAAAAAAAGAAGTATATTTTCTCACATAAATTTATTAAGTGGTTTGAGGAGGGAACAGACTGAAAATCAGCAACCACATCGTAATGATAAGAGACACTATAACTCCTTCAAACGGCATCTTAATTTTTATGCTGATTGCTATAATCTTCAGATTTGAAATCGTTCGAGCCAGTTCTTGCTACTTTGAACTGCACAGGGAAAGTCTCAAGGTAAGAAAGAGCGTGTGTAGGGCCCTTTAGAAGCAACTTGCTTATTTTGGTTACTTTTCAAAACTAAGCTGTGATGCGTACCCATATACACTTTTGGTTTACAATCCTAAATACATTTGATATATTATAGATTCCAAAATTCGAATAATGCTTATATCTATTACTTTGATCTAATGAAAGAACAATTATTTTGTTTTTATACCAACTTTGATAATAATAGGAAAACGTTAAACTTTTCAACAACGAAGTTCCATTATGAAATAGATACAAAATTATATTATTATCATTTATCAGAGTGGCTAGAAAATTTTATTTATACTGAACAAAATAATATAGAAGTTTTAAATGATCAAATACGTTATTTATAATTCACAATTATCAATCATTAAGTCCACTTATTTTCTAGAAACTGAACTCCATCATTAAGGCATTCATGCCCACTCCACTCTTGATTAAATATTAATATTCAAGAAATTTGTTTTATTTTATAACTGATACGTCTGTGTGGTGAAACAATTGTCAATATATCGTTATGAGTATGAATGTGTATTGTATTCTCCGCTATTTTTAGATGAAATCATGCGAAGGTAACGTCTAAACTCTACAATTACTTGACACGAGTTTTGAATAAATAAAACCCCCGCATTACTCAATCGTAATTTAAAAAAATTTGAATCTCACGTCAAACATCCTGCATGGTAACAATAATATTTGTCGCCAACTTTGCACGGAATATATCCCTATAACTCAATGGTATGTGGTAAGTGGACAAACAGTAAGCTCCTATTTAACATAGGGTGTGTGCTATTTGAATAACATCATCATTTTAGTAGTAGGTTTCAAGTATATTTAATACAATAAATCGTAGGCGACGTCTCAATAACTGTCAGTGGAGTTGAGACAGTCTATATAAATATTAACATTAGATGTTCTGTTTTAATTTAGAAGATGTGTTGTACGATTTGATTATTATATTCGCAAAACACTTTTCCCTATAAACCGATTTGATCATAAGAATATCTCAACATATAGCATGCCAAACAAGAAGATACTAGATGGAAGTTATACATGATGAAGGAAACAGTCTAGAATCAGATTTATGTCTAGATGCCTTCCACTTACCAGTTTTGCAAGAAACATGTTCAGGACTGATTCCGATTAATCTAGAACAAATCATTTTGGTCATTTCCCAAATGGTCTTCTAGACTGGTTCTTTGCAACATGACTATTAATATTTTGAATTTTATGATTTTGCGGAATTATTCTCAAGTTACTGGACAAATTCCGGCCAATTATTGCAATAGTGAAGCGTTAATTTCATTATGAAGGGTATTTATAGAACTTGAACAAATATTCGTTACAAGTTCATATACAGAATTATGATGTTTAGCAAACATTTGGCAACAAATAATTGAGTCAGTCTCTGATTATGAATGACAAACCTTCAATTTGTTTAAACAGACATTTTGTTCAATCGAATTCGTCTAAATTATAATCGGTTCATCGTATACACGTGTTCAATTTTGAACCTTTGTCATAATATTTTGTTCTCATTCTTAATTTTGCATTGTTGCATCATGGGATATATACGAGGGCAAGGTGTAAGTAAAGCCCCTGAATAATTAAACAAGAAATGATTTATTTGGCTAAAACTTATTTTATTCCTCAACATAATCTCCTTGTAGCCAGATACACTTCGTCCAAGGTTTTTCAAATTTTTTGATCTCTCCCAAATAATACTATTTCCGCAATCCTTCAAAATAGGCGTTTGTTTCAGCGATGACCTCATCGTTGAAGCCAAATCTCTTTCCGCCGAGCCATTTCTTCATGTTTGGAAATAGATAAAAATAGCAGGGGGGCAAATCTGGTGAATATGGTGGATGTCGAATGAATTCGTAGCTCAATTCATGCAATTTCGCCATTGCAACTGCGGACCTGTGCGCCGGTGAGTTGTCCGGGTGGAAGAGCACTTTTTTCTTCGCCCAATGCGGCCGCTTTTGCTTCAAATTGGTGTCGAATCGATCCAGCAGCTCTGCATAATATACGCCGGTGATCGTTTTGCCCTCTTCAAGGTAATCGATATGGACGATACCGTGTGCATCCCAAAAAACGTCGTCATGACTTTGTTGGCCGATAAACCCACTTCGGCCTTTTTCGTCTTCGATTCGTCAGGACAAGTCCACTGTTTCGACTGTTCTTTGGTTTCTGGTGTGTTGTAAAGGAGCCATGTTTCGTTCACGGTTACGAAACGGTGCAAAAAGTCCTTCTAATCTCGCTTGGATATCGCCAAACACTCCATTGAACCCAAACGAACAGAAACGCGGGTAATCGAAATTGTAACACATTAATATTTCAAGTATATGTATATGTATCAAGAAGCCACTGCATAGTAATCTACTTATAATGTTTGGAGTCATCTCAAGCAATGTTTGAGTAAGACTGAAACCGTTTGGTTTTATAACGCCTGAAGTATCCACTTTCGAACCAGATGTTAAAAATTTATGAGGTAATAGAAAAAGGTTGTCAGACCTTATTAGAAATATTGATGATACAACAGAATTTCAATCAAAAGTTGGAATAGTGCGTAGGTAAAGTTTATTTTTAAGTGAATATTTCAGGGTCAAATCATTTCTAGGTATTTCTTCAACAAACAAAATTACTATTTGGTGTAAACGTATTTGTAAAATTTACAACAGTAATTTTATCTATAAAAATTTACATCAAACTGTAATTCCATCTATACAAGTTCACATCGAAGTGTAATTTTATCTATACTAATTTACACCAACGTGTAATCTTAGCAGGTAAAATTACACCAAACTGTTTTTTTCTCAGTAAAATTTACACCACCGAGGATTTTTACCTAAACAATGAGTAACTTTGCTTTTTCGGTTAAAAATACCCTTACGCGTTAAATTTACTCCGTGGAATGATGGCCGCCCAGTGGCCACCATTTACTAGGGGAATTTTACCCAAATATTTGTTACAGTGTACTTAACTTCGTCTATAAAAACTTATCAATGTACAAAGGATTACAGTGGTCATTCATAAACTTGGAGGATTATCATTATAGGTTGGTTTTACCAGATAATAATGATTTTCTAGGTGACAGTAAAATAAATCAGGACAAATGATTCGTGGAATAAATACATTGAACCACTTTAAATAATGGTGAATAAATCATGGTTAATTATTGTTTCTATGTATGTAAATTCTTTGAGATTCTAGTATTTAGTTTCAAGCCTTTATCAGCTATATGTAAAATGTGTAAATTGTCCATTTCAGGAAGCTAGTGGAAATCGAGCGTCCTGTTTGTCCTATATAAATCGCATTCTTGGCAACATAGCTTCAAACTCCAGATTTATCGATTGTCTTCGTTTTGTCTCTATTATTGTATTTTATAATACATATTATTACCTAAGCAATGAAGTTTCGAAAGGTTTTTGATTTTTCCGAGTTTTTCCAGAATATTTAAACTAACAAATCTCTTTTCTTCTTGAATTTCAATTCTTAATCGAATTAAAGGGTGAAACGATAGAATTTCTCAAAACACAAGTTGAATGACACAACTACATTATTGAAACAAAACGGAAACTTGAAACCAATTCCACCATCTGCTGAAAGTTTCGAAAATCCTCCATTGCACTTTTACCAAACAAAGTATGGATTATCCGTTTGTGAATAAAAACATTATTTCTCAACTATAAATACATTAGTAGTAAATGATAGTTCAAATTAGGACTGTAGGAATAAATTTAGTGACTTCCGCTTCTCATTTTGGAAACGCAACTAATACGTAAATACGAAGTAAAACTGCCATGTAAACTTGTTTTAATTAGGGCCCTTTATTGAATCAGCATATGGCGATTAGAAGGGGTTATTAAATGCAAAATAAGAGGAGGGATCGCTTGAGATTTGACAGAGGGGTTGAGCAAAATAACAGACCTATTTTATATACTTAACTACGGGGAATAAAGCGTTGCCATGTTACCCTTTTTTTATTGACTCAAATTGTTCGTTCCAGAGTGGAGTAATAATACTTTGCACAATTCGAAGCCCTTGTTAATGGAAATAATTGGTCATAATACATTATACCATTTCTCATCATCATATAAAAAATATTCCCGAAGGTAGTATCACGAATCGGATTCCTGTTTAATAAGTGTCACAAATTGGATAAATTTTTGTGTAAATGAATTGATGATTTCAAACACAGTTATGCAAACGAAGATTGTAAGTGTTACTGGCATTGATTAATAAGAAATACTATTTGTACAAGAATTTTGTATTTGATGGAAGAACAACAAATTTCACCTCTGGCAGTAGGTTCTTTTGTTTTTTAATTGATATACAGTTCTTAGACACTTTGATAAAGAATGGTTATCCCATTAATTTAGTCACTTCTATAACTAAAGACAAAATTTATAAATTTTATAGCTGCTCCAGTAAAACCAATAACAGTAATAAGAGATCAAAAGAAAAACATTACATATCAGTACCTTATATTAATAGTCTTTCTGAAATTAAGCAATATAGTAAAACCTAATGATTTACATATATGTGATAAAAGTTAGTTAAACCATAAAATTCTTTTTACTAAATTAAAAAGCGACGTACCTTTCAAAAAGATAACCCATTTTGTATATTCCATCCCTTGTAAAGATTGTGGAAAAGTATTCATCGATCTATATTTCCAATACCTTGATAAAAGATAGAATGGGCATAAATATACAAAAAATTCATTCAAAGCACTTAGTAAACATATGAGAGACACAAACCATTCATTTGACTACAACAATACAAAAATGTTGAATGTTGAAAAAAATAATGATAAACGTTTAATATTAGAAAGTATCCAAATTAAAAGAAACAATTGCTTTAATATTAAAATTGACTCTAATCTTTCAAAACTTTATAATAATCTGATTCAAACTTAACCAAATTCAGATATTTTGAATTACCACTTTCTGTTGTATATTTGATTCAACCTAAAAAGATAATGTATTATCTGACATTTTTACATTCATGACAGTGATAGTTTTGAAATAAAAATTTCATAGAGCTATCTTAAACATGATTAGTTATAAGTAATAGAAATGAAATGTAAATCATAACATAAGTAATTCATAAAATAATCATAGTTATATTTAGATTTGCAAATCACAGAATAGTATCTTAGTATTTAATTAGCTAGATTCAATCCGTTTCAAGTGAATCAATTTAATAATTAGCCATACATTACTCTTCCACACACAAATGATCCAATGTTTTCTGTAGTTTCAATTGGATTCTAAAAAACACAAGTCAAGGCGAGAGATTAAACTGCAACCAAAAAGAATTGGTTGAATGCTATCGAATTTTAGCATTATTAGGAAAATCTCATGTGCAGTTAGACTCTTCAACTTCTTCTTCACCTCTACTGGTCAAACTAAAATATTCCAAAAAGCAAGTCTCATATCAAAGCTTCACTAATAACATTTGAAATTCGATTACAAGATCTAGTACAATGTAGCTATTTCATTTTCAAAACTCATTCGATTGAACCTACAACAATAAAAAAGAATGAATGACTCTTCTATAGCAGGAAATCCAAACCTCTGTATTTCACTAAAGAATCAAACGAGCAGCATGTGCTGTTTGACATTTTATTGTTAATAGAATGACGTAAAGTAACTCATCACGGAGTGATTCACCCTATATACCCCTCGCACCACTAGCAGCCCTGAACCGTTCTATTCACGAATTAAGTGTTTCGATACGGTTCTTTTTACAGCGAAGATGTTGATTTAAGAAATTGATGTATTAGCTTTGTGTAAAATACGCATCAACAATACCTCAGGCTCGCAGTTCTTACATCTGGTTAGGAGCCAAAGAAAGATGTCCGTATCGGTTCCAATAGTTTTTTTTATACATTTCTTTAGCACAATCTTGATTAGCATTTTGTTTCAAACTCATTGGTAGATGACGTTTTGGAAGTTGACTCCAATTTACTACTTATTCTAATGTAATATGAACATCTTCATGGAATACATTTGTCTTGTTCAAATATATTTTTCCCTGTATATGCCTTTTGAAACCAAATTTGTGGTTTACTATAGATGTTCTTGGTTTCCTAATATGTTGATGTGGAAAAGCAAAAATAGGGTCACAACATGAAACGTTGGGACTACAGTTTCTGACTTACAACACCATTACGGAAATTATTAATTAAAAATTCAAGTTATTTAAGTACTAATTAATGTCATTATGATTATCATTGTTCGGGATCACAATTATCACAATTATAATGTCAAAACTAGAAAAATCGATCCAACAGAAGTGACCTCTAAAACATAGCAAATACTAGCTTTAAAATTAGTAAACACTACTTGATACGCATGTTTCATAATAAATTCTAGACACGACAAAGACTGGTGTCCAGATGCTAATATATTGAGAAAACAAACTGCTCAAACCGATAACCGAAAACATTTCAAAGGCGCCACTTACTTTTCTCAATCACCTTAGAACAAATTTAGACAAGTTTATATCTCTTATTTGAATTAATAAAAGTACAGTTCAAACGAAAGACAATATATTATGCTGATGGAATAAATCAATTTGGTTTGGGACGTGTTTAAATAGTATACATACAGCAATTGATGATAATGAATATATTATTATATTATTTGTACCGAAACTATTCACATGATCAGTCAAAAGATAATCATCAATCGGGTTTCCATGAAGGTTTCAGTCCTATTACGGCACTTCTCAAACTTACTGACGATATCATAAATTCACTGGACAAGGGTTGGGTTACTTCTCTAGTCCTGTCTACTCAAAGGTTTTTGATACTATTAACCACGATCTTTTGATTGCCAAACTTAAATTTCTCGGCTTAGATCATACGGCGGTGGGATTCTTCCGCTCTCATCTAATTAATCGATGACAGAGGGTTGAGCTCAACGGTGAGTTATCGGACGTCCGGGGTGCCACAGGGGCCGGTATTAGGCCCAACTCTATATCTCATACATGTCTTCGACATACAGTCTTCTGTTAAATATGTCAGTATAGTTTTTTGCTGATAACACTCAGCTACATGTTTCATATGACCCATCTAAATCTGAGGATGCATCCAATTTTATTAATGACGATTCTTATAAAAGTACTCAAATGCTCACAATCTGACTTTGAACCCGAGGAAATGCTGCCATATCATCTTTAATTCTGGTCTAATGGCTGATGCGGAGGAAGATACTGATATGTGGCTTAAGATTCGGAGCCAGGTTCTGAAAGCTTCAAATAGTGCTAGGAATCTTGAAGTGATATTCGGTTGCAAAGTACGCTCCGAGGAGTATATAACGTAATTGGTTAGAAAGTTCTACCTTGCCTTAAGACAGTTATATAGGCATAAGGAATTATTAAGTTTTAACCTGAGGAAAAACCATTGTGAATGCTTAGTGTTATCTATCCTTAACTACGGCTTAGTTTTGTATTTCCCTTGCTTGCTTCAAAGTACTAAAAAATTCAAAACTACTGTTGTAGATTTGTTTTTGGTCTCCATAAATATAACAGAGTATCAGCTAAAATCAACAATCTAGGTTGGCTTAGGATCGAAGATTTGTTCAGATATCATATGAGCTCGTTGGTCTTTCCTATACTTTCCACCTCCACTCCACCATACCTAAAAGTAGACTAATATATAGAGGAAGTTTGCATGATCGCTGCATACGTCATACTTACAATTTAGACTTGCCTAAATTTCGTCTTTCTTGGTTAAATAGATGTTACACCTACAATGCAGTTTTAATATATATTTCTATACCCCCTGCTTTCAAAACAGGTTCAGAAGGTTTTCTCAAGAGACTCTTTTTCACATTGTATTTGTTTACTTTGCACAAAATAAATGCAATTTATTATTATATTGAAAGTTAGGAATCTATAAGTCACGCTCATCCTGTCCTCATCTTTGTCGAATCTTTGTATTGTGTTGGGTATATTTTTGTACACTGCGACTTTGTAGATCTATTGTGCCGCTTTCTGCATTTAGGATGTCCCAATGGCTAGAGCAGTTCCTCCAACACAAAGCTCTTAGGCAGATCAGTATGTAGGATGGCTTCAACTTATGTAAATCTCGCTCTCCCATTTGATACGCTCCTAGGTGTCGTATCCTTAGGTCTTGCCAGGTAATGCAATCTGCGATTATTTGGACAGCAGTTTCTCCTCTACTAAAAAAACTCAAAGGCTCTTTTTAACCGGCAGTGGCCTGTTAGGATTCTTGTTAGTATTCTGAGTTTATTTTTTTTTAGGTCGATGCATCGTTAGATCTCTTATGGTTATACTTTCCCAGAAGTACCTTTGCGTGTCTCAGTTCTTGGGATCGGATCTTTTATTGTCCAATTCTTACAGTTGTTCCAGTAAACTGCTGATGCTTATTCAGGAGAAGGGTTCGGGTCCCAGGAATGGGTTTCGGACCTTTTTTTTCAGTTCGTTCGCTTTTTCCCCTCCACTCTGGTATATTCCGGAATTCATAGGAGGGTAACCGCATTATTCTTGTTCAATATGTTTAGTTTCTCTAAGCATTCCCAGACCGTCTCTGACCTTATTTCGTGGCAGCTCAGTAGGTTGATGGCTGCTGCTTGACTATCCGACAAGATGATTATTTCTTTCTATTGCTATGTTGTTTGATAGTCGTATCTTTCTCGCATTTATCAAATCTCAATACGTCGTTCTCTTAAACTGAACCTGTATAAATAGGAAAACACCATGTGTGAGTATCGAATATCCCTCAAATCTCCCGGTGTTGTTGAATTGGAGTCCCACTAGAAACTGTCCCAGGATCTCTGGGCTAATATTGTTCCTAACAAGATTGAACTCCTTAATAGAAATCTACTGTGGGAGAATTTTTCTTGAAATTATAAGAAATGGTTTAATCAACTAGGCTCAACTAACATTGGGAAAAATAATAACCTTGGTTGCAATGAGTTTATCTCCAAACTATCTAATACTTACTAGCATCTGCTCAAGACCTGAAGATTTCTACTCCCTAAGAAGATCTTCGGAATGTTCTTGCGGATTCGAGAATTACCAAACAATGCACTGTATTAATCTCACCTACATTTTCTTTTACGTTAGATGATGATACAGATGATGAATTCTATGTGGGAATTGAAGCAATTCAGAAACTGCGTAATCCAACCATCAACCAACACATGATTCACATGACAACTATACGGGGAGATCAAATCATCAAACTGAACATAGCGAGTATTGAATTTTCGAGCAATTATTAAGGAGGCATATTCGACCTCACGAACCTCAGATCTCAGAGAACCAGTGAGCGGCGTTGATCCTTATGAACTACTTCCATACTCAGAGAGGTGTCTCTCCTGGAAATTCTTTAAGTTGTGTTATCTTCAGTAGATCTGGAACAAACTAAACATAAGTAGAATCTCTAGTTTCTTTTGGATAACATATACTTCTCCTATTCTAAAGAAATAACCAGAGGGAGGAGTGTTTGTTTCACATTCATTTATATTTACAAGCAAGACTTTTCGGAAACGCTGATTTGATGTAATGACACTATGATATATAGCGTGTAACACAATGTTGAAGTGGATTTAATGAGTTACACGAATGGCTGCTCTTCTATATACGCAAGTAATGATGGTTTTATATTTTTATTGCAATTAAGATATGACAAGTGGACAACACTGGTTTTATTTGCTCATTTGTGTATTTCCTGCAGCGAGTAGGGAAGAGGTGGAGTCGTGTGACATAGAATTGTCATTTTATCATTAAGTTTTTATCAGTTCTAATCTAAGTACGTTTTGTAACATGTATAACAGAAAGGCCACGCCCTACGTAAAGCCGCGTCGCTAATGCTCTTTTTGATAAAGATCTAAGCTCCATTAGACTATAAATGCTTATTTTGTTAATGTGCAGGATCATTGATGAATTGTCATGCTCTTAAATGTTGAAAAGAATTTATCGCCGCAGGAAACTGCCAGTCCTATTCGTGTTTAATGTTCATTCAATGCGTAATTGGAAATAAAAGATAATGTACACCGGGATACATACATAAAATATAATTCTTAAATAAAATTCATATTATATATGTAAATTCTTGGAAGATAGAAAACCGTCCCAAAAATTTGAAGAAAAGTTCGTAATACGATGGAGATGAACGACTGCTAAAAAAAACTTTAACCCCATCATTGAAGAAAGAATAAACAAATTCGATAATGGTACATCATATATAAACTAGAATAGTTAAAAGATACTCATATGATCATCATCATATGATTTGGTTATAGATTTTTATATAATTGTTTCAGATTTTATGAGATCCTCTTCGCATTTATGTAAAGATAATGAAATCAATTATTCATTTCATTATATTTACTCATCTAAATATTTTTCTAATTAATAATGGTTTTGAAACAGTGTTATTGCAAAAAAAAATTTACGTTTCTGGGAATCATACTCAAGCCTACTGCATGAGAGCTGAGCATCATCTAGACCATATCTTTGGTTTATCGCCGTTTGTTATAGACAGTTAAAGTACGGTGTAAATTCAAGTTTACGTTTTTGTTGTTGTTGTTGAAATTTGGTTTGAAATTAACTTAAATTTGCTATAAAAGTTTTGAATCGATTCTTCAATGTATACTTTGGGAGTTATGATTTTTTAAATTTTGAACCCTTCAGAAAAGGGTGTGTTTATTACACGATTTCCCTGAAAAATAATAGGGTTTGTCACGATTTTTTGTCAAAATTTGAGTATGATAACATCACGTTTCGTTTTTCAGTTATCGTGTAGACAAGCATTTCGTGACATACATCCGACTCAAAATTCAATGAAAAGTACTATGGTCAAGTAGTTTTCGCGATTTTAGGAATAGCTTGAGTAAATGCAAGTTCTCAAGAATTTACATATAATTCATACCTGATTCTGGGAAGAATTTCTGTACGTTCTTGTAATTCTAACAAAATTTACATTTACAACGAATTATGAACTGTCAACTTACTGTCAAGTCAATTAAATAAATCAACAGCTTATACCGGCAAATTAGTAATGTGTTGTCAACTGTTAAAATGAAATATAGCTGGTTTGACGAAGATAGTGCGGCAGATATTTGGGGAAATTTTTTATGAGAGTTGGTTGTAAAAGTAACCAACTATGACGTCGTTCTTCAAGTGAATAGCGCTTACAAATCATTTATAACTAAATTAAATGCAAACCACAAACTCTTGTAGTGTTCGAAGAAAAAAGTAAATGCATTTAATTATTTGAAATACAGCAATAAAGCACATACTTACTTGTTTTACTTGCACAAACAGCACTTATTTGTATATTAATTGTATATTATTAAAACAGTATAGTGCCACATCAACGGAGGTACTACTGAACATGGGGCAGTGATAAGATACGGCCCTCCACATTCACGTTCCTTTTGAAAGTAATCCGTTGTTGAGAATACCATTTGCTGAACACTAGATGACAGTGGCTTCGACATTTTCGCAACTGTTTCTGTACTTCTGAAGTAAAGGTTTATTTAAATTTAGATTCTCAATTCTCAACGAATATATGAACTGTCTAGTCAATTGAATAAACTCGTCTATTTTATCCAACAACCCTGGAAAATATTGCCAACCGTTAAAACGAAATATTCCTGATGGATGAAGATAGCGCTGCACTTATCCAGGGAAATTGTTGGAATTGATTATTTGCACGTAATGTCTTTTTTATCGTGAACTGGGTATAAATGAATACAAAATGAATGCTCACTGGTTCTAGCTGAGACTGTACTGCTTAGGTATTAATAATACAATAATAATAATAATAACGTTTGTTAGAATAGTATTATATGCAATAACAAAACTTTAGGTAATTCTAATGAACATAAAAAGAAACACCACTGTATTAACTGCCAAAATGGCAATTATTCCGTTATTTAATTGCCAAAATTACATACTAGATCAAACCTCATTAATTTACATACATAAATGTATTATTATTTCAATTGCATTTACTTCTAAGACTCTATGGTTGTGTTGTTTAATATTTCTTGTTCATTCGGTTGAGGTGGAACGGAATAAATTTAAGAAATGTAAGATCGACTGAATCCACCCCCTGTAATATTCGGAACTGAATGAAGCCCCGATGTGCGAATACAATTTTGATCGGTCGCGGAAGGATGATATAAGTACATCGTTCGTCAGTTGTTTAACTCAATTATTGATCAAATATGGCGAGGTTCCCACCCTCCGGTTTCTGTATTAACCCTTCTGCGTTAAGGGTTTCAGTAATTATGTACCAACCCTTATATTAGATCCTTAGTATAACGGACCTATTATATTTATGCTTGCGAAAATATCACTTTTATTATATTCTATTGTCGATTCATCCATTTTAAGAGAAGTATGTTTGATTTTTACTTCTTAATCGATTTCTTTTCAATAGAAGCCTATTCTTTGAAAACAAAGCTACTATAAGAATCATTCCATTATATTTTACAACAAAGTTGCAATATTTTGAGGGCTCTGAGAATATATAAAACTTTGAATATACCATTCAACGTGAATTTTACAGAGTTAAAATATTTCAAAAAAGAAACAGGGTGATTTATTTTTAAATGGGCAAACTTCCAGGAATTATAAAGCTTCGATAAATAATGCCAGTTTGTTGTAAAGAATTTTTCATTTTAGCGCTATTTAAGTTTCTTAGGCAATAAACTTTTTCAATTTCTTCTAAATCGTCTAACGGTTTGTGACGAAATTTGATAACAGTATAAGCACAAAAGGTGCCATAAAATGTACTGTCACAGTGGTGGAGATATGGGTAGTTGTTGGGATTGTCTTGACCAATAAAGTTATAGCACCCTGTATAATGCAAGATTTCCGGGTATTTTTGAATGTATCCATGAATTGCAAACAGAAAGTGCCTCATTAACTTTTCTGTATCTGTCACCAATTCATAGTAAACTTGATATTTTCACTTTGTTTCCCCATTTCTATCAAAAAGTACCTATCTTCTCATAGACAAACTATAAGACAAAGGATACCGCACACTTTAGTAGGGAAAGTGGCCCCCTGTCGAATTGGCTGAATTTTGAATTTTGATATGTTATAGTCCAAGTCATTCCGAACAAAAAGTTCAATGGGCACAACTTTTTCTATAGGCTGGTTTTGGCGCTAGAGGGCAATGAAAACTTTCATTTGTTCTTCATTGTTAAACAACACGAAACGTTATCCTGGATAATAATCACTTTTCTGAATAATCAAGATTTAAACAGTCATTAATATGACTGACGTTAAGATGATAGATTTAGAAAGAAAATCTTTTTAAGGCCATTTTATAGACAAACTTGTAATATTTCTCATTCTTTTTCATGGCCTAAAATTATTCAGGATGGTCGAACAATATTTTTCAGTAGGTACGGAACTTTTCGAATTTAACTTTCGATTTCTTTCAAAAGGAACACTCCTTATATTTTTCGACTATGTGATGTAGAATACGGTGTAGAATAGGATTCATAAACATTCTTTCATTGTAGATCCCTAAGACGATTTGTAACCATTTTCGAATTATTGCACTTTAAAAATTGTAAGTAGCTGGAACACACTGTATAATTGACCAAATGTAACAACACTAAAGAAAAATACTTTTAACAGTATGTCATAGTAATGACTGTTTAGATCTTGATTATTCAGAAAAGTGATTATTATCCAGGATAACGTTTCGTGTTGTTTAACAATGAAGAACAAATGAAAGTTTCCATTGGCCTCTAGCGCCAAAACCAGCCTATAGAAAAAGTTGTGCCCATTGAACCTCTTGTTCGGAATGACTTGGACTATAACATATCAAAAATTCAGCCAATTCGACAGGGGGCCACTTTCCCTACTAAAGTGTGCGGTATCCTTTATTATTATTAAATTGAAACATAAAAGTGTTTTTGCTGAGATGAGTTTATTAAAGTTTTAAGAGTAGAGCAATTAAAAAAAAATTATTTGCGTATTATTAATAACACAAACAGAAACTCAGTCACAGAAGAGGCTCAAAATACCATCCTTGCGTATTGGTACAAGCCCGGCAACGCATTAGTAAACTATTTATTGCCGCTCTAAAATTTTTAATCTAAGCAGATCTACTGTGTTGACAGCTGAGGCATAAACTTTCTCTTTCAAAGTACTTATTCAAAATAATCCAATGGACTTAGATCTGCTGACCGGGGGGGCAGGGTACTGAACCACGACCTGGTTGTAGAGGAATTACTAGTCTAGGCGGTAATTGTCCTATCAATTTTTGTGAATAATTAGCATTTAGCTATTCTCTCTCTTCCCATTGTAATTTCCATCTCAGCCATTCCGTTTCCCTTAACCACATTCAACAAATCTTCTGTGGGTTTGAACAAGCACTTGATGCGTTGGAACTCGTCTATTAGGAAATCGAATTTTTGTGCTGTATACCAAATTTTGTCACAATCTGTTGGACGGCTTAGAAGACATTGAAAAAGTTTATTAAAAAAAAAAAACTTAAATGCCACTAAAATGGAAAGTCTAAAACAAACTGGCATTATTTATCGAAGCTCTATCATTACTGTTTTGCCCATTTAAAAATGAAACTAGTCATATCTCCATTACTGGTTGGCAGAGAGAGTTCATACTAATATATTTTATGATGCTTATACTGTGTACCAAATTTCCTCAAAAAATGTTGAACGGTTTAGAAGAAATTGAAGAAACGTTTATTTTTCAAAGAACACCCAGTATCTCCCTTAAATGGCCCTAAAATGAAAAAGTCGGTACCATAAACTGGCATTATTTTTCAAAGCTCTATCAATCATTTGAAAATGAATCACCCTGCATATCTGTATAGCTGAAATTTTGTCTATTATACATTATTCTTAAATTCGAAAAGATGAAATCACAGAATATATTTAATAATGATTCTTGACCCAGGTATGAATTGTCTAAAAAATTCTCGGGAAATAAGTCACACTAACACTAATAAGCTTATTATTTTCGTCAATATGTACGTTTCGGTCTCACGGCCATCATCAGAAGACATATAACTGTATAAACATGAATTCTTAAAACTAATTGTATCAATCAATAGCCTTGTTGTGAAACAATTAGTTTTAAGAATTCACGCTTATACAGCTGGTGATGGTCGTGAGACCGAAACGTATGTAAAACGGAAATAATAAGCACGTATGTTAGTGTGACCTATTTCCCGAGAATTTTATATACAACAAAATATATTTTCATGAGAAATGATGTTATCAGAGGAATATAATCGACACTTCATGATTCTATTTTTTTGTACAAACAAATGTATAACATTTCTCAAGTTACCAAAGTTCCACTTTCAATATGATTTAATGTATTTATGAATGAGAGATTCCTTTTCTAACATCTCATACGCTTCTATTTAATATTTTTGTAGAAATAAATAAATAGGGTCAAATAGGAAAAGAATTATATTTACCTTCGAATGGTTGAAAAAAGCATTGTATTTCATTACACAAACGGTAAAAGATAACTTTCGAAATCCCAACTTTCGAAATTTTCTCCAAAAGCTCTCGTGAAACCAGTTATATGGTTCTAAAACGTTTGTCGGGGAAATGTGTCAAATCAGATCTTCAAAATCATTTTGTCCTTTATAATTTAATATCTGGTCGATTTTATGAATTTTAACTAGAATTCTATTGGAATTCGAGGGACTAGAGGGAAGGTGGATATGAAGTTTGAGGGTTGTGTTCGAAATTAGAGAAGTCATGCAAGTTTCCAAGAACTTGAATTTGAATCATTTTGAAATCATGTACAAAAGAGACCTTTATAAAGGAATTGTCATAAAATTTTTTTGAACGTTTTTGTTTCTAGAAATTGCCCTTTTTCTGAATGGATATTGTCTTTGATAATAGATGCGGGATTTGTTAAAATAAGCTTGGATGAACTGTACTCAATTCCATCATAATTTCGAACATATTTGATTGTTAGCTGTCACCTGCTCTAGGTATGGGAAGTTGATAGAAATATACAAAAAATGCACGATTAAATTTAGATAACACTATCGTTGGAAACCGTCCTTTATGAAAATCAAATTTATCTTCAACTCCGTCCAACGCAACATCAGCTCATTCGACCCTAAACCTCGAATCACCCTGTGGCTATTTCACGATAAAATACAAAAACACGCTCTTCAAAATTAGATAGGTACCTACTCCGTGAATACAAACATTACGACGAGACTCATCCCACGCCAAAAGGGTTTATTTTATGACCTAAACAAATTACTCAACTGTATAAAAACGCACACGTCCATCTATATGTTTCGGGATTGATTTTGGTATTCATCTTTTACTGGAGGTCGTTCGCCTTTAGGAAATACAATTTAAATTATTATACTCGTTTTTACTTCCCTCACTATACATAATATGGGTTTCTCACGGTAGCCGTTCGTTAGAAGTTTTCGTGGTTGGAAAAAACTTAGAATTCTGAATCTTAGGATTCCAGGGTTATTCAAGATTCTCTTTCATTTCAAAATATTTTTAATGTCATACCACTTCCGGTGGTCCCGTAAGTCGCCATTAACTTCCTTATTTTGAACGAAACACCCGGTATATTATTTCATTTTTGGATTTCTGAGAAAATTTCATGATGAATTGCATCAGGTTTCCCTATACCTATTTCCAATTTTATCTTAGATATCTTGATTTTTTTGAGAATTTTGAAAGATGTAGCCTTATTTTGAACACTGCCCTTTTTACCCATTTTCAACTGGTCTTACGCGCTTCTGAGGTAGACGGAAGCACAGGAATGATACTTTCGAAATCCACATTGACAATTAATTTATCGCATACCGGCTATCCAAAATTTGATGACCAACTACATCATTTTCAAAGTTGAAAAAGTTCGTTTTTTCAAATGTGATACCCTGTATTAATAATAATGACAAGAAATAATAAATGAATGTAAAATTACAATAATTGGTCTATACGACCGCGATTTCGGTTTAAACACTGAATAAGTCTGTCATATACATATTACTACATATTGACGCAATTATAGGCAGAGCAAACAGGATGGTTGGTTTCATTATTAGGCAGTCCCAAAAAATTTTAAATATTAGGGCATTGATAATTTTATATAATAGTTTAGTACGCTCGATACTCGAGTACTGCTCAGTTATTTGGTCTCCAGGATATAATGTTCATATTGAACGAATTGAAAATGTCCAAAGAAAGTTTGTGAGATACTTATGTTTCAAATAACATATTGATTATAAGAATACCTCCTATGTAAATATACGAGTACTTAAATATTTTGGTCTTCAGCATTTAAATGTCAGACGTACTTACTTCGACCTTTGCTTTGTATATAAGGTATTAAATTTTGAAATCGATTCTGCTGCGGTCTTGGAAATGTTCGCTTTTCGAATACCGGCTTGTACTGTGAGAAAGAACCCATTGCTTATGGCACCTTTTTGTAGAACCAACTATAGTGCATTCTCGTCTTTGAGTAGGATGTCTAAGGCCGTTGCAGATTGTGAATCCTCGAATTTCTTCGGCTCTACATTGTACAGATTCAAATCGGATGTTAGACTATTGCTTATGATGTGAGGAGGGGTCGCGCTCTGCCCATCCGGGATCTGTTCTTGTACTGTGTAGTTTGTAGTTTAGTGTAGATGATTTTCTTATTGTGATGAGTTACCTTTATAAACTTTTATATACAAATGTACATGGTAATTGAACCGCTAATAAATCGTATATGTATATCGTATATACAGGGTGTCCTCGAACTGCGTGGCCAAAATGAAGCCGAAGATTCTTTGATTCGAAAAAAAGTTGATGAGCCTTTTTACTTTTGCCTCAAGTGTCTTGTTTACCCGGTAGAGGGCTTCAAAATTGCAAAAATAATTTTGTTTTTTCGGTATAACTTGAGAACGTGATGAAGAACTTTTACAATATTTAGCAGGTGAGTTACTGTCAATAATGGCCATTTTTGAGAGTGGAGCACAGAGCCTTAGAGACCATAGAAATGGCTCAAACTTGAGGATGTAACGGGAAAAGTGTCCAGAACTTTTTTGTGGTCAATGTAATTCACTCGATATTTCTTATGTAGATAGCATGTCTAATTTGAAAACTTTTCTTACTTTTAGAAAATTTTGATAAAATCAACGGATTAGCTTGAGAAAATTAATTTTCGAGTCTCTGCAGTTTTGGCTTACTAATTTTACTTGATTAAAATACCTTAGTTGCCTTTGCTTTTCTAATGTCATTTTGGCATTCGAAGAATTTATTCTCAAAACTGTCAGTTTTTACTTTGCTTTCCGTTAAATTTTTATAAAATTATGGCTCAAAATTTCACTAACACTGAAATGGTTGATATGTTATTGATTTATGGACTTTGTCGTTGCAATGGCCGGAGAAGGGAAAGATATCCGCATCGCAGAAATCCAAATCGGCTAACCTTCGCGAAACTGGCAAATTTGAAGCAAATCGCAGAGAAACTGGACGCAGACGGACAAGAAGGACGTTAGAGCTCGAAGAAACGATACTGGAAGCGGTTGAAACTGAACCTAGGATAAGCACACTACGTATTGGAGCCTCAAAATCATGAGTTCATAATGTACTGAAAGAAGAACTGTTGTATCCCTATCATATTAAAACAGTTCAAGACTTATTGCCCATGGATCCAGCTCATCGGCTAGATTTCTGTCGGCTTATTGTCCAAAGACAAAACGCAAACCCCAATTTTTGTAGAAGATTTCTGTTCACGGACGAAGATACTTTCACGAGATGTGGATTTTTTAAACCTCCATAATGAACATTTCTATGCTGCTGAAAATCCTCATGAAACGGAAGTTACATATTTTCAGAATCAAACTAAAATCAATGTTTGGGTTGGAATTGTGGATAACTTTATTATTGGCCCTACCGTTATACCCGATCGATAGAACGGGGAGAACTACTTGAACTTTTTGGAACAAAGGCTACTTGAACTGTTGGAAGACTTGCCCTTACACATTCGTCGTGGCCTGGTTTATCCAAGATTGTGCACCTCCTCATTTCACATTAGCTGTGAGGCGACATTTGAATGCGGAATATCCAGATCGCTGGATAGGTAGAGGACACGATGCACTAGTGAACTGGCCGGCCCGCTCCCCTGATTTGACGCCCTGCGACTTCTTTCTATGGGGCGCTTTGAAGTCGAAAGCTTATGCAGCTCCAGTAAACACACGAGAGGAATCGTTGCAACGAATTAATCATGAAGCGGATTTATTGAAGAATGATCCTGAAGTACTAGCCAGAGTTCAATCCAATTTCTTGAAACGAATTAATTTGTGTATTCAGAAAAATGGGCAACATTTCGAACAATTGATGCCTCAGCGATTTCCCAAAAAGTTTTGTTGTTTCTTTTGATTTAGCATTTGTTTTTCCTAAATAATCACATCGTTTCCCCATTTCTATTGTTTTTATTATTCGTGTTTTACCGAGATATTAACCATTTCAGTGTTAGTGAAATTTTGAGCCATAATTTTATAAAATTTTTACGGAAAGCAAAGTAAAAACTGACAGTTTTGAGAATAAATTCTCCAAATGCCAAAATGACATTAGAAAAGCAAAGGCAACTAAGGTATTTTAATCAAGTAAAATTAGTAAGCCAAAATTGCAAAGACTCGAAAATTATTTTTTTCAAGCTAATCCGTTGATTTAATCAAAATTTTCTAAGAGTAAAAAAAGTTTTTAAATCAGATAAGCTATCTACATAAAAAATATAGAGTGAATTACATCGACCACAAAAAAGTTCTGGACACTTTTCCCGTTACATCCTCAAGTTTGAGCCATTTCTATGGTCTCTGAGGCTCTATGCTCCACTTTCAAAAACGGCTATTATTGACAGTAACTCACCTGCCAAATATTGTAAAAGTCCTCCATCACGTTCTCAAGTTATACCGAAAAAACAAAATTATTTTTGCAACTTTGAAGCCCTCTACCGGCTAAACAAGACACTTGAGGCAAAAGTAAAAAGGCTCATCAAATTTTTTTCGAATCAAAGAATCTTCGGTTTTATTTTAGCCACGCAGTTCGAGGACACCCTGTATATATATATATATATATATATATATATATATATATATATATATATATATATATATATATATATATATACTCCTCGCGAAACAGACCTCCGAAGTTCGCCTAGACTTGGATTAGTAGCACTTTTATTCTCTACCAAATAAGGACGTTTTTCTTCAAATCGGCGTCGAATCGATCCAACACCACTGCATAATATACACCGGTGATCGTTTTGCCCCTTTTAAGGTTATCGTTATGGACGATACCGTGTGCATCCCAAAAAACTGTCGACATGACTTGGTTGACCGATAAACCCACTTTGGCCTTTTTCAGCTTCGATTCATCAGGATAAGTTCACTGTTTCGAATGTTCTTTGATCTCTGGTGTGTTGTGATGGATCCATGTTTCGTCTACGGTTACGAAACGGCGCAAAAAGTCCTTCTTATCGCGCTTGAATATTGCCAAACATTGCATTAGAGCTGACAACAGAAAGCAAATGCGGCACCCATCTGGCAGACAGCTTTCTCATATTCAAAATCTATGGAAAATGCTCCGTACTCGTTATGTTGAGATTCCCATAGCCTCGGCAATCTTGTGCACTTTAACTCGCCGATCGTCCAATATCATACCATGGATTTTATCGACGATTTCTGACGTTGTAACCTCAATTGGACGACCAGAACGTTCGGCGTCCTTTGTGGTCATACGACCACAAGGAAAATCAGTAAAC
This sequence comes from Endomychus coccineus, assembly GCA_958510875.1. NCBI lineage: Eukaryota > Metazoa > Arthropoda > Insecta > Coleoptera > Endomychidae > Endomychus > Endomychus coccineus. Next base: position 14,351,387 of record OY294071.1, on the reverse strand, counting down.
CACTTGTGAATCCTTCAAATCAATGGTGAAGAGTCCCCATAATGTTTAACAAGAGATGCTTTGTTTTGCGTAATGTTTTTTCCACGCAAGAAATAATGTTTCATCAAGACTTTTTCCATGTTTACAAAAATTTTCGATGGGTGTCAAAACAAAACTGAATTACATATCAGTCTGAAAATTTTAATGCATTCTAGTTAAAGATGGTACATCACAAATGTCACATGGCATTTTGTGGCGCCATCTGTTTTATTTTTCAGGAACTTTTACACGACCTTCGTTTTTTGATGGAAGGTGGAGCAACATTGGAAAAAAAGCATTGTCATGCAATACATACACAAAGAAGAATACCTACAGTTAAAGTCTGAGGGCTATGTGACTTGTCCTCTCTACCTACACATTTAGTGAACTTAGAGCTGAAGTATTTTATCAACGCGCCTAATGGGCCGTATAGGGCACATTATCTGAGTGATACTTGGTTTTGATTACGGAACACCGGAAAAGTCACTGAGTATCTTTAGCTGTTAGTCTGAGCAAGTCATTAGTGAACAAAATATATAAATTTCATTCCGGAAATATGAGGATGTGATACGAAAATATTTCTCTACTTTTTTATGTCATTTCCATAATAATTTGATAATTATGAACCAGAACATAACAGGCAAGAGAACGAATGACAATTTTATAGGGCACAAGTGACCTCAGAAGACATAGTGCCTCGGGCTGACTAATTTTAAATGCAGTTGATTAAGAAAGTTCGAATAAATCACTTAGCATGCTCCACTGCTAGCACTATCATGCCAGTAGTAGGCAACTATTATTAACCATTACTTGTTTACATCCCAAACGATGTGATTTACACGTACAGAGTACGCTAACAAATTAGTCAATAAATATGCATATTTATGTCTTGTCTTAACTGTCACATGGCTAATGTTTTAAAGGGGCGTCAAAAATGACATATGTGATGTTCTCAGTAACTCAAACCGTGTATTTTTACACCCACTATCAAGCACGTGTATTAGATGTGTCACTAAAATAATTTTGATAATGTGTCGAGTGCTTCCATTAGTGAGGTACAAAAATACTTTTACCAGATGATATTTAGCACTTTCTATGGGTTCAATAGCTTCTACCGTCCATCTGCTTTATAACGTTCGCAACAAACCTATTAAGTGAATTTTAAAGCAAATCCGCTACGCATTCTAATAATAATTAGTTTAATAGCAATTAACTCAATAAGTGTAAAGTATCAGTTATAATGAAACATTCTTAAATGTGAAATCTTGGACATGACAGTATTACCGTTGCAATCCGAATGTTATGTAACTGGATCTGGTTTGAAATTGAATACGCTACTCAGGGGCGCCGACTGTACCTAATGGGTTACAGAAGATCGAGCGCCAAATTGAGGAGCGGAAACCTTCATTGAGCTCGGAGTCAAACGATTGGTGAAATGCCTCGTAACTGAAAAAAAATATATATCCATGACAGATATCTACGATAAATTAATTCTCTACCTTCTCCGCCGGTTGAATTTTCTTCCTCAATTCTTATGTAACCATGATGCCGTCAATAACTGTCATTATGGGTGATACGAAATTGGGGAGCAGGATTCCAAAACACCTGAAATTTACGTTGAATCACACGAATCTTACACAGTCCAAGTAAAATTCATGTTTTATCAGAAGTCGCACCATATTGTATACAAGTATATCGATTCCAATAATCCCAAAGAGATACTTAAATAAAAACGTTCTGCAGAAGGTCATCAAAACTAAGAGTACAAAATTAAATAAAACTTCATCATCAATCATTATCAATAGTTTATTAGTTCAATAAGATATACAGTTGACATTCCATACTATATAATCTACTCTAAGATGCTGACTATGTCATAAAAGAAAGAAAATTTTGATAAAAATAATTAAAATAATTTGATAATTAGAATGCTAAATTAGTCTAAAATTCACTCAAAATAGAAAATATATTAAATATCGAAAATAGTGTCATTAAAAAATTCATCTACTGAGTAATAAGCTTTTTTCTTTAAAATAGACTTCAATGATTTTTGAAATAAAAACAAAGGAAACTTCTTTGTTGTAAATAATCGTAATCATAAATTTGACATTTTCTTGCAAATAGGAGAAATCATATTTATCACAAATAAGATTATATTTACTTCGCATATCATCTTATCCCAAATATAAAGAGCGGCCGGTCGTTTGAACCCGAGGACGTCTCGACGTCGGCCGTTTTGTCGCCGGATCGTGTTGAGGACAAATAGGAATATCATTTCTTCGAAATATGAAGTCTCATCCTGACGGAACTCTCATTTAAATACCACATTTCCATACGAATTGAGAATCAAGAAGCCGGGTCGTTATGGGCATCAGAAAATAGCTAGGCAACAAAGATTGTCAGAAAAATGATGTCTGGTAGGAAGAAGCTCAGTAAGTTTCGAGTTTGACAATGAAGGAGAGACCAGCCTGAACTCGTTTAGTCTACCTACCTGGAATCGCTCGTGTTGGTATAATAGACGAGATTCCTGATGATCCCTGATCCTGGAAATACCTATAGAAAAGGGAGAGATCGCCCACCGATTTCGTAAGGATGACATCATTGTCCAGTCTCTCTTCTGAGTATAATCTAAGAACTTCAGTATATTTGTGGAAACTGTGCACCAAACATGTGAACAATAGTCCAGGAGAGTTTAAATCGGTGCTTTGTAAATAACGAGGAGCAGCTGGGGAGTATAGAAGCTCTTGGCACAGTATAGAGAACCTTTTTTCGCGATGGACCTCACATGATTGTCCCATTAGAAGGTGCTATTGGTAGTGATACTGAGTAAGGACATTGACGACTGAATAATCTCATTCTGAAAAAATCATCAATCAAATACCACATCATAATAAGAGTCAGGTACGACAGAATGAAGGGTCCAAATCAAATTCCTGTTTTCTTCGTGAAATATTGCATCAATATATTCGCAGCTCCTCTGACATTTATATATTCTTAAGCCTTAAAATCGCATAATTTTCCTGATCTGTGGAAAGTTTCAAAATTAGTTCCAGATTTAAAAAGGTAATAGGTGAGTAACCTCACTTATTATCGCCCAATTGCCATCATCAATAACTTCTGCAAAATATTTGAATATATCTTATATCATGCTACTTTCAATCATGTAAAACTGCAGATAGCTCCACAACAGCATGGGTTCATGCCTGGCAGATCAACTATTACTAACTTAGGTTCTTACTGTCAATACTTTTGGTTTATGTTATTGATGAGGGTGGCCAGGTTGATTATATCTACCTCGATTTTGCTAAGGTATTTGATAAAATGGATCACAGTATTCTATTGAGTAGAATGTTTAGCTTTGGATTTACAAATCATTTGATTGAATTTTGGAAATCTTACCCAAGTGATACATATCAATATGTAGAGTATAGAGGTTTTAAATCGTATTCATTTCATGCCACCTCAGGCGTACCTCAAGGATCAGTACTTGGACCACTCCTATTCAATTTATTTATCAATAACATTTGTTCTTTATTTGTCTGTTATTTTCTCGCACAGTAATGACTTTCACCAAGAAAATTACACCTATAATAATTTAATATTTCATATAGTTTCAGAGAGTTTTTTTTGACGTGAAATTGTCATTTCCGCCTCACATCGAATCAATTGTTTCTAGCGCCTACAGAATGCTAGGCTTTATCATCCGGAATTGCCGCCTATTTGACAATAGTGATTCAATAATAATATTATACAATTCATTTATTCGTTCCAAGCTCGAATATGATTCAGTTGTGTAGAATCCCCATTATAAAATTTAGATAGACAAAATAAAACGCTTGAATCGGCGTTTCTTTATATATTTAGCCTTCAAAGCTGATGGTAATTATCCATCTATTGGATTTTCCCACCAGGCTCTATTAGATAGATTCTCTTGCTTAGAGTTATATAAACGTAAGGAAATTCATAGTATTTTATTCATAACCTGGGTGACTGTCCTGTGATTTTATCAAGGCTGAATTTACACGTATCATCTGCTCGTACCCGTTTCACATAAACATTTCATCTACCACTCTTCAGAACAAACATGTTATTATTTTCCCTAATATTCCAAATGTGTAGATCCTAACGATGATCGGTTTGATTGTTGACAAATTCTGTTGTAATGAATTGTTAATATTAGTTAATTTTAGTTCCTACTCTGTAATTATAACTCCTAAGCTCTCCAACGGGTTTTCCCCGTTGAGCTAGTGTAAATAAATAAATAAATATAAATAAATAAATAAATAATTAAATAAATAAATAAAATATTCATTGCCAATGCTACTTGGAATAATTGTTACCTATGGTGATTTTTAGTAATAGATTCACAATGAGTTAAAGGATACAACAGTGGAACCTAATAATGAGGTAAATTATTATCAAACAACACCTTGAATTAACCTTTGCTTAATGGTATTTTATGCGATTTGCATTCAGAAAACAAATGTTTGATTTATAATAATTTGACAGATATGTTGATTACTTTGAATAATATAATATGAAACGGCGAGGTCTTAATATGCTCAATGGTTTTGCACTTTAATAGAAATACATTTACTACGCTTAACTGAATATGTTTATTATGTAATTATAATTTTATTAGATCTGAATAGTCATTGACATTTAATCGTCACAACTGAAGTACATACTTTAGGAGCTATGTGATCTAATAAGCTTTTAACTTAATTATTCATCTGGTACTAGTATCTATACGTAGGATCTCCTATACAGGAATGTTTAATCATTGTGTATCTGGTCGTCAACTATCAATTCTCTTAGTATAGCAGATCAACAAAAAAATCTATTTCCAAAACATTACTTCCCAGTTATTCTTCTTGACATTCCCGCACATCCACAAATTACGAGATGTTCTATACAAGGGCAAGCTGGAAAGTCCCTGAAAAATGAAACGGATGGCACCACAATCGAAAATCCCATGTGACCATCTTTAACTAGAACGCATCAAAATGTTTAGTCATTCAGTTCTGTTTTGACACCCATTGAAAGAAAGCAGCCTTCAAGATTTTTGTAAACATGAGAATTTCGCCTCTCGATTAAGCATTGTTTGTTGCGAAGCTTCGCTTGTGAAACATTATGGGGACTCCTCACCATCGATTGCAACGATTCACGAGTGGTTTACTGATTTTCGTTGTGGTAGTATGATACAAAGAACGCCGAACGTTCTGGTCGTCCAATTGAGATTACAACGCCAGAAAACGTCGATAAAATCCATGGTATAATAGTGGACGATCGACGAGTTAAAGTGCATAAGATTGCTGAGGCTATGGCCATCTCAACCAAACGGGTACGGAACATTTTGCATACATTTTTGAATATGAGAAAGCTATCTGCCAGATGGGTGCCGCATTTGCTCTCTGTTAACAACAAGCGCGACCGTGTGACAACGTCAAAGGAGTGTTTGGCGATGTTCAAGCGCGATAAGAAGGACTTTTTGCGCCGTTTCATAACCGTCGACGAAACATGGATCCATCACAACACACCAAAGACCAAAGAACAGTCAAAACAGTGGACTTGTCCTGGCCGAAAAAGGCCAAAGTGTGTTTATCGGCCAACAAAGTCATGGCGACAGTTTTTTTGGGATGCACACGATATCGTCCATATCGATGAAGAGGGCAAAATGATCACCGGCGTATATTATGCACAGCTGTTGGATCGATTCGACGCCGATTTGAAGCGAAAGCGGCAGCAAAGAAAGTAGTGCTCTTCCACCAGGACAACGCACCGGCGCACAGGTCCACAGTCGCAATGGAAAAATTGCATGAATTGCGCTACGCATTGGTTCATCCACCATATTCTCCAGATATGGTCCCCTGAGATTATTATCTATACAAACTTAAAGAAATAGCTCGGCGGAAAGATATTCGTCTCTAACAATGAGGTCATCGCTGAAACAAACGCCTATTTTGAAGGAAGAGATCGAAAAATTAGAAAAAAGTGTATCGGGCTCAAGGAGATTATGTTGAGGAATAAAATAGGTTTTGACAAATAAATCATTTCTTATTCAATTTTTCAGGGACTTTTCACCTTGTCCTCGTACTTTTTTTTATCTCTTCTCCATATCTAAAAATCAAAATTGATTAATTATTTGAGACGGTGATAACCAACTAACATATATTTGTTTCAGTGGGCTTCAGTTGCATCATGGTTTTTCAAACCCGAATCATCTGGTGTTCTAACGACAATGGCAAGCACTGAACACACACCACATTGTACTCTGGCGACAAAATTACCAATTATCTCTTATAAGCCCAGTGACTCTAGATCTAAAGGTGCCACACCATCCCGAGAAAACTCTGCCAGTCATAAGGAGGAACGTCATATACCGACCATCTGCACTGTAAGTTTTCAAATAGATATTATATTATTCGTTCTTATTCTGATGACAAGACCAGTGTGTACAAATTGAAGTTTGACCCCAAACCGGCATCAATTCATTTATAATGATGCTTCAAATTCGATTAACCTTTTTGAATAACTGCTACCCTCCTACACCAGTGCCTATTTGGCACTGAGCGCTATTCCAACTATTTTGAATTCGCTGATGCCAGCTCCTAATCAATTGTGTATCGATTCATCAATGTGCGTTAAACTGGGATCTGTCCTAATCACACCTATCACGAAAAATGACATGTGCTCGGTTCAATATTATATTCCGTAGTTATCGTCACAGATTAAAAACAGCTAGGTGGGTTACGAATCGATTACGGAATCGTATGTTTATCTGGATTGTAATTGGAATTCACTTCTACTTTAGTGCATCTCATGTTTGATTATACAAAAAATGTTGAGTTTACCTGGTGGTAGCTAATTTCACTATAGCAGAATTACAACGCATATTTGAATGTGAATGAAACTCAGTGGATTTGAATATTGGCATGATTGCACGTGTTTTTTTGCTCTATTCTTCCCAATCAGTTGGAAAATGCATAATCAATGCCCCAACCAATTCTGAACTAAACACGATTCTTTCGATTGTTATACCATGGAATCTACGCCGAATTTGATTAAAATCGATTCAAAACTACATAATATTAACTTATACTTACCGGAAAATAGAACAATTTATTTAGATAATGGTTTGAAAGAATTGGTTGGAGTAACTACTGATTCCGTTTCTCATCGCAACAATTCAACATAATGACCATAGTTCATTCGAGAACATTTTTCTCAACATTTACACTCATTTTTAGGTAATCGGTGCATAACGTTTTTACTATTCAATATATCTATGGGCGGTTTTTACCAGTCAGTGGTCGTACTTTCCTGCACATTTCAAAAATATTAATTTCATATACAGGTGTTCCATTAAAAACAGAGTTATTCAACTTTTTGGATTTCGGCACACCCTGTGAAGACTCTGCATGCTTGAACTTGTGAAACTACAAGTTATTATAACATTTTCTGTGGCAATTTGTCGGAAAATATTCATGGCCTAGTTTGCAGTAATTTTTCAAAAGTAGGTCTTCTTTGTACTAAAAAGATGAATAGTTCCAAAACGGAAAGAGCTAGATCCATAATGATATAGCAAAAAGGCTCATTAATTTTTACGTAGAATCAATAATGTGAAAATATTTTATATTATTTTATCCCCCATCGAATATTTATAAACGTTTTACGAAACAAATAATCCATTTATGATAATTGGTCAAATGCAAATGCATTCGTATATTACGGTAATTCAAAAAAATTTGAATTTTTCATCACCTCGTATCTTTGAAGGAGTTAGTCCAGGCAATAAGCCGAGAAAAATGCCATAATAAAAAAAATATAGTAAGCTACAATTTCAAATTTTTTCTTGCATTTTGTTCCTAATACGCCATAGATCATTCATGACTATCAAGACCGCGGGGGTCGACCTTTCTACCCCCCCCCCCCAAAACAGGGTTTCAACCCCTCAGAGGAACATTCTTATGAAAATAATCCAAAATTAATGAATTAAGAGTCGAAAATGACCCCTAGTGTTATTTTTTCCAAAAAACTCTCCAGATCGGAAATTCGGGAAATTTGAGATTTTCCTGAGACGTTTGTGAATATTAAAGTATAATTTGTTGCAAAAATTACCTCTAGTAGGTTTTTTGGGTCGCTGATCATGATTCCGCTATAATTTTTCCCAAAAAACTCTATCCAGATGGAAAGTTCGGGAAATAATTTGAGATTTTCCTAAGACGGTTATGATGTTATGAATAATAAAGTATAATTTTGTTGCAATGACTAGAGGTCATTCATAACCGTCTCAGGAAAATCTCAAATTTCCCTTATTTTCCATCTAGAGAGAGTTTTTTGGGAAAAATAACAGCGGAATTGTGATCAGCGACATAAAATCCTACTAGAGGTAATTTTTGCAACAAAATTATACTTACTCACTCAAATGCTTCCTAGTGCAAGAGATTATCATAACAAGTGTAGCATCTATGTGATGACAGTAAGTATGATAATATAGCTAGGATTAAAGAAAAGCTTAAAAACTATAATTTGTAGTAACCTATATATCTATTTAGATAAAGTGTCCTTTTGAATAGACCATGGTCAAAAAAATGTATAGTCTATTTCTGAAGAATGTCTAAAAGATACTAGGAATTCCACTGATCGTTTTTGATCGACTAAAGATGGTAACGAAGCTGCCGAAATACGTAATAATATTACTATATGTCATTGTCTATATTTGATTTTATAGCAATTTCTTATTGTTGATTATTATATCGTCATAGTGTCATAGGCAAGTTCGTCGTTTTGTAGGAAACTAATGAATGATCGATTTTCTATTCCAGGCTTTTAATTAGCTTGTTTACCCCAAACTGCCAACTTCTCATTATGTTCAGAATCAATTTTGTACCAGGTCGTTACATGGGGCTGATATCCATTGAAGGTATATTTATATTGAACGTCAACGACTATTTTAAATAGATTTTCTTCACATGTTATAATTAATTTCCGTATTCTTACAATTCTTAACTATCTTGAGCGACACGTACTTATATTGTTACACTCCGAAAAGGTTCCATTGTTATACAAGATGCTCACAAGAATGAAAATCATCAATCAATAACTGTTTAAAAATGCATATCATTGTCGCATATTGCAAAATATAATTAATAATTCAAAGAACGTCTAATAGACTTTGTAGATGTCAAAACACTATGTTTTGAGATATCTTGACATGAATAGCGTTCGAACAAAGATACCACTTCACGTTTCACTAAATGACTTTGAATTTACTATGAGTGACATTATTTTATTTGAAGGACACTTCATATTGGACCCTAACGTTTTGTTCCTATTCAAATCTTGTCATACATGAAAACTTGAGAAATTTGAGTCACCTTAGACAAGATACAGTATGTTCCAGAAGTCACTTCCCCACATATCGACTACGTTACATTTCAAATAGATCTGTAATGACTATAATAGGTCTGTATCAGGCGGATTATCCTGATATTTCGATGCAGTTCCAAATAGTAGTTTGTTGTGGAACATTTTGAATCATAATTTTCTTAAATTATATTTATTAATTATCACCAGAGCTTTACATATGAATATCTATACAATTACTAAAAATATGAATAAAATAAACATAACAGAACGTTCACATATTATGGATATTCCTCAGAGAATGTTTAATGCCTTGAATGCAATTTCAGAACTAACCGAGTTTATATTCCCAATAAGTTCATTAAGAGGAGACTTTTGTACATTGTTTATACGATGATGGCGATTCTGTAGTATTATTTTTTGTCTACTGTTGAAGATAAGTATATGAAAGCTCAGTGACATTAAGTTATCTGGGCTATTAATTATGCTACTGATTCCTTTAAGTCCAAAGCATATGGAAAAGAATGTTCGTCCTAGTTGCAACGGATATAGACCATTATAGCTAAGTATGTCCTGGTATAAACTTTTTTCAAAATATATGAGACATCGAAAATATAGAAACTTATCCAATTTCCAATCGACTGGTATGAATTTGGTATTGAGTCGACCATATTATAGAACAATATTCGAAGTTTGAACGAACAAATGCAGAATACAGTACGGTAAAGAAATTCTTAATTGATCCCTTAATAGAACTTAACATTTTATTCGCTTTCATTATGGTGGAGTTGGTGTGATTCGTGAAGCTAAGTTGAGAATCAAGTATAACTCCTAGGCCGTTGATGAATGCTGTTTTTTCAAGTATTTTATTATCCAAGGTGTAGTCGAATATTACATTGCGCTTACTCCTGGAAAAACGAATAAATTTACATTTGTTGATGTTTATTGAAATCAGCAAAGAATAGAGAAAATCAGCATTCGACTAATTTTGCCGGATTGTAAACTCTTCTGTTCAGAACTCTTTTATATGCGGCCTGATTAAACGAGAGATTATCCAGCGATACCAACCTCGTGACCTATCGAATCCACCAAGGTTCATAATGAACAGATTCCATATTAAATGTGCGAGTGAAACAGTTGAAATTTGCGAACAAAAAATCAATGACCACAAGTTTTTAGTATTCGGTCACTCCTTCCTATCGAATATCATAGTTCACGAACTATGGTCGCCGGGTGTACGACGTCATTCTTTTATACTTGAAAGAAATGTATCACCTTAGGACTGATGTGTTAGAGGAACTAGTTTCAGGAATTATTGTTGTTTCTCAAATGTAGAAAATTAATGTATCTAATAATTATAGTAACTTGTTTATTTTAAACAATTTTGTTGTGGGAAGATTACATACCTAGGGTGTCTAAGGATATTTACGTATTATAACATCAAGATAATGACTTATCCTACATTGAAATTCATTCCGAAGTTGATAGATCTATGTTAATATATTTTTTTAGTTTTTTGAATAGTTTGTTGTTTATGGATGGTGTCTTGGTATTAATATCAGCTTTTTGCTCCAAAGAAGTACTTTGGTCCAGAAGTGAGCCAATCTTGAATTCTGATTGCTCTCCTAGAGGACCCAGTTGTATTATAGCTTAGAGCATAAAAAATACTACCCACAACTGAAAAATATCATCTATTGATTATTGACATGCTTTCTATGTGTCAGATCGAGTCTTTTGGTATGATGATACTTCGGTGGCGTAGAAATTCAAGCCGAAGGTAAAATCATCTATGTTATAGACGACTGGTATAATGCTATGGGAAAAGCAAGATCCAAAAGACTGAGCCCAACAATGAAAATACTGCTCTTTTCGATGAGTTGGAACATTCTCTACAAGTAAATATACGTAAGGAATTATAACATCGTTTAGGTAATGGACTCGATATTTTTGATGGGTATGAATCATAAAAAAGTGGGGGGAATTTTCTAGAAATAATCATGTCATATAAATGAAAGTGTTTTCCCTCACAGTAGCATAGGATATAGAACTAACCTTTCAATATAAATCCTGCTCAATAAAGCTAATTGAACACAGCTATGGTTACTTAGTGCGAGTAATAGTGTATTCATGAAGTGTTATTAGACCGAATATTGGATATAAAGAATTCCATTAGATCAAATTGGAGACATTTCCAAAGTGCCATTGACGACGTACATGTAGGACTTGACGTACATGTTATGTAACGGTTAACTGGCTTGCGACAACCAGCAATTTCCTATCCAGAAATGCCAACCTCTTTACATGTCACCTATACGCACGCAACCTATAAGCGATCGCCTCACTATTTGATTATACGATACCCTTCAGAGACGGACCTTCACATTTCCATACAAATCATCATTTCCCTAAGACATTCAGAATTTTGTTGATGTTCAATTTTTCTAACTATAATGAAATTCTCCAAAGCAATATGGTCCATTCGATGTATCATCCAGAATGTCAAATCATTCTCAGTATCTTCCATTCCAGTGGCATGCTTGGTGAGTGATTATGAAATGGTGGTAACCTGAATCTTTTAAACATTTAATTTTGATGTTCCTACTGATTTAGCTAAAATATTGAAGATTCGAGCAAGCAGTAAGTCGCTCAAACTGAACTACTTAGAATAAAACATTTCTGTCGCTTCTATTTAGATTTCAGAGAACACAGCCAGAATGGTGTATATCCTAGCTCAGACGAAGTTCTACAACTTTGAACCAAACAAATCGACCAGGAGACAGATGATTATTTCCATCCACTATAAGTCCTATCCTTATGGGTCCTTAGCAAAACACATTAAGACAAAGCGCCAACTACAACAACACAGTGCTACTTGAAATCAAAGATCAATGTTCTGATTCTTGCATCACAAGATTGAATCAGATGCTAATGCTTCGTCAATTCTAAGATGGCATCTTAGTGGCAGAAGAGAGAATGAATCGAGACAAGATACAAAGCTGATGTATTCTTTGCCAAAAATTGTTATGGTCGTTTGATTTTGTTCTGGTTCATCGAGTTGATCATGACCATGAACTTTGCGCGTGAAATCGGAAAAAGTGGTTTCCGATTTTCTGAAAGATGATACATTACTTGACAAGCGATCGAAAACGGTAATAGAAATGCACTCTCCATTTTGTTGTTCCTTGGTAGTACGGTCCTGTCCAAACGCGTCATACGATGAGACTAATTTTCTATCGTCACGAAGCACTCTACATTTTCTTAAAAAAAAACTCTTCGAATTAAGTGCTGCAAACAATTGTACCTAAATCACTACTTCGACTAAACATATACACTTAATGATCTGATGAAATAGTTGTGCTTATGCTCCATTCAATACTATGTATCAAGATAAAGAAGTATTCAGTATACATTTGTTTTACATACCTGCTCAGAATTAACAACTCATCAATAATACGGTAATTGTAATTTACGCGGATACAGAATATGTTAAATCATTGAACGAACAATGCAATACCTATCTGAAATGTGCCTAACGAAAGAACTCAAATGAGTGAGTGAACAACATAAATGAACGTGGATCGAACACAAATGAAGAATATAGAGCAGCGGCATGTCATGCAATCTATTGGTTTCTTCGAAAAAAAAAAACGTTAGTATATGTTGGATTATTCAAGTTCGTTGTTGGAGGTAGTTGTTGATTTCCATTTTCCATCAGATATGAGGGTTCACTTATCTGACGAAGTGGTCACCACACTAGTGTATGGGTAAATGGAACACAAAATCGCTAGATTCCTATATGTCCTAAATCCTGTGAATGGTGAGTCTTTTATGCACTCCTACGGTGTTTAGCTCAGTTTTGCAGTTGCGAACCATTTTTGACCAAATGAGGTTTGAACTCCGTTTTGCCTTTGGGTCTTACTTAATTCCCTTTGTTTGGTAACTTGTTTGGTTTTGTCGGTCCAGGCTATCGCCCCATAGGTGAGAATAGGTCTAACCATCATGGTAAACATCCATACCATTATTTTGGATGAACAACCCCATGTTATACTTACCATTCCTTCTGCATAATATTAGGGCACGTGTGGCCTTCTCATTTACATCTTCTCATTGCAATACCTATCTGAAATCTGCCCAACGAAAGAACTCAAATGAGTGAGCAATATAAATGATCGTGGATCGAGAACAAATGGAGAATATAGAACAGCGGCATATCATGCAATCTATCGGTTTCTTCGGAAAAAAATGTTGCTATGTGTTCGATTATTCAAGTTGATTGTTGGAGGTAGTTGTGGATTTCCTTTTTCCATCAGATATGAGACCTCGCTCATCTCACGAAGTGGTCAAGTGTCACCACACTAGTCTATGGGTGAATGGAAGGCAAAATCCGATTCGTTTTTCTGCTTCTGAGCACTGAAATAATCCACCATCGATGTTTCAATTCATTTACTAATTTTTCCTTTTTACAAAAGTGTATAACTAGCATCCATAATAATTATCATCTCCTACTTTGAATATAGAAGAAATTTACTATTGAAGTAAAACACGCAAACGGATACTAAACTCTAAACAATGCTCGTTCCTGTTCATTCCTGCGCATTCAAGGACCTTTGAATTTTTATTTGTATCAATATTTGTATGTTTGGGCGCGTTCAGGTTAGTTCATCTTTGCTTAAGTCAACTTAAGTTTTATCGGTATCCGTAAACCTACAATTTTCAATTTTTTCATAACATTATCCTTGAAATAACTGGGTCACAAATGTTGTGTTGTTTCTATTTACAAATCCATAATTATTTTCAAGATTGTGGCAGAATAAATCAATCAAAATGTTGTATATCATTTATTAGTTCAACGAAGTTAACTGTTTCTTTATCGCTATAATTTTTTTACTATGTGACCAATATAGTAAACAATGCAAGTTCATAAGATTTAAACTTTGAAATATCCTTAAAGTAGTTGAAAAATTCAGTGCAATAGAAACATGATTTTTTCAACTTTGAGACTATCTAATTTCGTTGGATTAGTAAATTCAAAAAATCTGTTTGTTCGTCAAATGTCATAAAAATTAGTCCATCGGAACAGAAGTCGCTGTTTTGTCGTGTTCTGGCTGAAATGCGCTTTAGGCCCCAAAATTGCAACAACAAAAAATCGCGTCTTTTGCATCATGAAGTCATCTTTTTTTTAATAAAAATTTAATAATAATCCCGAATTGTCCATTCTTGTGAACTAATTCATTGTATCCTATAATTTTTTGTAATACACTGGAAATGACAGTTTTCAATCTCATCATTAAAGAACGAATGAACAAAATCTATAATGGAACGTCATATAAAAATAACAAAAACGGTAATACAGATAATTTTATAACATTACCATACATTCTGGAGACCTCAGAGAAAATCAAAAATGTTTGAAAAAGTATGATATAAATGTTGCGAATAAACCTACTAACTGTGAAATATTTTTCAAATCAAAAACCTTCAATACTTAAAGATAAACAACCCCCACCCACACAGTATACAAATTAAATTGTTTAGATTGCGATGGGACTTATACAGGAATCTCTAAGCAATATGTCCAAAAAAAATGTATAGCCATAATATAGCACTAGAAACAAAAACACCATCAATTCGTTTACAAAAATGTTAATATTTTAACCAAAGAAACCAATTGTAATAAAAGATCTATTCTGAAGATTATTCGCATAAAACGTGACTCCAAGTCTGTAAATCATAGAACAGATATTCAGTCATTAAGTCAGATTTATACTAATTTAATTAATTAAAACCCTTTCAAATTCCTACATGCGTCTTCATAATGTTAAAAGTATATTTTAGGTAGAATGCTCGAATAGCAATATTTCTAATAAGGTCTGACAACTTTTTTCTATTACCTCATAAATCTTCAGCATCTGGTTCAAAAGTGTATACTTGTGCGTTATATTTTGGTTCAGTCTTTCAGTCGTATTGCAAACTGTGCTTTGATATGACTTCTAAGTTTGTGAGAAAATTTCTAAGCAGTGGACTCTTGATTCATATACTTCAAACATTAATGTGGTATAAGCATATGTGTTAGTGTGGCCTATTTCTCGAGAATTTATATATAATAAGTTAAACATTTCTATACAAGTCAATGAACAATACAGAACCATATTTTAACGGATAATTGAAACAAGAAATAAATAAATTCAGGTTCTTAATAAACTCTGTTTTTGGCCCTCAGGGGTTGAGCGAAACTCTATCAATATAGTGCTATTCTACAATTCAGAATATTAGTTTCCAATAAAACAAGTTTACTCTTCTAATCTCCAGTTCATTGTTTTTCTGCTTTGATCTAATAAATTAAGTACGTATCGATGGTACGTTTTTTGTCAAACTAGTCCATGTAAATGTAAATTAGTTTTCAAGGATTTACTTTACACTATTTCTATTTGTTAAACAGGACTTGTTTAAAATGATGCTAGACATAGTTACGTCTTAAAAGCACATATGTGAAATGATGTTAAACGTATGCTTTTACAATATTTTAAAAGCATCTAATTATATTATGGAGACACAAATATGACACGTCAAGTTTTGAGTAAATAGAAATAAAAGTTGGTTTGAACTACCTATATAACACTGCGAAGTGTTAATTATGTGACTTGTATGACGACTGCTCAATGTGATACTTAAAAATTGCTTCACGAATAAAAAAGAAATATTCAATTATAATTTGGTGAATTGGTAACAAATATTTCATAATTGAACCATATATTTTGATTTGATCTTCATATTAGATAACTGTAGAGTTTCGG
The DNA here is from genome assembly GCA_958510875.1 of Endomychus coccineus. Lineage (NCBI taxonomy): Eukaryota > Metazoa > Arthropoda > Insecta > Coleoptera > Endomychidae > Endomychus > Endomychus coccineus. Next base: position 14,335,206 of record OY294071.1, on the reverse strand, counting down.
TGATTACTATGATGAAATGAGTTATGAATTTAATAATTAATTGTGAATAAGACACTGTTCTACCTATAATTTCACCATTATCCCTTTTTCTAGTAGAAATAATTTAGCTACATATAGTCGAGTAAATAAAGCGCTAAAAAAAGGCTAAACCTTCCAAAACCGGGGCAGTTGGATGGATTGAGATGCGGTTTTCTGCATTTGATTCAGAAAGTAATTCAGAAATTTTATGCCGGGTTTGATAACGACATGCAAAAACTTTTCTGCAATACCTGAATATCCGGAGACTGGATATCTACATCATCTTCTATGCTCACTATGCATGAACTTTGTGAGTGTCATAATCGTGATCGGCGACTCCGAAAATCTCCGAGAGCCAGAATTTGTTACATATTATGAAGAAAAATTAACAAATTCCCAGAAGATGACGTAGATACGCAAAGCTCCAGAGACCCGGAAACACCCCCATGTAATTTGCAGAACATTGTGAGTGTTATAGTCATGATCGGCGACTTTGAAAACCCCCGAGAACCAGAATTTGTTACATATCATGAAGAAAAATTAACAAATTCCTAGATGACGTAAATACGCAGGGCCCCAGAGATCCGGAAACACATCCAGGTGATTTGTAGAGCACTGTTGGTGTCATAGTCGTGATTGGTGACTTTGAAAACCCCCGAGAGCCAGAATTTGTTACATATTATGAAGGAAAATTAACAAATTCCTAGAAGATGACGTAGATATCGGGTCTCTGGGTACCACCTGGTATTGCAGAAGAGTTTTTGCATGTCGTTATCATCATTAGCCACCTTTATAACATTTTTGTGTTTAATTCAATTTTTGTTAAAGAATGAAATATATTGTTCAATTAACATATTAAAGTTCAAGTAAATATTTAATTAAAACTGCTTACGGCTTCATGACATTTGAAATATTCACTTCACATTGTCAAATACTTCCAACAGCAGTTTTGTGCTTTTCCAATATTTAAAAACTAAGAAACATCCCACCTAGAACTGTTCAAGTTGTCATACTCTCCAGGTGTCTATGTAAAATAATCATAAAGAAGTAGATATGAGGGCATCGGGTCAAAATTATTTCTAAATTCAATTTCTTTTATACGAACTATAAATCACGTTTTCAATCAGTTCAACAATGAAATAATATTGACGGAACTCTGGAATTGGATGACTCGACATTTTTATGATTTTCTTCACACGCTCTGTTTGTCTAATAATGTGCTGATATATACAGACTGCTCAACTAATATCATCATGATAAATTCATTGTATACCTGCATTTAATTTCGAGATGATATTGACAGTTACTATTATCATCATGATTGTGTGATATTATATTTATGCGTTAGTCGCTTATTTGTGACATATAAATTGAAAGTCAAACATGGATGTATTCTTATTTTGAACCGTTTACTGTCATGTAATGTGTTCGACTTCTTTGATGGTGATTCTCATTTATTAAATGTTGGCTTTGGTGGGATGTCAAATGAGGTAATTTAGGAAACATTAAATGTAACTTTCCACCATGGTCTACTTTCTTTCCGTTTCTTGCTGCTGGTTCAGGTCTGACATCTCCTTTATAACATCTGGTGTTACGCATGGCCTGATCTTGGGCCTTCTGTTGCTCATATTTTCCATTGATGCTGTTACCAGAATATTAATCATGAAATCTCTGCTTTATGCGGGTAATATGAAGCTTTTATCACAGGAGGATCTAATTAGGTTACACTCATGGTGCCAATCTAATGAGTTAGATCTGAACATCTCTAATGTATTGATGTCTTTTATATCAAAAGCATGTCGCCATTGTATTTTCATTCAGCATTGTTGGCCTCCCTCTGTCGATCGTATAAGATGAAATACGTCGGAGTAATGTTTTAACTCACGATTGTCCTTAAATGCACATGTAGAGAACATTTGCTCTGGAATGTACAAAATTCTGGGCTTTATATTCTGTAATAGTCTGAATGTTGTTGATCCCAAGTCTCTAATTTTATTATTCGCCATCAGTTTGAATATGCTAGAACTTTGTGGCCTCCATCTACTGCTGGTGGCATTGACATGATTAAGTGTTGAGGGAATTTCGAATTTCTCAACTGAATCTCTTATAGAATCGATGGTGTTTATTCCATTGAAGGCATTGTTTTTGGGTAGAGGAGGGGAAATCTTGCATAGACTCCTCGGGGGCCTGTGCCCCTCAAGATCTACTGCTCGAAAGATTTGGAGGGACGACGTCAACCCTGACTGTGTTATTTCTGTATTCCAACATTCAAAATAAGATTATCAGTGAAATTCAATCAATGTTAGGGCTTCTTCTGGGGGAAGGGGCTAGATTAATAAAATAGGCACAAATCGATTATTATTAAAGTGAAACTCAAACTAACAAATAAGAAAATCAGATTTCATAATATCTTCCTGATAATCTTCAGAAATTATATTGTTTGAAGGTCCCCATGATGATAAGTACCACTATGTTGGTGTTTTTTGAAAATAATGCAAAAGTATCTCCAAAACGTGAGAAGGAAGTTTATCACTCTTGAAACAAAGTAATGACAAAATCTAGGTAATTTAGAAGGGATGTAAATGTACAAGCGAAACAACAATTTATTGAATTCAGAATCATCTCCAGCTGAGAGGGCCATTACTAAGGTAATGGAGAAAGCAATCAACATCGAGCTCATCGAATACCTAGAAAGCTCATAAATCTTGAATGACTGGTAATATGGCTTTTGTCAGCAGACATCAGTGAGAGACCGGTAACACATATATGGCACACATCCATTGAAAAATATGGGGAATCTATAGCTGTAGCATTGGATATCTCCAAAGCATTTGACGAAGTCTGGCACCAAGGTCTTGTTGGCAAACTTCCGTCATATGGTCTGTCGCCTGAACTTTGTTGTTTACTATCCAGTTTTCTCTCAGATAGATCACTCCATCTGGTGGTTGACGGAGTCTCCTTCGATACAACCACTCCACAAAAATTTGATTATCTATTCCGTGCCAAGAGTTACTCAAATCACAGCAACTCCTCACCATCTACAAAGCACAGATTCTACCTGTCGTGAACTGTTGTTCATGTGTTGGAAGTTCAGCTCCCAAACATACGCTGAAGATTCGTAGATTCTATTCGAAGAGAGCTATTCGTCTGATTGATGAAGTTACACTTACGAATTTATTGTACCTCTTTAGAACATAATAGAAAGGTGTGCGATCACTCTATTTTCTATAGATTCTACAGATCCCTGATAGGCGAACTAGACTAGCTAAAGCTGGTCACCTCTTCATTGTCAAGCACGAGACCTGCCGAATTTCTTGCTATCAAACGGCGAAGTTGTGGAACTCTTTATCTAGTGAGGTCTTTCCTTATGCCTATAACCTCCAAACCTCCAAGAAAAAGGCGAATGCCTCCTCTCCCAACATTCCACCGTTGGCTCACATAATGTTCTTCGAACATTATGGGTTTTCCTTCCGTGTAGTCAAAAAAAAAATAGTATTTAAACAGGCATATTTTGATTTATAATTTAGTTTACTCTATTGATGGCTACTTGATAGCTGAAAAGTCCTCAGTACTTAAGTAGTATTTTTAGTGGATAAAGGCGATTGTTTCTCATTTCCTTTGTATACGGATAAGTATTTATACTCGAAGTTTAATTTTATTTGAATACCGTCTGAAGGTGGGTTGAAATGCCGAAACGCGAGTAACGGAAGTTGAAAATTAAAGTAATATTAACGTAGTACTGAATAATTTTGCAAGATGGATGGAATTTCTTATCAGGAAGTAAAGTGTGAAAGAATTTCGATTGTAATATCAACTTATTCATTTTGCCATTCTGCTCCGAGTTAGGAAACATAATGTATCCAGAACTGTCAGACATTGATCAAATTTTTGCGAGATTCATCAGTTAGTTTTTTTTGAAGATTTTTCCAACTTCAACCAACTTTCAGTCATCATCTGTTGATAATTTGATAAGTTTTAAACAATTTCAAATATCGATAAGGATATTCGGAACATTTGTTGGTGACCATAAAAACCGCAATGTACCAATTTCAATGGAATGCAGTTATCCACCTTAGATACAGATATGATTTTGTAAAATCAGGATTTTTAAACACTTCACACCTTTCAATAACCTGAAGGATTGAGGCCTGAATACTGGCTGGACAATTCATTGTATTTTTCAAACCGCGTAATTAAATATTCTTTCTTTGTATACAGGAACCGTGCACGGACTCACGGAAGTGCTCAAAATCTGGAATATGTATTTCTCCCTTCACTAATTTACTCGGCAGTACGTTGCCCAGGTAACTCCTAATTTGAACCTTTTCTCTGCTGTTATTTGAGATGCATGGTGTGTCATATTTTAGGTATACGTAATTTCAGAATTGCATTTACCTGTCCATAGTATAATTCTACGATGCAGGGACTTCCATGACCCGTTATCCTGATTTTCCGAGATTCTAAGCATCATTGTTCACCTGCAATCCTTTTCGTATAACGTCAACATTATTTTCTTATCTGCAATTTCTAAACACGTTCATTCTAAATATAGGGAACATAGGCGCTTATCAAAGACATGAAAACTGTATTTAAAGCTAAGATTACGAAACAAAGCAAATGGTCATATTAGGGAATCGGTAAATTACAATCTGTAATAAAGCGATTAGTATGCTGTTTCTAATGAATGTGGGTTACAAGTACTTCTTGGCCGAAAATAAATATCAAATATAAATTCTTGAAGCTATTACAATATGGATCTCAATCGGAATTCTAATAGAACGGTAGGCACATTCATATTTGAAATGGTATCAGTTCTAGATTTCAAATAATATAACATGAGAATATCCTCTGTAATAACCAGTTACAAGTATAACTTGATCGAATCAAGTTTCCCTCAGATCTCATTCCTTATAAATTTGGTGACCACTAACCAGATCTAGGGCTCTCTAAGTTTCAAATATTAATTAACTTCTTCCTGATTGATTTTGATTGTCTCAGTGACATAAAAAAACGTTAATCGGTTTCAGGTGGTCATTATTGACTACCAGAGAAACTCAGGACTCCTAGGATATTAGTACGCAACAATTGAAAGATGATTGACTGTATAAGAAAGAGGAATGAACAATCACAGTATTTCCTTCTCATACTTCCCCCGGAGTCAATATCTGAATGAATATTCAAAGATTTGCTGTGGTTTAGATGAATAGAGAATGAACTCGACAGTTCAACATTCTTGGAATTAATTATTGAACCAAAATACACCGTTGCAGCTATGATTATTTACGAAGAACGTATTGTTTGATATAAAATTCATATTCCTTCTACTCTTGAAAGAATGTAAAATACCAGTCTACAAGAGTGTCCTTAAATTCTTCATCAAATGACTGCTGTAGTATATATAATTTCTTTAAATTGTCATTCTAAAAAAACTGGAATGACCCAGCGGCAACAAGTTATAAATTGAAAAACTAGTGACACTAGGGTGTATTAAGTGTTAAGTATACGTTGAAGAATATTGTGAATTCGCTTCGTCATGATATGGGTTGGTCAGACAGAGGCTTAAGAATCTGTCTCAATCATAAGGCTCATTAATGACTGAGGCTTCGTCGTGTAGAGATAAATGGATTTGTTAATAAACTGAAAAAGAAATACGTTCTCAAATTAGTTCCTATTCGCGAAAGGTGTCAAACAATTCCAATCAATCAATGAATAATTCATAACTGATCTGAGTTTGTATACTGAGTGTTTGGCACCGCTACGTTACGCTTATCCTCCACTCATGTACTCAGAGAAATTCGTTTTTGCGTACCCCATTTATAAGTTCATAGTAGAAAAACATGCATGCAACGAAAATGTCTTCATAGTAGAGAAGACAAGTTACGTATTAGAAAATATTTAATTCATTTAACATTACTAAATGAGGACAATTGAGGTAGAGAGTAACAAAATATGATGTAATCGTTCACCATTGCTTCAAATCATGATCTACTACAGTCTAAGTGAGAAAAACGACGAATCGATTGACACTTCGTTCATACGCGTGGAAAATCAACGTTCTTTGAATTTGTGCTTATCTTATATTATGGATGTAAGCTGAGCTCACCCCATCTAACACCAGACTGGAAGAACTGTCCCAATTCTACAGAAATCCAGATAAGAAGGTTGACAATAACCTTGTGAAATTAAAGTTCTCTCGAAAAAAGATGTAAGTCCTACTTCCTTCTGTTAAAGGGCCTTGTACAGGATTTCATTAACCTAAATTTGGAGCAAAGGATGGATCATGACGTTTTGATAATCATAAACTTTGTGCTTATCGTAAATTATGGATGTAAGCTGAGCTCACCCCATCTGACACCAGACTGGAAGAACTGTCCCAATTCTACAGAAATCCAGATAAGAAGGTTGACAATAACCTTGTGAAATTAAAGTTCTCTCGAAAAAAGATGTAAGTCCTACTTCCTTCTGTTAAAGGGCCTTGTACAGGATTTCATTAACCTAAATTTGGAGCAAAGGATGGATCATGACGTTTTGATAATCATAAACTTTGTGCTTATCGTAAATTATGGATGTAAGCTGAGCTCACCCCATCTGACACCAGACTGGAAGAACTGTCCCAATTCTACAGAAATCCAGATAAGAAGGTTGACAATAACCTTGTGAAATTAAAGTTCTCTCGAAAAAAGATGTAAGTCCTACTTCCTTCTGTTAAAGGGCCTTGTACAGGATTTCATTAACCTAAATTTGGAGCAAAGGATGGATCATGACGTTTTGATAATCATAAACTTTGTGCTTATCGTAAATTATGGATGTAAGCTGAGCTCACCCCATCTGACACCAGACTGGAAGAACTGTCCCAATTCTACAGAAATCCAGATAAGAAGGTTGACAATAACCCTGTGAAATTAAAGTTCTCTCGTAAAAAGATGTAAGTCCTCCCCATTCTGCTTAAGCGCCTTGTACAGGATTTCATTATCCTAAATTTGGATCAAAGGATGGATCATGATGTTTTGATAATCGTAAACTTTGTGTTTATCGTAAATGTTGGATGTGAGCTGAACCCACCCCATCTGACATCAGACTGGAAGAGCTGTCCCAATTCTACAGACATCCAGATAAGAAGGTTGGCAATAATCTAAGCCTTGTGAAATTAAAGTTCTCTCGTAAAAATATGTAAGTTTTACCCCTTCTGTTTGAGGGCCTTGTACAGGATTACATTGACCTAAATTTGACATTGTGGCGCTGGATGTTTCCTCTACGCTCATATCCTCTGTTGTTAAGCCCTCGTGTGTAATTTGGCCTGCCTCCTGACATGATTTGTACCTCTGTTGTGACCTTTCCTCTAACATTTCCTGTAAAATTAGTTCTAAAATTTTTCCTAAAATTTGCTCTTTCTCGCTTATTCATGTACATGATGTTATTATTTTACAAAGACCTTTGAGGCTCTTAGTCTTGAGCTGATCTTATAGCGTCATTTAATAACGTACAGTTACGTGAAACTATGATGGTAGGTACCTAGTTTTTGGTTTATTAAACCATCCGAAAATTCTTTCATCGCAGTTTTCTTATTTATAGGCATTGACCTTGAAACCATCGTCGTAACCGCTATCCTGCGATGTAGTTGAGTTTATAAACAAATGTTCTAATTCTTTACCAAATTCTTCGGTGGAGCGATCCCCGTAATTCGTACTCCGATTGTATACTCACTGTCATGAAGATTTTTCATTTAATTTTCCTTCAGAGCGGGGGCGGACAAGTCCTGATCACATAGATGACTTGATTTGGTCGTGCGCCCCTTGAAACAGAACTCAGTCCAACAAGCGTAAGAAATTATTCAGCTCTAGGATTACAGTAATTAAAGTTGTTAAAGAAATATCTACTTGGTGTTGAGTGCAAATAAATGTATTAAGGTATTATATAATCTATATTTTTTCTTCTCATATTTCGACTATACGAGAGGAAAATAATATTCGAAGAACATCGTTTGAGCCAGCGGTGGTTTGGAGAAGAGATAGGCATTGGAATTTTTTTGAAACTTTGGTGGTTATATAGGAATAAGGGAAGATCTCAGTAGGCAAAGAGTTATGAGCCGTATGTACATAGAAATAAAGAGTAATTTGATAAAGGTTTGATATACAAATCATCTAAGCATCTAAGACTGTGAAAGGAGGAGCTGTGACGTCATACAATCTGAGTCAATTTAGCTTTCAAGGCGTATATGATTTTTTGGTTTGTAAATGCGTTTACATATCTCTAAAGTCGCAATTCTACGGTGACAACAAGTCACGTTTCGAAAACAAATTAACTGTTTAGCAGCATCATCAAGCATTGAGTCATACATATTGGGTCGATCAACTGCTTTTCCGTTCGCGTCATTAATTACAGTCAAAAAGACTAACGGCTACTCGTATGTCAAATTGATGATGACATTGTTACAGTTTCAGAGTCAGAATAAACCTCACTCGTACAGATATTTCATTCCGGAGTACAATGCAAGCTCTGCATGGTTTCTCCACGAAATATTCATCGAGTTTTTCATTAGCTATCATTTAGCAAAAAAAAATAATTTGCTTATATTCCACAAATTTAAAAAAAATTATTAATAAAACAAATGAAAGTACTTATAACAGTAACAGGTCCTGCAGAATATACGATCGACATTCATAATGATTTCAGGGTAGGCCTTAATCCATAATGAATTACACTTTGGCCTTTTAAAAGCCAATCAAACCGTGCACAAAACGACAATTCTAGAATATCCACATACAGTACACTCTTTATAGTATCAAACAATAATATGTACTGATAAAAAGTTGACAACACGATTGTAACCTACAATGGGATTTACCCAATCTTCCCTTCCAAGAATATGCTAATCGTAAATCGGTACTTGCCCGACCCATTCTTAGACCTTTCTGAGAATTTGTGAATGGTGTAAACGAAAATTCGAAATTAGAGAAATGCAAGAATAAATGAAATATATGCTATAATTTCGGTTAAAATATGCAAAAAAAAAGTACAATTCCGCCAATGTATGCAAAGTTTGCATATATATGGATGGTGCATAAAATCCGCGCCTTAACTATAACGAAAATTACAAGCTCACTTAACAAAGGCTTCTTAGAAATGATCAATAAACTCTCACTATCTGTGTGACGTAGATGACCAACGAACACCGACAAATCAGTTTTCCATGTACGCAATGACTGTAATTTCACTCAGGTTTTCAGTTAAATTAACATCATTATACTCTTATAATTTTGAAAAGCCTTCATGAATCATCCTGTATAATTCCCCATTTCTTCAATAAACAAATTTATTCACAATGGTTCACTAGATGGCAATACTTGTGTTCAGGATATAATGGGGGTTAATGGCAGATGCATCCCACTTATATTAAGTCGCTGCTTTCCTTTTCCTATGGCCCTAATCAAGAAGATGACGGAGCTGATTCCTTTATCAAGTTCGTTGTCACTGCCGCTTTGACGGCCTTTGAAAACCATTACTTGCCGGCTGTTCTTCAAAAACTCAAATTACTAAAATTACTATCGACCTGTGCATAAAAAATTATCTATTTTTGAAGTCATCAATAACTTACTGTAAAATTGTAGTTATGTGTGATATTAATACTGATCTAACCCATGCGAGAAAGAAATAATTATCTAATGTGAATATCAACTTCCGTTTGTAGGTTCTCAATATGTTCCGGATGTCCAAAATGTCTGGAAACGGCTGAAGATCTCAAACACTACGCTTTGTATCGACAATCGAAAAAAAATACTCACTTGTTATTTTTCAAGAAGCTTTCAACTGATGGTAACATTGACCACTCACCCCACCCGTGTGGGTGGGGCGAAGGTTAACTTTAAAATCTTAAATAGGAAGCCCCACTTTTGATTCTAAATTCGCATTCTGCGCTGAAAACTACTTAAATTTTGCCCTATTCCCCAAAGGCGTGTTACAGAGCGGAATATAGTTTGCAGCACAGGCGATGACTGAACATTCGTTCTTCGCGCGATTTATTGAACACCACTTTCCCTGGGCGCTAGATTGGTAGGAAGGGTGCGATTGAGTGACCACCAAGGTCACCTGAATCAACACCTCTACATTATTTCTACTGGAGTTACTTGAAAAACAAAGTGTATAAAATAAAACCTCAAACATGGTTGAATTAAGGGAAAAAATAATATAAAGTTTGAGTACGATAACACCAGAAACTTTTAAAAAAGTAAATGATAACATGTATGCACGATTTGGACATAGTCAAGTATCTGGATGTGTTCAATTTGAACATTTCAATAACTATATCCAGTGCCCCATGGTGGTGAGAGGTGAGGGGATTCCTATGGTTAGAAGCGATGGGACAAACCAAACCCAGCACCCCGATGTTGAGAGGCAAGGGGACTCACCTAAATCGAGCACCTCGAAGGGAACGGAGAATTATACGTCCAACTCGTTGTTCCTGGCTTACGCTAAGAATGAGAATCTAATTAAATGATTGTGATTTGAGTACAATCATCCACTTCAGGTATGCCTGGATATCATCGGATTGTTCAAACCCATTTCCATGGGACTACTTCCAGGATCACTCGGGGAATCGAAACCACAATCGTTGGGCCGAAACACTCAGGATATGTCCCATGAAAGGAAAATTAGAGAATAGTGCAAATGAATATAATCAGTATTTGCAGGGTGTAATCCCAAATATGTTGAAGGATATTACAAACGTCACATTTGATATTTCGGACATACCACAATGTGATGAGCAATTAGTATTAGATCCCACAACACCATTGGAGACAGTAGATATAATAAAACTACTTAAAAAGAAAATGAGTAGTGGACAGGATGTGTTTTCGCCTCACAACTGAAACACGCAATTATAAGACCAATTTACAAAAAAGGAAATCCTGAACTTCTAGACAATTATAGGCCAATTAGTTTGCTAAATAGTTTTTCAAAAGTCTTTGAACTTGCAATGTGTTCAAGAGCTATCACTTTTATGAATAGGTGTAATACAATAAATGATGTGCAACATGCATATTTGAAGAGAAGATCAACTCAGACTGCTATTTTTCAGTTTACACGGAATATACTTAAGCTTCTTGAAAAGGGTGAACGAGCACTGGGAATTTTCATAGACTTATCAAAAGCGTATGACTGTATAAACAGGGAGTATCTATTGCAAAAACTAGACGCGTATGGTGTCAGAGATGTTGCTCTCGAGTGGTTCAGGTCCTATCTCTCTGAGAGAACACAATGTGTGGAAATGAAAAGGGGAAATCGAACTAAAAATCTAAAAGCAGTGTTAGTGATATCGGAATTCCTCAGGGGAGTATTGCCGGGCCAATACTGTTCATTGTTTTCTTAAACGATTTCAACAGGATTACTCAATGCGGTTGTTCTGTGACAAATTACGCTGATGATACGAATTTAGTGGTTGGAGCGCAGTCCAGTGGGGAGCTCATACAGCTGGGAAATAAAGTCTTTGAAAATGCTTCATCATGGTTCGCACGAAATAAATCAATACCAATTGAAGACAAAACAAGCACGGTTATAAGAACATTGAAATACAAGACTACACAAAGTTTCTAGGTATGTATATTGATAAGTACTTCAAGTGGCACCAACACACTGAATATCTATCTAAAAAGCTTTGCAACAAGAGTTCTTGCGAAATATATGAATGATAAAACGCTGAAAACTATATACCATGCAAACTTTGAATCGGTAATTAGGTACGGCATAATCTTCTGGGGAAATAGCTCAAATTTGGAAAAGGTTTTCTTATTACAAAAAAGGATTATAAGAATTGTACATAAAATGAGCTATAGGGAATCTTGCAGAGGAACATTCAAACAAAATAGAATAATGACAGTATATGCATTGTATATGTTTGAGTGTTTGATGTTTTTTATTAAAAACAAAAATGACTTTATAGTAGACAATACAAACCATGAGTAGGAAATGAGAGCTGTAAATATACATTATCCTATTCATACGTTAACCTTAAGTGAAAAAAGTCCTTTCCATATGTGCGTTAAAATTTATAATAAACTTCCAAATGCTATTAAACATATTGAGAATCCAGAAAGTTTTAAGAGACGTGTAAGTGAACTTTTGATGGACACAGAACCCTATAATTGGGAAGAATATTTTGGAAGAGTACTGTAGGTAGCAGTTTGTTTTAACGTGACGTCATTTCATTTTATGTTTCTATATAGTAGTAACTAGTAGTGTTATTGTATATGGGCATTCGCTGAAATAAAGAAAGATTATTATTATTATTATTATGTTGGATACCTACGGAATCACTTCGAGTAACTTCGGAGTCGCTGCAGTTATCATCTGGAATCTCAACCACTTGTTAGTTTTTCGATCCGATAGACGTTTCTAGAAAATACCGAGAAACGTAACTTTTTTTGCTATTTCAGTGCCATCCATCAAGAGTAAAAAAATGTTCTAGACAAAACTTTTTTACCGTAGAATGCGAATCTGCAATCAAAAGCGAGTGTTCCTATTCAAGATACTAAATTTAACCCTCGCCCCACCCACGTGAGTGGGGGTGTTTGGTCAATTTTTATTTGAAGCTTTTTTAAAAATATTACATTCCGTTTCTAGATCCAAAGCCTCTTTTTCGAGTTATTCACCCGTTTCCAGACTTTTTGGACACCTGGTATCTACCGCTGATAATAGACATCATGAATGTAAACCTCAATTATGTCAAATTTTTCCATTCACTAATGGATCACTAATAGTAAATCGTAATCAATCCAATATATATCAAATATCAGCAATTGGAATCTCATATTTCATTATTATTTGTATAATACTCTACTTCATTTGTTTCAACATTCTGTGCATTGTTCTGTAAAGGGACACAAAGATCCAATCGTCGTGTTAGTTATGAATATAGTCTGTTTAATACGTTCATTATCACAGAATACACCTGACTAGTGTATATATTTTCTCATAATACTGAAAGATATCTCATCAAACATCTGAATGTTATCATTATCTACCGTAAAATATGAAAGGGTGAAGCTTCAGAGTTATTTTAGTGACATTACCTTCAGTAGGTAATAATCCGATATAACCGAGAATTGATCAACCTCCATTATAATATGCATTATTATGTATTAGTGGGAAGATTTACGCAACTAATATGAACTTGAAGTTATGAAAACATTGATAACGCATCTGAGCAACCATGATATTATAGGCCAATCAAAATCGACAAAATAGTTTTTTGAGGCTAACGTGATTTTATGGTCGATTCTCATGCAAAAACTGGCGCTACTGTTTATATCTGCGTATAAGTTGCAAAAATATTGAAAAACGCGTATAAAACAAAAACTATTTGAGATAATCGTATGAAATTTTGCATGGTGATAGATATTAACAAAACATCCCGTTTAAGGCCAAGTATGACTCATTTGCTTCTCAATAAATAGTTATTAACAAATTAATGTGGATTATAAACAATTCTCTTCTCCGAATATGTTTTCTCAATCGTTTGGTAAAACACCACGAATTTCATTTTGGCAATACATTACGCCATATTTTTTTCGCAACACACTTGTTTATTTTTTCGAGTAAATAATCAAATTAGGTCAATTGTTTATTAGCTTATAGATACTTCCTGTTTCAATGACAATTGATCTAATTGGGCTCAAATGATTGGTATTGACGTCAGCCATCCTACCTATATATTGTAGGTATCTTTTTTCGTTTTGTTTACTTTCTACAACAATTTATTCGTAAGTCCTTAGAGAACAAATTGAATATTTCGGCCACCAAATGTCGTATCGGAACGGGGCATTTGAAAGGTTTCTCACAAACTCATATTTTGATTTAATTATTATCGCGATCCAATAAGTAAAACCCGAGACATCGTACCTGATGTGTTTGTAGCCATGAATCCTTCATTTAAAAGTTTTTGCTAATAAAACGTGGTTTAATGAAAAAAGTAAAGCCGTACTAGCTTGAGTTCAAAAAACGTTACAAGATTTTTAATTATATCGATAGATATGGACAATTTATGGAACGTAAAAACGGCGCAGCGCAAGAAAACTATGTACGTTTATTACTGCTAAGGCATCGCGCGCGAGCTTAAGGATATGGGGAATCTTGCTTTTTTCGGTTTTTTTTAATTTCAGTTAGAGGAATTCGTCTACTGTGGGTATTATATAGCCTTGTATGTTTTTCCCCTGAGATATGGTTTTTCCAGTCTGATCGAGCAGCTGCAGAGGATGATTACGTGTGTCTTCACGTAAAGAAGCTCAGTTGAGTGTACATCGCTAAATTGTTGATTACATTGAAACCTCGGATTTGTTCAATTGAAGCTATTTCTTACTAACTGATTGTATGGAAAAAGAACTTTATAGTCTTATTTATTAGTGTATATTTCTGAGATATCCAAGGTAGTTTTTTTGGTAGGCTATGTTGAGATAATAGAAAAATTAGGATTTAATAAACATTTTTGAAAAATTTTCTCATACTGATTCTTATAATTATTTTAGTATTTGTTATGTGGAAAAAGGAACATATTAGCATCTGATAAAGAAAAGCACGATGTTTCGACATATTCAAAATCGTTTTCTTTTTTACACACGAATAATATTTTAAAATAATACTAAAATAATTAAATTATATAATTATAAACATAAGTATGAAAAAATTTCATTGGAAAACTTTGCAATAGCGCCTTGGATATACCATGCGAAAGTTGAATATGTGTCTTAATAAACCGTTTTTTACGGGTACGCAAGAATTAATAGCAATTTTCTAAAATTTGAATTTTGACGCTCAGTCGAGTTATACATAACCACGTTCAATTCAAGTAGGCCAGATAAATGAAACGATAGGAAGTCAATGTAAGAAATAAAGAATTAGTGACAGATAACAAATCAATCAATATTCCAATGATTTTCATAAGCCAAATTATTTCCATAATAAAGTCTGGTATTATGAATGTACACCTGAATTATCTGTTTATAATATGTAAGATGCCTCGAATTCTTTGAGCAGTGTATCATTTATTGGTCCCACCATAAGCGATTACTTATCGTTTTGCAGTATGCATTGTGTTGTACCGAGCACTGCACTAATAATTCACGTTCCTATTTTAGTACCATTATAGCTTATGAGAAAATCACAATGAATAAATTAGATGGGAATAAAAATATAGTTTTGAAACAAATCAATTCTGTTGATGTTAATCCACATGTAAGTATTAAATTGTGTTCCCAGTAATCCGGATATATTTTCTCAAAATTTATAAGGATTCATTTTTGGGATAATCTTTTTGTAGAAATATATAAAAGTCATATTGTATTTCTCGAATAATAGTCCAGTTCATTTCCAATAATTCTTCCAGTTAAGTTTTAATACATGATATAACCACTATCTTGAAAATGGTGAAAAATACAAGATTAATTAGTGATATCTATGCATAGCTTGATATTTTCAAATGTTGGGAATTATTCATAGCTCACTAGATTTTGCAAAAATGTATAGTACTATCATTCTTTCTTCGGCGAGGCTGATTTGATATTTGAAAACTCTCTATGCCCATCCAACCATTTGTAAATTTGTTCTGCATCTATTACTAAAATAATTCCAAAAAATAGCAACAGATTTCTACAATTTTTGCAATATATAGTGGTATATGCATTGTAATATGGATAATTGATATATTTGTGTATGTTGAAGAAAAGTAATAAACTTAGCAGCTAGTCCACCGGAATTAGACAATAAAAGGGACAGTACTCGAAATTTGTAACAGTATGGAGACCTAGTCAAAGATGTAGGTTTTGATATTAGAAACATTTGTGTGATAACACGCACTGATAAGAAGGGTATTTGGGAGATATATATATACAACTTTTTGGCATTTTTCACCGTTTTTCGCATTTTCCGAGAAAACTATGCATCTTGGTGAAGAATAACAAGAAAGTAAAGTTGTAGAACGTTCTTTCGATTTTGTGCTATCAATTTTTTTTCTAAATCCACGCGGTTCCGTTGCTAGAGCGCGCGCAAGCACTTTTATTTTCCTCGTGTTTTTACATTTTGAGCAAAAACTATGCATTTTCGATCGATATGAGTCCTTTGAATTTTCTCAAAGTACTTGGTTTTTTTGTGAGAGCGCTGAAAATCGCTCAGTAGTGTAAATATGGGTATACAAATATATACTATTTGAACGTTTTTTTAAAATATAGATTTTTTTTTGAGCATTACAACGTGAGCATACAAATATATACTCGTTCGAAGTTCTTTTTTATTCAAAATAAAATATAAAAATTATACAAAATGCAAAAAAAATGCGAAAATCATACATATACCTATATACTCCCGCGCCCTCTAGCGTCGAAACCACGTAGATTTGAAAAAAAATTGATAGCACAAAATCGATAGGACGTACTACAACTTTGCTTTCTTGTTATTTTTCACCCAGACGCATAGTTTTCTCGGAAATTGCGGGAAGGCCAAAAAATTGTATATATATATATATATATATATATATATATATATATATATATATCCCACCTTCTTATCACTGCGGGTTATCACACAAATGTTTCTAATACCAAAACCTACAACTTTGACTAGGTCTCCATACCGTTACAAAAACTTCGAACATATCTCCTAGTTCTGGTGGACTAAGCGTTGATTTGAAATGTGAATGACAACAGTGATCAAAACTTCAAGCTCGCTTCGGGGATTGTTAATAATACGGTATTAATTGACATTGAGCTTTGTTAAAGTTTCAACTAAAACATTAAATTAGACATATTATGTTTTCGCTAAAAGAACCGTAAAACAATATTATCATATGAGTCAAACAAGAAATAAAATTATTATGTGAAATTAAATCAACTGTTTTATGCCCATTAATGTCGTATTGTGAAAATATCATTAAATGAGAATTAAAGTAACAAGTAAACAGTATCGTAATATGAATAAATACTTGGATTGTTACTAATTTTTATGCAGAGGTGATTTCGCTCGTGTATGGGCTATTTTAAGAGAACAAAAAACTGTTACGTCATATTTATATAATTTGAACAAACTTAAACAATCTTGGGTAGGTGACATCCTCAGGGACTGGGTGTGATTGGTACTTAGACTGATGTTTGCTTATTCTATCCCGATATTTATTTCCGGATAATTTTTATTTACAGCTGTAAATTTCGCCAAGGAACAAGCAATCGTCAATCTCAGAACCAGTTCCAGCATGCCCTGAGTATACCACCTACAATAGCTGTCGAAACATCGACATACAATGGTATTCCTGTAAATTGTAATCGTTATTAACACTTTTCTATAACTCTTTGGGTAATTCGCTCTTGACATTGCTATTTTTCATTTCCTCTTGTGATAACACCTATTGGATCTATTTGTACTGCAGAAGAGGTAACATTTAATTACGTTCTATACACTCTTCTTCTAAAGCATCACTTTTGGTTAATCAGCGTCAAATCTTATAACCGTATCTTGTTTCGCACCCACATAACCGATCGATTTTGAAAATTCTTACAAATGTGTTTCCTACGACAATATAGTGAAGAATCACTGTTTGCACATATTAGCCGGATTATCAACAATTAATGAATAGCTTATGTTGGGAAATGCCAAAACATCATAGCTTCTGAGTTTCAAAACAGAATTCTGCTAGGATGGAGGATGCGGGTGCTAAATAGGAAAAATTTTCGGATCCTTTTTACACAATCAAATTCCTGCTAGTCAAGTCAACCATTCAAGTATGAGATTTAATAGTTCCAAGCATGTATTCCTACACCAATTTTTTTCTATCTAGTTTCGTTCTGGCAGAGTTTCCAGGTAAAACCCATTTTTTGACATTTCACAAGCTTTATAACGTTAGATTAAATATTATGAAGAAATATATTCCGATGATATGCTTTTATCAAGAGGGTATGTGATTTTTGCGTTGGAATGCAACTTTTTTAATCATCTTTGACTGTAACTAACTACTTAGAGAAAAAAATGTATCACGTGAAAATATATTATAACTTACTTGGTAAATAACATGAAGGTGATCATCAAAATTCAGTAATAGTATTTTTTTCCATTTTCGAGAAATAACCAGTCCAATCTGCTTGTAGAGGCATTTTATCGGGCCAATTGTTTTCAAAAAGCTTTTTTGACATTTCACAAGCTTAATACCGTTAGACTAAATATTATGAAGAAATATATTCCGATGATATGCTTTTATCAAGAGCTTGTGTGATTTTTGCGTTGGAATACGACTTTTTTAATCATCTTTGTAACTGTATATATTATAACTTACTTGGTAAATAACATGAAGGTGATCATCAAAATTCAGTAATAGTATTTTTTTCCATTTTCGAGAAATAACCAGTCCAATCTGCTTGTAGAGGCATTTTATCGGGCCAATTGTTTTCAAAAAGCATTTTTGACATTTCACAAGCTTAATACCGTTAGACTAAATATTATGAAGAAATATATTCCGATGATATGCTTTTATCAAGAGGGTGTGTGATTTTTGCGTTGGAATGCGACTTTTTTAATCATCTTTGTAACTGTATATATTATAACTTACTTGGTAAATAACATGAAGGTGATCATCAAAATTCAGTAATAGTATTTTTTTCCATTTTCGAGAAATAACCAGTCCAATCTGCTTGTAGAGGCATTTTATCGGGCCAATTGTTTTCAAAAAGCTTTTTTGACATTTCACAAGCTTAATACCGTTAGACTAAATATTATGAAGAAATATATTCCGATGATATGCTTTTATCAAGAGGGTGTATGATTTTTGCGTTGGAATGCGACTTTTTTAATCATCTTTGTAACTGTATATATTATAACTTACTTGGTAAATAACATGAAGGTGATCATCAAAATTCAGTAATAGTATTGTTTTCCATTTTCGAGAAATAACCAGTCCAATCTGCTTGTAGAGGCATTTTATCGGGCCAATTGTTTTCAAAAAGCTTTTTTGACATTTCACAAGCTTAATACCGTTAGACTAAATATTATGAAGAAATATATTCCGATGATATGCTTTTATCAAGAGGGTGTGTGATTTTTGCGTTGGAATGCGACTTTTTTAATCATCTTTGTAACTGTATATATTATAACTTACTTGGTAAATAACATGAAGGTGATCATCAAAATTCAGTAATAGTATTGTTTTCCATTTTCGAGAAATAACCAGTCCAATCTGCTTGTAGAGGCATTTTATCGGGCCAATTGTTTTCAAAAAGCTTTTTTGACATTTCACAAGCTTAATACCGTTAGACTAAATATTATGAAGAAATATATTCCGATGATATGCTTTTATCAAGAGGGTGTGTGATTTTTGCGTTGGAATGCGACTTTTTTAATCATCTTTGTAACTGTATATATTATAACTTACTTGGTAAATAACATGAAGGTGATCATCAAAATTCAGTAATAGTATTGTTTTCCATTTTCGAGAAATAACCAGTCCAATCTGCTTGTAGAGGCATTTTATCGGGCCAATTGTTTTCAAAAAGCTTTTTTGACATTTCACAAGCTTAATACCGTTAGACTAAATATTATGAAGAAATATATTCCGATGATATGCTTTTATCAAGAGGGTGTGTGATTTTTGCGTTGGAATGCGACTTTTTTAATCATCTTTGTAACTGTATATATTATAACTTACTTGGTAAATAACATGAAGGTGATCATCAAAATTCAGTAATAGTATTGTTTTCCATTTTCGAGAAATAACCAGTCCAATCTGCTTGTAGAGGCATTTTATCGGGCCAATTGTTTTCAAAAAGCTTTTTTGACATTTCACAAGCTTAATACCGTTAGACTAAATATTATGAAGAAATATATTCCGATGATATGCTTTTATCAAGAGGGTGTGTGATTTTTGCGTTGGAATGCGACTTTTTTAATCATCTTTGTAACTGTATATATTATAACTTACTTGGTAAATAACATGAAGGTGATCATCAAAATTCAGTAATAGTATTGTTTTCCATTTTCGAGAAATAACCAGTCCAATCTGCTTGTAGAGGCATTTTATCGGGCCAATTGTTTTCAAAAAGCTTTTTTGACATTTCACAAGCTTAATACCGTTAGACTAAATATTATGAAGAAATATATTCCGATGATATGCTTTTATCAAGAGGGTGTGTGATTTTTGCGTTGGAATGCGACTTTTTTAATCATCTTTGTAACTGTATATATTATAAATTACTTGGTAAATAACATGAAGGTGATCATCAAAATTCAGTAATAGTATTTTTTTCCATTTTCGAGAAATAACCAGTCCAATCTGCTTGTAGAGGCATTTTATCGGGCCAATTGTTTTCAAAAAGCTTTTTTGACATTTCACAAGCTTAATACCGTTAGACTAAATATTATGAAGAAATATATTCCGATGATATGCTTTTGTCAAGAGAGTGTGTGATTTTTGCGTTGGAATGCGACTTTTTTAATCATCTTTGTAACTGTATATATTATAACTTACTTGGTAAATAACATGAAGGTGATCATCAAAATTCAGTAATAGTATTGTTTTCCATTTTCGAGAAATAACCAGTCCAATCTGCTTGTAGAGGCATTTTATCGGGCCAATTGTTTTCAAAAAGCTTTTTTGACATTTCACCAGCTTAATACCGTTAGACTAAATATTATGAAGAAATATATTCCGATGATATGCTTTTATCAAGAGGGTGTGTGATTTTTGCGTTGGAATGCGACTTTTTTAATCATCTTTGTAACTGTATATATTATAACTTACTTGGTAAATAACATGAAGGTGATCATCAAAATTCAGTAATAGTATTTTTTTCCATTTTCGAGAAATAACCAGTCCAATCTGCTTGTAGAGGCATTTTATCGGGCCAATTGTTTTCAAAAAGCTTTTTTGACATTTCACAAGCTTAATACCGTTAGACTAAATATTATGAAGAAATATATTCCGATGATATGCTTTTGTCAAGAGAGTGTGTGATTTTTGCGTTGGAATGCGACTTTTTTAATCATCTTTGTAACTGTATATATTATAACTTACTTGGTAAATAACATGAAGGTGATCATCAAAATTCAGTAATAGTATTTTTTTCCATTTTCGAGAAATAACCAGTCCAATCTGCTTGTAGAGGCATTTTATCGGGCCAATTGTTTTCAAAAAGCTTTTTTGACATTTCACAAGCTTAATACCGTTAGACTAAATATTATGAAGAAATATATTCCGATGATATGCTTTTATCAAGAGGGTGTGTGATTTTTGCGTTGGAATGCGACTTTTTTAATCATCTTTGTAACTGTATATATTATAACTTACTTGGTAAATAACATGAAGGTGATCATCAAAATTCAGTAATAGTATTGTTTTCCATTTTCGAGAAATAACCAGTCCAATCTGCTTGTAGAGGCATTTTATCGGGCCAATTGTTTTCAAAAAGCTTTTTTGACATTTCACAAGCTTAATACCGTTAGACTAAATATTATGAAGAAATATATTCCGATGATATGCTTTTATCAAGAGGGTGTGTGATTTTTGCGTTGGAATGCGACTTTTTTAATCATCTTTGTAACTGTATATATTATAACTTACTTGGTAAATAACATGAAGGTGATCATCAAAATTCAGTAATAGTATTTTTTTCCATTTTCGAGAAATAACCAGTCCAATCTGCTTGTAGAGGCATTTTATCGGGCCAATTGTTTTCAAAAAGCTTTTTTGACATTTCACAAGCTTAATACCGTTAGACTAAATATTATGAAGAAATATATTCCGATGATATGCTTTTATCAAGAGAGTGTGTGATTTTTGCGTTGGAATGCGACTTTTTATCATCTTTGTAACTGTATATATTATAACTTACTTGGTAAATAACATGAAGGTGATCATCAAAATTCAGTAATAGTATTTTTCTCCATTTTCGAGAAATAACCAGTCCAATCTGCTTGTAGAGGCATTTTATCGGGCCAATTGTTTTCAAAAAGCTTTTTTGACATTTCACAAGCTTAATACCGTTAGACTAAATATTATGAAGAAATATATCCCGATGATATGCTTTTATCAAGAGGGTGTGTGATTTTTGCGTTGGAATGCGACTTTTTTAATCATCTTTGTAACTGTATATATTATAACTTACTTGGTAAATAACATGAAGGTGATCATCAAAATTCAGTAATAGTATTTTTTTCCATTTTCGAGAAATAACCAGTCCAATCTGCTTGTAGAGGCATTTTATCGGGCCAATTGTTTTCAAAAAGCTTTTTTGACATTTCACAAGCTTAATACCGTTAGACTAAATATTATGAAGAAATATATTCCGATGATATGCTTTTATCAAGAGGGTGTGTGATTTTTGCGTTGGAATGCGACTTTTTTAATCATCTTTGTAACTGTATATATTATAACTTACTTGGTAAATAACATGAAGGTGATCATCAAAATTCAGTAATAGTATTGTTTTCCATTTTCGAGAAATAACCAGTCCAATCTGCTTGTAGAGGCATTTTATCGGGCCAATTGTTTTCAAAAAGCTTTTTTGACATTTCACAAGCTTAATACCGTTAGACTAAATATTATGAAGAAATATATTCCGATGATATGCTTTTATCAAGAGGGTGTGTGATTTTTGCGTTGGAATGCGACTTTTTTAATCATCTTTGTAACTGTATATATTATAACTTACTTGGTAAATAACATGAAGGTGATCATCAAAATTCAGTAATAGTATTTTTTTCCATTTTCGAGAAATAACCAGTCCAATCTGCTTGTAGAGGCATTTTATCGGGCCATTTGTTTTCAAAAAGCTTTTTTGACATTTCACAAGCTTAATACCGTTAGACTAAATATTATGAAGAAATATATTCCGATGATATGCTTTTATCAAGAGAGTGTGTGATTTTTGCGTTGGAATGCGACTTTTTTAATCATCTTTGTAACTGTATATATTATAACTTACTTGGTAAATAACATGAAGGTGATCATCAAAATTCAGTAATAGTATTTTTTTCCATTTTCGAGAAATAACCAGTCCAATCTGCTTGTAGAGGCATTTTATCGGGCCAATTGTTTTCAAAAAGCTTTTTTGACATTTCACAAGCTTAATACCGTTAGACTAAATATTATGAAGAAATATATTCCGATGATATGCTTTTATCAAGAGGGTGTGTGATTTTTGCGTTGGAATGCGACTTTTTTAATCATCTTTGTAACTGTATATATTATAAATTACTTGGTAAATAACATGAAGGTGATCATCAAAATTCAGTAATAGTATTGTTTTCCATTTTCGAGAAATAACCAGTCCAATCTGCTTGTAGAGGCATTTTATCGGGCCAATTGTTTTCAAAAAGCTTTTTTGACATTTCACAAGCCTAATACCGTTAGACTAAATATTATGAAGAAATATATTCCGATGATATGCTTTTATCAAGAGGGTGTGTGATTTTTGCGTTGGAATGCGACTTTTTTAATCATCTTTGTAACTGTATATATTGTAACTTACTTGGTAAATAACATGAAGGTGATCATCAAAATTCAGTAATAGTATTTTTTTCCATTTTCGAGAAATAACCAGTCCAATCTGCTTGTAGAGGCATTTTATCGGGCCAATTGTTTTCAAAAAGCTTTTTTGACATTTCACAAGCTTAATACCGTTAGACTAAATATTATGAAGAAATATATTCCGATGATATGCTTTTATCAAGAGGGTGTGTGATTTTTGCGTTGGAATGCGACTTTTTTAATCATCTTTGTAACTGTATATATTATAACTTACTTGGTAAATAACATGAAGGTGATCATCAAAATTCAGTAATAGTATTGTTTTCCATTTTCGAGAAATAACCAGTCCAATCTGCTTGTAGAGGCATTTTATCGGGCCAATTGTTTTCAAAAAGCTTTTTTGACATTTCACAAGCTTAATACCGTTAGACTAAATATTATGAAGAAATATATTCCGATGATATGCTTTTATCAAGAGGGTGTGTGATTTTTGCGTTGGAATGCGACTTTTTTAATCATCTTTGTAACTGTATATATTATAACTTACTTGGTAAATAACATGAAGGTGATCATCAAAATTCAGTAATAGTATTGTTTTCCATTTTCGAGAAATAACCAGTCCAATCTGCTTGTAGAGGCATTTTATCGGGCCAATTGTTTTCAAAAAGCTTTTTTGACATTTCACAAGCTTAATACCGTTAGACTAAATATTATGAAGAAATATATTCCGATGATATGCTTTTATCAAGAGGGTGTGTGATTTTTGCGTTGGAATGCGACTTTTTTAATCATCTTTGTAACTGTATATATTATAACTTACTTGGTAAATAACATGAAGGTGATCATCAAAATTCAGTAATAGTATTTTTTTCCATTTTCGAGAAATAACCAGTCCAATCTGCTTGTAGAGGCATTTTATCGGGCCAATTGTTTTCAAAAAGCTTTTTTGACATTTCACAAGCTTAATACCGTTAGACTAAATATTATGAAGAAATATATTCCGATGATATGCTTTTGTCAAGAGAGTGTGTGATTTTTGCGTTGGAATGCGACTTTTTTAATCATCTTTGTAACTGTATATATTATAACTTACTTGGTAAATAACATGAAGGTGATCATCAAAATTCAGTAATAGTATTTTTTTCCATTTTCGAGAAATAACCAGTCCAATCTGCTTGTAGAGGCATTTTATCGGGCCAATTGTTTTCAAAAAGCTTTTTTGACATTTCACAAGCTTAATACCGTTAGACTAAATATTATGAAGAAATATATTCCGATGATATGCTTTTATCAAGAGGGTGTGTGATTTTTGCGTTGGAATGCGACTTTTTTAATCATCTTTGTAACTGTATATATTATAACTTACTTGGTAAATAACATGAAGGTGATCATCAAAATTCAGTAATAGTATTGTTTTCCATTTTCGAGAAATAACCAGTCCAATCTGCTTGTAGAGGCATTTTATCGGGCCAATTGTTTTCAAAAAGCTTTTTTGACATTTCACAAGCTTAATACCGTTAGACTAAATATTATGAAGAAATATATTCCGATGATATGCTTTTATCAAGAGGGTGTGTGATTTTTGCGTTGGAATGCGACTTTTTTAATCATCTTTGTAACTGTATATATTATAACTTACTTGGTAAATAACATGAAGGTGATCATCAAAATTCAGTAATAGTATTTTTTTCCATTTTCGAGAAATAACCAGTCCAATCTGCTTGTAGAGGCATTTTATCGGGCCATTTGTTTTCAAAAAGCTTTTTTGACATTTCACAAGCTTAATACCGTTAGACTAAATATTATGAAGAAATATATTCCGATGATATGCTTTTATCAAGAGAGTGTGTGATTTTTGCGTTGGAATGCGACTTTTTTAATCATCTTTGTAACTGTATATATTATAACTTACTTGGTAAATAACATGAAGGTGATCATCAAAATTCAGTAATAGTATTTTTTTCCATTTTCGAGAAATAACCAGTCCAATCTGCTTGTAGAGGCATTTTATCGGGCCAATTGTTTTCAAAAAGCTTTTTTGACATTTCACAAGCTTAATACCGTTAGACTAAATATTATGAAGAAATATATTCCGATGATATGCTTTTATCAAGAGGGTGTGTGATTTTTGCGTTGGAATGCGACTTTTTTAATCATCTTTGTAACTGTATATATTATAAATTACTTGGTAAATAACATGAAGGTGATCATCAAAATTCAGTAATAGTATTGTTTTCCATTTTCGAGAAATAACCAGTCCAATCTGCTTGTAGAGGCATTTTATCGGGCCAATTGTTTTCAAAAAGCTTTTTTGACATTTCACAAGCCTAATACCGTTAGACTAAATATTATGAAGAAATATATTCCGATGATATGCTTTTATCAAGAGGGTGTGTGATTTTTGCGTTGGAATGCGACTTTTTTAATCATCTTTGTAACTGTATATATTGTAACTTACTTGGTAAATAACATGAAGGTGATCATCAAAATTCAGTAATAGTATTTTTTTCCATTTTCGAGAAATAACCAGTCCAATCTGCTTGTAGAGGCATTTTATCGGGCCAATTGTTTTCAAAAAGCTTTTTTGACATTTCACAAGCTTAATACCGTTAGACTAAATATTATGAAGAAATATATTCCGATGATATGCTTTTATCAAGAGGGTGTGTGATTTTTGCGTTGGAATGCGACTTTTTTAATCATCTTTGTAACTGTATATATTATAACTTACTTGGTAAATAACATGAAGGTGATCATCAAAATTCAGTAATAGTATTGTTTTCCATTTTCGAGAAATAACCAGTCCAATCTGCTTGTAGAGGCATTTTATCGGGCCAATTGTTTTCAAAAAGCTTTTTTGACATTTCACAAGCTTAATACCGTTAGACTAAATATTATGAAGAAATATATTCCGATGATATGCTTTTATCAAGAGGGTGTGTGATTTTTGCGTTGGAATGCGACTTTTTTAATCATCTTTGTAACTGTATATATTATAACTTACTTGGTAAATAACATGAAGGTGATCATCAAAATTCAGTAATAGTATTGTTTTCCATTTTCGAGAAATAACCAGTCCAATCTGCTTGTAGAGGCATTTTATCGGGCCAATTGTTTTCAAAAAGCTTTTTTGACATTTCACAAGCTTAATACCGTTAGACTAAATATTATGAAGAAATATATTCCGATGATATGCTTTTATCAAGAGGGTGTGTGATTTTTGCGTTGGAATGCGACTTTTTTAATCATCTTTGTAACTGTATATATTATAACTTACTTGGTAAATAACATGAAGGTGATCATCAAAATTCAGTAATAGTATTTTTTTCCATTTTCGAGAAATAACCAGTCCAATCTGCTTGTAGAGGCATTTTATCGGGCCAATTGTTTTCAAAAAGCTTTTTTGACATTTCACAAGCTTAATACCGTTAGACTAAATATTATGAAGAAATATATTCCGATGATATGCTTTTGTCAAGAGAGTGTGTGATTTTTGCGTTGGAATGCGACTTTTTTAATCATCTTTGTAACTGTATATATTATAACTTACTTGGTAAATAACATGAAGGTGATCATCAAAATTCAGTAATAGTATTTTTTTCCATTTTCGAGAAATAACCAGTCCAATCTGCTTGTAGAGGCATTTTATCGGGCCAATTGTTTTCAAAAAGCTTTTTTGACATTTCACAAGCTTAATACCGTTAGACTAAATATTATGAAGAAATATATTCCGATGATATGCTTTTATCAAGAGGGTGTGTGATTTTTGCGTTGGAATGCGACTTTTTTAATCATCTTTGTAACTGTATATATTATAACTTACTTGGTAAATAACATGAAGGTGATCATCAAAATTCAGTAATAGTATTGTTTTCCATTTTCGAGAAATAACCAGTCCAATCTGCTTGTAGAGGCATTTTATCGGGCCAATTGTTTTCAAAAAGCTTTTTTGACATTTCACAAGCTTAATACCGTTAGACTAAATATTATGAAGAAATATATTCCGATGATATGCTTTTATCAAGAGGGTGTGTGATTTTTGCGTTGGAATGCGACTTTTTTAATCATCTTTGTAACTGTATATATTATAACTTACTTGGTAAATAACATGAAGGTGATCATCAAAATTCAGTAATAGTATTTTTTTCCATTTTCGAGAAATAACCAGTCCAATCTGCTTGTAGAGGCATTTTATCGGGCCAATTGTTTTCAAAAAGCTTTTTTGACATTTCACAAGCTTAATACCGTTAGACTAAATATTATGAAGAAATATATTCCGATGATATGCTTTTATCAAGAGAGTGTGTGATTTTTGCGTTGGAATGCGACTTTTTATCATCTTTGTAACTGTATATATTATAACTTACTTGGTAAATAACATGAAGGTGATCATCAAAATTCAGTAATAGTATTTTTCTCCATTTTCGAGAAATAACCAGTCCAATCTGCTTGTAGAGGCATTTTATCGGGCCAATTGTTTTCAAAAAGCTTTTTTGACATTTCACAAGCTTAATACCGTTAGACTAAATATTATGAAGAAATATATTCCGATGATATGCTTTTATCAAGAGGGTGTGTGATTTTTGCGTTGGAATGCGACTTTTTTAATCATCTTTGTAACTGTATATATTATAACTTACTTGGTAAATAACATGAAGGTGATCATCAAAATTCAGTAATAGTATTTTTTTCCATTTTCGAGAAATAACCAGTCCAATCTGCTTGTAGAGGCATTTTATCGGGCCAATTGTTTTCAAAAAGCTTTTTTGACATTTCACAAGCTTAATACCGTTAGACTAAATATTATGAAGAAATATATTCCGATGATATGCTTTTATCAAGAGGGTGTGTGATTTTTGCGTTGGAATGCGACTTTTTTAATCATCTTTGTAACTGTATATATTATAACTTACTTGGTAAATAACATGAAGGTGATCATCAAAATTCAGTAATAGTATTGTTTTCCATTTTCGAGAAATAACCAGTCCAATCTGCTTGTAGAGGCATTTTATCGGGCCAATTGTTTTCAAAAAGCTTTTTTGACATTTCACAAGCTTAATACCGTTAGACTAAATATTATGAAGAAATATATTCCGATGATATGCTTTTATCAAGAGGGTGTGTGATTTTTGCGTTGGAATGCGACTTTTTTAATCATCTTTGTAACTGTATATATTATAACTTACTTGGTAAATAACATGAAGGTGATCATCAAAATTCAGTAATAGTATTTTTTTCCATTTTCGAGAAATAACCAGTCCAATCTGCTTGTAGAGGCATTTTATCGGGCCAATTGTTTTCAAAAAGCTTTTTTGACATTTCACAAGCTTAATACCGTTAGACTAAATATTATGAAGAAATATATTCCGATGATATGCTTTTATCAAGAGAGTGTGTGATTTTTGCGTTGGAATGCGACTTTTTTAATCATCTTTGTAACTGTATATATTATAACTTACTTGGTAAATAACATGAAGGTGATCATCAAAATTCAGTAATAGTATTTTTTTCCATTTTCGAGAAATAACCAGTCCAATCTGCTTGTAGAGGCATTTTATCGGGCCAATTGTTTTCAAAAAGCTTTTTTGACATTTCACAAGCTTAATACCGTTAGACTAAATATTATGAAGAAATATATTCCGATGATATGCTTTTATCAAGAGGGTGTGTGATTTTTGCGTTGGAATGCGACTTTTTTAATCATCTTTGTAACTGTATATATTATAAATTACTTGGTAAATAACATGAAGGTGATCATCAAAATTCAGTAATAGTATTGTTTTCCATTTTCGAGAAATAACCAGTCCAATCTGCTTGTAGAGGCATTTTATCGGGCCAATTGTTTTCAAAAAGCTTTTTTGACATTTCACAAGCCTAATACCGTTAGACTAAATATTATGAAGAAATATATTCCGATGATATGCTTTTATCAAGAGGGTGTGTGATTTTTGCGTTGGAATGCGACTTTTTTAATCATCTTTGTAACTGTATATATTATAACTTACTTGGTAAATAACATGAAGGTGATCATCAAAATTCAGTAATAGTATTTTTTTCCATTTTCGAGAAATAACCAGTCCAATCTGCTTGTAGAGGCATTTTATCGGGCCAATTGTTTTCAAAAAGCTTTTTTGACATTTCACAAGCTTAATACCGTTAGACTAAATATTATGAAGAAATATATTCCGATGATATGCTTTTATCAAGAGGGTGTGTGATTTGTGCGTTGGAATGCGACTTTTTTAATCATCTTTGTAACTGTATATATTATAACTTACTTGGTAAATAACATGAAGGTGATCATCAAAATTCAGTAATAGTATTTTTTACCATTTTCGAGATATAACCAGTCCAATCTGCTTGTAGAGGCATTTTATCTAGCCAATTGTTTTCAAAAACCATATTCTTTGCAATTTATCGACATTTCTCATGCGGGAACAATAACTATTCGTAAGTAAACATCATGACTGCTTTCAATATTTAAATGATTACAGAAATCGTATCGCCACCTGTATGCATTTGTTTGGGTTTGTCAGCTCCATCCTTAGAAGATCTCTTGCTGAATGCGTTTTAACTGATCTTCAATTTAAATTCCACCTCAAGTGAAAATATGTTTTAGACTGATTTCACACGAGAGTAGAAGCAGCCAAGAAGAACATTCTGATATACCTATCTATTGCTTCGGTTCATAATTTGTTGGCGGTTGGTCAATACCCCATTAGCCAAAAGAGTTTACTGCTTTTCTTGTTCTTCTATAGAGGTATCTGTACTTTCTCAAGCAATATCTATTTCAAGAGGCTTACCGCTTTTCAATCTACTTTTTCCACATTAATTTGGACAAAAACAACCTTCGAAAAAGTGCTCCATACTTTTGGGTTATGTCTGACAATACTTTGTCCTTTTTCAAGCAAATTCTGCCAGACTCGTCTCTTACCATATTTGGACATTCCATCACATCCTCATCTACTGTTAATAATATGTTTACAATTTGATTATATACAGGGTGTCCTCGAACTGCGTGGCCAAAATAAAACCGAAGATTCTTTGATTCGAAAAAAAGTTGATGAGCCTATTTACTTTTGCCTCAAGTGTCTTGTTTACCCGGTAGAGGGCTTCAAAATTGCAAAAATAATTTTGTTTTTCCGGTATAACTTGAGAACGTGACGAAGAACTTTCACAATATTCAGCAGGTGAGTTACTGTCAATAATGGCCATTTTTGAGAGTGGAGCACAAAGCCTTAGATACCATAGAAATGCCTCAAACTTGAGGATGTAACGGGAAAAGTGTCCAGAACTTTTTTGTGGTCAATGTAATTCACTCGATATTTTTTATGTAGATAGCTTATCTAATTTGAAAAATTTTCTTACTCTTAGAAATTTTGATAAAATCAACGGATTACCTTGAAAAAATTAATTTTCGAGTCTCTGCAATTTTGGCTTACTAATTTTACTTGATTAAAATACCTTAGTTGCCTTTGCTTTTCTAATGTCATTTTGGCATTTGAAGAATTTATTCTCAAAACTGTCAGTTTTTACTTTGCTTTCCGTGAAAATTTTATAAAATTATGGCTCAAAATTTCACTAACACTGAAATGGTTGATATGTTATTGATTTATGGACTTTGTCGTTGCAATGGCCGGAGAAGGGAAAGATATCCGCATCGCAGAAATCCAAATCGGCAAACCTTCGCGAAACTGGCAAATTTGAAGCAAATCGCAGAGAAACTGGACGCAGACGGACAAGAAGGACGTTAGAGCTCGAAGAAGCGATACTGGAAGCGGTTGAAACTGAACCTGGGATAAGCAGACTACGTTTGGGACTTCGTATTGGAGCCTCAAAATCATTAGTTCATAATGTCCTGAAAGAAGAACTGTTGTATCCCTATCATATTAAAACAGTTCAAGACTTATTGCCAATGGATCCAGGTCATCGGCTAGATTTCTGTCGGCTTATTGTCCAAAGACAAAACGCAAACCCCAATTTTTGTAGAAGAATTCTGTTCACGGACGAAGATACTTTCACGAGATGTGGTCTCCATAATGAACATTTCAATGCTGATGAAAATCCTCATGAAACGGAAGTTACATATTTTCAGAATCAAACTAAAATAAATGTTTGGGTTGGAATAGTGGATAACTTTATTATTGGCCCTACCGTAATACCCGATCGACTGAACGGGGAGAACTACTTGAACTTTTTGGAACAAAGGCTACTTGAACTGTTGGAAGACTTGCCCTTACACATTCGTCGTGGCCTGGTTTATCCATGATGGTGCACCTCCTCATTTCACATTAGCTGTGAGGCGACATTTGAATGTGGAATATCCAGATCGCTGGATAGGTAGAGGACACGATGCACCAGTGAACTGGCCGGCCCGCTCCCCTGATTTGACGCCCTGCGACTTCTTTCTATGGGGCGCTTTGAAGTTGAAAGTTTATGCAGCTCCAGTAAACACACGAGAGGAATTGTTGCAACGAATTAGTCATGAAGCGGATTTATTGAAGAATGATCCTGAAGTACTAGCCAGAGTTCAATCCAATTTCTTGAAACGAATTAAGTTGTGTATTCAGGAAAATGGGCAACATTTCGAACAATTGATGCCTTAGCGATTTCCCAAAAAGTTTTGTTGTTTCTTTTAATTTAGCATTTGTTTTTCCTAAATAATCACATCGTTTCCCCATTTCTATTGTTTTTATTATTCGTGTTTTACCGAGATATTAACCATTTCAGTGTTAGTGAAATTTTGAGCCATAATTTTATAAAATTTTTACGGAAAGCAAAGTAAAAACTGACAGTTTTGAGGATAAATTCTCCAAATGCCAAAATGACATTAGAAAAGCAAAGGCAACTAAGGTATTTTAATCGAGTAAAATTAGTAAGCCAAAATTGCAGAGACTCGAAAATTATTTTTTTCAAGCTAATCTGTTGATTTTATCAAAATTTTCTAAGAGTAAGAAAAGTTTTCAAATTAGATAAGCTATCTACATAAAAAATATAGAGTGAATTACATTGACCACAAAAAAGTTCTGGACACCTTTCCCGTTACATCCTCAAGTTTGAGCCATTTCTATGGTCTCTAAGGCTTTATGCTCCGCTCTCAAAAACGGCTATTATTGACAGTAACGCACTTGCCAAATATTGTGAAAGTCCTCCATCACGTTCTCAAGTTATATCGAAAAAACAAAATTATTTTTGCAACTTTGAAGCCCTCTACCGGCTAAACAAGACACTTGAGGCGAAAGTAAAAAGGCTCATCAAATTTTTTTCGAATCAAAGAATCTTCGGTTTTATTTTAGTCACGCAGTTCGAGGACACCCTGTATATTGTACTCATTTCAATTGGGCTAGTTCTAGGAATCAATGTCCCATGCTCATCATTTCACTATGTCTCTGCCCAGAGCAGATTTCCTTAGCTATGAGCTTCATAGCAGCTCTGATTAAGCGTACCAATATTCGAACACTCCATGTTGATACATGTTTCAAATCCAATCAAAGAATATAACCAAGGGAAGCATTTACATTATTTATGAATAAATCTCAATTACCAACTCTGTATCATTTCTTAAAACAATATGTTTTTAGGATGACTTGTCCAGAAATCTGATTTATGCAAGAAATGTATGCGAGGAATTTTTGGAGCCCCTAAATGTTCCAAAATATTTAATGAAAAAAGGAAAATACGATAAGGCTTGTCTGTTTCCAGATCGCTTCAAATTCCTCCGTGAAAGCCTTGCATTTGGCGAGAGCCCACAAAGCTTATTGCGGATGAAATTAGCAAGTAAACTGAATTTAGTATCTGTCATAGTGGAAGAGAAAGTACATCGGCACAACTTCGACATAACGAGACAAGGATTATTATTCTGCTGCAACCATTTTATCAGACAGCAGCATTTTTTTCATGCTTCCGGGTGCACAACCAACGTCCATCTGAAACTGTGTAATCGTTGTATGAGAAAAATACCATCGGCTAGATCAATTACAATATCTGTTTCGAATGATAAAGAAGTTGACTTGTACAGGTACAAAACTAAGAAAGCCCCAGGAAAACAAATATTCACTTCTATAACTACTTCCCAAGTAGAAAACGCTTTAAACAACGCTCAATATTTGATGAATGGGACACTAAAAAATGATGAAATAAGACCATATCGAATCATGGCATTTGATTCTACATGCAAGTCTGGTAATACCAGTGATTTCAACTATAGATGCGAAATGGAAAGCAACTTCCACTACCTGTCAGTACTAATTACAAAGAAAACTACCCTGAATCCTGGACATTACTTCAACAAAAGAATCATCTTCTTCTGTGAACATAGTACACAGGGCTATATAAGTAAATGTGCAGGTTGTATTTTTGACGTACATATTCGAGTCTGTTCTCCTTGTTACAAGAATTTAAAATCCACCAAAGGCATCAAAATATTATTCGACAAGGACACCCCTCCGTGTACTGGATATAGTGCTGATGAACGATCAGGAAGTTCCTGAAGATGATTGGATTAGTTCATCCAGGTTTCCCCTATTAATATTCTTGTTTCAATATATTGTGAGCTGTACTAGTTTGTTAGATATGCAATTCATATGGGACCATAGATTTTGATTTGATGTTTATGATATAATTGCAGAATTATCAATAAAGGAGTAAATTATCATCATATCGTATAAGATCATTCCTTAAACCTAGAAATCACTATTGAGTAAGGCCACGAGCCACTCGGTTATTTCTGTATTAGCCGATATAATGGAGAGGGTCATGTCATCAGTTTGTAAAGAACAATAGTTCAAATGGTAGCCACGTGTGGAACAGTTTTGGTAGGTAGCTAAATTGGATGGTATCGAAGTGTGTGCTATTTGTTATGGTGATGCGTCCAGACTAGAAAATGTTAAACCGAACGAACATAACAAACAGGGCGAACGAACCGAATTCGCGTAGTGTGGACGTTTTTCCGAGCCGAATAAAACGCGCTGAATGTTTTTCAATACTTGTGGGCAAAAGTGAATTGCTCAAGTGAAGTTATTATTCGCCAAATCGTTCATTCGTTCATTCGAGAATTCGGTCTGTTCGCAGTATTCACAGCATTCGTTTCGATGGTGCTTCCAGGCTTCAATTTATTATTCAAAAACATACATAAATAATATACTCGATTGGTATAATGGATATCTATGCTTTCGTTGATTTTGGTAATTTATAGTCATTGTACAAACAATAAAAAAACACTAAAAGCTACCGCTAGGTCAATATTCATGTACTTGTGGTTCCGTTTTCTTTCAATCTATAGGAATTAAATTATGCACTGCGAATACTTCGATCAAGTGGGAACATTAATATTTGCGGGAATATCCTAAGCACAACGAGCATTTGTTCGGACTATTTGTTCTGTTGGTTCCTGAACGCTCGGTTCGTTTTGTTCGTTGGGTTGAAATGTTCAAGTCTGGACGCACCATTAGAGCGAATGTGATTATTCAAAGCTGGGTTTCACCCATTATCACTATATGATCATTTGGGTCATATACCAATAAAATCTATAAAATCGATGCTAGAAAGCCGTTACTTCATTGAATTCATCATTATGATTAAATAATGGAAGAAAAGTTACTTTGATTTTATACCACTTTTAATAATAACATGAAAAGGTTACTTTAATTTCAAAATCAAAGTGTCATTATCAAACAGATACAAAATGTATATAGTCGCGGAAATAAAGCACTAGCGCAATTGGATGGATTGAGATGCGGTTTACTGCATTCGTTTCGGAAGGTAATTTATAAATCTTGTGCAGCGCTTGTTTTTTGCCGAAAAAAATTACTGCATTTCTACAGCCAAAAAATGCATTTTTCGAACTGCACTTTTTGAGGTGAATATAAAAAACGGACTCGAATTGGTTTCTCGGGGATTTTTCCCTGAGGTCTCCTTGAACCATCCGGGGGTATACGGCGATCCTGATGACCTGGATATTGAGGAATTTGATTTTTATTCATTTTTTTCAAATTTGTGGGTATACATTCGACGATATTGACGTCATTTGTTTAGAGACAATGCTCCCTTAGGTAAAGAAGATTCGTTTCACCCTGCACTTTTGATTGAGATATTGTGTAGACCTCATAATCAAAACTTCAAAGGTATAAGTGTAAACAACACGTATAACTTTAGAAAAGCTAATTTCTTACAATTATATAATATGTTACTAGAAAAAGACTGGTCCATTCTGAATGATTACTCTAATATTGATGAGGCTTACTCTGAATTCTATAGTATGGTATACTCTGTATTTGATGTAAATGTACCATTATTCCGAAATAAAGAAGGTTATCCACCATGGTTTGATAGGTCTACTATCGATCTAATGAAACATAAAAATAATGCAAGAACTAGGTATTTAAAACATAAGGCTCGTCAGAATCTTGGAGATTTTAATCAACAGATCTTTAACCAAAGTTCGAATAAAGGAAGCTTATTATCTCTATTTCGAGAAAATCGGTAACTCCATCATTCATGATACAAAAGCTTTTGGAACTTCATAAATGAAAAAGAACGCACGACTAGAATTCCTGGTTCTATGGGTTTTAATGAAATGATTACAAAGAAATTGTTGAAGCATTTGGTACATTATTTGCCAGTGTATACTCTGAACCCAATAACAACAACGATTTCTGCAATATCTGAGATTTGACCAACATTAACTCATCATTTTAAATATTGTATCGATAAGTCAACCAGAAATTGTAACTGCTATTAAAAACCTCAAGAATAAATACACCTCTGGTTATGATCAAATACTAAGCTTCCTAATAAAAGATCTCAGTTTGAAATCTAATAAATTTCCTAGTGCTTGGGAAAAAGCAAAGGTTATTCCTGTTCACAAATCTGGTGATGTTGGAAATATACTCAATTATCGTCCAATTGCGATGATGTCTAACTTATCTAAGGTCCTTGAGATGTGTCTGTATCAACGCATTTATAGTACTTTCTCACATATGATATCACCATACCAACATGGATTTGTCCAAAAAAGATCTACGGTTACGAATCTTACCTGTTTGAACATGTATATTGCTGCTATTCTTGACAATCAAGGACAGGTTGACGTATTATATACAGATTTTTCTAAGGTCTTTGATAAACTTGATCACACTATTCTTCTAGGCAAGCTCAAATCCATTGGATTCAGTACCTCCTTAGTAATTTGTGCAGTATTGCGGTCAGAGATCAGATTCATTTATCGCCCAATCCGGTGTGCCTCTAGGTTCAAACCTTGGTTCTCTACTTTTCCTGTTATTTAATAATGATTTGGCTGAAACCATAATCGGATTGAAACTAATTTTTGCTGACTTGAAAATAGTTTTTGGAATAAAGATCATAGATGACTGCTACGCACTACAAAATGATATGGACAGTATTTTTGAATGGTGCGCCAACAATAAATTAAGTCTAAGTATTAGTGAATGTTGTGTTGTTAGCTTCAGTCGTAAAGTCCATCCTATTTTGTTCGATTATCTTTTAGATTCAATAATCATTTCTCGTAATTCTACAGTCAAAGACTTAGGTGTTTTATACGATCATCAGTTCACTTTTAATCTACATATAAGTGATATGTGTGCTGAAGTTAATAGAAATTTAGGGTTTGTACTTAGGCATTTCAAATATTTCAACAATTTAGAGGTACTACAAACACTATTCAATTCATTGGTTAGACCAAAACTAGAATATGCTTCACTCATCTGGAACCTTCAGTATAAATTCCAGATTACACTAATTGAGAGCATTCAACGTAAATATTTGAAATATCTCTGGCTTAAAACTTTCAATATCTTTCCTAGAAGAGGTTTTGACCATTAATTATCATTATCAACTTTTGATTGTTTGACACTTGAACTGAGAAGAAGAATAAGGAGCACAATATTCCTCCATAATTTGTTGAATGATAATATTGACTGCAGTTACTTATTAGGTAAATTAAATTTTGTTGTACCTAGATTATCTTCTCGCTGTCCCTTAACTTTTTACAATGTTAGGTCTAATACAAATGTATCATCTAGATGTCCGATATCTGTCATGACAACAAACTTTAATATTATTTGTTCACAATGTGACTTATTTTTTAATAGTATTCAGTATGCTATTAGTATGGTCAAGTGAGGTTATTTATCACCATGTAATTTGAAAATTTAGCCAGTTTATTTCCATTATTTTTGTTATATATTCCTTGTTAATCTTTTTATCATGCTGCTCTGTATTATTTGTCCTATAATTGGGTTACCCTGTTGTGCATATATATACTAAATAAATAAATAAATGAATGAATAAACAATATAAGCAATTTGCGCAACTTTATTTGTGGTCAACTTTTTTTCTGCACTTTATCCCATCAAAATCGATCCATTTCCCAAGGATTTACTGGTCCAATACCCATTTGAATGCACTAAGTGTTCACCAACTATAAATTTCTCACTTGATTATATGGTCTTATTTATCATCATCCAGTTTGGAATTCTACTTTTTCTATACCAAAGGTCCTAATCCTCGACAAAAACGCTATGTTGGTATCTGATTCCAAAAAGCCTGTATGTAGTCAATAAGAGTTTGAAACTACTAACTTTCGGTAGTTTGAATTCTGCTTATTGGTGTATGTTGAATTCGGCTCTATTCAAGATATTTATTCCCGTAATTACGGTACGTAAACATTTTGCGGCATATTTTCCTCGTCGTTGTACCTAATCAGGTAGTATTAATTCCAGTTGATGGCACGAATATTTCACTTGTTGACTTAAGTATGCAAAATTCACTAAACTATAAGCATTATGTGTTACAAACAGGGATTCCATGCGGATAAATACTGATTACAACAATACTGCCGAAACGGAAAGTTTGCGAACGAACTCAAGAGCGTAGGGAATTTGTTGTACATCAATTGGAATTCGCTATAAGCTGCCCAACATGCCACAATTCCACGAGAATTATATATTTCATAAAATTACTGTTACGTTCTAAATGCAAAGCACGAACAAACTTGACATACTTTGAACTCTCCAAATACACTTCGTCAATTATCTATTTTCATTATCTAATGAAAATTATTTGATGTATCAACAAATCATCGATGAATTTCCATTCAATTTTGCAATAATACAATAATGACAAATCAGAAATTTGTAGTACAGTCATTTAAAATTTTATTTCGGAATATCTTTGTACAGTTGATCTTTGTCTGAAACTTGTTGCAAGATGTTTTTGATGTCATAAGAATCATTGGTCACCCAGTCTCACCATGGGAAATTGGCGCAACAATTGTTTTTATTAACAAATTGACCGTTTATAAACAATTTAAATTAAAAAATTTTATTTTGAGACAGAAATATCCACTTGGGGGTCTTTGGGGTCTCTAATTACGATTCTGAAGTCAAAAATAACAGAATTATTCATCATCACCTGGAAATTGGCCAATTGGCAAGTTGATATTTAACATAATTTATACCTTTTTAACTCAATTGTTTTTTTTTGAGCTAGCAATCACTATACCGAATCCAAAGAGGACAAGGTCATACATAATCGTCAGGAAGTTGGCCAACTGGAAACGGAAGTTGATGAAATTCACCATAATTTAGACCATTTTCTTGAAAAAACTAAACTCAATTGGTTTTTTTGAGCTATCAATCTCTTATATATTAAATTCAACGATCACGAGATCATTCATAATCGCCCGGAAATTGGCCAATTAGAACCGGGAATTGATGGAATTTACCAAAATTTAGACCTTCTTCTTACAAAAAATTGATTCATTGGCTTTTTTGAGCTAACAATCAGTATACCAAATTCAAAGATAAAATATCAATCTATAACATTCCGAAAATTGAGCAATTGGAACCGAAAGTTAATGGAATAAAATATTTTACAGACTGCTGATCGATCTATCGTAGTTACAGCTATACAAAATAGTCCATTCATGGGTAAAAAGTTATAGATCGTTTGAGTTTCGGCAAAAACCAATAGAAAAATTAGATCATCGCCAATAAATTTTAAAAGTTGTTACCGCAAACCATATACAATAAACTAAGAATATTAACATTATTCACAATAAAACAGTTATTAAATTCAATGAAAAGGCAATGAGTTTTTAAATAAAGCTCTAAACTTTGCATTTGATTCTAAGAAATTATCCATGGAGGATTCGAGCAATGCTATTGAAAATACGACTTGGTATCTCAACATTCAAGACAAAGCTTTCGTTCGTGCAAGAAAATTCTTAACATACAAATAAATCATATAAAAGTATTTCTAATAATTTTAACAATATCTGATAGATAGATAGATCATTTTATTTATCTTATGTACATAATATGTGAACACTCGTCATCTTAAAATATAAATAAGATCACAATATTAAATTTGAAAGCTTAACTCAAAAAAATCTTCTGTGGAATAAAATATATTATTTAAAAGAATATTTTTAACAGATTTCTTGAATTCTTTCAATGGTTATTCTTTAATGGGCTCGGGCAATTTATTAAAATATTGAAATGCAAGAAATGTTGGACCACTTTGAGATTTTTTAAGTCTAAGAAAATCTGTACGAATATTTCTATTATTACGAGTATTGTAATCATGAAAACCCTCAATCAAGGAGTACTTATCTCTGCAATTATGTGCATACTTGAAACATTCATATATATGCAGATTTGGGAATGTTAATATACCTAATCCCTTGAATGCTTTTCTACAGTAATCCCTATAATCCTCGCAACAATTCTTATCGCTCTCCTTTGTAATCTGAAAATCTTATTATTTTAGAACAATTACCCCAAACTAAAATAGCCTAGCCTAACTGGCTTATTTAGAAACCCCCTATGTTGCATAAAAGGGCACTTTCTGTGAACTGAGTTTACTTAATTCAAGTAAGTTTTAAGCCTAAATTGGGGAAATTTAAAGGTTAAGGTTTGGTCGCAGGCTATGCTCGATTATTGAAGAGTGATTTGTTTTAGCGAAAAAGTCGGCCAGATGTTCGTGTTGTAGATTTTGAGCATTTCTGCTTACTCACTCCGTCCTAACCATTTGGGCATATGCGCAGTTTACACGTTGTTGGTTTTTACATAGCGGTGGTACGGTGCCTCCAATTTACTTCTCACAGAATATATATATAATACGTTTAATTTACTGGTTTGCTTAATCAAATATTGCACCTCAAGCCGTTTTTGATTTACAGATTTTAAGCGCCCGTTCCTACCTTTGGCGGTAGTGAAGATTCGAGTTGGCGGTTGGAGCGTTTGATAGTCATATGCGAAAGATGAAGTGAGCGAAGCGAACGAAGTCTCTCCTTCTGTCAGCTCATACGGCATCTTGTTGGCTTCTACATAGTGATGGAACGGTGACTCCAATTTATTGTACCTAAAGCCGTTACAGATTTTAAATGCCCGTCCATACAGTGCTATCGAATCGAGCTCCCGCAACTAGACAGACTGCGGATGCCGCTCTTGATTGGCTTATCCGGGTCACTGACTCACTCCGTCTCAAGCCTTCGTGCATATGCGCAGAGCACTGACTGACCTTCTAGTTATTCTACATCAGAATGACAGCTAAGTGTTGTGTACCGAACTGCAACAGCAATAAGCCAGTAATCTAGATGAGACTTATCATTCAACATTTGCTTCTCCACGATGCGAGGGTTTGAGAAAATGGACTGAAGTAATTCATAGAGATTCTTCCGTCCCTAATAAAAATGCATACGTACGTTTTAAACATTTTCCTGATAGTGACGTTATTAGAGAAGACATGATAATAATCGTGAGCGATCTGTACTTGAGTTTCCCTGTAATCTCCGATAATTTAAAATACAAACTTACACTGAATCCTAATCTTCCTAAACTGTATTGCTTACCCTTAATTCATAAACCAGGTAATTCCATCATACCAATAATTTCTAACATTGATTGTGCCACGTATAACATAGTTAAGGAATTTAGCAACTTCCAAGGCGCACCCAGTTCGATTGTAAAAAATTCTTTGGAACTAATTGCAATATTGAAAGATATCAAACTTGAACCTGGTAATACACTCGTTTCATTTGATGTTGATTCACAATTTATAAATAAACCAATCCCTGAGTCGATAAACATTCTGAGAAATAGGGTTTCAAACATTTATATCCCGATACAAACTACACAAAATACGATCCTTTCGTCTTTATGTATGGAACCACATTTTTTCACTTTTAACAACAATTACTATGAACAAACAAGCGGGTGTGTGATGGGCAATCCACTCTCTACTTTCTTGGACAATATTTTATTAAGCAAACCTGAAACCTCCTCAAAATCAAAATTAAATCAATAACCATTAGTTTGGCATATGTATGTCGATGATATTTTGGCCATTATCAGTAAACGTTTTGATTTACAAGGCTTCTTGAACATGCTTAATAGACAATTTGATTGTATCAAATTCACTGTACAAATAGAAACAGATAACCAGCTCCCTATCCTTGATATTAACATTATCAAGGATAGTTCCTCGAAATTCAACATATACTCCATCTAACTCAAACAAATAGGTATACTCCTGCGGATTCAGTAACACCGATTAATTATAAAATAGCTCCTTTTAATAGTCATAGATTATTAAAGTACCTCCGATCCAGCGAAATTATAACAACGTATTTGAGAACGTTGGACGATAGATACGACAAAATTTTGATCAATAACTTAATTTCTAAACAAAAGAGAAAATGGAAAGCAACCAATTAACCAAATTAGAGGCACCATCTTCATATAGTTCAATAAAATTCAGAAGTTTCACTCATCATTCTTCCGTAATTAATAATTTCCATAATTTGTTCTCTAAATTTGTAATACAAACCGTTTATAGATGTAAAATCAAGTTAACAAACCGTTTGGGCAAGAATTTTGATAAAGTATTCAACTGCGACAAATCCACGATAACTAAGAACGATTTCTTCATGAGTTAATCCATTTTTCCTCCTTCCTTCAAGTTTTTGTTCACATTCAAGAGCAGCATGGAATAATACATGAATGAAGTTACAAGAATTGCTATATCATCTAATGAAGCCAGAGTAGCGAGACAGGTTAACGCGTTTTTAAAATGATGATCTTATAATCTAATAGTTTCATGCAACCTAAACTCAAACTTGTACTTTCTACGAAAGGCGGATCCTTAATATGATGATGTCAGATACAACTATTCCTATGAAGTCTTCCATATCTATGCTCAGGATCACCACCTACAGCATCCTCTCATGGTACGATCATGTAAGGTTCATTGCGAAAACCGCTTCACATAAACTTGGTTTTCTATACCGTGCCAAGAGCTACTTTACATCCCAGCAGTTCCTCATAATCTACAAAGCACAGATTCACTGTTCACATGCTTGGAGTTCGGCTTCGAAATAAACGCTGAAGCTCTTGGATTCATCCTCATCACCACCAATAGAACACTCGCATTGGACAATCATGTACACGTCTGATTGGTGATGTCATACTTATGAATACATTGACATCTCTACAACATCGTAGAAAGGTAATCTCTCCCTTTCCTAGAGATATTTCCATGGTTGGTGCTCATCTGAAAACGCTCCTGTTATTCCACCACGAGCGATTCCTAGTGGGGGGACTCGACGTGCTCAAGCTCACCCCTTCATTGTCAAGTTCAAGACCTCTCGAATTTCTTCATACCGGAGTTCATTCTTCAATCGGATGGCAAAATTGTGGAACCTTTTGCTTCATGCCTATAACCTCCAAACTTTCAAAAAAATTACAATGCTCATTTCCTTCCCCAACATTCCATCGATCGCTCTCAGGAAGTTCTCTGAACATTATAGGTTATCCTCTCGTGTAATCAAAATTTGGAACAAAAACGCTCTTTATGATGAACTTCATCAATATCTATTAACCTTTTCTTATTTGTCCCTTCTACCAAATCTGTTGGAAGTTTGGAAAATAAGGAATCGTCGATTATAGAATACCTATTTTTTATAAATAGAGCTAGTAGGTGGAATCGAATTGCCTGAAAGAACAGTGGTTCAAAATTTACACATTCCTTGGGATATAATTCTGAAAAATATTTGTTTGGAATAATCGGAAATGACTCATTTATTCCGAAAACTTTGAAAAGAGTTTGTGAGCCCATGTTCATTCCAATATCTTATTTAGTTTTCAAT
This sequence comes from Endomychus coccineus, assembly GCA_958510875.1. Taxonomy (NCBI): domain Eukaryota; kingdom Metazoa; phylum Arthropoda; class Insecta; order Coleoptera; family Endomychidae; genus Endomychus; species Endomychus coccineus. Next base: position 14,291,530 of record OY294071.1, on the reverse strand, counting down.
GTACCAATAGGTTTTCCAAAATTGATTAGCCAGTTTCGAGACACAACATGCTGAATATTTCGCTCATTTCGCTGATTGCAGCTGAAACAATATGAGAGTTATTGACCATACACTTCCCCGATTCGCTGATGCACGAAGTCCCTGGTATGTTAAACTATTTTCTCAATACCGCCAAATATGGAATCAAGTAGACTGAGGTCTGGTGCTTTGGCCGGCTTAGTACACCTATTTCAATAATTTGTGTAGTATCTCCATTGTTTGTGAACCTATCGAGGAATGCACTTCATATCTACTCGTAGCTTGTGGTAATCAATACTTCGTATGTCAATGATCCCTCTATTGTTTGTTCATTGTGAAAATATTCGCAAATTAATAATTTAAATTTCATAGGAGATTGATTGCATAATAAACCATAAACACGTTTTACCTTATCTGGATGATTCAACAGGAAATACAGTATCCTTCCCGTATAAGAAACCCAGTTTCAGAATTATCGCGGATATGAAACTTTATGGCTGTATATTGTCGATTGAAATTGTATCATAAAATTGTACATTCCAATGATTCGATATACATCATTTAAATACCTCTTATAGAGACCTACTTAGATAAAAATTGCATGAAGTTATCTGAAATGACATAAAGATATTACCTTGTCAACCAGGTATGTTTATGGGGCTGTGGTTCACCGACATTACTGACCTCTCTTTTACCAACTCAGTTCATACGGTTTTATGTGACTCGCCAGAAGTTTATGTTCAGATAAAACTCTTAAAACTACGTACTGAGTCAATTATTCTATTACATATGTTTTAACTACTCCCGTTAATATGTAGCCATTAAATTCTCTCGAACAAGACCAGTGGCGGATTGGGCAGAGAGATACCAAACTGTATTATTTCAAATGTACATGTTAATGAAAATGCGAGAACAATCTGATAAGTCTTTATGCATCTTTTGAATGTAATATAAAATGCTAGGAATATCATCAATCATCGTCCCAGAAGATAACTTTTTCTTATAAGTGGATTTTAAGCTTTTTTTTATCCTATTAACGCCCATTTTCGCTACGGCGGCATATCTCTGAACACAAATGAGAATTATTGATGTGCTTGAATATGGTATAATGGAAGTAAAATAGAGTTTTACCTCTCTATGTCGAAAGAAAACATCGGCAGACATTTCATTTACCCAAAAAATGGTAGAAGATTTACCAGGATTGATCCCTGGTCTACTAGTTAGCAGGTCTTCTTACTTGGCTATACACCTTACCCTATTCCTCAATAAATTATTATGATACTTTCACAGATTTGCTCTGATAATCTTTCATTGAATTCTCTAAACTACCAATAACATTTTGATCTTGTTGTTATTTGGTGAAATAGCATGCTGAATAATTTTGGTATTGTGTATGGGACTCAAGCTTGCGTCTTCTCCAGGAAGGCGGATCCCCCAGTCTCTAATATGATGATGTCAGGTACAACTATTGCTATGAAGTCTTCCATAACAATGCTTGGGGTCACCACCAACAGCACCCTCTCATGGGACGATCATTGCGAAAACCGCTTCACAAAAACTTGGTTCTATATTCCGTGTCAAGAGCTACTTTACATCCTAGCAGCTCATCATAATCTACAAAGCACAATCTGTCCTGAGGTACACATGTTTGGAGTTCGGCTGTAGTTGATTGCTCATACATGTGGTAAGGTACGGTAATAAATCATCAATTCAACAGAATATGCGCTTGGAAACTACTTTTCACAAGCCTTTCATGTTGCACATATATACTCACAACTCCAATTATTTTTCGGCTGAACTTTTTGATTTCATAGGTTGTAGATCAAATAAATTCCTTTGAAGCTCCTCATAAAATTCTTATAATACAGGTAATACAGCTTATCAAAACTTTCAATCTTTGATTCCGTTGAAGAAATCAGAAACTGTATTGAATATAGTGGGAGAGTTACCATAAATGTTAGGTTCATTAACTCTTGGTAATTTGCATCATACTCGTATATTATATGAAATCTTCTTATACATGCTTACTTGAACTACAGTGAGCGATGAGTACATTTATTCAGGATGCTATTTGAATACTCCAAGTGATGACTCTTTGAATATGGCAGTATTCATGGGGATCTAAACATTTTGCATACCGAATAAAGAATTATCGTGTTGGGTTGATAAACCAGACAGTTTGAACGTGTTTGATCGAAAACCACGAGATGGGAACTATCAAGCCCGAAGACCATGACACTGATTAAATTGAGATACTTTCTTCATTTTGCTCTAACACAGTCTTCCTTATGAAACTTGAGAAAAGTTTAGTGAGATGTTCCCATGATTATAATGTTTCAAGCTATTGGTGCCCAGGTTGTTGTTTCCAGCACGTCGTTTTTCTTCTTATTCCAAACTTTCAATGCGTTTAACAGAAGGGACAAATAACAAAAGGTTAATAGATATTGAGGAAGTTTATCATAAAAAGCATTTTTGTCTTATAGTTTGACTACACAAGAGGGTAACCTATAATGTTCGAAGAACATCGTGTGAGCCAGCAGTGGAATGTAGAGAGGTTTGGAGGTTATAGGCAAATGAAGTCAGGAAGGAAGAAGTTAGGCAGCTCTCGAGCTTAATAGTGAAGGGGTGACTAGTTTGAGCTCATCTAGTCCGCCTATCTGGAATCTCTCGTGGTGGAACAACAGACAAGATTTCTGATGAACACCGGCCATGGAAATATCTATTCTAGAGAGGTCAATGAACTCGTAAGTGTGACATCATCAATCAAACGAATAGTTCTCTTCTGGATAGAATCCAAGAGCTTCAGCGTATGTTTGGGAGACGAACTCCAAAGATGTGAACAGTAAGTACTCCAGGACAAGTCGAATCAGTGCTTTTTGGATTATGAGGAGCTGCTGGAATATAAAGTAGCTCTTGGCACGGAATAGAAAACCAATGTTTTTGTGAAGCGGCTTTCGCAATGGACCTCACATGATCGTCCGATGAGAAGGTGATGATCTCGAGCTTTGTTATGGAAGACTTCATAGGAATAGTTGTACCTGACATCTTCATATTAGGAATTGTGAAATCCGCCTTGTTGGGGGTGCATGTAGGTCGTGTTGGTGGATGGATTGACCTGCGTCTCAGTTAGAGCCAGTATGTCTGGTTTGTCTGTCTGCAGGTGGTAATGAACATTGTTTATGTTTTTGCTAAGGCCTCGGATGTTACGGAGGTCTATCTTCAAGTTCATATTTTACTCTAGGAGGCTTCATCATTAGAATTTTCAGAAAAAACTTGGAATGCATACTATGTCAGTTTGCGTAGGGTGACAAGTAAATGGGTATGATGGTGACTAGTGTTGCCCAAATGTAAGAACAAGACGAGACAGTCTTGGTCTTGGTCTTGCGCCAATACACCTAGTCTTGGTCTTGGTATTGCGCTCTCAGTCTTGGTCTTGGTCTTGGTCTTGCAGCAAGAGTCTCGCAAGTCTCGCAATTACCTATTAGTGTTTCTGTTTTTCATTTTTATTCAAACTTTTTTTGTTGGCATAATTTACACAAAGCAATTTGGGATGCATGAATTATTTCGAAAAACTCATCAAATTTGCTTTTAGGTCTTTTAGATCTATAACTCCAACTCTCACTACTCCGACTAGAACTATTTGAATCTTCGTCACTCATGTCAAATTGTAAACATGATAAGTTTTCCGAGAACAACAAGGATTAGAGTAAAATCAATTATTACATTTAGACTCGAAGCAAAGCTCAATTAAGAATGACTGGAATTGAAATAAATACTATTACTTATAGTCCATTCGCTTAGATAGTGTCGCCTTGTACCGCGCCGCCTTGGCACGTGTTTCAAATTAGTTTTTAAGATCTCTTTTTCGGCCTGCAACTTTTGAAATATTAAGAAAATAAACATTCTCTCGGTAACATACTACATATAATTTTATTACGCTTTATGCTATATAGTTTATTTTTCGTTTTCATTATTTTCATATTTTCATTTATTTTCATACTATATTTAATATATTATTTTTTATTATAGGATCTTCAATATCTTTAAGAATAATTCCAATTCTTATTTCAGTTCAAATTTTTATTCGGACTGCGTAAATTCCCCCTTCAACGAAAATGCACTGATAGACATTTATATCTGTACTTTACGTCTTCCTATTTTCTGCCTATTTTCTTCTTCAAAATTTAATGTACTAGTACTTTCTTCTATTTGGTTTCGTTTGTCTTCTATGTGTCAATTTATTGTATTATAAATTAAGCCTGTCCGCTCCCTGAAACGACACTCAGTCCTAACTGCAAGACGCAAGAGTCTCGCAGGCTTAGTCTTGTTCTTGCTCAAATCTTGCACGGTCAGTCTTGGTCTTGGTCTTGCTAAAATTACGCGGTCTTGGTCTTGGTCTTGCAAAAATGCAAGAACAAGACCAAGACCGATATTGGGCAACACTAATGGTGACACCGGAAGCATCGACCAAACACTGAAACATGAGGTTGCCCACTCCACAGCATCTATGTCGAGGTGGTGATATTCCACCGGGCGATGAGGAAAATATCTACCACCTATGGTTATCCTCTCTTAGTCGCCTTTTACGACAGTCAGAATTTATCGTGGGGAAATTCTTAGTCCGTCCCCATACAGACAATATGATTCTTTAACTATGATAATATGTAGTTTGCTTCCCTTCACACTCGCACCACCCTCCTCCTTTTCTCATTTGTGTCATTTCAATTTCTAATCTAGAGGTCTTGTATACCGATCTGAAAAATTTCAATATTTCGTGTTTTGGGTTCATTGGTTATGTAGATAGGGAATTATGCACTCTGAATTTGATTACCTCTGTACAGGGAATTAATTTATTGTATTACATAGTTATCACGTTAGTAATAGTGGAAATAAATCAACATTAGTTTTATTCTTTACGATAAGAATACAATGGTTGTGTCTTGACATTTATTCGCTCCACGTGTTATATTACATTTTAAAATGCAAAAATATGCTCGACATTTAATGTCACTGAAACTAAGTATGGTAATAAATGTATGTGGGCATACTATCTTAAATGAGATTGGATCAGAGTACATGGGCATATACTTTTCGATATAATGGGGACGTAGGATCGTCGAAAATGTGCGCGGTCGCGGTGTAATCAATCTTCAGAATAGATCAATCAAAATCCCGACCCGTTGTCTGATTTGCATGCCAACAGGCAAGATGTTTATAAATGGGTCGAAGACAGCGCGCGAACCCATTCTACCTAACCACTCAACAGCTTCCTTCTCCTTTCAATTATAGAATAAACACGTTACTGGTATCAAAATATATTCCAGTAAACAGGTAACACCTTTGCACTTCAAATAGAAACACTCAATTTTATACATGATTCCATATTTTCAAGAACATTAGTCTTTTATATTTACATTTTCTTTAATATATAACGTGAGCTTTTAGTATTTTCCATTTGAACCAAGTTACACATTTTAGAAATATTATCGCAGAAACTATTTCATTTGGTTGTTCATCTTGCAATTTTGAATGCCTATCTGATGGCGCGAACTTTATGAGTTGGGTATATTGTCTGCAGCAATGGAGACTGTTGAAATCCTCGATGTGTATTTATTATGAATGAATGTGCTCTTAGTAAGGTGACATCGCTGATTGTACAAGGTTTCATCAGATGCCATAACATGGATAAAGAAAAAAATTATTAAGTAAATCAAATATACAAAAAAAAACATCTACAAACGGTTCAAATAATTTTTAGACTTTAGAAATAAGTTAGTTTGATTTATTGCAATATGATTTTACATATCGATTGAGAAACATTAAATTTGTACATTTGTTCACAATGTCATAGCTGTTCATTTTTATATATGTATCTAACTGTACATTTTTAAATTGTAAATACAATAATATTTCAAAAATTCGATGGTAGAAGCATTACTTAGTGATAATTTTTCATACTGATATAATAAAATAAAATACTTTTACTTTGTTTTTATCACATAAATTATAGAAACAAATCGTGACTATAGTTTCGACACTAGCGTGTCATCTTCAAACGGTACTAATCTTTAATAGACAAGATGATTCATATTTTCATACATTAATGTGAAGTCCGGAATATCGAGTGAATAACTGTTAAAATATTATCCACCTAGCTGATATATTACCTAGTTCGCATTCGGACCATTGTAACCTTCCATAGAGAATAGCCCTCGGTGTGTTTCTAGCTATCCCGCCACCCTAGGTTTTGGATGAACAAGAGCACAACATTCGGAGAGGTCTCCGTAATGCTAGTCATGCCAATACCCTCCATAGTAGAGGGTGTTGGTCATGCTCGCCAAGAGTGCAGATTATAATGTTGGCGAGAGCTTGTCTGGTACTCAACACGTGCTTCGTCATCTCATTATTATACCTTACACAGCGGGTAGTATTCACTAGCCCCATAGTGTGCATTCGTTTTCTTAAGTGACAGTGGTTTTTCAGAGTTTTTGGGCAAGGTGCGTCCACCGCTTCTTTGGCCTGTCTACAACATAGGCATTTTCTTTGAGAATGGAATTGAAGCTGTTGCGTGATGGTGCGATAATTGATGCTCCCAAGGGATTTCCTTGGCGGTACCCTCGCGAGCCAGCTCGTATTTTGATTGACGGTTTCGGATGTAACTTTCTAATAAATGTTTGAAGATGATTTTGTTTCTTCTTTTTGCTAGTATCACAGCTCTGCTTTTCGTGAGGATCTCAAGTTCTTTATTGCCGATTTTGAGCCTCAGGATTATTACCCCATGCTTGTTAGCACAGATTTCCGATTGGAGTGCTGTTGGTTATTTCCCTAGAGGTATTGCTAAGGATGGATTTAGATCTTTTGCGTAAATACTAATTTGGGTTTTAGTCTCCTCATGCAAGGCTTGCATGTTACAGAAGCATGGCAATATGTCGAAGTATTGCCAATCGACTATAATGATTGGTACATACTAGTTGGAGCAATAGATCTTACCACTAATGTATAGGATCGCTTCAAAAAAGGAATTATGTTTAATAAATTAGTTAAACTTAGTAAGACTCATCATAGCTAACACAATGACCCTCTGTAATCAGCAATTAATTTATAATGATCCTCCAAAGCTTGGGTGCTCACTTCAGACCAATGTTGTTGTAGACCATGTCTACATACTGGCAAATGTACCGGACTCCCGTTTTTGACTAGTATTTCGGAAACTGTAGCAGGTATTCCCCTCAAACATACACATATATGTTGAAACACTATTTAGTCGAGTATACAATACGATGACGTTGTAGTTGGTTTTTGCAAAGCTTTAATTTCAATTGTACAGTAACAATATTGTTTCACCCATGTATGAAACAATGAATAGGTACATACCAAGAAAATATCAACGAGATTCAATAAAATGAACTCTTGAAATTATTCAAAATAAAATAAGAATATGGCTGCAGTTGGCGAAAACGAAAATATGCCATAACAAGCTTTGTCTAGATAGTATTATTTTAGATGAATTGACAGAATTTTGCAGGTTTTAATTCCGCTTTCGAATAAACAACACTTATAGAAAATTATTTTTTTCGGTATTTGTAATGTATTATGGATGTTCTTATAGGATTTCATTGACAGAAACATAAGTTGATTTATAATTTTCGTACAAACTCACATAATATACATATATCACAATCTTGGTTGGACGTTGATAGCAGCATATTAGCACGATTTTGAAACGTCATGCTCTTAAGAAGTGCACTCAACGAACAAAAAACTGAACAAGTTTATGCGGAATCTTGGCATTAAGAGTAATGGTTGTATACCGTATTCCAAACATAGTGAATATATTAGCTATTATTTAGAAGAATATATCCGGCAATATAAAGTTGCCTGAAGATTGATTAAACAATGCCAGCTTCTGTATGTCATCTTCTATGGAGAACACGTAAGCAAACAAATGTGGTCTTGATTAACGGAATGCTTTTTTGAATTGTCTTCCCAATTCAAGTATTTTGTCAAAGGCTGTAGATATTCGAAAGGTGAATACCAAATTTATAGAAAAGAATTCGTTACGTTTCTAGACAACAAAGGCACTAAACATATATAGAGGCAGATGATTGCGTAATTAAACAGTACGATACTGTTGAACTTGAAAGCCTTCGCAAGCATGCGAAAACTCATAGCAATGTTATGAATAAACCAGTGAACAAGGTCCGAGAACCAAGAGAGCTGTGTCTTTAGTATTTCTACAGATCGTACATTTCACTAGAAACTGAAGATGTGGCTCCAATTTCTACCCATGGTCCATTTTTCTACTTTCATTTATCTTAATAATCCTAAGGTAAATACTATTAGTAATCTTTCTGATTTAGGAGATCTATATATATATGAGCCGTTTTCAAAGTCGCTCCGAATTTGTACTGTTTTCAAACTGCTAGTGTTATAAAAATTGAGGCTGATTCCAGAACTATGGATGTGTTCCTAATCCAGTCTAGTAAGTATCAATTCTTGTTAATGAGATAAAGTTTGATTAAACATAGAGAATGAGTTTATTGGGAGTTCAGATAGGTCTGTGTGAACATCTGGTTTGGTTTTTTGTCCGGTTATTGGCCCAAAACTGACCGATGCCCAAAAACCGTGATAAAATGGGAAAATGAAAAACGAATGTAATTTTCGGGGTTTTGAGCTAAAAATAAGATACTTTCTGTATCATTGGTATCGTTATTTTCAAAAATTTTGGAAAAGTCATTAAGCATACAAATTGTTGATCACTTCGAATGTAACAATTTATTTGCGCATAACAATTTGGCTACAGAAATTAACGTAATACAACAGGATCAATTATTGAATTCATTAATAAAGCTATTAAAAGCTTTGGACAAGGTCTACACTCGCTATCACTATTTATAGACCTAACAAAGGCATTTGACTGTGTTGTCGACGCTTTACTTTTCGAAAAACTTGAGAAATATAAATTTGTTATTGTTAGTATCAATATTATTAAGTCATGTGTATGGATGGCAGATGGTCTGAAAATAAATTACTTACGATTGGTGTACCCCAAGAATCTATATCGGAACCTTTATCAGTTTTAATTTTTGGTATTGGCTTGCCGCAATACTTCACGCACAGCTACTATTTTCTGATGATGTAACAGCGTCAAATTCTGAAAAAGATCTAGATCATGTGGAGGAACAGATTAGAATAAGCATGAATAGAGCCGTGGAATGGTTTTCTGGACATGGTCTTTGTGTGAATGAGAACAAAACGGTGAAAATACTCTTTTCCCTAAAGGCAGCAAATAGTTTTAATTAACATACAAAAATTTTAGGTGTACATATAGATGGTAGACTTACTTGGAATGTTCATGCAGATAAACTTATGACAAAATTGAGTGGAGGTATTTTTGTTTTGAGAGCATTATCTCAGTCGCCATCTCCTTGTGTGATAAAGACTGCATATTTTCCTTTGATTGAAAGTCAGTTACTCTACGCTATTTTAGTTTCGAGTAATTGTACTAAAAAAATGATTTTCAGGTTACAAAGGAGATAGAGCGATAAGAATTGTTGCGAGTATTGGTTATAGGGAGGGACTGCTGTAGAGAAGCGTTTAAAGGTTCGGTATATTAACATTCCCAAATCTGTACATACATGAATGTCTTAACTATGCACATAATTGCAAAGATAAGTACTCCTTGAGTAAGGATTTTCATGATTACAATACTCGTAATAAGAGAAATATTCGTACAGATTTCCTTAGACTTAAAAAATCTCAAAACGACCCAAAATTTTAAGCGTTTCAATATTTTAATAAATTTGCCCGAACCAATTAAAGAATTGCCATTGAAAGAATTCAAGAAATCTGTTAAAAATATTCTTTTAAATAATATATTCTATTCCACAGAGGATTTATTTGAGATAAGTTTTCATTTTTACAACTTACAACACTACTGTTTCAAAAATTGAGATTGTGATGACAAGTGTAAACATATTATGTACATAACATGAATAAAATGATCTATCATCTCTATCTATATTGACACTCGTTCAAAAAAATGCTTCTCTTTTGAATCGAAAAACGAAAATGTCCAATAATGCAAAATCTAAAAATTTTACAGTTGGAAGTTGTTTCTTACGCAAAAGTTTCAAATTCTTTTATTCAGTATAATTTTCTCACAAATGCATATTTTACGAAATCCGCCACATGCTGAAATCAGTGCCCACAACTCTCTAAGTGGTCAAAACAAGCTGAATCGCGATTTATTCGTCCAAGTTCAATGGAATTCACAGTATAATTGCTCTTGGAGTAGCTGATTACGGAAACGAGAGCAGTAAAATGGTATTATTTCAGGCTCAAATACCATTATACCATTTGTCATCCATTTTGACATATTTTCCACGGTTTTCGCACATTCGCCAGTTTTATCCCAATAACAAGAATCAGATGTTCCCACTTCCCACAAATCTACCTGGACATCCAATGAACCCACTCCCAAACTCATTCAAAATAAGTTCCATTAACGAGAATTGATACTTCAAATGCTTCATTGACTAGGCTATCAGTTCAAAGTAAGAATCAACTCGTTATTTCTCTTGAACAGTGTAAGCATGTTATTATGATATATCTTGCTTCAAACTGACTATTTCTATCGATGGAAAGGTTAAAGTATCAGCTGGAGAACATCATGTTCTCGAATATTAATTTGTGAGTTTGTATTGTGAGCTCCCTTTTAGTTTGGTAATGTATCATTGTTCTAGAGTCTAGAGACGTGTAACCGTTCAACCCTCTTCCGTGGACAAATCCATTAAGCAGGCGCTCCTGTGTTTTAAATCAACGACTCGGGGATTTTCCTGAGAGTTATTTCTGTTTTTACAGACGTTCACTCGATTTCCCTAAAGAGCAACTATTAAATTGTTTTGATCAACACGGTCAGCTCGTCTTATCAATTCAGTAGGTATTAATTGACAAGCTATATTTAAACAATGCCTCAAGAAATATACTTCATTTAACGTTTATACAATATGTCTCAATAAGTTGGAACCATATGGAAAATTTTTTTATATATATCATATGGAAGATGCCTCGTTCTCATAGCTTCTCACTAATTATAGGCCGATATCCATCATATCTAATTTTGCAAATTGTTTCCCTATACTGCATGACTTTACTAATGTGTTTAAAAAATATGTATTTATTTGTTTGTACTTTTATTTGCTATAAAATCGTATATGAACTTTAAATGACATGTAAGATATGTCATTGGAGATAGAAAAAAATAGATGCCAATTGGCATCTCTATGCTAAAAAATACAGATTAGCATATATGTTGTCTGAGAAAACAATTGGAATGCTTATGGAAACAAAAATACATCACACTTGAGAGATATAAACCGGGATTGTCCTGTACAATTTGGTAATTCACAATGTTCCATGTTATTCTGAACAATAACCAAACTGGTAAGGGCTAGTTGGCAATGTATCTTGATGCCAGTTGAACACAACTAATTTAGGAAATATTTCACAATATTTTATTTATTACATAGCTTTTCAACATGTACATACGAGAGCAAGGTGAGAAGTGCCTGAAGAATGAAACAAGAATTGATTTATTTGATCAAAACTTATTTTCTTTCTCAACTTCGTTCAACGTTTTCCTAATTTTTCGATCCCTTCCAAATAAAACGATTTCGACAATTCTTCAAAATAGGCGATGACCTCTTCTATCAAATCGCAGGGGGGGGGGGCAAATCTGGATATGGTGGATGAAGAACCAATCCGTGGCGTAATTCATGCAATTTTGCCATTGCGACTGCGGACCGTGCGGCGGTGCGTTATTCTGTTGGAAGAGCACTTTTTTCTTTGCCAAATGCGGCCGCTTTAGCTTCGAATCGGCGGCGAATCGATCCAACAGCTCAGCATAATATGCGCCGGTGATCGTTTTGTCCTTTTCAAGGTAATCGATATAGGCGATACCGTGTGCATTCCAAAAAAACTGTCGCCATGACTTTGTTGGTCAATAAACCCGCTTTGGCCTTTTTCGGCTTCGAGTCGTCAGGACAAGTCCATTGTTTCGACTGTTCTTTGGTCTCTGATGTGTTGTGATGGATCCATGTTTCGTCTACGGTTAGGAAACGGCGCAAAAAGTTCTTCTTATCGCTCTTGAACACTCCTTCGAAGTTGTCACACGGTCGCGCTTGTTGTCAACAGAGAGCAAATGCGACACCCATCCGGCAGAAGGGTTTCTCATATTCAAAAATTCATTGGAAATGTTCCGTATCCGTTCGGTCGAGATGCCCATAGCCTCAACAATCTCGTGTACTTTAACTCGCCAATCGTCCAATATTGTACCATGGATTTTATTGACGATTTACGGCGTTGTAGGTACCCCCAATTAGACGACCAAAATGTTCGGCGTTCTTTGTGGTCATACTACCACAACGAAAATCAGTAAACCATTTGTGAATAAAACACTGTGACGCTCTCCAGCTTATTGCTTTGCTTCATACTCAAGCAGACAAATATCAATCCTCTCCTGATCAATTCAGCAGTCTTGATAATCACATAATTGGTAAATAATATATACTTCTGAGGTCACTTCCGGTGAGCTTTTCAATGAGCTATAATTAATCAAAACTGTGACGGACAAGTTCAGTTCACTTAAACCGCTTGATTGAATTCAGTGTGGGTCCCTTTGAAGAAGACTCAGTCCAACAGGTTCGAGGCAACGCCAAAGACAAAAGTACTGCTCAGACTAATGTCTCTTATGGCCTCAGGTGGCATGTGCGCGCTGTCGAAGTGTTGTAGCCTAAGAAAAGCCAGTACTGGACATTTTTCTAGGATATGAGAGACAATTTCGTCCGCATCTACCACAACCTAGATCGTCAACAATGGCCATTAGGTGTTAGACGTCAGTTCAGGAGACAGTGGCCTGTAAGACGTCCTGTCACCAGTTTTATGCCTCTTCTGATCATAGAGAGAAAGGTTTTCGAGCGTTGGGGCGAGAACTCCTCAATGTGAAGCTTCGTCTGCCTCATACAAGAGACACTGCCATTCCAAGCTCTGTGTCCAGTAGCTCTCTGGGGGCGCCGACCTAATGGTCGATAAGATTCCGATCGTTGGATGTGGCCCAGGAGTTCCTAGGGAACCCCATTTCGCCAATTCATCGGCTACTTCATTTCCTATCACGCCAACGTGGATGGAACCCATACTAGATGAAGTTTGTTCACTGTAGCCAATTCAGCCAGTGAGATGTTATACTACCCAAGAGAATAACAGGAATAATGCAAATGTGAGGTTGCTAAATAGTGACAAATTAATTAGAAAGCACATACACCAAACGTGAAAATTGGATAGATAGCAAAAAACCAAAAATTAGGGCAATAAATGAAAGAATAGTATAGTTCCAGATCCTGTGTAAAAATATATAAGAATACGCTTTATTGTAAATTTCTGTTGATAGGATGTACAGGGTGTCCCATTTTGGGTACTTTTGCGGGGTATCTCCTTTATTTTAAAGATAGAGAGTTGCGGTTTTCGTGCTACTTTTTCGTAAAACTCAAGATGCCGTCAACAGAATTTTCATAGCCCTTTTAGTTTTTAAGATACAGGGCATTTCTGAAAATGTTGCATTTTGTGACCCCCCTCGTATCTCCGTTATCCTTCAACTTATCGAAAAGGTAAAATAACATTCTAATAGATTTTTTTCCGTAGAATGCAGTGGTGTAGATAACTTTTGTTACATATTTATTGTTTTTGAGTTATAAAGTAAACTTATGTTTTTTTAAATGGAACACCCTGTATATTTATAGACTATAAAATTTGTCTTTTTTTTACCTTTTCAAAAATATATGATAGTATACATTTTTTTTCAGAAACACGCAAATAATAGACAATTTTCAGAAAATTAAATACATATTTTAATAGTAGGCTATGGATAACAATAATTAACAAGTGCAACTTACATATTACTAACAAATAATTGGATACCTTGTATATAGGTATCTATTTAAAAAAATTCCCATAGATCTTTTTCTAACAGTAAGTTTGTAACAACAGTTTTGTGGCGTAAAGTGACAATATAACAAAAACACAAAAAAATAACATTATTAAAAAAAATTAAATGTGATGTTCAAATTGACCACCATTTTCTCTAATGCAAAATTGGCACATCTTTGAGATTCTTTGAATAGCGTTCAAAAGAACCATTGCTCTCATTCGCAGATTTCGAAAAGCTAAATGAATTGCCTCTCGAAGTTTTGCAATGCCGTCATATCGTGTTTTATATACTTCATTTTGTATATAACCCCATAAAAAAAAATCTAGAATTGAGAGATCTGGTGATCGTGGAGGCCATCTAACAGGTCCGTTGGTACCTATCCATCTTTGAGGAAAGTTATTATTTAGAAAGGCCCTTAAGAGCCTAGAGTTATGACTTAGGGCACCATCTTGCTGTAGGTAAACAGCATTATACTGGGCTAATGGAATGTTTTCGAGCAGTTCTGGAATAACTTCCTCAAGAATTTCTAGGTATCTACGTGCTGTAAGACCTCCTTCAAAAATCCTATAAACTATATGTCTACCCAAAATAAAACATGAAACCTCAACTCCAAAGCGTCCTTGTTGTGCCCTTTCAAACATTAAATGCAGATTTTCACTACGCCAGTTCCTGGTATTGTGACGATTGAAAATGCCAGCACTTGAAATAAAGCATTCGTCTGACCAGATAACAAGTCTGCCAAATAAATCGTTAGCATCGATTTGTTGCAAATACCACTGGCAAAACAGTGCCCGGCGCTCGGCATCGCCAGGATGCAAATGTTGTAGTATATTAAATTTGTATGGATGATACTTATATTTCTTCAAGATCCTCTGAGCGTTAGTTTTTGGCACACCAATTTCCTTCTAAATTTTTCTACATGAGGACGAAGGTGTTGCTTCTATATATCCTAAAGTATCTATCTCTTTTCTTTCCCTGTTCTCTTTGTTGTATGTTTTAGGGCGCGGGTGAACAAATGATCCGTGCTCAACTGAATTTGCTTTTAAACGGGCAAATATCCCAAAAAACGGTTGCCTTCTTTCTGGATATCTAACAAGCAAAAATTAAAATGATAATAGAGATTTTCATAGCCATAATAGCTTACTCACCTTTGGAAATATAATTCCGAAGCTTCTTCAGAATTTTCATTACTCTGTATAAAACATACCATCATATCATATTTCTCATAATTTTCGTAAGCTGCCATTATTCGAAAAAATTGATAAATATCTATTGAATAATGATACCAAAAGAACGAAAATAAACAGCTTAAATGCGATAGAGATTTGATGTTTATTTCTGTTTCTTGTCATAAACAATATCAATGGCCTACAATTAAAATATGTATTTAATTTCTAAAAATTGTCAATTATTTGCGTGTTTCTGAAAAAAAGTTTATACTATCATATATTTTTGAAAAGGTAAAAAAAAAGACAAATTTTATAGTCTATAAATATACAGGGTGTTCCATTCAAAAAAACATAAGTTTGCTATATAACTCAAAAACAATAAATATGTAACAAAAGTTATCTACACCACTGCATTCTACGGAAAAAAAAACTATTAGAATGTTATTTTACCTTTTCGATAAGTTGAAGGATAACGGAGATACGAGGGGGGTCACAAAATGCAACATTTTCAGAAATGCCCTGTATCTTAAAAACTAAAAGGGCTATGAAAATTCTGTTGACGGCATCTTGAGTTTTACGGAAAAGTAGCACAGTGTCGCGAAAACCGCAACTCTCTATCTTTAAAAATAAAGGAGATACCCCGCAAAAGTACCCAAAATGGGACACCCTGTACATGGATATCCAACTCATCATATAAAATGAAGCATGTTGACTCTCGTGACAAATTATTGATATAAGTCCTCATTAGAATTATGGATAATTTTCAAGATACCTAAGTAATGTTTTCCTTTTCATGAAATATTATAGCTCGAAGGAATGTCTCTCCATTATAGGAACACCTTTTGTTTCTTTTTGATTTACTCTCAATAGAGTTATTCTCCAGTCTTACAAACTGGTTTCTAATTTTTATATTCTCAGACGCACGAGATGATTTTGTACTTAGACATTAATATACTTTAATTACACTAATAAATGTTTTATTAGATATTGAAAAACGACTAAAAGCAACCATCTAATTTAAACAAACTGCACGACATCAAATTCTTTGATAAAATAGCGGCAACGACTCGGCTAAATGATTTGTCCGAGCGATTGATTTTCATATCAAAAGAACGTTACACTCTTAAATTGCTTTCTGAAAATTAAATAGCGCTGAAGGCGGTATTAAGAAAATTGTCATTATCTATTACATTACATTACAACTATTACATTACCAAATATACGCTTTTGTAAGAACATGTAGCGATCGTGGAATATTTAGATCCCTTTCACATGACTTTTGATTATGACATCATTTTTACACTAACGAGTTATTTTGAGTCAGCATATAAAGTAAACCAAATATAGTTCTACAGTTCACTTATCATTCATTATCATTCGTGGTCTAACCGACCTGATTAAGTCAAATCATTTTTATTTCGTAAAATTTTGTACATTTGTGAGTAAAATTTCAATTCAATCATGTTTCTACAAATTACTCGCCAATCGAATAACCTAATTTCCCTTTTGCTTGCTGGAGTTGAATTCTTCAAATACTCATAATTGAAAATGTTACCCCGTAAACGATGATCTGTTTGAAAAACTTTTGTAAAAGAGGAGTAACAAACACATTTCGAAATGTTTATAAGAAATTGATTGCATCGTCGAAGAAATTCTAGTCAAAGTGAGTATTGAATGTAACGTAAAGCTAATTTGCAAATCTTTCTAATTGAAACGCCGATGTTAAGATCTTGAACAAAACTATTTCAACAAGCTTGAATTATTACTATTATACTAAGCGGTCGGTCAGTACGCTGCGCATGCTCGAAGGGTTAAGACGGAGTGGTGAGTGAGCCGAAATGGTCGAGTTATGCTTTTGCTAACGCCGTCTTTAGCATGAGCCGATAAAGAGCGCGCGCTGCAGTGTGTCTAGTTGGGCGAGCTCGATTTCGCTATGTAGAAACAACGTGCCGTATGAACTGATTCAGGATGTTTCTTTTTCATCAAATTCGTTAATATTCCAAACAAAATTGCATGTTTGTTCTAAACTGGTCAGTATTTCAAACCGCGATAGGAGTGTTATGTTCACGTGAACGACGCATGCATTTATCTACGTGCGCTCTATCTTGGAAGTGGATAGACAAATTCATGAAAATGAATCAAAAAAGAAAGCGGATTTGGCACACATAGCTGACAAAGTCCAGACATCTGGCAAACCTAGTTGTCTCAATGGCCGCCCGTGAATTGTAGAGGGCGCTCTGGTACGTGTACTAATCGCCGAGTTTATAGGGACTATTTCTATCTACAATCAGTAAGATAGTTTTCGCTCCGGAAAGCGAGCGAAACGAAGCAAATAGTGTCGAGTATTTCAAAGGGTCGCTCTGCTCAATAGCTCGGAAATTATTTAAGGTACGACATTGAATTCACTAACCAGTTTTTGGGCATCATATCTATATTCTGTAAAGATTTTGATTGAGTGGGAGTCACCGTTCGACCGCTATGTAGAAACTAACAACGTGCATATGAACTGAAATTCGGGAAGACTTCGTTGGCCACCCCTCACTCCATCTTAATTATAAATACGTTATTTCTATTGGTCCTGGAACTAGTGGAAAAAATCTTCATAATTGGTACTGCTGAAGACGTTGCATTTTACTTTTAATGATTCGAAATTGGGTTCAGCAAAGAACACTGATGGTATCTCCTCCAAAATCAGATGCGTTTAAATACAATTTGGATCTTATTGATCGCTCACCTATCTCCAGTTCTAGTGATCGATCAATCTTAAGATTGCACTTGGGAAAAATATTATTTGTTTCGTCAATAAAAACTCAATTCAACCTATCTGCAATAAAGTTCAGTTTGATAAACAACCATGAAATATTTTCTGTTGAATTGAACTATCTTGTTTATTTTCAAGTCGGAAGATTCACAAGTAACTCTTTCAACAATTCACAATGTTAAAAGTTGAGTTCCTTTCCTCATGCAAACAAGTCTTAAACATTTTTTCTGTAATTTGTGAGGTCACAGTGCTTTCCATTCGTATTATGAATATTTTTTTTCCAACACACTACTTTCTTTCAGACGTTAATTGAATCATCCCTTGAAGTGGATCATGTCCGGATCAAAACTCATGGAAATATATTTTTTCAATTTGTTTGTACAGCTTAAGCGTTATGTTATTTACCTTTGATTAAGCATAAAATTTAATAAGTCAGCGAGGGCGTAATATTACCATCCACAAATCAAAGAAGCGGTGGCAACCTAACGGCTCACAACCAGTTCTTTACACCTTAGCAGGCCCGAACTGAACTGAAATTATACTTTAACCAGATACTACGTAAAAGCATTAACATTGGCTCTGCTCATCTTATAAGTTATTCGAAAATATTTCCAAATGTCTAAATTCTTGTTATCATTTTTATTAATGAATGCCATTCAAGTCATTCAATCAACATATAATATTTTTCTAAAAAACCTTGGGAGGTTCCTAAGATATTAGGAAAACACATGGAGGAGTTAAGTATTTCTTTCTATCTTCCGACCTTAATTTCTACATAACATGCATTTTCGCAAAAACCCATGTGTCAGTTTGTATCCTCAAATGTATATTTGATTCAAGAGTTCAATTCACGCTGAGGAAGTAATTGTCTACCTTTATCGTCATCTTGAATTGAAAATCCTTGAAACCCATAAAATTCTTCTGCTGATCATTTCATGCGAAATGTAGTCGAAAGCTTTCAAATAGATAACTGTTGTTGAGAATGTATTCCAGCTGACGTTATTCTCTATGATGCATAATTTCATTTTATGGCAAGCATTCAGTACTGACTCGTGATAGGAGTGAAAGATTCATAAGCCTCATGCGCCAAAATAGTTGAAATAGTTAAACGATCTATTTAGGTGGCAAAAGGATGAGGATTACAAACCAAAAGCATCCAAGATACAACTGAAAACTAAGCTTTTTGGTTTGGTATTGCTAGCCCATATTTATCCCACATTTCAAATCAGAGGGCTTCATACAATTCAGATGATACGTGCTTTCAATACAAGGTAAATGATAGGTAATGCATGGATAGAATTTTTGATAGCGTAGGGATTGAGTACCCTCATCTCAAAGGTCGAAATTGTATACTTGGAGCATGTAGTGCAAAATTCGCTCATCCTCCAGGTGAGTGTGAAATGAAGGTCTATGTTCATTACGAAGCTGAAAATTGAGGTAATACTGCACATAATTTGAAGACATGTCAAATCCTGAAGCTTGGTTAGTTTCCTTAGTGCAAATAAACTTTCTCATTCCTAATATATACTCTCCCAATTTCACATATTTTTCGAATTCTGCTGTCGATTTGCTATTCACCAACATAGAAATTTATATACCTAGACTTTGTACCTTTGTATCATGATGGACAGATAACCTACCATAAATGCATTAGCATCTTATGTACTCACCTCGGAAACTGTCTTTTAGAGAGCCGCCTCAAACTGACCTTCCTACCCGCCAACAATAGGGCAATACCAAAACTGGAGTGAGTGCCAGGACATCAGGGCATGAAAGGAAACAAATGGCAGACCAGCAGGCAAGACAAGGGACCAGAACTTATGCGAACTATTGCCTAAAGCACCGTAGTGGAAAAATTCGGATAAGCAATTGGCAGATACCGAAGGTTCTAGACGATCCAAATTATCCATAAGAGGACCATGCAAACAAATAACTGGATAACAAAAAACCAACTCAAACACCTACACGAAATAGGGGCAAACAAGAGACATTAGACTGTGCGACGAGGATGATGAACCCTATGCACACATACTGTTCCAACTTCTCGCACTGGATTACAGCATAAGGGAACACTTTGGTGACACCAAGAGGACTCCAACCAAATCAGATGTTTCAAATTCAAACAGGTACTAGACTTCGTCGAAGAGAAGGAACTGATAACCGAAAACCAGTAATCACATGGGGACAAGAACAAAAATTCCTTCAGGCCGTAGTTTTTTTACTACACAAGAGGAAAACCTATAATGTCCGAAGATCATCGTCGGAGCTAGCGGTGGAATGTTGAAAAAGGAGATAGGCGTTGGAATCTTTCTTGAAAGTTTGGAGGTTATATACATAAGGAAATGCCTCACTAGGCAAAGAGTTCCAGAGTCAGTACTTTGGGTACTAACTGAATCACCCCAAAGATCAATAATTATGGGGTTAATAGCAAATTTATAGAGAAATTCGACGGAACCGTTAATAATTGCATTGCGAATAAGAAAGCCCTATTCCAAAAACGAGGGACATCCTTTTTTTGGCACTTAAACTGAATACGTGGTATCGCCCGTTCATCTTTTTGTCTACGTTACGTTCGAATAATGTTAAAGTTTGGTGTATATAGCAACTTACTTCAACTATGTAAACAGGTTAACAACTGTGAGAATTCTTAAACCATAAAATGAAGACTGTTCTGTTCTGCATATGCCGACAATACAACTAATGATACGCTTTTGAGCTATTACAACTCTGTTAATAGAAGTCGACGAGCCCCAGAACAAGATACCATATGACATTCGTGAATTTCCCCAAAATATACACCGAGCAATGTGCCCCTCTCCCGCAAACTATACATATCATTATTATTTGCTGATAGTACGTACCATTAATAACCAAGTTAAATCCTTGGGCAAGTGGCGTTTGTCTTGTCTTATATACTAAATAGCTTGTTCTACTTGCATTGAAGCATAATTTATTACTGGTAAATTGGGCGTAGAACTTGAAGAATGTCATCTGAGATTAATTCTAAGTTGTTGTTATTTTTATATGATATCAATATATCGCATCATCAGCATAATTTGCATGTTCTGCGTTTGGAAACGAGTCCCAAAATACAGCCTTGTGGTACTCCTTGGCAGGATAAGAGTTGCCCCGATCTGTATACTGTCCTTGTGTCAGCCTGTATGTCAACGTGTTGGTTTCTATCTGAAACATTTTAGGTTAGCCATATTGCCGCTATACCTTTTATGCTATAGTTCTAAAGTTAATCAAGCAATATTGCATGATTTAAGCATTCGAAGGCAAGGCTTAAATCGCAAAGACTCCCTACTGTGAAATTTCTTATTTCTAGACATATTGCTGTGTACGTAGATTTTTTGGCCTTGAAGCCATGCTGATTTAAATTTTATACTTCTCCAAAAAAGGTGTTAAGCGGTATAATATCGCGTAATCAAATAATTTTGGGAAGCTTGATAAAAGAGATATAGGTCTCTGGTTACTCATATATCGCATGTCTTTTTATTTATGCAAACGTGAATAAATAGATCAGGAAATACTTCCAGGTCAAATGATGTATTTATTAAATGTGTGACTGGCTCGATAAGGGAACATCTAAATAAACGAATAAATTCACCTGAGGAACCGCATGTAAAAACAGATGACTTTGGTTTTAGCTTGTCGAACACTTTCCCAAACTCGTCCATAGTTAGTCGCTCTAGATACATATTATTGGCTATTTTAAGACTTTCAGGAAAAATATTAGGTTTTTGTTCCAGTAAATCAATTATTTTCTTAGGAGCTTGTTGAAAAAATGGGTTAAAATTATTTGCTACCTCTGCAGGTTCTTTAATAATATTTCTGATTCTTTGATCCCAGATGAAGTATTTTTATTTTTACGCGAGCTTATAACTTTCCACATAGAATTAATTTTATTATTGCGCGAGCTGCGAATCTATTTAACGCCGTCACAATCCACAGTTGCGAATGTATACTTTTGACGATTTTGCTGTGCAATGGGTCTATAATCATTAGGAAGTGCATCCTTTCCTTTTTTTGGAAATGGTTGGACTGTTCTGTCTTCCAACTAGAAGGAAAGGTCTATGGAATAATTGAAGTTTTATGAAAGAGTATTGTGAATCATATCTCTTCTTACATTAATATGAGTGTTACATTCAATAACTTGAACAGATCAAGAATTGGGAATCATAACTTGTTATAGAAATGTATAAATGGAACGTTTACATCTCGAGAATATCTTAAGCACGGACCTGTAAAGTGTGTCGAATATTCTTTAAGATACCCATTTTATTTTAAGTGTCATTGGAATATACTTTACTACTACCTCCGATATTTATGACCTGTTGTTCATGTGCGGTTTCGAACAAAGGGTATAATATTCTCTAACATGAACCTTGTTAACGTATACCATATGCACAATATTTCATCTTAAATAACATTGTTTATATATCATTAACTTTGACTTGTTTTATTTAGATGTTGCTTTAATAACAAATCGATTTAACAATAGTTAAACGATTTTTGTATTTGCCATTCCTACTACCGAATTTCTGCCACCTACCTAATTTCATAACAGATTGTAGAATTTTAATTTAATTTCCAGTATTGTTAATTCAGTTCCTTTTGAGTTCTTCTGATCATTTTATGGCTTTTGGCGATTCAATTACAATCAACAGTAAACAATTTATAATTCTCAAATACTGAAAGTTCGTCAATTAGTCCAGGCTATGAACCGGAAAATAAAAAAAAAACGTGCAAGTTCGAATCAAATTTTTTTTTTGCATTAGCTTCAGAAGGTTCTCAGGATCATTCATACACCTTAAAACCTCTTGGGAACCCCAACCCCACCCATCGGGGGCGAAAATGGGCCGAAATCTCCAAATCTTGAATTGTATCTTCTACAAAAAAAGGTATTTTGGCATTTCGAGTGCACCTAGGGGGTTTTTTGGGTCGAAGAACACGAATCCGTAGCCAGATTTACTTGCAATCCGTCGTGGGGTGGTCAAATCGACAAAATTGGCCAATTTTGCACCCCTAATATGTTATTTTGTAATTTACGTGTTTTAGGCATTTCGAATGCACCAAGGAGGTTTTTTGGGTCGCTGATCACGACTGCAATCTATCGTAGGGGTGGTAAAATCGACGAAATTGGCCAATTTTCCACCCCTATATGTTATTTTGCAACTTACGTGTTTTTGGCATTTCGAATGCACCAAGGAGGTTTTTTGGGTCGCTGAATACGATTCCGAAGCCAGATTTACTCCTAAGTAATTTTTAAATGCAAAAATAATAAAAATTTAGAAGCGTGTCAAATTAGCCATTTTTGTAAATTTCCCACCCCTACGATGATTCGAGTAAATCTGGCTTCGGAATCGTATTCAGCGACCCAAAAAACCTCCTTGGTGCATTCGAAATGCCTAAAACACGTAAATTGCAAGATAACGTATGGGGGTGCAAAATTGGTCAATTTCATCGATTTATCACCCCTACGATGGATAGCAAGTAACTCTGGCTACGGATGCGTGTTCAGCGATCCAAAAAAAAACCCTAGGTGCACTCGAAATGCCAAAATACCTTTTTTTGAAGAAAATACAATTCAAGACTTGGATATTTCGGACCATTTTCGCCCCCAATGGGTGGGGTTGGGGTTCCCAAAAGGTTTTACGGTGTATGAATGATCCTGAAAACCTCCTGAAGCTGATGCAACAAAAATTTTTTGGTTCGAACTTTCATTTTTTTTTTTAATTATTATAGCTAAAATCCCGGTTCACAGCCTGGACTAAATCATCAGAGAACTACTTATATTACAGAGAAATTAGATTTTCCTAATCTTACTTCTCTCAATATAAGTTATTATAAGGCCTACAAAAAATGCCCTCATCCATTGGTAAGTTATAATTATATATAAATTCTCGAGAAATAGGTCACACTAACACATATGCTTATTATTTTCGTCGTAACATACGTTTCGGTCTCACGACCATCATCAGAAGACGTATCAATGTCTGAAACGTGATTTCTTAAAACTAATTGTATCATCACAAGGCGTCCTTATCGCACTAATTTCAATTTAAAATATCCACGTCGCCGAAACGAACAGAAACACGTGTAATCGAAATTATAACACATTAAGTAAGTAAGTTATAATAGAAAAGCTGTGATACATAGATCACTAACTTCCCTCATTTATCGGAACCGAAATTATATTGCGAATGGTTAGGAATAGATAAAGTCGTGGAAATATGTCAAATTATAGGTACTCTATGTCATTGCATTAAAAGTTAATTCGAATTGTCAACAAAATGCGTTATCATGGGTCTTCCACTGTTGATATTTAGCAGACTGATTTCATTTCATCTGTTCAAAATAGAATATCACAAAGTAATGACTACGTAAGAAATTCCCTTCCAAATTTGAGCTGTCTAATATATGGTTTATTTGAAAGAAATTCAAAATACCTCCAATTATCAATGTATCCTTCTATATAACTTATATAAGTGTAAGTTTGATGAGTCCACATTCCTATCAGTACGATGAGAAGTAATCATTATACGAGCAAATGTCCAATTCCATATCAAAACGCATCACATTATGTAATGCAGTCTTTGGTATGTTAGATATTGATTGATTGGGCGATTTTCTTTATATCGTGATAAAGCGCAGTAAGTCTTTATACTGCAAAGGTGTGTCCCATTCTTCCTGATTAAGGAATAGTCTTTAAAAAATCTGCTTTATACTCGGAATATAATCGTCATTTCCTGTTCATTCCGTGTCACAACGCTGTACTGAAGCAGTCTAATGTCAAAGCTTTTATTACAATTACGGTGTCAACAGCAATCCTAGCAGGGTGTGACCTAAGTTTTTGTCTCTACTCGAACCTTTCTTATTATATTTCACACAGCAGACATATCATTTCAATGTACTCACCTACATGTGACTTCATTCTAAAATTGAAAAAGGCGAAGTGACTTTGCAACTAATTCGGTACCAATTCTAAAAACTATTTTCAAGGATGTAACTTTTAAAAATCCTTTTTGTATAGCGAAAAATCCTCGGGCGCCGGATTTTTCTAAAGGTTTACTCCTTTTTGAGGACTTCTGCTAGGGTCCTCACCACAAGGCTTGTCACTATGCAATCTATAGATAGCCTTGTCCCTAGGATAGCTACAGTGAAGTAAAACCAGGGCCCATTGGGCAGAAAACAGTATCAAAATTGTAGGCTTTAATTACAATTGATACCTGGTTAAAACTTAGCTCATTTAAAGATGGAGCAGAAATAACTTAATAAAACGGGGAATTCCAAATATTAAATATATAATAACAATAAATACACTTTCAGAATAATTAATAAATGCAATTGAACGGTAAATTCACAAAAATTCACCCAGACGGAAAAAGTAAAGAAGCTCAAGCGGTAAAAGAAAATTGTTACAACATATCTATTTTTTACGATATGTTCATTATTTAATTTCAATTCAACGGTACGGAATCGGTTGATAAATGATTTACATTTATCAATTTACGGAAACACACAAATCAAGCAGGTCCTAGAGTAATAAGCAGTGTACGGTAATCATTCAGATAGCATTATTACTTGAAATGCTCATAAAACGCACTACGATATATCAAAAGGTTGAAATTCGGTCGGATCGGAAAATATATCTTAATGCCCGAAAATAAAATATTAAGCTATCATTTACCTTATGTAAACTTCACTAACACAAACACGGAACACTATATACAATTCAAATTTTAAATCTGACTTGAACTCGGAAAATAATTAATTCACTCTGATTTTAATATAATCACACTTGAACGGTACTGATTGATAATCAAAATAACAAAAGAGAGCGAATTTTTGTCTGTCACTGCTTTTATATGTTTTCGAGGTTCTGGTCAAGTCCGCACCACCAATTCCTTATTTTGTGCCGAGGATTTTTTTATTTATGTCCCGATTAATGCTTGAAAATGACGCTACTTTTTAGATCTAAAATTCGCGCTCATGATATCTCGGTAGTTCCTCTTGGCACAGTAAACAAATGTTATCGGAGTTTTTTGGTTGTTCGCCCTTTTTATACATAAGGCTGTTCAAATTTTGATTCGTTAACTTACCAGATCCCCGTTTTTGCAACACAAGTTAATCGGAATGAATGCAATCTTTAAGCGGGCTTAAATTCAATTCATTTATCGAAATAATTAAACTTATTCAAAATTACGGAGATTTAGAAAAGTGACAATCACGGAACACATATTCGGAGTTCACGCATATCTGTTGAAATAATGAACTATTTAACCGGAATTTAGGTGTAATATTCGTTTTACTGCCTGATCCAAAACAAATGATATTTCAAAATTTAAGCTTCGTTACACCACAGTATACAATCATGATGATTCATTCTTCTTTGAAGGGTAGAGAGGCAACAATGCAATATGTCAAAGTCTTCAAACTAGTTGGATACAATTTTCAAGTTTTTATTCCTTGGAAGTGAGCACTGCATTGGATTTTCGATTAACAGAATGCCCTATTGTGGAATTGTTTATCGAAAACAGGAATAAAACTTTCTTTCGAATAATGTCTCAGTCAAAATTTGTTTCAATTTGATATAAAATTTCACTCGGAAAATAATGGTTTCGTTATGTTATTATTTCTCATTCGTGTCCTACTTCAGCAGACATTTTGAGGAACCTAGAATGAATTCTACTTTAGCCAAGAAACATATTTATATTTGGTACAGATTTGTACCCCATTTTTAAGGACCTCGACTACTTATATCAGTTTTTATTTACAGCATTAACTTTAATCCAAATATCAAATTCACATTGGAAACAGAAATAGATATTAGAATAAACATTTTAGACTCAACTTTACCACATCACAGTTACCATTACTTCCAACGTCCATTGAAAACCAACTTTCACGGAATATTTCGAATTTCTCTTTAATCCTTCATAATCATAAACTAGCTGGATTAGTCGAGTCAAATAGGCATTTCATTACGAAAATCGGACGATATGGACCGATTTTGATGAAAGAAAGTGCATTCGATTCGGGATGACGTCTAGAAAAAAGCTTACCGGTTAGTTTTTTGTGCAAATTTGTTATTATTTTTTAACCGAAAAATTGATCAATTTCCAAAATTTCTACAAAACTAACCAGAAATCCTCAGTTAGGGGTTGTGGAGGTTGTTTTTTTTTATGTTAAATGTTAAAAAATTTGTTAAAAGAGGGTCGTTACTAATTTAAATCAAAAACAAAATCGAATTCTAATTTTTTAATTTTTTAATTTGAAATAAATTCCCGCTCATCTAAAATTTTGTTCTATCTTCTCTACTCAGTCTTTTTATATTCCACACAGCATCTTTTACATATACTATGGACATATACGTAATAAAAACCGGGCGGGAGTAGCAGGTAGGTATTTTTCTTAAACTATGGAGTCTAAACTATACTATAACACAGCATCTATCATATAATAAGATCTCCATGGCATCCACCGCTTCATAGAGCAGTTGTTTATCTAAACCGGTCCTACCTCCCATCCCTCCAAAATAAAGACGCGGCAACGTATACGTGGACCACGCTGCTATTGTAATGTAGATACATAATAAATGATCACCACGTGTCACTTACTGTTGGATGCTGCTTTTGTTCAGATTAGTAAAATTTCTCATTCGTTTTATATGAAAATTATTTTGTTCTGTGGTTCAGTGGATATTATCAGAAACATTTTTTTAATAATTCAAATACATATTGTTCAATAAATAAAACATTGCTTTAATAAAGCATTCACGCTGCAAATTAATAAAAATGTATTTCGGTTAAAAACATAATAACAAATTTGCACAAAAAACTAACCGGTAAGCTTTTTTCTAGACGTCATCCCGAATCGAAGGCACTTTGTTTCATCAAAATCGGTTCATATCGTTCGATTTTCGTAAGTCTGCCTGTTTTAATACCTATTTGACTCGAATATAATAGATATAATTCAACCATACATCGAGGTTTCTCACTTCCTCTTTGTAAGGGAAATCTTTATATTAAACACTTAAACTTAAACAATAATTGCTCTCAGTAACGTTTTCAACGTATATTCCATTGTGAAATTAATAACCCGTAAACAAAAGAAATTGATTAAATGAAAGAACAATTGTTTGTTTTATACCACTGTTGATAATAACTTGAACACTTAGGTACTATAGTATCAACACCCAAGTGTGATTATCAGCCGATAAAAGTTATCACGTTTATATAGGTAGAACTTGAGTAACTTGATACCAAGAACATTTTCGTAATTTAGATAACCTATATATTTTACATAATCAAACAAAAGGTTTCGAATGAAATACATGAAAATCAATAGAGGTTTATAAAGGTGGCAATAACTCCATTAACAATATTTTAAATGATCAGTAAGATCTATACTAAAGTGAACTTTTCTTTTGTCTTTCAAAGCACTCTTATAATATTAAATAATAATTATCCTAAAGCATAGATAGTTCCTTAAATGACACTGTATTAATCCGCTTTGGAATTTTCGATTATCCCTTTCACTCCTAATTCTACAAATATCATTTGTACTTTACTTCCTATTTATATGTTTACTTCATACTTTTATATCTGTTTGATAATGACACTTCGGTGTTGAAACAAAGTAACGGTTTCAAGTAATTGTTAAAAATGGTGTAAAAACAGATAAATCGTTCATTCATTTAATCATAATGATAAATTACCATAGAGTAACGGCTTCAACCATCGATTATTTTTTAATAAATTGACATAACATCCATCCTTTAACAAAAACTAACTTATTCACCACCTAAATATATTTCTTCACTCTATTTTCGCCCAAAACCACAAAAAATTTCGAAATAGTTTCAAACCACAATATAAACTTTCACATTGTTTGTTCAATGCTAAAGATTAATAAATAAAACATATACCTTTGCTTCTCATTTTTTAGATAATGGACATGCTTTTCCAGCTTTGGAAAATTTTATATAACCAGGATATATGATTAACATTTTAGAATCAATAGAAATTTAAAAGGACGTCGTAAACCCGGAAATAAATTTTTAACGACCAGGTAGATGTGTCTAATAGCAACTTTTTCAATATATTCACACTGCAATCAGATTAGTATTCCCCCATAATCTTGGTTTACCCAACTTGTTGGAGCTGTTAGATACCCTTATTGTTTTGTGCACTATCTTCAACACTAAGTTTTAGCTATGAATATGTAAGCTCTTCGTCTGTTGTTTCATACGTTTCATACGGTTTGTGTTTGAAAATAGCGCGGTAATATTCTTCTTTAAAAATTACTATTCTGTATAACCCGTAATTTCAACATATACGGATCGATGAAAATTTTGTTTTGAAAATACATGCGAATTTGACTATGGTTGGTATCACATGTTCATATGACTTATACCGAACGATTCCAAAAAAAATATTTTTCAATTATGGAAAGATTAAAACTAGGAAACATGGAGAAGTGCTTAAGTAGAAAGTTTTTCTCGATACTTTGATGAAAATGAAACAGATAACATTAATAAATAAAAATAAAGTTTAATTTGTTCTTCTTTCTTGACTAATAATATGAGAAGTTATACCAAATCCTGGGAGGATTAAAATATACACTTCAATACAATTTTTGCTTCTTATTTAGGATAAATGTGTTTTCAATAATTTTTAAATGCAAATTAAATTTTATAATTAACTCAGATAAAATAGATAAGTATACCCACCTACTTATCCAAAAGTAAAAAAACAAATATTTCAAAGGAAAAAAATGAAAGTAAACCTTTATAAAGGCACATCTTTATAGAATATACTAATTCTTCTATTAACAGTAGCATATAAAATACAAAATTTAATTTAACTGTGAAGGCAGTCCACAATAATTCCGTTCTTGTCTTTCATTGCTTTTATATTTCCTACAAAGTACTGAGTCTCTGATTTAGTATTAAAATTATAAATACATTCCTAAAATGATTGTTTTTTTTTCGATTTTGTGTTACTACAAAAATTAACAAACGTGGTATTACGAGGATAATGTGAAAAGTATCTGAAATATAAAACAGATGGCGCCACAATCGAAAATCCCATGTGACATTTGTGATATACCATCTTTAACTAGAACGTATTAAAATTTCCGGAGTGATATGTTATACAATTAATTCTGTTTTGACACCCATCAAAAGCAAGCAACCTTGAAGATTTTTGTAAACATGCGAAAAAGTGAATTTCGCGTCTTGATTAAAAAATATTCTTACGTGGAAAAAACATTACGCAAACCAAAGCATCGCTTGTTAAACATTATGGGGACTCTTCACTTTTGATTGCAACGATTTACGTGTGGCTTACTGATTTTGTTGTGGTATTATGGCCAAAAAAGATCGTCGAACGTTCTGGTCGTCCAATTGATGTTACAACGCCAAAAAATCGTCCATAAAATCCATGGTATGATATTGGACGATCGGCGAGTTAAAGTGCACGAAATTGCAGAGGTTATGGGCTTCTCAACCGCACGGGTACGGAACATTTTACATACATTTTTGTATATGAGAAAGCTATCTGCCATATGGATACCACATTTGCTTTCCGCTGACATCAAGTGCGACCGTGTGACAACTCCAAAGGAGTGTTTGGCGGTGTTCAAGTGCGATAAGAAGAACTTTTTGCACCGTTTCGTAACCGTGAACGAAACATGGATTCATCACAACACACCAGAGCCAAAGAACAGTCGAAAAAGTGGACTCTTTCTGGTGAATCGAAGCCAAAAAAGGCCAAAATGGCTTTATCGCGCAACAAAGTCATGGCGACAGTTTTTTGGGATGAACACGGTATCATTTATATCGATTACCTTGAAAAGGACAAAACTATCAACGGCGTATATTACGTTGAGCTGTTGGATCGTTTCGACGCCGATTTGAAGCAAAAGCGGCCACATCTGGCAAAAGAAAAAGTGCTCTTCCACCAGGACAACTCTGGAAAATTAAAATTTGGTCCATCTGTTGCATATAACGCTGCTGTTCTGTATATACCCAGTTTACGGTACCTAAAGTAGTAACGTTTTAGTAACATACGTGGTTAAACCAAGTGATGAGGGTTTTATTCCATCATGAAGATTAATCCTCACCAAGAAATGGTCATCTCAACCTTAATTCAAAATTGGATCACCTTTCAACTATTATTATCTGATGATTTGCTTCAATTCAGTATCCAGAATGTCATGAAGAAATAGAATAGAATAGAATTTAGAATAGAATTTATTTACCAAATTTACAATACAGAAATTTTGAGTACAATTATTACAATTAGGTAAACAATACATAACACAAGAGTTCATATAGAACTCGTGTGCGTATTGAATATAAATATGAATGTGCGAGAATGTTATAATTTTAAAAGTATAATTACGAACATAATACATGTCGCATGAGTTCTTATTGAAACTTGTGTGCGAAGTAATATAAAAAATATATGAATGTGAAAATTATCAAAATACAATATACGCATACATAGATAAAATTAAAATAAACAACAATTGTTGTAGAAAAATAAATATAAAATCGTATAAAAATAAAATAAAATAAATACTGATTTGATTACTCAATTTAATTATTGCATGAGTGCGAAGTGAGATTAAAATAATTAAATAGATTAAATTAATTAAATAAAATATTTTTGAGTGTTGAAATAGACATCAAAGAGCTGGAGAAGTATAAATATTGGGATCATGAACAATAGAACAAGGTATATCTTTGATTAAAATAGTTGAATAAAATGTTTTGAGTATTAAAATTAACATCACATAACTGGAAAAGTACAAAAATCATGATCATGGTCGATAAAATGCAATACATTTTATTGAGATTATAATATTTAAGGAATAGAACAATTGTGAATCCATACAATGAACATAAAATATCCTAAATAAAAACGAACTATTTGGCATGCATATCAAGCGTAACTGGCTGACATAATTCTCCATCCACAACATATATCCCACATATCAAAAATGTCACTGATCAAATTTCAAAAATCGTCAGAATATCTGCAGCTTTCTTCTACGTTGCCCAAATTATCTTAATTCCCTAGTAACCGAGATGTACTCCATCATCATTCTCCGGGAGGTGTTTGAAACTGTCAATGTTTTTATGGAATGCAATTACATTAAGTAATCATGTAAAATAATAGGAACACTGGCAAGACTTCTAAGATTTCCGATATACCTTCTAAAATTTTACCCAAACATAAACTACTACACACAGTATATACGTATTTCGGAAACTATGTTTCCACCTTCAGTAGATGCTAATGTCCTGCCACTCTGCTGATAATCGCAACTTTATTGTGTTTGTGTAAGCTTATGGAGTTAAATTTATTGAAGCTTGAAATTATTCTGGTACAATACCCGGACTGTACAATCTCGATAACCAACACAAAAATTCTTCTGCGAATGTATGTAGTTTTCAATTCGAGTAACACAAGGATGTTCTTTTAATAGTTACATTAATATTATAGCAACGTATAGCTGAGTAATATTGGGAAAATGTATAGGATAGGTGGAGTTAAAATCTGATATGCTGTCGCCTGTTTGATGTGATTTTGAGTTCACATCCCGCAACTGGCGTGTAATCTGCGAGGTCGTTAGGCTGATGTGTATTAATGGATTAATGCAGTATTGAACTGTCAACACTCACCTCGTTACCATCCAATAGCGACGGTATATCGATTCCACGCCATTTTGATAATATTCTAAAATAATTACGATTAGTTACACTGGACATAGTTGAATTTACAATTCATTTGAATCATGAAATATTCATATACCGTTTAATAATAAATTAGGTTCAACATCTCTTTTACGTATCACAGATGTTCTCTATTACTGTTAATATGACGAAACGTGATTGTCATAAGTGTAATAGTCGTTCCAAGATGGATTCATTAACAAAGTAAATTATATATAATTGGTCAGATTTCCACCGCCAATTTAGAAATACGCGCAATAGTACGGAACTCATATGTCATACGTAACTCCTCGTTAATATTGATGGAATAATACGTCACCTACAACTAAGTTTAATCTTCATAGTATTATTTAGACTATCCTCAACTTTATTGAATAAGAATAAACGAGTCGCCTTGGTATAATACGACTATCCAATCCAATCAACATAGCACGTTTCTGAATCTTCTAGGTATCCGCAATTCCTAACTCTTCAGACCTTATTTTATCCTGAGAATTCCAGTAGTAATCGTGGACGACACACCTGCGTCCAATTCTATTCATAACATATTAACAACATCTCTTTACATTGTCCGTCATGTACGCGCTGTTCTTCTTTACTCGGCACGTATTGTAGATGATATCAATCTAAGTTCCAAAGTTTTATGAAGCCTAATACTCATACTTTGCAAAGTATGAGTTGCTACTGTATGTTGCTCAGCAATTCCTTAATTTCAGTTCATACGACACGTTGTTGGTTTCTTCATAGCGGTCGAACGGTGACTCCGGTTTACTTTGCACAGAATATAGATACGATGCTCGAAATTTGCTGGTTTGTATATTCAATGTCGTACCTTGAACCTTTTTCAATATCTCGCTATTCGCTTTGTTCCGCACACTGGGCGGTGGCGGTGCGCTACCTATCTGGAACATTGTGGAGACAAAATAGTGCCTATAAACTCATCGATTAGAATACGTACCGGAGCGCAGTTTGCAATCTACGGGCGGCCGTTGAGAGAACTAGGTTTTCCAGATGTCTAGACTTTGTCAACTTTGTGTGCCAAAGCCGCTCTCCTTTTTTGATGCCGACTGATTCATTTACTTACTTTAATAGTCTATCCACTTTCAATATAGAGCGCATGTAGACAAATGCATGTAGCGTTCATGTGTACAGAATACTTACATCGTCACATCGCGGTTTCAAATGCAGGCCAGTTTACAATAAACATGCAAATTCGTTTCAAACATTAACAAATGTGATAAAAAGAAATATCCTCAAATCGAGCAGACAGACGGCGGCGCGCGATTTTGGGTTGGTCTGAAATATACCTAGACAACTCAACTAGACATACAGTGGCGGGCGTTCTTTATCGGCTTATGCGAAAGTCGGCTTGAGCGTAGCGAAAGCATAAGCAATCCTTTCGGCACACCCATTAACTCCGTCTCAACCCTTCGGGGGTACGCAGCTAACTCATTTTCCTGTCACCCTATCCAAATCGACATTTTATCCTTTCCAGGTTTATTCTGAAAATTATTCTCCGGAAAAAAACAACTCTCCATTCGGATTTCCGGGCGAGGGATGCTGGAGGGGGTTCAACATTGAAAAATATGAACTTGAAGATAGATCTCTGTAACATAAACGATGTTCAGTACCACCTGCAGACAGACAAGCCAGACGCCTTATCTGGGACACAGTCAATAATCCATTCACCAACACGACATATATGCTCTACCCTGGCTACGAGCACCTTTGAGAAACTCTAACCATTCAGTCATCACTACAACCTGTTCCTATATTACTTCACGAACCAATCCAACATCTCCACGCACAGTTTGGCATTACAACTCAGCCGACTGGTTCGGTCTTCGCATGTTTTTCTCCGAATTTCCTCGCATGTTTTGAATCTGAAGGCAATGGGCCACAGAGATCTCGGATATTATCAAGCTAGGAATGGAAACATACACCATTCCAACAAATCACTATCTTCTGGTGAACGATGGATCAATGAAATCTATTCTAGGGAGCGATAACCCATGTCTGGAGACCATAACAAAATATGTTGAAGCCAGAAATATGTGCAATGAAACAATGAACGTCTCGAAATAGGCATTGGGGTTTGATTTATGATGTCACTAACGAGTTCATTAACCTCTCTAGAACATCGTGGAAAGGTGGGAGAACTCTCCTCTCCCTTTTCTATAGATATTATATGGTCGGTGATCATCAGAAATCTCGTCTGTTGTTCCACCACGAGATATTCCAGGAAGGCGGACTAGACGAACTCAAACTAGTCACCCCTTCACTGTCAAAGCTCGAGACCTGCCTTCTTCCTACCAGAATTCATTTTTTTATCGAACAACGAAGTTGTGAAACTCTTTACCTAGTTCCTATATTACTTCATGAACCAATCCAACATCTCCACGCACAGTTTGGCATTACAACTCAGCCGACTGGTTCGGTCTTCGCATGTTTTTCTCCGAATTTCCTCGCATGTTTTGAATCTGAAGCCAATGAGCCACAGAGATCTCGGATATTATCAGGCTAGGAATGGAAACATACACCATTCCAACAAATCACTATCTTCTGGTGAACGATGGATCAATGAAATCTATTCTAGGGAGCGGTAACCCATGGCTGGAGACCATAACAAAATATGTTGAAGCCAGAAATATGAGCAATGAAACAATGAACGCCTCAAAATAGGCATTGGGGTTTGATTTATGATGTCACTAACGAGTTCATTAACCTCTCCAGAACATCGTGGAAAGGTGGGAGAACTCTCATCTCCCTTTTCTATAGATATTATATGGTCGGTGATCATCAGAAATCTCGTCTGTTGTTCCACCACGAGATATTCCAGGAAGGCGGACTAGACGAACTCAAACTAGTCACCCCTTCACTGTCAAAGCTCGAGACCTGCCTTCTTCCTACCAGAATTCATTTTTTTATCGAACAACGAAGTTGTGAAACTCTTTACCTAGTTCCTATATTACTTCATGAACCAATCCAACATCTCCACGCACAGTTTGGCATTACAACTCAGCCGACTGGTTCGGTCTTCGCATGTTTTTCTCCGAATTTCCTCGCATGTTTTGAATCTGAAGCCAATGGGCCACAGAGATCTCGGATATTATCAGGCTAGGAATGGAAACATACACCATTCCAACAAATCACTATCTTCTGGTGAACGATGGATCAATGAAATCTATTCTAGGGAGCGGTAACCCATGGCTGGAGACCATAACAAAATATGTTGAAGCCAGAAATATCTGCATTGAAACAATGAACGTCTCGAAATAGGCATTGGGGTTTGATTTATGATGTCACTAACGAGTTCATTAACCTCTCTAGAACATCGTGGAAAGGTGGGAGAACTCTCCTCTCCCTTTTCTATAGATATTATATGGTCGGTGATCATCAGAAATCTCGTCTGTTGTTCCACCACGAGATATTCCAGGAAGGTGGACTAGACGAACTCAAACTAGTCACCCCTTCACTGTCAAAGCTCGAGACCTGCCTTCTTCCTACCAGAATTCATTTTTTTATCGAACAACGAAGTTGTGGAACTTTTTACCTAGTTCCTATATTACTTCACGAACCAATCCAACATCTCCACGCACAGTTTGACATTACAACTCAGCCGACTGGTTCGGTCTTCGCATGTTTTTCTCCAAATGTCCTCGCATGTTTTGAATCTGAAGGCAATGGGCCACAGAGATCTCGGATATTATCAGGCTAGGAATGGAAACATACACCATTCCAACAAATCACTATCTTATGGTGAACGATGGATCAATGAAATCTATTCTAGGGAGCGGTAACCCATGTCTGGAGACCATAACAAAATATGTTGAAGCCAGAAATATGTGCAATGAAACAATGAACGCCTCAAAATAGGCATTGGGGTTTGATTTATGATGTCACTAACGAGTTCATTAACCTCTCTAGAACATCGTGGAAATGTGGGAGAACTCTCCTCTCCCTTTTCTATAGATATTATATGGTCGGTGATCATCAGAAATCTCGTCTGTTGTTCCACCACGAGATATTCCAGGAAGGCGGACTAGACGAACTCAAACTAGTCACCCCTTCACTGTCAAAGCTCGAGACCTGCCTTCTTCCTACCAGAATTCATTTTTTTATCGAACAACGAAGTTGTGGAACTTTTTACCTAGTTCCTATATTACTTCACGAACCATTCCAACATCTCCACGCACAGTTTGACATTACAACTCAGCCGACTGGTTCGGTCTTCGCATGTTTTTCTCCAAATTTCCTCGCATGTTTTGAATCTGAAGGCAATGGGCCACAGAGATCTCGGATATTATCAGGCTAGGAATGGAAACATACACCATTCCAACAAATCACTATCTTCTGGTGAACGATGGATCAATGAAATCTATTCTAGGGAGCGGTAACCCATGGCTGGAGACCATAACAAAATATGTTGAAGCCAGAAATATGTGCAACGAAACAATGAACGCCTCAAAATAGGCATTGGGGTTTGATTTATGATGTCACTAACGAGTTCATTAACCTCTCTAGAACATCGTGGAAAGGTGGGAGAACTCTCATCTCCCTTTTCTATAGATATTATATGGTCGGTGATCATCAGAAATCTCGTCTGTTGTTCCACCACGAGATATTCCAGGAAGGCGGACTAGACGAACTCAAACTAGTCACCCCTTCACTGTCAAAGCTCGAGACCTGCCTTCTTCCTACCAGAATTCATTTTTTTATCGAACAACGAAGTTGTGAAACTCTTTACCTAGTTCCTATATTACTTCATGAACCAATCCAACATCTCCACGCACAGTTTGGCATTACAACTCAGCCGACTGGTTCGGTCTTCGCATGTTTTTCTCCGAATTTCCTCGCATGTTTTGAATCTGAAGCCAATGGGCCACAGAGATCTCGGATATTATCAGGCTAGGAATGGAAACATACACCATTCCAACAAATCACTATCTTCTGGTGAACGATGGATCAATGAAATCTATTCTAGGGAGCGGTAACCCATGTCTGGAGACCATAACAAAATATGTTGAAGCCAGAAATATGTGCAATGAAACAATGAACGCCTCAAAATAGGCATTGGGGTTTGATTTATGATGTCACTAACGAGTTCATTAACCTCTCTAGAACATCGTGGAAAGGTGGGAGAACTCTCCTCTCCCTTTTCTATAGATATTATATGGTCGGTGATCATCAGAAATCTCGTCTGTTGTTCCACCACGAGATATTCCAGGAAGGCGGACTAGACGAACTCAAACTAGTCACCCCTTCACTGTCAAAGCTCGAGACCTGCCTTCTTCCTACCAGAATTCATTTTTTTATCAAACAACGAAGTTGTGGAACTCTTTACCTAGTGAGGTCTTTCCCTATGCCTGTAACCTCCAAACCTTCAAGAACAATATGGATGCCTATCTCCTCTCCCTACAATCCACTGCTGGCTCACACGATGTTCTTCGAACATCATAGGTTTCCTCCTCGTGTAGTCAAAGTATAAACAACAACTTATGGAGAGAGTGGGTCTGATCGAAAAATGATATTTGTAATATAGTTTTCTAGTTATTGAACCAGCTTACTTTTCCATTCATAACAAATGTTGTTATTTTCCATATGAAATCACTAAAAAGGTACTTGTACATGTGCCTCTCCGCTATATACAGTGTGTCCACGTTGAGGATTTACCACCCTTGTAACTTTTGCATTTTTTGGCGGATTTTGATTAAATTTTTCTTGTTAGGTTGGTATTTAAAATGTGCATTAAACTAGTGGATAACTTAAGTTTTTGGCTGTAATCATGGCCACG
Organism: Endomychus coccineus; assembly: GCA_958510875.1. Classification (NCBI taxonomy): domain Eukaryota; kingdom Metazoa; phylum Arthropoda; class Insecta; order Coleoptera; family Endomychidae; genus Endomychus; species Endomychus coccineus. Next base: position 14,253,055 of record OY294071.1, on the reverse strand, counting down.
ACCACTTTTATTGGCTTCAATTTCAGAAAGTATTATTAGGTTTTATTTTACGAGAAACAGATGACTGATTCCTATTTAAGATAACTTTAAACTTACCTGTACTGATTTTCAGTGTTCTAAAATACAGGGTATCTAAGAAAAGAAAATGTATTTCTATCGACACTAACATAAATTATTGAACAATTTTATATCGTTAAATTAACAAATGAAGAATTAGTAAAAAAGTAGATTTTTTTAATTTCCACTAATCCACCACTTGTCAATTCGTCGCCGATTATTCCTTACCACTGCTGTCGTGTAATACTGTGACAAGCTTCTCCGATGCTATCACAAAGTTCTTCTCGGTTCTGAGGCCTTGTAGCATACACTTTATTTCTTATTGTCCCCTAAAGAAAGAAATCAAGCGGCGTAATGTCTGGGGATCTCGGCGGTAAACGAATAAGAGGACTACTGCGTCCGATCCAACGATTAGGAAATTTATCAATTAACCACTGTCTCACATTAACAGCGTAATGGATAGGTGTCCGATCAAGTTGTAAGTATAAATTGTAGCGGTATACAAAAGGAAGGCCATGAAGTGCATCGGTAAACTCATTTTGTAGAAATTTTCGAAAGCTAGCAGCATTCAAATCTTCATAAAAAGGTATGGGCCCAATAACATTTTCGTTTAAAATGCCACAGGAAACATTTATCTCCACATTCTGATATTTTGTGATGATACAATCCAGTTGGTCGTAAATGTAGCCTCAACCTTGTTCAAAAAATTTTTGAAAATGCAGTTGCTTCAGCATTTCCAACTTCAAGAAGTAAATTTTGGCTTATCGTCAAACATTTCCAGATTTGGCTTTTAGAAATATTTAAATTTCTACTGGCATCCCTGAGACTTGAATGTGAATTATCATTAAAATAATTGAGAATAATTTAGTTTCCTTGATTATTATCGAATGATAGCTTTCAACTAAGATAACAGTTTTTGTTTTCATAGCACACTATGCTTTTTCACCGAATTGTAATCAAATGATATAATGCAAGGAAAAGTAAACATTGTTCGCTACTTACAGTGAAATATTTTTTTTTCTATTCACTTAACCCTTCAAACTAAAAGTTATTTCTTATTTGTTACTTTTCGTTTTGAAGAATGTTGTTCATTCATCCAACAATTAGCAGCATTATAAATCACAATAATATCAATAAATAGCATTCTGATTCCTTTTGAACTCAACAAATACATGACTATCATCTCTCCAAACGGGGTATTAATTTCCGCTTTGTTCGTTTCAAATTTCAAGAAGGTAAAAATTAATTTAATCCCTTATCTGTGAGAAAGAGTAACCGGTCCCTTCTGAGGGTTTTGTTCCCGATGGCACAAGTCGTCTCATTGTTCCATGTCAGAGAAATTGGCGTCAACCTCAATCGCTCCCATGAGAGTCTTAAAAAGGACCAATTTGAATATTTTCAACATGGATTTTAAGAAGCGTGAATTTTATCGCCAAAGTAGTGGACCGTAGTTGTAGGGATTCTGATATATGAGATGGATGTTATTGCTTGAATATATGCCTCAATATATCGAGGCATATTATAAGAATAATCTATTCATATAATGGATAAATGTTACTTTCTCAGAAACTGTTGGACACAAGTGTTGTTTCCGTAATTTAAGAAGTTGAGATAGAAACCGTGGATATACAAAGTTACTATAACACCTTCTCTTCATTGATACATTATTCTTAAGCTGGAATAAAATATTTTCTACCCATGTTAAGAAATCATTGAGTCATTGTTGAAAATATTCAGTTACTAAGGAAATCTATTTCAAATCATGGCTCACTATCGGCTATGTAGACCAAATATATCGAAGGATCCATTGATAATGTTTTGCACAACATTATATTAATTTTGAATGCGGATAAATGTAATAAAACCGTCATAATGCATAGAGATGACTACGAAAATAAAATAGGAAATCTATTAAATGAAACAACTTACAAAACATTGAAATCTGACCATACATTATCAGTACACGAATAAATTAATAAATAAATGGTGCAAAAATTGAATTGAAAAATGAATTGATTTGACATAATGAGCAAGCACCTTATATCTATTAATACATAGATAATTTTATAACATTACAATACATTCCGGAGACCTCAGAGAAAATTGAGAAATGTTTGAAAGAGTATGACATAAATGTGGCGCATAAACCTACTAACTGTGTTGGGAAATATTTTTCAAATCTAAGGCCTTTAATACCTAAAGATAAACAAACCTACACATTATACAAATTGAATTATTTAGATTGCGATGGGAATTATACAGGAATCTCTGAACAATATTTACAAAAAAAATATATAGCCATAAATATAGTACAAGAAACAAAAACTTCCACCACCCTTACTGAATACTGTTTTGATTATAACCATCAATTCGATTACAGAAATGTTGATATTTTAACTAAGGAAGAAACTAATTATTATAAAAGATCTATTCTAGAGATGATTTACATGAAACGTGACTCCAAGTCTGTAAATCATAGAACAGATATTCAGTCATTAAGTCAGATTAATACTAATTTAAATAATGAAAACCCTTGCAAATTTCTACATGCGTCTTCATAATGTTAAAAGTATATAAAGGTTATTATGTTGAGAAATAAAAAAAGTTTTGACCAAATAAATCATTTCTTGTTTCATTTTTCAGGGACTTTCCACCTTGCCCTCGTACATTATATAGTGATAACATAATTCATTTAGACATATACGACTAATTTAGGTATAGCACTAATTGAAAAAATTCTATTTAGACATACAAAATATATTGAAATTAAATAATTTAAGTGTTGTGATATATCTTCGCATTCTTAATACTTGCCTAATCTATAATATAGGAATTTTTGATCAATAAGAGAATTCGAAACAAACGAATATATGAATAAACTCATTTATCTCATGTTGTTGAGCAAAACCCCTGAACCCATACTTATATCGTTTGTCGAGCAGGATTGACAAAAAACGCGCCGCAATCTGTTTAGTTGCGCGAGCTCCATCCCGCTATGTACATACCACAACATGCCGTATGAGCCTATTTGAGGATATTACTTTTTCCATTAAATTTGATAATGTTTCTCGTTGATAGTATCGAAGACGTTAGCCAAGCCCAAAAAGATAGAGAGAGAGGCCTGGACATTATCTAGATTTCTATATATTTGTGATGTTAGCATCCTGAGCTGATTTCCTTTTTTGAAATCCTGAGAGTCTGAAATCAGTTGAATGGTTGCACTACTTTCTAATGTCCCCAGGACTATTAGAAAAAACTGTATGTAGGACAACTACTATAAAAAGAGCGTTGTTTCATACTGCAAAAATAACATATGTGTGACTTAATCTGAGAATACATTTTCAATCTAATTCAAAGTCGTATTTTGATTTACTTTAGGTACAGTAAATCAAAATACGACTTTCCTTTTCCTCTTGCAATAGAATCCTTTCTGCCGTCCTTACTATGAAAATATGAGTTGAATTGAAATTCATTAAACTCAGAACGAATCCGTCCCTGTGTCAAGGAGCTTGGGTTCGATGTTTGCAGAGAAGCAAATACCGCCATTTGTTATCAATAAAAGCTGTGGATGAATTAATTGGGAAATATATTTCCACAGCCTGGAGATTCGGTAGATAATTTTCTTTAACTTGGAACTTCTCAAGGCAATAAAAGTTTAATTGCTGAAGGTAATTTGAAGAGTGTAATTTTTGTCATGTTTTAATTAAGATCTGTCTAGGGAACTCATCTGCCATGAAGTGTCTTATTTTAATTTTCGGTTCACTCATATTTTCACCCTTTTTGCTTCAGACACTTTTCTTTTGACTTGATTTTAATATTCTGAGGAAATTTTATTACTTTCGCAACCCTTGGCAGACATGCCTAGACAGCCTGCGAGAACGTTCCAACAAGAGTTTTGAAAACTCCAAATATCAGTTCAGTTCATTAAGAACAATTTTACTATAACCATACAAAAATCACTGCTGTTATTTTTACGGTATCGTGAGGGAAATTTATGAATAATATTGTTGGAATTGTATATTGCATTCCGAAATATACATTTGAAAATCTAATATAACATTCCTATGCAGTTATACATGGACAATACAAGCGAAGGTTTCACCAACCATTACAGATGGTTTCGTCAGGAAATGTTATAACTCCAGTTCCAGCCCCAGCTGATGAGTTGAAATTCTGTAGGCGATATACTGATTTATTTCCTCAGAAATTAATTTGATCAATATTTTCCTTGTGTTATTGAATCAGGAAATTTCCGTCGCGGAAATGATAATGTTCAAATGATTTGTTCATGAACAGAATGTGGTTATCATTGATTAATTGATGGACATGCTAATTTTTGACATACTCATGCCTTTTCTCGTCGAAGCTAAATCACAATCCTTCCTGGAAAACAGCTAGGATCCAGCCAATTCCAGAAAAGAGGGAAGAAGACCCTTCCTAATAATTATACCCATTCCACCACTAGCTGTGACAGACAATTTGGTTTTCGTCACCAGAGATCAACAGGAGACCCGCTTGCCTACGTAACATATGTATGACTGACGTCCATTGAAGAATTTGGGGAATCTCTATCTATAGAATTGGATATCTCCAAATCATTTGACCGAGTCTGGCACCAATGCCAATTGGGCAACTTCCGTATTTTGTTTTGCCGCCCATCGAGTTTTCCTTCAAATATATCACTTCATGTGGTGGTTGGCGGAGTCTTCTCCGATATAATAGCAATGAACACTAATGTTCTTCTGGAATCTACCTTAGTACCAAATTTGTTCTGTTCCATATCAACAATCTGTTTGGAAGCTGCTCCTGTCCCAATCTCCTATATGATGATATCAGATGCAGCTTTTCCTGTCGTCAATATCCAGACTTGGTATCACCACCCTCTTATGGGCTATCATGGAACGATGATGTGAGGTTCATAGCAAAAACTGCTCCACAAAAACGTCGTTTTCTATTTCGTGTCAAGAGCAACTTTACCCTCCAACAGCTTCTCATGATCTACAAAGCATAGATTTGACCTGCCCTGGAGGTATTTTTGGTGCTCAGTTCCCAAATATACGCTGAAGCTCTTAGATTATATTCAGAAGAGATTTATTCGTATGGTTGGTGATATCGCACTTTCGAATTCATTGATATCTTTAGAACATCCTAGAAAGGTCGCCTACCTCCTATAGAATTACCATGATCTGTGCTCATCGGAAATCTGTTCTGTTATTATATCAGTAGGCAGACTAAACACGTCTAGTAATGCCTCGGGATTGTCAGGCTAGAGACCTGGCAAATTACTCTGCCTATTGCGGTATTTCCTGATGCCTATAGCCTCCAAACTTGAGAAAAAAATTCCAATGCCATATTCCTCTCTCAACATTCCATCGCTGGCTCACTCAATGTCCCACGAACATTATAGGTTTTCCCCAACAAATTGAAAGGAAAAAACATTTAATTACGTTCCATCTATTCAGTTAAATTAAACTAATGTCCTCATAAAAGAACGATGAATGATTGTCAAATAACAACTTATTTTGCTAATCCCTAACGGATTTTGTATGAAGAAAAATATCCCAAATACGAACAACCACAAAAGGATGTCGTCGAAACTACTAAGCGTGTTCTTGTATCATTGACTGGACTTTTCTACTTGTGTCAGTCTGAAGTGTTCTGTTAATATTACGTATTTTTGAAAGCCTTCCTATTCATGAACAGCCCCGTATATATGGTCACATGACTCCACATGTAGCTACACGTCGTAGGCTCTTCCATTGAGCACGTTACGAGTGTTTTTCCTCTATATAATGCATTCATTGATTTTCCATGTTTATTATATCAATTAAAAAGTAGTGTATGAGGTATATCAGCTTCAACCACATTTGTAATGGGTATCATTATGTTCACTATTATTATTATTTCTGGAGAAGTGATGCGTTCCCTTAACATCATGATGTTTTGTTGTTGATTGATATATTAATCTACTTGGTCTTATCATTGTGGCAAATATGTGACCTATCCATAATGTACTGTGGTGTATTTTCCTCGTAGCCTGTTGTATTGAAACAATTCACAGACTTCAAGTTGACTGAACTATCCGAAAGACGCATATTTCAGTATATTTCTAATACTTGTATATTTTTGCAGGCAATACGTTGTACTGTTCCTAATTGTAGCTGTGAATGTTTTGTTCCTGGAAAACGACACCTACGCTACTGCGAGACTTGTAAACACGGATGGGTTCCACACGGTAAGTGTTTTCAATAATTTATAGGCACATTTTCTCTCGAGTTTCCACTACGTAGTAAAAATAGCTCATACTTTCATTGCGAAGTAATGAATGATCGCATAGGAAGTGAGTATACGTTTCTGCATATCAGAATCAGGTGACGGTAGAGTTCCTCACTGTTCCATTGAAAAGCTTGAAAAGGAAGGAGGGATTGTTATTGCAACGTATAGAACATGACAGTACGTGAGAATGGGCGAATTATTTTATTGGCAATGAACGGTCTTCATAGACACTGCAGTTTTAAATAAAGATACCAGAATAATATCCACGTGAGGAGTTTACATATGTCTTTCATAATCTATCCGATCAAAATAACGAAATTTCCGGTGCAATCGGAAGTTTCACCATCTTGAAATTAATTTTATTGTGCTGCAAATAATCAATTATGACTGTTTACAAATTTTCAGATTGATATCATCATTACTATTAAAAATATTTTTGATGCGCGTTTTAGACGGAACACCCTGTTTAGTGTATACAGATTATAGTCAAATTGTAGGCTTAGCAATGGGTTCTCTTTCAAATCTTCTGTTGGCGGAAATATTTATATCCCATATGGAAAAAGAAATTATATCACATCCTTAGCGAAGAGACGCATTCCATTTATTATCGGCTTCAAAAAATCATTCTCCAAAACATGAAATTCAAATTGAATAAATAAGTAAATAAAACACCGCTACAGTTGGCATGACTCAAAGCTTCTTTAAGAATACAGAAATTGTCAAGTTCATGATTGTCTCTAGTATTTGCGTTTTTTGAGACATGCCGATGTCGTCTTGTGTGACATGATGAGTTCACCAAAATCTCAGTCAGATTCTTCAATAGGTATTGAGTTCACCCGGAGAAGTGTCTACTGAGGTTCTATTAATCCTATATGTAATGCAGAATCAGCTAAAACGTTGCTATTTGATGCAATGCTTGTCGTTATTTTTTATAAAAATTTGATTGGCAAAATACAGTGTAGGGTAAGATGGGGTTGGGGTGCCCCATCTTACAAATTTAAATGATGATAATCCTCAGGGGGATGAGTTGTGGTGTTCACATTTGCTTCATCAAAATGATGTCAGTTCAATCAACCAACAAACAGAGCCACCAGAGCCGTTCGAACGCCTAATAAATATCTACAAGTCAAAACCGACAAACTAAACGAATAGTCAAAAACGCGATAAGACTGTAATTATGACATAAGCACCATAAAAACAATTTGAAGGGACTGCTCAGAAAAAAAGACGCAGAAACTAAAGATGATGAGAGGACAAAAACGAAAAAGAAGAAAGATGAATTAAGGAAAGAAAGTATTAAAACTGATAAATCGCAAAACAGCAGTGACATGTTCGAGAGTGTTGGTCGTCCGAAAATGGAGAGGAAGAGGACGCTCGCTCTGTATTTGTATTGCAGAGAGCTATTCCGAATCCACTGAAGAATCGATATCCTGCAACTAATGTGGAAAATGGGCACACTGTACATGTGCACTTATTGATGACAACGACGATGAAGCCGTCCACGTATGTGCGCCCTGTCAGCCCGACCAAGTCGCCTCATTTGGCGAAGTGTGATTGGGAAATATGTAGGCCAATCGTATCCCGGGGGGGGGGGGGGGAGGGGGGGCAGTCTAACCGCAGTATTTGGACCATACACGGAGATCTCCTTTTTTCTTTCCTGATTTATTTTCATTAACTTCATTTATGAATGATCCTGATTTTACCAAATCTAGCAAGATTGTTGTCGAGTTTATTTATTTTTTTTTTAATATAGAGAATGGCATTGAATATAAATTCTTTAGCCACGAAAGTTTGAAATTTTTTTTCCTTTTTTTCCTCCCTTCCCCTTTCTTTCTTCCTCTTCCCTTCCCTTTCTTTTTTCTTCATTTCCCTCCTTAAAATCAAGTAAACTCATTACAAAACAAAACAAAACAAAAAAAAAAAAAAAACCTGCCCAAGTAAATATAGCCAGAAGAACCTGGCCATATTTTGTATAGAAATACAAGGGAGTTGGAGGAGGATTCACACTCTTCAAGTCCTGGGCCGATCAGGACTACTGACACAGACTACGATGGCCGGATAATTAAGGTATGACATATGGTAACAAAATTTATGGGAAGCAATTCTAATCTATTCAACCGTCAATTATAAAACGAAACTGAAAACTCTAAATCCTCATGTCTGATTTGGCTAAAAATGAACTTAAGCTATTCAATATTTTCTCTTCATTTTTTAAGATCACTTCTGTTAAATGTATGGGAAGAGTACAGCCATAGGTAACAAGTTCCTGAAGCAACCAATTGATGTTTCTTGTATTTGCGCTACATCCAAAAAATATGTGGTTAAGATCTCCATATTCACCACACTCACAAAATGGATCGTCAGCCAATCCTATTCGCCATCTATGGGAAGGGAATAATCCATGAATAAATTTTATTCTAGCTATTGTTGTTATTTCGTTACGATTAAGATAAAGATCTGTGTACCATAATTTTGTTGGAATTGTTGGGCAGTATTTAGAGTAGTTTGTTTGGTTTCCCGTTACGTAGTCCTCCCAGCAATGATTCCAGTTATAATTAAGTTTTACTTTGCACAATGGGTAGAAATCTGTATAATTAATTTCACATATTTCCCCGTCGGTTTGTAGATAATTTTTAGCTATTTCATCAGCGAGCCCATTACCTTTCAATCCACTGTGCCCTTTGACCCACACAAACACCACAGAAATATTTTTATCAGCCAGGGTATGCAACTCTTGTAAAATTTCAAAGATGAAGTTGTGTAATTGAAAGTGGTTTTTATAATTTCGAATGTAACTAAGGACTGACAACGAATCTGAGTGAATGGTTATTGATTGCCTTGACATTGTTACTTCACACCATTCTTTACCCCATTTCAAGGCTTTTAGAATTGCAGCAGAATTGCAGAATTGTTGAGTTAATAATAAATATAAATATTAACTATATTGAGCTCCAAACCTCAAATACCCCATCTTGCCCCCTCATTCCCACTATTTTCATTAATTAGAACCGCTTCATACACATCCTCAGATTTCAATTTGGATTCCTATACAATATCACTGGAAATCTTCCCGTCGCATCCTGTATAGCTGGTCAATTCTGGTGAGTCGAGTATAGATATCTTGAATAAAAGATTCCGTCATTTGTGCGTGACAATTCATAAGAGAAATAAACCGTTTCCCAGTAGGGGACACACCAGCGCCAAAAGTAATAATCGAAATATGAAACAAGGAGCAGCCATAAATATCTAAAAATTCAATACGTAGACAATACAGTATATCATACATATCAAAGTGTGTAACTCCCGGGAGAACCATTCTATATTCGGGACATCGTTTTCTATGCATAGACACCGGTCAACTGGTCGCACATTTGACTATAGATGACCAGTGAAGGTTTCTAAAACAAATGTAAATTGAAAATAACTGGGCGCGGCAGAAGGTCCACTTTTGTAGATGTTGCCGCAACCCTTGTCTATAACTCAAAGATGACAGTTCATTATTCGATAAGTTGTTACGCTCCTACACAAAACTTAACCAATAAACAAAAGAGATCCTATTGATAGCGAGACGATATTGATCATTTGGCACAAACAAAGTCCATTCTGTTATCGAACGTGTTATAATTAATATGTTTTCATCATCAAACCTCATCATATGAAAAAATTATCTCCAAAATATTCAGATGTGAGTTGAAGATATAGGGAGTGAATCTTATGTACCAACTTATCCACCAATTAAATCGAGATAAGTTATTTTAATCGCTCAAATCTTCGAAATTGACATTGTAACATTTTTGAAAATATTATAACTACAGGAAGCTATCTACATTCATTACATTACAAAATTTGATTCATACTCATCATATCCTTCACCAGTGAAATTCAAAGATGGAATCAAACTGTAATAACATGTGATAAAAATTATGGGTTTCACTCATTCTAGATTTATTAAAATTGACTACTGTCGCATATAGAATTTAAAAAAATTCTCATCTCAAGATCAAAGACGGCAATGGATTTAGTATGATTGATGGTTTCAGCTATCTCTCTCTCTCTCTCTCTCCTGTTATTTCCTTCAATCTCGAAAAGATTTTTGTAAGATGCACAAAAGAAAATCCAAATATTTATTAAATAGCGCAGGTCACATTAACATCTTGTACCCGCTATCTTCAATCAAAGTTCACTAGAACGTTGCATTAAATAGAACATTAAGAATGAATGCCCATAGTCAACTAAATCTTATTGATGATTTGGTACAATAAGCAATACCATGATGGAAACGAACCTCAGCTTACCTTTTACTGATTCAGTCACAAAGGCAACAGGCAAAAACTTTTCATTACGTATAGTCTTGATCAGCTAATCAAAGAACCCACAGGGATCCCTGTGTGTTTAACAATCGTTATGCCGGAACACTCGACCTATTCCTCAATAATAATCCAGATCCCTATGAAGTAAAAGTTCGTGCACCTTTGGGAAACTCTGACCATACACTCATCACCATGACAGGTCTCTTTACTTCTCAACGAACCAGTACAACAGTTCCACGAGCAGTTTGCCATTACAACCCAGCCGAATGAGATGGTCTTCGTATGCTTTTTCCAAATTACCTTTGAGAAGAGTATTTTTTGAATACGAAGACCATATGCAAAGAGATTTCAGAGATCATTAGGCTCCGAATTGAAACATACATACCCCATACCAAGAAATCACTATCATCTAGTGAACTATGATTCAATAAAATCTGTTTTAGTACCGTCTCTTCGAACAAACAGCATGCCGCCATTGGCGAGAGAACTCTGCCTGGAGACCAGAACAAAATATGTTGAAGCCAGGAATATCTGCATTGAAATAATAGACGCAAGACAACGAGATCAAAGCTTATTCAATCTTCAAATGGTTCCCATTCGTTTCGAACCTTTTCGAAGATAATTGGAAGAAATTTCACTTTCAGCTCATTTCCTCCACTAACCTAAGATTATTGTACACTGTACACCACAGAAAAGCCAACATCTTGGCTAAAATTTTTGCAGAAAATTCCTCTTTGGAACCACAAGCGAAGGATCTTCCTAATATCGCTACCATCGATATCCATATGCCTGAGATTGTCTCCTATTAACGCACAATTAAGCGTATTCTGCTTGGTCTCTATAACAAAATGGTTATGAGGCCATACGAAATTCCTCCTACTGTTTTCTCAAGAAATATGCTCCAGAATAAACACCAGTTCTATTGCAGGTTGTTCACCCTTCATTCAAACTTGGTGTGTTTCCTACCAACTGGGAGACAGCTAGAGTTCAACCAATTCCAAGAAAAGGAAGGAAGACACTGTTTAATATTATGACATTACTATCCGTGATGCTAAAAGCAATCAACATCGAAGGTATTCGATATCTAGAGAGCTCAAAAATAGTTAACGACCAACAATATGCCTTTCGTCAATGAAGATCAAAAGGAAACCTACTCGCCTACGCAACACATTTATAGTTTTAGCATCGGATCTTTGTTAACGTCTGTCATATGATTTGGCGCCACAACTGTATCGTTCATTATCGAGTTTTCTCTCATATAGATTACACTATGTAGTCGATGTCGATACAATGTCTATCGACGCTGGTGTCCCACCGGGATCTGTTTTAGCATCAACTTTGTTTCTGATCTACATCAACGATTATTTGGGAGTGACTTCCTGTTCCATCCTTAGCTTTCCGGATGATGATACACTTCATTAAGTTGTAATTTCCATGTAATGACTGTAGAATAATAATTCCATATTTTAATAACCTTTATTTCTGAATTGTATTCATAAATTTATCGAAAGTAATTTTTCTTGTTTTAAAAAAGCACCAAGACAATAACGTTGTAACTTCTAATTTACCCTTTTGTGTAGGCATTATTGCATGTTCTAATTTAATAAGCGATCGCACAACATCACATTTTAATTTAATTTATAAGTCGGGTCTACATAACCAGCAATATTTAATCCTTTGTGAAGTCACCCACCGGTGTCGTGTGTCACTTTAGTGGCCCAGTCGGCATTTCCCCAACCGAAGCCTCCCGCTGCTTACAAATTGTCGGGGTTGTGGATTAATATATCAAAGTAATACTTTGTCTCCGACTGACTCCTAGGCATTTACGGCTATTAGCTAATCTTATGATACATCTCTAGATATAGAAAATATATTCTAGATTATTTTCCTGTCTTCAAGCTTTATTAAAAAGTTACTTTATGACTTTGCTAATGTCATTGTTAAAGCTAGTTTGATTATGTATACAGCTCGTAAAGAAACATTAATCCTTATTCATTATTCCATGTTCCGGTACTATTCATCGAGGTTGGATATAAGGGATTGGGACAATTTTCAGCCAACCCATAAATATTACTTGCGGTTGCCTGAGGCACAAAAGCCATATTTAAAAACCAAAATTAGACAGCTTTTATCTGGATCTAAATATCTTTGTACCCACTTGGAATATGGAACATATTCAGAATTTCTGGAAACTCAGTAACACGCAAG